>CM062807.1:357734861-359124861 GCA_031772625.1 Pinus tabuliformis
CAATAGTATCCACTGTAAAATGGTATTAAAACCATTCGACTCATTCCAGGAAACAGTTATAACGTTATAAGCTTCCAGCAGATGTCGATCCCTTTTGCATACAAAAAACAAAAATTGTTATCCAAAAAAAGACTTCATACCATTAAAGAGTTATCCGAAAATGTGTACTCCATTGTGCCAATCCTCTTGTCTTCCATTAAATGACCATCTGCACTTCTCCACAGTTACCAAGTAGACCTCTTTTAGATAACTCATCAATCGTCTGGTTTGTGTACTCTAACAATATGACAAATTGAGGGTTGCCCCAGTTGGATCTAGAGTCCTTCAATTCTCCTTAACCAGCCTTGCAATCTTGTTGTTTGATATGTGCCTTTCCTTTGACATGTTCCAGAATTATCTTTGAGTCCCCATATATATATGTATCCTCGGGATATCAAGTAATTTAATAAGCCACGGCATACCCAAATTGCCATAGCCTCAGCCTTATTGTTTGTTCCTAGACCAGCATTCAATGAGCCTTATATTGTAATCCCTTTTGATGACAATAAAAAATCCACAACCACATATGCTATTTTGTGGCGCACCATCAAAGTAAGCAGACGGAGATCCATGTGAGGGCAGTTGCTCCTATTTGCAATATCTTTTGGAATGCTTTCATGTGTGGGATATATAGCATAAATGAGATGATTTTTTCATGTATCAGACCAATTCTAAAAATGTACATATTTCTCCATTTCCAAATAGTCCAGAAAAGAAAAATGGGATGGAACGCCAAATTGGTTTCTGTTCGCAACACCATTCCATACAATCTGCAATGGTCAGATGAGTTAGATATGGGAAACCAAAATGATTTTTCTAGTTTACGCCATACGTGAGTCACCTTATGGCATTTGAGAAACATATGCACATTATCCTCCATGACGTTTTTGCAAATTGCACAAATACTGGGGCCATGCCAATGGCGCTTTTACAGATTCTCCCAGGTAAGATTCTTATTATGGTATACTAGCCATGCAAAGCAGATGATTTTAATTGGAATATGGTTACTCCATAGGGAAATAAGAGTCGGGTCTCCAATTTGTTAACATCACCACCCACACAGAGTTGCATATACATCAGCAACACTTATGTTGCCATCCTTCATTTTCCCCACCCATACCATTTTATTACAATGTTCCTCCCGGCGTATTCCTAGGACTTTATAGGCAACACACACTTGATTCCATTCCGATGCCAAATTATCAGTCATCCCCAGTTCTATTGAAGTTTTACATATGGGATATCTATCCCTCCAAGTACTGATCAATTGGTTCCATAAAATATTCCATGATCATGGAGAAAAATCAGTAAATTGTCAGAGAAAATACAGTCCCGACCAGCACCCTGTATCTTATCCAACTCAATTATAATGGAATGTCCCGATCCCATATTCCATACCAGATGTTGTAGGAAGAAAGAGGACACCTTATTCATACTATTCCAGACAGCCGATCTACTTGTTGATCCAATGTTGTGACTCCAGAACCAATATATGAATTCCCAGTTTTTCATATACTTATGTTTGATCACCTTACTCCATATGCTAGAGTTGAATATGGCATGCCAGAGTGCTTTCACCCATAGTAAGATACCAAAGGTATTCAAATTCATAATACCCCATCCCCCTTATTTTCTTGGTCATGCAATATGTGTCAATTTGGTTAAGTGAATTTTTATGGATTCCATTAGAACCGAACCAAGTAAACTTAGCAATGATACGATTGATACTTGTAATGATTGCCTTCAAGATCTGATATAAATGAGCCCAGAAGACCCCAAGTTGAGCAAGCACAGCTTGTGTGAGAATCACATGCCCCCCCCAGAGACAGACAACAGAACTCCCATCCAGCAACCCGCTTGAAGAATCGATCAACCAGCCATTGCCAATCAATATTCCTGTAGCAATTTGGTTCAATACAGTATCCAAGATATTGCATACCAGGCGACATTAGATCCACTTCTATGTCAAATAAATTCTCAATATATTCAATAACCTCCATGTCGCCAACATCATGATATATAATAGATTTATGCAGGTTCATATTCAGTCCAGTTGCGATAGCAAATTTGTTAAATATATGGAAAAGATGCAACCAAGTAAAATGATTTAACATTGCCATAACAAGTACATCATCTACAAAAAAACTATGAGAAATTTTGTTATTAATACCCATTTCCAGAGCCTGAATGTGTTCATCTGCCACTGCTTTATTGATCCGTAAGCTCAATCCATCCATAGCTAATATAAACAGGAGGGGATAAAGAACAATCCTGTCACAGACCTCGGCCAACCCAAAAGAAATGGGTAGGAAGTCCATTTATAATAATTTCATAGTTTATGTTCAAGACATAAAACATGACCCAATTCACACATCGGGGAAATAAACCAATTTTGAACAGTACCATTCTCAAATATCCCAATCAACACAGTCTTACGCTTTTTGCAGGTCCACTTTCATAATACCAGCATTTATATGCTTAGTCTAATAGAATGCATACACTCCTGCGCAATGGCTGCAGCGTCATGTATTTGTCGATCCGATAGAAAACCAGATTGTTCAAGTGCTATAAACTTTGACAAATTACTCCGCATACAGACAACAATAATTATAGAGATAATTTTATAAATAAGATTACAAAGTGATATGGGCCTGAAATCATTAAATTTCAAGGATGGAGTTTTTCTTAGGGAGAAGAACTATATAGGTTGAATTTATGTGCGGATGAATAAATCCCCTAATTCTTGACTCCTCCACCATCTTCCAGAGGTCATTTTTAAATATTTCAAAAATTGAATGAAAATCTTAACCAACCACCCATTCGAGCATGGGCTTTTATCTCGCTTATAAGATTTTAATACATCCAGTATTTCATCTTCAGTGACCTCTTTGAAAAAAAAATCATTGTCCTCGGCTTTAAACATAGTTGGATAAAGTTCAACAACCCATAACATATCATCCCTGTCAACCGCTCCTTTACGGGCATATGTGTTTGGAAAGTGCTCAACAGCAACACCGCTAATGTCATCCTGCGTCTAAAAAACGCCTTCCATCCACATCATATATCTCCCAAATAGAATTGATATTGCGTCGATGATTTGCATATCTATGAAAAAATTTAGTATTACTGTCGCCTTCCTTAATCCAGATTGTCTGACTCTTCAAGCGCCAAGTAGCTTCAATAGCTTATAAAGTATCCTTTTTTTTTAAATTTTCAAGTGCATGTATACGAGTCCTCATATCCTAATGAAGTGAATGCGAGGACATCTGAGGTAGAAGTGATTCCAGTTCAAGTTCAATATCCTTAAGATCTTTCTCTTGAGCCAGTACCTTTTGTCTTTGCCATTTTTTTACATTTTTCCGGAGGACATCCAGCTTAGCCAAAATAAGTTCCATAGGGAGAAGCCCCGATGTGAGAGGCCGAGCCCATATCGAGCGAACAAAATCATTAAAGTCATGATCCACAAGCCAAGTACAGTTGAATTTAAATGGCATACCATATCTATGAAACCCCACCCGCCAATATAGAACAATAGGGCGATGATGAGATAGAAAGTTACCTATCACATCTGAATATACATTGTCCAGGCGATCCATTAAAGTCTCATGCAATAAAAAGTGATCCAACCTTTTCGCTATATATTCCTCCCCTTTCCTACCATTATCCCAGGTAGGAATGACCATTTGTGGGCACATATCAATGAAGTTATGTTCGATGATTGCCTCCCAGATCATTCCCCCAATTGGATCCACTTTTCTAGTCCTCCCCATACTTCATCCAATCCCGAAGAGAGATCAATGATACCAGAATCAAACAGCTCCTGCCAAAATGTCGTCCTTTTCCTATATGGGCCATATAGGTTCAGGATATGAACGCAATCCGATTGCCCACGAAAATAAGCCTTAATCAAAATACCATCTGAGCAAGAAAAAGCAGTTTCCTGAACCAAAGCGGGTCCCAAAAACCACAAGTCCACCAATAATCTAGCAGGAGTTGTAGCAGAAATGTACCAATGTGGGAACATTTTCTGAAAATATACAACACTAGAAACTGAATGCATGGTTTCTTGTAATAAAATAATACAAGGATGTATAGAGTGAAATAATTTCTTGAGCTCCAGGAACTTTCAGGGTGTTCCCAAACCCCGGATGTTCAGTGATAGTATAGTATTCATGGCACATCCTGTGTGGGCATCCGTGCTCCAAGGGCCCGAAGTAGCAGGGATATCAACAATGGGAACATCAACGAATAAATTATCAATAGGTAAATGTGAAGTATTCAGTCTGGCACACCCCCTAAAATGGCGGCTTCCACGGTTGCCCCTACACCGGACAGTAATATTCCTCGCCAAGGTGGGACTAATATGAGGAGAAGGTAGGTTGTTTGGCTTATGAATAGTAAGATACCGCAGGTTTAGGGTTTTTCGGTTAAGTAATGATTCCAAGTCGCTACCCACAGAATTGGTAGGTGATTCCGCGGAGTGATAGAAGGGCTACTACTAGTTCAAGGGACCTGGTTTTAGAAGCATGCGGGGAGGAAGTAATATAGGTAAAGAATGAAGTGGACGAGACGTCATGTGTCGGATAAAACTCAGGAGTGACATGACCAGGAGATGTGTAAACTGGGGATTTATACGAATAGGTGGATCCGGGCAGCGAATAGCAAATGGATCAGATTTCTCAGAAGAGAGAGGGGATGACGGGATATAGAGACAAGAGAAGTGTCATCACGAGAAGTTCTGTGAACGGAATTTTGCAGAGTGTGAGTTCCATGTAAAGTACATGATTGTCGACGCATTTGATGGCTCCGAAAATGTGTAGCCATCGAATGGAACTTGTTTAGTGCCCCGATATTGTTCCGCCCTTGATTACGTCCCCCCTGTGCCGGGGAAAATTTGCCACAATATGCCCCGTATGATGACAAAAAGAACAGCAGAACTGGACGCCCCAATGTTCCAACCTCTGAGTGAGGTTTGTCTCCCCTAGTGTAGGCCTATATGATCCAGGAAACCCCCCCATATTCTTTTTCAATTAAAATCCAAGCGACCTGTTTGTTTGGTGCCCCTAAACATCGAGGATCAACATATTTGAATTTCCCAATTGCATTACCAATATCCTCCAAGGCATGCTTCGTCCAAATTTTCAATCAGCAATCCTGGCAACTTCACCCAAATTAATTTATTCTATGGGGTATAATTCAGGGAATTGAACTTGATAAACCAGGAATGAAGTTCCAAGAAACTGCGCCATCAATCCATGGGATAAACTTGATCTTCTCGACTCAGAAAATGGAAATTATACCATCCCCGCATCAACCTCACCACTGTCGACATATAGCCCAACGTGGACTTCCACTTCTAAGCAATCCAAGACCGCATATCAAGGTCACTTTTATCTAAAAAATGTTAGCGCCCCACAAGAGCACGTTTTTGCAGGCTAGTAATCCAGTCACTCAACTTCTCAGGGTCAAATACCAGAGCAGGAGGTGGAGACATAGTCTTAATAGAACGGACCTAGTGCCCAGATCGTCGTTCATGTCGTGCATGAACGCCACCCCATGGATCTAAGTATGCATGATCACCACCTAGCACAGACCCATCCCCTAAAATAGTGTGCCAACCATCGAGTGAATTTGTGCCACAACATCTACCGCAACTAGTCCATCATACCTATGTGACTCAAATTTTATTGTGCCTTTTATGAAAGCCTCCTGAGCTGACGTGTCTGAGTCCAATATGTCCATTCCACCCACTGCAAGGACCCCACAAAGATTGTGCCACCCGAAATGGACAGCCATGTCATAAAACCACTTGCCTAAAATATTTAAGTGCGACAGATGGTAGCTATGTTAGGTAGGACTTCAGGATGTGAAATTAATAACACATGACACTACCTAGTACCATTTGACAATGATCTTCAAGAGATAGGTATAAAAAAAGAATAATCCCCCAAAAAGTAACGTCGACATAAAAAATTCCCCAGAAAGGCTATATGAGGAATGTCAAATGTCAATTAATCCAGATCAGGAAAGTCAGGTAACCAAGTTAACAAAAATACCCACGGAACATAAAAGACAATACCAATACCGGAAAAATACAAACCCCCTAAGGATATCGATTAGGGGAATGCCAGACAAATTTAAATCTAGTTCAAAAAAGTGTGGAGACCGAGACAATACAAACTACGAGAAAGTCAGATCCGAGAATTGGCAGGAGATATGGCATGTTTCAATTTAAAAAGACAATAAATAGCCGCCTACCGCCCTGGAAAATACAATGGGCCGAGTAATAACCGTAAAAATAACCGGAAATTATAGTACAACAAAGGCTGAGTGCAACTGTCCAACAATGGGGAATTAACCAGAGCCCAAAGTAAACTACCCAACGGTCATAAAAACTACACACCATCACAACAACAGAGACAAAAACAACCCTTACAAGTCCACCATATATCCCCCAGAGGAAATCCAAATTGCGAGCATGGCTAAGAAATGTAAAATGGATTATTGATATGTGGAAAGGGCAAATACCCTCCAGAGGTGAGATCAGTAAAACCTCCAAACGAGGAAGGTATACAGTGGCACAGAAAGGTCTTAATCCCTGGGAGCATGTGAACGTCGAGTAATGGTCAGAAAGTGAGTAGTGAGAATGAGAAATAAGATATAGACGGAGATAATAAATAACACCAAAATATGTATCATCTCGGGCCACAAGATCCATGCACAGGGTCGGAGGAGCATTCCCAAATATATCAAGAAATACCAACAGAGAGAAGGAAACCTCCAAAAACAAATTCACCCTAGACAATTTCAAAACAACATTTAAATAACTAATAACATATATATCATGCCACTACAGTAATATAATCGCCAGGGGATAGATGACATACAGTTTGATAGTAACAGATATCAGATGTTCTGAGCCATGAAAAGCTAGTTGCAGTGACGTCCAGAGAAACCAACCACATTACCGACCCATGAAGTGTTAAACCGCATACAAATATATGAGAAACCCAGTAAACACCATCTAACGAGGAGACAAAATCTAGCCAGGTAACTGGAAAAATGTGATTATAATCCAAGTCAATCCTCGCAGAGGACATTGTTAAGCCCAATGGCCAAGCATTCCTTCAGCCACCAGGCTAGTTCATAGTATAGCATAGATGGGCATAACAGAGATGGGCGTTGATTTGGAAGGTTTCAGGAAGTTGCAGAGGGCAGATGGCTTTGCTTCGATCCTTCACAAGGGTCACAACTTCACAAGCTTGTGTCTAAAACGAGCATTTCCACCCCCATTACATTGCGTGGAAAATTATTGGTGCAAAACCACATAAATAAATTGCTACAGTCTGGATTTGCTTTGCACTGTACCCATGGATGCATTGTGGCTCCATACCCTCACTTTTTTAACCCTTAATGTTTTGGAACCATAGTGTCATCGAAATTTTTCTTTTGTTCTTTACTATATATCCATGTTGTACTTGATGTCTATTCACATTTCAATTATTCCTCGCTAAATTTTGATTTAATGGATTATCAAAATTGAAATTCATGTTCACTCAAATTTTTATACGAAAGATCATTTAAAGTATTGAGTTAAATTTGTTTTTGTATTTAACATATCTAAGTTTTATTTACTAAGTATCAGATTTGAAAATGAAAAACTGTAGAGTATTGAGTTAAATTTGTTTTTGTATTTAACATATGTAAGTTTTATTTACTAAGTATCAGATTTGAAAATGAAAAAGTGTAGACATTGTAATATTTAAAAAAAAAAAAATATTTGGAGAAAAGGTAGATCTAATTTTCATTATACCTAAAAAGCGTAAATATACACTGAGAAAAGGTAGATCCAAATTGATAAAGATACAAGTTAGTTTTAAAATGCCTCTTTCTTTATACTTAAGAGGTGCTCACATCAGGTTGATGGTCGGAAAATTGACAATGTAAAATTCAGGAATGTGTTTACATAGGAGTGCAAATGCATTCCTTTTATAATAGCTTTGACAATGTAAAATTTAGGAATGTGTTTACAGAAGAGTGCAAATGCATTCCTTTATAATAGCTTTGACAATGTAAAATTCAGGAATGTGTTTACGTAGGAGTGCAAATGCATTCCTTTTATAATAGCTTTGGTGACTTCCTAATTTCCACATAGGCCATGATGAAGTGTTCCCAATAAGCATTCACATGAATGTACATTCTCATCAAGAACATACATGAACTAATAACACATTTTTTTGAGAGGCCTTAAAGATCCGTGCATGTTTATCATATGATATTTTTATATTTCTATATATATACTTTTTAATCTTCAAAACAATAGAAAATGAATGTTTAGGCCATGTTTGACATCTCAAACTAACACATCATCCCTAATGGGGATATTTGGCCTCCAATAGTTTTATGAGTGTTGTTAGTAGGGTTTTCACATAAGGGATGGGTTTTTATGACTTGATCGTTGTAAGCGAAAGTAGGAAAAGGAATTATACTCCAAATAAAGCTTCTAGGGCTTATGGGTAATGATAAAGGATTCATGTCACCACATAGACCCTCTAAAAGGAATATTTGACCTCCAAGTGGAATATGGTTGTTCCTATGATGACTCATATCATAGATATGGGTCCCAAGGCCTTGTTAATGGTAATGGAAGGAAATATAGACCCTTAGGCCTTAGATGAGGGCTTATGGGGGCCAATAGGAATATAAAGGGCATCAAAACACAAAACATGCCTTGTATTGGAGATCCTTATAATGGAGTATTGAAGTAAATAGAAGGTATTGTGCACCAGGGATGGGTATCAAACCATTGATAACAAGAAATTGAGAGCATTACACCTTAATTTTTATTCTTGAGCTAATAAATGTGGTCATGGACATGAACCAAAAAATAAAAAATTTAAAGTGGATCTATACAACTTGTATATGGGAATAATTGGAACACATTAAGGATGGGTATCAAGGTATTAAACTATAATAAAGGGAGGAAAACAAGGGCCTCACACCATAAATGGATCTGTAAGGCTCATTGGCCATGAATTTAATTTGTAAATGAGGGAATTATATCCAAATCGATTCACCAATGTAAGTATTTTTGGAAATTAAAAAAGTTGTCACTATTTTAGTCTTGTACAAATTGTTCTTCCTTTAGAAAGGCTACTAGGCCTATATTCTTTAACCTATACAAGGATATCTATTCTTCTAATGGCTACAAGGTCTATAACATGCCAACCAATCCTCCAAGTGATTTGGTTACTCCTATCACTTCTCAACATGCACACAATCATTCAAATACTAACACTATGAAAAATTATCCCTATTGCTCAATGTGTCAATCAATGCCAAGTTTCTAAGAACTATAAGATATTTACATAGTGTATAAGTGAAACATACCAAACTCTAAACATTTTCACTACCCTACCAACTTCAAACACACAGGTGGGCACTAAACAGACTGCAATCTTAGAAACACAAAGTATATATACTCGAAAGATATGAAAGATCAAGCTACCATAATTTACAAAATACAAACATTTTTGTCCTCCAACAACCTCTCAATGTATTTCAAGTTCATTAACATGTTTCTTCGAAGTTTGTGTAATCCTTTCTTTAAAGCATTTCCCTTGGTGAACAACTTAGAAACTCAACTCAAGAACATCACTTTCCCTACAACGTTGAGATGAAAGTTCGAAGACTAATATTTTCTATATTTATGTACAGCTTCGCTCAAGATAAGGTTTATGAAGCAATGAGAATGCAATTGATTGAGGTAATGTAACAACGAGGATGACAATCCTCCTCACCTTCTCTAATGCCTCCTTCCTTCTCCTATTGTGTCATATTTGTACAACCTTCAATCCTATCCTAAGTTGTTCTTAAGGGGGGATGTTAGGATATTCTTACACATAGGAAATAGTTAAGTATAACTTGGTCTAGTGTAGAGTTAGGTTAAGTGTGTTTCTTTACTATGTACTTTTGTAACTTACAATTCGACGGTCACGATATGTAGTGATCCGAGGGTTCATTATCTCCTTGGTATTACCGACACTTGATCCGTGGCTTAACACCCAATTGGTCCATGATCTCTATTTAAAGAGCATGGAGGGTCATTTGTAGGGTAACCGTTCATGAGAGAAGCTTATGTAAATTTTCATTCTTTTATTAATAAATTGCCTGAAGTGGCCACGTTGGCTCAGGCCGTGGACTGTTTTCCTCTTTGGGGGATTTAACCATGTCAACAACACTTGTGTATTGATCTGTGATCTGTTTGTGAGCGGTGTCCTTTGGTATTTTGTCTAAGGAACTTACCCTGTAAATTCCTACAAAGTATTGGTTCAAATTTCATTCAAAAATCCCCATAAGATCAAGTTCACCTAATGATACATTTATATATTTTTAAAACATTTCACTCACCAATACATAAGGGTTTATCCACCGCATTATTGTGTTTCCTCAATAAGAGCATGTTGAGGCTCTAGATGCTCTATTTTCACATGGCCAAGTGAGATATTTAAAACTAAGTTTAAAGTCAATCCACAAAGTAATTAAATTTTACAACTCATAACCTATTAAAATTCTAAATGATATTTAAGTAAAATAATAAAACAAATTTATAATTTGTTAAAAAAGGAAGTTTTACACCTCCTTTCTCTACGTTGTGTGTATGTTATAATTTTTTTCCTTTTCTTTTTCCATTTTACTCTTTCAATAATAATACCTATTAAGTTAGGTAATTTTTTTTAATTTTTTATTAAAATATTTTTTATAGAGTATTTATTTTTTCAAATATGTAATTATAGATTAATTAATCAAATAATGTTTATTTTAAAACTATAAATTTAATTAAAATGTATTTAATACTTCATCATCATTCAATTTCTGTCATATTCTAAATAAATTTAAAATATTAATAAATTCTAAACTAGCATTTGCACCTGATGTTGCAAAGGAAATGTTGTAAGGCATAGAGTGTGGAAGAATAGTGACATGTGAATGGGCATTGTTGAAAGCAAGGGTGGATGATAATGAGTTGCAATTGAAATTGTTAGTTATGTGTATGTTGAATATGGATATTTTGTAAATAAAAGTAGTGTGTAGAAGAATAGTGACATGTGAATGGACATTGTTGAAAGCAAGGGTGGATGATATTGAGTTACAGTTGAAAGTATTAGTTATGTGTGTTTTGAATATGGATATTTTGTAAGTAATAGTAGTGTGTGGAAGAATAGCAACATGTGAATGGACATTCTTGAAAGCAAGGGTGGATGATAATGAGTTATAGTTAATGTCATGTAGAGGTTATCCATCATCCATGTAGTAGTTGTTGTTTATGTGAACATGTTTTTGTACATTATTTTAAGGTTTTTTTTTGTATTTGGAGATTTTGTTTTTCCATATGTTACATATTTATGGTATTATTAAAAAATACTAGTATATTGTAATGGAAGAGTTGAAATAAACGATATGACATTGTGAACAACCTCATGGTTGTCATTCTATATTTGAAAGTATTTTTTGTTAAAGTGATGTAGAAGTATTATTAATATTTGAAATATGTAAATTAATTGTGGAAATTCATTAGTAGTAGTTTACATGGGAAAGGTTATTGATAATAATATTTAATAAACAAGATTGCATGTAACAGTGGAAGATGAAGCTAAGTGATATACATTAGGTGGAATTTACAGAAAGTACAATGTTTGTAACGAAGAATGTCTCTTGATCTTCAAAGATCCTTTTTCAAGTTTCAATTGAAAAATACAAGTAGTAGATTGTAATGGATGAGGGGAGAAAAGAAATATAATATTTTGAAGAACATTGTGGTTGTCATTCCATATTTGAAGATGCATCAAAATTTGTTCAAGGCGTTGAAGACCTCAAGAAGCAGCAATGAACCTGGAAAATGTATATTTTGTTAAAGTTTGTAATATGTAAATTAATTGTGGAAATTTATTAGTAATAGTTTGCATGTGAGTTGTGTTAAAATGAAATTGGAATGAATGGAAATGAACTTACCTTTGTCATGGGGATTTAAATATTGTTAGTAGAAGATGCAAGGTGAACGATGGCATATCGAACACCATTGGAGATTTACGCATAGTTGGAGATGCATATTTCTCTATTGCCATTTTACCCACATTTTTCACATTCTATCACGTTGATGAATGTGGATTATGCATTTCAGGGCAAATTTAATTTGTAGTAATAATTGTATAGTTGGATGGAGGCGGTACAATGGTGCTACTGAATTCGTTACCGGAAGAAATCTGTTTTGTATATGTTCCAATGTAAGTATTGATGCTTCAATTTCGTCACAATAGTTATATAGTTGTGTTATTTCTGAGTCCATATGTCATGTTGCAAAAGAAAGAAATGTTAGAACCAAGTATATAGAAAATATAATGAAATGTAATATTTGAAACCATGTATTAATAATGATTAGATTTGATTATTGTCCAAATATATGAAAGGTATGTTATGAAATAGATTGAGCTTAATAAATATAGGAAACCTTTTGGTGATGTTAACGTATGGATTGGAGCAGATTGTCTGGAGGTGGCATTGAACAGAGAATTTCTTCTGCATGTTTTCTGCGAGCAATGTTTTTGTTGTCTTTCATTTTATTGTAACGATCGAAACTGAATGCGGGGCAAATCTAGAGATCTTGTAGAGAAGGTACTCTTGAAATTGTTGTGAATGTGAGACCTTGGCGTTCAGTTTTTCCAATGTCAATTGTTGCTTTTGGCAGTGTCATACCTTGAGATTTATGTATGGTTAATGCCCAAGCCATCTTTAGTGGAATTTGCGTACGTCCATTTCTTTTTATTGCTGGAATAGGCAAGTGAGTGGGATTTCTTTCATCCCAAGGAGGCCCGATGTATTTGGGAAAAAATATGACAACAAATGTTGGAAGTTGTGGAGGTGCAGTTGATTCTTTGTAAAAGATGGTTATAATTTCTCCGAGGGAACCATTAACAAGTCCGGCTGAAACCCAAAGTTTGGAAGTTAGCATCACTTTTTGGCCTTTTCATAGTAACACAATTCTCTCAAGTTGCTCATCTTCTAAGGAAATGTTGGAATATGTGTTGTCATCTTTACCAATGGATCTTGCAACCAGAGTGTTTAGAGATTTTATCATTTACTTATTATGGACCATTGTTTGAGAATTTATTGGAAATAGATGCATGGAATCATGGAAGGAATGTATTTCATCTTCTGATAAGAAGGAATTTGTGTGCGGCATGAGTATGTTGTAGTCGTTAATTGTTGGATTTCCATTTCTAATGTTCTAGAGGTTGTTCCTTATAGTAACCTGGGTGATGTTGTTGCCTTGTTGATGAAATATTGTGTCTAATGTGATGATTGTGTTGAATATGTTCCATAGTGTGCTTATGTGGCTCATGCCTGCATATAGAGGTATGTATTTGATAGGCGGTAGCTGGCCGAGATCACCAACCAATATAATGGAACAACAATCGAAAGGAGTGTTTCTTTGCAGTGGAAATGCCTCTCAAAGACATTCGTCAATATGGCTGAGAAGCTTTGGCCCAATGAAGCTCATTTCATCGATTAGTATGTACCTTATATGCTTGAGTTCTTCTTGGAATTTTGCAAGATCATTTCCTTCTAAGGGCGTAAGATACTTTATAGGAAGGTGGAGGGCAGAATGGATTGTCGATGCTTGTATGTTGAAGGCGGTAACGCCTCTAGGGGCGAGGAGCATGATCGGTGAAGCTTCTGGGCTTGCAAGGGTTATGAGCATATCTTTGATGCAACTGATAAGGAGGGATTTTCCTGTACCAATAGTGCCTTGTATTATCATTCTGAGAGAGTTTAAAATATCTTTCTTAGCAAAATGATTAGAAATAATATTTAGATCTTTTCTTTGCATTGGAGATAATGTAGTAAGGGTCGTCAGGATATGTTGATGTGTTTGAAGAATGCGTTGGATAGAGTGGCTATTCTCAATGAATTGTATGCCATTATTTTGTAGATATAATGGGATAGTGGTATGATTCCAGTTATGGTTGTCATCAAAACCATGAAGGCCAAGCATATCAAGGTCATTTATGAGGAGCTCATTTGTAGGGTGTAATTGGGAGAGTAATTCCCATTCATTTATTTCCATGGTGTCTTGAGGATTGGCTTCATGAATAGTTGAGTTATCATTTACAATAGATTCAATATCAGATAGTGTGTGGTGTTGATGCCAAGGTTTGTAGAAAGGACGAAATGTTTGCCAATTTGTGATGAACTTTGTAGCAGAATCTCCTATATCTTGTACGATATGGAGAAAGGGTTTTATAGCATAATTTCAACTCGGCAAAAGTTAGCATATCAAGTTTCTGTTGTGGATGGTATGGAGGAGTAGCGTGGTGTGACCCGAATAATTTGTTCTGTAGGTCAAAGTTTCCATTTGTTTGTTTTGAGATGAGGATCATATGACCAAGATCTTGCTACTTCTATAAGTGATGTGAATTCTAGGGTAGATGGGCGTTGGATATGTGTATCTATTATGTGTGGGGATGTAGAAGAGGTGGTGTTAGTTTGTGGAAGGTGCATATAAATTTTTTGGCTTACATTTAAAGAAAAGAATGATCGACTACACAATGTTAATGGTATTTTTTGCAGCATATGACAGGTTTCTTGTACTTTGATGTCACGATCAACAAGGGTTTCTACGAGGAAATTTCGAAACGCAGATGTTGTTGGTTCAGCAATGGGTGAAGCGAGGACAATTCTACGTAGCATGTGGTGGAAGCTTTCAATTTTTTTTTCTTCTTTGGATGCATATTTTGTGATATATTTCTATACAGCATGTATGGAGAGTACTGGTTGGCAGTCAACATTTGCACACCAAATAGATAGGATGGTAGGGTTATGGGTATTGAGTCGATCATCGTTGCGAGCAAGGGTGTATGTTTTTTGGCCATTGGAGTCAATGAATAAGGATAATTTTGGATGTAATTCCCATGGTGCTTTATAGCGACATTCAAATGAGGATCCTTTCTTTCTTAGGCATGTGCTTTCGGTGCATTTTGTGTGACATTCAATGCAATTGATGATTTGTTCATAATCATTGAAAGGATTGGTTCTGAAAATTTGCGGCATGGACAATAGACAAGGGTATTCTAAATTTGTCTGAGTAATTGATTGGTAAAGCAAAGAATACGAGGGTTCCAAGCTGAAATATATTTGTTGAAGAATTGCCTAGCAATATCAACTGCTTCTATGTCTTCCCAGTTGAGGCTTTCTATATCAGGTGCATTTTCAATCCAAAGGAAACTATGGATGTGTGCAAATCCTCTATGTTGCCATTCATACCTGTCAAGTATGCATTTGTGTAAGATAATTTTGTAGTAGATGAGGTTTTATGTTTAGAGAGCTACGAAAGAAATGTGGTAGAATGCGTACTTGTACCAGTAGTCTTTTGTCTGCAAGTGTTTCTCTAAGATAACTTCACAAAATGTTGTGAATCTATGGTGCATATATAGTGATGTTAAATGTGGGTTAGAGATAATGTTATCGTTTCTCAATTTTTGTTGTTTTGCAATATCAGAAGGTTGACATCCGGGTATGACTACATGAAGATCATGCCATTTTGTATCAGCTGCACTTAATGTGAAGAAGAACGTCGGGAAACCGAGATGAGATATCATGTCTGTTAGTTCATTTTTAGCTTTGTGCCAAAAAGACCTTGTTCCACATAAAGAGAAACTGAATCACATGACTTGTTCTACCAACTGCTCATTTGGAAATTGTTCTAATCAGATGTTTAGATATTCAATAGGTATTGGAAAGTTATTCGCGATGTTTTTTTCACAAACGGAGGTTCTTGCTTGACTGTGATGTCGCATCATGAGATTATATATGTAATAAAAAAAGCCTGGGTGCTTGTCGAATCTGTTATCATAGTAATGTATGAAATGAAGTGAATATTCATGTATCTACACTGCTTTCATTCTTGGTTGATTTGGCATTGCAACTCCTGTGTGGAAAAGGTGGGGAAAGCCAAAGAGAGTAGACCTTTTGTGTTGGATTCATTGATTGGGGATAAGCCAATTGGTGTCCATTCAATTGTAGTATTAGAATGGTGGTTGTAAGCATGTAAATAATGGTGTATTTCTTGGATTTCTGTATTTGTATTGGGAATAATGGGTATGAATGATGATGTGTGGTGTAGGGATGGGTTTGCGGAATCTTCAGTGGGCTCAAGTGGTGGTTCAGGTGAAAGGTGGAAAGTTGTTTTTGTGGTATTGGAATGGCGAAGGGAGGAGGAGACATCGATGGGGATTGTTGGTAAGGATGCTAGTGCGTTGTTATCAATACGAGCATTCTTATAGTATGGGTCATTTGCCAATTTGTATTCTAATGCAGCGAGAACACGATGTCTACTAACAATGCAATCATAAGCATGATGGTCATTACTATGATGGGTGACAATTAGAATGTCCAAGTCTTCAACACGTCGTGGCAACATGCTTGCAATTTTTGTAATGTCTTGTGGAAAACAAATTGTGTGGCCACTGTATTTATATTGGCCACCACGTGCATGTGTTACCTGGAGTACAGGGTTAACCCTAGCAGTGAGCATTTCTTCTATTTGTGAAAAAGATGTAAGGACAGCTGGCTGAGGACCAAGGTCCATGTTGTTTGATAATGAGAAGTGATGACCCTTTGTTTCAGATATGCATCTGCAGCAACAATACATTTGGTTCGAATTGCGGATATATATTCCAGGATAAGATTAAAGACAAATGGATCATGTACATTTAGGTGCAAGTTTATCAATATTTTCTCGAAATCTTGATCTGGTTCATTAGTGTAAACGTTGTTGAAAGCATGTGCAAAGGAGGAGGGGTTAGGGCAATGAGGTATGGACGTATTTGTTTGAGAGGTTTGCTGAAAAGATAGAGAGTTTCATCATTGGAAGGAGGATTATTTTTGAGGTGGGAATTGGGAAATATAGAGAGGTCTCATGGAAAATGTGAATTTTCACCATATGTTTCGGACAATGAATCTCGGTTTTCCTTCTGATTTTTGTTTTTTTGACATTCAATGAAGCCTTTTTTTGCCTGATAAAGCTTATGTAGACATGCATTTATTCGTTCTTTATTTATTGCATAGTATCTTCGAGCGCATTCATCATTACAAGAAGAAGACATTTGCAAAAGTTATGGTAACTATAGGCAAGAGAGGGGAAAACGAGAATGTTATTTGGAGAGAACAACCATGTTATTGTATAAAAGCGAAAGAGGAGAAAGAAATCGAAGTTTTGAATAATTTTATTTGAATTTTTTATTTGAATAATGTGTTTGAAATAATATTTAAGTAATTTTCATTTATACATGTAGATAGTTGCATGTGTAATGCAGCAAGTTACCTCATTTGTTAAAAGAAATAAGATGAAAAGAATGTGAATAAGTGTACATACACAATGCTAGATACAATGGAGGATGAATATTTATTTCAATACTAAATAAGAAAATTTGGCGAGAAGGCATGCAAAGGTATATGGTGCAAAATTGTATTTATAAAATAAGATAATAGAAACTGTCATAAAGGGAAAAATACATTTTATGATATCTATCTACGATATCGACATGTTATCAATTGCTCAAAGGATGTTGTTGCATTCTGTTGTGAAATGCAAGCTTTATTCTTTCATGATAACACATTTCAACCATGGTATTCCTTTAAATGTTTATGTCTTCACTGATAGTGTGAAGATATGATCTATCCACAGTGCTTTGGAGACAATTTCCTTGATTAGATCTGGATATGAGGATAAAAAATAGAAGTTTTTGGCATTAATCCCAAGAATTCTAGATCCCACGTCTTCGAAAGCAACAGTTGAAGCTAATTCACCAATGTGATCTTGTATGTCGATCTTAAGTAAGTATCTGTAATCACAGTCAGTTACTTCAGCGTTGCATTTTGGGCAAAACCACATGGCCGTATTTTTTGGAATAAATTTTTTCATGCATTTTTTCCCATCAACAATGGATGGGAAAGAAATGTAGTAAAAATTGTCCATCCCAATTTTTTTTATTGTGCCCTTCAATTGGAAGAAGGCTAATTTCTCTAAGGAATCAATAATGTAAATATCAACAATTGTTATTTTTTTTGTTGATGGCCAAAAGGAGTTGAATATCTTGTTGTCAAGGATGTAGAAGCTGCAGTGGAACCTTCTTTTTTAAACTATGACTTTAGAGTGTGGGCCTCTTCAATGTCAGGATCTATAAGAATAATGGATCTCGTTGTAGTGCCAACATTTTTTCCATTAAATTCTCCAACACGGCAGACTTGATTACAATGATGGGGTTATTTCTTGCAGCACATAGGGAGGATATTTCTTGTGATACAACATCAAAATTTCATCCCCAAAAGATTGCATCCATGTTATACCCAGACATGTCTTGAAGTTGTAGTGTTTGTTTAGTAACTTCAGAGTCGTCTTTTCTGCATATAGTGCACACATTGGAAATGCCAGTGACAATACCAAGAACATCAACAGTGGAGTTGACGTTTGTTTTTTCTGATATCATTGATTGATTTTATATTGAATTGCATCATTGGCTTATGTTTTTTTCGCTGGAAACATGCTCTATGGTAGATGTTGCATTTAACAAAATTTCCCAATCATTGTTTAAGTGGTTGTATTTCTTATTAGCTATTTTCACATTCCCTTTAGAGACAATGTAGACATTTCCAAGTTGGATTTTGTCAAAAAAATAATCGACGACATTGTTGAAACAAGTAATATGTATTTCTCCACCTTTTGTATCGAAGAGGTCAAAGCCAAACACTTTACCGGTCCGTATTGATTCTGAAATTGTCAAAGAGTTGTTTTTCTTTGAATGTATCCTTTTATGCACCAATTTGAATGGTAAGGGTTTAGTGATTTGATGGGAATTTGGATTGGCATGACGGATGGGGTTGGAGTAGTTGGAAGAGGGAAGTGCCTTTTTGATGAAGGATCTTGGTTCGATGAGGAGGGAGTGTCTTCTTCAGAAGTGATTGAGATACTCATATTTTTTGGATTACCAATTAAGGGTGCAGATGAAGCAGAAATCTTGAAGTATATTAGCTTTATAGACCTACACGAAAAATGAGAGTCATAGGAATAATTGTTAGATTCGGAAGTGTTATCAATAAAAATGTTAAAGTTGAAATAAGAAATTTATAACAAACTTACATTGATGGACCAATAGCTGAAGTAGTCCAACTTTTAACATTTATAACAGAACCCTTTGTAGCAAGCTTGTTGCTACGAGGTCATTGAAATATATTGGAAGCATAAGGTGTTTCATATGTTTGCCATCAGAGATGGCAGTGCAATATCGTGGAGTTAAATTTGCATTGATTGAATGGGTTCAAGTTCAACAATTTGTAGGTATGGTTGAATATGAGTTGATCCAGAGAGCATTAAGAAAACAGCATTCTCAGTAAGGTTTGTTGTCATTTTCTGAAAGTAGAGATAACAAAATAAGTACTATACAAAACAAAACTCATAAATGTGGTTTTCTTCGTGTAAGATGTTTAACATTCATTACATTCCTATGACACTACATGAAAATATATGAACTAAAGGGAAGGAAGCATGTTCAATTTGTTTGCAATTGAGTGGTTATCTAGGCTTGTAAATGTAAAAATGAAGAGATTTATGACAAAAACTTCCATGTGATCATTCTCTCTCAAACATAGTTAAAACTATAAATTGACAATTTCATAAACCTACTCATGTTAGAAATAATCAGACAAGCGTAGCATACTTAATACTATAAATTGAAAATTTTATAAACCTACGCATGTTATAAACAATCAGGCAGGTGCCCTAGCACCCAGTGATAATAAGCATGGGTGTAGATTTAGAAATTGTGTAGCCTTTGAATGTGCAACCGAAAAAAGCATTTGAAGTAAAACTCCTATCTGATTTAAGATGTTATTTTGTAGGTATGGATTCATGGTGTTTGTACCATTTCATGGATTCATTTCTTATATATAAGCAGTGTCTACCATGTTGTCCCTTTGTTTTCCCATTTTGTAAAATGCATCTTAATTGTTCAAAGAGACACAAAATAATATACATCAAAATGATCACACAAGCGTAACATACTTAATACTATAAATTGAAAATTTCATAAACCTACGCATGTTAGAAACAATCAGGCAGGCGCCCTAGCACCCGGTGATAATAAGCATGGGTGTAGATTTAGAAATTGTGTAGCCTTTGAATGTGCAGCCCAAAAAGGCATTTGAAGTAAGACTCCTGTCTAATTTAAGATGCTATTTTGCAGGTATGGGTTCATGGTGTTTGTACCATTTCATGGATTCGTTTCTTATATGCAAGTAGTGTCTACCCTGCTCTCCCTTTGTTTTCCCATTTTGTAAAATGTATCTTAATTGTTCAAAGAGACACAAAATAATATACATCAAAATGATCATGTCAATGAGACATGGCACATTTATAAAGGCTACCCTGGCTACCCATCCCCACATAGAAAAGGATTTTTGGCATATTTTTCATGGTCTTAATCTCATGAGATTCTGCATTCATATGAAAAATTCCTATTATGGTTGAAAGCTAAGGTGTGAAATATGTTATAAATGCTATAGTCTCCACCAAATTAAAAGTGAATAAATGTCATTCAATGCATACTAACATTTCCTTTTCAGTAGAAGTAAGATTCGTGCCAAATGCATGGTGTTTCAAATTTTTGTACCCTACAATCTAATTATTAAGCTATCCAAGACAATTTGCCAATTGTTAGGTAACATACAAAGATGTTGCCTGGATGAAATATCATTGAATATTTTAACATAAAAATGTGTACAAATATTTATAGGCACACTCCTTATACCTCAAGATTTTTGGTTTCAACTTCAGCTTTTGAAGTCTATATGCAATTGAAAATTGGATTCTCAAACCATTCAAAACATTGTGATCGAATACAGAGCAGACAATTAGCATGATAGAATATAGATGAACTTAATCATTTGAATGGAAATAGGAGGAAATAAGGTAAGATCATTTTTCACGGATGTTTCTATAGCTATAAGGGAATGACCTACTTCCCCTGATTCATAATAACCATTGTCCTAATAAATTCTTCCTAGAACACTTCCTCTTCCCCGTATTCCCAAAAGAAACAATACTTGTACTTGGGTGATAGACACCAAATCATTATAAAATGAAATTGTAGGACAATACATTGATTCTCACATTGTTTCAAATAGGATATATAGCATTCACATTTGGTTAAATCTTTGTTAAAGTTAGGATAGCCCATAGGTCCTCATTTCCTTTGATCCTTAGTTAAACATTCCCATATTAGTTATGAAGCTAGTAAATAATTTAGCCTAAGATAGTTCATTTTGTTTATATGTTCAAAGAACTTACATTGATGAGTCCATCTAAGGAAACCAAACGTATTTATATAAACTCCCATGTTCCCTAAGTATCCTAGGTGGAGAATAATTCTCACCTCTCACTAATATTTTGACATATTTTTCTTTGTACTCAATATGGGAGAGAGCATTGTTCAATTAGACTTGATGGCTCATGAGTTAGCCGCACCTATGAATGATATCAATATTGCAATTTAGCTTCACACACATAAGTAGCATAAAGGAGGTTAAATCCCTTACTTGGATATCCCCATAAAAGGGTTCGAGTTCCAACTTCTAGGACTCCGGAGAAAGAATGTTGTTAAAGTTCACACATGAGATTTTGGTCATCTTCAATGTAGTTAGCATATGATCTCAGAAGGGTTCGGGTTCCAACTTCTATGAGCACTGAGGAGAAAGAATGTTGTTAAAGTTCACACATGAGATTTTGGTCATCTTCAATGTAGTTAGTTGCAGATTCTCATGAACAACAATGCATATAATCAAAATGGAACAGTGGTTGACAATAGTAAAGGTAGGCAACAGGAAGCAAAAAAGGATGGTAGAATGAATGGGTGTCGACAGAAAGCTCAGAAACATGAAAAGGAAATTCGGAGGTAAATTAACTAACCTGACAGGCGGAACTTGGAATGAATAATATGCATCAACAACTTGGTTCCTTAGAGAGAATCTGAACTTGGAAGCCAATGGAAGTTTTCCATCAATAGTTTTTATTAGAAACATAGTATGCAAGGTTCTATTTCTAAACCAACATTGAGTCGCTTTTCACAAATACTTGATTGCATAAATTTTACAAGAAGTCCATAAAAGATTTACAATAGTGACTATGTAAAAATGACCAGGGACAAATTTGGATAAAAATCTATCCAGTTCTCCCAAAGAATGGTCACAGACACAAATAAATCTCAAACTCTAATGGTTGATCATCTCCCATAGATAGAGGAGAGGAGGATAGGTATAAATTTCACTTCTATGAGAGGAGGATAGGTATAAATTTCATTTTATTTAAATCTATTGCATGCATTTAACTTCATAGCCCATATAATACAATAGAAGCCCTATCAGTAGATGTTTTATGCTTCTGTAAACGTGTAGTGTAGATGTGTTGTTGATTATATGTGCAGATGGAGTTGCATATATAATTATGTTATGTTGATGGATTGTCTAGGTGCAACTTGTTTATAAAATTTCCACACCACCACAGTAAGACAATCTACCAAAGTGATTATGTATTGCTATGAAGTAGATGCAATGTTTCGTTTATATGTTTGGTGGTTATCAATACCAAAATGATGAACTATTTCAAAAAAATGTGTTAGGTTCAAAATGAAACACATACCTGTTTGGTTTTGTTTTTTGTTTCTAGCTTGTTGCGAGTATAGGCACAGGCTTTCAAGTGAAGAGGGAAGCTTATCAACAGGTACCTTGTAATACCTTTCCAATTCCTAATATGTTGGTGAAGATATTTTTTTGAAAAGAACTGAGCTTTGTCCTGAGGCATAACAGAAACAATCCTACAAAACAGAAACAATTAACCTGAGCCTTGAATATTGCAAACATTATTTTTTGATTCATTGATATTATCTTCCATAAAATATTTATAATCCTACAAAACATAGGCAATTAACCTGAGCCTTGAATATTGCAAACATTATTTAAATAAGCCACATAAAAAAACCCACAACTAGGAAACGGACCGAGTGGCAACCTCATGTGCAGTAATTAATTTCAATGGTTTCAAACAACAAAATAACAAAATTTTAAATAAAGAAGACTGTGAAATAATATTAAGGTGCTGATGAGTGCCGAAAGAAAGCTCAGCAACATGAAAAGGGAAATCTCGAGGTAAGTCTCAATGTGATCACAGTCAGGCTGAGGTTCAGAAAAATGCAAGGGACTCAAGTGTTGTCATTCCAGGTACAAGAAAAAGAACCACGGTAGTAGTGGAGCAAGGCTCAAAAGCAGGCATTTCCCGGACTAGAAAAGATGAGCCTAATATTCTTCAAGGGCTATCCCAAAATTTGAGTTCCAAAGGAAGTAGTAACACGATTTTCCATCTACAATCATAGTGAACGCACATACTGGACCCCAAAATAAGCGGCATAAGAAAACACTCCATACAACTGAGTTGCAGGTTCTCAGGAACAACAATGCATATAATCAAAATGGAACAGTGGTTGACAATAGTAAAGGCAGGAAACAGGAAGCAAAGAAGGATGGTAGAATGAATGAGTGCTGACAGAAAGCTCAGCAACATGAAAAGGGAAATCTAGAGGTAAATTAACTAACCTGACAGGCAAAACATTGAAAATCTGCCGAAGGCTGCAAATACTAATATGATAAGGCTGCAAATACTGCAAATACTGATATGAGATGAGAAATGAGAACAGTAACCCCATAATGTATACCATAACCTAATAACTACCACCATAACTAGTTCTGATGCAGAGGCCGCTAGATTCAGATGCAGGGAAAAACTGCCAACTAATTAATCCTCCTTCTGGCCCTCCTCATCCTCCTAGCCCTCCTCCTCCTATAGAAAAAGCGATGCTCCTCATCCTCGTGCAGCCAAGAAGAAGGCATTCGCCCCCCGCCCTCCGCGGCCCTCCTCATCCTCCTGCAACAAAGGTATTTTCCCCGCCATCCTCTACACGCCCCTCGCCCTCCTCTACAACAAACGTAGCTATCCGCACATGCATGATGGAATGGTAGGGTAGACGGACGGGTTGGATAGATTAACCAAAATGACAAATGACAATTAATTAATGATGTCCTTCAAGAAAGACAAATGCCCAGGCCGGACGACTGGACAATAGATTTCTTTATCCACTTTTTTGATCTCATCAAACATGACCTGCTAAGGATGGTTGAGGCAGCAAGAATTTCAGGTAGCATTCACCAGATTATGTCCTCCACTCAAATAGCACTCATCCAAAGAAATCAAAGGTTGAATCCTTTCAAGACTTTAGGCCGATTTCCCTTTGCAATATCACTTTCAAAATTATTACAAAAATTATTGCTGAAAGGATCAAATCTACCTTAGCTTGTTTTTTAACAAAGGATCAGCATGCTTTTTTAAAAGGTAGGAACATATTGGACGCTGTTGCTAACACACAAGAAATTTTATATTCCATGTTTTCAAGTAAATCTGATGCTGCCATTCTGAAAATTGATCTTCAAAGAGCATATGATTGCTTAGATTGGGGGTTTATCAGATGTTTATTAGCTAAGATTGGTCTGAGATCCAATATTATAAATTGGATCATGGCTTGTGTGGAGAATGTAAGCTATGTTGTCATTATAAATGGGATCCCCTGCCCTTTTTTTTCATGCAGAAAGAGGTCTTCATCAAGGCTGCCTCCTATCTCCTCTGCTGTTTATTTTGACAATGAACTCTTTAAGCCTTCATATTAACATTGCAGTCAGTGAAAACATATGCAGACCTTTGAAGATTTGCAGGAACAACTTCATTTCGCATAACCTTTTTGTTGATGATGTGCTCATCTTCGCAATGTTGTGCAGAGTCACTTGGTCACATCTATATGTCATTTTGAAAAGATTCCAAGATGCTACTGGTCTTCATATTAATAAGTCAAAATCCATTCTGTTCGACAATGATGTCAACATGGAAACAGCTGAATGGGTCTCAATGTTGTTTGGGATAGATATGAAATCCATAAAAAATGGATTTAAATATTTAGGTTTCCATCTCAAAGCAAAGGGATATTCAAAAGCAGATTGGCTATGGATAATTGACAGGTACCACAAAAAGATATCTGCTTGGGAATATAGGAGCCTATCACTGGCAGGAAGGATTATCCTATCGCAAGTAGTTTTAACTCAACTGGCTGTATACTGGGCACATTTATTCTTTCTCCCTGCGAGTATCATCCAGAATATGAATAAGATTACTGCAAATTTTATTTGGGGTGGCAAATCAGAGCAGAGGAAATACCATCTTGTTAAAATGGATAAGATCTCTAAGCCGAAGAATTCAGGTGGTTGGGGACTGTTGGACTTGAGATCGTTTGGGAAGGTGCTATTGTGCAAATCATTATGGAGGGGGATCTATGGAGAGGGCCCCTGGAGCAGCATAATTAAAAAGAAATACATGGGCGACAAAGACATCGCACATTGGTACAGATTAGGGAGGATTGGTTCCAAGTATGGGTCTGCTATCTGGCTCAGCTTTCGAAAGATTGAATACTATTTTCTGAAGAACTTGATATGGAGCTTCCAATCCGATAGCAGGCCTATCATTGGAATTGACCCTTTTATAAGCGGGCGTGAGAAAAATTCTGTTCCTGTAAATCTTCTAAGCTTCTTCCATAGGAAGGGTTTCTTCACCTGAGATAAACTCATTGCATCATGCCAGGGCCCAGTCCCACTGTGGAGAGAGGCTGACAGTTTGGGGATGTGTGACTCTTTAGCAAGATAGTGGAATATAATCAGAGACGGCCTGAGAAGCAGTGGCATATATCATTCTTTACCTAAAGATGTTTTGGTATGGAAAGTTCCAAATGCAAGGTCCCAGGTTTGTGTAAAAGACATCTACATTAACTTGATTGGGCTAAAAATAGCACATGCTGGCCCTTCTTTTCCTTCCATTTTCTGGAAAGCCGGATGTCCTCTCAAATCAACTTTCTTTGCGTGGTTGGTGTTCCACAATAAAAATTTGTCTTGGGATAATTTGAAAAAAAAAAAAAAAAATTGGCATGGGTCGGGCTTTTGTTTAATGTGTGAAGCAGCAGAGGAAAGCAACTTCCATATGTTCTTCCAGTGCCAGAACTCACGATTACTGTGGTATTTATTGGCTGTCATACTTGGATTCCCTATTGTGTCTCATGCTTCTATACAGGAAGCTTTCATCTGGTGGAGTGGGCAGCGTGAATCTTGGAGCTAATTATCATCATAGTCATGTGGTTTGCCTGGAAGTGGAGGAACAATATTATCTTTAGAGCTAGGAAAGAACCCTTCATGGTTATTTTACAAAATGTTGTATCCTTTTATGAATTGCTTCCAGCTAAGAATCAAAAAAGAAAAATTGTCAATGGGAACAGGCAAGGAGATGTTATCTCTGGGGCCCCAAGGGCTTTCTTCGATGGTGCTACTCAGCACGATTCCTGTGGGTGCGGGGTTCATATTATCATGGATGAGGACCTTCATTATCTTATCTCATGGAATGGAGGAAAGGGCTCTAACTATATGGCTAAGGCAATGGCTTTGGCGGGTCTTCTTACTTTTTGCATCTTTTTTGATATTCACTTTGTATCAATCTATGGAGATTCTAAAATTATGGTTGATCATGTTATGGGAAAATGTTGTATCAGTTTCCCTCACCTAGCGGGCTGGATGGACATAATTATGTATTTGTGGGGTAAGGTGCTAGGATGCTCCATTCAACACATCTATAGGTTAAAGAATCAACAAGCTGACTCCTTATCTAAGGAAGGATTGCTATCTCAAACAGGAAATTGGTCTATGAAGTTAATATTTGTTGGGGATTCCTTCCCCATACAGGAGTTCTCCCTCCCTGGGTTCTAATGCTCTAAAAATTTTCTGGTATGTTCTGTTTTTGTGATCTTTTTGATAATATATTCCTGTATATATTCCTGTATAGGCATGGTGTATAAATCGGTGACCTTTCCATGGCAATAAATTTTATATTCCAGGATTTTCATGCTGCTGTCTCTAGAAGTCCTGTATTTGACATTTTGTGTTTCCAGTCCCATAGTGTCCTGGATGCATAAGGCATCAATCTGGTCCTGTTCAAGCTTACTTTCAAAAGCTTTTGATGTACGATCTATTCTATCTGTTTTATATTTCCTCAATATAATACAATTATGCCTTTTCGATCTAAAAAATATATATATATATATATATATATATATATATATATATATATATTATAACGAATCTAAATACACATAAATATTCAATGAATGTTTCAAATAAATTATGGAATCTAAACAGGGTAGAAAAACTACAAACAGGATGCCTATTGAGTTGCATTGTGTGCTATCAAAAAATCCAATATAGATTCTCTATACTGCCCAGATTGTTACAACCTACTTGAAAACTCGCAACGCTTTTAAATCATCCTCAAATTCTGTACAACAAACTGCGCTGCCAGCGTCATTTACATTGCTCACTCCTTGGCCTTGAAAAATGTCCATTAACCATTCATTTTCTTCTTCTAGATTGCCTGTTTCTTGAGGGAAAATATTATCCAACTACATATCTTCGACTGCGCCACACAAAGTATTCCACTTCTCTGCAATTTCTTCATTCTCTAGCTCTTCTCCCTTGGCGGCGACTCATATTCCATCGGTTGAGTTTTCTGCAAGAGACTCTACCGACAAGAAATCAATGTCAAAATCTGTTTCGTGAAATACCCCAAACGGTTTCAGTGGCTTGGTATTATTGAAGAGTGGGATATTATTGGGGCAAATGTTAATCCCTTTGTTTCTGGGCACCATCGCATCGGCTTGTTGAGAATTTTGCAGATCATATATTGTGAAAGATGGAACGACCTCAGCAGGTGGACGATTGTCATAATTAGGATGTCGTTGTGCCCACTATACTGACAATCCTTCATCATGCTGTGCCCACTTCCCTTGCGTTCCAGAACATGTACCTTCTTTCATAATATTGTTGCATGAGTTCAAAAACCTACAACATGAGCACATGACATTCCTTTCCAGATACCCACAAAAATGTGTTTCATAGGATTGCAACCTAGTTAAGTCAGCCTTCATTTCGCAACAAACTTGTCCATGCGTTCTCTGGTAGGCTCCTCCCATAACTGTGCAACAACAAATATCTGAAGAGGCATGTGCATGCAATATTGTACTGCAACCATTTACCTTTGGATCACATGAACTCATCCAATTAGGAGGAGAAGAAATGATGCAATTGTGTCAGCATGCTGGCATCTTAAGCAATGGCGTAGGAACTATTGAAGGCGAGTGTAAAAAAGTGTTATAGAGCTTTCCACCCAGAGTGAAGTGTTTTTGACACCTGTAACACATATATGGGTTGCATCTTCTTAGCCCGACCCTTGTTATTCATATACCTAAACCTGCAATATTCCCAAGATTTACATTTGGGACATATGGCCTTCTTCTTCCTGAATATCTCCTCCATCTTTTTCTATTGAAACAAACACAAGTAATAAGATTCAAAAGAAGAAAAAGTATATGCAAAGATGGCTGCTACCCTAATTATCTATATAAACCACCTACACTTCTTTTTTAGCTTTTTTGAAGTTTGATTATTTACTTTCTTTTTTATCTGGAACCTCAATCCATTTGGTTTAGCTTTTTTGTTTTTATTTATAATAATTTGATTATTTACTTTCTTTTTTCTGGAAGCTCTCTCCATTCTCGTTTAGATTTTTGTTTTCATTTATAATAATTTGATTATTATTGGTCGTTGAGAAGTATGGGATGTGCCAATAGCCTCCACCAATTTGATAGCGATCTCCTACTAGGATTACTGCATTTTCGAGCTCACTTTGGGCAGTAGTCATGCCCTCACAATAAGAGGTACCGCTATGAGTTGATGAATAAGAAGGAACAAAGAAGAGAAATAGGTCGGCTTCTCTATGTTTGGTTAGTTACCAGAGATAGGAAATCATAGGAGCAAGCTGCAGATGGATGGAGAGGGAGGTGGGTCGTAAGGGAAGCCGTGGTACAGATAAGAATAATAGAGGGTGGACGGATGGGATAAGTAGGAGACAATAATTATATGCTGCAAAAGATGGGAAAGCTATCGTCAACTCTTCGGACACTAATTTGGTCACCAATGTACTAAAGAGCTCCAACCAGTTGCAGACCTGGACAATACATGCCTACATTTTTTATTTTTTAATTTGATTATTATTTATTTATTTTTAACCTCTCTCCATTTGGTTTAGAAGACTTAGGTTTACTTGGATACCTATCAACATTGGATACCCTACTTAGGTTTACTTTGATACCTATCAACATTGCAGATGAGTGTCATATAATGATATGAGGTTCAATGGTAATTTTCCAGGTTACATGAGGGTTCAAATCTCATTGAGTGTATCTATGACATGTTGTGTCTTGGCTAGAAGAGTAGGCGACTCCATAGCGGACGTCTCGGCTCTTGTTGAGGCATAAGTTTCCTGCTATTGTGTGGCTTGCAGGCGGTTGCATGTAGCCTAGGTTTATAGTGGCAGCCAGTTAGATTTGATCCTGGGTCTGTTTAGGATAACTCTCACCAGTTACCGATTATCCTAGATTTAGCCAGTTAGATTTGATCCTGGGTCTGTTTAGGATAACTCTCACCAGTTACCGATTATCCTAGATTTAGCCAGTTAGATTTGATCCTGGGTCTGTTTAGGATAACTCTCATCAGTTACCGATTATCCTAGATTTAAAAAAAAACATTGCCTAGGTTTATAGTGGCAGCCAGTTAGAAGCCAGTTAGATTTGATCCTGGGTCTGTTTAGGATAACCCTCACTAGTTACCGATTATCCTAGATTTTAAAAAAAAAAAAACATTGTGGATTTTCCATAATTATGAATCAGTATAGATCCATGAGTAATTTTAGAGTGCCAAAAATATGTATAATATTTTATTTTTTATATGTAATATTTTATTTTTTTAATTATAAATTTTATTTTAAATCTTACTAAGAGATTACATAATATATGTATTGAGCTATTTTATTAAAGTACATCAAATTTGAATTTTTGCTATTAATAGATTTTTAAGTATATATTAATATTAATTTAGATTAAAATATTTTATTTATAACTCAAATTGTATATTTTATTTTATACAACATTAATTTTGTTATAGAGATATATGAAGTTGATATCATCTTTTAAAATATTTTTGAAAAATATAAGGTTTAAACATCTTACTCACATATTATTTTTTATTATAACTAGAGAATATTTTTATTATTATTATTATAGCTGGAGATTTTTTTTTTTTTAAATGAATATAACACCATAATTATGAATATAATAATGTATGTGGGTTATGATGAATATAACGTCATAATTAGGAATATAATAATGTATGTGGGTTTTTTATAATTAGAAATAAAGAAGAATTATGTGGATATTTCATAATTAAGAATGAAGAGGAATACAATATATAGAAAGAAGAATACAATATCATTATCTATATACAAGTAGATTTTCCATTTTGAGAATAAAGAAGAATAAAATATCATTATCATATATATAACAATGTATTATGGGTTTTCCATATTTAAAAAAAAAAAAGAATACAATGTCATTATCTCATATACATATTAAATTATTATTTTTCACAAAATTGATTTTTTTTTAATATTATTATTCAATTTTATATATTTATTAATTTAATTTTTTATCAATTAATTTGATACACGAGATATTTTGAACCATAAATTGTATATTTTTCGATTAATTTAATACACTAGAGATTTTGAACCATAAATCTTATATTTTATATAACATAACAATTATCCATTAAACTATTTTTCATTTTTAATTAAATTATTATTAATAATAAATAATATATATATTTTAAATTTAAATATAATTAAATTATTATTATTAAATTTTAACACAAAAAAAATATAATTTCAAATTTTAAATAGTATAAAATAAAAATTAATCAATTTCATCATCAATATATCTACATTGATTTTTTTGTTAAACTTCGGTCATTTATTTTTCCTATTAGCTAAATTAGATTCACTTTTTTAACCCTTAATGTTTTGGAAACACACTATCATCGAGATTTCATTTTTCTTTTGTTCTTCACTATATATCCATGTTGTACTTAATGCATATTCACAATTCAATTATTCCTTGCTAAATTGTGATTTAATGGATTATTAAAATTGAAATTCACGTTCACATAAATTTCTATATTAAAAATCATTTAAAGTATTAAGATTGTTTTTGTATTTAATGCATTTAAATTTTATTTAATAAATATCGATATTGTAAGATTTTAATTTTTTAAGGAGAAAAGGTAGATCTAATTTGCTTTATACCTAAAAAGCGTAAATATACATTTAGAAAAAGTAGCTCTAAATTAATAAAGATAGGAGTTAGTTTTAAAAGGCCTCTTTCTTTATGCTTAATCGCTGCTCACATGAGTTAGTTTTAAAATGCATTTTTTTCCATACGGCTACTTCTATGCTTTAACCAAAGCGCGTTAATCAGAAAGTAAAATCCAACTATTCAGATATATAGAATACCCATTTCATAATTTAAGTGCGCACATTAATCTGAAAGTAAAATCCCACGTTAATTATTGCGGTGGTGGTTTCTTAAATGGAGGTGAGTGGCCGAGACGGTGGATTGGAAGCGGTATTCCACTCTCCAACGTTCTTTAAAGCTGCTTTTACCTACATACCACAAAAGCACTGAAACTTACACGAAATTCCATGTTACTATGTTTTACCCACACAAATAGTAACCTAGCTTCTAGCTGGGCATGCAAATAGATTTTTTAAAATTCACTATTTGGATCAAATCATTCGAGTTTTCTCTGTAACCATCCACAGTCTTTATGCATATTTTTGGAATCTTTTGTAATGCACACAACAATGACGAGCATAGAACAGTGCACAGCACAGTACCAATAGCTTTACAATTAATAGATATATGAATCAATTTGAAAAGTGCCCTTTACTCTGAATGTCCAAATGCTTTCTCACATACATTGAAATTGAAAGAATAAATTATAACGAATCTAAATACACATAAATATTCAATAAATGTTTCCAATAAATCATGGAATAGAACAACTATAAACAGGATGCCTTTTGAGTTGGGTTGTGCGCTATCAAAACATCCATAGATTCTCTATACTGCCCGGATTGTTACAACAAGCTCCTTGAAAATCGTATAGTTCCAACGGTGGCCAAGCTTTTAAATCATCCTCAAATTCTGTACAGCAAATTGCGCTGCCTGCGTCATTTACATTGCTCACTCCTTGGCCTTGAAAAATATCCATTAACCATTCATTTCCTTCTTCTAGATTGCCTGTTGCTTGAGGTAAAAGATTATCCAACTGCGTATCTTCTACTGCGCCACACAAATTATTCCACTTCTCTGCAATTTCTTCATTCTGTAGCTCTTTTCCCCGGCGCCGACTGATATTCCATCGCTTGTGTTTTCTGCAAGAGACTCTACCGACAAGAAATCAATGTCCAAATTTGTTTCGTGAAATACCCCAAACGGTTTCAGTGGCTGGGTATTATTGAACAGCGGGATATTATTGGGGCAAATGTTAATCCCTTTGTTTCCGGGCACCATCGCATCGGCTTGTTGAGAATTTTGCAGATCATATATTGTGAAAGATGGAACGACCTCAGCAGGTGGATGACTGTCATAATTAGGATGCCGTTGTGCCCACTGTACTGACAATCCTTCATCATGCTGTGCCCACTTCCCCTGCGTTTCAGAACATGTACCTTCTTTCATAATATTGTTGCATGTGTTCAAAAACCTACAACATGAGCACATGACATTCCTTTCCGGATACCCACAAAAATGTGCTCCATAGGATTGCAACCTAGTTAAGCCAGCCTTCATTTCGCAACAAACTTGTCCATGCGCTCTCTGGCAGGCTCCTCCCATACCTGTGCAACAACAAATGTCTGAAGAGGCGTGTGCATGCAATATTGTACTGCAACCATTTACCTTTGGCTCACATGAACTCATCCAATTAGGAGGAGAAGCAATGATGCAGTTGTGTGGGCATGCTGGCTTCTTCAGCAATGGCGCAGGAACTGATAAAGCCGAGTGTAAAGAAGTGTTATAGAGCTTTCCACCCAGAGTGAAGTGTTTTTGACACCTGTAACACATATATCTGGGCTGCAACTTCTTAGCCCGGCCCTTGTTATTCATATACCGAAACCTGCAATATTCCCAAGATTTACATCTGGGACATATGGCCTTCTTCTGCCTGAATATCTTCTCCATCTTTTGCTATTGAAACAAACACAAGTAACAAGATTGGTAACAAGATTGAAAAGAAGAAAAGTATATGCAAAGATGGCTGCTACCCTAATTATCTATATATAAACCACCTACACAGCTTTTTTAGCTTTTTTGGAGTTTGATTATTTACTTTCTTTTTTTGGAACCTCAATCCATTTGGTTTAGCTTTTTTGTTTTTATTTATAATAATTTGATCATTTACTTTCGTCCTTTTTTTTGGAAACTCTCTCCATTCTGGTTTAGTTTTTTGTTTTCATTTCTAATAATTTGTTGTTGCGCAGTTATGGGATGAGCCAATAGCCTCGACCAATTTGATAGTAATCTTACTACGATTACTGCATTTTCGAGCTCGCTTCGGGCAGTACTCATGCCCTCAGAATAATAGTAATCTTGCTGGGATTACTGCATTTTCGAGCTCGCTTCGTGCAGTACTCATGTCCTCAGAATAATAGTAATCTTTCTAGGATCACTGTATTTTCGAGCTCGCTTCGCGCAGTAGTGATGCCCTCAGAATAAGAGGTCCCGCTATGAGGTGACGAATAAGAAGAAACAAAGAAGAGAAATTGGTTGGTTACAATAATTATTTGCTGCAAAGATGGGAAAGCTATCATCAACTCTTGGAACACTAATCTGGTCACGAATGTACTAAAGGGCTCCAACCAGTTGGGGACCTGAAGAACACGCGCGCGGGATTTTAATTTTTAATTTGATTATTATTTATTTATTTTTAACCTCTCTCCCTTGTTCCAAGCAGTTGCGAACCTGCAGATCACACGCCGGCGTTTTTTTTTTTTTTAAATTAATTTGATTATTATTTGTTTATTTTTAACTCCTCTCCATATGGTTTAAAAGAGTTAGGTTTACTTGGATACCTATCAACATGGGATGATCCTACTTAGGTTTACTTTGATACCCTTACTTGGATACCTATCTTTGATACCTATCAACATTGTACATAAGTGTACTTATAACAATGTAAATGGATTTTCCATAATTATGAATAAGCACAGATTTATTTTAAAACAGTTATTTTAGAGTGTCAAGAATATGTGTAATATTTTATTTTTTTAATTGTATTTTTAAATGTTATAGAGATTATATAATATATGTATGGAGCTATTTTATCAACTCACATTAAATTGGATTGTTTTGTTATCAATAAATTTTTAAGTATATATCAATATTAATTCATTCAGATTAAAATATGTTATTCATAATTTATATTGGATATTCTATTCTATATAACAATTTTTATTTTTATTTTTAAATATATGAAGATGATATCACGTGTTAAAATATTTTTGAAAAGTATAAAGTTTAAATATCTTATTCACATATTTTTTAATTCTAATTACTCTACATGAAATTATATTAGGCTATATGAACATTTTATTTTTTATTATACTTCGAGAATATATTAGGTTATATGAACAGATTTTTTTATAGCAAGAAAATATTTTATTTGTAGTTAGAGACAGATATATTTATACATTTTTTAGCTTTCACAATAGGTTGTAGCCTCCTCAATAAAGAGGAATATAAAGTCATAAATAAGAATAAAAAAAAAAAAGATTTTTTTTAATTAGAATAAAGAGGAATACCATGTTATTGTCTATATACATAAAGATTTGCCATTTTGAAAATAAAATATCATTATCATATATATATATATATATATATAAGAATAAAAAAGAATATAATATCATTATCTTATATACATATTAATTTTTTTTTACAAAATTGATTTTTTTAATTATTATTATTCAATTTTATATATTTACTAATAAAGATTTTGAATAAAAAATCTCATGTTTTATAAATCTTATATTTTATGATTTATATAACATGACAATTATCCATTAAATTATTTTTTAATTAAATTATTAATAATAAATTAATTATCTTTTTAATTTTATATACAATTAAATTTTATTATTGAATTTTAACACATAAAAAAATCATTTCATCTCATATACATATTAAGTTTTTTTTTCACAAAATGGATTTTTTAAAATTATTATTCAATTTTATATATTTATTAATTTATTTTTTCTCAATTAATTTGATACACGAAAGATTTTGAACCATAAATCTCATATTTTATAAATCTTATATTTTATAATTTATGACTATGATGGTTAACGTCCGTTGAGACCAAACATTATCCATTACACTAATTTTTTTTAATTAAATTATTAATAATAAATTAATATCTTTTTAAATTTAAATATCATTATATTTTATTATTGAATTTTAACACACAAAAAAATCAATTCATCTCATATACATATTAAGCTTTTTTTCAAAAATTTGAATTTTTTTAATTATTATTATTCAATTTTATATATTTATTAATTCATTTATTTTTCAATTAATTTGATACACTAAAGATTCTGAACCATAAATCTCATATTTTATAATTTATATGGCATGACAATTATCCATTACACTATCTTTTTTAATTAAATTATTAATAATAAATTAATTATCTTTTTAACTTTAAATATAATTAAATTTTATTATTAAATTTTTAACACATAAAAAAACATCATTTCAAATTTTAAATAGTATAAAATAAAAGTTAACACATTTCATCATCAATATATCTACATTGATTTTTGTTAAGATTCTGAACCATAAATCTCATATTTTATAATTTATATGGCATGACAATTATCCATTACACTATTTTTTTAATTAAATTATTAATAATAAATTACTTATCTTTTTAAATTTAACTATAATTAAATTTTATTATTGAATTTTAACACATAAAAAAACATTGTTTCAAATTTTAAATAGTATAAAATAAAAATTAACGCATTTCATCATCAATATATCTACATTGATTTTTGTTAAGCTTTAGTCATTTATTTCTCCTCGTTAGTTAAGATACCCTCGCTTTTTTATTTTTTTTCAGCACGAAAAAAGCTAAATATATATTAATATGTTGGGCCATATACATATATTCATAATGGGAAAGTAGAACCAGTTCCACATATAAACAACATAATTAGTCAAATACAGTCAATATAGAGAAAATTGATAAGTGCTACATGTAGGAAATAACACTTGAAAGAGATAATTCAAAACCAATAGTATCCACTGTAAAATGGTATTAAAACCATTCGACCCTTTCCAGGAAATAGTTATAACGTTATAAGCTTCTAGCTGATGTCAATCCCTGTTGCATACAAAAAACAAAAATTGTTATCCAAAAAAAGACTTATATACCATTACAGAGTTATCCAGGAAATGTGTACTCCATTGTGCCAATCCTCTTGTATTCCATTATAATGACCAAGTAGACCTCTTTTAGATAGCTCATCAACCATCTGGTTGTGTACTCTACCAGTATGACAAATTGAGGGTTGCCCCAGTTGGATCCAGAGTCCTTCAATTCTACTTAACCAGCCTTGCAATTCTTGTTGTTTAATCTGTGCCTTTCCTTTGACGTGTTCCAGAATTATCTTTGAGTCCCCATATATATGTATCCCCAAGATATCAAGTAATTTAATAAGCCAAAACATACCCTAAATTGCCATAGCCTTAGCCTTATTGTTTGTTCCCAGACGAGCATTCCAATGAGCCTTATATTGTATATCCCTTGTGATGACAATCAAAAATCCGCAACCACATATGCTATTTTGTGCCGCACCATCAAAGTAAGCAAACGGGAGATCCATGTGAGGGAAGTTGCTCCTATTTGCAATATCTTTTGGAATGCTTTCATGTGTGGGATATATAGCATATAATGAGATGATTTTTTCATGTATCAAACCAATTCTAAAAAATGTACATATTTCTCCATTTCCAAATAATCCAAAAAAGAAATAATGGGATGGAACGCCAACTTGGTTTCTGTTTGCACCACCATTCCATACAATCTGCAATGTTCAGATGAGTTAGATACGGGAAACCAAAATGATTCTCTAGTTTATGCCATACGTGAGTCACCTTATGGCATTTGAGAAACATATGCACGTTATCCTCCACGTTGTTTTTGCAGATTGCACAAATATTGGGGCCATGCCAATGGTGCTTTTGCATATTCCCCCAGGTAAGATTCTTATTATGGTATACTAGCCATGCAAAGCTGATGATTTTAATTGGAATATGGTTACTCCATAGGGAAATAAGAGTCGGGTCCTCCAATTTGTTAACATCACCACCACACAAAGTTGCATATACATTAGCAACACTTATGTTGCCATCCTTCATTTTCCCCGCCCATACCATTTTATCACGATGTTCCTCCTGGCATATTCCCAGGACTTTATAGGCCACACATACTTGATTCCATTCCGATGCCAAATTATCAGTCATCCCCAGTTCTATTGAAGTTTTCCATATGGGATATCTATCCCTCCAAGTACTGATCAATTGGTTTCATAAAAATCTTCCATGATCATGGAGAAAAATCAGTAAATTGTCAAAGAAACTACAGTCCTGACCAGCACCTTGTATCTTATCCAACTCAATTATAATGGAATGTCCCAATCCCATATTCCATACCAGATGTTGTAGGAAGAAATAGGACACCTTATTCATACTATTCCAGATAGTCGATCCACTTGTTGATCCAATGTTGTGACTCCAGAACCAATATATGAATTCCCGGTTTTTCATATACTTATGTTTGATCACCTTGTTCCATATGCCAGAGCTGAATATGGCACGCCAGAGTGTTTTCACCCACAGTGAGATACCAAAGGTTTTCAAATTCATAACACCCCATCCCCCCTTATTTCTTGGTCGTGCAATATGCGTCAATTTGGATAAGTGAATTTTATGGATTCCATTACAATCGGACCAAATAAACTTAGCAACGATATGATTGATACTTGTAATGATTGCCTTCAGGATCTGATATAAATGAGCCCAGAAGACCCCATGTTGAGCAAGCGCAACTTGTGTGAGAATTACATGCCCCCCGAGAGACAGACAATGGAACTCCCATCCAGCAACCCCGCTTCAAGAATCGATCAACCAGCCATTTCCAATCAATATTCCTGTAGCAATTTGGTTTAATACAGTATCCAAGATATTGCATACCAGGAAACATTAGATCCACTTCTATGTCAAATAAATTCTCGATATATTCAATAACCTCCATGTCGCCAACATCATGATATATAATAGATTTATGCAGGTTCATATTCAGTCTAGTTGCGATAGCAAATTTGTTAAATATATGGAAAAGATGCAACCAAGTAAAATGATTTAACATTGCCATAACAAGTACATCATCTACAAAAAAACTGTGAGAAATTTTGTTATTAATACCCATTTCCAGAGCCTGAATGTGTTCATCTGCCACTGCTTTATTGATCCGTAAGCTCAATCCATCCGTAGCTAATATAAACAGGAGGGGAGATAAAGAACAACCCTATCACAGACCTCGGCCAACCCGAAAGAAATGGGTAGGAAGTCCATTTATAATAATTGCATAGTTTATGTTCAAGACATAAGCCATGACCCAATTCACACATCGGGGAAGTAAACCAATTTTGAACAGTACCATTCTCAAATATCCCCAATCAACACAGTCTTACGCTTTTTGCAGGTCCACTTTCATAATACCGGCATTTATATGCTTAGTGTGAATAGAATGCATACACTCTTGTGCAATGGCGACAACGTCATGTATTTGTCGATCCAGTAGAAAACCAAATTGTTCAGGTGCTATAAACTTTGACAAATTACTCCGCATACGGACAACAATAATTTTAGAGATAATTTTATAAATAAGATTACAAAGTGATATGGGCCTGAAATCATTAAATGTCAAGGATGGAGTTTTCTTAGGGATAAGAGCTATATAGGTTGAATTTATGCGCGGATGAATAACCCCCCTGATTCTTGACTCCTCCACCATCTTCCAAAGGTCATTTTTAAATATTTCAAAAAAGTGAATGAAAATCTCAACCGACCACCCATCCGGGCTCGGGCTTGGGCTTTTATCTCGCTTAAAAGATTTTAATACATCCAGTATTTCATCTTCAGTGACCTCTTTGAAAAAAAATTCATTGTCCTCAGCTTCATTTACATAGTTGGATAAAGTTCAACAACCCATAACATATCATCCCCATCAACCGCTCCTTTACGGCATATGTGTTTTGAAAGTGCTCAACAGCAGCACCGCTAATGTCATCCTGCGTCTAAAAACGCCTTCCCTCCACATCATATATCTCCCAAATAGAATTGATATTGCTTCGATGATTCGCATATCTATGAAAAAATTTAGTATTATTGTCGCCTTCCTTAATCTAGATTGCCTGACTCTTCAAGTGCCAAGTAGCTTCAATAGCAGATAAAATATCCTTTTTTTTTAATTTTCAAGTGCATGTATACGAGTCCTGATATCCTAATGAAGTGAATACGAGGACATCTGAGGTAGAAGTGATTCCAATTCAAGTTCAATATCCTTAAGATCCTTCTCTTGAGCCAGTACCTTTTGTCTTTGCCATTTTTTTACATTCCTCCGGAGGACATCCATCTTAGCCAAAATAAGTTCCATAGGGAGAAGCCCCAATGTGAGAGGCCGAGCCCATATTGAGCGAACAAAATCATTAAAGTCATGATCCACAAGCCAAGTACGATTGAATTTAAATGGCATACCATATCTATGAAACCCCACCCGCCAATATAGAACAATAGGGTGATGATCATATAGAAAGTTACCTATCACATCCGAATATGCATTTCCCAGGCGATCCATTAAAGTCTCATGCAATAAAAAGAGATCCAGCCATTTCGCTATATATTCCTCCCCTTTCCTACCATTATCCCAAGTAGGAACGACCATTTGTGGGCATATATCAATGAAGTTATGTTCGATGATTGCCTCCTAGATCATTCCCCCAATTGGATCCACTTTTCTAGTCTTCCCCCATACTTCATCCAATCCCATAGTATAGTTAAAATCTCGAACAACAATCAAAGAAGAGAGATCCATGATACCAGAATCAAATAGCCTCTGCCAAAATGTCGTCCTTTTCCTATATGGGCCATATAGGTTCAGGATATGAATGCAATCCGATTGCCCACAAAAATAAGCCTCATTCAAAATACCATCTGAGCAAGAGAAAGCAGTTGCCCGAACCCAGAGCAGGTCCCATAAAACCACAAGTCCACTAGATAATCCAGTAGGAGAAAGCAGAAATGTACCAATGTGGGAACATTTTCTGGAAATATACGACAACATTAGAAACCGAATGCATGGTTTCATATAATAAAATAATACAAGGATGTATAGAGTGAAATAATTTCTTGAGCGCCAGGAATTTTGAGGGTGTTCCCAAACCCCAGATGTTCAGTGATAGTATAGAAGTCATGGCACATCACGTGCGGGCATTCGTGCTCCAACGGCCCAAGTAGCGGGGATATCAGCAATGGGAACATCAACGAGTAAATTATCAATAGGGAAATGTGAAGTATTCAGTCTGGCACACCCCCTAAAATGGCGGCTTCCAAGGTTGCCCCTACGCCAAACAATAATATTCCTCGCCAAGGTGGGACTGATATGAGGAGAAGGTAGGTTGTTTGGCTTATGAATAGTAAGAGACCATAGGTTTAGGGTTTTTCGGATAAGTAACGATTCCAAGTCACTACCCACAGAGTTGGTAGGCGATTTCCGCGGAGTGATAGAAGGGCTACTACTAGTTCGAGGGCCCTGAGTTTTAGAAGCACGCGGGTGGGAAGTAATATAGGTAAAGAATGAGGTGGATGGGATGTCATGTGCTGGATAAAGCTCGGGAGTAACATGACCAGGAGATGTGTAAACTAGGGATTTAGTACGAATAGGTGGAACCAGGCAGTGAATAGCAGATGGATCAAATTTCTCAGAAGAAAGAAGGGATGACAGGATATAGACAGGAGAAGTGCCATCACAAGAAGTTCCGTGAATAGAATTTTGCAGAGTGTGAGTTCCATGTAAAGTACATGATTGTCAACGCATTTGATGGCTTCGAAAATGTGTAGTCGTTGAATGGAACTCGTTTGGCACCCCCATATTGTTCTGCCCTTGATTACGTCCCCCCCTGCGCCAAGGACAATTTGCCACAATATGCCCGATATGATGACAAAAAGAACAGGGGAACATGACGCCCCAGTGTTCCAACCTTTGAGTGAGGTTTGTCTCCCCTAGTTCAGGCCTATATGATCTGGGAAGCCCCCCCGGTATTCTTTTTCAATTAAAATTCAAGCGACTCGTTTGTTCAGTGCCCCTAAACACCGAGGATCAACATATTTGAATTTCCCAATTGCATTACCAATATCCTCCAAGGCCTGCTTCGTCTAAATTTCAATCGGTAATCCTGGCAACTTCACCCAAATTAATTTATTCTGCGGGGTATTATTCAGGGAATTGAACCTGATAAACCAAGAATGAAGTTCCAAGAAATTGCGCCCATCAATCCATGGGATAGACTTGATCTTCTAGACTCAGAAAATGGAAATTGTACCATCCCTACATCAAACTCACCACCGTTGTGGCTTTTATGAAAGCCTCCTGAGCCAATGTGTCTGAGTCCAATATGTCCATGCCACCCACAGCAAGGACCCCACAAAGATTGTGCCACCTGAAATGGACAGCCATGTCAGAAAACCACTTGCCCAAAATATTTAAGTGCAATAGATGGTAGCTAAGTTAGGTAGGACTTCAGGATGTGAAATTGATAACACATGACACTAACTAGTACCATCTGACAATGATCTTCAAGAGATAGGTACAAAAAAAAGAATAATCCCCCAAAAAGTAACGTCGGCATAAAAAATTCCCCAGAAAGGCTATATGAGGAATGTCAAATATCAATTAATCCAGATCAGGAAAGTCAGGTAACCAAGTTAACAAAAATACCCACGGAACATAAAAGACAGTACCAACGCCGGAAAATACAAACCCCCTAAGGATATTGATTAGGGGAATGCTAAACAAATTTAAATCTAGTTCAAAAAAGTGTGGAGACCGAGACAATCCAAACTACGAGAAAGGCAGATCCGAGAATTGGCAGGAGATATGGCATGTGTCAATTTAAAGAGACAAGAAATAGCCACCTACTGCCCCGGAAAATACAATGAGCTGAGTAATAACAGTAAAAATAACCGGAAATTACAGTACAACAAAGGCTGAGTGCAACTGTCCAACAATGGGGAATTAACCAGAGAGCCCAAAGTAAACTACCCAACGTTCATAAAAACTACACACCATCACAACAACAAAGACAAAAACAACCCTTACAAGTCCACCATATATCCCCCAGATGAAATCCAAATTGCGAGCATGGCTAAGAAATGTAAAATGGATTATTGATATGTGGAAAGGGAAAATACCCTCCAAAGGTCAGACCAGTAAAAACTCCAAACAAGGAAGGGATACAATGGCACAGAAAGGTCTTAATCCCTAGGAGCATGTGAACATCGAGTAATGGTCAGAAAGTGAGTAGTGAAAATGCGAAATAAGATATAGACGGAGATAATAAATAGCACCAATATATGTATCATCTCAGACCACAAGATCCATGCATAGAGTTGGAGGAGCATTCCCAAATATATCAAGAAATACCAATAGAGAGAAAGGAAGCCTCCAAAAACAAATTCACCATAGACAATTTCAAAACAACCCTTTAAATAACTAATAACATATATATCATGCCACTACAGTAATATAATCGCCAGGGGATAGATGAAATATCGTCTGATAGCAACAGGTATCAGATGTTCTGAGCCATGACAGGCTAGTTGCAGTGATGTCCAGAGAAACCAACCACATCACCGACCCATGAAGTGTTAAACCGGATACAAATATATGAGAAACCCAGTAAACACCATCTAACGAGGAGACGAAATCTAGTTAGGTAACCGGAAAAATGTGATGATAATCCAAGTCAATCCTCGCAGAGGACACTGTTAACCCCAGTGGCCAAGCATTCCTTCAGCCACCAAGCTAGTTCATAGTATAGCATAGATCGGCATAACAGAGATGGGCATTGATTTCGAAGGTTTCAGGAAGTTGCAGAGGGTAGATGGCTTTGCTTCGATCCTTCAAAAGGGTCACAACTTCACAAGCTTGTGTCTAAAATGATCATTTCCACCCGCATTACGCTGCGTGGAAAATTATTGGTGCAAAACCACATAAATAAATTGTTATAGCCTGGATTTGCTTCTGCACTGTACCCATGGACGCATTGTGGCTCCATACCCTCACTTTTTTAACCCTTAATGTTTTGGAACCACAGTGTCATCGAAATTTTTCTTTTTTTCTTTACTATATATCCATGTTGTACTTGATGTCTATTCACATTTCAATTATTCCTCGCTAAATTGTGATTTAATGGATTATCAAAATTGAAATTCATGTTCACTCAAATTTTTATATGAAAGATCATTTAAAGTATCGAGTTAAATTTGTTTTTGTATTTAACATATATAAGTTTTATTTACTAAGTATCAGATTTGAAAATGAAAAAGTGTAAAGTATTAAGTTAAATTTGTTTTTGTATTTTACATATGTAAGTTTTATTTACTAAGTATCAGATTTGAAAATGAAAAAGTGTAGACATTGTAAGATTTAAAAAAAAAAAATTCGGGAGAAAAGGTAGATCTAATTTACATTATACCTAAAAAGCCTAAATATACACTGAGAAAAGGTAGATCCAAATTGATAAAGATACAAGTTAGTTTTAAAATGCCTCTTTCTTTATACATAAGAGGTGCTCACATGAGGTTGATGGTCGGAAAATTGACAATGTAAAATTCAAGAATGTGTTTACATAGGAGTGAAAATGCATTCCTTTTATAATAGCTTTGACATTGTAAAATTTAGGAATGTGTTTACATAAGAGTGCAAATGCATTCCTTTTATAATATCTTTGACAATGTAAAATTCAGGAATGTGTTTACGTAGGAGTGCAAATGCATTCCTTTTATAATAGCTTTGGTGACTTCCTAATTTCCACATAGGCCATGATGAAGTGTTCCCAATAAGCATGCACATGAATGTACATTCTCATCAAGAACATACATGAACTAATAACACATTTTGTTTGAGAGGCCTTAAAGATCTTTACATGTTTATCATATGATATTTTTATATTTCTATATATATACTTTTTTATCTTCAAAATAATAGAAAATGAATGTTTAGGCCATGTTTGACATCTCAAACTAACACATCATCCCTCTAATGGGGATATTTGGCCTCCAATAGTTTTATGGGTGCTAGTAGTAGGGTTTTCACATAAGGGATGGGTTTTTATGACTTGATTGTTGTAAGCGAAAGTAGGAAAGGGAATTATACTCCAAATAAATCTTCTAGGGCTTATGGGTAATGATAAAGGATTCATGTCACCACATAGACCCTCTAAAAGGAATATTTGACCTCCAAGTGGAATATGGTTGTTCCTATGATGACTCGTATCATAGATATGGGTCCCAAGGCCTTCTTAATGGTAATGGAAGGAAATCAAGTCCCTTAGGACTTAGATGAGGGCTTATGGGGGCCAATAGGAATATAAAGGGCATCAAAACACAAAACATGCCTTGTATTGGAGATCCTTATAATGGAGTATTGAAGTAAATAGGAGGTCTTGTGCACCAGGGATGGGTATCAAACCATTGATAACAAGAAATTGAGAGGATTACACCTTAATTTTTTATTCTCGAGCTAATAAATGTGGTCATGGACATGAACCAAAAAATAAACAATTTAAAGTGAATCTATACAACTTGTATATGGGAATAATGGGAATAAATGAGGGAATTATATCCAAATCGATTCACCAATGTTTTGGAAAATAAAAAATTGTCATTATTTTAGTCTTGTACAAATTGTTCTTCCTTTATAAAGGCTATTAGGTCTATATTCTTTAACCTATACAAGGATATCTATTCTTCTAATGGCTACAAGGTCTATAACATGCCAACCAATGCTCCAAGTGATTTGGTTACTCCTATCTCTTCTCAACATGCACACAATCATTAAAATATTAACGCTATGAAAAATTATCCCTAGTACTCAATGTGTCAATCAATGCCAAGTTTCTAAGAACTATAAGATATTTACATAGTATATAGGTGAAACATACCAAACTCTAAACATTGTCACTACCCTACCAACTTAAAACACACAGATGGGCACTAAACAGATTGCAATCTTAGAAACACAAAGTATATATACTTGAAAGATATGAAAGATCAAGATACCATAATTTACAAAATACAAACATTTTTGTCCTCCAACAACCTCTCAATGTATTTCAAGTTCATTAACATGTTTCTTTGAAGTTTGTGTAATCCTTTCTTTAAAGCATTTCCCTTGGTGAACAACTTAGAAACTCAACTCAAGAACATCACTTTCCCTACAACGTTGAGATGAAAGTTCAAAGACTAATATTTTCTATATTTATGTACTGCTTCGCTCAAGATAAGGTTTATGAAGCAATGAGGATGCAATTGATTGAGGTAATGTAACAACGAAGATGACAATCCTCCCCCACCTTCTCTAATGCCTCCTTCCTTCTCCTATTGTGTCATATTTGTACATCCTTCAATCCTATCCCAAGTTGTTCTTAAGGGGGGATGTTAGGATATTCTGACACATAGGAAATAGTTAAGTATAACTTGGTCTAATGTAGAGTTAGGTAAAATGTGTTTCTTTACTATGTACTTTTGTAACTTACAATCCGACGGTCACGATGTGTAGTGATCTGATGGTTCATTCTCTCCTCAGTATTACCGACACTTGATCCGTGGCTTAACACCCGATTGGTCCATGATCTCTATTTAAAGAGCATGGAGGGTCATTTGTAGGGTAACTGTTCATGAGAGAAGCTTATGTAAATTTTCATTCTTTTATTAATAAATTTCCTGAAGTGGCCACATTGGCTCAGGTCGTGGACTATTTCCCTCTTTGAGGGCTTTAACCACGTCAACAATACTGGTGTATTGATCTGTGATCTGTTTGTGAGCGATGTCCTTTGGTGTTTTGTTTGAGGAACTTACCCTGTAAATTCCTACAAAGTATTGGTTCAAATTTCATTCAAAAATCGCCATAAGATCAAGTTCACCTAATGATACATTTATATATTTTTAAAACATTTCACTCGCCAATACATAAGGGTTTATCCACCGCATTATTGTGTTTCCTCAATAAGAGCATGTTGAGGCTCTAGGTGCTCTATTTTCACATGGCCAAGTGAGATATTTAAAACTAAGTTTAAAGTCAATCCACAAAGTAATTAAATTTTACAACTCTTGACCTATTAAAATTCTAATTGATATTTAAGTAAAATAATAAAACAAAATTATAATTTGTTAAAAAAAGGAAGTTTTACACCTCCTTTCTCTACATTGTGTGTATGTTAATTGATATTTAAGTAAAATAATAAAACAAAATTATAATTTGTTAAAAAAAGGAAGTTTTACACCTCCTTTCTCTACATTGTGTGTATGTTATATTTTCTTTCTTTTTCTTTTTCCATTTTACTCTTTTCAATAATAATACCTATTAAGTTAGGCAATTTTTTAAATTTTTTATTAAAATATTTTTTTATAGAATATTTATTTTTTCAAATATGTAATTATAGATTAATTAATCTAATAATGTTTATTTTAAAACTATAAATTTAATTAAAATGTATTTAATACTTCATCATCATTCAATTTCTGTCATATTCTAAATAAATTTAAATATTCTAAATGATTTATATGATTTGAATCCTTTTGAATTATAAACTAGCATTTGCACCTGATGTTGCAAAGGAAACATCGTAAGGCATATAGTGTGGAAGAATAGCGACATGTGAATGGGCATTGTTGAAAGCAAGGGTGGATGATAATGAGTTGCAATTGAAATTGTTAGTTATGTGTATGTTGAATATGGATATTTTGTAAATAAAAGTAGTGTGTAGAAGAATAGTGACATGTGAATGGACATTGTTGAAAGCAAGGGTGGATGATAATGAGTTACAGTTGAAAGTATTAGTTATGTGTGTTTTGAATATGGATATTTTGTAAGTAATAGTAGTGTGTGGAAGAATAGCAACATGTGAATGGACATTCTTGAAAGCAATGGTGGATGATAATGAGTTATAGTTAATGTCATGTAGAGGTTATCCATTATCCATGTAGTAGTTGTTGTTTATGTGAACATGTTTTTGTTCATTATTTTAAGGTTTTTTTTTTTGGAGATTTGTTTTTTCCATATGTTACATATTTATGGCGTTATTAAAAAATACTAGTGGATTGTAATGGAAGAGTTGAAATAAACGATACGACATTGTGAACAACCTCATGGTTGTCATTCTATATTTGAAAATATTTTTTTGTTAAAGTGATGTAGAAGTATTATTAATATTTGAAATATGTAAATTAATTGTGGAAATTCTTTAGTAGTAGTTTACATGGGAAAGGTTATTGATAATAATATTTAATAAACAAGATTGCATGTAGCAGTGGAAGATGAAGCCAAGTGATATACATTAGGTGGAATTGACAGAAAGTACAATGTTTGTAACGAAGAATGTATTTTGATCCTCAAAGTTCCTTTTTCAAGTTTCAATTGAAAAATACTAGTAGATTGTAATGGATGAGGTGAGAAAAGAAATATAATATTGTGAAGAACATTGTGGTTGTCATTCCATATTTGAAGATGCATCAAAATTTGTTGAAGGCGTTGAAGACCTGAAGAAGCAGCAATGAACCTGGAAAATGTATATTTTGTTAAAGTTTGTAATATGTAAATTAATTGTGGAAATTTATTAGTAATATTTTGCATGTGAGTTGTGTTAATTTAAATGAAATTGGAATGAATGGAAATGAACTTACCTTTGTCATGGGGATTTAAATATTGTTATTCGAAGATGCAAGGTGAACGATGGCATATTGAACATCATTAGAGATCTATGCATAGTTGGAGATGCATATTTCTCGATTGCCATTTTGCCCATATTTTTCGCATTCTGTCACGTTGATGAATGTGGATTATGCATTTCAGGGCATATTTAATTTGTAGTAATAATTGTATAGTTGGTCGGAGGCGGTATAATGGTGCTATTGGATTCATTACCGGAAGAAATCTATTCTGTGTTATTTCTGAGTCCATATGTCATGTTGCAAAAGAAAGAAAATGTTAGAATCAAGTGTATAGAAAATATAATGAAAATGTAATATTTAAAACCATGTATTAATAATTATTAGATTTGATTATTGTCCAAAGATATGAAAGGTATGTTATGAAATAGATTGAGCTTAATAAATATAGGAAATCTTTTGGTGATGTTAACGTATGGATTGGAGCGGATTGCCTGGAGGTGGCGTTGAACGGAGAATTTCTTCTGCGTGTTTTCTGTGAGCAATGTTTTTGTTGTATTTCATTTTATTGTAACGATCGAAACTGAATGCGGGGCAAATCCGGAGATCTTGTAGAGAAGGTACTCTTGAAATTGTTGTGAATATGAGACCTTGGCGTTTAATTTTTCCAATGTCAATTGTTGCTTTTGGCAGTGTCATACCTTGAGATTTATGTATGGTTAATGCCCAAGCCAGCTTTAGTGGAATTTGCATACGTCCATTTCTTTTTATTGTTGGAATAGGCAAGTGAGTGGGATTTCTTTCATCCCAAGGAGGCCCGATGTATTTGGGAAAAGATATGACAACAAATGTTGGAAGTTGTGGAGGTGCAGTTGATTCTTTGTAAAAGATGGTTATAATTTCTCCGAGGGAACCATTAACAAGTCTGGCTGAAACCCAAAGGCTAGAAGTTAGCATCAATTTTTGGCCTTTTCATAGTAACACAATTCTCTCAAGTTGCTCGTCTTCTGAGGAAATTTTGGAATATGTGTTGTCATCTTTAGCAATAGATCTTGCAACCGGAGTGTTTAGAGTTTTTATCATTTGCTTATTATGGACCGTTGTTTGAGAATTTGTTGGAAATAGATGCATGGAATCATGGAAGGAATGTATTTCATCTTCTGATAAGAAGGAATTTGTGTGTGGCATGAGTATGTTGTAGTCGTCAATTGTTGGATTTCCATTTCTAATGTTCTAGAGGTTGTTCCTGAAAGTAACCTGACCGATGTTATTACCTTGTTGACGAAATACTGTGTCTAATGTGATCATTGTGTTGAATATGTTCCATAGTGTGCTTCTATGGCTCATGCCTGCATATAGAGGTATTTATTTGACAAGCGGTAGCTGGCCGAGATCACCAACCAATATAATGGAACAACCACCGAAAGGAGTGTTTCTTTGCAGTGGAAATGCCTCTCGAAGACGTTCGTCAATATGGCTGAGAAGCTTTGGCCCAATGAAGCTCATTTCATCGATTAGTATGTACCTTATATGCTTGAGTTCTTCTTGGAATTTTGCAAGAGCATTTCCTTCTAAGGACGTAAGATCCTTTATAGGAAGGTGGAGGGGTGAATGGATTGTCGATGCTTGTATGTTGAAGGTGGTAACGCCTCTAGGGGCGAGGAGCATGATCGGTGAATGTTCTGGGCTTGCAAGGGTTATGAGCATATCTTTGATGCAACTGATAAGGAGTGATTTTCCTGTACCAACAGTGCCCTGTATTATCATTCTAAGAGAGGTTAAAATATCCTTCTTAGAAATAATATTTAGATCTTGATATTTAGAGCAAAATGATTAGAAATAATATTTAGATCTTTTCTTTGCATTGGAGATAATGTAGTATGGGTCGTCAGGATATGTTGATGTGTTTGAAGAATGTGTTGGATAGAGTGGCTATTCTCAATGAATTGCATGGCATTATTTTGTATATCTAATGGGATAGTGGTATGATTCCATTTATGGTTGTCATCAAAGCCATGAAGGCCAAGCATGTCAAGGTCATTTATGAGGAGCTCATTTGTAGGGTATAATTGGGAGAGTAATTCCCATTCATTTATTTCCATGGTGTCTTGAGGATTGGCTTCATGAATAGTTGAGTTATCATTTACAATAGATTCAATATCAGATAGTGTGCAGTGTTGATGCCAAGGTTTGTAGAAAGGACGAAATGTTTGCCAATTTGTGATGAATTTTGTAGCAGAATCTCCTATATCTTGTACAATATGGAGAAAGGGTTTGTATAGCATAAGTTCAACTTGGCAAAAGTTAGCATATCAAGTTTTTGTTTTGGATGGTATGGAGGAGTAGCGTGGTTTGACCTGAATAATTTGTTCTATAGGTCGAAGTTTCCATTTGTTTGTTTTGCGACGAGGATCATATGACCAGGACCTTGCTACTTCTATAAGTGATGTGGATTCTAGGGTAGATGGCCGTTGGATATATGTATCTATTATGTGTGGGGATGTAGAAGAGGTGGTGTTAGTTTGTGGAAGGCGCATATAAAATTTTTGGCTTACATTTAAAGAAAAGAATGATCGACTACACAATGTTAATGGTAATTTTTGCAGCATATGACAGGTTTCCTGTGCTCTGATGTCACGATCAATAAGGGTTTCTGCAAGGAATTTTCGAAATGCAAATGTTGCTGGGTCAGCAATGGGTGAAGCGAGGACAATTCTACGTAGCATGTGGTGGAAGCTTTAAATTATTTTTTTTCTGCTTTGGATGCATATTTTGTGATATATTTCTATACAGTATGTATGGAGAGTACTGGTTGGCAGTCAACATTTGCACACCAAATAGATAGGATGGTAGGGTTATGGGTATTGAGTTGATCATCGTTGCGAGCAGGGGTGTATGTTTTTTGGCCATTGGAGTCAATGAATAAGGATGATTTTGGATGTAATTCCCATGGTGCTTTATAGCGACATTCGAATGAGGATCCTTTCTTTCTTAGGCATGTGCTTTCGGTGCATTTTGTGTGACGTTCAACACAATTGATGAGTTGTTCATAATCATTGAAAGGATTGGTTCTGAAAATTTGCGGCATGGACAATAGACAAGGGTCTTCTAAATTTGTCTGAGCAATTGGTTGGTTTGAAAGTGAAGGAATACGAGGGTTCCAAGCTGAAATATATTTGTTGAAGAATTTCCTAGCAATATCAACTGCTTCTATGTCTTCCCAGTTGAGGCTTTCCATATCAGGTGCATTTTCTATCCAAAGGAAACCATGGATGTGTGCAGATCCTCTATGTTGCCATTCATACCTATCAAGTATGCATTTGTGTAAGATAATTTTGTAGTAGATGAGGTTTTATGTTTAGAGAGCTATGAAATAAATGTTGTAGAATGAGTACTTGTACCAGTAGTCTTTTGTCTGCAAGTGTTTCTCTAAGATAACTTCACGAAATGTTGTGAATGTATGGTGCATATATAGTGATGTTAAATGTGGGTTAGAGATAATGTTATCGTTTCTCAATTTTGGTTGTTTTACAATATCAGAAGGTTGACATCCGGGTATGACTTCATGAAGATCTTGCCATTTTGTATCAGCTGCACTTAATGTGAAGAAGAACGTCGAGAAACCGAGATGAGATATCATGTCCGTTAGTTCATTTTTAGCTTTGTGCCAAAAATATCTTGTTCCACGTAAAGAGAAACTGAATCACATCACTTGTTCTACCAACTACTCATTCGAAAATTGTTCTAATCAGATGTTTAGATCTTCAATAGGTATTGGAAAGTTATTCGCGATGTTCTTTTTCACAAAAACTAAGGTTTTTGCTTGACTGTGATGTCGCATCATGAGCTTATATATGTAATAACTAAAGCATGGGTGCTTGCTGAATCTTTTATCGTAGTAATGTATGAAATGAAGTGCATATTCATGTAACTACACTGCTTTCGTGCTTGGTTGATTTAGCATTGCAACTCCTGTGGGGAAAAGGTGGGGAAATCCATAGAGAGTAGACCTTCTATGTTGGATTCATTGATTGGGGATAATCCAATTGGTTTCCATTCGATTGTAGTATCAGAATTATGGTTGTAAGCATGTAAATTATGGTGTATTTCTTGGATTTTTGTATTTGTATTGGGAATAATGGGTATGAATGATGATGTGTGGTGTAGGGATGGGTTAGGGAATCTTCAGTGGGCTCAAGCGGTGGTTCAAGTGAAAGGTGGAAAGTTGTTTTTATGGTATTGGAATGGCGAAGGGAGGAGGAGACATTGGTGGGGATTGTTGGTAAGGATGCCAGTGCGTTGTTATCAATACGAGCATTCTTCTAGTATGGGTCATTTGCCAATTTGTATTTTAATGCAGCGAGAACACAATGTCTACTGACAATGCAATCATAAGCATGATGGTCATTACTATGATGGGTGACAATTAGAATGTCAAAGTCTTCAACATGTCATGGCAACATGCTTGCAATTTTTGTAATGTCTTGTGGAAAACAAATTGTGTGGCCACTGTATTTATATTGGCCACCATGTGCATGTGTTACTTGGAGTACAAGGTTAACCCTAGCAGTGAGCATTTCTTCTATTTGTGAAAGAGACATAAGGACAACTGGCTAAGGACCAGGGTCCATGTTGTTTGATAATGAGAAGTGATGACCCTTTGTTTCAGATATGCATCTGGAGCAACAATACATTTGGTTCGAATTGCGGATATATATTCCAAGATATGATTAAAGACAAATGGAGCATGTACATTTAGGTGCAAGTTTATCAATATTTTCACGGAATTCTTGATGTGCTTCATTAGTGTAAACGTTGTTGAAAGCATGTGCAAAGGAGGAGGGGTTAGGGCAATGAGGTATGGATGTATTTGTTTGAGAGGTTTGCTGAAAAGATAGAGAGTTTGATCATTGAAAGGAGGATTGTTTTCGAGGTGGGAATTGGGAAATACAGAGAGGTTTGATGGAAAATGTGAATTTTCACCATACGTTTCGGACGATGAATATTGGTTTTCCTTCTGGTTTTTGTTTTTTTGACATTTTGCCTTTTTTTTCCTGATAAAGCTTATGTCGATGTACATATATTCGTTCTTTATTTGCTGCATAGTATCTTTGAGCGCGTTCATCATTACAAGAAGAAGACATTTGCAAAAGTTATGGTAACTATAGGAAAGAGAGGGGAAAACGGGAATGTTATTTGGAGAGAACAACCATGTTATTGTATAAAAGCGAAAGAGGAGAAAGAAATTGAAGTTTTGAATAGTTTTATTTGAATTTTTTATTTGAATAATGTGTTTGAAATAATATTTAAGTAATTTTCATTTATACCTATAGATAGTTGCATGTGTAATGCAACAAGTTACCTCATTTGTTAAAAGAAATAAGATGAAAAGAAAGTGAATAAGTGTACATACACAATGCTAGATACAATGGAGGACGAATATTTATTTCAATACTAAATAAGAAAATTTGGTGAGAAGGCATGCAAAGGTATATGGTGCAAAATTGTATTTATAAAATAAGATAATAGAAACTGTCAGAAAGGGAAAATTACATTTTACGATATCTATCTACAATATCGACATGTTATCAATTGCTCAAAGGATGTTGTTGCATTCTGTTGTGAAATGCAAGCTTTATTCTTTCATGATAACACATTTCAACTGTGGTATTCCTTAAATGTTTATGTCTTCACTGATAGTGTGAAGATATGATCTATCCATGGTGCTTTGGAGACAATTTCCTTGATTAGATCCAGATCTGAGGATAACAAATAGAAGTTTTTGGCATTAATCCCAAGAATTTTAGATCCCATGTCTTTGAAAGCAACAGTTGAAGCTAATTCACCAATGTGATCTTGTATGTCGATCTTAAGTAAGTATCTGTAATCACAGTCAGTTACTTCAGCGTTGCATTTTTGGCAAAACCACATGGCTGTATTTTGTGGAATAAATTTTTTCATGCATTTTTTCCCATCAACAATGGATGGGAAAGAAATGTAGTAAAAGTTTTCCATCCCAATTTTTGTTATTGTGCCCTTCAATTGGAAGAATGCTAGTTTCTCTGAGGAATCGATAATGTAAATATCAACAATTGTTATTTTATTTTTTGATGGGAAAAAGGAGCTGAATATCTTGTTGTCAAGGATGTAGAAGCTGCAGTGGAACCTTCTTTTTTAAACCATGAATTTAGAGTGTGGGCCTCTTCAATTTCAGGATCTATAATAATAATGGATCTCATTGTAGTGCAGACAATTTTTCCATTAAATTCTCCAACACGGCAGACTTGATTACAATGATGGGGTTATTTCTTGTAGCACATAGGGAGGATATTTCTTGTGATACATCATCAAAATTTCCTCCCCAAAAGATTACATCCATGTTATACCCAGACATGTCTTGAATTTGTAGTGTTTGTTTAGTAACTTCAGAGTCGTATTTTCTGCATATAGTGCATACATTGGAAATGCCAGTGACAATACCAAGAACATCAACAATAAAGTTGACGTTTGTTTTTCTGATATCATTGATTGATTTTATATTGAATTGCATCATTGGCTTATGTTTTTTTTTGTTGGAAACATGCTCTATGGTAGATGTTTCATTTAACAAAATTTTCCAATCATTGTTGAAGTGGTTGTATTTCTTATTAGCCATTCTCACATTCCCTTTAGAGACAATGTAGACGTTTCCAAGTTAGATTTTGTCAAAAAAATAATCAACGAAATTGTTGAAAAAAGTAATATGTATTTCTCCACCTTCTGTATCGAACAGGTCAAAGCCAAACACTTTACTGGGTTGTATTGATTCTGAAATTGTCGAAGAGTTATTTTTCTTTGAATGTATCCTTTTATGCACCAATTTGAATGGTAAGGGTTTAGTGATTTGATGGGAATTTGGACTAGCATGACGAATGGGGTTGGAGTAGTTGGAAGAGGGAAGTGTCGTTTTGATGAAGTATCTTGGTTTGATGAGGAGGGAGTGTCTTCTTCAGAAGTGATTTCGATACTCATATTTTTTGGATTAGTAATTAACGGTGCAGATGAAGCAGAAATCTCGAAGTATATTAGCATTATAGACCTACACGAAAAATGAGAGTCGTAGGAATAATTGTTAGATTCGGAAGTGCTATCAATAATAATGTTAAAGTTGAAATAAGAAATTTATAACCAACTTACATTGATGGACCAATAGTTGAAGTATTCCAACTTTTAACATTTATAACAGAACCCTTTTGTAGCAAGCTTGTTGCTACGAGGTAATTGAAATATATTGGAAGCATAAGGTGTTTCATATGTTTGCCATCAGAGATGGTAGTGAGATATCGTGGAGTTGAATTTGCATTGATTGAATGGGTTCAAGTTCAACAATTTGTAGGTATGTTTGAATATGAGTTGATCCAGAGAGCATTAAGAAAATAGCATTCTCAGTAAGGTTTGTTGTCATTTTCTGAAAGTAGAGATAACAAAATAAGTACTATACAGAACAAAACTCATAAATGTGGTTTTCTTCGCGTAAGATGTTTAACATTCATTACATTCCTATAACACTACATGAAAATCTATGAACTAAAGGGCAGGAAGCATGTTCAATTTGTTTGCAATTGAGTGGTTATCTAGGCTTGTAAACATAAAAATGAAGAGATTTATGACAACAACTTCCATATGATCATTCTCTTTCAAACATAGTTAAAATTGTAAATTGACAATTTCAGAAACCTACGCATGTTAGAAACAATCAGACAAGCATAGCATACTTAATACTATAAATTGAAAATTTCATAAACCTACGCATGTTAGAAACAATCAGGCAGGCGCCCTAGCACCCAGTGATAATAAGCATGGGTGTAGATTTAGAAATTATGTAGCCTTTGAATGTGCAACCGAAAAAGGCATTTGAAGTAAAACTCCTGTCTGATTTAAGATGTTATTTTGTAGGTATGGATTCATGGTGTTTGTACCATTTCATGGATTCGTTTCTTATATGTAAGCAGTGTCTACCATGCTCTCCCTTTGTTTTCCCATTTTGTAAAATGCATCTTAATTGTTCAAAGAGACACAAAATAATATACATCAAAATGATCGGACGAGGGTAACATACTTAATACTATAAACTGAAAATTTCATAAACCTACGCATGTTAGAAACAATCAAGCAAGCGCCCTAGCACCTGGTGATAATAAGCATGGGTGTAGATTTAGAATTTGTGTAGCCTTCGAATGTGCAGCCCAAAAAGGCATTTGAAGTAAGACTCCTGTCTGATTTAAGATGCTATTTTGCAGGTATGGATTCATGGTTTTTGTACCATTTCAAGGATTTGTTTCTTATATGCAAGCAGTGTCTACCCTGCTCTCCCTTTGTTTTCCCATTTTGTAAAATGTATCATAATTGTTCAAAGAGACACAAAATAATATACATCAAAATGATCATGTCAATGAGACATGTCACATTTATAAAGGCTACCCTGGCTACCCATCCCCACATAGAAAAGGATTTTTGGCATATCTTTCATGGTCTTAATCTCACGAGATTCTGCATTCGTATGAAAATTCCTATTATGGTTGAAAGCTGAGGTGTGAAATATGTTATAAATGTTATAGTCTCCACCAAATGAAAAGTGAATAAATTCCATTCAATGCATACCAACATTTCCTTTTTAGTAGAAGTAAGATTCGTTCCAAATGCATGGTGTTTCAAATTTTTGTGCCCTACAATCTAATTATTAAACTATCCAAGACAATTTGCCAATTGTTAGGTAACATACAAAGATGTTGCCTGGACGAAATATCATTGAATATTTTAACATAAAAATGTGTACAAATATTTATAGGCACACTCCTTATACCTCAAGATTTTTGGTTTCAGCTTTATCTTTTGAAGTCTGTAGATTTATCCAAGCTTCAATTCTTGCTTCTTCTAGCTGATATCTGAAATTTACAGACAAAGAATAATTATTAAGAATAAAAGGATAGTGAAAGTTTAGCAATAATATAGTCATATTATATTGTAAAGTATTGATGAAACCATGCTCAAATCAATACACATATTCTCAATGGGAAGGAAAGATACAAATATTCTAAGTTACTGTGAAGAAAATATATTAACAATGTTGCCATTCCTATGACAACTATATTAAAGGGGCCTATAATAACATTGATGCAATTCATATGACAACTATGTTAAAAGAATCAATTTCAAAGCTTACTCTCTAACATGGATAGTTGAGCTTGTTGGAAGACATTGCAACATTAAGTGAAAGATTACATGACCACATGAAAATTATATGTGAGGGTTATTGCTAAAGGTAGAGAAGGATGAGAACATTACAAATGTAAAAATGGATAATAAAACAAATGAGAACATAAAAAGGGCAATTATTTCTAGGATGAAAGCATTTTAACATGAGGTAGGTAGGTATTTTATTCTTCTTCGGATCACGTCACACTTGTGAAAACCGCATTAATTCTGGGTTGGGTATTTCATATTTGTGTTTGGGTATTTTATATTTATGTTTTGTGTTGTTATAGCTTGAGAAAATGGTCAAAAAAGTGGATTGAATCATATGGAGGATGAAAATCTTGAGGAAAATAAGAGGTACTTATCACATGGTAGAAATATCCTCTAGCATCAGAGTCATAGATGTACGCCTTTTTTTATAGTTACATACCATTAACATAATAAAAAATATATTGTTATGAATGCAATTGAAAATTGGATTCTCAAACCATTCAAAACACTGTGATCGAATACAGAGCAGACAATTAGCATGATAGAATATAGATGAACTTAATCATTTGAATGGAAATAGGAGGAAATAACGTAAGATCATTTATCATGGATGTTTCTATAGCTATAAGGGAATGACCTACTTCCCCTAATTCATAATAACCGTTGTCCTAATAAATTCTTCCTAGAATACTTCCTCTTCCCCATATTCCCAAAAGAAACAATACTTGTACTTGGGTGATAGACACCAAGTCATTAGAAAATGAAATTGTAGGACAATACATTGAGTCTCGCATTGTTTCAAATAGGATATATAGCATTCACATTTGGTTAAATCTTTGTTAAAGTTAGGATAGCCCATAGGTCCTCATTTCCTTTGATCCTTAGTTAAACATTCCCATATTAGTTATGAAGCTAGTAAAGAATTTAGCCTAAGATAGTTCATTCTGTTTATATGTTCAAATAACTTATTTTGATGAGTCCATCTAAGGAAACCAAACCTATTTAAATAAACTCCCATGTTCCCTAAGTATCCTAGGTGGAGAATAATTCTCACCTCTCACCAATATTTTGACATACTTTTCTTTGTACTCAATATGGGAGCAAACATTATTCAATTAGAATTGATGGCTCATGAGTTAGCCGCACCTATGAATGATATCAGTACTTCAGTTTAGCTTCATACACATAAGTAGCATAAAGGAGATTAAATCACTTACTTGGATATCCCCATAAAAGGTTTCGGGTTCCAACTTCTATGAGGATTCCGGAGAAAGAATGTTGTTAAAGTTCACACATGAGATTTTGGTCATCTTCAATGTAGTTAGCATATGATCTCAAAAGGGTTCGGGTTCCAACTTCTATGAGAATTGAGCGGAAAGAATGTTGTTAAAGTTCACACATGAGATTTTGGTCATCTTCAATGTAGTTAGTTGCAGGTTCTCAAGAACAACAATGCATATAATCAAAATGGAACAATGTTTGACAATAGTAAAGGCAGGAAATAGGAAGAAAATAAGGATGGCATAATGAATGAGTGCCAACAGAAAGCTCAGCAACATGAAAAGGGAAATATGGAGGCAAATTAACTAACCTGACATGCGGAACTTGGAATGAATAAAATGCATCAGCAACTTGGTTCCTTAGAGAGAATCTGAACTTGGAAGCCAATGGAAGTTTTCCATCAATAGTTTTTATTGGAAACAGAGTATGCAAGGTTCTCTTTCTAAACCAACATTGAGCTTCTTTTCAAAAATACTCGATTGCATAAATTTTACAAGAATTTCATAAAAGATATACAATAGTGACTGTGTAAAAATGACCTGGGATAAATTTGGGAAAAAATCTATCCAATTCTCCCAAATAACGGTCACAGACCCAAATAACTCTCAAACTCTAATTGTTGATCATCTCCCATAGATAGAGGAGAGGAGGATAGGTTAAATTTCATTTCTATGAGAGGAGGATATGTATAAATTTCATTTCAATTAAATCTATTGCATGCATTTAAATTCATATCCCATATAATACGGTACAAGCCCTGTCATTAGATGTTTTATGCTTCTGTAAACGTGTGGTGTAGATGTGTTGCTGATTATATGTGCAAATGGAGCTGCATATATAATTATGTTATGTTGATGGATTGTCTCGGTGCAATTTTTTTTATAAAATATCCACACCACCACAGTAAGACAATCTATCAAAGCGATTATGTATTGCTATGAAGTATATGCAGTGTTTCATTTATATGTTTGTTGGTTATCAATACCAAAATGATGAACTATTTCAAAAAAATGTGTTAGGTTCGAAATGAAACACACACTTGTTTAAAGAAGCAATACTTGTACTTGGGTGATAAACACCAAGTCATTAGAAAAGGAAATTGTAGGACAATACATTGAGTCTCACATTGTTTCAAATAGGATATATAACATTCACATCTGGTTAAATATTTGTTAAAATTAGGATAGCCCATAGGTCCTCATTTCCTTTGATCCTTAGTTAAACATTCCCATATTAGTTGTGAAGCTAGTAAAGCATTTAGCCTAAGATATTTCATTCTGTTTATATGTTCAAATAAATCATTTTGATGAGTCCATCTAAGGAAACAAAACCTATTTAAATAAACTCCCATGTTCCCTAATTATCCTAGGTGGAGAATAATTCTCACCTCTCATTAATATTTTGACATATTTTTCTTTGTACTCAATATGGGAGAGAGCATTGTTCAATTAGACTTGATGGCTCATGAGTTATCCGCATCTATGAATGATATCAATACTGCAATTTAGCTTCACACACATAAGTAGCACAAAGGAGGTTAAATCCCTTACTTGGATATCCCCATAAAAGGGTTCGGATTCCAACTTCTAGGAGGACTCCGAAGAAAGAATGTTGTTAAAGTTCACACATGAGAATTTGGCCATCTTCAATGTAGTTAGCATATGATCTCAAAAGGGTTCGGGTTCCAACTTCTATGAGCACTGAGGAGAAAGAATGTTGTTAAAGTTCACACATGAGATTTTGGTCATCTTCAATGTAGTTAGTTGCAGGTTCTCAAGAACAACAATGCATATAATCAAAATGGAACAGTGGTTGACAATAGTAAAGGTAGGGAACAGGAAGCAAAGAAGGATGGTAGAATGAATGAGTGCCGACAGAAAGCTCAGCAACATGAAAAGGGAAATTTGGAGGTAAATTAACTAACCTGACAGGCAGAACTTGGAATGAATAAAATGCATCAGCAACTTGGTTCCTTAGAGAGAATCTGAACTTGGAAGCCAATGGCAGTTTTCCATCAATAGTTTTTATTGGAAACATAGTATGCAAGGTTCTATTTCTAACCATTGAGTTGCTTTTCATAAATACTCGATTGCATAAATTTTACGAGAAGTCCATAAAAGATTTACAATAGCAACTGTGTAAAAATGACTAGGGACAAATTTGGACAAAAATCTATCCAGATCTCCCAAAGAATGGTCACAAACACAAATAAATCTCAAACTCTAATGGTTGATCATCTCCCATAGATAGAGAAGAGGAGGATAGGTATAAATTTCATTTCTATGAGAGGAGGATAGGTATAAATTTCATTTCATTTAAATCTATTGCATGCATTTAACTTCATAGCCCATATAATACAGTAGAAGCCCTGTCAGTAGATGTTTTATGCTTCTGTAAACGTGTAGTGTAGATGTGTTGTTGATTATATGTGCAGGTGGAGCTGCATATATAATTATGTTATGCTGATGGATTGTCTAGGTGCAACTTGTTTATAAAATTTCCACACCACCATAGTAAGACAATCTACCAAAGCGATTATGTATTGCTATGAAGTAGATGCAATTTTTCGTTTATATGTTTGTTGGTTATCAATACCAAAATGATGAACTATTTCAAAAAAATGTGTTAGGTTCGAAATGAAACACACACCTGTTTGGTTTTGTTTGTTATTTCTAGCTTGTTGCGGGTATAGGCACAGGCTTTCAAGTGAAGAGGTAAGCTTATCAACAGGTACCTTGTAATACCTTTCCAATTCCTAATACGTTGGTGAAGATATTTTTTTGAAAAGAACTATAGCTTTGTCCTGAGGCATAACACAAACAATCCTACAAAACAAAAACAATTAACTTGAGCCTTGAATATTGCAAACATTATTTTTCGATTCATTTTAAATAAACGAGACTGTGAAATAATATTAAGGTGTTGATGAGTGTCGAAAGAAAGCTCAGCAACATGAAAAGGGAAATCTCGAGGTAAGTCTCAATGTGATCACAGTCAAGATGAGGTTCAGAAAAATGCAAGGGACTCAAGTGTTGTCATTCCAGGTACAAGAAAAAGAACCATGGTAGGAGTGGAGCAAGGCTCAAAAGCAGGCATTTCCTGGACTAGGAAAGATGAGTTGGATGTTCTTCAGGGGCTATCCCAAAATTTGAGTTTCAAAGGAAGCAGTAACACTATTTTCCATCTACAATCACAGTGAACACACATACTAGACCCCAAAATAAGCCGCATAAGAAAACACTCCATACAACTGAGTTGCAAGTTCTCAAGAACAAAAAATGCATATAATCAAAATGGAACAGTGGTTGACAATAGTAAAGGCAGGAAACATGAAGCAAAGAAGGATGGTAGAATGAATGAGTGCTGACAGAAAGCTCAGCAACATGAAAAGGGAAATATGGAGGTAAATTAACTAACCTAACAGGCAAAACATTGCAAATCTGCCGAAGGCTGCTATGTGAAGGCTGCAAATACTACAAATACTAATATGAGATGATAAATGTGATATGAGATGAGAAATGATAATAGTAACACCAAAATGTATACCATAACCTAATAACTACCACCATAACCAGTTCTGATGCAGAGGCCGCTAGATTCAGATGCAGGGAAAAACTGCCAACTAATTAATCCTCCTTCTGGCCCTCCTCCTCCTATAGAAAAAGCAATTCTCCTCATCCTCGTGCAGCCAAGAAGAAGGCATTCGCCCCCCGCCCTCTGCGGCCCTCCTCGTCCTCCTGCAACAAAGGTATGCACGCCCCTCGCCCTCCTCTACAACAAACGCATCTATCCACGCAGGCACAATGGACTGGCTAGGTAGACGGACAGGTTGGGTAGAGTAACCAGAACAACAAACGACAATTAATTAAATTTTTAATTAACTATTTACCTTAAGAGTTTTTAATGTTTTCTAATTCAATTGGACAACAGATCATTGTTGAATCATCTAACAATGGATCTGACAGTTAAGATTAGGACAGAAAGGCATTTGGGGGATTTCATTTCAGAGGGGAACGCCTTACAGCATAATAAATTCCATATTGTAAAATTAAATCCCAATTCTTAAATCAAAATAAATATATAAATTTTTAAAATTAATAAATTTAAAAATTTAAACTTTCAATATCCAAATTTAAAACACTTCATGACTTCTACGAAGTGAACAACTTCCATTGAAACTAGCCTCTTTTAAGTAAATTTTCTCACTCAAATATATAATTTTCCTAAGTATTATGAAAATCCATGAGGAGTCACATTTTTTTATGATGAATTGTGGCTTGATTTTATATTATAAAATTACATTAAATTAAAGTGATGATTTCGCTTGAAAAACAATGGTTTTTGGGCACTATTTTGATGGTTAATTTCAGAAATTTAGGTGCTCTAGGGTTCTTGATTGTGTTCAATTCATTTCTACCATTAAAAAATGATTCAAAGACTTCCAGTTTCAGATTTTTTTAAATGTCCAATTCCAGCGAGAAAATAGTCATACTCCAAAATTTAAATATGATTTTGAATATGATAGAATGCCCATTTCATAAATTTGTTCAACCATGTGAATGCGAATATTGCAATAAAATCTAACTTTCATTGTCTTGTCTTGATTTGTTTCCAATGAGAGATGGTGGATTGGCAATAGTTAACTAAGTAATGACTCTACAACGTTCATTAAATATGCTTTCCCTACCACAAAAGTACTAAATCTTCCCGAAATTTGATGTTACTCCTACCTAGAGGTATTCGAGAAGAGGGTCCCAACATAGAGTTGGTCACAAGCCATTGACTAAATGCAATGGATACGATCGATTGGCCAAAATTGACTACTACAATTGAGAGCAGATCCCCCCTATGATGTTAGTTGGGAAGGGGGGTTTGCGTTCACGGATCCAACTCCAGGTTCCATCTAACACATTAGAAGGTGGAGGCACTTTGATGAGGATCAACAACTACAATTGAGTGCAGACACCCCCCCCCATGATGTCAGTGGAGGGGTCGATTCTTTAGTCGTGGATCTAGCTCTAGGTTCCGTTTAAAGCATCAAACAACATAGGCACTTTAATGAGGATTGGCGACTTGCTTGAGGGGGAGATAGTGATGCCATATCAGAGGGAAAGTGTTTGTATTGACGGTTTTGCACCTTCCTAGAACTTTGTCCATTGTTGGCATGCTCGTTGGTGTTGTTATTATATATTCCCTTTGATGGAGTTTAGATGGCGTAGTTATAGGAAAGTGATAGATATTTGAAAACATGGTTTTTTGGCATTTGATGAAGATTTGCCATTAGAGAAATTTTGAGGTCTAAAATGGGTCTCCTAAGGAATATTATAAAATAATTGTGGAAATAATTAAATAATATTATATTACATCCTTAAATTTTAGAGGGAAAAAAAGATAAAACTATTTTTTCAACTCCTATTTTTAACTTATATCCCTATAGTTTTACTCAAATTTTGAGCGGGAGCACTTGTTGGATGTGGAATTTAATTCCTCATCCAAAGAGTACCAGTGTAGCATAACTTCTATGGACCCTTCTACACGAAAAATGAGAAATACATGAAAAAATGTGATTGCAATTACGTGTTTCATGTATTTCTCATTTTTTGTGTAGTAAGTTCCACCAAAAGTATGCAATATGGGTACTTCTTGGATGAGGAATTAAATTCCGCATCCAATGAGTGCTCCTGCTCAAAATTTTAGTAAAAACACATGGAGATAAGTTGAAAATACGAGTTGAAAATTAGTTTTTTTATTTTTAAATATTTTTACTTTTTTTACACAAAAAAGGTGAATCGTTCCCCATGGTTGACATCATCATCTTGAATCCTATTATATCTTATAAAATTTATTTTGGTTGTAATTTTTTGTTTTGAGGCCCATTTTAGACCTCAAAATTTCTCTAATGCATCATTTTAGTTAGTAAATGAAGAAGATCTGAAAGCATTTTCCTTGGAATTTGACAGAGATTAGAGAACATGTTCATCAACCAATGATTATGGCATGAGTAATATATTTTGTAGCTTTCATTTGGTACTACAGGTGGAGATATTTCAAAACAAGTTTCTCCCAGCTCATGTCCAGTGAGGCATTTAGGCCATAAGTGGCAAAATTGTCTACCAATTTGTTACCTTTTCAGTGGATGTGGGTGAGGAGAGGGGTGAGAATTTGAGCCATAAGTTTTATAGTTTGAGAGACTTGGGCCTCTAATCTCCAAGTTTTAGTGATTTTATTTGGATTGAATCCACATTGAATTTTGCGAAATATAGTGATGATTGTCTTTGAATTTCCCTTGATGATGAGTTGGCTATAGTTTTTTCAGTTGGAAATGAGGAGCCATTGTTCCAAGACCCATAATTTATTCATGTTGTTTGTAGTATGATTGATAGATCCTACGAAAATGTGTAATATTTGACCAAACATGTTCTGAAAAACTCCTCGATATCTTGTAGGTCCAAGATTTCCTTTAGAGGTTCTATCAAAGTTGAGCTTGATGAATTTATGAGGGGGAGGTGACGAGTGGGATGGGATAGACAGTCGAGGAGGTGGGGGGGAATATGGGGCATGATGGATAAGATGTGGATATAGGCCAATTAGAGATAGGATACAAGATTTAGCTAGGTTACATTCCTACTCCTTTTATGTGTAGGATTGATAAATAAGTGATTCTCTTAAGTTATTGACAATGGTTTGTTAGAGGTCATAGATGGGGGAGCTAGTGTTTTTTAAATTTATTTGAATGTGCTCCTTCTAGATTTTCCAAAGGAGGAATCCTGGGATCCAATTCCAAGAAATATTTATAAGAGGATTCGAGAATGGGAAGGGCTTCCTAGAGTTTATATTTTGGACGACACAACTGGAACCTCTATTAGTTTTGTAGAATAGAATAGCGAGGTTGTCCCAAAGAGTAGCCTTGTAGCAGTAGCTATTAAAGAGATTATTAAAGATTTTAGAGTTGGAAAAGAATAAGAGACAGATTGAGGCACATATGAATCCTTGTCATTCAAGATTATCCTAAACAACTTTAGGGGATCTACTAGAATGGAGTTGTCGGACTTTGGAAATAAGAAGAAGAATTACCCTAGGGTGAAAATGACAAAAAGGAAGTTGGGAGATATGTTAATAACCACTTCCATGAAGCAATAAAAAATGGAGCCATCCTCTAAAGTTGTGGCAATTGTTATGGTGGACCAACAAAGTGATGGCCTTATAGCAAAATAGTGTCACATAGTTCTTCACAATCATTAACCTACATGGAAGCTACCACCTCAAGAAATGAACTAAGAGCATGGTTGGTGATGTGGAATAGACCCAACTGTTGGCATGAGAGATGCTTGGGAAGGCATCTAAAACTTCATACTTAAACCCTGTAGGTTTTCCTTTTGCCTATGATTTAATTTGGCTTGCTTGTGAAGCATCTCGAGGGAGATTAATACCAATATCCATCCACGCCCCTGAACATGTGGAGTAATTGTATCACCAAAAATGCATGATGACACAACCATATTAAATTTAATTAATGAAAAGTGTATAGGTTATATTATGGGATAGGGGCTTGCTTTATTGAACCATTAACGAACAAAGTTCCAGTAGAAAGTGTATATCATTAAATATATTTAATAATAATGAATTAATAGTGTATTATGTATTTTGATATATGATTTTAATTATTTCATTATAATTTTCTTATACGATTTATATGTTATTTTACTTGTTATTGGTGGTAAATTTAAAAGGAAATCACACTACGTAATTTTTATTTAAATTTATTTATTAATAAGATTTTGATTTCTGCATAAATATTAAGTGATTAAAATTAATCTTAGTTAGTCATAATTTTAAAGAGTAAAATATAATAATGCACATTTTATTTAGGAAAATATATAATAATATTAAGGGTGAAAATACCAGTGGGATGGACTAGGGGACCAAGGTGGTGGGTGTGGGGGGAGACAAATGAGGCATGATGGATAAGATGTGGAGATATGCCAACTAGAGAGAGGATACAAGATTCAACTAGGCTCCATTCCTAGTCCTTTTATGTCCAGGATTGAGAAATGAGTGATTCTCTTAAGTTATATAGGATGGTTTTCTAGAGGTCATATGTGGGGGAGCTAGTGTTTTTGAATGTTCTTTCATTGCATTCCTTCTAGGTGTTCCCAAGGAGGAATCCTGGGATCTAATTCTAGGAAATATTTATAAGAGGATTGGAGAATGAGTGTGGTTTCCAGGGGGTTAAAAGTTGGAGGACGCAACCGGAATCTCTATTAGTTTTGCACAATAGAATATCGAGGTTGTCCCAAAGAGTAGTCGTGTAACAATAGTTGTTAAAGAGATTATTAGAGGTTTCAAAGTTGGAAAAGAACAAGAGATAGATCAAGGGACCTATAAATCCTTGTCATTGAAGATTGTCCTAAGTAACTTTATGGTATCTACTGGAATGGAGTTACCAGACTACAGAAATGAGAAGAAGAATGATAGTAGGATGAAAATGACACAAAAGGTAGTCAGGAGATATGATAATAATTGCTTCCATGAGGCCATAAAGAGTGGAGTCATCCTCTAAAGGAGTTGAAATTGTTATGGTTGATCAAAAAAGTGATGGCCTTTTAGCAAAATAGTCTCACATAATCATTCATAATCATAAACCTACATGGAAGCTGCCACCTCAACAAATGAACTAAGAGAATGGTTGGTGATGTGGAACAAACCCAACTATTGGCATGGGATAATATTGCAAAGGCTCCTAATATTTCATACTTAAGCCCTATGTGTTGTCATTTTGCCTGTGATTTAATTTGGCTTGCTTGCAAAGTATCTCGAGGGAGATTAATACCAAGATCCTTCCATGCCCCTGGACATGTGGGCTAATTATATCACCAAAATGACATGATGATCCAACCATATTGAATTTAATTAATGAAAAGTGCATAGGTTAGATTATGGGATAGGGACTTTCTTTATTGAACCATTAACAAACAGAGTTCCAGAAGTGAGTGAGACAACATGATTTGCAAGAGAATCAACCAGAGTGTTTACATCTCTGAGGACATATTTTTCCTAAAAATTTGGAATAATAGATAAGGGGGATATGATGCTTTTAAAAAGAGAATTGAGTTTCATATTAAATGGTAAAGTGCCCATATTAATGTGCCTAATGACATTGTTAAAGTCTCCCACAATAATTGAAGATCTTGGGGAAATATATTTAGCTAGAATCAACTCTTGAAGAAGACCATATATTAAATAAAATCAAAATAGCCCCATGGTTTTAACCCCAGAAAGTCCATCCTTAATATTATTAGATATTGTCCTAAATAAAATATGCATTACTATTATTTTACTCTTCAAAATTATGATTAACTATGATTAATTTTAATCACTTAATATTTATGTATAAATCAAAATCTTATTAAGAAATAAATTTAAATAAAAATTGTATAGTGTGATTACCTCTCAAACTTACCACCAATAACATGTAAAATAACATGTAAATTGTAAGAAAGTTATAATAAAATAATTAAAATCACAAATCAATAGATATTTTGATATATATATATATATAGATAGATATATATGTATATATATGGTAAGATAAAATCTTTTGTTTGTATCATACAAGATTGAATTAAAATAAAACATAATTTTGTCTATACTTCAAGAATAATAGGAAATTCATATGGTTCATCCTCTTATCTATATAAAAAAAATCAAATATCTATAATTTTTTTCAAAGTAATCTCTCTCTCTCTCTCTCTCTATCTATCTATCTATATATATATATATATATAGCTCCAAGGGTAAGTTTAATTGGTCGAGAATCAAATATCTATAAAAGAAATTCAAAGTGATATATATATATATATATATATATATATATATATAGCTCTGAGGGTCAGCTCAATTGGTCGAGTCCCTATCATTAAAGCACATTTATTTTTGAGATGTTGTGGGTTCACACCCTCAGGGTTAGGCTTTGTAGTTGAACTAGCAAGAAGTGATCCCTTTAGATGGACATGCTTGGAACAAATATTCCATGGACGTAGTGGTCAGCAATCTCTGGGGTCCATGAACCACATAGAAATGAAATCCTCGAAGGTTATCTCAATTGGTTGAGTCTCCGTTGTTAAAGCACATTTTCTATTAAGAGGTAACTAGTTCAATTCTCTCAACACTCTGAGGGTCAGGCCTGTGGTTGAACTGATAGGAAGTGATCCACTCGAGTGAATATGTTTGGTACAAATATTTCATGGACGTAGAGATCAACGATCTCCGAGATTAGCGGGCCCCACACACACACACACACACACACATATATATATCATTATTATTGTACATACATTTCATAATAAAATTCAAATAATAAGATAAAATTCTGTGTTTGTATACAAGATTGAATTAAAACAATATTAATAGCTGCAACACAACATAGTCCCTGCCTCTACTACTAATTAATTGTTTAAGGTTATGCAGAGTGCAAAAGAAGAATTAATTAAGGAAATTAAGCATTCTTAAATAATGAAAAAATGTGGATAAAAAACAATTGTCATTGTGATATGTCATTATGCAGAGTTCGAAAGTGCAAAGGAAGTTATGCTTTGAAAAAAGAAACCATAGTTTAAGGTATTATGAGATCTTTCTTTCAACTTTAGCAAAATAATTTATTGTATTGTAAGTCCCTATTGTTTTTAGAAATTTATTGTTTTTATCAATAAATAAATTTGATTTGGTCTTAAAGTTAAAGTTAAATTTGATTTGGTAATAGTCAATGTTTCGTTGAGGTAATACCCCTTTCGTTAAATGTAAATATTTTATTTACTTTTACTGGAAAGACTTGGTAAATTGTAGGTCATATAGAAAGGCCTGATATGAGTAAGTGATAAATTAAATGTTTAATTTTATTTGAATTTCATTAATGAAATTAGTTATGGTCAACCATGGAAATTATGAAGGAAAAATATGCTAAATGAAAATCTCACTCACCAGATAGTTAAAGGACAATTATTCCTCTCCCTAGAGATAAATGATCTCATTTAGGGAAAATGGAACCAAGAGGGTGTGAGGAAAAATACTGAGGCAATCAAAGGAGGAAATTGAAAAGTTAGTGTAACCTTATATAAGACATTGTTGAGGAAAGGTAGGACGCTACCAATAAGGGAATTCTTGAGTTGGTTGGCCAGTGGAGTTCCCATTCAAACTTGTAGAGAGTCTGAGAAAGTCCTAAGAAGGACCTAGTGTGGTCTTTCAAGCTCTAGGTGGACCTAGTTTAGTCTTTATCAAGAAGGTCCTTTTGGAAGTGAGATTAGCTCTAGGGAAGTCTAGTAAAGATTACCCCCACTCATTGGTTGGGTGAAAAGTCCATTTTATTAAGCTATGAGGGTTTAAATATTACTGAGCTAGGGAAGCGAAGGTGAAAAGTCCATTTTCTTAAGCTATGAGGGGTTAAAGATTATCGAGTTAGGGAAGCTAAGGTGAAAATTCCATTTGCTTAAGCTATTAGGGTTTAGTTATAACAAATGAGGTGACTATTCACCTACCATGTGACTCTTGACCTCCCTCATGACTATTGAGATCCCATGTGAATTTTGAGCTCCTACATGATTTTTGTTCTTTCTAGTGGCTCTTCGTATTCCATGTGTGACCCTTGGGATTCTAAACATTTTTATATTTTCCAATTTTCAAAAATACATAATTAAATTTCACCAATAATGTGGAAAAAATACATGAAACAAAATAACACTCTTGTGTTGGCACTTTGAAGAGATACAATTTGGCGACTATGAGATGTGACTTCATTATAGTGTATCGATGCCAAGTTCTTCTCTTTGCTGCTATGTCTTCAATCTTTATGATTTATTTGTTATGTTCTTCATCTTCACCCTCCAAAGGGTCTAGATAAGTATTGGAACCTTCTAAGTCAATATAAGTTTCCATCCCTCTGTTGTGGTTCAAGATTCCTTTACTCCTACATGATAGCATATTTGTGTCTTATCTCCACAACTTTCCTTCTTGTAACCTCTTCTTGATGGCCTCCTTGAGCATCATCTTGTCATGATAGGATGATAACACCTGCAAATGAAGTTCACTCATGACAAGACAATTTCAGTCCCAAAATCACCTATTATATCTTTGTTTGCTCATGCGAGGCTCACTGTGATGGGATAATGTGTAAGGATTGAGAAGGAATCCTTATTTGGACACAGTGTGAAGATTGAGGAGGTGGACGATGGATGTCTGGGTACTAGAAGTGTGCATTGTGGAATGACAATAGGGAGAGGCAAGGTTTTGCGCAATGGGATAGCGTGTCAAACTTGGACACTGTGACTGTGCAATGCGCAATTATTGAGGAGGAGTCTCAAGGGATTGCACATGTTGCCACTACAGGGGTCAAGAGATTTCCCTATTGTTCACTAGGATTAAGTAATGAGAAATGAAGGGAAGGCTCGTCAAGGGATCTGACCATGTAGATGAATGGCGCAAAAGGAGGTCCAGTCTTTGTAATCTCTTGAGTTCAAAAATTGTGTTTATATGGATTAGTTTGTGAGAACTTTGTTGGCACCCATAGGTAAATATGTTTCCTCTCACTTCTCTCAAACTAAGAAAGAAGCTCTCTAGATAACCTTGAAATATGTTCCGATCTTTCAAAGTCATGCTATGTTTATATTGTCCTTACTAATTTTCCTTGGACTGGTGTTACTTTTGTGTCAGGGGAATCTCATGCCACTGACGGGTATCATTGGATCCCTTTCCCACCCTCATTCATCAACATATTCTTAACCTCCTCTGAGTTATGGTCAACCACAGGGGGGACCAATTTTTCTTACACCTATCCCCCTTTTGAACCTTCCTGTGTCAACTCTTACCAAGGTACTAGCATGTCATATGCATTTACCCATTCGCATCAACCGATGTCAAGGTCAGATGTTGATCAACCTGGTTGCCAAAATATTTTCAGAACCCTTATTATCATTTTGCACCACCCTGTGCTCCAACCCCAATGGCACCAATGCCTCAACCTTCCATTCCTCCACCATCTATGTCATAACAACAACCACCTCGACAGAGTCGAGTATATGCTCAACATAGTGCTATCATCCCCCCAATCCCAAGAGAAGAAACAAGGGGAAAGGTAACTAGAACCAACCATCTCAGGGTAATCAAGGCAACCAAGGTAGACAACCTAATGATAATAAGGGTGAGCAATCCATTCTTGTAACCCAACAACATGGCGGAAAACACAAGTAGAACAAGGCTCTTAGAACTAATAAACCTTGTGTTTGTTGTGGTACTTATGACCATTATAACAATGAATTTTCCCTTCTCCCTCATATGCATCAGACATGGGAAGCTCAAACAATTACCTCTAGAGGGTCGCAACCCATTTCTCAATCCACTCCTTCTTCATAGCCGGTAGTGCTTACCAATCTATTCCCGCACCAAGGATATGTGGTCGTAAAACTTGCCCAAAATCCTCTAGCTCCTCAATCTTCACAACGTGGGAATGAAAATTATTATATTCTCATGATGAATTCTAAATATATCAATCTCCAGACTCAGTCACACCAGTATGACAATTCTCCCAAAAATTCAGTGATTGATTCTAACCCAAAGGTTCCATTGAGACCATTTTGTCACCAAATGGTATCTCATAGATCCCTAAACCTAAGGTATAGGTTCATCCTAAGATCACCAAAGGGCCATTAAATTAAAATGTTGTTAGTTCTTGAGTTGCCCATACTTACAGTATAATAGATGACTCGGCGCAGTCTCCTACCACCATGTCAACGCTAGAAGTCCTCTAGACGTGCCCATCCCAATGAAAAGATATATTTCCTGCTTTAAGAATTGTAGATCCTTATGATGATCATTTGATCATCGTTGATGTTGATAAATAAAAGCATACCCCTCTTCCTTCATTTGTTGCTTTTCAGATGCCACTCTGAATAAAAAACACTATTGTTCAACGGTGTATAATTGACAAAGGCACCTCCACTTGTGTGATGGCTGCTAGTGTCTGGAATCAACTTGATTCATCTGAACTGTCACCATCAACCATTACTCTTTGTTCTTAGGACGGTTACCCCTCACATCCTCTAGATTTATATCAGAATTGCCCCATCACTATTATTGGCAAGATGGTCATGATCGATATCAAAGTTATCGATGCCCCTTTAGATTATAACATCTTGCTTGGTTGTAGTTACACACACCATGTCAGTTAATGCATATTTTGTTTTTCACAAGATGTGCTTTCCTCATAATGGAAATATTGTCACTATCAATCAGCTGACTTACTATGACCCTTAGTCTCAGACTTCTCCCCAAAATACCATTTCATCAATGGTGGGAAATAAAATCACCAATATCTTTACCAATGATTCCCCAGGAGTATATAAATATTCCACATTGATTGGGGCTTATTATGGCCCACCACTTGTGTCATTTTAGCCTAGCTCTTCAATTGTTTGCATGCTTCAAGCGTCACGGGATGCCAACAAGAAACCCGTTATGTCTTCCCAATAGTCAGCTCCCCAACAAACTGCTTCTAAAGACTCAACTCATCCTTTAGGAACAATTCCTTTAGGTCACTTCTCTTCAGGTGGTTTCCCTTCTAACCCTCCTTCATTTAGAGGAGCACCTCCAAGTCATTATCCCTCTAGTTAGATACGTTTCTTATTTCTGCCACCAAGAATATTTTCTACTCCTATAATGGCTATGTTGAGCCTTCCTAACATGACTTTGGGGATCCCAGTTTGGTACATTGATCCTCCTGCAAACACTCCTTCTGACTAGATCAAACATTACATGGCTTTGAATCTAGTTCAACCTATCCCTACATCCCAACCATTTCTTTAGTTCCACAAGAACTTCAACAAGAATCTACTCATGTTGCGAAAGTATCTGGTGAGGGGCGCAAAGCCTAGAAAAAGGGGGGAAAATAAAATGCAACCCAAGCGACTACGACTCCTTCTAAACCATGAATATTACCCCTCCATATGCTTTGTGTGATGTTCTCGGGAATTCCACCAATAGTTGTCTTGAAATCCCCCATGTTAATAGCATGGTCTCAGATACTCAACTTGATCCTAACATTCTTGAGGTCCATGTTACCTTACCAAAGTTTGCCAAGAAGAATAAATCATTATGCATGAACCACCCTTGCACTTTGTGTCATACATAAGAACATTCCTCACATCATTTTCCTCGTCTTGAAGACTTTCGTGATACACTTCTTGTGTGTTGTGAGTTAGTTGTTGCTCATGGTGACTCATCTTCTTCTCCACTTGAGGGTCCTAGTACCAATTCCTCACCAGGACAGGAGGGCTCTCAACCGACCATTATGATTCCTCCTCCTAATGTCAAGATGAAGGATAATTCAACACCCATTCTCTTCTTGTCATCATCCATGGGATCCATTTAAGGGCTCACATTATCCTTGTGTATCTCGACGATCTCACAACTCATTCCAAGCATCGGTCGTAACACACTGATGATTTGTGTACCATCTTCCTACGATGTCACAAGTATAATATTCACCTTAATCCCCTTAAGTGTGTCTTTTGTGTTCGTAATGATCATCTTTTGGGCTTCATTGTGTCCAAATTTAGGATCTCCCTTGACCCTCTTAAAGTTTGAGACATTCCTGAACTTCCTTCTTCTTGCAACCTTCACCAGTTTTAGAGCCTTAAAGGAAAATCCAACTTTCTACGTTGATTCATTCCAGACTATGCCACCACTACTCATGGGTTTCTTAGACTCTTGCGATCTAAAACTCCATTTGTGTGGGATGACCAAGCTCAACAGTCTTTTGATGCCCTTAAACATGCTCTCACTTCTTCTCCTTTGATTAGTCTTCCTAAATTTGAGAAGGATTTATTTTTATACATCCTGACATCCACCTATGTTATTGATGGGATTCTAACACAAGAAGACAAAAACGGAAATGAGCATGCCATTTATTATGTCAGTAAGAACCTTAGTGGACCCCATGTGTCCTATTCCCATGAAGAGAAGTTGGCCCTAGCTGTCGTGTTCTCTTTCTAGAAACTTCGTCATTATATCCCCACACATACCACTAAGGTTGTTACTAATTCCAACCCCATGGCCTTCTTATTCGGTCAACAGATCATCAATGGGAAATATGCCCATTGGATAATTATTCTCTAGGAATTTGACTTGGAATTTGTAACACCCAAGAGTAGGAAAGGATTAGCCCTTGTTGAATTCAAATCTAATTTCCATCTACTGAATCCGACAATAAACCTCGATCTCTGCATTACATTCTCCATTATATGTGGGCAGGTTAAACTTTACATCTAGCTTTAAAAATGGCTTCTTAGATGTATTCTTATGATGCCTGTTAGAGTGATTAGAAGAAGAAGAAGAAGAATTGTCACTAGAAAATGGAGAGGGTGGAGGTTCCTCTCCTTTGTCTCCATGATTTATCGATCATGGTCATATGGATATTTCTTCTCAGGCTTTATTGTCTTCTCATACTTTGCAAATATCTTATCAACTTTCTCTCCCATGGTGAAGGAAGCCTTTTGATAATTTCACTCTTCCTCGATTCGAGCTTCCTCATCTGCCATGTTTTGTCTTGTGCACACCCCACTTCAGGATCAAAGGATTTAAGTTTTCCTTCACCTCTTTGGAGATTCTTCTTGGTTAGCATTCACTTATGTAACTCGCATTAAGAAGGCCCACTCTGATACAAAACTTGATCCATATATTTTAACTTCAAGAATGCATTCAGAATTGCATATAAAAGAGCACATTAACTGATCCAAGATATTTTTCTTATAAATGCATCAGAATTACACGAAACAGATCTTATGAACCATTGAACTTAAAAGAACATAAAACAATGTGGAAATAACAAGATAAGCATGAAACCATGACACAAATATTTAATTACAGAGTTCATCCAATTTGGACTATGTCTCCAAGCCCTGCTCAATAGTTGGGAGGCCTTCATTCATTAAGTGGCATAAAAACAGAGAAAAGTAAAAGCAACATTCATTTACAATCCTTATACATCTAAGCTGGAAGATGGACGAAGAATGGAGATCCCAGCTTCATAAACAGATAGTACGACTGAAATCCTGGCAAAAACCGTGCAAAAACGCCTATCCGAACACCCAATTTGGATAATCGGGCTTTCTGCACCCTCTTGGCACCTCCCTGCTGCTCAAGATGAGGTCCTAGTCTACTTCCAGTTCGGGTTACTATTGTATGCACTGATCTTCTGAATTATTGTGCTGGTCTCCCCTTTTTCCGATGCAGATAGTCCTTTATATAAGCTGGTGGCTAATCTCCTCAATTCCCGGGCAGTTCTAAACAAATGACAAAGTTTTGTAGGCGAGTTTGTTTTAATACAAATATGCTCGAGTCCCATATAGTATGCGGAAACAAACCTTTCAAGCATGGCAAAACATCCTTAACCACACATTTTAACCCGACGACTTTTACTATCGGTGTTTCCAATCAGTGGACAGACCCAAGCCCTTACACAAGCGCCCTGCGATAAATGCGCACTCGATGGGCCATTAAGCACAATATATAATATATCAGGTCCGAAAGCTCAGATCGCAAATCGACGGGAACTAAAGTTGGTACAATATGTGACTTCTTCCCCTTTGCGAACTGCGATTGTGATATCGCAAATCGCAATCTAATTCTGCGATTGCGATATATCGCATCGCAAACTGGATTACTCCGAGGATCGATTCTTTAACATTTCCCTTTTGCGATGTGCGATTAATATCGCAAATCACAACCTGACCCTGCAATTGCAAGATATTGCATCGCAACCTGGCTTTCTCCAGGGGTTGATTCTTTAATTTTTTCCCTTTTGAGATGGGCGATTGTGATTTAGTGCATCACAACCATGACTTGCTTAGGGCAGTTTTTCTTTAAGCCATGGTCTCTTCCTTTTGTGATCTGCGATATGTGGGTCTTATGGTGGCCTACCACTTGGCACTTCCCCATTCGCTAAGAGTTTTTCCACGTGACTTCCTCCTGCCACCTATTGAAGTCAAACTTGATCTTTGACTTGCTCTAACTTCTTCATATGAACTCAGATTGTTGGGTGTGGAGCCTGATTATCTTCTGTATTCAAAGGTCTCACCTGGATGTATACCCCAGGAAGATTGTACACCCCTCCACGCGGGGGGGTGTGGGGGGGACTTGTCCCCCCGCGGGGGTTTGGGGGGGTGATCCCCCTCAGCTGGGGGGTCCTGGGGCCAGCAGTCCCCTAGCGGGGATTCGGGGGCAACGCCCCCGAAGCTAAAAACAGATGTAAAATTGCCTTGTAAACGTATAGTAATTTCTTGTCAATCTAGGTCGTTCATTAGGCGGATGATCTGACGGTAGAAGTTATGTTTAATTTAGGTTTTTTTTCCCTAGAAGGCAACCCCTCACTATATATGAGGGAATTGTATTACGTCTATACAGATCTGTATTCTGAGTGAGGAAGAGAGAGGAGATTGAGAGGGAAGAGAGTGTTACAACGGATCTGTTGTAGGTTGTATCTCTTTAGTTTGCTGGATAATATAATAAAATAAGGACTGGTTATTTCTCCGTGGACGTAGCCCAAACTGGGTGAACCACGTATATCTGTGTCTCTCTTGTTTTATACATTTTCTGTGTTTATATTTCTGCAATATTTTATGTGTTCCATTGCTCTGTAATATATAATTTTCTAACACATATTTGAGTGTTGTTCGCACCATTGGAATCAGGATCACGATCACTTCGATCTAATGTTATATTTATAGAGTTTCTATCACTTTGAGTTTGAACCTTCTTACCATGCCACTAGTACTTTTCAGAGATCCACCTAGATCATTAACCAAGTAACTTAAAACCACATGAAAATAAGTAGAAAATATAAGCAAACATGAGACCAAGGACACAATGATTTGATTACGGAGCACCCAATGTGGGATACACCTTTGGGATGTGTTCAATAGTGGGGAGGCCTTATTTTATTAAGTGGCATCAAAGAAATAAGTTACAAGAAACTTTACAAAAATGACCCTTATACCTCCAATCTGGATGATGGCCTGAAAATGGAGAGCTCAGTTGGAGAAACAGTCGCATATTGTAGCGACCTTGGTTCCCTTTGATTTCGATTTGTGATGTGAGATTCCAAACTCGATATATTATATATTGTGCTTAATGGCTCATCAGGTTTGCGATTATTGCAGGATGCTTGTGTAAGGGCTTGGATTTATCCGTCAAATGGAAACGCTGATGGGAAACACTGATAGTAAAATCCGTTGGGTTAAAATGCGTGGTTAAAGAATTTTTTCCATGTTTGAAAGATCTGTTGCTGTATATTGTATGGGACCTAAGAATCTTTGTCTTACAACAAACCCACCTGCAAAACTTTGTCGTTTGTTTAGAACTGCCCGGGAATTAAGGAGATTAGCCACCAGCTTATATAAAGGACTATACGCATCGGAAAAAGGGGAGACTGGCACAATAATTCAGAAGATCAATGCATACAGTAGTAACCTAACTTGGCAACAGGCCGAGACCTCACCTTGAGTAGCAGGGAGGTGCCGAGAGGGTGCAAAAAGCCCAATTATCCGAATTGGGTGTTCGAATAGGTGTTTTTGCAAGGTTTTTCGTTAGGATTTCAGTGGTACTATCTATTTCTGAAGTTGGCTCTCCATTCTTCATCCATCTTCTAGCTTGGAGGTACAAGAATTGTAAATGAATGTTGCTCGTACTTTTCTCTCTTTTTATGCCACTTAATGAATGAAGGCCTCCCCACTATTGAGCAGGGCCTAGAGACATAGTCCAAATTGGATGAAATCTGTAATAAAATATTTGTGTCATGGTTTCATGATTATCTTGTTATTTCTGCATTGTTTTATGTGCTTTTAAGTTCCACGGTTCATAAGATTCATTTCATGTAATTCTGATGCATCTATAAGAAAAAGATTTTGGACCAATTTTGGTATCAGAGCAGGTGTTTGTTGATGCGAATTACATGAGTATATGCTAACCCGAAAAAAGCTGCGAAAAGGTGAAAGAAAGCTTAAGTCCTTTGATCCTAAAGTAGAACGTGCACAACGAAGCAGAAACATGGCAAATGAAGAATCTCGTTGGGAAGAGGAACATAATTTCTGCAAGGTATTTTACAATATGGCAGAGAAAGTGGACAAGCTATTTTTAGAGTATGAGAAGGCACTTGGGCACGCGAAGAAAGATGTCGATGACAATAGATCAAAAAATCATGAAGGTGGTGGAGAAGATCCCCTTCCCTATCCATCTTCTAGTGATAGTTCTGCTTCTTCTTATCATCATTCTCACAGACATCATGGACATACATCTAAGAAACCTTTCCTTAAACTAGATGTAAAGTTTGACTTGGCAGATTGAGGTCTACTACTAGATTCAACAGATCAAGGAATATGAGGCAAAGATCTAATTGGCATCCCTTCAACTGAGTGGCACTACTCTCATTTGGTGGGAGAGTAGATTGCAAGGCAGAGAAATGTGGGTAACCTTCTCTCCTCATGGTCAAATTTTGTTTCTGCATTGAAGAACCAGTTTTACCCTTTGGGATATAAACTAGAAGCATTAATGGAATGGCAACACCTAAGGCAAGGAAAGGGAAAAATGTGAAAAACTTCACCGGAGAATTTAGAAAACAAGCATTGAATTTGAGCATTCCATTAGAGATTGTAACTAAGTATATCGGTTTTTTACATAGTTACATAAGGCATTCATTATTATTGTTTGAGCCTGTTACTATCGATGAGGCCAGTTTCAAGGCCATGCATCTTGAAAGCAGGGGGACTCTTGAACAAAATGACCACCTAAAAGGATCCGCAACAGCCAAGAGAAGAGGGGAAAATCCCTCTTGTACACATTGTGAGAAAGAGGGACACAACGAAGAGAATTGCTAGAAACAACACCTTGAGCTGAGACCTAAGAGGAATGACAGAAAGGAGAGGCAGAAGACAACTACCACCATGCAACAAGATCACGAGTCTGAATCAGAGGACTAATCATTGCAACAAGGACGAACATCAGAAACCTGCATGCCAGACACTTCAGGCCCAAAAAGCACCCATGAAGGATCCAGTCATTGAGGATATTCCACAAGAAAGTCCGCCATAGGAAGATGACCCATTTACTTTATTAAGTAAAAGATGGTTTTTTTATATAGTAGCTTGTTATGGAAATGATTTTTAAATAATATGTTACAAGTAGATTTAAAAAGTGATGATGTGTTTTCCATCGCTTCAAAACGCAACAATGATATTTGTGGCCTTTTATAATGAGTAGTTGAGGTATTGGTTTTTATGTAATCCTTGACCAAAGAGTGTGTGCTATAAAATCTTGGCAAGTGAAGGGTTGTTTGAGTCATGTATGGTTTGTATATGATTGCAAAGGATGTACCAGTTTTGCATGTAGATGGTTGAAGGTGTGGTTTGGCGAGGACACAGGCAATGTGATGGATGTGTTAAATCTTTTGGTGGAGTACATACGTGTGGGCTTTAAAGGAATGCATCTGAGTAAATCTCAGTGGATGGAGAAAGAAAAATTCAAGGAGTAATTTCCTCACTTTCCAATTGACTGAAAAGGCTTTTGGTGGTCCAAAAGCTCTTAGTGGGGAGGATTGATCCAGGTGGATCTCTAAAAAGTACCAGTGGCATGGTAAGAAGGCTCAAACTCAAAGTGGCAGAAACTCTATAAACGTAGCATTGGATCAAAGTTCTCGTCATCATAATTCCAACGGTATGAACGACACTCAAATTTGAGTTCATATGAAGAAGTTAGAGAAAGTCAAATATCAAGTTTGACTTGGACAAGTGGCAGGAGGAAGTGACGTGGAAACAATCTCAGCGAATGGGGAAGTGCCAAGTGGCAGGCCGCCATAGGACCCGTATATCACAAATCGTAGAAGGAAAAGGCCACGGCTTAAAGAAAATCAGCCCCAAGCAAGTCATGGTTGTGATGGATAAATTGAAATCGCCCATCGCAAAAGGGAAACAGTTAAAGAATCGTCCCCCGAAGCAAGCCAGGTTGCAATGCGATATATCACAATTGTAGAGTCAAGTTGCAATTTACGATATCGCAATCACACATCACAAAAGGGAAAGGTTAAAGAATCGGCCCCCGGAGCAATCCAGGTTGCGATGTGATATATCATAATCACAGAATCAGGTTGCAATTTGCGATATCGCAATCGCAACCTGGATTTCTCCAGGGGTTGATTCTTTAACCTTTCCATTTTACGATGTGTGATTGCAATATCACAACCTGACTCTACAATTGTGATATATCACATCACAACCTGGCTTGCTCCAGGGTCCGATTCTTTAACTTTTTCCCGTTTGCGATGGGCGATTTTGATTTAGCGCATCGCAACCATGACTTGCTTTGTGTTGATTTTCTTTAAGCCACAACCTCTTCCTTCTCTGATCTACGATATGCGGGTCCAATGGCGGCCTACCACTTGGCGCTTCTTCATTCGCTGAGATTTTTTCCACGTCACTTCCTCTTGCCACCTATCCAAGTCAAACTTGATCTTTGACTTGCTCTAACTTCTTCACATGAACTCAGATTTTAGTGTCGCTCGCACAGTTGGAATCAGGATGAAAAGCAATTCGATCCGATGCTACATTTATAGAGTTTTTTCCACTTTGAGTTTGAGCCTTCTTACCATGCCACTGGTACTTTCTAGATATCCACCTGGATCATTAACCAAGTAACTTAAAACCACATGAAAATAATTGAAAAATATAAGTAAACATGAGACCAAGGACACAATGATTTGATTACGGAGTTCACCCAATGTGGGATACGCCTTCGGGACATGTTCAATAGTGGGGAGGCCTTCTTTTATTAAGTGGCATCAAATAAATAAGTTACAAGAAACTTTACAAAAATGACCCTTATACCTCCAATCCGGATGATGGCCTGAAAATGGAGAGCTCAGTTGGAGAAACAGACTGCACGAATGGAAACCTAGTGCGAAAACGTGAAAAATCAACTATAAACTTACCCAATTCTGACATTGTCACCTCTAGCCCTCTACAGGAATTTTTTCAGCATCTGCTTGATACCCTCACTTAGGGTTCTACACCCCAGGGACGCGGTTCCACCGCTGCTCCACCGGTTTGCCTTCGCTGGTCTGGTCAACTAAATGATTTGAGTTTAAATAATGTTTCTAGGTGGAGCCACCAAGGAATGAGCCTGTGGCTCGTTGGTGATAGAGCCAACTAGGTCGGAGGAGGTCCTGGTTTCAAACCCCCCACCTCCCATAATAGTCATTTGTTTTTTTAATAGAGGTAGCATGTCGTTTTGCACGGTCAACATGGTTTGAACGGTTATGTAATATTGGTTCCACCGTCGGTCTAATAGTGAATGTTAATATTCGTGGTTGTACTATTAGTTCCAAGGGTCAAAGGGGTCCATCGAGGGTGAGCCGCCCATCCCATTTTTAATATACAATATCTATATTGTTGGGGTGTTGTTGGTTAGGTTTGACCGTCGACCAACCACCCATATATATATATATAGATATATATATATATATATATATATATATATATATATATATATATATATATATATATATATATATATATATATATATATATATATATATATATATATATATATATATATATATAAACCAACTATATGAACTTTTTCCACCATAAAATAAGGGATATTAGGTAAATTGAGTAGGTGACAAATTCACCTGTTCCAACCATCGGATTCTGTGTGCTAGGATTCTGCCAAATTGTTGCCTTGTTAAGACTGCCACTTGTCCAAGTTTGACCAGAACTTTGACCAACTATAACTTGAGCATACAAACTCAGATTTGATTGCCGTTCACACCGTTGGAATCAGGGCGATGAGCACTACGATCTGGTCTTAGTTTCACTTCCATATGATGACTTTGATTTTTGAGCTATTTTCAAGGCTACTTGTATTTCTAGATCCTCCCGCATCAAATAATGTGATTTTTATTATTATCATATATTATATATGGTAAGATTCAAAATAAGGTTATGTGTTATATCAGTATTTGTATTATTAAAGTGAGGGATAAGATGTAATTTTTAAATTTAGTTATATGTTATATAATTATTAAAGTGTTTTATAAATTAATCTAGTTATGAGAATTTATGGTTATTAATATATAAGAAGTCTTTAAGAGGAGGGTTGGGAGGAATGGGAGGGGATTGATTTAGAAGTTAATGTGGGAATCCAATTCTTACTAATAATCCATCCTTCGTTTGATCCAGGTGGATATTGGTGGCCACCCGCCAATTCCACTTGGACCCCCACCATTGTTTCTTTCAGTTTTCCAATTTCCTTAATTGTAGCACAGTTTACTATTTTTAGCAGTTTTTCAGGTCCTAAAATTCCAGAGCCGTTTTGAGGTCCTAAACGATGTTTTTTTGGCAATCTACCACCAACGATTTTTTTGACAAAATCGTCTTTTCCGTTGTAGTCCTCAGAGATATCTTTCCAACGAGGTATCATGCACATCAAACAGAGATAATATGACCAAGTCGCGATCCTGGGAAGTTGGTTGTCCAACTAACCCCAACAGGGCCCATAAACTCTTGGTGTTACATCTCCTAAGGTTAGGTTTTTAGTTGTTTAGGGTTTGCTCTTATTTTTCAGTAATAAAAAGGTCCTCGAGCCTCATTGTAACACAATTAAGAGGCATGTAGCCGCCACATCTCTTCTCAGAGATAAGCTACCATCGCCCTAGTTAGTTCATTTCCATTTCTGTTTGTAAGCATATTTCAGTATTTTACATTAATGAAATGAAGTATTATTTCTATTGCATCTCTATATTTGTGGTTATATATGTAATTTCTTGCATTCTTGTTTAAATCTAGGTCAGTGGTATTAGAGTGGTCTGGTTTTTCTCTATTTTTCTTTGCATGTCCCCAATGAGGTCGAGATCTAAGGAGTTAGGGATTGAATTGGTCGAACCTTTGAAAGGCCATCCTCGCAAATCTCGACGACCTCCCATGGCAAATGAAAAGAAATACGAGGGGGCAGGAGATCCTATCAAAATCTTGCTCGAAGAAGCCCTCAAGCAACAAAGGAATGCGATGATAGACAAATTTGCCCAGATCCTTCAGCAGCTACCCAGGGGTGACACATCTAGCAGCTACTCTGGAAACGCCACACCCTTTAAGGTACAAGTTAACTTTGACATTCCCATATTTGAGGGTCAGATCGATGTAGACGTTGTAGATAAATGGTTAAATTGGCTAGAAGGATAGTTTTCCATTCATGATTTTTCCAGCCGGGAAAAGACACTTTTGCACTTCTCAAAGCAGCTCCCCACGTCAAGGACTGGTGGGAAACCTACTGTGAGTAGAAGGATGAAAGTACGAAGTCATTGTTTTCAGCCACACCCACTTGGAACTCGTTCCAGGATGCCATCAAGGAGGAGTACTATACTGTTAGGAGCTATGAGGATAAATACATAAAGTGGACAACACTATGACAGGGAAGGGACCAAGATGTGCCAGAGTTTACCAATGTTTTTCATACCCTTCACACAAAGTTGGGTATCAAGGATTCTGAGAAGCATTTGGTTCTTAAGTACCATGGCTTCCTGCACAGGTACATCTAGGATGAGATGGAATTCCTGGACATCTCCTCACCCGGCACAGCATACCAATATGCGATCAAAAGGGAGCAAAATTTTAAACTAAAGAAGCGAGACTTTGGATCTGCAAATCCGAAGCAAGGGAAAGGCTTCCCTAAATGCAATACCAAGGACAAAGCCAAGATAGTGTGACCCAAGACAACTCATCGAAGCTGCAAGAAAAGAACAACACCACAAAGTCAAGGAAGGACACAGGAAATTGGTGAGTGTTCCATAAGAGCCCCACTCACAACACAAGTGAGTGTCAGACCAAGCAGTCACTGGTGGCCGAGTTGAAGGCTTCATAATCAGATGCATGTTTCGACCCTGAGTCAGAACCCGATAAGAAGAATGACAAAGGGAAGCAGATCATTGAAGCGAAGCCCAGTGCCATTATTGCCACCGCCAAGATCCAGAAGAATGAGCTTGAAGATCTAGAGGAGGGGGAGCGTCTATTCCACTCACAGATGTGGGTGAAGGGTTCTTCGTTGCAATTCATTGTTGACAGTGGGAGCCAAAAGAACCTCATTCCAGTAGAGGTTGTGAAGCGGTTGAGCCTACTAACTACACCACACCTGCAGCTATACAGTATCAGGTGGCTTCATGAAGGACGAGATCTCCGAGTCCACCAACAGTGCCACCTTCCCTACAACATTAAGCCCTTCACAGATTAGGTATTGTGTGATGTTGCACCTCTTGATGTTTGTGATGTATTATTAGGCCAACCATACTTTTGGAAGTGACATGATGTGTATGATTCAAGGCATCACGCTATTATTATTTCGTTAGGTAGTTCATTATACAGAATACCAGAGGTAGCCCCACCTACCACCACCTCTTTGATCTCTGCTAAAAATGCAGTAAGATCATCTCCCAGAACAGGAAATTCATTTTCTTTTTGGTTCGCAGCCAAAGTAAGGGGAAGATCGTAGCCACATCCAGGGCCCTTGGGAAGGGTTCCTCCACGCAACAAAATCAGGTGGATACGGTCATGAAAGAAGGCAGGAACATATTCTCCTCACCCATAGGGGTATCGTTGCACTGTCAGGTCAAGCATTCATTCGCTCTGACTCCCAGAGTACATCTACCCAACGATTTGATATATCGATGCTCCATTCTAGAAAATGCCAAGTACAAGAAGCGACATTGGGTGCCACACAAGTTTTAGGTGGGCGACAAAGTTTGGTTACATTTGCAGAAAGAACACCTTACAAGGGCCCATCAGAAACTCAAACCACTTTGATATGGTCCTTACACCATTACCAAGGTTGTGGGAAATAATTCTTTGGAGCACAACATTCCCCCATTCCTTGGCTTGCACCGACTGTTTAATGTGAACCGCCCTCGACCATGCTTCCCACGATTACTGGACACATCAAACATTGCAGAACAACTCACACCTACAGAATTAAATCCAGATTGCATGGAATAAGCCACAAATGATCGAATCATGGACACATAGATCAAGCACACTTGACAGCAAAATATCCAACTGTATCAAGTTGTCAAAGTAGGCCAACACCTTCACCAAGGAAAGTGGCTCACCAGGGACCAAGTTCAGTAGAAGTTTCCTCATCTCATGGAGTAACTCAACATAAGGGGGACCATTGCTTCCTAAGGGAAGAGGAATGATCCAGGTGGATATTGGTGGCGACCCGCCAATTCCAATTGGACCCCCACCATTGTTTCTTTTATTTTTTCAGTTTCCTTAATTGTAGCACAGTTTACTATTTTTAGCATTTTTTCGAGTCCTAAACTTCTGGAGCCATTTTGAGGCCCTAAACGACGTTTTTTTGGCAATCTACCGCCAATGATATTTTGATAAAATTTTCTTTTCCCTCGTAGTCCTCGGAGAGATCTTTCCAACGGGCTATCATGTGCGTCAAACGGAGATAATATGACCAAGTTACGACCCCGGGAAGCTGGTTGTCCAATTAACCCCAACGGGGCCCATAAACTCTTGGTGTTACATCTCCTCGGGTTAGGGTTTTGGTTGTTTATGGTTTTCTCTTATTGTTCAATAATGGAAAATCCTTTGAGCCTCATTGTAACATAGTTCAAAAGCATGTAGCCACCACATCTCTTCTCAGAGATAAGCTACCATCGTTCAAGCTAGTTCATTTCCATTTCTGTTTGTAAGCATATTTCAGTATTTTACATTAATGAAATGAAGTATTATTTCTGCTGCATCTCTATATTTATGGTTATATTTGTAATTTTTTGCATTCCTATTTAAATTTGGATCATCGTCTCGGTTGAGGTTATTATGATGTTTACTAATTTCTATAACTTCTTTGATTTTTTTATGAAAATAGTGGTGAATTTTAGCAAGGATGCAGGTATTTTCGATACATATTTAGTGTTTGGTTTTGTTAAAATGCTCAGCTAAAGATTTATGTCAACTGAGTGCTCTTTGATTCTAGTTTTGATTGGTCGACCTGTTTCCCCCACATATGTTTAACTACAAGAGCAAGGTATTTGATAAACCCCTTTTTTGCACTTAGGATCAAGGGGATATTTCAAAGATTTTAGGTAACTACGAATGGTGTTCATGCATTTGAAGGTGGTCGTAATGTTATTATTTCTAAGGATATAGGTAATTTTATCCGTTGTTCCTGAAATATATGGTAGGTTAACTTTGCCAATAATATTATCCATCTTTTTGTTATTATTATTTTTAGGTCCTTTGTTGGCATTATAGAAAGCCTTAATGGTTTGATTTTTTCTGTATCCATTCTTTAGGAACACATTTATCAGATGGTCCTTTTCCATTTCCAAGTGCTCTTTGTTAGATATTCTTACAACTTTATTTTCTAAGGTGTTAAGAACTCCAAGTTTCTGAGTAGGATGATGGTGGGAGGTGGCATGGAGATATTGCTCAGTATGAGTCTTTTTCTGGTATACTTGTTGGGATAGGGATCCATCAGGATTATGAATGATGAGTATGTCAAGAAAATGGAGGTTAGCATCAACTTCAACTTCCATGGTGAAATTTATGGAGTTAGATAGGCTATTGAGGTGTTGTTTGAAGATCTCTAACGTATCACGCCCATGAGGCCATATGATAAAGGTGTCATCAACAAATATTTTCCATAATTTAGGTTTTAGGGGGGGAGGAATCTAAGGCTTTGGTTTCCAATTATTCCATGAATAAATTGGAAATAATGGGGGATAGAGGAGAGCCCATTGCTACGTCGCACGTTTTTTCGTAAATATCACCCATGAAACTAAAGAATGTGGATTTAAGCCATATTTCAACATGTTTAGATGTGTCAGGATCAGTTACCTTTTGAACTACATCCATGGCTTCTTCAATAGGAATGTTGGTATAAAGTGAAGTGACATCAAAACTACCCAATATGGCATTTGGATCAAGTTTGATGTTTTTGATTTCATTGATAAAATGAGTGGAATCTTTGACAAAGGAATCAATGTTTCCAACAAGGGGTTTCAATTTTTTGGCAAGATGTTTTGCAAGATAATATGTAGGTCCACCAATGGTATTCACTATGGTTCTAAGAGGGATACTGTCTTTGTGGATTTTTGAAGCACCATAGATCGTGGGAGTATAAGGATTACTATCTATAAGGTTCTTATTTTCATGTTAATTTCTAGATTTTATTGAATTGCAAACTTCTTTTGTGATTTTCTTTAAAGGATTCTTATTTAACTTCTTATAGTATCCATTGTTATTAAGATGATCAATCATTTTTTCATTATAGTCTTTTTTATTCACGATAACTGTAGCTCCTCCCTTGTCTTCTTTTAATACTACAATATTAGGATTTGAGTTTAAATATTTTAGTGCAAGGTATTCATGTTTACTGATATTACTTCTGGGGGATTTGGATTTTCTCAAATCTGAAATGATCATGATTTATAAAAAAATAGTAATCTATATATTGATGCACTAAATGGATGCATGTTCATGTAGTACAAACTTTAGAATGATTTAATGTCATGGATATCTATGATTGTTAATACTTATGAGTAGTTATTAAGTGTTAAGTGAGTGGTGTGAATCCCTCACTCCCATATAAAGTAAAATGGGGAAAAAACTATTTTTTGATAAATTTTGAGATGGATATCTCAGTGGAGAAACTGAATAGAAACTCTCAATCTTGAGTTAATTTATTTTGCTGGCATGAAAAGTTTGATTTCCATATGAATTATTTGGAATGAGTGTGATGATATTCAATGAATTTGTAATGCAACGACGGATTCCTATAAATTGTATGGTTTGCAACTAAAATGATTGAATGATTGACTATGCGATGGTTATTTAGTGGTTTTTGTAAATGATATATTCAAAAGTTTTTTTGCATGAGAAACTAACAATATTTGGTTGAGTGAAAATATAGATTGTAAGTAGAATTCCTTTGATAGTATGGTGTGGAATATAAGACCATGATAAAGGATGGGAATATTATCACCTACAAAATATCCAAACAATATGAGAAAAGTCTCATGTTAGTGAGACTTGGCTTCAGCAAGTTTGGAAAATAAATTTCTGATTGAAAAATTTAGAATATATCTCATAAGAATTGTATATTGTTATATAGGTGAAATGATGAATCTATCCAGGAAGCATTAATTAAGGTTGTGAAGCAGGAGATTAGCAACCCAACCACTGTATTGACATTGAAACCCTATGACATGCCTTGATTTCCATGAGTAATGAGATGTAAACCATTTTAGAGAAATATAGAAGGATGCCTTGGTTATGAGACTCATTGGTAATGACATGTAAGCTATGCTAGAGCAAGTCAGAGGGATGCCTTGACTATAAGACTCTATGAATAATGACATGTAAACTATGTTAGAGAAAGCCAGAGGGATGCCTTGACTATAAGACTCTAACACTATCTTTGATATTCCTATGTGAGGAATCCTCGATTGGGTGAATCCCCCAAAGGACTATCTGTAACAGAGAATGGTGTTACCTAAATCTAAAGGGGTGAGTGACTTCAGGGAAGAGGATACTTGAATGAAATAACTATGAGGATACTTGAATGAAATAACTATGAAAGAGGATACTTGAATGAAATAACTATGAAAATCTTATATTATAAATTCATTTGGATCATGAGTGTGAATGGGTGTTGTCAATGTAAGTAATGATTTGAACTTGTCACTTATGGAAGCCTAATGAAGTAATTATATAAATAATATTTGAGATGAAATTTTCATTTGTTGAAATTCATGTTGCTTTGTGGAATCACAAATATCCTATGGAGCGTTTAATGGTTGTATATGAAAATGATCATGACACATATGTTTTGTTGGTTTTTTGATATAGGTATAGATGGAACATTGTAAGTCTAGAAGCAAAGAGGTTGTGAAGATAAATACCATTGTTGAAGTGATGTGAAAGATAAAATACATGAAAAATGACATTGATATGCAAGAGAAAGGATGATAGTGTAGCTGAAAGGAAGTGGTCCATATACTACCACAATAAAGAATATTTTTATGTTTTAATACTAATATCAATTTGGTTGATTACATAGTTAAATTTTACTATAGGTTAATTAGTCCTAGACATGGCAAACATGTAAGACGAATAGGAATATTTATGCCTACTACAACAAAATAAAATGTGTTAAGAAATGGCACACCTAATGATGGGAAATATGGATAGCTTGATAAAACATGTCGAAACATAGAACCTATAATATGATGAAGTTATCGAGAAAGGACACATGATGGATGTTGAACTAGAAATCATGGAAAATAGGTTATTATTTGGACACGAGAAACCTATGATATCACATGACCATATGTAATGAAAACTATGCAATATGGAGAAACGAAGGGATGCCTTGGTTGTAAGACTCCACAAGTATCCATACTCATCATGTGCAAGAAATCCTCATTTGGGTAGATCACTTGAAGATTTGTGTAATAGAGAAGGGGATTTCCTAAAGCTAAAAGGGTGAGTGATTTCCAGTAAGGGGATACTTGAGTGAATAACAAGTTAGTTGGGGTCATGAGAATATTGGGTATGACGTTGAAGAAAAAAAGTGAGTTGAGTTTCACTATGGTAGTCATATGGAAGTGAATCTACAAACATATTGATAAGTATTATTGTTGAATAAATATTTTATCCCGATTTGTGAAATTCAAGAAAATGATTATGCATGGAAAAATGTTTTAATATGCTTGTTCACTGATAAATGATATAGGAATTTGATGGAATTTCAAAGGTTTGGAGGTGTCCATATATTGCTAGAAAAATTAAAGAAGGATAGATGAAGAAGGACATGTTGTTGGCACAATTGAGGAAGCATTGAGGAACAATGTTGTAGTAAAAGAGAATTGTTGGCATGGCGTTGTGACCACTAAAGAATGCTAGGATTTGGTGTGAACACTAAGGAAAATGTTCCTTTAAATGGGATGGAAATGTAATGTGGCTCTTATTTTCCCTGGATTAAATTTAAATTAATTGTAATTAAGTACACTAATGGTATTGTAACACCTTTATTGGAATTTAAATGTCATCTTGTAACAAATCAAAGTAGGTGATTAAAAAGGATGCATATGTAACTATATATTTGATGATTAAAGAAGTTGAGAATCAGACTGCGAATATGAGCACCAATACTAACTATGATACCACAAGTGGGAACTGGTGAGATGGTTATGAGAAATTAACCATGCTTGCTATCACTAGAAAAGTGCCACCCAGTGATCCGTGATAAAATTTGAACTTAAAATTATATTACCTTGTTTTCCCACCAACCTATAATTCGTTAAATAAAACAATGGGTAGCTAAAAGAAACCACCTACCATGTTTATGAAAGCTAAGTGGTGGTTGTGAATTACTCTCATAATTCATTAGGAAGCATGGGAAAGTACCCATCTCAAAATATGAGCATTGACCCATGAATGGTGTGAAAAAATGGCAAAAACAAGGGGATAAGACATCTACAGGTTAATTCAGACCATACAGAGAGAGATCAAACACGAGGGTGCTTAGAGGGGCGGTTTCATGAGCAAAGAGCTTCCATTTTCGAGTGTAAATTTTGTTGGATTTTTATATGTATTTATACAAATTTTAGGGTGCCCAAATATGCCTAGAAAAGTGCCAATTGCATATTGGTACATTTCTAGTGTGTTTTGGGCTCTCTTAAAATGATTTTTGCATGTCCATTACTCACTAGAGAGCCATGCAACTTAGCTAAATAGTTGGCATAATGAATTGATTCATGTTGGGCAAGTATGGTAAGCAATGGACAAGGAAATCATCAAGGGATTGCAAGGCAGTGAAGGGATTTTTGTGGTGACATGTTAGCTAGTCGAGGAATATAAGATTTGTTTAGGCCCCAACCTCAGCAGGTAGAGGATTTCTTTAAGGTTTTATTTTAATGGAAGAGAGTTTCCTTCAGCCACCCAAATCTCTAAGTGTTGGTAGTTCCCCTTGTGATATCATAGCCTAGCTAAGGGGGTGGCTAGTTATAGAGAGCATTGGTGTAGTTGAGCCTAAAACTAGGTGAAGATGGATTTTTCCCAAGTTAGTTACTTGATTGAAATTTCAGATAAGTGTTGTCTCTCTAAGTTTTGTTGGTAAATGTAGAGATGAAAAAAGAATTTCTTCACTTGTATGGAATTTAGAATGTGGTACATGTTTTAAAATTCTCATACAAATCTATTGGTATTTTGAAGGTGTTCAAGGTTGTCACCTAATGCCTTCCTTGTTTCCACAGGTACAGAGGTAAGATGTGGGTCTTGTCTAATCTGAATCATGGAGCTTATATGAGGAGTATGCCTCATTTGCTATAAATATAAATAAAACCCATAGAAGTGTAAGTAGATAGTTAGAGTAAACATATACTCATGTATAGGAAAAATATTTACAATATAGTGAGTAATAGTATAAATAATGGAGTGGTAGAAATCTTGGTTATTACCAAGGGAGAGTGAAAGTTGTAGAGTGTAATTTCTAGTTGTAATGTTTAATTTTTTATAATGAATATTTGTTCATATGATTATGGCATATATATGTTTATTCATGTAGATATCTTAGGTTATGTTTGATTTAATGTATATCAATTCAAGCTTACAAGAGATTACTTGGAGTAAATTAATGTTTGAAGTAGAGAAATTAATTTCACAAATCTCCTACCTAAACTTATGTAAGGAAGTGAAAATATTTTCGCAGGAAGTAACATTTGGTAGCTTTGCATTTTTACTTCGTTATGCTTACCTATTTATCTACTAAGAAATGCATAAATTTTGTTGACCAATGGTAACTATGCTCATTTACATGTGGTTCACACCTACTTTAATGTGAAGACTTCTTAAATTATGGTGGGAAGTAACTCTTTGTAAGGAGAGAAAATTTCTATAATGAATTAAGAATATGAAAATATTTATGTGCATATAGTCACTTAAATTCATAATTTTTTCCTGTATGAGGAAGAAGGGAATTCAAGGGATTTTTTTACCTAAAAATTGATTCTTTGGAGCTTGATGTAGAGAAAATATGCTTAGATTTGTTACAAAACTTAGAAAAAACTACTCTATTAGCCTTAGGGAGAACTTGAGAGGTTTTGACCATGTACAAATGGTAATTTTTTCTTATGGTTGATGGCTAGGAAATATTTTAACCAAGTAAAAAGTTTGGGGTTAACTCCATCCACAATTTGGGAAATGTGTTGAAAATAGCAACAAGAAATGATAAAAATAGAATCCAGAAATTCCAGTTTAATTTGTCGTTGATTTAATATGAGAATTAAAATCGAATTTTATTCTCATAGAAACTTTTAATAGTTAACTAGAGTGAGTTGACTTAGTTAACTTAGGAATTTCGAGTTGAAAGTCTTTCTAAAGTCATGTATATGTTCTCTCCCTATATTATAGGGGCCTAGGATGAGTTAAGTATGAGTTGTAATTAGTTAACTCGGTTTACTGAGTTAAGTCTAGTTAAATTAGTTCCAAACTATTTGAGGAACTAATATTGAGTTAACAATGAGTTGATGCATTAGTGCACTCAACTAGTGCTACTCTAGTTAATTGAATATTTCCTCATCAGAAACTCATGCATGTCGATTCTGAGAAAGACCCAGTTGAGACTAGAGTGCAGGGACAGTGTACTATTTTTTTTAGATTTTTCTGAGTTGCACTGATAGTGCATGCATTGAGGAACTGATCCTTAAGGGATTGCGCAGTTTTTAGAGACTTTATTTCCCTTTAAATACAAGCTATCCTCCATAGGAATTACGCATTGGAATAGAGACTTGGAGAGCTTGTGAAGAGGCTAAGCTTTGGCCTTGAGATTGCTTATGAGTTGGATATTGAATTTGCTGAGTGTTGAGACTGTTCTTAAGAGAACAAGCATTGTAATTTCATCTTGATTTTTCGGATTAATAAATAGTAGTGGGGTTTTGAGTTGTGGCTTTCCCCGGATATTTATTGTGTTATGTGCCCTTGATGTTCTTCCTCTTGTTGATTATTGTTTGCTCAATATTTACAGGCTTCCACTATAAAGAGTAGAAGTAGATACTTGTCTCTTGTTTTAGTAGATTACATGAGCTTGTGAATCTATAGGATTTTATACATGGTATCAGAGCTGAGAACAATATACTAGAGGAGATTTTGAAGTTTTGAGTTCTAGGTTACAAGTGAAATTCGAATTTGCAATACATACTTCAGGATCGAAAGATGGTGTTCTATGATTTGTGGTTCAAGTATGCGTTGGATGGAAACTCTAATTATATAGCCTCGATGGACAGGATGGAGGTCGTGTTGGAGGATAATGGCTTGAAGGAATTCATTGATCAAGACATGCCTAAGCCACCAACATCGGATGCTCAGAATCTAGCCGAATGGAAGAAGTGTGTGGCAAGGGCGAGGCAGATAATCCTTGAGGGAGTTCGAGACCACATTGTCTCGAGTCTCCATGGGAAGGAAAATATGCATGCTATGTGGAAAGCATTGAAGGACCTTTTCCAAAATAGTAGTGACCAAAGGAAGTTGGCACTGAAAGATAAACTTCGAAAAATCAAGATGGAGGCAAGCAACTCAGTTCCAAATTACTTGACCAAGTTCACTCAATGTAGGATGAGATCAAGAGGAACACCAAAGATGGGACCTCTTCCAAGGAAGTGGAAGAGGATTTTGCCTTAGCGAGTAAGGCAAAGTGGGCCAAGGGAAATAAGTCCCAAGGCGAGGAGGGTGGAAAGAAGATGGACTTGATGAAAGTCAAGTGTTTTCACTGTCACGAGCACGGGCACTATGCCAAGAATTTCCCACAGAAGAAAGCAAGCAAGAAGGAGCCGACAATAGCGGCAGCAGGTGAAGCTCTAGCTTCACAATTTGAACTTGATTTCTCTCTCATTGCATGCATGGTCGACACTGCCATGGGAGGCATGTGGTATCTTGATAGCGGTGCCTCATTCCATATGACGAGGAATAGAGATCTCTTTAGTGATTTTGAGGAGAAAGACCTCAAGCAGAGCATAGAGTTTGGAGATGACGAGAGGTATAGAGCTACCAGGATCGGTACAGTTACCTTTCAGAGGGAGTCTGGCTCCCCTCTCAGAATCACAGATGTGATGTATGTTCCAAGACTAAAGAAGAATCTTGTTTTAGTTGCGATATTGGAAGACCGTGGCTATGATGTGATTTTTTAGTAAGGGAAAGGTTTTCCTTAGACACATCACCATGGGACAGGTGAAACAGATCAGTGCACTGGTAAAGGTTAGAGACTTGGTGGTTGAGAGGGATAGTAAATTACCTCTCAACATGCAGCCCCAGAAGAAGCCTCAAAAATAGATTCAGGAAGTTGTGGAGCAGCCACAACTAGAGAAGCTGAGAGGAGATCGAGTGGAGATATCCACTCAAGCAGAGAAGAAGCAGTCTCAGAAGTAGTCTCAGACAATTGCGAAGCAGCCACAATTGGAGAAGCCGAGATGAGACTGAGTGGAGGTGTCCACTCTTGCAGAGACCTCCAGTAGGGGGAAATTTCAAGTCAAGTGGGTAGAGGGATCACATGCATCCATACCTCCAGGTGTGAGGTGGGGTGATTTGAAGTGATAGTCCCAAGAGGGGTGAAATTGGGCAGAGTCCATTGAGTGGTTTTATATCATGGATCATACCTTACTACGGGAGCCCAAAGTACATAGTAGAGGGAGGAATCAGTGGGATTGATAAGGCTAGATCAGTCAGATACTAAAGAAGTGTAGAGAGGGTTAACAACAGTGCAGAAAGGTAGAGTCAACAGAAGCGCACAGTTTTCAGTCAACAGAGGCAATAACAGTCAGAGACTTTAATGGCGGAGGCATCATTTTGATTCAGGTTGGATATTTTTTTTTGTTTCTAGAGTTGTTGGAGCAACAACACTAGAGAGAAGTGTTGCATGCAGAACATTCCAAAGGTTCAAGATCGGGATCGAGTTGAATTCCTTTCTTGTTGAGAGGGAGTGTTGAAAATAGCAACAAGAAATGATAAAAATAGAATCCAGAAATTCCAGTTTAATTTGTCCTTGAATTAAACTGAGAATTAAAATTGAATTCTATTCTCATAGCAACTTGTAATAGTTAACTAGAGTGAGTTGACTTAGTTAACTTAGGAATTTCGAGTTGGAAGTTTTCCTGAAGTCATGTATATGTTCTCCTTATATTATAGGGGTCTAGGATGAGTTAAGTATGAGTTGTAATTAGTTAACTCAGTTTACTGAGTTAAGTCCAGTTAAATTAGTTCCAAACTATTTGAGGAACTAATAGTGAGTTAACAGTGAGTTGATGCATTAGTGCACTCAACTAGTGCTACTCTAGTTAACTGAATATTTACTCATCAGAAACTCATGCATGTCGATTCTGAGAAAGACCCAATTGAGACTAGAGTGCAGGGACAATGTACTATTTGTTTTAGATTTTTCTGAATTGCACTGATAGTGCATGCATTGAGGAACTGATCCTTAAGGGATTGCACAGTTTTTAAAGGCTTTATTTCCCTTTAAATATAATTTATCCTCCATAGGAATTACACATTGGAATAGAGACTTGCAGAGCTTGTGAAGAGGCTAATATTTGGCCTTGAGCTTGTTTATGAGTTGGAGATTGAATTTGTCGAGTGCTCAGATTGTTCTTGAGAAAACAAGTATTGTAATTTCATCTTGAGTTTATGGATTAATACAATATAGTAGTGGGGTTTTGAGCTATGGCTTTCCCCATATATTTATTGTGTTATGTTCCCTTGGTGTTCTTCCTCTTGTCAATTATTGTTTGCTCGATCTTTATGGGCTTCCGTTGTAAAGAGTAGAAGTAGATTCTTGTCTCTTGTTTTAGTAGATTACATGAGCTTGTGAATCTATAGGATTTTCTAAAAAATATTTTGGCTAGATTTCACTTTGATGATGATCAATTTATTGGAAAAATATATTGGGTTACATTGTAGTAACACTTTGGATTTTACTGATGTTTGATGAGCTCGTTAGGCGTTAATGAAAAATTAGGAGTTTTACTCCATCGACAATAGAAAAATATTTTAGGTTTCACATTTGGAAACCTTTGGATTCTATAGAATGATCCCATCATAAGTTAAGGGAGACTTAGGTGATTGAAACCATTTACAAGGATAATTTTTGGATTTTTCCCAACCCATGGCCCATGAAACCTTCAATTTTTTGAAATTGTGCATGTGGTTAATTTATCAACTTAGTGATAATGTTAATTAGATGTATTATATTTATTTTGTTATTAATCAATGTGATTATATGAACTTAAATATAATAAATTTTTAACTAAAGTTTAGCTTAATTAAATGGAAGGTGATTAATTGTTGGTGCCAAGGATTAAAATATTCAAATGGCCATATATGATCCGGACTCCATTTTTTATAAAATTTATATTGCTAAAAACCTCTCAACAAGCAGAAGCCATTGAAATATTTAAACAAAGTTTTGAGTTGAATTAGAAAGGTGAGGTTGTGATAACCCATGCCCTTAATATAATATAGATGGAATTGAGTATTTTATAGGTCAAACAAACCTTCTTGATCCATTGATGAGAGTAGAGAAGGATGAGGAGCTTAGACACCCTTCTATCCAATCAATAGACATGATATTGAAAAAACATGAAGAAGAATAAGCCACAAGTACATCTAATTTCCTTATTAAAAGCATTGGAAAAATATAGATTGATGACCATAGTAGAAATTGCATTAATTTGTTATGGAGCAAATCCAATCTTACATTATTCCCACAACATCATGGATTTATCAATCAGTTAATATCCCAAAGTATTCTTGAGAAATTATTGAAGAGATTGTTTATTTTAAGATTCAAGAAATAACTTTCCATATAGCATTATAAAAAGAGATAGGTTTAAACTATTCAAATGACGAGGGACTATATTTTTTGGGAATTAGGGACAAGAAAGTTGAATTAAAAGTTCTTGATACTTTCCCTAAGGTCTTGGATGCTTCCACTACAGCCATAACATCATTTTCCAATATTTCATAGAAACCCTTATAAAATTTTCTTGCCCAACCATATGGAATGGGTATCCATCTTCTTCAAAGGAAAATTACTTCTTTGAGCTCTTTATTAATGATGTCTTCTACCAAATATTCATTAGTGTCTTCCTCTCTAGATCCTTCTTTTACTATATCAAGTAAGAAACACCATAATTGGTCATTTGTTGATAGGTATAAATCATTGATCTATCAAATATGAGCAATTCCTAGATTACTTTTGAACTCCTACTTTCCTTAGTATAATTATGGAAAAGAATAGAATTTTCGTCTCATTTTTAACCAAACATTGCTACTCTTCTACCTCCACTTGGATGCCTCCTAGACAAGAAGATTCCTCTTATTTATTTCCAGAACTTTCAAGGTGATCATATGCTTTTTCAAAGAAAATACCATGTCCATTCTTCTCAAAAAGATAAAAGATACTCTTTCTATTGATAGAAAGTCATTTTGGGAATAACTAAACTTTTAATTATCCCACGATAATATAGCTTTTTTCACCCTTTGTATATTAGGGTTAAATGATAGAATAATAGAATATTTAATAATAGAGTTGAAGAATATCCACTTTTCCTTTACAAGGATGGATAATTCCTCACCATGTATCCAATGAACATTAAAGCTAAAGGGCCTAAGAAGATTCTATATTTTATGTTTTTTAACAAACTAGAATTTGATCTATGGTCACTCCAATTCCAATCCAAGTTTTGAGTTTCTCCTCCCTTCCGTAGATTTCCTCTAAGATTACAAATATGTCCAATTGTTTTACAATGCCCTCATCCCTAAACTTCCATTTCCTCCAAGTTAGAACTATTTCTTGAGGGTCACAATCACATATACGCATTTCCTCTAACTACTTGAAAGGAAAATAGGCTAGGGATTCCATTCTAAGAGCTTCCCCTAAAAGCTCTTCATAGAACAAAATTAACACATAACTAGAGCCCAAAGAAATCATATTCTCACCTATTGATCTATGTCCCACAAAAATTAATAATTTGGTATAATAAGTCCCCAAATCTAACAACTCTAGGTTTATCTTGACCCCAAAGTCAATGAATTTTGAGCTTTGTTGATAGTGGTGAAATGGCTATCATTAATAGTAAGGATTATGCTTGGAAAAGATGAAATATGCAAATATATAACACACTATTTTAATAAAATTAATAACTAAAATATAAAGTTGTTAGAGATAAATGTAATTAATAATAAAAAAAATTAATACATTTATGTAAAGATACATGACTTCAAAGTTACTAACAACCTAATAAGAATAATATATACCTAAAAATAAAAACTACATTCTCATATCCAAACTAACCTATCCTAACCAAACCAAAACCAAACCAAAAAGAGTATGAAAGTGATTGAAGTAAATAAGATGATATTTTAGAAATAATTCATGAAAATATTCTTACATAAACTCCAAATCACAAACAAGTTAAGGATAGCCTGTAAGATCAACAAAAAGTGATAGTTCCATACTCAGACCATCCAAAATATTGAGGTAAAAGAAAGAAAAACTAAATATTAAGTTGTGAGAGTAATCTTCAACAAAAAGATATCATGGCGATAGTCTTCACTACACCTATGAATAACAAAAATATATTTTCAAGAAATATCTTTATTAACAATGGCTAGTAACAAAAATATATTTTCAAGAAATATTTTTATTAACAATGGCTAGTAACAAAAATATATTTTCAAGAAATATCTTTATTAACAATGGCTAGCACTAGTTTCTCACATTAAGAAAAAAAAAATTGATTACATTAAGGAAATCTAAGAGTCACCTCTCCTCAAGTAGCCTCCGTTTCCTCCTTAAAAAAAACACTTATTTCATTTGATTTCCCTAATAACTACATTTTCTTCCTTTTCTTGGCATAAAGCAATTTAAGGTATTTTTTATGAAATCACCCCCTTATCGTTTTATATCCACAAGAATTTCGCAACAAATCTAGCATTGCACGCGCCTAGTGGAACTCCAAGGGCTAGTGTACCCTCTTCATCTATGTCTCATTCCTTTAAGGATGAGGATGTGGTGAAGACCAATCCATCCTCCTCCACGAATGCAAACAATTCTCTCACTCATCCCTTCCTTTCCACTAGGATATCCTAGTTTTGGAATTACAAATTTAAGGGTACAATGTATTGTTTTGTGACAAATGGGTTTTGGTCATTCGCAAAAACACTTCATGGATAGATGAATCATTTATAAACTCTAAATTTTAAATGGCTCCAAAGATTATTTGCTTCTTGCCTATGGATCACATATAAACTCTAAATTGTAAATTGTTCTAAAGATTATTTGCTTCTTATTAGAGAAAAAGGCATTATTTTGGAGTATGGTAAACATTTTTAAATGAGTTAAACCCAACCACCATAACCATCTTGGCAACTTCAATGGATGATATTCCCCAAGTATCCCTTTTCATAGTGGTATCAAATCTTATGGAATCATTTGAAAACACTCCATCTTAATTTATTAAGATAAATGCAAATCAAATTCGTGTAGTCTAAAATGAGTATAATTTAGTCCAAAAAACAATAGAAATTTTAGTGGAAATTTTTGAAAATCAAGTTACAATTGTCTAGCTTTAGGATTTTGGGCGCCCTATGAGTTTTTTATGTTGTTGAATCTATTTCCACCATTAAAAAATAATAATAATAATAATAAACACTGTCACAGTTGGATTTCTTGGAAAAAAAAATCGTTGGATTCCAATGAGAAATTTACTGTCTAACAAAAATGTGGCCTTGTTAGACAACACCAATCAAATTATGCATCTTTAAATACATTTTCCTATATGTGGAGCTAGAGCTTTCCTTCAGCAAAAACAAACTTTATAAAGAGATTCTTAAGTGGAATGACATTGCAGATTCCGAGAATATTCTGGCATCAAACAGACATAAGCTAGGTCAAATAATTAACCTCTCACATATCCATCAAATCTCAGAATATTCCAGGAATTTGAGATCGACTTAAACTCATAATACTCGGAGATTATAAAATTACAACTTTCAAATGTAGAAATTGCCAACAAACACGATACTAGTAAATAAATAAGCCAATCTGCCCATCTTTTTATGAAGACAAAATCACTGGCCAGCACGCCCATCTGCACATCTTTTTATGAAGTATAGCATCTGTGTCCTATCAACACACTTGTGTACAAGTTCCACCATCCCATGACAACTCTGTTGATGCATCGATGTTCAACATAAACAAATGGAAAAGAGATTCAAATACCCTATGAAAATTTAACTCTTTTCAGCCTGTCCCCAAAATAACCACGTCAGCCTCGTCTATGAACGTAACTTTGTTTAGTCTGCGTTAAACAATCTAGCGAAGCTTTTCTGTCTGTCTGTAAATGGAAGTTCAATTGGTGAGAAACGGTTTCTTTGAAATGGCGTCATCTTCTCAACTCACCTCCTAAAGCGCGTCACAGTATCCAACCCACTCTTGAAAAATTCGTTTTTATTTCTTTCTACAAATTGGTACCTCAATTGGTGTGACCACAAAAAAGGAAGATGGTGATGATTGAGTTTATGTACCCTTCATTTCACAGGTGTTTTATCATTTAACATTTATTTTAACACTTACTCAATTTATATTTTTAACACAAATAATTAATATTTTTATTTAATAATAATGAGATTACTTTTAATGTTATATTCATTGATGTCTCATCAATTCTACACATAAAGAGATCTCAGAGATTGCTTTTATTGTGGATTAGATGGAGAATATCTCAATTATCAAAGTGGATCATCTTTACTCTTATGAATCTATCATGGATTTTTTGCACTATGTCATTATATGTCATTTTAATGGGTTTTGGTCATCAACATTAGCACTTCAGAAATGGGTGCATTAGATGTGGACCTCGAATGTAGATCTGTTTTTTGTTCAAAGGGTTTCTTTGTTGTGAGATTTAAAGATTTGTAGGATTATGATATGGTTTTGAAACAAGGACCCTAGTTTTGGGGTTGAGTTGGGCTCTGCATGAAGCCATGGTTTAATGGATTTACCCCTCTTTCTATGTCATCTCTGCCCATTCCTGTTTGGGTCAAACTATCGAATATGCCCCTTCATATGTTACATCATGATATCTTAGTTGAATTGGGTAATTCACTCGGTCATTTCATTAAGGCAGACACACACAAGATGGAGAAGGGTATTGATACATTTGTCTGCATATGTGTTGAATTAAATCTCACTAGAGCATTGTCAGATAAAATCCTCCTTCATTGGAAGGGCATGATTTTTTTGCAGCGAATGGACTATGAAAATATGAATTTTCACTACAAGATTTGTCAATAGCCTAGTCATCTTTAGAATGTATGCCCCTCTTCTCAAGAACACTCTCTTCCTCCAAATGCCAAGAATAAGACTCGAGGATGGAAAGACCCAAAAGTTTCAATGGAATTATGAAATCTATAACGAACTAGCCAAATAACTCTTAGCACCAAAAAAACTCTTTATATAAATCTAGTCCTTTAGCCTCAACTCAGGCACATGCAATTTCATCTCATCCTTCAAACATTAGGGTCCACCCCTCGAATGGAGTTGCAAGAGATGCTATTATGGCCTTAGCTTCATAAATGAGCGAGAAGAAAACATTTCCATGAATCCAATCACTCAGATGGTGATAAGGAAGCAGTTACAATTGTAGATCCCCCATAATTGGAATTAGCTTAACGAAACACAATCGTTGTACCTTGTTCGTATGTTCTTGAAAAATCCTCGAGGTGGATAGATGTTTGCAAGAAAAGAGGAAAAAATGATCTTCAGATAAATCCATGATCATTTCCAAGTTCATTACCCAGGATAGAAGTAAATGTATGGTTTATGCCAATTTTAGGGTTCTAGTCTTCCAGGTTTGGTTTTGTTTGGTTTCATTAGGGACCGATCAATCCAAATCCATCAATTTTCATGTAATCCCAGTTTAGTTTTTTTCTTGATTATGGATCTAGCAAGTATCCTCCTGGGATTGACCAAGATGATCTCTCAATCTATATGTACATGATTGATTAGAGGATAATACAATCTTCAAATTCAATAATAATAAAAAGACAATTAACAATCTACATGTACATGGTAATACAATCTTCAATTAAAAATATGCAGAGAAGGTATGTTTAAATAGAGTACACTTGACCTTACTATGGATATTATGCATAACCTCTATAATGAAAATATATTAAGATCTTTGGGAAAAATGAAAACATCCCACATTATGAGTACCATGAGTCGAATTGTGGTTTAAATCTGCATTGTGACTCTTGTTAGTGCCAGTATTTGCATACTGCCATCAATGATCAAAACCCTTTTTTTCATATTCATATTAGGGCCTCACTCAGAAATTTTTGTCATTCCACCTAGGTCCTCATTCAAAAATTTACTCATTGATGGTAGCCCCAGTGAAAAAACTTCACTCACCTACAGTCCATCTACCTCCCTTGACCTTTTCCCATGCTCGTTCCTCTCATTTCTCTCTCCCAGGGTTTTGAGGACATCTTTATTGGTTTCATGACCTCCATGGTTAAATCATCAACAAAACTTGTATCCTTATGCTCTTACGCCTTCCCCTATCCTTAACATGCCTTCCTAAACACTTCCCATCACTCTTATCCCTCAAAATCATCATTTTTCTACAAACCCTAGCCCATTGCTACGTTTTTGACACTCTTCTAGACTAGGCCTGTGTTTCGCCGTTTTGGACCCCTTTAACTCAATCCTTAAATTTCCAGTTTCCCTTGCTTCCTAACATCCCTCCCTACCTCCCAAAATTTTCTTAAGAATTTAGAAGCCCCCTGTTGTCTCATAGATTGTTACGACAACGCTCAGACCGTGGGTTGCCACCCTGATCCCCGATCCCTCCATTTAAGCCGTCTCTCGAGGTTAAGGGGGGTAGACCCTATGGGATGAATGAAGACCAATTGTGGACCAGTTGGGTTGGGAGACACAACAAGGCAATTTAGCACCTGATTGATTTTAGAAATTAATGGACTAGTGCCTTATGGATTAAATGATTATTTATTAGATGTTGTAGTAATATGAACTTTGTAAAACAATCATTTATCATCAAATCACCCAAGAAATGCAAGATATTCAATAAATGCACAATGCTTTAACAATGTTCCAGCAATTAGACTTCAAGAAAAATTAAATGCTTTAAGTGATCATAAAATTTAAATGTTGACCAGATTTCAAATATTTAATCTCCAAATAATAAACATTTTAAGCACATTTAACTATACCACAACAGAAAAAAGACTTTAAAACGAATTTCCAATTTTTAATTAGTATTTTTTCATAATTTTTTTATTTTTAGATTTTTTTTATAATTTTTTGATTTTTTAAATTTTAAAAATAAAATAAATCAAAACTAAAGTCTAAATAAATAAAATTTAAATCTAAATAAATCCTAAATTTAACCTTTTTTATTTTTATGAAATTTTTTATTTTTCATGAATGAAATAAAAAATAAAACAAAACTATTCTAAGTAATGGCTAAACTAAACTAAATCCTTAAAATCAAATAAATCCAAAAAAAATCAAAAGCAAAATATGAAAAATCCATAATTTAAAGCCTTTTATGATTTTTTTCTTTTTTTCTTTTTTTTTTTCATGAATGTATGAAGGGTTTTTCTGAAGCACCTCACATTAAGTTTAAAATTCTGAAAATATTTGTGGCATAACGATAAATATGGCTATTTAGAGCCTTTAATTTATAATTACTGTAATTATTTAGCTGGTTTTAGGATTTTTTTAGTTATGTTCCTTGCACATTTTATTTCTAGGTGTTCGGTTTTTGTTATTACAGATTGCAGGTTGGAAGAAAACATTTTATCTGAAGCCAGATCTAGGCCCTAGAGGGTAAGATCTGGCCTCAGGTTTAGATCTGCAAAATTTTGTGGGGTTTTCAGTCTTAAGCAGCTTATCTCCAAATTTAATTTTCTGAAAAGGTTCAAAGTTTTCAGGCCAACTACCTGGGGTGCCTAGGGTTTCATTGAAAAAATCCAAAGTACATGTGTGAAATTTGTTTTCTGGAATTTGAATATTCTTCTGAGGGTTTCAAGATTGTTTTTATCGCAGATTTAGAAATTTTTCTTTGCTGCTGTAGCCACCCTCAAATCCTTGCGTCCATTGCTACCAACACATTCGCCACCCTCATCCACGCAATCTCGCTCTATTTCCCTTTCCGCCTGCCTCACGCCATCTTTACGCTGCCTACCTTATCCAAAATGCTTTTCCCTCTCTACATGATCTCCTTCGCTCTTCAGCAACGCTGCCTTCACTCTCTTTTTCTCCACGCATTCCTTCTCACCTGCTCTCTTAACCGTTTCACCTTCAAAATATATCCACATTCGATCCTCCATACCCTTCGATCCACCATCCCTGCAGATGCCATAAGCCTATACGCTGCTCCAGCTCCACATTTAGCTGCCATCGGTTTTTCAGTTCCTCACAGCAAACTACCCTCGCTTTCCACCTTAACCTACAAATGAATTGCCAAACGCTGCAAGGGAATTGTTGCATCTCTTCCATTCCATACCTATCCTCCCTTCCACGCTGTTATTCCTGCGTACAGTCTTCTGCTCCTCACGCTATTCATTGGTTGCTGTCCATGTTCCACGCCTTTGTTGAAACCTGCAATCCCACCTGCGTTAAATCCCTGCACCCTTGCTCTCTCATCGTTTTCTCCCATGCAGTCACATACATACACTTCTGCCTGCCCCATCCTCTCCTCAACGCTACCACAGTCACGCTCCATGCTCTGCGTCCAACCTGTGTATCCAGCGTCATACCTGCCCGCAACACCTTCAATCTGCATTTAGAGCCTTCTGTCGTCGTCCAAGCATCCCTCACGCGTACCTCCAAAAAAAAAAAAAAAAAATTGATTTTCTTCAGATACGATTAGTTTTTTTTTTTAAGTCTCACCTTTTTTATATATACACACAGTTAGGCATTTCAATTTTGTATAGTATTTTTTTCCGGATTTAGATTTGAGTTTTGTTCATTTAAATTTTAGATTTTATAAGTCTCACCCTTTTTATATATACACACGGTTAGGCATTTCCATTTTTGTATGGTATATGATTTAGATTAGAATTAAGTTTTATTTTTTTGGTTTAGCCTTAGTTTAGTTTAGTTTAATCTTTATTTTTAATTTAGTTTCGTTTTGATTTAAACAAAAAAAAGAGGTAACAGAGAGTAGTTTGTTTTTTTTTAGTTTTTAATTTTATTTAGTTTTGTTTAATTTTTTACTTTAATATATATATATATATATATAACATAAAAAAATTCCAAAAAAAAGAAGAAGTAATCTTTAGGCTTTTTTTAATTTTGTTTTATAATTTAGATTTAAATTTTATTTATTTAGGCTTTAGTTTTATTTTTTTTTATTTTGTTTTATAAATTTTATTTATTTTTAAATTATAGATTTTTCATATTTTGCTTTTGATTTTTTTTAGATTTATTTGATTTTTAGGATTTAGTTTAGTTTAGTAATTACTTGGAATAGTTTTGTTTTATTTTTTATTTCATTCATGAAAAATAAAAATAAAATAAAAATTCATAAAAATAAAAAGTTAAATTTAGGATTTATTTAGATTTAGATTTTATTTATTTAGACTTTAGTTTTGATTTATTTTATTCTTAAAATTTTAAAAATCAAAAAATATTAAAAAATCTGTAAAAAAAAAATCAAAATTAAAAAATTCTGAAAAAAGACTAATTAAAAATTGGAAATTCTTTTTTTTTCTATTGTGATATAGTTAAATGTGCTTAAAATGTTTATTATCTGGAGATTAACTATTTGAAATCTAGTCAGCATTTAAATTTTATGATCATTTAAAGCATTTAAATTTTCTTGAAGTTTAATTGCTGGAACATTGTTAAAGCATGGTGCATTTATCGAATATCTTGCATTGCTTGGGTGATTTGATGATAAATGATTGTATTACAAAGTTCATATTACTACAACATATAATAAATAATCATTTAATCATTAACTCCATAAGGCACTGGTCCATTAATTTCTAAAATCAATCAAGTGCTAAATTGCCTTGTTGTGTCTCCCAACCCAACTGGTCCACAGTGGGTCTTCATTCATCCCATAGGGTCTACCCCCCTAACCTCGGGAGACGGCTTAAATAGAGGGATCGGGGATCAGGGTGACAGCGCCTGGTGTGATCGTTGTCGTGACAATCTATGCGACAACACCCCCTATCCCCTTTATTTCCCTTCATTCCTATAAATTTCCCAAATCCCCTGTTTTGCCTACATTAAACCCTAATTTCCTCTCCCACTGAGCTAGGGTTGGCTATGGAATCAGAGACATCTGAGTAGAGGATGCCTAAGAGAGGTCATTTAAGCAATTATTAGGCCATTCCAACTCATAAACCTCATGTCTCCCTCATTTTTCAAGAAGTCATTCTAGGGACAAATCATTTGCCACACATAGGGCCAATTTTTCTTCAAAGTATGTTTCCAACCAAACAAAGATGAATTTTACAAAAGTGAGAGAGGTTTTTATCCATAATAGTCCAAGGATGAAAAAAATCCTTCATTTTTTACACAGGTGTTATGGTTTTGGAGAAATGTCAAAACTATAGTTGCTACAAGAGAGTTGTTGTACTTCTGGAGTGACCTTGGTAAAATGACTTTTTATCCTAGATGGAGTTTTCAAATGACTTTCTTGATTATTCAAATGATCACTAGACAAAAATCTCTTTCCAATGAGATATCATGAGCTCAATTTGGAGTTGAGGAAGATCTCCACAAGTTTCCTGCAATATCACACTTCATTTTAGTACCCTCATTTTGCACTTTTTGACTAGTCTTGGGAGAATGAACTTTTGGGGGGTCAAATCAAGCCCATTTTAAAAAAACAAAGGGAGTTGTGGAAACTAGACAGGATAATATTTCCAATGAGCTATACGGGGCTCAATTTGGACACTCTAAAGGTAGGAAAAAGTGGGTCTGAAGATGGTGTTGCGCGTTTGACATTGACGTTGCACGTTTGACAATTGGCCTAGCTTTTCATTGTTCTTCTCCAAATTTGATTTTTACCTATGGGAAATCAATATTTTACTGATATAATTGATATGATTGATGTAATTATCATGTTTTTACTGTTACCTAGGGTAAGTACATTAGGTAAATGGCCTCCATGAGATGTAATGAATTAGTTCACTTAAGTTAGGGATGAGTCACTTTGACCACCCTACACTCTAGCTATGAGTTCATTTTTTGTTGTAATTGCTCCTCCTCTCATGGATTCAACCCCTGAGGCTAGGATGAGTTGGTTTGAGGCCTCTATCATGTAACTTTTCAATCATTCTACAGGTTGGATTCTATTGGATGTTGTATTAGTGTTTCAGACTTTGGCATGAAATATATTGGATGAGTTGCATCTATTTTGGTGGGATCCCTGTGGCATGGTATTTTGACATTGTTTCCTCTTCAGTTACATATGTATGAATGTTTTGTACCCTTCATGATTCATTTCACTCTAAATATGTTTGATTTTCAAGGTGTGATAAGCAGAATTAATCTTGTATGCTCTATTTTGGGAAAATCATCATAGATTGTTTCATTTCTTCAGTTTAAAAAGAATTCATGATCTTCATGCTCTTTTTAGCACCTCACTAGTCTAAACCATCTCATAACTATACTACCAAGTGTTAAATTAACTTGCCTACATTGCCCCATCAGATGTCTGCAATTCTGATTTTCTCTTGCCCTAACCTAGTTCACTTTATGACCTAATTCACTCATCCAGTGACTACCCCAACCAAATCAAATCAAACAACCCCCTGAGATACTATATCTAGCCTAAGACCCTAATCCATCCAGTCCTCTTGGCTATGATCCTCAGGAGAGAGCCCTCTCTGGCTTGTTAGGCCTAGCTACCAAGTCAAAAGATTGGTCTGTGGTTACCTCAGCTGGACTCTTCCTCAGCCTTGGAGATCCAGAGGAGTGATAACAACTCCCTCCAGAGTTTCAGTGGCAGGATTTTATGGCAAAAAGAGTGGACGACATGTAGAGAGGAAATGAGAATTCGAGCTTATACAAAGTTTGCAAGGGAATAAAGAGGACATATCGGTCACTTTATAATGTTCTCATAGCTAAAAATTGTATACTTTTAAATTCAAGTTGATTTAGATTTGATTATTATATAAATATAAATTTATTATAAAAATGATCTGTATTTTCATTTTGCGCTAAACTTTTAATTTTTAATTATGTAGTTTTTAGTCCCTGCCCTTTCAGGGCAGTAGGCCTATACTAATCATTTTTGTCGAGATCAATTAGTTGAACATGAAAATTAGAAAGTCTTTTCCATTTTAACCAAAGTTATTTTATATTAATTAATTATTTTTTCTTTTTAGCTAATCATCGAAATCATTTTCGTCATTTTTAACCAATCAACCGAATTATCATCTTATTTGGCGTCATATCAAGGCAAAGCTAGGCAAAATTAAAATAAATATAAATAATGAATAGAATTTGAAAGTGAAACAAATTAGTGCTAGCATTAATCTGAAACATTTTATGCTAAAATAACTATGGCTCTAAAAGTGAAAGTATCATCCTCCTTACGTGAAAGTATGCCCCTTATGCTCCTTAAGGACACACAAACACGTGTATAACATATCGTAGACATATGTATAGCATATATGTCAAGGCTATTGCATGGCGATGTGTTGTCATTTGAATGTTTCTTCCTCTGCATGTTTTCTTCTTTATACCTCTTCTACGCATGTTATCTTCTCTTTACCAATTTGCACATAGAACATAGAAGGCTACTGAGCTTTACTACTGTTTATCAGACCTACATGTAAAGACCTGCATCAAAAGAGCCTCCCCTTCAGCTTGAAAGGAAACATTGGGGAGATGGAAAGTAGAAGCAACATGAGCATTGTACAGAGAGAAGCCATCAATTTTGAACACTCGAACCTTAGTAAATTTGTTTCAAACATCAACAACAATGACAAATTTCTGTTTCAAACATCAACAAATGATAGTGACAGGTAGGCTTTGTCAAAAAGATTTCAAAATTTTCAAATATAATAAACTCCAACAAAATTTCTGTTTCAAACATCAACAAATGATAGTGACATGTAGGCTTTGTCAAAAAGATTTCAAAATTTTCTAATATAATAAACTCCATCAAAATTTATTTTTGAGATATAGGAATTAATGCATATAAAATATACACTTATTGATTCTTTATGACCCTGGCGCTTTGAGTCATTTATTAATTATGTAATTAACAAACACATTCAACGCTGATGGTTAACCTGCTTTCTCATTTCCTTTATATGGTTATGCCCAGAATTACATTATTTCCTTTCAAAGACTCTGGACCTTTGATTTGCATGCTGTGAACAATTGCAGGAGCATGGAGTTTATGAGGGAATGCACTACTGATGCTTATCGAGCGTAGGGAACTAATGATAATTACAGAGCAGGACACGGAGGCTTCAAAGGTGGTACCACAATCATCAGGGATACTCCATACTCTACATAGAACCTTCTCAACCAACCTGTGGACCAAGGTATGCATTAGATTAATATAAAGTACCAGACATTATATCATTCTCATAGATTCTAAATTGCCAATAAGAAAAAATCTATACCTATGCCATATCCCCATGATCGAGCCAGTGTTTTTTTAAGGTTGTGAGCACAAATGTCAAATCAGTGAACATTCAAAAGCTGGAGGATAAGCTGGATTTCCACCATGATATGAAAATTATTTAAACGTATAGAGCTTTGTATTCACAAGCAAAAGTAGATCGATCTCAAAAGTTTGCAACACACATATATACTTATCAAATTTCTACGCAGGGCTTGAAATCGTACATTAATTCCTTCTGGATCAAATTTTCATAGAAGACAAAGCAATTTACAATAACAAGTCCATGAAAACAAACCTACACTTGGTCTCTTTATAATCGATTCCTAAAATGAAGCTACATGTATACGAAGATGTAACTCATTTCAAGTGTGTACTTCCAAATTAGTCTTGTATCTTCGAGCGCAACTCTTGGAAGGAGTATAAGACAACGAAAGGATATAATTAAAGTCAAGCTATCCCATAAATTCAACATCGCCCTATGCTTTGTTTCTTCATAAAGCTTATAAAAGAAATTCTTAAAGTAAACAAGGAAACTTAGAGCACGTTTTCATTGCAACTTTCTCGGCACATATATATGAGACTCTCAACTCATGGTAAGCCAAAAAATACATGTTTTGACAAGAAATTTTACAAAGAGGTTACAGTCTGTTGACATACACAAATGCCACTCTGTTTCAATGCACAAGCATGAATGAAAAATAGTACAACATCCTTCAGATCTATTAATAAAACGCTCTAGTACTCTTTCCAAGGGTCAAAACCATATGTAATTTTTTAACCAACAGAACATATAATCATTGAAATGCGCATACATAGGACTCGTAATAGTTTTATTTGTGTTCCCAACAGAAGTTTGTCACTCTTGGATTCAATATGTCTCCAGATCTATGCACATGAGAACCAAATACAAAATGAAAGGGGTATATCAAAATATCAAAACATACAACCGGCATTACTCCCAAAACTTCCCCAGATGTTCGAAATGGAGGATCATGTTAAAGAAACTAAGGGTGTGATCCTATTGCTATGAACTCACACAATTCCTCCAAATCTAAAACAGGGATAGGAACTCGCACTCTGAAACTTAATATGCCAAACACCATTGTAGGGACAATCAGTGCTTTCTGAATCAATGAACTTCAACTTTAGTCCTTATGGATGGCCAATTCCCTAAAAACTCTTTGTAGCCTGCTTACTTTGCTACCTACTAGCCCTAAGGACCATGTCTCCTACAGTTGCTCATAGTACATGAGGCACTCATGGCATTAATCCATATATATAGGTAGGCCTCTGAATAGGCGTTGATAGAGCAAGAGACACACTGAACAAAGAACATTAGCTAAGTTTTGTGTTCGAATAGGAAGCCTACGTTGGTCCCTACTCTCGTTCTTGCTCTAGTAGAGGCACTATCCAGGTCAGAGACACAGTAAGAGAGGCGGAGTTGCTACTACTAGTACAATCATGATGGATTTATATCCATAACATAAATTTCTAAGCTAAGGAAGTGAGGAGGTCAATAGAAAGGTTTCTAGTATGAGCGAGCATAGCTAGCATAGCGAGGTGAATAGCGAGCATAGTGAGGAGCACCAAGAGTATCCTGAGTAGTACCAACAACAAGAGAGGCATGGAAATAGCATATTGAGTAGTTGGGGCAAGTAAGGGTATAGTAAATAGTGAACATTATAATGAACATGTCGTGACAGTCAATCCGTAGAAATGGAATGATTACTATGTCCTAATAGAAGAGATTATGTCAGGGGTAATAATGACGGAGTGTTTACCCTAAGATTATGCCTAAGCACCTACACAGTACGAGTTGTTATCCCAGAGCTTGTCATCTCACCTCTAAACATGCACTAATGTCAAACACTTTACATGCCACTGCCTAGCCCATCGAGATCCTCGCTCTCCTTTTGTCTTTAGAGAATTTTATCTAATTTTCCTGGTTATCATAGGAGAATTTACCATCAGCAAGGCCAAGTTATTAGAGGGTATTTATTTGAATTTTGACCCAAAAAAATCTTGCATCTACGAAAGGAGAAAAAAGAAGGCAAACAACAATCTAATAATAGAGAAAAATGATATTTTTCTAGTGTTTAAGAGAAACTAGAAGAGTCACAGGCTATCTCTCAGGAATACACAGACATCGGGTCTATCTCTAATGCAAATACAAACTTCAACATTTGTTCATTACCTTATGGCGCAGACACATACACTGCATGCATTCAACGTCTGATACTTGTAGATTTTGTTTCATTTATTTTTTGATTGCTTAACTTTTATATTTATATAAATTTATATCTGTACTTTCGTATTATTACTTAAAAATAATTGAAATAAATAAATAAATAAACATTTGCATGACATGTGGGCTCTTGAAAGATAAAATCTTGATCACGGGGTCATCATAGAGATCTATAATCGTAACTGAAGCCAAATATTATGATATTTGAGCATGCATTGTATAATAAAGATCGTGCCCTGAACACTAGAACAATTAATAAATAGGAAAACATTTTGGAAATGCATTGTATAATAAAGATCGTGCCCTGAAACAATTAATAAATAGGAAAACATTTTGGAACAACTATTGAATGTCATTTTTTTTGAAAAATAAAATGCCACTGCTTGAATAAACTAATTGTTTGGGTGTGATGGTCTACTCAACTCATGCTTCATAGTTTTATTTTTATTTCATTCATTTTTTGTACTCTATTGTTTTCTATTTCTATCTATTATTCTATCGAGCGGATACAACTCTTAAACCTCCCACCACTTTGGTCGCTGGAATAATTTGTTTATTTCCTTACTAACAATACCAGGACATATACAACCAGCATTGAGAAGGAATCGTATATTGATTTAACCCCTATCACTTTGGTTTCTTTCTCTACTTTGGATTCAACTACATTCGTTGCTTTGAGGATACTCACAGCGAGTACAACGGGGTCCACCATCTCATGGGAGGGACCTAATGAAATACTAGTGATTGTTGCTATTGGATATAAGCATTTGCTTATGCCTGTGCACATTTGAGTGAAGGATGTTTGGGCTATCACAAAGAAGTATGGGTTCTAGGCTATAGAAAGGAAGTATCTGTCTTGATGAAATAGCTAATGGTTCCTTAATCATTTAACTGATGAACGGATAGCCTATGAGGCTAGTACAATGCACCTTCCTCATTCTTATTCTTTTTCTATTCGTTTGATAAATGAGATTGATACATCTACCTTTTTAGATTTTTCCTCACTAATGTGTTTAACCTTTCCAAGGATAACACTACTTTACCTTAGTTGGTGACTTGCAATTAGTTGCCAACTAAGTTAATGGAAACTACTACCTCTTGGCAGGGACTTGCTACGTCTGCAACCCTCCTTGTTTATTATTGTTAATGTAACATAATGTGATAACATATTTCATATTAATGATAAAATAAAATGAGTTAGTATTTAATTTTCTGCATAGGATTAAGATTAAATATTATTTAAAGATATATAACTTAGAAAGTGCAACTTTAATAATTACTTAGAAAAATGAGATGAGAGAGCATTGTACACACACCATGTTTATTGGTTACATAATAAATTACATATATAGGAATAGATCATCGACTTCTAGAAGATAATATTCAAAGAAGGTGGATCTATAACATAGACATGACTTGAACAATACTAATAATAACTAATACAACTTGTAAAATTTAATTCCAATAATAACCTAGAAACTCACAATCTTGTAATACACATAACACACATGGAAGCATTACTTTCAATTCCCTCCCTTAATGCTTACATATAAATATTAAAATAAAAAAATTACAATAACAATATTGATATTTGTCTGACTGGTCTTCATTAGCACCTACACTAACTCTAAAATCTCATAAATAACGTTGTTTCTTCAACCACTAACTTTGAGCTACCACTAGATCTCCATTTGAAATATAACTGCTTCTAACCATCATTGATGTATTTGTAGGATCAATGATTCTTGACTACCCTAATAATTAGTCTTGGTACTGAATCAATCTATGGACTTACTTCCATCTATCAAAATGTAGCAAACTACAATTTTGACAATTATAGGTAAGTGGTCTAGGTAGTGAATGTATTCAGAAGTGAATCATGCAACCCTTTTTGACATACACAAATTTACACACATAAAAATAACCTTTCACTGTTGATTTTGAAGCACCGAAGAATAGTTAAACCACCAAGATATAACATAGTATAAACATAACCAAATCAGAGATATGTTCTCCTGACATTGAAGAACTTCAAGAACCACTAACTTGAACTATATTACTCTAATCATTGAATGGTTCTTCATTTTACAAATTATTTCACTTCATTTATCTAAACTAACATTAATTATATCATCATATTACAAAAATTCCAATAAAATCCCAAAATTTCGCGTAATGATATGCTGCCAAAATAATATTTTATTTGAAATATTATTTAAAGACAACTTGAAGGTGGAGTTCCTTATATCCTTTGATGGTAGCAAATCTGTAGACTAGAATGAGGGCGGAACTCATCCAGGTCTCTACATTTCTTAGCTAAATGTTGGACATGTTCATCCATAGATGCTTCAACTCCACCATTTCAACGAACTCCTCAAATAGAATTTTACATGCCCAAAGCTGAGGTCCACATGAGATCATGGTAGTACTCTAATTTCTATTGAGAAAATCCAACAAATTCGTCCCATTCCATAGCTTCCATGAGAATCAAAATCACCCTGCAAGAAGCTCTCCACCACCACTAGACACAATGCCCAGTTCCCCAAGCACAGAGGTCCCAACGACCCATATATAGGATTCACCATCTTATGGAAAGCTTCATATAAAAGAGATCTGAATATCATTCATCACCCATCATAAAAAAGTAACGCATCATTAGTGCTATCGAAATTCATCTTCATTTCTTGATTTGGGGGTGTCCCAAGACAAATACAATAAAATTAGTTCCATATGGGTTCCATGATATAGGAGGAATGTTGGCTTTGTTGTTGGCCTTCATATGTGCCTAATTCTGATCATACTGGAGATTTTCCTCCTCTTACACACAAAAACTTTACAAAAACACACAAATCTTTCACAAGACAACAATCTATTCTACTCTCATCAAAAAATAAAAGCAATCCATTCCCCTGCCCTAATCTACTAATTTATAAAGGATCATAGAGAGCATTGTGTCACACACCAATCAAAAATCATACACCATGTTTATTGGGCACATAAGAAATTGCATATATAGGAATATATCAGAGACTTCTAGAAGCTAAGATCAAAAGAAAGTGGATCTATGACACAAACATGACTTAGAAAATGCTAATAATAGCTAATACAAGTTGTAAAACCTAATTCCAATAATAACCTAGAAACTCACAATTACAACTCACAATCTTGTAATACGCATGTAACACAAATGGAAGCATTACTTCTAAGTCCTAGATCCATTTTAACTCTAGATTTACCAAGTGTCCAAGGGATCAAATCTATCATAATGCAAACTTGTTTTAAAGTGCAAAACTTGAAGAAATGTTTCCACTTTGAGAGATTTGGTTCCTATTAACACTTGGGAGATCTAGAATTGAGATAGATTTGTGTTGGTTCTTATAATATTATTTGTATTTATAAAAATTCCATATCTCTATATATAGAAATATTATTATTGTTAAAGTATTAAAACCTTGATGATGATGATATATGTGTGTGGGTGCGTGCGCGCGCGTGGGAGGGGGAGGAAGGAAGGGCATTTTTCTTTAACATGTTTTATAATTTTTATAATTTAAATTTTTAATATAGCATGCATAACATTGATGATATATATAGATAGATATTTAAAAAACAAAAAAAAAAAACAAAAACAAAAACAAAAACAAAAACAAAAACAAAAAAACAAAAAACAAAAAAACAAAAAAAGAGAAGAAGAAGAAGAAGATTATAAATATTGGATTTTAATATGCTTATTGATTAAAATTAAATATGAAGTTTTGTGTGTGGGGGTGGGGACATTTTTCTTTAACATGTTTTATAACTTTTGTAATTTATTTCTTTAATATAACCTTTCATAACATTTGATGATAGATATAGATAGATATATAAATCATATAAAAACAAAATTGATTATAAATATTAAATTTTTATATGCTTGTTGATTAAATTTAAAATTGAAGCTTTGAAATATAATGGTTATGAATATGAATAGTTATTTTAATTTATAAGTTAATTTTAGCTATTATTTATATTTTTATATTTTTATATTTTACATTTCTATATTTAGAAATATTTTTGTTTTTAATTTACATTATTAATTAAATTTATTAAGTTTTTATATGTTTATTAATTATATGTTGTGAAATTTATTTGTATGAATATGAATCCTTATTATCTGGGCTTAATTTAATGTGATCTTCATATTATGATTTTTTGGTGGAAATAAAACAATATAACAAATTGAATTGAATCGATTTATTTATTACTTTTTACCACTTTTAATTGAGTAGGCCTTATGCTTTATTATTATTATTATTATTATATTTTGTCCCTGATTAGGGTGAATGGAGATGTGGCAATGGATGTTTGGGGGCGCCCGCCACCCTGTTGTCTCCAATTGCATTTAGGAGGGGGTGGTGTGGCCATCCCTCCCCATAAACTACACATGTGAAGTTTAATCTCATTTACTATGATGATCCGCCTCTCATAGTTTCGTTGTCTTGTTAAGATTGTTGATGCTTTTTAGAATTTGTGTTCATCCTAGTCTCCTCCCCCGCCGCTAGTGGGATTATTCTCTTGGCAGTGTGATAATGTCAAGTTGTTGGTTTAAGGGGGCTTAACCTAGGTTCAGAGTGTATTGTGCACCAACAAAACCCTAAACCAATGGCCCTTTCGACAACGACTTGCAAGCAGATTGTAGTCTCACCCGAAGCGGTTATGGGAGGTTGCAGAACCAGGTTTCTATAGCTAGAGAGATATCCGCGTTGTGGCGCTTGCATTGTCACTTGTATATTATATCTATCTACAACTTCGCATTGATGATTAATTTCACAGACTGATACTTAACACATAAACATAATAGAGAACAATATAACATGTATTATTTCACATAATTCAATAAAAAGCATGCATGACGATATATATAACAACATATAATGAAAATAGAAAGATACACAATATTTCGCCAAAACTTATTCTTTGTTAATAAGGATATTCAATACATACACATCTCTAACCTGTGCATCTAACTACAGGTGATCTGCACACTCAGCTGCAGAATCTTCAAGGCTTTTGCGCACTCAGTTGTGCAGCCTTGCCAAAAACATAGACTCAGAAATATGATCAATTATGATTTCTATTTATGCTTAGTTAGTTATTTTAGACAAAGTATTACATCTTCTTTATATAGGCTTCCTTACTACAAGACCATGGTCCACATACCATGGATCCGACAAAACAATGGACTAATACCCGAAACCCATTACAAAATAAGAGACTTTTGAACCAACCCAAAGCCCCTAAACATTGTGCGATCAATAGAAATTTTCTAGCTCCGCGCGCTCTACTCCTCAAAATGCGGGGTCTTTGACCAAAACTTGGACCAAGTTGTGTTGTGCCCAATAGACCCCCAACACTCACCTGTGACTCGTCCTGAGTCACTCAACTGCAGTTCCCTTGATTTTTGCTGCAAACCTGTTGTAGACTGCATTATATTGTTGGACTGTCTCTGCCATTTGTTTCTCCTCTTGGCGCATCTCCTCCAACAATGCCTCTGTAGTTGGGCCAACAGCCTTCTGTAGTATTTTTGCCTCCCTTTTCTTCAATTATTTGAGCCTTACGTCCACTGCATGAGAAATTTTGAGGGCGTCATCCTACCATGGCTAAGTCCTCGCTTGCAAAATTTGCTCCTTCCTCCGAAGATCATTTATCTTCTTTTGGAGGTTCTTTCCTTCAATAATACTGGCAAGCTTTTGCAAGACTAGTAGGGTCTTTACAGCTGCCAAGATCTCGTCACACTACTTCTGCTTCACCTGTAATTCCTCCTCGATCTTTTGGATGTTTGGATCCTCCTACAGTGAGGTCCAAATCTGCATCGTGTCATCCAATAATTTCCCGCAGTCTGCCACTGTGTCGGAGATGCCTTTCAATGTTGCCTTTAAGTATTTCTACCTCTACTCCCACACTTCTGGTGGCATGGCTGGCTACAGCCTTATTTGCAGCTCTAATATCTGCACTTCATACTCAAATTTTATCTTTTCCAGTGTATTCTTTGATTCCTTGATCGCGAGGGTGAGCTTCGCGACCTTCTCTGCTAGTGGTTCCTCCTCACCGACCTTCACATCTGGGACTATGTTGCAAGTATCTTTGATGGATTTTTCCAACTGCTGTTATGCTGACATGCATCGTCTCTTCACGTAGTCACCTACTCCATATCCTTCTTCAACGAAGCTTTCTCCTTTTCCACTTGCATGGTCAACGCCGAGGTCCGTTGTTCCCTCTCTTGTAGTGTGGTTGTTAAATTTTGATGGAATTCGTGCACCACCTGAATGGGCAGCGCGACAATATTTATGTTGATGGTCGTCCATGCTTTAGTAGAACTGTAGTGCCCCAGTTGGCACCTGCAAAATTCTAACGCCGAATTACGTTTCTATTCTTCACTCTACCTACAGTGGCTGAGTTATTTATTCTGGTTGTTTTGTTGTTTGCGGAAATGCCTTCAGCACCGTAATGCTCTACTATACCTCAACCAAGATCATTCTATAGTGATCATCAATTTTGTCCCAGGACTCCGATGTGATCTTCTATACCTTCTCTCTAATCTTGTCGATGTCCCCATCAGTGAGGATAAGTGCTTACGCGCTCTTGGACTTTTCTACTTTTTGCCTTTTCCTCTTGTCTGCCACAATTGTTGTTTCTCTCCTTCTAACAATAAAAGGTGACTCCTCTAATACTCCTGCATCACTGAGGGGTTCCTCATGCTCATGATCTATTTCCTTTGTTTCTATCTTTGCATCCTTTCCACTTGTACCCGCATCCTGTGGGGTACCCTTCTCTGTTCCAATGCTCCACTAGGTGGAGTCATCCATTCTTCTGGCCCTTTCTGTACTACTGCAAGAAAATCATCTTCGATTACTAAGTATGGCAATAGGTACCATGTCTTATTTGGGTCCTTCATTGCCTTCACATAGGCTCTGTGGAAGTCTGCTTTGAAGTTTGCAATGTGACAATACCACTTATATAAACTAGATGACAATCTTGGATGTTGATTCACCACCATGTGTAGATCCATTGACATCACCACAAAGAAAATCCTATTCTATGTTGCGCGTGTCAACTCCTTAGTAAACCAGAGGGAGACATACCTCACTGCTTCACAAACATCCACCTCGACATATGGAAACTGCGAGTCTTCTAGTTCTTTCCACACAACTAGCGCGATGAGGATTATTAGCAAAGCATAGTGGAATGTATTCCCCTCTTCTTGTGCTTCCCTGCAATATGTCAAAAATTCCTTGCACAAATAAGCAACCCAGTTAAACTGGACCCATGTGCTGCACTACGTTTCCAAAGATACTACAACTACAGGCACCTCATTGGCCCTGAACTTCCTCATTATCTTACCTGCCAAAATGTGCGCGGCAAAACACACTCCTTGGTCATCAATGAAATTGATTTCATATCCCCACAACTTCTTCACTAGTCTGAACTTTTCCTTCATTATTTGTGCCATATCCTTGTCCTTATTTTTTTCCACAAATTCTTCTTCAAGGTCTTTTCCCTGATGAGGCAACGCTCTGGTTTTTCTGATTAACATCTCATCGATCGAGATCCTCGTTCCTAGCCAGATGCATCCTTCATGCACTAGTGCGAGGAGATGTCGCACACAAATTGTACTAGATGTGCTTTAGTTGAATTGTGGCACATTCAGCATATTCAAGAGGCCTGCTCTCTGCAATCTTGCAGTCCACTAGTACGGCTCCAACCTCGTCACTCCACTTTCTAGGTACCGAACCTGCTTCAAATATCTACTTGGCTCAAATCGTGGGTATTTTATTTGATAGTTAAAGTCCCAGTCTTCCATCTTTAGCTGGGGGATATTCCCCAACACTTCGTCATCAAACGACACTTCTCCAGTAGCAATGGAGTGTACGTGGAAAACTTTCCCTCCTTTGGTTCCTTAACCGGCTTGGCGTTCAGTTTTCTTGGTGGCATGTAAGGTGGCAACACAACAAAACTCTCTTCGTCACCTCTCTCCATCTGGTGAAATTAATCCTCCTCTTCACTATCATTGATCTGTTGAGGCGCCTTCTTCTACATCGACTTCTTTCCTTTCTACACGGGCTTCTTCCCCTTGTCTTATTTGTTCTTCGTGTGCACTTCCTTCTGTGTTTTCTTCCTCGAGGATGTTCTGAGTTCTGCCCCAGACCTCAGTTGGTCCCTTCTCATGCTTCTTCTGTGGTTGTGGTTCTGTGGGTACCTTCTTTCTGGGTGACCTCACACACCTTGGGGACATGGGTGCTGCTTGTCCCTCCATAATACCCACTAATCCTCTTTTTGCAAATATTTTAACAAGTTCCTCAAAACTCTCCTTAGATATACAATAGCTCTATTCTCTTCACACTTAGATGCAATTTCTCAACTTCTCTAGACAACAAAGTGTCAAATGTGGCATGGGATATGGTTTTTATAAAAAAATTGAATTCCTAGCCCCATTATTGGTTCAATATCTTCTCATTTAATGCAGGTATGGGGCTAGATACAACCAGCTATGCTTCGTAAATGCTCTTCTCCCACGCCCCTTAACGATAATTTCCTTTTAACGGTAGCTTTTTCCTTCCAAGGGTCATATTTCTGGCCAACATTGATGAACCTTTCCTCGTGGACAGTCGCATTTTATTTGTCGTAGTTCTTTCGGACTTCGTCATATTCCTTCGGCGAAGTCACTTTCTGCAGAGTAGTTTATTGTCTCATGCCTGCTTTCAACTGCAGGTGGCACTAAGACTTCCTTCCCTTCATTTTTCAATGCAAAGCTCCAGGGACAGATTCATTCCTGTATATCTTCAACTTGTTACCATTCACTCATCCAAAAATCATCTAACCATTCAATTTCGCGAGCTGAACTACACCACCATCAGAGATGTGCTTGATGATATATGGTCCTAACCAATGTGTTTTAAATTTTTCAGGGAACTTCACGAATTTGTTGTCATATAACAATACAAGATATTATTATATGACAAAAAATTCTGGTTGTTTTGTTGTTTGCGATAATGCCTTCAGCGCCGCAATGCTCTACTATACCTCAACCAAGATCATTCTATAGTGATCATCAATTTTGTCCCAGGTCTCCGATGTGATCTTCTAGACCTTCTCTCTAATCTTGTCGATGTCCCCATCAGTGAGGATAAGTGCTTATGCGCTCTTGGACTTTTCTACTTTTTGCCTTTTCCTCTTGTCTGCCACAATTGTTGTTTCTCTCCTTCTAACAATAAAAGGTGACTCCTCTAATACTCCTACATCACTAAGGGGTTCCTCATGCTCATGATCTATTTCCTTTGTTTCTATCTTTGCATCCTTTCCACTTGTACCTGCATCCTGTGGGGTACCCTTCTCTGTTCCAATGCTCCACTAGGTGGAGTCATCCATTCTTCTGGCCCTTTCTGTACTACTGCAAGAAAATCATCTTCATTACTAAGTATGGCAATGGGTGCCATGTCCTATTTGGGTCCTTCATTGCCTTCACATAGGCTCTGTGGAAGTCTGCTTTGAAGTTCGCAATGTGACAATACTACTTATATAAACTAGGTGACAACCTTGGATGTTGATTCACCACCATGTGTAGATCCATTGACATCACCACAAAGAAAATCCTATTCTCTGTTGCGCGTGTCAACTCCTTAGTAAACCAGAGGGAGGCATACCTCACTGCTTCACAAACATCCACCTCGACAGATGGAAACTGTGAGTCTTCTAGTTCTTTCCACACAACTAGCGCGATGAGGATTATTAGCAAAGCATAGTGGAACGTATTCCCCTCTTCTTGTGTTTCCCTGCAATATGTCAAAAATTCCTTGCACAGATAAGCAACCCAGTTAAACTGGACCCATGTGCTGCACTACGTTTTCAAAGATACTACAACTACAGGCACCTCATTGGCCCTGAACTTCCTCATTATCTTACCTGCCAAAATGTGCGTGGCAAAACGCACTCCTTGGTCATCAATGAAATTGATTTCATATCCCCACAACTTCTTCACTAGTCTGAACTTTTCCTTCATCATTTGTGCCATATCCTTGTCCTTATTTTTTTCCACAAATTCTTCTTCAAGGTCTTTTCCCTGATGAGGCAACGCTCTGGTTTTTCTGATTAACATCTCATTGATCGAGATCCTCGTTCCTAGCCAGATGCATCCTTCATGCACTAGTGCGAGGAGATGTCGTACACAAATTGTACTAGATGTGCTTTAGTTGAATTGTGGCACATTCAGCATATTCAAGAGGCCTGCTCTCTGCAATCTTGCAGTCCACTAGTATGGCTCCAACCTCGTCACTCCACTTTCTAGGTACGAACCTGCTTCAAATATCTACTTGGCTCAAATCGTGGGTATTTTATTTGATCGTTAAAGTCCCAGTCTTCCATCTTTAGCTGGGGGATATTCCCCAACACTTCGCCATCAAACGACACTTCCTCCAGTAGCAATGGAGTGTACATGGAAAACTTTCCCTCCTTTGGTTCCTTAACCGGCTTGGCGTTCAGTTTTCTTGGTGGCATGTAAGGTGGCAACACAACAAAACTCTCTCGTCACCTCTCTCCATCTGGTGAAATTCATCCTCCTCTTCACTATCATTGATCTGTTGAGGCGCCTTCTTCTACATCGACTTCTTTCCTTTCTACACGGGCTTCTTCCCCTTATCTTCTTTGTTCTTCGTGTGCACTTCCTTCTGTGTTTTCTTCCTCGAGGATGTTCTGAGTTCTGCCCCAGAGACCTCAGTTGGTCTCTTCTCCTGCTTCTTCTGTGGTTGTGGTTCTGTGGGTACCTTCTTTCTAGGTGACCTCACACACCTTGGGGACATGGGTGCTACTTGTGCCTCCATAATACCTACTAATCCTCTTTTTGCAAATATTTTAACAAGTTCCTCAAAACTCTCCTTAGATATACAATAGCTCTCTTCTCTTCACACTTAGATGCAATTTCTCAACTTCTCTAGACAACAAAGTGTCAAATGTGGCATGGGATATGGTTTTTATAAAAAAGTTGAATTCCTAGCCCCATTATTGGTTCAATATCTTCTCATTTAATGCAGGTATGGGGCTAGATACAACCAGCTATGCTTCGTAAATGCTCTTCTCCCACGCCCCTTAACGATAATTTCCTTTTAACGGTAGCTTTTTCCTTCCAAGGGTCATATTTCTGGCCAACTTTGATGAACCTTTCCTCGTGGACAGTCGCATTTTATTTGTCGTAGTTCTTTTGGACTTCGTCATATTCCTTCGGCGAAGTCACTTTCTATAGAGTAGTTTATAGTCTCATGCCTGCTTTCAACTGCAGGTGGCACTAAGACTTCCTTCCCTTCATTTTTCAATGCAAAGCTCCAGGGACAGATTCATTCCTGTATATCTTCAACTTGCTACCATTCACTCATCCAAAAATCATCTAACCATTCAATTTCGCGAGCTGAACTACACCACCATCAAAGATGTGCTTGATGATATATGGTCCTAACCAATGTGTTTTAAATTTTTCAGGGAACTTCACGAATTTGTTGTCATATAATAATACAAGATATCCTTCCTGGAATGTCTTCTTCTTGATATGCCTGTCATGTCAGGTTTTCTCCCTTTCTTTTTACACTTGTTGATGGAACCTTGCCATGAACCTATCTTCTTCTAGAGATAGTATCTATGACAATCTTTCCTTCATAATGTTAGGGTCCGCCATATCTATGACAACTGCAATTCTCAAACTTGGTACAATGTATTCCATAAGCATAACTTCCTCTTGTCCATATACCAGCCTGAAAGGTGTTTGCCCTGTCAATTTGTTGCATGTTGTTCTATATGCCCACAACACCGTTGGAATCCTTGAATCCTAGTCATCTCTGTTCACATTGCATACCTTGGTCAATGCATTCTCCATAACCTTATTGAAAACTTCCACTGTTCCATTTGCCTGAGGATGATAAGGAGTTCTCTTCTGGTGGTAAACCTGAAATTCCTCAGTTAGTGCTTCAATGGTCTTGTTCAAGAAATGTGTAGCTTGGTCACTCATCAAGATCTTCAGACAACCAAACTTGGACAGTATATATTCAAATATGAACTTTGCAACAGTTTTTGCGCTGCAATCCTTTATTAGTTGTGCCTCGGCCCATCTTGTCAAATAATCAATGGTAGTGATGATATAACTCGCACTAGTCTTCTTTCCTAGCGGACTGATAGGTCCAATAAAGTCAATATCCCATTTGTAAAAAGCCTACAAAGTTACCTATGGTACTAGTGGCATCTAGTCTCTTCTAGATGGCTTTCCCGTTCTTTGACATACATCACATGCTTGACAAAATTCTTTTGCATCCTTATGTACTTTGGGCCACCATAGCCCAGCTCTCAATATTTTCCGTGTAGTGGCTTTTCCTACAAAGTTCCCACCTGCAACTCCTCCATGAGCTTTTGTTAGAATACTCTATTATTCGTTTTCAGGGACGTATTTGCACAACAATTCATCCAGTCCCATTTTGTACAAGTGTCCAACAATCAACGAGAAATCAGCTGCTTGAACCACCAATTCCTTCTTTTTTCATAGTGTACTCTGCGAATGCCATTCCTTTGGCCATAAATTGAATAAAATCTGCGAAGTGATCATCTGCGACTCTAATTGCGAATAACTGTGCATCGGGTAGGTTATCTTCAATATTTGTGGGTTCTTCTCTTGTCTCTATTCTTAATAGATGATCAAGACCAACATTCAATTTTCCTGGCTTCACTATAACTTCGAAGTCATACTCTTCGAATAATAACCACCATCGATAGATCTTTCCTCCTAAAATGAACTTATTCACCAAATATTTCAGCACGGAGTGATCAATGAACATTTTGAAATGTGCTCCCAGTAAGTAGTGCCTGAACTTCTGTAATGCATATACCATAGTTAATCCCTCTCTCTCTGTCGTGCTATAGTTCTTTTCTACGTTGGACAATTTCCTACTTGCAAATTATATGGGATAATCAATTTCTCCTACTCCTGGCTACACTAACACTACACCCAATTATATTCAAGATGCATCAACATGTACATGGAACTCCTTCTTTCAGTCTGCGAAAACTAGAATATGCGTAGTTACCAACTTCTCTTTCAGTACATCCAAGATCTTCTGGCACTCTTCGCTCCATTGAAAAGTCATATTTCTTCAACAATTTATCCATCGGCGCAATTATCTGCGCATACCCCTTTATAAACTTTATGTATTAGTTAGTGTGTCCCAATGTCGTGCACAGTTGTCTCAATGTTTTTGGTGCTGATAGGTTCACAATATTTATGATCTTCGTGGGATCCACCATTAATCCCTATTTACAAATTACATGTCCCAACATTATACCAAATGGTGCACAAAAGATGCACTTCTTCAAGTTCAATGATATTTGGTGTTGCCTACACGTATCTAACATCAACCTTAAGCTTGCCACATGTTGTCCAATCGTCGAAGTATACTTCTAGAAAATTGTGTATATATTCTTTAAAGGCCACAACTACAACTTTGGAAAAGATAGCAAGCTCATCCTTCAATCCAAAAGGCATCACCGTTTATTGATAAGAGCCCCACTCTGTAGAAAAATTTGTCTTATGTCTATCTTCTAGCACAATTATGATCTGATGGTATCCTGAAAATCCATCTGTGAAAGAATAGGCCTCCTGTCCTCCTACATTGTCCAATACTTCATCTGTAAATAGTGTAGGGAATGGGTCATGAAAGCATGCATCATTCAAATTCCTTAAGTTAACACAAATTCAGAGTTCCCCTTTTTCCTTCTTTTCCTGAACAACCATGAGTCTTACCCATTCAAACTCTTCGACAAGTTCGATTATCCCAACTTCTAACATTTTGTCTAATTCTTCTTTCACCTTCTCCTTGTATTTTGGATTCAGTCTATAATGTCTCTGCTTGACAAGCTTCGGGTTCAGAGGAATCCTCATAACTCCCAAATCTCCTACTATGCCCTTCATATCTGAAAACTTAGTGGGGAACAACTCATGATATTCATGCAAGAGATATGTTATCTTGCTAACTATGTCTTCATCCTAGTAATCTCCTATTGTTGCATACTTCGGTTCATCTTCTGACCCTATATTCACCTTCTTCATCTTCAATGGCTTCATTATATCATACATCTCTATCTCAGGTCCATTTACTTCGTGATGACCTTCTGATTCTTTGATGTCAATATTTCGAGGATCTTCATCCTCTTTTGAAGTGAGATTATAACATTACATTACATTATGTATCTGCGCAACCCAATCAAGTTACCATATAACAAGAACTTTGTTCTCAAAAACCTTCTTCTTAACTATATTCAACGTTGAATCTATATATGGACATTCATCTTCAAATTTGAATGTCATTATAAATCCATCAACCATTTATGCCCAGCTAGTATTACCATGTCGAAGCTCGGTTTCCAAATACCAATTCTAAGGAATTGTCTCCAGGGTATGGATGAAGCCATGCACCCATTCTTCTTGCAGAATTTCTCCCGAAGTTGCCATACAAAGCTGTATGTGGTCTCTAGGATCATTTTGGCCATCATACTTGTCTACGAGCTCTGTTTATACTTGACCAAATCTTACCCACATCAACCTTCTACACTTTTTCCAATCTCCTATATTCTTCTTATGAGTACCCCACCATCTAGCAATAGTAGCCCTCAGTGCTTGATCTAGAGCTAACAATCTCTGACATTATGGGACTCGTCTTTCATAATCTCTAAAGAAAGTATTTATATTACCCAAACCATCATACACAAGTAAACCATATACCTTAGCTGTCATACAACACACTACTTTAGTGATCCTTGCACATCGCCTTGTAGACACTTCATGCAACCTGTTATATCAGTTTTCTAATTCCTCTTATGAATTTGAAGTGCAGGAACTATCTTGCTCCCAATTCAGTTTTCCATCTGCAGTAGGGTTAATCCATTCTTCTTCTTTTGTTGTTATTTGATAAATGTTGTCGATGTCATCCGCATTGTACTCTTCTCTGAAAGGTTCAGCATATCTTGCTCCCTCCGATGGATCTAATGGAACAATAACTCTCATATTATTGCTTTCAATTATCATTTGCCTTTTCTTCAAATTAATTATAGCCATGTTAGCAAATGCAAAATCCAATCCAAACAATGTGAGGTAGGGATTACTATCATCCACAATTTCAATTAATTCAAATTCAGTGTTAGTGCGCACTCCATCAATGTCAATTGTGATACCTGACAATTTTCCTAGAGGGACAATCTTTTGTTGATTCGCCATCTTCAATTGGATAGTTGACCATTGCAGCTTCGGCTTACCCATCGATTCCCAATTTTGCTTCGACAAGACATTAGCATCAGATCCTAAATCCAAGATAACCTGATCCATGTCGTATTCTCCAATTTGCGTTGTAAGCCTCATTTCCTTTACAGTCCACTTCTTGTGTCTATGTAGATTATTCATTGCACGCATCTCACTTTGTGGTACCTCTTTAGAAGCACAAGAGTCTATCAATTCCTACAATCCCTTTATGACCTTTTGATTTCTCAACAACTTCATGAAAGTTTACAAAAAAGACTTCAAGATACCCAAATCCACATCTTGTGTTGCAACCGATACTACCTCGCAGTTATTCTTTTGAGTCATCTCCATAGTGGAGGTCGAAACCCCATCATCCATAAAGCTTCACCTCACCTCCATGAATACTTGCTTTTCCTTCAGGATATCAGACGCAAGAGATTTTTCAGTAGTTTTTCTTACCCGTGTAGCTTCAACTTCCTTTTTCCCATTGGCTTTATCATTTCCAGTCGCAACTCCACTTCTTGTTATAATGTCGATATGTGGTTGATCCTACCATGGCTCAATGGTCATCGTTTGAATATTTGTTGGAGGTTGCTGGTTTCTTTTTTCTTGCATCTTCGCAATAAGGACAGGGCATTCTTCTATCACATGATCAAAATACTTACAGTAGTTGCAGGTTGTCGTAGGGTTATGACAGTCTCTTGTGAAGTGTCTTGCCTGTCCACAATTATAATAGATAATGTGGCCACGTCCTCGATCAACTCCTACTCCTCGTATTCATCCTCATCCTTGAAATCCTCCTCGACCAACGTGTTGGCCTAACATGTCGTGTGTATGTCCTTTAGCTTGCAGTCTATAAGCATCAACAATGTGCTCCATCATCAAGTCATAACTTCGACAATTTTTCTCATCATGGCCTAATGATCTACAAAAGTTGCAAATTATCTGCGTCGGGGTTTGTACATACTTCTCTAATAGGTATCAATCTTCATAGTGATGTTGGCCTTTCATTATACAAATCTCTCATCACATATTTGGGTTTATTGGATTAGGTGCTCCACGTGCCAAATAATCTCTGAACACAGGGCATTGATCCTTATTATGACCCTCTGCTTTGCATTCTGTACACCATGCTTTTGATCTAGTCTCTTTACCTTTCTTGAGATTCTGCAATTCCAAGGTCAAATTGGCTAGCTGACTTTGTATATGTTGTACTCTTGCATGAGTATTCCCAATCGGTGAAGCTTCCAACTTCATCGCAATCTCCATTGCTTCAGCTTGAGTCGCAATCTTCTGTTGTGTCAAAGGTAACCTAATATGTGGTAGTGGCGCGGCTATGAACCATTCCTTATGCTGTTTTGTGGGTATACTAAAGCTTACTTGACCCATAAACACCTTGAATCACTTATCCAACTCCCACATGGATTCAGTTGTTGTTTGTTTGATTTCTTTTAGCTCTGTGATTCTGATTTCAGCTTCTTGAATTATGATACCATTGCTTTCTTAATTTCATCCAACGAAGCAGTCAGGTTAGTCACAAAGTATTTCATATACCAAGGTAGTGCGCTTTCTCACAACGATGTGATGAGTTGCGCCATCTATACATCATCACTAATGATCTATCTCGTTGTCCATTTTGCATAAGATACAAACCAGAACTGATTAGGATCCTTTGGTGACATTTAAAAATAGGTAGCTTAATTTCATCGACCATTTTTCTTCTCGGGAGGCTAGGTGGAGGGGGAGGAGGTGGGGGTGTAGGGGAATTATGGTGAGGGGGATGGGGTGTAAGAGGGGTGGATGGATGGGGAATCCCAAAGGTGCCCTGATTTTTCTCATCTCCTAACTCTGACTCGCCTTCAGGACGGGAAGGGGAATGTCGTGGGGTTGTAGGGTTACTTAATTCTTCTTCACTTTCAAATCCTCCTAACAAAGGGCTATAGTCAATATCAATAAAATTCTTCATATCTATTATATATCATTTTCCACTTTGCGTAGACCCTGGTTCGGGCTTATTCCCTCTTCGTCCAAATATTAATCTGAATGCATTCGCAAAATCCTATTTTCACACAATAACATCTTAATCAAGAGATTAAAAGATCTTAAGAACTTACCTCGTGGTCCTTTGAAAAATCTTCATTTAGCTTCACTATAGGATACAATTGCATCTATCGCGAACTCAGTGATAAATCCTCCCACAATGTTATCAATCCAGAAATCAACAACCCTTGAGATATTGTTACTAATGTTCTTGAGTCACCTTATCGATTCAGGATTCCACTCCTTACGTTCATCATTCTTGAAACAAGCCTTATCCTCGGTTAACTTAGATACCCACTCGTACAATTCAATGTGGAACGAACCAAAGAATATTTCGCATTTCTCTTCGAAGATATACTTCTGCAACCAATCTTTAGCTAATAATTGAGGGTTTCTGTTTTCGTTTTCCGTAAATTATCTTTCTTTCTATTCAACCCACTCCTGGATTTCTTTCTTTGACGGATGCCAAAACATATACCTTAAGAAGTTCCCGGTCCAGACAACAGAACCATTTGTTGGTTTAAGGGGGCTTGACCTAAGTTCAGAGTGTCATGTGCACCAACAAAACTCTCAACTTGTTGGGTTGAATCCGTTGGGCAAGAAGAGACTACTGAAGTTTTTTGAATCATATTGGAAGGCTGACTTGGTGGAGGGGGAAGGTCTTTGGGTCTAAGGTCTTGGTATATCTCTACTTGAATTTTCTAGTGGAAGAGTGTGACTTGATTTTCCCCTATAGAGAGGTTTTAGACCTGACATAGTGCCTACATCCGATGTCTTTGATCTTCATATTTTGCTTTTGATAATTGCTTGATAAAACAAAGATAAAAGAACATAAGAAAGTTAATAAGAACTCAAAGATATCATAAGTAATTATCAACATAAGAAATATCTGTCTTTTTTATTTTCTAACACCTTGAGGTAGTGATGATCGTGTGATTGCACCTAGAGAGAACATAATAAATGTTTTTGTGACCCATAAGTGGATCAAATATCACTCCCATGTCCTTTTAAATATAGGACACAAGGCCTTGGATTGACAATGAACGGGTGCATTGTTAAGGCACTCCTTGCGATAGGTCATGGTTCAAATCCTCCTGGGGTGTTAGCCCAGGAAAAAAAAATTAAAGATGTGCAGGTGAAAATTATTAATTATGGATATATATTTCAATTCAATGTTGTATAAAGAAGAGATCGACATAATTCTCAGTTTAACCTAGTTAGGAAAACTCAGTACAATCATCTCAAACATAGAGTTTGATGTTCCCGTATCAAAAGAAAATGACATTTCAAAACATTACAATGAAGTAAGATTTAGTAGTACTTTTATCAAAGGCTTGAAAGATATATCAAAGGTGATCATTAAAAAAAAATCGAAAATCAATATCATAAATGCAAACAAAAATTAACAAAGTTGTCACCAAAAAAAAATGAAATTTCTCACTTAAATGATCACAAGCAAATATTACTTGCACTAGTCAACAAGTCCAAAGCTATGAAAGAGAGTTATCAAATATTAGAATAACAAAAAGAAAATATTAAGGAAGAATTTTAGAAGACCCTATACGACGAAAAAATCTCTTACATGAAGCGCCTTAATCAAACATTGATGGAAGAAATAAAAATATTAAGAAATGTGTTGATGAATTAGAAACTAAAGAACTTTCACATCTCAAAAACCATAATCAAAATCTACTTGAACAAATTAAGAAACTTAAATACGATCAGCAATGATTGGAAAACGAAATAGAACAATTGGTCTAGATTGAAGCATTGAAGTCTTCAAGTAAAAAAGTCCAAATTGCACAGACGAGAACAAATACAAATTCCATTCATATCACAACTCAGAAAGATGTCAATCTAGTTGAAATAAAGACATACCCAGATGCTACAATAGAGAAAATGAAAATTCCAAGTGAAGATCCAACTTTCCTCTAAGGATTGAATTGAGATGAATAGGTCATTTTTCAGTTTGGCAATTTTGCATTCCAAGTGAAGATCCAACTTTCCTCTAAGGATTGAATTGAGATGAATAGGTCATTTTTCAGTTTGGCAATTTTGCTCAACAATCATTAAGGTTCATATTGTCTCATATCATCCAAGATGACACCTCAAAGAATTAGCAAAGATGTGAGTACATTAGAAGATAGGAAAAAATGTCAAGTCTTTTCATTAATATGCTTTGACGGCAGAGAATCTCTAAGTGGAGAGCAATTTTTTAGCATAAATATATTAAATAATATAAATAAATAACTCAATTGAATAATAATTAGTATACAGAAAGGACATGTCACATGACTATTAATGAAAGGGCACTCCATCTAAGTTTATATATGGAGCTTTCATTTGTAAATCAGATCACTTTTACTTGTACATTATTTAATATATTATTATATCTTGAATGAATTTCTTTACTATATTCTAAGTATTTTGGATAATTAACTCTTGAGTCAGGTTTGATTATCACACCCACCTTCCAGATCAAACAATTACAAAGTAGATGAAAAGATGAGTTCGCCACTTTCCAGATTATTAAAGCATTATGCACATGTTTCACACGGTTCCTAAGTACTTGACTCTAATTACCTAGATGCACAAGTCTTTTCCTTGTACTAGTTTCAACACATTATTTACAATTAGGGCTCCTTATGCAGATGATTCACATCATTCCAAAATACTTGACTCTAATAACCTGGATCCACAAGTCTTTTCCTTATACTACTTTCAACACATTATTTGGAGTTAAGGGCTTTGAGAAAAGAAATTTTTTAAGCCCCATCCGCTATTTGCTTTTAGAATAGCCATTTTTTTAAGATTCTTCTTCTGATCTCCTAATCAAATAAATTTGTAGCAAAGTTTCCTAATTTTTCTCTATCACACCTTTTAGATAATGGTAAATAAATATGAGTTAACATAAAACTAGTTAGCAATTTTGGCAATTCATTTTGGGTGAAGCCAAGCTAGAAGCATTTAACATATCATATTATGCATAGTTTCAACCTTTTGTTGACAGCTTGTTGAGTTGGTAAAATTGAGGTGCTAAAGTAGTGTCCACCAAGGTTCAAGTCTCACCAATAACACAAAGGAAACCTTTGGGTTTTGTGCAAAATCATGCAACCTTCAAGCACAATGTCATGAGCATCAGGAAACCTTTGGGTTTTGTGCAAAATCATGCAACCTTCAAGCACAATGTCATGAGCATTCAAGAAGAAATAACTTGAAATAACATGATCATGTTATTAAGATTCCCAACCATTGGATGGTTTTCCTTTAATATATGTACATATAGTCTCAAGCAAGGGATAACCATCCAAAGCAAACCAACTCTAGTAATTAAGCCTAAATAAGAATCACCCGCAAACAAAATAAGTGCATATGTTTCCATCTACTTCTATGATTGCTATAGTACAAATAGGATGAATATTTTTCAATATATCTATGATGTATATTTGAAAAGATACTTAATGCATCAATAAATATAATATATTAGTAAAAAAAACAAGATAGATAAATATATTCGAACGCAGAAATTATTTATACTATAAAGAAAAGAAAAGAAATAAGAGAAACAAAAATAAAAAGAATCAATTATTTGCAGTCCCACATCTACACCTCTTACTTATCAGATCTATATGTCCAAGAAATGATGAAGGCCAGGACAAGGTTGGAGATTTTGAAAGCCAGAGAACAAGAAAGGGACCACAAAAATTTTCAAAGATCACAGGTGCAAACCAATGTCTAATAGAAGGCAATAGAATTTTAAAAGAATGGGTAACAATGTTACAAGAGGCTCTAGAAACAAAAAAACAAAATTGGAAAAGCATGAAGATAGTGTGGAAGAGCATGAAAGAATTAATAACAGCAAACAGGGATGTGATAATTGCTAAACAAACTCAAGTAGATACACAAGTATCTCAGCAAACACACATTTCCAAAGAGAAGGCAAAAAGGAACAATGGGAAAGATAGTCCAAAAGAAATCAAAGCTAGAGCTAAAGACGCTAATGGTTACATAAGGACAGAGGAAGAAGAAGATGCAACTGCTCGTAGAGAACAGGAAATAGAACACAAAGAAAGACAGGATAGGAAAACAAACTTTATTATCGGAGGAATAAGAGATTATGGGAAGAATGAAAGTACTCACAATTTGACAAGAGACTTTCTGAAAGAGAAACTACATTGGAAAGGGAAAATTTGCCAAGCAAGAAGGGTTGGGAGGATATGCGCAGAGAAGCCTGGACCCATAAAAGTCGCCATGGCAAGCGTACAAGACAAACACCAGCTTTTGGGCAAAAAGAAGCTATTGAAAGGCTCACATTTTTTCCTCGATGAAGAATTAACCAAAAAACAAGAGAGAAAGGATGAAGTGGAGAAAATTAGAACAGCAAGAAATGAAGGGAAAAGGACATGGTTGTACAATGGTAAAGTCGTTACTGCAGTGTTTGGGCCTCCGGGCAAAACAGGGCAGCAAGTTGGTAGTAAAGAAAAAACAAAGAATTCAATAGTAGGGACGAAAACAACAAGAGTAGCATGGACGAAAATGGGTGAAGATTCAAATTTGAGTCTTATGTGCCAAACTGCATAGTAGTCAAATCCTACCCAAGTCTACCTAAGTTTAGTTTGTTGGAATTGTAGAGGTTACCCTTGGAGGAGGGGACCTGGGTTAGGGCCTATTACGAAAGTAGAGACATAATTTGTCTCACGGAAACTCATGAGCATGATGGTTGCAAAACTCCTGTGTTTAACAATTATTTGAAGTTGGCAGTGTGGAACAAGGTAGTAGAAAATGGCAAAGGGTATGGGGGAATACTAGTTTTAGTGAAAGAAAAAGAAGGTCGTCACATTCAGTTAATTAAATAAGATGCAAATAAACAATATTTATGGTTGAAAATATAAGAGAATGAGAAGCACCTAAGAATTGCAGCTTGTTATTTTGCCCCTCAAGTCTCTAAAACTTACAAAAATAAGGGGTTTGACAGCAAGGATCTATATGCAGCTTTAAAACAAGACATTGACGTGTACTCTCAGCAGGGAGAAGTTCTTTTAGTGGGAGATCTCAATGCTAGAACAGCAAATAATCAAGCTAGCATTATTTGTTGCAAAGAGGATAACAATCCTATTTGGCTCACTGAAAAGGATAATCTCCAATGGGTGAGGTGTTCAGAAGATGACAAAGTTAGCAATCATTTTGGAGAGGAGTTGCTTATATTGTGTGGAGCTTTCAACTTAATTATTTGCAATGGTTTAGATAAATGGAAAAAGTCTGGGAACTTCACTTGCAACACATACAATGGGGCAAGCGTCGTTGACTATGTGATGTGCTCACAAAGCTTGATAGAAAAGATAGACAAAGTGAGTATTGGAGAGCATATTTTGGACTTAAAATCATATCATTACCCAATTTATATAAGTTTATTATGGTTAGAAGAGAGGCAGCATAGGAGGAAAACCCAATGCTCTCGACAATCACTATCAAGGGGCAAAATTCTTCTAACACAAGAAAATTGTACTATCTTCAAGACAATGTTAGAGAGATTAATTCGAAAGGAGAACATTGATTTCAAAAGCTTCAACGGTCATGAGTTAACAAATATAATTCAAAGTGCACTTCAGAAGTGTAAAAGAGCAAAAAATAAGAAATCATAATCAAATTGTTTCCCCGTAAATGCTTGGTTTGATGAGGAATGCAAAATGGCAAGGAGAACCTTGAAAAACGCAGGAAATGAGAAGATGAATGTAAAGTTATATAGGCAGATACTAAAAAAGAAAAAAGATGAGTTCATGCAAACAAGGAGAGAAGAGTTAATATATTTAAGTAAGAATAATCCAAAGCTTTTCTAGGAGGAACTGCAACCAAGAAATAAGCAAATTAAAAATAATATTACATCCAATCAATGGTTTGAATATGCAAGGGAACTCTATGGGAAAGAATCTTAGGCAGAGTCCCCTTAGGATCAACAAAGAATCCAAACCTCTTCATATTACAAGAGGTGGACAACGGAATTAAGACGCTAAAAACAGGAAAGGCAAAGGACTTGGTTAAACTTCAAGCATAGTATCTAAAATGGGGAATGAACGCTCTTGCACCGCACATCATGGAAATATTCAACATCATTCAACAAGGATTTCCAAGACACTGGACAACTAGCCTAACAATACCCCTTTTTAAAAGTGGAGACATTAATAATCCATGTAACAATAGAACAATTATGATCAATCTTTTGTTTGCAAAGCTTTTTGGCAGCATGATAGAAGACAGAATTAGTAAGTGGGCAGAAGTAAAAGAAAAGTGGGCAAGAGGACAAGCAGGTTTTAGGCCGAAACATTCTATAGCGGATCATGGCATCACGTTGAGACACATTGTTGAAAATGTTTGGGAGGACAAAGAAGAAGTATTTTGTTGCTTTGTTGACTTCAAAAAAGCATTTGAATAGTCACTAGGGATAAGTTGTGGTGTAGAATGGAAAAACTTGACATTCATGTGCATTATAGAGTCGTTGTCCATAGACTTTATGAAGAAGTGAAAGTCAAAATTAGAACCTCAACAGGTATTTCATAAAGCTTTAGAAGTGGCATTGGGTCAAGCAAGGTTGCCCTCTATCCCCTACTCTTTTTGGTCTATATATTGATAAATTGGAAGAATGGCTAAATTTGCAAGGTGGAGATGGTGTTCGGTTGGGGGAGTTTGTGATAAAGCTTCTTTTATATGCTGATGATATTGTATTGATTTCTAAATCGACCCATGGATTGCAAATGCACTTATATACCCTTCAGCATTTTTGTAGAGCAGTGTGGATGCAAGTCAATACTAGCAAGACCAAAATAATGATTTTTTCTAATAAAAGGACGCAGAGCCAACATACTTTCTTCTTTGAAGACAACATTCTTGAAGAAGTAAATGAGTACAAGTACATTGGGATTGATTTCAACCAATGTTTTACAAAACGGACTCGGATTCGGACTCGGCCGAGATCGACTCGGAAACGGAAACGGAAACGGCAATGACTCGGCCGGCTCGATTTCAATGACTCGGTCGTTGTAAAAAATACATTAAATATTTATTTTTTTTATAAAAAAACATAATTTTAAATATTTTAAACATAATTTTAAAGATTTTCATTCAAGTTTCCAAACACACAACATTATAATATACATGGAAGACAACATATGATCAAAGTAGGCTCATGAACCAATCCATTATATCAAAATGGTACGGTGTACCCAATGGCAATAGTAAATACATAGTCAACTGTAGTCTGTCATACATGATCAAAGACTCAAGAGTCAAAACAAAATACAAATAACCAAGGAGGCTGTATAAACTCCGTTTTGAGGCCTATTTGGCCCCTTTTCTTGGGAGATTTCTGTAGCTTATTGGGGAGTAATTCGGACCAGGTCTTCAAGGTATTCTGAGCATCAAGTTTTCATTGAGTTTCCTCTTCCCTAGACTGAAGGCAACTTTGCTTAGTCTCCTAAGGCCTAATCCAAGCCCTTTTTTTCTGAGGCAACTTTCATTGGAGATTCTGATCCCTAATCCAAGATAGTCTGAGGCAATTCTTTTTGGCTTCCTGAAGCTTAAATTCAAATTATCTGAAGCAGATTTAAGGCCATCTCTGAGGCCTGTCTAATCCTAGTCTTAACCCTTAATTGGCACAGTAATTTGAAGGATTTTTGGTGGCAGATCTTTGCCTTATCTTCAGGCCTCTTTCAGGTGGAGTATTTTCTGAAGCTGATCTCACTGATATGTGGAGTTCTTCTTAGGACAAGTTTGCAGAGTAGTTGGATCTGTTTCATGTGGATCTTTAAGACTCTTGCCCTGGTGAGTTTTGATCAAACGGTTTTTCAGTCTGTCTTGTAGCAGAGAATGAATATCATCATCAGAAGCAGTGAGTTGACTTGTTGAAATTTATGCTTTTAGAATCATTTGTGCAAGGGTTGGCTGAAGTTATCTAGTGAATATCTGAAGTATTGAGCTTGCTCCTGAGTGTTTTCCAGCCCTTTCAAAGCAGCATTAAGGATGAAGTTAAGGACTGTTTGAGGGCATGGTTAAGCCCTGTTCAGTGACATCCTCTGGCACTCATTTGCACCAATTTCAAATTTGTTCAGGCTGTATAAAAGGACCTCTATTGACTCGGCCGTTTTTTGACGGGACCCGGCCGGGTTGACCGGGTCAGCTATGACCCGCCGAGTCATTGGCTGACTCGGCCGGGTCATAGCTGACCCAGTCAACCGAGCCGGGTCAAAGGCCGTTTCGCAAATTTTTTTTTTGACTCGGATCGAAACGGCCGTTTCCGTTTCGGTACGGCCGTTTCGTAAAACAATGATTTCAACAACAAACTCATTTGGGAGGACTGCAGAAAGAAGAGAATTTTAAGAGGGTGGAAAGCATTATATGCTCTTCAAAACAAATGTAGAGGCAGAGTTCTGGGATTGGAAAACGATTAAAGTGCTTTTTGGACTCCTAGTTTATCCAGTGATGCTATATGGGTGTGAATTGTGGGCTAGCAACACTCCCGTCTCAAAATGGAAACAAATTGAGAAAATCCAAAAACGTTTTATCATGAACAAGTTCAAAATAAAAAGTTCAATACCTTATGAAATAATGTTAAGTGAAACAAGAGCAACTCTCATTGAAGCAATTGCTATGGTGCAGCTCATAAATTATCTAAAAAGAATTGAGCAAATGAGAGTAGGTAGATGGCCTAATATTATCTTCAATGAAGGCACGAGTGAAAGAAGAAAAACATGGATGAAACAAAACTACACATGGATGCAAAAATGGAATGTCTACCTCAATGCCTATCCCACAAATAGCAAGGAGCTAAAGGATTTTGTTATGGAGAAGTTTCATAAAAAAATATGGGGAAAAGAGTTGGGTAGAAAGAAGAAATATTACATTGAGAAATTAAAAAAGAAATATTACATTGAAGAATTCAACCCTACGTGTGATCTACGACAAAAAGAGTTCATTGGAGCTACCGACAAAAAGAGTTCATTGGAGCTAGCATTTCATGGAGGGCAAAGGTTCTTATTGCTCAATTAAGGACCAACTCACATCAACTTCAATCTGAAACAGGACGGCGGAAAAGGCCTAAAGAAGCTTGGGAAGAACGGGTGTGTACATTTTGTACGTCTGGGGCTGTGGAATCGGAAAAACGTTTCCTTTTGGAATGTGATGCATTCAAAAGCATCAGAGAAAGTTATGAGAACATGTTAGCATCAGTTTCTTAGCAGTCTTTTTAGCAAGGGGATTTTTGGAAGGTTGGGCCAGCACATCATCAATTTGAATCGGAAAAAGGATTGAATTGCAAAAAGCTAAAACCGAATAACTAATGGTCTCATGGACCTTAAAATATCATTTCATTTATATGTACCAATTCAAACAAAACTAAGTCTTATTCTTGATACCCAAAACTTTAAAGAAAAAACAATTATATGTTTTTCTTGTTCTGTTCAACCGCAAGCTCTATAGTTATTCATCAAAGTTTCCTTCAATGCCCAACCTATGAAACACCCAACTTCCGAGTTGAGAGGAACTATTGTCGTTTTTCTCTCGTCTTTATATGTAATAATATATAACTTCATACACTTCACCTTAGCTACATATCAGTTATTCCTCTATTTAAAGTCCACCAAAAATTGAATGAATGGTCTGCATTCTCCATAAACTCTTCAGGACTCAAATCTAAAAATTTCATCGTATTATTTTAGCCATGGGAACATGTATTGGCTCGCATACAATGGAATGAACGCATCTTGTGCACAAGATCGAATTTCTTCATTATCTCGTACGGAAGACTTTATTGCACTTTACAAATACATTTCCATCGCTCAAAACAAAAACGACAAAGCAACGATGCGATCATCTGTTACTGCAATGGAATTAATTAAACTAAATAATAAGTGAGAACCATAATAACATCTTCTAATACATCCGTACGGGACATTGGCTCATATAATGCGTTCCTTGAATGGTCTGGAAGAAAGGGAATTTACACATTGCCATACTGGAGACCTCGTGGATACAAATCATTATGCCAAAGGAATATCAAGAATTATTTACCTTGGGACTAGCAATAGATGTAGTAAATAGTCAGAATTAAATTGAGATCACAGAAAGAGATTGGCATTGTTCTTTGCCTCACAAAGTCTAGCACCATATTCATTTTTATAGTTTCAATAGTTTTTTACCATCTAGTAATAAAGAGGAATAGGCCATATACGAACTTCACTAGACATGGAATTTGGATTGCCTCTCATATATTAAAGACAAAATAGACACCATTCAACTCAAGCATGGACCTTCTACAGTTCTCACCTAGTAAGTATTCTCCTCTTCCTGCTAGTAGATAAAATCCCTTCATCTTAGCTAATCCTATGCTTCCCCTCTGTGACAGCACCTAGAGGGATTTCCTAATATTCAATGATCTCATTTCAATTCCACAAATATTTTTTCATCCAAGAACGAAATCGAGACCATGCCAACTCAACTGATGTCTGGTCATGCTCAGCAAATCCTAGATTCTTTTTGCGCTCGACAGCTTCATGAGAAGAATTCATAAACGCATGACCATTTCCAGGGTAAATATGAACCTCATACGGCACTCCCGATGCATTCAGCTTCTCCTCCAAAGATTTAGCTGCCTACAAATGAAAACAAAATGCAATTAACAAAAAATAAATTGACCAAATATGAAGTAGCTATTTGCCCATATGACAATATTTAACCAGTCACCATCCACCAACACAGAGACATGACTATACATGTAATAACTAACTAATGAAAATAAGACTAGTCTAACAGCTATAGCAAAATTGCTTTGATTAATCATGTATGGAGTGGGAATATCAATTATGTTGCCACTAATTAGGAAAAGTTAAAAGAATCTTTGAGAAAGAAATGGTTGCTAGAAGCTCCCTATATGCAGGCTAGTGATCCTGTAATCACCTGTAACTATCTACTAGTTGCACTATTCTAAAAAACATTATATCTCGAAACAGTATATGAAGATCAGAAGAAAATGTCCAGTCATCAAAAAAGCACCAGATACTTGTTTGTTGGCCACCCAAGATGGCCCTATACCTGTGCCTTGGATTCAGTAAATTATAAATTTTCCATGCAATCACTTGAACATAAAATTTCGATGACTACTTGGCAATCGGTTCATATACAGACAATAAATAATGTAGACAACAAAACCAAAACCATTAGAAACAGAAGGTAAATAATTTCATATCATGATCCTATATTGAAAGGAATTTATCAAGTTGAATAACACTGGATCTAGTTTGGGAAAAGTACCTTAAAAGCTGCAAAAGAAAATATGAAGTCCTTATTTTTAAAACTTTTAAGTTCAAATTCTCACTAAATTGTCTTAAACAAGGAAATGAGTACGGGTTTCAAAGTGGGCAGAAGTTCAAAAACACCACTTCAAAATATTAGGGAATGGTGAAATGGCAGCATAAACACACACACAGACTCAAAGGGGTAGATCAAAACATCCAACGTATAAAAAATATAAACTATAAATGTGTTATAGGAACCCATTGCTCAAATGAATTTCTACAGACACAAATTAATAGGGATCACCATTAAAGCAGTGATGTAAACCAGACTCCATAATATTTCTAATTGTTAAATGCACATGATACACATATATAATATATTCAAAGTACCAACAAGATATCGTCATTCCCTGTGAGGCCCCAATTACATCCAACCAAGATATATATATATACACACACACACACACACACAGACCAAGACCTCGTGATTATTTGTGATGCCAAACTAAGACCTCATGATTCTTTGTGATGCCAAATTTTCTTTCAAAGTTTCTAAAATCTAGAATGGCCAAGTGTCATCACTCAATGGACTTCTCAAAAATTCACCTTGATTGATTCGGCAAGAGTTCAAGGAAAGCTAACAGTTGATTCGGAATCAATGGTTTGCAGATACATCTTGATTGATTCCACAATCAACAGTTAATGCATAAAATCTTGATTGATTCAAATTTCGGAATCAATGGTTTGCAGATACATCTTGATTGATTCCACAATCAACAGTTAATGAATAAAATCTTGATTGGTTCAAATTTCAGAATCAATGATTTGCAGATACATCTTGATTGATTCCACAATCAACAGTTAATGTATAAAATCTTGATTGATTCAAATTTCGGCATCAATGGTTCATGCACTTTAGAAACACTTTGGCACGTAGTGGCAGATCTTTATTCTCAGAGTTGAAGATTGAACAGGTTTCTTGCATGAGATCTTCGTGGCAGTTTTCTTCAAAGGATTAGTTCACACTAATACAAATGCAGAGTTTCGACATTTTCTCGAGTATAGCAAATTTCCATGCTTGTAAGCAACATGCAATACGTGGTACATGAATGGGAAGGATAAAGTTTCAAAAAAGGGTATTTTCAGATTTTCTAAATTTGCTATGTTGTGAATTTCCTATTTCAAGAAAAATCTTGCTTTTGGAAACTAATCATATTTTTGGATACCTTTATAGAGAAGTGAATATGCTTCGGAGTCGATGAAGATCAAAAGTGAAAGATTAATTCAAAATTAGGATTACTGCATTTAAGAACCTAATTACATTTTTGGATACCTTTATGGAAGAAGTCTGAAGAGCATGTGTAAGAATTTTGTGATGATTGGAGAACATGATTAGGTCAAAATTAAGGTTTATATTTTTAGAAAATCCTATACATGGTTGGGTTCATGTTATGTACATAAATTAATAAGCTAGGAAAGAAACTAAATAATATAAATAATATTTAAATTAAAAAAAAAAAAAGATAAATAAGCAATCAAAGCTAAGTAAAAGACTTAATAGTCATAACCCTTCATGAAAAGTCACTAAGGTGGCCCCATAGGATTATTTATACGAGGCCCTCTCATTGGAAAAAGCATCTTGTATTTTTTTCATTCATCTTTTATATATCAAATCAAACATTATTCTCGTGTTATTGAACAAATAATTGTCAGCTTTTATGTTCCATTTGTATCAAAGTGTGTTATAGGTTCTGGACCACACTACAAGTGATACAGGTGATGGTTCTAGGCTTGGGCATGGAGGGCTAGGGAACCTATGGAGGTTCCCTAGGGCTAGGAAGCCAGATACACTATTCCTAGTTGGCTTGGTGGAAAATCCAATCAGGCGGGCTTGAAGGTTGCGGAAAGGAAGGCAGCTTCAAGGTCCTCACAAACTCCCAGATACTCTTCTTGTTGTTGATGTTATCTAGGTTAATTTGTGAATATTGTATATGCAAAAGAAAAAGAAAAAGAAAATGTAAATTTACATGCTTTTGATATGCTATTAATGAAAATAAATGTATTGATGAAATGAAAAATAATTATTTTCTTTTGTATTATATAACTTAAAATAGGTGGGCTTACCAAAACTTGGTCCTCAGACATTATGGGAGGAAAAGATTCGGAAGGATGGAGGCGCGGGCTCGTTTAGCAAGCGATCATGGCTAGCAGATGCGTGGACGCAGCAGGACGCAGTTGTTTGTACCAAGAGTATACACGTCCCCATCATTGCACGTGTAGTCTTTTTACCTTTTACCATGGGCAGTTTTGGGATTTTTACTCTGTTTCATTTACCTGTTCGCATTTTCCCGCTCTTCGATACTGTTGGCTGACCTCTGGCCTCCCTCATTGGACACTGTCGATGGGTTGTTCCTTCCTCTAGCGGTTACCAAGGCAGCTGGTGTTTACCTCACCCGGACAGCGATGGATCTAGAAATGGTTAATTATTTGGAGGAAGAAATAGCGGAAGACGCTATCTAGGCGACCTCGAGACCAGCTAAGTTGGGGTCCATCTCTTTTGGCGAGGACCTACATGAGACCATCACAGGACTCCCCACGCTCTCTGGACCATCGGACCACCAGATTATCCTGCCGGATGACCCTCCTACCTAGTCGTCGCTCACATCTCCCCCGCCATCCCCGGCGTCCCTAGGTTTTGCTATGAGTTGCCTAAACCCTAACCCTCCGTCCCCAGCCCCTGGTCAATTTTCTCATCCCGGTTTGTCCGTAAACCCTCCCTCCCCCCGTGCCCCCCCCAACATCCTGGACTCTGTTGCACCCATCGTGCTCTTCCCCCCTCCCCTCTGGCAATTTCACTGGCATCCCCCCTGCGGAAAGTCTCCCCGTAGTTCCCCCCCCCCCCCCCGGTGAATCCCTCAGTCCAAGAGCACACTTCAGAAGGTCGAGGGAATCCTGCAGCTGAGGACAGGACCACCAAGAAGACGCGGTGTTTTAGAACAAAGGAAGTGGATACATTCCTCGGATTGGAGGAAGACATACGGCTAGGAGAGACTATGGATTTTGCTGATAGAGTCCTGGTTGGCAGAGTAAGGGGCCGTAGCTACACAGCGGCCCATCTGAAATCATGGGTTTCGGAGATCTGGGGGAATCATCTGGCGGATCTGCCCACTGTGAACGTTCATAAAGGGTTGGTTTGCTCTCAGATTCTCTAGGCCTGACCTCACGAACTGGGTTCTCTCGTCGTATTGGCATTTCGAACATGCCCCAATCCTGCTGAAACGATGGTCCCCTCTTTTCGATTCGGACACGGAGCAACTCGAATTCAGGCCGATCTGGATAAGATTATCCGACCTCCCTTTACATTTTTGGTCGGAGGACATATTCAGGGGAATTGGGAATTCCATCGGCACTTATATGGAATCAGACAAGTCATACCTGTCCACGGGAAAGATGGCCTTCGCCAGGATTTTGGTTCACATGGATACTCGAGGAGGACTGTAAGAATTCATAATGATTCAATGGAGGTCCTTTTTTTTAACACATGGTGAATCAATAACTGTCAGTCCTAATCTATGGGAGACCCAGGATCAATCCTCGTAGCTGCCTCTATAACACCAGGAGTACATCCAACTACCTGCAAGTCGGATATACTAAGATCCTATGATTTTAGCAAGAACAAGACTCACAGGAAAGGGGAATCTGCTCCTTTAGCTACCACCACAGCAAGTCACTGTACTCCATGAGATTTTAACTTCGGTCTCCTTTACTCGGAAGCAGCCTTTGGATTATGAGGGCATTCCTTACAGATGTCGTTGTTGCCACAAAGTGGGGCATGTGTACAAGGACTGCCCTCTGGTCAATAAGCGTGGGCAACAACCGATGGGAATAATTGAGGAAGCTCGTTCTCCACAGGAGGAACCTCATCCAGCCACTGAAAAAGAAAATCTGAGTCCTCCAGAGCAGACCGAGGTGGATAAGATTCACGAGAAGGACCAAAGAAAGAAGAGAGGAAAGGCTCCTCTCCGGCCTCCCTCTCCGCCTCTAACCAGAGCACGGGCGACCATAAGGGACGCTCACACCACGAGTATGTCTTCTCTCCCCCTCTCTAATTTTTCTTCCAATGTTGCTTCTGTTATGTCGTCTACTAGGCAATCTGTTTCATTTGATCCCCCGGATTACCCCATACGCGCCCCTCTGGTTCCCCCCCCCAGCCCTCACACCTGACCCCTATGATCCAGCACCGCACCGTTGCCCCCCCCCTCCAATTTTCTCCTTTCCTCAGCCTTCTCTCTCGGAGGAATCCCTTTCCCCTTTCCCCGACCCTGATAACCCTGAACCTCATTACCCCCTCCGCTCACAAGGCTTAGATACTATAGGCTTTGAGGTCTTTTCCTCCCCCCCCCCCCAAATCCAGAGGTCGACCCTCCCACCTCTCCAAAGCTATGCATCAGGGTGGGGAGGAGGTTGCCTCTGGTAAGCAGAAGACTTTAAACTGGGCTCTTAGAGCAAACCATGCCCCTCCCCCCCCCCCCCCCCCCCTCCATGAAGCTCCTCTCTTTTAATTGTCGTGGGGTGGCTAGCCCTCAAGCGCCTTTTTGCCTCCGAGCAGGTCGACATCATTTTCCTCCAAGAAACCCTTGGCTCTACTTCTGCTATATCCTCCTTTATTTCCTCATGGCTCCCCGTTGGTCTTTTTACTCTCTCGATGCCTCAGGTAGATCAGGGGGTTTATCCCTTGGCATTTGCAACAGAACAATTAAAACTCTGAGTGTATGGGGCGGCCGGGGCTTTTTGGGGCAGACATATATTCCCCAACCCTTGAATCAAAGTACAGGATTCTCAATGTGTATGGGCCATGCCAGGACAGGATGGCTTTCTGGAGACCTCACCTCAACTCGTCCCTCCTCCTTCAAGATAATATCATCATTGGGGGAGACCTCAATTTCTCTCTGGATATTCACAATCCTAGGGAAATCATACATAGGTGGACCCTATGTCAGGTCTCTTTGAGAATATCGTGGAATCCCACAACTTCATTAATGTCCCTTCAGCAAAAAAGCAGCGTACTTGGAGGAATAACAGAGTGGGGGATGCAAGTCTGGCCAGAAGACTTGATCGCTTCCTCACTAAAGAAGGCTTGATCAATGGAGGACTCTGCATTAGACAATGGGTAAGCTCGGGCGGGCTGTCGGACCACCGACCTAAATACCTAGAAATGCAGGATGTCATTAGTAAGCCAAAGGCCCCTTACAAGTTCCATTCTCCCTGTCTGCAAGATCTGGATTATATCAAGCTTGTGAAGGATTTCTGGACGGCTCACCCCCATGGGACATCGGGGGACATAACTCAGAATTTCCTCAACAATATGAAGGAACTGAAGAACTTATCCAAGTCTTGGGCTCAGAAGAAAAAGGAGAAGGATGAACTAACCCTCCAGGAGGCAGAGAAGACTATTCTTTTATTTGAGGAGGACACTGGTGGTGTCCTGAGGACCCAGGAACAAAGAGATACATATTCTGCCTCGCTTCAAAAGAGAACCCAAATACTGAAAAACAGAGAAGCGAACTGGAGGCTCCGTAGCAGGGCTATCTGGTTAAAGGAGGGGGACGACAACACTAAATTCTTCCATAAGCATGCGAATGGGAGAAAGGCCATAAACACCATCTGGGAGCTTAAGGATTCGGAGGGGAGGTCTGTACAATCCTTCAGAGAGTTGGCCGCCTTAGCATGCTCGCACTTTAAAATATCTTCAAGTCACCCCCCTATGCCTCCCTGGCAGAAGTGATGAAAACAATGCAACTTTTCCCGAGTTTTGTTGAGAAGGAGATGGAACTGGATTTAGAGGGAGAAGTATCTATGAGAGAGCTGGAAGATACTTTAAAAATGTTAAAGAAAGAAAAGAGCTCGGGGCCGGATGGATGGACCGTAGAATTCTATGTGACTTTCTTTGAGGTGTTGGGGGCGGACCTCCTTCAAATCATCGAGGACAGCAGAAAGAGAGGGAGGATCCCTTGCAGCCTAAAAGCTACTTTCATCACCCTCATCCCAAAATTGGACAAGCCCTCCTCCTTTGATGGCTTCAGGCCCATATCCCTCTGCAACTGCATTTACAAAATTATAGCCAAAATCATTGCTAATCGCTTGAAGTCGGTCCTATCCCTCCACATCTCTCAAGAACAATTTGCCTTCCTACATAATCGACAAATTCACGAGGCCATAGGAACTGCTCAGGAACTCCTCCATATTGTCCAGCACCAGAAATTGAAAGGCATGATCCTAAAGATTGACCTCTCTAAAGCTTTTGATAGGGTCAATTGGCTCTACCTCCACCTGCTCCTCACTCACATCGAATTCCCCTTTTCCTTTATCAAATGGATCATGAGCTGCATAACCGATGTTCCCTACTGTGTGCTAATAAATGGCTCGGCCTCCCCTCTCTTTCATGCAGAAAGGGGCCTTAGACAAGGATGCCCCCTGTCTCCGCTCCTGTTTCTCCTGGTCATGGAAGGCCTCAGCAGATTTATTCATGAAGAGCATAGACATGGGTGCCTTAAGAGTATCAAAGCTTCTAATTCCCTGTTCTTGACTCACCTGTTTTTTGTGGACGATGTCCTCATCTTTCTCGATGGTAGTCTTGGAGACCTCACATCTCTCTTCCAAGTCATGAGGGTTTTTCAAAAAGCCACCGGAATGGTTTTAAACGACTCTAAATCTACATTGTCTGCGCTTGGATGTTCACAAAACGAGTTTTTGTTCGCACTCAGGAGGTTTCCCTTTGTCACCCTCCCATTCGAAGAAGGCTTGAGGTATCTGGGGTACCGTCTGAAGCCATTCAGTAACAAAATTGCAGACTGGATCTGGCTCATCACAAAGGTCGAAAAGCAGCTGAATATTTGGTACCACAAATATCTGTCCAAAGCCGGCAAACTAATCCTGATCAAAGCGGTTTTAGAAGCAACCCCTGTTTATTGGATGACCCTAGCTTGGATTCCCAGAGGCATCCTGGACCGGCTTTAGAAAATATGCTGCAGATTTTTGTGGAAAGGGAACCAGATAGGCCGAATCTTTTCTGGACAAGATGGGAGACTTTGGCACTGCCTAAACGCTGGGGAGGTTGGGGGATAAAAAGACTGGACTTTTTCTCAAAAGCGCTAGCGGCAAAAATGGGTTGGCAACTCCTTAATAGTGATAGCCTTTGAATGAAGGTTGTCACTTCAAAATACATAACCCCCTCAAACCCCCTGGATTGGATACGGCAAGACCATCGAACCAATGGGAACATCTCCAATATCTGGAAAGCAGTCATCAAAGCAAAGGATCTAATAAGGAATGGATTAACTTGGAGAATTAGAACGGGCTCTCAAGTGCGCCTGGGTGTGGACCCATGGGTGGGTTGTGGAAATGTTCACAAGCTCCCTGAGGAGCTGAGAATCCACCTTGTAGATCAGGGGATCCTATATCTCAGTCATATTGCAGACAATGAGCATTCCACTTTAGCACAGCAGGCCTGGAAATCGAGAGCAACCCTAAACATTCCCCCTCAATGGCAACAAGTTTGGAGCTACTTCATTACATTGCTAACAGAGGCACTCATCAGGATCATGGAGGGGGAAGCTGAGCTCATCTGGGCTCTTGCAAAACACGTTTACTATGCACCCAAGTTCGGATACTTGGTTCTAATGGAACCCTTCAAGCCACCAGAATCCGAGATAAGATGGAACCTTCTTTGGAAACTCAAAGTTGCCCCCCGATCAAAACTGCTCCTGTGGTCCATTCTAAAAAACAAGGTTCCTACAGGGGCAAATCTCATGAAGCGATCCTTTGCAGGACCGTTCTGGTGCCACCTATGCAGAAGCAACAATGATGACACAGAACACCTCTTCCTAGGGTGCCCATCGACTCAAGATCTTTGGAATGGCATCCTGACATCACTCTCCATTTGAACCAGATGGCATGGGACAGTGATCAAGGAGGCCTGGAACACTTGGTGGAGGGACACATCTGGGAAGGAAAGGAACCTACCTCTGTTAATCTGTTGGGAGCTATGGATAGCAAGGAACGAGATTATTTTCGCGCAGAAGTTTCCCCACTGGCCCTCTATACATAACAGAATCATGCAAACTACCACATGATCCCTGAAGAGTCCCATACAAACCAGTCAAGGATTGTTGAGACAGAGGTTATCAACAAATCCATCCCTTGGGCTTATTTCGATGGTTCAGCTCAGGAGACGGGTTGTGGCAGGGGAGCGATCCTTCATTTATATGAAACCCATTCATTCAAAATACAAATGGGTTTAGGCAAGGGAACCAATAATTATGCCGATCTTGTTTCTGCAAAAAACGTCATCCTTTTTGCTTTACAAAAACAATGCACAAACCTGCAACTATATGGTGACTCAAAACTGGTTATAAACTGGATCAACAAAAAACATACATTTTCTGCTTACACATTGAGGCATATACTGGATGAGATACATAGACTTATCCTATTTTTGACTCATTCATTTGTCATCACATTTACAGGGAGCGGAACACCTCTGCTGACTTCCTATCCAAAGAAGCAGTGATCAGGGACAACAACTCTTGGATGATTTGTGAAGATCTGGATGGGGTCGTGTACTAGCACTATCACAGGCCTTTTGTAGACCCTGAAGCATTATGACAGCATCACTGGAATGGAACAGTTCTTACATAGTTTTTGTTGATAATCATTTTTGAGATTTTTGTAATTAGTTAACGGTTATCTTACCCCTCTGTGAAGAGGACAAACAGTTAAATTATAGTTGTTTTGCTTTTTATGAACTCCTGCGAGGAGGAATGCACAGTTTCTTCATTTTTGGTTGGACAGGCAGTGCCATATCAAAGTAATGCTTATGCATATGCAGAATGTAATTTTCATCTTTATTAATGGAAATTACGACTCCTTCCACAGGAAAAAAAAAATAACTTAACATAGGTACAGAGTAGTTCAAAATGCTTGATGCCTTGAGGTAGGCATCACATGCTTCTTTGAAACTAAGTCTCTCTAATAAGTATCAATTGTTGGAGATTGTATTAGTCCATACAAGGAATTATTCACCTTGCAAACCAGCGATCAACAACATGTCATCAACCTACAAGACTGCATAAATTAAATGATCACCAACCAGCTTGGAATACACACAATGATCAACTTTGCTTCTTGAAAACCACGTCTCTCAAAATAAATATGAATTTTTTGATACCACATTCTTAGATATTGTTTCAATCCATACAAAGACTTCTTCAACTTGCAAACCAACCCCGGCATTCCCTTTATTGCGAAACCTTTTTGTTGCTTCATGTAGATTTCTTCTTCAAGATACCCATGTAGCAACATTGTCTTCACATCCATCTGCTCTACTTCAATATCAAAAGCAACAGCACTAGACACAAAAAGAAAATCTAATAGAAGTTAATTTAGTAGCAGAAAAAATTTCACCAAAATCAATTCCCTCCACTTGGGAATATCTCTTTCTTAGGTAAGTTTTCTATTTTTTCACTTACAACTTCTTAAACACCCATTTGCTATCAACAAGTTTATGTTCAGCTAGAAACACAACTAGACCCCAAGCCTTAGTTTTCTCCAAGGCATCCATTTCTTAAGCCATGGCCTTCTTCTAGAGTTTATTATATGCCAAATACACTACCTACCTAACAATTCTAGGATCGTCATCAATAATAGATATAGCAAAATCAATTTTAGGATTGTAAAGACGAGTATGAGGTTCTTCCTCTTCTAGTTCATCTTCTTCTATTGAGTCAGATTCTTTGCCCTCCAATTCAAACTCTATTGTCTCTAGCTCTTCCTTCCTTGACTGGATTTCCTATTCAAGAACAAGTTTTAACCTCTCTAAATACTATAGATACTATAAACAATCTTCTTTTCTATTGGGTTCCAAAGTTTATAACCTTTTATACCATTTTATAATCAATTAAGATACATTTTTCAACTTTATTATCTAGTTTACTCCTATTCTCCGTTGGAACATACACATTAACATCACAAGCAAAACACTCAGATGTTTAAGAGATGGTATTGTACCAATCCATGCCTCATGGAAAGTTTTATCAATGCATTGATGTAGGTAATCAATTTATTAGGTAATGTGTAGTGTCCACTGCCTCTACCCAAAATTCTTGTGCACTAAGCCTACACCACTAAACATACTTTTTTCCTTTTCCACTTGCTATTTTGCACTTTTTACAGAAACCCTACAAGTCATTATGTAGAACTCTCCACAATTATCTGTCTACAACACATTTATCTTCTTCTCTCTCTCTGGTTCTCCAAGGCCTTAAACTCCTTAAATTTACCAAAAACCTCATACTATTTTGAAGGAAACAAATCCATGTGTTCCTTAAGAAATGATCAATAAATGAAACTTAATAAAGAGATTTACCTAATGATGGAACAAACATAGGTCCAAAATATCACTTTGTATCAACTCCCAGATTCCTTTTGCTCTTGTAGCACCCAACAGGAATCTTATCAATTATGTTTACCATACATACAATGTTCACAAAAATCAAAAGCAAATGAGCAATTGGACGTATCTTTAACCATATATGTCATATGTAATGCTCCAAGGCCCTTCTTTTCAATATGTTCCAATCTTTGATGTCATAACATTGTCTTCTCTCCAAGAATAATAGGGGTCTTTTCTTCTTTTCCATAAACATCCTATATTCACCCAGAGAGGTTGCACGTGTGGGGTTTGGAGCTCATTTGGAGGGCCAAAAAACTTCCAGAAGGATCTGAGGCAAGGCCAAAGAGATTGGTGGAGGAGGCCAAGTTTTCTAGGAGGTCATGAGGTCATACTTCCATCAACATGCCACATGTCTAGGGCTGTACATATTTTACTGAACGACGCTCGTGCTTTCTAGCAAGCCAAAATTCTTAGAGAGACTCGCATCATCTTGCAAAGAGAGGTCGAGTACCTTCTAGGTATTTTTATTTGTTGGTAGTTGGAGAAAAATATTTTACCAGAGCTTTGCCATTCTATAGCAAGTAGTGGTAATATCTATCAATTACAGAATTGTCAAAGAAATAATAAAACCCTCATCTGCAAAACCAATTTTCCCCGCATTGGGATTTTTCCAAGGACATTTGTCCAAAAATATTGGTGCCCATTTTTATGTGTGTGGCTTTCTCAATTCGTGTGAATTTTAATTGGTGGATATTGCAGTAGTGTTTTTATTCAGTATTTACAATAAATATTTTCGCTGAGGCAAATAATCTTTGAAGAAAAGATAGGTTGGATAATTACCAGATAACTGCGATAAGTTCTAGATCAGAGTTGGATATAGAATTTTCACATTCTACAACTCCAATATATTAAGGTGTGTTTGTAGTCTTTTTCCCTACTATTTTGCACTTCTTATAGAATTCCTCAAACTCATTCTATAGAGCTCTACACCATTATTTGTCCTCAACACTTTTATCTTCTTCTCTCTGTAATTCTCTACAAGGGTCTTAAACTCTTTAAATTTATTGAAAACCTCATATTTATTTCAAATGAAATAGATCCATGTGATCTTCAAGAAATCATGAATAAATTAAATACAGTATGTATCGACTCCTAGATTCATTTTTCTCCCATAGCAACAAATAAGAATCTTACCCAATGATATTTACCATATATACAATTTTCACAAAAATCAAAATCGAATGAGCAATTAGACATACCTTCAACCACACCTTTACCATTTAATGCTCAAAGGCCCCTCTCTCTAGTATGTCTCGATCTTTGATGTCATAGCATTGTCTTCTCTCCAAGACAATAGAGGTCCCCCTTTTTCATTGCTACCCTTGAGAACAATAGAATTGTTACATCCATCAGTAATAGTGCTTCCCAACAACCTATACAGAGTTCCCATATGACTCCCCTCAACAATATCATTTCTCCTCAAACCATCTTGCAAGTTTCATTTTCAAATGTAGTATGCACACCTATATCACTCATCTTACTTATGGATAATAGGCTTCCTAAGGACAGTGTTCTTCCATCTTTGAGCAACAACTTGAATCTTTTGCATCCTATAATTTTGGTTGTCATATCATCTCCTAGGAAAACATCACCTCTATTGTAAATTTTCATATTCTCAAAACCACTCCCTATGAGGACTCATGAAATGAAGCCATATATCATGACCTTAATGTTTAGTTGTACTTGGAGATGCCAAATACACATATCCTCCTCCTAAGGAGGTCTTCCCTTCAATGGATCATTAGAACTCTTTCCTTTATCAAAATTTTAATCTACAAATCCTTCTTATAATGCCCAACTCACCACATTTCCAATGTTTCCTTAAGAATTATCCTGGAGATTTAGATATACCTCTAGATTTAGATTTAAGCCTTGAAGACTTAATTTCCAATATTAGGGATGGAACTACATCATCAAACTTTAATGTAGTTGCATTACTCCTGACAGCTACACCCAGACTATCCCATGAATATGGGAAGGAAAGCAATAGATTAATGCACTTATTTTCATCAAAAATTTAATATCAAAATACAATGATTGACTTACCATAGTAAGTCATTAAAATGCTCTATCATGGAGTCATCGTCATTCATCCTTAGGAAGTCTAGCTTCCTTCGAAGAAAAAGTTTGTTTACCAAGGACTTAGACTAATACAAAGTCCCTACCTTATCCCATAATGCCTTGGTTGTGACTTCTCTCCGGACATTCAATAACATTGAATCTGAGAGATATAATCGAATTGTACTATTTTCCTTCCTATGCAACTTCATCCAATCTGCCACTACCACACTCATAGGTACAATACCAAGATCTACAACAACCCATTCTTTTTTGTCCACAAAGAAGGTCCTCTAACTTAAGCTTCCATTAGACTAATACAAAGTCCTTACCTTATCCCATATCCCCTTGATTGTGGCTTCACCCGAGACATTCAATAACATTGAATCTAAGAGACATAACCAAATCATATTCTTTGCCCTCCTATCCAATTTTGTCTAGTTTATTGCTATTGTACTCATAGATACGATACCAAGATCTATAGCAACCCATTGTTTTTGGTCAACAAGAAGATGTCGCATCTTGAGCCTCCATAGCTCAAAGCTTTAATCGTGAAACATGCCATTCTCTTTCAAACTATAATCATTGTCATAGTGATAGAGCTCCCACTAAAACCAAGTTTATCATAAACCCAAGATAATCTTGCTCTATCAAAAACAAGTTAAACCTAGCAACAAAGGTGTCACTGTGAAGTCAGTAACCTCACTTCAGTACCAAATGTAACTTTTAAAACTTTGGAAGTGAAGTAATGCATACAAATCCTTAAGCAAAATAAAAAGAATAACAATGGAATACATACAGTACATGGAGATTTACCCTAGAAAATTAACCTGAAACACAGAGTACATAGAGATTTACCCTACAAACCCTTAACCGAGAAACCCAACTTAGAGCCACATCTATCTCTTGTTCATTGTATTAAGTTTACCATTCACAATACAATATTTATGTATTCCACAACATCCAAAGCTCTAATCCATTCCACCAAATTACATTACACCCCTCATCCCTTACCTTAAACCCCCTTTGCTTTGGAATAAAAAGTATACCTGCAAAATATACAACAAATTTACAAAATTTAACCCCTATTGTACTTCGTTACTTTGGTTCCAAATACCCCTTCTCCTAACCTATATGCCCTAGGATGAAGAAGTCATAAATGGACTGTATAAGGCTACTACCACTAATCTAGATCCATCTATTGCAACTTTGGTTAACACATTTGGGCTTGGATGAGAATAAGTATACCTGCAAAGAATAAAATGCATGTTCAACATTTCGACCCTATAATATTTTAATTGCATTACTTCCAAATATCGTTTCTTCTAATTTAGATGCCCTAAGCAAGAAATATAACGAAGTTGCAATAGATGGATCTAGATTCAACCTGTCAATAGCCTCATAAAGTCCACTTATGACTTCTTCATCTTGATGTCTTGCTACCTCAAACAATCTAGAGACCAAATAGCATGTTGTTGCATGCAGAGGCTATGCATCATCTTCCATCTTTGCTCAACTACCTCCCATATCACCAGTAATCACCTTCCCCATTATCAAAACCACTTGCAATGCCTTCCTTGCAATGATCCATGCCCTCATAAGCAAAACCCATACAAGGCTTGTCACCATGCACCATGTGAAACATATCAACAATTGGACCACACATTTTTAAAACTTTGTCAATGTTTTCCCAAATGATATTGCCTAGCATTATTTGTTCCACATTATCTCCCTTCAATTCTTTTGAGAGGTGACTTCTCTCTCACTCCATATCGTAGAAAATAGTTCTTAGACTTGTATTTTCCTCGAGAACTCTTTTCAAAGTATGCAAAATGTGGCAACCTTTGTATCACGATTCACAAGGCCTCAACAACTCTCTAGATGCATTCTTCTAGTATATGCTCAAAGTCAAACAATGGTTAAAGGCAAGGTATGTAGTGTTTTTTTCCTCTTCAAATTGTCTCATTAACCTATGTAAATTTAGCTAAATCGTGCAACAATTAATCCAAGTAGTGAGCTACATAAGTGTTAAATTTTCTACAAGATGCACAGTAGAATACAATTTTCTGCTAGATAATTACTTCCTAATGATTTTCACACGGTTTTCTATGCCACTAATATTACAATTACACTTGAGAAAATATCAACAATAAATGCAGCAAAAACAGCAAAGATCATAGAAAGACAGCCACGCACAAATAGACAATATTTTTACCCTGGGAGAAAACCCAACAACTTTTCTTCGGAGAAATTATTCTTCAACAAGGTTTACAAAAGCAACAATTTTGTCTAGAAATCTTAGCCAAATATACAAGTCCAAATACTAGTCAAACTCTAGCAAGTCAACACCAATCAAATTGCCCAAAATAACCAAAAGTCAATGTTATTCAAACTGCCAAAGTATACGGTCAAGCTCAGACCTGCGTTTGTGGCCCTTGCGTCCCTACGGCTCCTACAACTTGCACCTTTTCTTTGTTGCAAGTTGTCTTGGCCTTATGGTTTACTGTTGCGGCCAGCCTCCAATCAATTTGGCCCTCCTGTTTAGACCTATGACTCTACTCCTAGGGTTTCAGCTAACTAACCAAGCCTATGGCTAGCCCTAACCAACCCTCAAACAGAGATCTTGCTTTGCTTCTTGCAGCTCCTTGCTGCCCTCAGCCCTCCTTCTCTAGCTAGCTGAGCTCTCCACACAAGTGATGTCCTTCACATTATTCGTTGGTGTGTAAAATGAAATGTCACATCATCTATATATATTAGTCGAATGGGGGTAAAATTACCCAAGGGGCACACCCTTTTATTTGACTGGGCCGACTTGCACTCCAAAAAATAAATTGTATATTAATTTTTGCTAAGCCGACTTGGAGACCCCCTTTTCGCCATGCAGGAATACCTCCTGATGCTACAAAAAATAAAAAATAAGGGGTCTAATAAATGGATTTCTACTTTTCCATAATCATATTTCCTGCACCGACACGGTTTGAGGCATTCTTGGTGATAACTTGGTAACAACTCTCCCTGACTCTCAAATTGCATCATCCAAAATTCTAGAAATATATCTCGTTGCCTTAACAAGATCCAATGCATCAATTGCCTTGAAAACAATTAACCTTTAGGGCAACAAAAAAACACATTAATCAATGGTCGATGACACAAATCTGACCAACCATTAGTCAAAATTGTGCAACCTAAAAGCTTCTGAGACTATTTCATATCACTGAACCTATTTGTCACTCATTTTTTTGTTTTCATTAGCAAAGTGGACCTTTGATCCTCGAATCCAAGAAGAACATACCCCTTACCAAAATCAAGAACTTTTTTATGCATTTTTAAAATATGGACTTTTGGCCATATTAAGCAAAATTGCACATGTATAAAAAAATAATAATAAATAAAATAAATAAAAATCCACCAACAGTGTTATTGACTTGTTGTTTTAGGTTTCCAAATGCATTTAATAGCATAATCAACTTATTGTTTCTCTTCATTTCCCTTTTTCCCTTCCTACTTTTGATGTGTTATAAGCTTTCTTCATCGCATCTTTCTACTCATTAGGTATTCTTGGCCATCCTTCCACACCACCTCCATTTCCATTATCAATATGAAGGAGGTGGTTGACTACTCTTGTTAAGTAACTAATAAAGTTATGCATGTATTACTAACACACAACATTTTTGTTAATTTTAGACAACAATGGTATGTTCTATGCTTTAGAGCAATTTTACTTCAATTTCTTTATTAGCCCAGTATCAATACCCAGATTAGCAATCACATCAACATGATAGTAAAATGCAGATAGAACATAATCATAAACAAAAGAAGACAAGCCAAGACAAGAGGACACAAGATGTGGCACCAGCCAGGGACAAACACCAATGTAGGGAAACCCTTGATCAAATCTTCTTTTAGTCTTCAATAGTTCAGCAGAGAGAGATAGTACAATTTACAAATTTGATCATTTATAACAGCAGCAAAAGAGCCCTAACCAAAAAAGTCAACATTGGTCAACAGGGCCGATTTGACCCTCAGCAAATCGGTCAACTTCAATCAACTTCGACCTCCAAATAGCAAGATAAAGCAGCCCTCAAAACAGTCAAATTCAGCCTAGTCAAAGTCTAGTCAAACAGCCCACCTGCGGTCAGCCCTAACTGCAGTCAACGCTAGTCAAATTCAACGTTTGGCCTCGATTTCTGTGCCCAAAAATGCGGTCTACCCAAACAAAAATACCTCACCCAAAAACGTAGTCAAACAGGTCAATGCATGGTCAAACTGTCCAAAAATTTGGTCTCCTGAAATTTCGACCTCTTGAAATTTCGCTCTCTTGAAATTTCGAACGTGTGGAGGGAGAGAGGGAAGTGTGAAGATGAGTGTATCCAAATGAGGCTAAGTCACCTTCTATTTATATGTAATGTTGAGGATGAATAGACGTGATTGTTGGGCTTCTGAGCCTCTACAAAAGTTTGTTGGTCGACCTTGACAATTTGACCATAATCAAAAGAAATTCATAACTTCATTTGTACATGTCAGAACTGGATGATCTTTAGATCAATCCTACACCTCTCAGAGAGAGGAATCCAATAAAAATATCAATTGTCATAAATAAGATGACCCATGTGGAGTTTGGCCCTAGTTTCCAATTTTAACACTCCTTCTCAACTAGGGAGAACTCCATTTGCTAATCCATTTGCCAATCTGTACTATCTTGCCATCAATGCACTGCTCTGCATTGCTCTACTCTGTTGAGCTATGAAGAAGAAGAAGTGATCGAGAATGTATCATACCATTTTCTACAGACCCGAAGTCAGTCCCAATCAAAGGAGAGTGTGTCATACCACTCTCACTAACCCGAAGTCAGTTCCAATCAAAAGAGAGTGTCTCATACCACTCTTACTAACCCGAAGTCAGTGCCAATTGATCCCAAATCAATATCGGTCATCTTAGCATAGGGAAGTACGGTAGTACACGATGCGTCCATCGTAGTACTATGGTCCCTATCCTCATTTCCCTACTCATTGCCCAGATGAGAGGTACTTCCCATGAGTCCTAGACTGCATGGGTAGGATGTCTCAGTAGGAGAAGGATGAACCACTCATCCTGCCTACATGTCGCCAAGGGATATCGCAAGGGAAAGCTAAACCACTCACTCTATGGTTGCTCATTTCTCCAAGAAGTACCCCAAGCCCCCCAGAGCTCCCAAAGCTTAATGTCTATCTCATACAGGACCCTCATAAGAGGGTCTCCCCACGATTTCAAGTCGTTCTCGAAAGGCCAAGAACTTGACCTTCCCCAGGGGCTTCGTCAAAATATCAGTGACCTGCTCATCAGTGCCAATGTGATGGAGCCTTATTGCTCCTCATTGTACCATGTCTCGGATAAAGTGGTACCTGATATCTATATGCTTGGAGCGATCATGAAACACGGGATTCTCTGATAATCGGATCCCACTCTAGTTGTCACAGAGGATCACAGTGGTATCCAACACATGTCCAAATAGCTCACTGAAGAGCTTCCTCAACCAGATAACTTCACAAGATGATCAGGGGGGCAGCTATGTATTCGGCCTCGACGGTGATCAAGGAAACCGATTTATGCTTCCTGCTCATCCAGGATATCGAAGCAAAACCCAAAGAAAAACAGCATCCAGAAGTGCTCTTGCGATCCACCACACTGCCAACCCAATCAGCATCAAAATAACAATGTAGCCTCACATCTCCGGCAGTGTATCTCAGTCCATGAGTGATTGTGCCCCGAATATATCTTAGAAGATTCTTGGCACCAATCCAATGTATATGATGAGGCTCAACCATATATTGGCAAAATGTGTTAACTGCAAAACATATGTCCGAACGAGATTTCACCAAGAACATCAGTGCTCATATGAGTTAATGATACTCGGAAGCATTTCCCAATTCATGTCCAGCAACACTACCACATAACTTCTTAAAGTTAAGTTCCATCAGAGTAGTCACAAGCTTGCAATCCACCATCCCAAATCTTTCCAATATCTTCTGACCCAGGTGGATATTGGTGACCACCTGCCTATTCCACTTGGACCCCCAACACTATCTCTTTAAATTTTTCGATTTCTTTAATTGTAGCACAATTTACTATTTTTGGCAGTTTTTTGGGTCCTAAACTTCCGGAGCCGTTTTGAGGCCCTAAACGACATTTTTAGGGAAAACGAAGAGACTAAAAACGTCTCAAATTGACTTGTCAATTTGTTTTTAGCTTTCTCTTCGAGCTCTTCGAAACGAAGTATTATGATAGCCAAACGGAGATTGTATGCCAAAGTTACGACCCCGAGAAGTTGATGTACCAATTTACCCAAACGAGGCCCACAATTTTGGCACTTCATCTCCTAGGGTTAAGTTTTTGGATGTTTAGGATTTTCCATTGTTTCTCAATAATAAATAGGCCTTTGAGCCTCATTGTAGCACAGTTCAGAGACATGTAGTCCCCACATCTTTTCTCAGAGATAAGCTACCATCGCCCAAGCTTGTCTTATTTATATTCTATCAGTATTTGATATTAATGAAATGAAGTGTTATTTCTACTGCATCTTTGTATTTATAGTTATATATGTAATTTGTTGCATTCCTGTTTAAATCCGGATCATCTTCACAACATATTTTCCTTGAGAGAGGAAAATTTCACCTAGCTTTTGCCAGACCTCCAACCCTAGGAAGTAGTGCATCTGTCCTAGGTCCTTTCTCTCAAATTCAGAATCCAACTCCCTCTTACATTTGTGAATGAAAGGGCCTGCACCTGTCAAGAAGAGGTCGTCCACATAAAGTACTAGAATAAGAGGTTTATCATTTTCAACTTTAAAGTAAAGGTTTGTGTTAGCTTCACTTCTAGTGAATCCTAGCTACATCAGATAGCTATCGATCCTCTCACACCAAGCCCAGGGTGTTTGCTTCAACCCATAGAGAGCTTTCTTCAACCTGCATACATGAGATTCATGATCATGTACTTCAAACCCCTTGGGTTGTTCCACATAGACTTCTTCTTTGATTGCATCTCGACATCAATTCTTCAAACACTGGAATTCGATCATTGTTGAGTATAGTGGTTCTAAATACATACCACTCAGGCAGGAGTCCTCCAAGGGTGGTGAGAGTAAGTTCCCTGTCAAGAATGCCTTCTCCAATCGAGAGTAGATCATTCTTGATCTCAGTAATCCTCAAGATATAGGATTGAATGTCCTCGTCCTTGCCTTCTTAATATCCTTCAATTTATTCTTGAGAAATAGAATTTGAATAGCATTACTAACCTTGAACATGCCGACCAACTTGTTGTAGATCTCCTTGGAGGTCTTCAATTCGGAGATGTAGGCCACCAGATGCTTGTCAATGGAATCCCTGATAATCTTCTTCGCTTTGACTTCAACCCTATTGTACTTGGTCTTCGCAACAGCCGGTGCATTTGAAGAAGGCTCAGGGATTTTACCCTGCACATAATCCATCACTTCTTTTTCTTCCAAGGTCAAATCAAGAGACATCTTCCATCCATGATAGTTAGATTTATCATGGAGCTTGTCTTCAGCTGAGAAAAAGGATGAGGAACCCATTGAGCCTTTTGTCATTGTCCAACTGTCTTTAGTGATTGCTCTTTCACTCTTGCTTGGGCTTTGCCTTCACCTCAGCTTTGATACCATGTTAATTTTAGACAACAATGGTATGTTCTATGCTTTAGAGTAATTTTATTCAATTTCTTTATTAGCCTAGTATCAATATCCATATTGGCAATCACATCAACATGATAGTAAAATGAAAATAGAACATAAACATAAACAGTAGAAGACAAGCCAAGACAAGAGGGCACAAGATGTGGCACCAGCCAGGGACAAACCCCAATGTGGGAAACCCTTGATCAAATCTTCTTTTAGTCTTCAATAGTTTAGTAAAGAGAGATAGTACAATTTATAAATCTGATCATTTATAATAGCAGCAAAAGAGCCCTAACCAGAAAATTCAACGTTGGTCAACAGGGCAGATTTGACCCTCAGCAAATCAGTCAAATTCAATCAACTTCAGCCTCCAAACAGCAAGATAAAACAGCCCTCAAAACAATCAAATTCAGCCTAGTCAAAGTCTGGTCAAATAGCCCACATGCGGTCATCCCTAGTTGCAATCAACATTTGGCCTCAATTTTTGTGCCCAAAAATGCAGTCTGCCCAAACAGAAATAGCTCACCCAAAAACGCAGTCAAACGAGTCAATGTTGTTGGTCAACACATGGTCAAATTGTCCAGAAATTCTGTCTCGTGAAATTTCGGCCTCGTGAAATTTCGCTCTCCTAAAATTTCGAAACGTGTGGAGAGAGAGAGCGGAGTGTGAAGATGAGTGTGTCCAAATGAGGCTAAGTCACCTTCTATTTATATGCAATGTTGAGGATGAATAGACGTGATTGTTGGGCTTCTGAGCCTACATAAGTTTGTTGGCTGACCTTGACAATTTGTCCATAATCAAAATAAATTCATAACTTCATTTGTACATGTCAGAATCGGATGATCTTTAGATCAATCCTATACCTCTCAGAGAGAGGAATCCAAGAAAAATATCAGTTGTGATAAATAAGATGACCCATGTGGAGTTTGGCCCTAGTTGCCAATTTTAACAATTTTACCCTTCAAGTAGTTGCTACATCATTGATTGTATAATCCTAGGCAAACTAAGATCTATTGGTTTTTCTAGTAGAAGCAAACTACAACAATTTTCTTCAGCGATAACTACTTCCAATGATTAGTTAGCATCAATTACATATAACATTCAATATCATTAAGCTACATAAGAAAATTTCAACCATTAGTCATAGTAGAGCAGTAGAAATAACAATAAGACATTGAGACAAGAGACACAAACAATTGAGTCTGGGGCCAAGGCAAAACCCACAAGGGGAAAACCCAAAATATTTCCCTAGTGATAGAGAGTTCAAAGTTCATCAATACATCCAGAAATAAGACATCAAGATAACATCTAAGTTTCTAACCAATAACAAGAGTTGCCAAGGCTCTCCTCCTTCCTTCTGAAATTCGACCTCCTCCTACTCCTTTCTTCGATGGATCAGAGATAAAACAAGAAATCATTGATGTGTCAAAGTGAGGAGGAGAGGTCTCCTATTTATATTCTTCCAAAGGGGTCGAAAGGGTGCCTCAAAGGGGCCTAGACAACTTGGGGCCAACATGATCAAGGAGGAGGCCGACTTGACATTTGTTGAGTTATTAAATTCAAATTTAATTTTTCCTTTTTCTTTTGATGAAAATATCGACCATGGCTATTATATTTCCAACCCTCCCTCTTAGCCAGGCAGGCACTTTTCATTCTCTCTCAAGATCAATCTCACTGACTAATCCATAGGTCTCTCAGCAATTGCCTAAGGGAGAGATCAGTTGCATAAGTCTCTCTTTCTTTCAAAATCAATCTCCCCGACCAATCCATAGGTCTCTCAACAATTGCCCAAAGGAGAGATCACAAGTCTCATCATAAGGAAAGATACATAGCATCAACCACATCCCATCAATCCATATCGTTCATGAGGCCAAACCTTCCAATCATATGCAATGGTTACACAAGGTCCATTTCACCGACCATAAACAGGGTCTCTCAGTCCATGACCCAAGGGATGAATCCCTATATCAATATCAATCTCCCAAACTATATAGTCTCTCAGTCCACAACCCAAGGGAGAGAACTCATACTTCCCAACCAAACCATTGGCCTCTTAGTCAACGACCCAAGGAAGGGAACTCAATATCAATCTCCCTGACCAATCCATAGATCTCTCACCAACTGCCTAAGGGAGAGATCACAAAATCATTGTCCCCGACCAAACTCATTGGTCTCTCAGTCAACCAACCTAAGGGATCACTCCATGCCACAAAACCAAGCTTCCCGACTAGAGTCAATGGCCTCTCGGTCAACTGACCTAAGGGAGTAACAATCTTCCCGACCATAATCTACGGTCTCTCAGCTACAACCCAAGGAAGATTCATGATGTTATACAATCAATGCTCCCTCTCCACGATGGGTCCTCATCCATTACAGGCTTCTCATAGAAGCAAACATTAGCAAACAACAGAAAAGTATACCATGGTCAAATCCAGCAGACAATAATAGGCTAAACAAATAGCTATTTATTTAGCTTTGATCGTGGCTTCTCACAGAGGCAAACACCAAAATATGCAACAGATAGTTCAACGAGCCAAACAAAGAATCAAGTCAACAACACAGTCTTGCAGTTCTTCAAATTTTTCATCATGGAGATGTCCATGGACTCACAGTCCATTATGCCAAATTGCAGCAAGGATTTCACCAGGCTCATGTCTTTTGGAAAAGAGTGCCCCATTACATAGGAAACAGAAGTCCTTAGCCCTTGTCAGAAACAAATCATCAATATATAGCAAAAAAATCACGAAGTCATCTTCAACACATTCAGATCAGCGTCGTTCTTAGAAACTTCTAGCCATCTTCATCTTGGTCACAGATCAAAAACATGCTTCAATTAGGTTGATCGTGTATGCTCCCTTTGAGTCCAGAGCTCATCCAATCACGAGTCTCTTCTTGTCACTTTGTTCTTTCATCAATTGCCACAGCCTTAGCAATCTTCACTATGTACCTACAATCCTCAGTAGGAGGCCATGGAAGAACAAACACAACCAAACAAGATACACAAGGACAAGAATATCAACAATAGTAATGATTTAAAGCAAGATACAAGATACTTATCTTTTGAGAACATGTCAGCGCCCTCTTAATCTTAGCCTTCTTGCATCCAACCTGCAAACGAACCTCATCATCAAGATATCATTTCTTCTAGGAGATAGGGTTTCTACTTTCAAGCGTAAACAATCAATCCATAAGCCCTAAGCTTTTATCTCCAACCTTTTTGTCTAGATAGAGTTAATAATTATTTAGCTAGGGTTTTGACTCCAAAGCCTAATAATTCTTCAAGTTTAGTCTAGATGTGTAACACTTATCCATGGATTCTTTTCCAACTTCATCATTCTCATTTTCAATATCAGCAATATGAATGTGATTAGTCCTAGGGTTTAGTCCACAAACCCTAGGGCTTGCTTGTTCAAACCCTTGCTCGGGTTTTACAAATCCAAAACATTTCAATCTTCCAAACCCTATATTTTTCAATCACATCAAATCTCAAATCCTCAGCAATAATCTGATCAGAATGGACTTAGAAGGGAAGCTTCGACCTCTTATTATTTCTACCTTGCTTAGCAAATGGTGTAACCTTGACATCCTTGCATTTATTCCAAAGTGAAAGCTACATGCTACAGATCAAGGAACTCTTTTATCAATGTAACAGTTGCGTTGCTTTTGCAATAAATTTCATCATTCAGGTCAAGGCTTATTCTCAAATATTCATGTCAGCTCTTAGTTATATAGGACTTCATTAAGAGAGACATTGGTCTTCAAGGCTTGAAGAGAAACAAGTAACATCTATAGATTTAATATACATTTTGCTCAATACTTGAAATTTCAAAGTAGTGTCCTGATGCTATTTTTGCAGACTTACAACTTGTTCGTTTTTTAATGATTCTTAATTGAAATACTAAGCCACTCATTATTGTTTGATTGCTCTAAAGATTTGAACAAAACTCAAAGGGAGATCATTAGTGAAACTTCAATAATCCATATCAGTGGGTTCCTCTTGAGACTCTAGACGAGATGGGTGGTCAGGACCGACATTATGTTTTCCTGGTCGTACAATAACTTCAAATTCGAATTCTTGGAATAGTAATAACCATTGACCAATTCGTCCTTGATTAACTGGTTTGTTTACAAGGTATTTTAATGCTTGTTGATCAATGTAAAATATAAAAGGGTTTGCCAAGAGATAATGCCGAAATTTTTGTAAGGCAAAAAATCATTGCTAGAGCTTCGCGTTCTGTCGTGGAATAGTTTCGTTTAGGCTTGTTAAGTTTCCAACTAGCATAGGTGTTTGGATGGTCTATCAATTCCTCGTCGGGTTGTGCTAGCACTGCTCCAACTACAACGTTTGATGCATCGACATGTACATGGAATTGTTTGGACTAGTCGAGAAACTTAAGGATTGGAGCTTCAACTAATTTCTTTTTTAACAACTGGAAAGACTCATCGCATTCATTAGACCAAATAAAAGGAACATCTTTCCTTAAAATCTCATCGATTGGAAACGTGATGTCAAAGTAATGCCTAATGAATTTTCTATAATATCCTGTATGCCCTAAGAATATTTTGATTTGTTTTTTATTTACAGGAGGCTTCAAATCTAAGATTACCTTGATTTTCTCCATATCTACTTTAATCCCTTCCTTTGAAACCACATGGCCCAGCAATATTCCAATAGGTGTTGCAAATATGCAATTTTTTTATATTCAAGGATAAATGTCTCTGACGGCATCTCTCAAGCATTAGTCGTAGCCATTGAATATGATCTTTTAATAATGTGTATATTGTCCAATCATCGAAGTATACTGCCATTGTTTTATAGATATACTCTTGGAATGCTTTAACAACGATCCTTGAGAATAATGTTAGAGCATTCTTCAATCCGAAAGGCATTACTCTGTAAGCAAAAGAGCCAAATTTAGTAACAAGAGTTGTTTTTTTCTTCATCTTCTTCCGCTATAGGTACCTGGTTATAGTCCAAGAATCCATCAGTAAAGGAATAACACTCATGTCCCGCAACCTCATCTATGATTTCCTCAGCAAAGGGGGTTGGGAATGGGTCAGTGACTGTTAATTTATTTAATCCTCGATAATCGACACAAATGTGTTGTATGATTGAGTCACGCTTCTTTGGCTAAATGACCATAGGGTTTTCCCACTCTAATGTTTCTATAGGGTAAATAATACCAGTGGCTAGCATTCCTTCAATTTCATTTTGCACAATGGGTTTATATTTGTGCGCAAGCTTATAAGGCCTTTTCTTTATTGGTTTAGCTCCCAGTATGTGATTTATTTTCATTTCTCCCATTTCCTTGACCAATCCTTCTAAAATCTTTAGAGCGAATATGTCTTGATATTCCTTAAGTAGATCGACAAATTCTACGATTTGTTTCTCCGACCAATAATCACCAAGTCAAGTGATTTTCAGTCAGTCGTCATTTGATATATCTACTTCTCGTATTTTAATCTTAGCGTCCATCTAGTCGGGTGTTTTAGAGTCATCAATTTGTTGTTCCCCGACTTTTTTTTTTGATATTTTGGCGAAAAGTCTATTTTTTTTATTTCTCGGTTTCTTCTTGTTTCCTGACTTTATACTCTGTGTGAATTCTTTTATGATTTTCAAGATGATTTTTGTTCAAACAAAAGTTGTGACCAGTAATAGATGATTCTTCCATTTCTAAACAACTGGCCCTCTTTTGTTCAAACGTGTGCGATATATGATTACAGGTCACTGAGGCATCAACTAATTTTCGATGGTCGGTTTTTCTATGATAAAATCTTTAATTTTAAGCGTTGCATCCTTTAAGTATGATTCGTCTGATTTGAACTTGAAATCCTTGATGAAGTTTTCCCTTGATTCTTTCCATTGAAGTGATTGACCACGACCTTCTTCCAATTCATATCATTTATTCAATAGGTCATCCAAGGTGTTTATAAACATATGTGGCCAAACTCGCTCATCTTTATAGTCGATCGTTCTCCCTTCCAATTCACATGTTTGAATATGAGCGATAGGATCTTGTCCTGCGCTAAAAGTGGGTATGCTTGCTTGTGCAGATAACTATTTTCCTCTGAAGCGCTCCATAAAGTATGTTGTTGCAGTCGTCCATGTTTGAAGTCGAGATGAATGGGTATCCCACCATCTCACGAGTTGTCCTGTGAAAGTTCGCACCAAACTCTGCATTTTGCCATGTTCTTTGATGGTCTTTGTTACTTGCTCTACATGATTGACAGAAGACGCCCTTTCTTTAAATCGAATGATGTTATTAGAATCATTGTTAAATCTGTTAGAAGTAGAGAAGGTATTCCTCAGCAATTTTTTCACATACAATTAGTATTTCTTTAATAGAGTAACATGGACGAATTTTTTATGTCGGAATGGCTTGAATTGTCCAAAATTATTTTGCTTTTGGATTAGTAGTTTTCAATCTACCATTCATAAAGCTCTATATCAGAGTTTTGTCCAATGGAGAGTGGTGAACTTATCAAAATTTCACCATAGGCATTTGGTTCAACATTGTCATGATCTTCATGCAGTACTTGATAGAGTTGTCTCATTTCAGCTTATTCGTCAAAAGCTTCAACCCAAGGCTTTCCTTCTCGGGGGTCTAAGGGAATGATAATTTTATTATTGTTACCTTTTAGGTTAATTCTATCTTTTCCTAATGATATTGTTGCCTTCATTTTCCATCCCCAAGTTTGGTCAACTAATGTCGAGTATGCATGGATTCCGTCGACTACGTTAATGACTTCAAAGTCGACTATCGTCGGGATCCCCATTATGTTAGTTTGTACATGTCACAACATCCCTATTGGTTTCATAAATCTCTGGTCCAATAATTTAGGATAATTAGTCGTTTTGTGTAGGCCTCATCGACCCATATTAATCCACATCTCTCTTGGCAGAATGTTTATTTGCAAACCGAATTCCACCACAACTTGTCTAACCATGTATCCATTTACTTCTAATTCAACTTGTGGATCATGATCTTCTAATTGATTTACTTGTGAGAGTTGACGAACATTTTTCCCTTTTTCTCTGTTTCCGTTGCAATTTTTTAGCATATTCAGCAATTCTACCAAGAGAGCAATAGAATGTTCTTCTTTTAATAGTTCAAGAAATTCTTCCAAGATTAGATCCTTAGATAATCGTTGTTGGTCAGTTTCTTTCATAAAAAATTCGACAGCTTTTGTCATTGCATCATTTTGTCCTTGCATATCAGGGTATTTCGTCGTGTTTTGACTAGTTGAATCACTTGGTGGTCTTGATTGTTGTTATCTTTACGTGCTCTTGACCTTGTGACTACATGAAGGCTTTTGGAATTTAAAATCTCATGCTTAGGAACTATTTGTAATAAATTAATAGACTTTTTATTTAAGATTTTCTCAATATTTTAGGGCAATCCTCCAAAGAATGATCACTCAAACCACACATATTACAGAAGCGTAAACCAGTTTTATCTTTCAAGGGGAATTTTGTAGCAATGCACCCTTCTTGCCAACAGGTATAGCAATAAAATCTCCCTCAACCTTGACCACGACCACATCCCCTACCATTGTAACCTCCTTGTCGTCCACCATAGCCAACCTGACCACGTCCTCTTCTGCTGAAAGATGGTAGTTCACTAAATTGATCGATACCCTGAGTATGATAGACAACATGGTAATTGGGTTTACTTTTTCCATTGAGTGGGCATTCCTGGGTGGAATGCATGTTGTTCTCATAGATGGCGCAAAACTTCAGCTTGGAGTTTTGTAGGTTGTATTGACAGTGTTTGGTGGATTGGTTAGAGGCGACTTGGCAGATATCACAATATACGTCGGACTGTATTCTTCGAACATATTGGTCGAAATAATCTACAAACTTACAAATATCTTTTGTATGTCCTTCCATGTGGCAATTAGTACACCAAAGATGGTTCTTTTGGAGTGCCAATTGCATTAGAAAGTTTTGTAAATGGTCTAGTTTGTCTTCAAGTTTGTTGTCAGTCAATGAGATAGTTGATTGGCCTTCGTCATCTTGCTCAATGCGTTGTGCTAATTTCAGTGCCTCTTCATAGTTTGTAACTTCATGCATTCGAAGCAGTCCTCAGATTTTCCGAAGTAGACCAGCCACATACCATTGAACTAAGAGATGTTCGTCATGGTATAAAGAATCTGGCTCAACAAATCTTTGAATCATTTGTCATATTCTCGTACAGATTTGCTTGGTCTTTGCTTGATTTCCTTTAATTTTTGAGTTCCTCAATGCTTGACATCTTGAGCTTTGAAGAATGTCAGAAAATTGGTCTTAATTTTGATTTTTGATTTAGGTTGTTTCTCTGTAAGGTTCATAAACCATGTTAATGCTTGTTTTCTTAAGGCTGCACAAGCAAACTGTGCCATTCGCTTGTCTTCATCGTTAATATCATTTGCAATCCGAAATTTTTCGCAAATAAACCAGTGCCTTTTCAGGTCATTCTCGCCTTCATAGATGGGTATGTGGTTCAAACCCATTTTGATTGAATGAGGTAGTGACGGTTGAGATGTTAGACTATTGCTTAAATGGTCGTTATTGTCAGGCTCATCATCGAATGATGTATTCATATCTTCTTCTTTATCATTGATAACTTGTGATAATGATTTGTCGGTCTAGCACGCCCTATCTATATATTTTGTGAACTGACTTTCTCGAGGTCGCGACTCTTCGTCAAGCGATTTTATACTTTGGGTTTCTTCTATGGATACAAGCTACGGCAGGTGGCATACAATCATCAGATTGGTTAGTTGGAGAAGTACTTGTTCTACTTCATTATTATTGTTTGATTGATCTTGGTCATGATTTTCTGTCTCTTGATAGTTTCTTTGTTCTTGTTCATTATACCAGACTACAGATATTTCAGAATAATTTCGCAACTGGAGAAATTCTCAAATGTTGGGACTCGCTACTGTTGTAGTCAAAGTTCTTATTGTTGGACTAGAATCGTCAATTTCCATGGTGTCTACTTGCTCTCTAGGGGTTATCAGTAGACCTTCATTATCTATCGGTGTGGGTGGTGCTACGCCTCTCAACTCTTCTAAGGAGTCTCGTGCATCTTCGCTCTCATGCTCCTAATTCTGGATTCTTCTTCTCTGGTATTCTTGTTCTCTAATTTGCTCCCGACGTTGTTGTCTCTTGTCCCTTGCTATTTTATGTATATCAGTCGATTGTTTATATTGTCGATCACTATTTGGTCGGTTATTTTCTTCTTGTTATTTCCTAGCAGTCGACTTTCTTCTTTCCATTTTTGTCAAATATACGTACTTCAACTTTATTTCTTTCTTTTTCATTTTTCTTCTTTATTTCTCACATCCATTACCCCCCCCATGTCGATCCAACTTAGTGCCAGTTCACGAAAAGGTATCTGTCGGCCATGATTATTTGCTTAAGAAATAATCCCATGCTTCCTTTGTATCTTTACATTGAGCGTCAAGAAATTTTCGCCACTTGGTTTGATATTTCTTCCAATCAGTATTGGCTAGTATCCCTAACGGTGGTCAGTACTCAACAATATGTCCTGCACCTTTTTCAAGAAGGAACTTGTGTAAAAGGGTAGGGATTGTGCAAAAGAAACCATCGTGCAGGTCATCATGAAATATGGTCTTAATACGTTCGATTGAAGTCTGATATTCTACTGCCTGCACTTCGCAATAGTTTTCCATCGACTCGAGCCACTCATGTAGATACGTTCGACCATCATTCAACAGTTTCAGTAACAATCAGCCGTCAGCTTCGTTCTGAGGTTTTTTCATGGGCAACGCAGTCGAGGAACTTCTTGATTTCAACCGGGGCACCTCCTATGAATCGTTCATGCGCTTCTGTAAAGAAGTTGGCTCTGGATTCTGCAATTGTTAGACGATTTCTACGCGCGTAGTTCTTTAAATAGATAGTGATCTTTGCCTCCCACCATAGCTATATCTCTTTTAATGTTAACATTTATGCCTACATAATATGTGACTCAAGTTCTGACTACCAGCAACGGAACTAATGTTGTAATCTAGCGAAAAGCATACATTGTTACCAATAAACAGACATCAAGTAATCATACGACAAGCACAGATAAAGATGCAAAGAGACAAAGTAATGGAGAACCAGCAGAAGAGCGCAGATATATCTATATTAAATGTCGAACTAGAACTGTTACAGTGTTATGCAGACAAACATATATATAAATTGTTAGGATAGTTATGCTAGTCTAATTGTCCGACCAAACATGATGCTTAGTTGTTACTAGTTAACCTTTCATTACATTACAGATTTATCGACTTGACTTGGACTAGTCGGCTCAGCTGACTAGCTCCTCCAACACTTACAAAGGAGCATAGCTTTGAAAAAATATATAATAGATTTTCCAAGTGACATGGTCTTTGATCCTGGGACTTATAAGCGTCGGCTTCTTTTCTTCCAAATCAATTAGGTTGGCCTTTTTCAGTGTGATATCATACTTCTTTTATGTATCAAAGTGTCTCCTTCAAGCAGTCTTAGTGTCAGGGTTATACCATAGATCTGAATCCTCCACAAAGTTGTGTCACAGAGATGAGAGTATCATAGACCTCGCATGTTCACAAGGCTATTAGAGCCTCAAATTTGCATTGTTCACAAGGCTATTGGAGCCTCAGATCTACATTGTTTTCCATAGAGAATAAGTGCCTCGGGACTTGCATCATTCTACAATGATTTATGTTTTGAACCTCACATCATTCCATGAGAATTTGCTCCATAAACATTGCATGATTCCATAGATATATAGTCTCAGATTTCACACTACTTCCACGGAGATAAAGTGCCTCAGGTCCACATAGTTTCCACAGAGAATCAATGCCTTATGTCCACAATTATTTTTCATGGAAGACAGGTGTCTTTAGTCAGCAATTTTCCACAGAAGGTAGGATGCCTCAAATCTGCAAAATTCCGCAAAAGATAGGATGCCTTAGAATATTGTGCATATTAAGAGCCACAGAACTTCGCATGCCACAGGTCTGCAAGGTATGTTGCCTCAAGCTTGAATGAAATAGGTGATTATAGAGATATGATGCCACAGAACTCGGCCTAGGTTACAGATCTCTGTGACCCCACATTAGGGTTCAGATGCTACTGAGGTAGTAGATCAGATCCTAGAAGAAGCTCACTTAACACGGACTTTCCGTCCTTAACTACCTTAGGTTCGGATCCTTCTATAATTCGGATTACTTTTTCTTTTACAATGGCTAGGTCTTATTATAGTTCCACAGATGCCTCAGATCAATCACAATATATCACAGGCAGGAGGCTCGGATTTCATCCATCAAAATCAACTTATACATTAGTCCAGTTTATCGAACCATTTCCAAAGTGTTTGTATCAAGGATAAACTTATAATTTATTACAAGAGAACCACATAAGCAATTTCAATCTTGCCAAAAGTACAATTCAAACTCTACCATTACAAAGATAGAGCTCGGACTTCTCTGACACAGATGGTTTGGATGAATTACCTCAGTATGATGTATATGAGCCCACAACTTAGCTTGGATAAAATTACTTCCACAGTATAATGTGTCCCAGACTTCAAGAAGCTTGGATCACTTCATGGATAACTCGAATCCTAACACAGAATTCAAACTTCACTCAATTCGGCCCTTAATTCCAAGGATATGAGGGAGATCGAATTAGGATCATTATTTAGAACTTACACTTGCATTTTTAACTACCACAGAGATGAGGCTCAAATCACCTCAACATAGACTTCAGACCCTTCCATAAACCTTAGAACCATCTCGCAAAACAAAGAGTCGGTTGACAACACTTACCTTACTCAGATAGCACAAACTTTTCGATCCTTCTTCCACAAGATAATGCAATTATTTTATCATGATTGCTCACAGAGATACAATACCTCAGTAACTCACATATCCATAGAGAGATAGTGCCTCAGTGAAACTCGGTTGGAATACAAAGACATAGGAACTTGAGCCCAGGACTTCGCATAAGCCTCAGATGATGATTCAAAGTGTCTTCCTCCCAAATTGCTCTTCAAATGGCTCAAATTCCATGTTGATTTTTCTAGTAGAAGCAGACTAAAACAATTTTCTTCAAAGATAACTACTTCCAATGATCAGTTAAACTTAGCATCAATTACATATAACATTCAATATCATTAAGCAGTTATACATAAGAAAATTTCAACCATTAATCACAGTAGAGCAGTAAAAATAACAATGAATTATGAGACAAGAGAGACAGAAAATTAGGCCCAAGGCCAGGGGAAAACCCAGAAATCTTTCCTTATGAGAGAAAGAGTTCAAAGTTCATCCCATAAATAAGACATCAAGATAAAATCTAACCAGTAACAAGAGTTTCCAAGCCTCTCCTCCTTCCTTATGAAATTCGGCCTCCTACTCCTTTCTTTGCAAGATCAGAGATAAAACAAGAAACCATCAATGTGTCAAAGTGAGAAGGAGAGGTCTCATATTTATAGTCATCCAAAGGGGTCAAAAGGGTGCCTCAAAGGGGCCTAGCCAACTTGGGACCGACATGATCAAGGAGGAGGCCAACTTGAAATTTATCGAGTCATTAAATTCAAATTTAATTTTTCCTTTTTCTTTTGATGAAAAATACTGACCATGGCTACTATATTTCCAACAAGATCACGAACCTAGTGAACCCATGGTCTAAAGCTTGTGCAAAATTTTGGGAAAAATGGTGGTGAGTGCTACTATTGAGTGAAAATGTGATCAATGTGATGAAGTTGTTGCTACAAATCAAGGAAAAAAGGTAAACGGTGGTTTGGTCTAAGCCTTCAACCTTTCAACCCTATAGTCTTCACCTTTGAACCTTGGTTTGTAACCTCAACCTTCAAAGCTCAAACTGTGGTCTGGTCTAGCCCAGTTGTAGCATCCATCTTGACCCATCAAAGACTCAAAGAATATAGCTATTGCAAAACACTCAAAGCCTATAGTCATTAGGCTAGGCTATGACTCCACATAGGTTTAAAAGCAATGTTTCACCATGTTTTTGGGATGGAGTGATGCGGGAACAAGGAGACACAAAGGGGGAATGTGTGGGAAAACCCCCAAGTGGAAATTAAGGGGGAATTAATCAATTTGGATTAATTGCAACCCTTAAAGTTTGGCAAGTTTTGAACTTGAACCTTCAAATTCATTGAACTAACTTAGGTTACAAGTACATACGAGCAACATATCAGAAGCTAGTACAAGATTGTCCTTCAAGTAATCACAAGCTTGGACTCTCCAACGCATCCAAACCCTAACCAAAAAAATGGTTTATCAAGGCATCACACGAAGCAACTCCTAGCCACTCCAACGGCTCAAAAACAAGCTAGGATTACCACCAATAAGTCCTCCCTTGATCTTTCCAAGCTTGCATCATGCAAGCTCCCCCTAGCAAAAGCACTCCTATTTTCTTCTAGAGTTTCTTTGCTATGAACCCTAGGTCTTCCTTACACAAGGACATCAACCTTGTCACTTAAAATCTTCTCTAGGTTTTGCCTCTCACAAACCCTAGTGCCTTCCTTGCATCAACACAAGTGCAAAGACTCGACACATGTTCACCAATAACATATAAATGATCTAAAGAACTTTCACATGCATACTATATGATTACCACAACTAAAGACTCTCTCCTCCCTTCATATAGAATAGGTGAGGTGGACCAACAAAAGTAAAATCGACAAAGTCCAAAAGCAATCTAATCTAATTCTCAATATAAGGTCTCCAAGTAAAGTGATCTCTTTCCAACATGTAAGGCTCCTCAAATGTTGTGTTCTCCAAGCATGGGCTCCAAGTTAAGTTGCAAGAAAAGTGGCATGAGAATTTGTACCATTCTCGGAAACTAACTAAAATGTAGAAATGTGTTTCATACAAATTGGAAACACATTTATTAATTGCTAGCCCATGTTTCAAGCCTATTTAACAATCCATACAATGCATTTCATGGTCTGACTTGGGCAATTTTGACTAGATTCGACCACACAGAACCACCTTGACAACTATAAACCTTAATTCAAGGTTAACTAAGCATTAACAGTGCTTATAGAATCCTCTAACAATGACAATCTTTTAGACACAGAATTTCCTTCTCAATTTTTCCTGACACTGTGCAAGAGTGATTTCAGCAAGAAGAATTAAATATTTTGGGCAGCTTGAGCAGGGGAGGTTCCAAAAAGTGGAATTTCGATGTCTTAGACAGCTACGGCAAACATTGTAGTTTTTGGGCAGCTACAGCCATCATTTCCTGTGTGTTTAGGTAAGCAGCAATCAATTTGGTTATTTGGGCAAGCTACAACTGGGATTTTCTGGTGTTCTGGGCAGATTCAGCAATCATTTCCTGTGTGTTTAAATAAACAGCAAACTTTCTTGGTAGTTATTTGAGTGCTTTATTATACTTAATGCATCTATTACTCATTGCAGAACTGTTTTATTTTTTTTGCAGCAGCGGCAGCGATGGCTTCCAACCAAACTGCTTCTCTTCCTCCAACTGCTAAAATCAACAAGAAGAATGACTTGTATCCTCTTTGGAGGCATGTTTAGAAGATTGCAGGAATTCCTGATGGTGGTTCACAGGAACCAGAGTGCAATCTCTATCATCAACCGTACAAGGGCTCTTACCTAACAGTGAAGGCACACTTTTTGCACGAATCAAGAAAGGGTGTTGACTGCGGTAAAAAAATGTAACCCAAAAGAGAGGGACCAGGAATTTCCCAGTTCACTGGTTGTGTAGTGAGCTAGGGCAATCTGATCTAGGGTTTCCTTAAATAAATCAGGGTTTTTCCACAAATTCAGATAAGGACACAGAAATTTCAAGTAATATTTCGTTCCAGATTTAATAATTCAGTATGAATTGAATTCAACAGACTTGAACTACTTGCATCAACGAATCCAAGCTAATCTATTCCACAATCTCACTAGTATTATGCAGAAAATACCCTAGATAGCTTAGAAATGATAATTTCCTCTTCTCTGTACACAGTTTCCCTTGGAAATTCTTCCAACCCCTTTTACTGCTCGTGAACTGTCCCAGAGATCTCGATCTGGTGACAGACTCGGATCAGAACCCTTTTCAGCCATAGTCAATTAACTTTCGAACTCTGTACAGGAGCCCAAGCTTATCCCACGACTTCAGAACTGCCAGTGCATAAACACTTGGAGATCTTCTGGCTCACCTGGCACGATATGAATGGTTCTGGGTACTCCAGAGCCGCTACAGGTAAGTATAATCATCCGGCAGTCTTAGAGTGGGTAGGGTGGGTTACAATAACTTCAAATAGAGATTCCTCCTGGCTTCAATTAATTTATTTATGAAAGGTTTACACAAGGTTTCATTCTGCTTCTTTTTCAAGCTTGTTGGTCTAAGAACATCTGTCAAACTTCAGAAATAAGTTTTGCTAGTTTATCCTTGCCTTACGGCTACCACAGAGAATTTGCCCTGCGGCCCACAGAAGTTTCATCTGCCTCAAAATTGGTTTGTTTCTTTCCTTAAGTCCGTGATGCTAGCCTCTGGATCTGTGGCCTGCTTCAGGATGCCTTTATTTTCCGATAGAGAGAGAAATCCGTGCCGAATAAAGCCCAAGAGATTTTTGGTTGATCCACAGTGAATTTGACTGCTTCTGGAGTTGTGATCTGCTTTAGGAGGTTGGGCACAGAGTGATATTAAACTCATAAAATACCTTCAGATGGCCTGGATTGGGTCTTCGCTGAACTTCAGGACATTTGCTGATGTCAGGAGCAATGCTCCTATGGCCACAGCACAATTCGTATGCTTCCAAATCAAGTTTGTTTCAGGTTCTGCCACAATTTGCCTTCAAACCAGATTTATTTGACCTCAGGGGGGAGTCTGGATTTGGTCCTTAAGATTAATTTGCTTGACTCGAATGACCGCAAGTGACCCAAATCAGAAGAATGGGCTCTTTTAAGGGACTTGGGATGATTATAACTCCTTTCCTGACAGTGTGGTTCTGAATCCAAATGCAAAGCATAATGGCGGCATACTCCTAACACTTGAGTAGGTTGCACGTATGTTAAGTTTTAACCTTCCATATAAAAAATTGCTCTCTTGCTCCTCTGTTCTCTGAGTTTGAAAGCTGGTCCTTAAACATGCTTGTTTTTCTGTGTCAAGCCCATACACAATTCAATTTCATTGTTTATAGAATCATCGTTCATATGACATTAATATGTAAAGGGCCTCCTTTCAAGCCATCAGCTAAGAGTTAAAACCAATAGTGTTATAACACCTCACCACTATCACTTACTTAGTTATACGGCCTTCTTATTACAAATTCAAGTAGTTAAAAATATGTGTTTATTATTCAATAATTTCAATTTCTTTTTCAGACATTTATTCCAGTTCATAAACAACAAGAAGATCACAAAAAAAGCAAAATGCTTAAATATTTCTTCCCTTTCAACAAATTTTGTAATGTTTCAGCATGAGTTTGTGTCTAAACTCTTAACTTTCTTTCCCACTGGAAAACAGTCTAAAATGATGCCAAAGAAACCAATTCACAAGAAATAGCCATTAGATTATTCAATGTAAACACATAATTTCTTTAAAACAAAGAAATCTCACATTGAAACACCCAAAGAAGAATATAAAAAGTAGGAAAACAAACAGTTTTTAGAGTTTTGACGTACAAATGATCAGATAAAAAGGAAACCGGAATCTAATTTACAATTTGTGAATAAAGTTTACAGTGGCAAGAACATTATAGCCACTACAAACTATGTAGTTGTATTTAGATGTATTTTAAATTAACTGCCCAAAAACTTGATTAGTAATTCAATTAGAAAGAAAAGAAGAAACAAAATTAGACTGTTATGCTTATATCTATTTTCTACGAACATCAAATTTTTATAAATCTGAGGAATTATTTAAAAACTATCCTTCCTTGAAAATAATACAGTGATCACTACACACATGTACCCTATAAGAGGTAAAGAGAATCATACAGTCACGTCTGAAAACCCAACAAAGTTATCAAGTTCTCCAAAATGAGCCTGCACAGGTGCTTTTGCTGATGATGGATCTGCAAGTTGTGTAGAAGGAACACCATAGAATGCAACAACGCTATCAACTTCTGGAACCAACACAGCACTTGCAATAGATAAAGCACCACCCATGCAAAAGCCTGTTACTCCAACCTGCAATGTTCAAGCAGACAACAATTCTTACTCAATTAAAGGAATATATTAAAATTAAATTGTCAATATCCTTTGCAGCTTTTGGTGTAATGGGATTAATGTGATATAACAACAACCACCAACCAATCAATTTATCTTATTTTCACATAACTATACAAAAATAAAATTCACAATCTTAATATATAGAAAATAAGTCCCTGATATGAACTCCCTCCATAAACTGTAATGGCTGGTCCTCACCAGAACAGTGCAATCCACACATTTGGCTATGGCCAACTCATATTGTCTCACTAATGTATTTGGTTAGGAATTGATGTAACCCAGTGTTACTTGGGAGAGGGAGCGAAAGCGGGGAGCGGGAGCGACATTTTCAGAAGCTCCCGGTTTGGGAGCGAATCCCAGAGTGTTTTTTATATAATATATATATATTTTATATTTTGATACATATATGTCAACAAAAACATAATGATTAGATATAAAAAACATAAAAAAACATAGATTGAACCATATAACAACAATCATCTAGAAGTTATAATCTTCATCAACCACGTCCACAAGTTAGTAACATACAACATATTGAGTCTCATGATTCATCAATCTTAAAGTTTCAAGCTTTCAAAATTCAATATATAACATTTATCATCATTGATCACCAAAGTAGTACTTGTAAGCTAAGTGTAACCATTACAACAAATAATATCTAACATGAAATGAAATGAAACAACTTTCCACTTTCATGAAGCATCATATTCATAATTCATTACTAATGAGTTATAATTGCCAACTTCAAACTTAAATTGTCATATATTGTTTAAAAAATATCATAATAAATATGAAAGAGTCAATAGTTATAAAAGCTACTAGAAACTAGAAAAGAGAAGTAAATCTATTATCTATTTCTTATGCTTGGACCTCTTGCCACCACAAGAAATGTCTAATTTTTTAGTCTTGTTGGAAAATCAGGATCTTTGTCATTAATATCACCCTCTAAGCATTAATATCCAGAGGTATCTTTGTCATTACCTCTGTATCTGTATAGGGATCTTTGTCATTAATATCACCCTCTAAGCATTAACATAAGATAGAACAAGCATAGCATGTCAAGTCAAGATTTTGTTTGAGTGATGCGTACATTTTTAGGAGGGTCGCGATAGAGGAGTTTGACAACCAATGTCACTAACATCAAGGTACATAGAGGGATTGATGCTCTTGATTAAATACAAGTTCCATACCCTAATACATGACAAAATTCAATGGAAACATTGCAATCCCCCAATCTTGAAATCCTAAAAAACTGATAAGGCTGCTGGATTTTGAATGAAATCTAAAATTCTACTTTCTCCATATGAAATCCAATGAGGCTGGAACCACTCTCAAACATCCTGAGCCATTTGATGGTAATGTTAAGAATTTAAGCAAAAGGATGAAAATGAAGATTAAGGAAAGGATGAAAATGGAGATTAAGGAAAATGTCACTTTTACTTTAAGAATTTAACATTACCATGAATAGCATATCAATACTAGGGCCTAGACTTGATCATTAAGCTACCCCACTCAAAAATTATTTGTTTCTTTCAAAAAAAATTGCATTTCGAACATTACTACAAAAAAAAATTGCAAAAAAGGCAAAACACTCCCGAAAAGGCAGGGAGTGAAAAAAAATTTAGGGAGCGCGCTCACGAAATTGCTCCCTTTTCGGGAGCGCGCTCCCGAGTCGCTCCCGTCCGGAGCGCGAATTGGGAGCGGGATCGGGGGGGGCGCTCCCCCGCAACACTGATGTAACCATTATTGTGATACTAGGCTTTGGTTAAGGTCATCCTAGCCAACTTATACATGTAGGCTCAATAACCCCTCTTCGGAAAAGCACCTTACTTGTGTTGTGTAAATACACATCTCTCATTTGTATTTCATTATCTTGTGATCTTCTTGTTCATTCTTTAACCTATGAGCATCATTCTTTCATAAAAGTGTTTAAAGTTTAAACAGAAATACATCAAGTTTTGAGCTCTATTATCCACGGGATTATTTAAATGAGTTCATTCCTCTGTTGACCTAAGGACACCTATACCATTTTGCTCTACCTATGGTGGCTCTCTCTTGGTTATGGTTTGTTATGAATATAATTCATATAAAAATAATAAATATAAATATAAATATAATAATAATTAAGTAACTAATGGTAGTGAAGAGACATGTCTTAGAAACATGACCATTCATGAAAGGGCACCTACCTAGGGTATATAAGCAAGCCCTCATTCTCATTTGTAATCATCTCATATTAATTCTTAGACAATATTCAACATACAGTTACAAGTATTACAATGGACATTTACGTCTTTGAAGTATTTTAAAGATTCCCGTTGAGTATACGACTTTTGGTCATTACATGGTTAAATTATCTTGAAGTCATGGTATATGAACATCTTCTTGTGATCTATGCCAAGCATTGTTACATTTCATCTTGTTGGATTAGGGTTTGTGAAAGAGAACAGTGTAGATATACTATCTAAATAAGTTCTCTATCATCTTGAGAGGAGATAGTCATGGTCCCCCCCACCTTGGAGAACACTCAACTCAAGTTGGCTTAGCTAAACAATCACAAGCTGGCTCAACTCAGCAAATCAAAGATCAGCTCTATGAAGTAACAACTAAGAGCGAGCTCCACAAATCTCCAACAGAAACAAGATAGAAGATGGCCCCATGAATCTCCAAGAGACATACCTCGGCTTAGCTCAACAAACACAGGTCACCTAAGCTCAACAATCACAAGTCAGATCCGTGAAGTAACAACCACAAGTCAGCTCCATGAATCTCCAGCAAACATAAGTCAACCCCACAAATCTCCAACAAACACAGGTCGACCCTGTGAACTCCTAATCTAAAGCACAAGAGGGCAGATTGGGCTTCTCTGAAAGTGGATCTGTGGAGGCATGTGACAATCCATTAACATAACCAGAGAGAATATTGTGAATGCACCAAGTACATAAGTCTATGCACTAATACACTATAAATGAAGAATGTGGTCAAAGGAAGTGTAATCACTAGACCAATATAATATGCTTTCCTTCAGGGTTTTAAGGGTTAACCTATACCTGTAATATGCTTTTAGCTAGATAAACCTATACATTGCAAGGGGCAAACTGTCCCTCTCACCTCCAAGTCGATTCCAAAACTTACTTCTAGGTAAACCAGATCTAGATGTGATCTATTTCTAATGTAATACCTCAACTTGACCCTAGACACCTGCCACCCTCCCACTGCCCCATCCCTTATCATTACTCCCTTGTGACCTATCCCTACCCTCCAGTTGCCACCTGTAGGCCTTGCTACCTAACCTACACCCTTTACACCTACACAGGCTACTGAACAACTACAGCAACTCACGAATGACCCCAAAGCACGGGCTAGTAACAATAATGGGGGGAAAACAGGGTGTCCAATAGCTGGATGATCCTGGCGAATATAGGTGACCAAATTTGCCACCATTTTAGAAACGATGCTACACTTTGCTATTTCTATAGTGGCTTTGCAAGCACTAAACTTCTTATGCATTTTTCAAGCACATCCCATGCATTTTTAGGGATCAACACAGCCTAGAAATCTTTGATTGCTAGGCTAACCAAACTCATAGAACTCAGGAAAAGCTTTATAATGGTCCAAGAAACACCTCAAACAAAGTTCATATGCAAAGTTGCGGCCACAAGAAGTAAACATATCAACTAGGCTCCTCAAGGCCCACATTCCTTTTCCCACCTTACCTCCTAGGGTTAGGATTTTGGATCTTGAGGTTTTACTTTTATCCTCTTAGGGTTTGATGTTAAAAGGCAACTACATTTTGTTGTAATGGATTTTTTGCGAATAAGCATAACAAACACATCAGCTATAGCTGGCACTGAGCCAACAAGACTTTCTGGAAGCCCTGTCCTCCTCAAATTTCACATACCTCTGCACCATTGTCTTCCTGAGTGCAAGAATGTAGATTTTGTAAGCCTTCGAGGTCTCGATGTATCCAATGACGATATCCTTCTCCACAGTAGGCTTGAGCTCCGTACTCTTATCTAATGGATTGTGGCAATAAACCAAGCACCCAAAAATGTGAAGATCCCCAACCTCTAGTTTCTTCCTTGTGAATGCCTCTTCAAGGGTCATCCTCCCCAACACCTTGTGTGGACCCCTGTTTTGCAAATAAGTTGTTGTGTTACACATTTCTACCCATAAGAACATAGGCAAATACTGATCATGCAACATTCCTTTGGCTGCCCCAACAATGGTTTTGTTCTTCCTTGCTAATACTCCATTCTGTTGTGGGTTATATGGAACTATAGCTCCCTCTAAATTCCAAAATCTACACAAAACTCCTTGAGGGCATTCGAGTTGTACTCACCTCAATTGTGAGATCTAAGCACCTTGATCTTTTTCCTCGTCTGGTTCTCCACAAAAGCTTTAAACTCTTGGAACTGACTAAAGACCTTGTCCTTAGTCTTCATAACATACATCCAAGTTTTCCTGGAGTGGTCATTTATGAAGGTCACACGTAGTAGTTGTTGCAATAGACATGGCTGACATGGGCCCACGTACATTTGAATGGATCAAGTCTCAGATCCCCATGCACCTGTTGGCACTGCTAGGAAAGATGGTCTTGGTGTATGTGCCATTGGCACACCCCTTGCACACATCATGTTGATCTATATTGAAATCAAGGAGCTCGGTCATGGCCTCCCTGGGCACTTTGAGTGCTCAATGGTGCAAGTGTGTCATTCTCTTATGCCACAGCTCCCCAAGTCCAGACAGTTATTGTTGCTTACCAACGCTTTGTATGGCTTGAACTGAAGTTTGTACAGCTTGTTCCTTCTCACTCCAAGCACCTTTGCTATTTTGAAGTTGGAACCCTTGCGACAAATATAGACCTTTCCATCTCAGAAAAACACCACACAACCCTTGTCCTTCAAGGTCGAAACAAAAATCAGATTCTTTGTCAAACCTGGAACATACAACACATCCTTCACCAGAAGATGCTTCCCGGACTCCCTCTGAAACTTAACAATTCCACTGCCTCTTGGCATTGTCACCAAGCTCAATGTGGAAGTCTAAACCAACGTTGCACAAAGTGGGGAGGTTTTTTGGAAGCAGGGACACAGAAACGTTATTTCCCAAATACCAAATTAGTTGTAGAAGACATAAAACATGCATATTTTTACATAAATCAAGATATATATGGAATCCATGATTCCATAGTACATCAATGATTAATTATTCGAGCATCAACCATCTAGATTCTAGCAATTACAAACATACATCAATTTTTTAAGCATATCATAAAACATAAAACATTTATAAGATAAAAGCATCAAACATTCAAGTAACTTATCTAGCAAGTGAGCAACTGTCAACATGACCCATGTCCGAAATTCAAATAATAATGTTTACAAAATAGGCCACTTGGTTACCACCAAGACTCAAGTACACACTGAACTAGGAAGAGTAAGACAAAAAAGTTCAAATTCACAACAAGACTACAAGTCTAATCTATGCCAAGAGTAGTAAACTGTGAATATATCTACTAATCTCTCCTTCTTCCACCACGAACAGTACGTGATCCTCCACGTGGTGGCAATGAAGAAGATGGTGGCTCTTGAAGTTGTGGCAATGGAATTGATGAAGATGAAGCCCCTGGTATTGGTGTTGAAGCATGGAACCTGGGAAACAAGGGACCAAATGGGGGTGGCATCTCAACTCGATCATCCTCATCCTGGATAAGAGTATCCTCTAATTGCTCTAATTGCAACATTGCATCCTCCAAATTGGGCTCTTCTGGATTTTTGTCCCAAACCTTAAGGTCTTTATTAGTCTTTGCATCATCACAGTAATGGGACAACAATCGCAAGTTGCAGTGAACATAAACCAAGCTCTTTGCCTGGTATAAACTCAACATGTTCCTTTTAACATTATGGATGAAAGAATAAGAGCTCCAACACCTCTCTGCAGAAGAAGTGTTTACCTGAGTTATTAATGGGCCTGACTCAAATAATTACGCTTAAGGTGGCATTTCAGGAGGAATACTTGGCAGAACACCTTAGTGTAATAGCTCGTTGGAACCGGAACGAGAAGATCTATAGGATGGGATGGATAGAAGTGATTTTTGGAGGCTTGAGGAGGCATGGTGGTCAATTTACCATTTTTCCACATTAAAAAGAATATTTTAATTGAGGGAAATGTGTTAAATGATTAAAATAATAATAAAATAGGAGCTTCTAGAGGGGTCCATCAAATCTATAAAAAGAGGAGGAGGAGGCCATTAGAGAACATCTTGGATTTGATATTTCTTCTTGTATGAGAGGTTGGGAACCCGATTCTCTACTTCCTTGGTAGCCCCAAGACGAAAACCCTCGAGTGATTTAGTGAGATTGGGCAAGTACCCATCTCCCCTTGGTGAATTCATCCAGAATTCACAGGAGAGCTTAGCAATGGCAGCTCAGTTCAGTTTTGGTGGAGGGCTCGTGCAGCATTGGAGAAGATCCTTGAGGCCAGTTCTATCTCAGTTATATCAGCTATTCTATTATTTCACCGTGTAAAACCCCAATGATATATTATAATAAAAGCTGAGATTATTTCTGCTCATTGTATGATTGAATTGCATGCATTTTCTTGTTCTATTTTACATGGAAATCTTCTGTTAATCGAATAGTAACTTTATGGTGAAATTTTTGGTTGAGTTAAATTTTTGCAAAATAAGTCAAATATCTCATTTGGGATATTACATGATGATAATCTCCTATACAATAAAAAGATAGAATGGTTGCATCATTTAACACTAGTATTAAAACTCCTACAGCTTAACTGCCAATTTGCAAAAGATGTAAAGCGTGAAGTTGCAAAGAACGAACCTACAGCACATCATCATCTAAAACAGGGTTAAAGTTGTCCGACAAAGATTCACGACAATCCTGATTCACCCATGCCAAAAAGTCTGACACGGTTGAGGGGATTTCATCCACTACACAAATTTCGCATAATGTTTGAACTTCACTAAGTGATTTAAAGGACTCATGGCACTCCTCGCTGATCTTACAAAGAAGGATGAGATCGAATGGGCAGTGATAGTAGAAGCCACATTGGAGCACCGGAAGAAGGTAATGACTTTTAGCCCTGTACTTGCACCTTTCTCACAGCCTTTGTAAGTTGAAGGTGCATCAACAGGAAAATTAAAGTTGTCCTCATGCAAAATAATTTCATTTGAAAGAAAGAAGTTGACTAATAAGGAGACATCATTATCTATCTAGAATATACAAATGTTGGCCCAAATTGTTAAATTGGCAACTAGGGCCAAACCTCGTGGGTCATCTTATTCATGGCTAATAATATTTTTATTAGATTCCTCTTGTCAAGAGGTGTAGGATTGATCTAAAGATCATCCGATTCCGATAAGTATTCATGGAGATATGAATTTATTTTGATTGTGGAATTATTATCAAGCCGACCTACAACTCATGTAGGCTCAGAAGCCCAAGAGTCGCATCTATTCAAACATCAACAGTTGTGTATAAATACAGGAGAACTTTTCCTCATTTGCACTCACTCATCTCATCACATCTCTCTCTCTACTGTGCAGAAAAGAGTCTCTTCTTTACTGCGCAGAAAAGTGTCTCCCTCTCACACATGTGAAGCCGGACGCTGCTGAAACTGAAGCTACAACTGCAGATCCAAACTTTGACCAGCGTGGACCATCAAACCTCCTCTTCTGATATGTGTTGTAGGTTCATCTGAACCTCCTCTAAAGGCTGCAACTTTTGGTGGTGGAATCAAGTCGATCCGACGAACGGTTTGCGAGATATCGACTGCCCTAGTTTGAAGGAAGCTGTTGAAACTGAAGCTGCAACTGCAGAAGTGAAGTTTGACCTGCGTGGACCAGAAGATCTCCTCATCTGGACTGCGTTGTAGTTTCATCTAAACCTCCTCTGAAGGCTGCAACTTTTGGTGGTGGAATCAAGTCGATCCGACGGACGATTTCCGAGATATCCACTGCCCTAGTTTGAAGGAAGCTGCTGAAACTGAAGCTAAAACTGCAGATCCAAAGTTTGACCAACGTGGACCATCAAACCTCCTCTTTTGAACTGTGTTGTAGGTTCATCTGAACCTCCTCTGAAGGATGCAACTTTTGGTGGTGGAATCAACCCGATCCGACGGTCGGTTTGTGAGATATCGACTGCCCTAGTTTTGATGATGAAGCCACTAATGTTGATGCTGCTAATCTAGGGTTTGCTACTACTGATATAAATCAGATTTATTGTACTATTTCTCTCTGTTGAATTATTGAAGATAAAAGAAGATTTGATCAAAGGGTTTCCCCACACATTGTGGGGTTTGTCCCTGGCTCGCCGCCACATCTTGTGTCTCTTGTCTTGGCTTGTTTTCTGTCGATCGTTTAATGTTCTATCTGCACTTCACTTTATGTACAAGTGATTGCTAATTTGTGGAATATAATAAGAAAAAGAAGTAAATTGTTATAAGCATAGAACATACCATAACTTAACATGGTATCAGAGCTGAGGTGAAGACAAAGCCCGAGCAAGAGCAAGAGCAATCACTGAAGAGAAGATAGGCAAGGCTATCCTAGAAGAACAAGGAGTGTTGGACCATGTGAGAGGCAATATTGTTGAGCCTCCATCAAATGCATCCGCTACTGCCAGGTACAAATGGAAAATCGGAGAAGTCAAAACAAAGAAGATCATCCAGGACTCTATCGAAAAGCACTTGCTGGCCTACATCTCTGACCTAAACACCTCCAAGGAAATCTACGATAGACTGGTAAGTTTATTTAAAGTTAATGATGCAAATCAAGTTTTGTTTCTTAGAAATAAACTGAGCGAAATCAAGAAGGGTAAAGATGAGAGTATGCAAGCATACTTCTTAAGAATCACCGAGATCAAGAACGATCTCCTATCTATTGGGGAGACTATTACTGACAGAGAAATGGCACTCACGACTCTTGGAGGATTACCATCCAAATGGTACGTGTTCAGGACTACACTTCTGAACAATAATATAATTCCTGGTTTCGAGGAATTAATGGCTAGATGCATTCAAGAAGAAACAAGGGTAGAAGAGCAAGAAATGCCCATGCCTAAAGGTCCTCATGCTGCCTTTTCTTCTCATGCTAAGAAAAGAAATAATTCTGAGTCTAAATCAAAAAGAAAGGCTGGACCTAAGGGTGGAAGAAAAGGACGATGTTACATTTGCAAGAAAGCAAGTCACTATACAAGGGAATGCCTTGATAGAAAGGACTCTCACAGTGACGATGACCAAAATCCCTCTCATGGTAATCGAAGGGATGGAAAATTCAATAGCCAAGGTAAAAGGAATGTTGGAAATCAAGGAAGAGGACAACCATTCAAGAAGGCTAGAAATTCCAGGATGTATTAAATGCACCTGACCTCCGAAAGAACCTGGTGTCCATCTCGGCAATGGAAGACAAAGGCTACAAGGTAACCTTCAGCGATGGCAAGGTACGTGTATCGAAAAATAATGTTAAAGATGCCTTTACTCTTGGGTTTCGTGTTGATTCATTATATCAGGTCGATGAAAGTCAAGTAGGTGTCATGTCTTATGACACATCTCTTCAGTCTGAACTTTGGCATTGGAGGTTTGCCCACCTTCATTACAAAGATCTACCCGATGTAAGACATATGGTAACAGGGATGCCCGAATTCCGAGTAGAAAAAGAAGGTGCATGTTCGGGATGTGGCAAAGGAAAGCTCAAAAGGGGACCATTCCCCTCAAGCCTAAGCAAGACCTCTGATATATTACAGTTGGTTCACTCAAGCATACCTAAGGTTGGCATTAAGAGGGAGACTACTACACCACATACTCAAGAGCAGAATGGTGTGGCACCGTACGATTGTGGAAGTTGTCTCTATGGGTAGATGATGTAACAATTCCTGATGTGGAAGAACCGATGGACCCTATTTATCCACATGAGCCTTCCTCTTCCAGGAAGACGCCTTCATGGCTTAGGGGGATACTTGATGATGCTGAAAGACATGCTGCACCCTAAGGAACCTTCCATGAAAGTAAGAAACCCAACAGGTGTTTAGTCAATTTAGTGTTATCTAAATTGCTAGTATTTATTGTCAACCCGGGGCTCGTAAGCTGATGAAGTGAGGGTGTACTATATGTACTTAAGTAACCTCTTAGAGTTTTTCTTATCGTTGGGGGGTGTTGTTGTGGTTAATTATGTTCCTAAGATGGAGTGAGAATTTATAAACAAGTGAGTGATGGTGTGTGTGTAGAGTGAATTCTAAATGAGTGGGAGTGTGTGTGGAGTGATCTCTAACTAATTGCTTGAAAGGAAATGCTTGGAAAGAATAAATGAATTGAAATGACTTGAAATAAAATTGAAAGCAAATGACCACTACCAATGGCACTAGACACCGTTCAAGTTGCTGCTAATAAAAGAAAAGAGAATCACTTTTAAAACCCAAGAATAAAGATTATCTCTCTCTAACTCGATGCTTCAAAGCACATGTACTGTGTAAAGCACGGAAAGAAAGTAGCTTAAGTGGAATTTATAAAAGTGAGAAAAATATGCTTGAAAGACTAATGATAATAATTTGCTATTTCTAATTCTCTACTTCAGCCATATGTACTATGGAAAGCATGATTAGAAAGTAGTGAGGAAATAGTCTAGGAAGCACTTTAAAATCAAAACTTTTACTCTAAAGACTAGTGGTAATGATTTACTCTTTCTAACTCGATGCTTCAAAGCACATGTACTGTGTAAAGCACGGAAAGAAAGTAGCTTAAGAACAGTCCAAAAAGTACCCAAACAAGCTGCAAGTTAGTGATATTTTGATCTTAAAAGATAATAATTTATGATGAAGATCATTCATGTATGTTAACAGCTCTTTGAGAAATAAGATTAAAAACTAACTATAAAGACAAAGGCAGCACTTGAATTGTCAACTTCAAATACCATTAGCTGTAAAGCAAACACAACACATATAAAAATAAATCCCGGGCTAAAAGAAACCTGCAAAGAAATAACACTGATCAGCTGAAAAGAAAGGAAAACAAGTAAATGAAACTATACATGCTTAAGGAAATAAATAAGAAAATAATGAAATGCTGCACATGAAATACTTTACAAAGGCTGAGATGAGCAGGGGCCCTCTGTTCATTCAGCCACAAGAGAACTCAAAGATCTGGAAACTTCAAAACAGTGCTATATTGATTTCTCCATTTGCAAAAAGTTTACAAAACAGAGTGCTGGAATAGCACTAGAAAACAGAGTTCACAAAAGCTTCTAAATTCAACACAAGTGCAGCAAATTACAACTAATCCAAAAGTTCCTTGAGCGTACGCAGACGCATCAATTTATAGGAGTTTCTAAGATAGCCTACTCGTACAGCTAGTTAACAGAAAAACAATAAAACAGTATGCGTATTAAAGGTCCTTTGACACATCACGGCTGCGTGGACGAGTTTAGTGGTTCTGTCGACATGGATAATAAATCCTATGTTGGATTGCGTCCCCTGCCATCTGTAGAACATGGACAAATCACCATTTAAGGTGACGTGACCAAACAGCTTTCAAACACCGTTTAAACCACCTTGAGTTGATCGTGGCTTAACCAGCTTTGACCATGGGTAAAAATGACGTGGATAGCTGGAACAAAGGGACAGGAACCTCGAGCACACTGATACCTGAGTGCCCATGTGGCTCGTCTAGCAAACCGACACGTGGATCATAGTGTTTAACAAAAAGGCTGCAGGATCTTCAGATAGCTGCGGGATTCCTGCAAGTAAGTCAAAAACTAAACAAATAGTCATCCATTAGCAAAACTTGCTTGATCATGCTTATTGACACTGAATGTAATGATCTGAGAGGTTTTATGGTGAAAATGAGGCAAAAGTGAAGGAAAGATAAGGAAAAGTTGAGGAAAATGGTAGACAAATAGGTGTAGAATAGAGGTTCTACATACCCCCACTCCGAGGGTATTGCATGTCCTCATGCAATGAAAACACAATTCAGTCCATCTGCTGGGATGCCTCAGCTAGGACATCCAACCTCCTTCTCTTCCTTTGTGTAGAAACATTAACCTTTGGCCTCTTGAACATGCATCTGAATTTCAAGTTAATTAAGGCTCTGTTCAGCCTTCTGCATCTCTTCTTGAGTCTGCTGTGTTTCTTCTGCCACATGCTCATGTGAAGATAGGTATTATCTTGGATTGCCTTGGCAATATCAGCTTGCTGCTTCATTTCTTCATTTCTCTGTTTAATGTGACGGTTCAGCACTTCAAGTTCATAGATTTCTTGTTTAAGTAAATCTATTTGCTGCTCATGAGGTATGACATTACTTGGGCCAGCAGTGTTTTGCTCCAATGTCTCATAATAGTTGTACACCTCTTGTTGAATTGGGTCAACAATTGGTGACCTCCTTGGACTATATTCATGCTCAGTTTCAGTTTCAAACTCCGGCTGAAATGGACTGTCTTCTCTTGAAGGAGTAGCTGCCTCACGTGATGGACTATCCTCAAGGTCTGCTTGTGTAGCACCCTTCTCAGGTGTGCTGAGATCAACGAAGAGTGTCCTCGTGGCTTTCCTTTTATTCTGCAATCTACTACTCCTTCTTACAGTGGCAGCACTCTGTGTTTCTTTTTGTGCCTTTTCCTTTGGTTTTTGAACTTTTACTTCCTCAGAGAGGGCAGTTTTCTCATGGAGTTTAGCTACCCTTTGTGCTAAAGGCTGGTTATCTCTTTCTTCACCACTAGAATGCTCTGGGGTCTGGTCAGTTTCTCGGATTATGGATTTCCCCTTATCTTGTTTTTGTTTCTTTTTGTCCTCTCTTTTCTTTTTGGCAGCTTCCTTGGCAAGTTCAGCGAGGGTTTCTGAGATGACCTCTTGAGCACTGTCTTCAGTGGGTTCAATCTCAGGTTCAGGATGATGGACTTCTATTTCTGCCACAGTTTGTTCTTCTAAGATATCAGTCTCAGAGATACTTTCTTTTCTCTTCCTTCTGCTTTTTCTAGGTATAGAAGACTCTCCAGGCTCTGCAAAATGATTCCTTACAAGGAATTTTTCCCATGTGTCTTGTTTTTCTTTTAACTGTTCTTCTATCAATAATTTTACAAGACCATGGTGACAGAGGTAAGCTTCTACATTTCGTGGATTTCGTTGAGCCATGGAACACATTTTCCTAAGGCTTTGAAATAGGAAATAAGGAAGGTTTATATCATGTTCTCCTTGAAACTGCAGCATAATTTTACCATGATAGACATACAACACTCCAAATCTCCCTTCACAGGTGAAAAACTTTTGTACTAATAACAATAGAATTTTCCATTCTTCTTTAACATGGGAAATTGGAATTCCTTTGGTGAAAACACTTGTGTCCATACCTGGGTTTTTAAAAATCCGCTTCCATTGTTGATCCTGGACTGCCCGGTTTTTGAACCAACGTTCACCGGTTTGTGGAAGAGAGGTAGCCCTTGCTATGCTTCCTTCGCTGACTGTAATTGTTAAATCACCCACAATTGCCTGACTGTCTTTATCCTTAAATGATCTTGCAAAGGCTTTGGTTACTTCTTTATGGTAGCCCTTAAACTTTCTGATACATTGTAACCAATTGGCTCTTTGTAGTGCCTCCTCAACCTGAGGATATGCCTCCAAGAATTTCGAACCTTCGAGTTCAGCCCTCAAAAGCTTTCCCATCGACTCCTCAGCTCTGTTTAAACACAAATTTGATGGTGACCTTACACAGTAACTCCGTAATTTCACACAGTAACTCCTCGGTTCCTGTTCAGACTTCGTGGAACAGAGGGTATACGGTGCATCAACAGCCTCAGACACCGGGAATTCACGGCTTGAATTTAGAGTTAAGCGGTGGAATTAGCGTGGACACAGTGAAAACAGTGACTAACAGTCGTAATACGACTGTATCACAGGTTTACGGGCTATACGGCAGAGGGAAAACAGAGGATGGTATATGGAGGTAATCGTAGTGAGTGAAAACGAAATAAGGGAGATGATGGCGAGGAATAGGGTGTTATGAGCATAGAGGGTTTTGAAATGATGAACGGAACGGCTACATTCTCCAATTTCGGCTGTGGAATGACACATGGCTGCGGGACGAGAACTGAGAGACGTAATGCGGTAGGTTACGTCATTAGGGTACAGGACCTTAATGACCGAAACAGCCATATGTAATTTCAAAAATCGTGGTTATTATGAGCTGGTAGACGTGGAGGATTCGGAGATTTGTAGTCGCATGGGAAAAAGAAAATGGGTAATCATTACGTTTAGTGGCCAACAAGACATAACCCAGAAAATTCCGCATAATGAAATAACCATAGGTTTAGAGTTTTGAACATACCTCGGATCACTTTTGATTTGGCTTCTGATGATTTACTAACCTTTTGTAAACTTTATTGCTAGCACATGACCTTTCCTCCTTGTCTTCGATGATTTGGAACTGTGAATATTTTCTTCAGACAAACTGTGTTTCTTGTGCAGGTACAGAAGGCTGCAGGAAAGCTAATCGGCTGCAGGATTGTCAAATGGCTGCAGAAACTGTAATGAAGTCTTCCAGCTGCATAAAATACTTTAGTTGCCTAAAAAAACTTTATTAATGAAGTGAAATGGAATGAAGGAATGAATGAGTGAGTGGAAAGCAGTGAGGTGAAGTGAAGATGGTAAGATGGAAGAAAATGGTGAGATGAAATAAATGAAATGGAAATGAAAGAGAGAGAGATTTTTTTTTTGGAAAACATTAGGTGTCAGGTGACCCTGATTTTCACCTTATGTTTTCTGCATGAGACTGCCAATCAGAGATTGGTTTTCAGGCTCATGCATTTATTCATTTTTTCCTTCTTTTTTTTTCTTTTTTCTTCTTTTTTTTTTCTCTTTTTTTCCTTTTTTTTTTTTTTTTTTTTTTTTTTTATTGAAATTGAAAGAAACAGAGATTAGGCTGATGGAGGAGAAGAATTCTTCTCCACCAGCCTCATTTCAGAATCGCCTTGGAATAACTTAACAAACTCCTCTTTTGAGAGTGGCTTGTGGTAGACTTTTAACCGGTGGCCATTCACAATAAAGGGAGTTTGAAGTTCATCAATAGTCTTCACTCTAACTGCTCCATTATTAAAGACTTCATCAATCTCATATGGCCCAAGCCAATGAGTTTGAAATTTTCCTTTGAAGTCCTTAAATTTTGAATCAAACAAGAGTGTCCAATCACCCTTTTGAAACTTCTTCTCTTTGATATGTCGATCATGCCATTTGCTTCTTTGGTGCTGAACTAGATCGGTTCTTAGAATTGCATCTTGTCTCATTTCATCTAGTTCATTTAATTGGTCCATTCTGTGCTTCTGGGCTTCTGATAAGCTCATCCCCAATTGAACTGTTGTCTTGAAGGTCTTGATTTGGAACTCAATGGGGAACAGGACTTCCTTCCCATAAACAAGTTCATAGGGAGAATGTCCTGTAGTGTTCCTCCATGTAGTTCTATAGGCCCATAAGGCTTCAGGAAGCCTTTCTGCCCAATCTCTTCTATGAAGATGAACAGTCTTTGTGATGATGCTTTCAAGAACTTTATTTGTAGATTCTACTTGACCATTCGCTTGCGGATGGTATGGAGTAGATGTTCTATGCTTAATCTTATATTCCTCCATCAGCTTTTCCACCATCCTTGATGTAAACTGGCTTCCCTGATCTGTTACAATTTCTCTTGGGACACCAAAACGAGTGAAAATATCCTTGAAAAGAAATTGAACAACTGAATTTTCAGTAGCAGAAGTTAATGCTATAGCTTCTACCCACTTGGTAACATAATCAGTACAAACCAGTATATATCTATTTTGCTTGGATGGCGGATTAATTGGTCCAACAAAATCTAGAGCCCATTTCTCGAAAGGTTCGATGCATACCTGTGGCTGTAGTGGCATTTCATTTGAAAGAGTTGGTCTCCCAGTTCTTTGACAACTGTCACACCTTTTAACATATTGCTTTGCATCCTTAAAGAGAGAAGGCCAATAATATCCTGATGAAAGGATTTTATAGGCAGTCCTCTTATCAGAAAAATGTCCGCCACAAGGTTCGTCATGACATGCCTTAAGGATATCAGGCATCTCATCCTCTCGTACACATCTTCTGATCATCAAATCTGGCCCTGTTCTGAACAATTCATTAGAAATCCAAGAATAAAGTGAACTATCCTGAATGATTTTCCTTTTCTCATTAGGAAATAAATGTAAAGGTAATTTTCCAGTAACTAAATAATTAGCAATATCAGCATACCAAGGGGTTTTGGTAGTTACTGCAAACAAATACTCATCTGGAAATTTATCCTCTACCGGAGAGTCCTCATTAGTGTTTTGGATTCTAGACAAGAAGTCAGCTACTGTGTTCTGTTTACCTGGTCGATCTAACACAGTTATGTTGAATTCTTGTAAAAGCAAAAGCCATCTTGTAACTCTACCATTAGTGACTGGTTTGTTCATGAGGTATCTAATGGCAGAGTGATCAGTGTGGACAAAGGTTTCATAGCCGGTTATATAGTGTCTAAACTTGTTTATAGCATGAACAACGGCTAGAAACTCCTTTTCAGTAACAGTATAATTTAACTCAGTAGGAGTCAAATTCTTACTCGTGTAATAAATGGCATAAGGGATCAAATCCTTTTGTCCCAAAACAGCTCCTAAAGCTGTATCTGAAGCATCAGTAGAAATGTGGAAAGGGAGTTTCCAATTTGGACCCCTTAAAATGGGTGCTTCAGATATTCTAGTCTTTAAAGCTTCAAAGGCAGATTGACATTCAGGATCCCACTTAAATTCACAATCTTTAGTGAGTAATTTGAAAAGAGGGGATGCTATCTTAGTGAAGTTCTCAATAAATCTTCTGTAATAACCAGTAAACCCAAGAAAACTTCTAACATCTCTTTGGCAATTTGGAACAGGTAACTTAGAGATGACTTCTACTTTAGATCTATCAACTTTGATTCCATCTCCTGAAATATGATGTCCTAAAACAATCCCTTCAGTAAACATCATAAAACACTTTTCATGACTTAAAGAAAGATTTGTTTCCTTACATCTTACTAGTACTTTTTCCAAATTTGCCAAAGCTTCTTCAAATGTATTACCATAGACTGTGAAATCGTCCATGTATACCTCTACACAATCATGAATCAGATCTGAGAAGATTCCTAGTACAGCCCTTTGAAATGTAGCAGGTGCATTGCACAAACCAAAAGGGAGTACTCGATAGGCAAAAGTCCCCCAAGGACAAGTAAAGGTGGTTTTGTCTTGATCTTCAGGTGCTACCTGAATCTGATTGTAACCACTAAAACCATCCAAGAATGAGAAATACTTTTTACCTGCTAAAGTGTCTAATACCTGATCAATAAAAGGTAGAGGAAAATGATCCTTTAAGGTTGCCTTGTTCAATTCTCGATAGTCAATGCAAACTCTCCATTTACCATTCTTTTTGGGCACTATAACCAAGGGAGAAACCCATTGGCTATCTGAAATGGGGTAAATGAAGTTTACCTTGAGCAATTTCTGAAGTTCTTCTTTCACAATTTCCCTAAGATTTGGATTCATCCGTCTTTGTGGCTGCCTAATAGGTCTGCTGTTTTCTTCAATGTAAATATGATGAATACAAGTCTTAGGGTCGATTCCTTTCATGTCAGTATATTCCCATGCAAAGGCAGTGGAATGTTTTTGCAACAGTTTAGTTAATTCTTCTTGTTGTAGTCTTTCCAAGTTCTTGTTGATATTTAATGTTTTTCCTGGAAAGACTTCAACTGTAGAACTACCAAACTCTTCCATTGAGAAGAGAGACATCTGTCTAGAGGAAAGATATTCAATATCTGCATCTAACTGGAATTGTGAAGAGTCATATTCTAAAGGTGCCTCAAAATTTTCTAATGTATTTAGAATTTGACTGTCCTCACTGATTTCAGAGATGGTTAGAACAGGTTGAAGAGTATCCTCATCATCAATCCACTCATCTTCTCCTATTTCTGTTATTGCTTTTGCGGGAGGATACAAGTTGAATTTCTTGGTAGAATTACCATCTGATATATACATGTCTCCCGACCTACAACTTATGAAAGCATCAGCTGTGGCCAGCCAAGGTCTTCCTAGAATAAGAGGATGTCCTCCTAGATTGTTCTTGGGAGTTAAAATCATAAAATCAACTGGATATTCCCAAGAGTCTAGTGAGACTGGAATGTCTTCCAATACACCATCAGGTTTAATGATTGATCTGTCTGCAAGTTGCAGCAAAGTAGGTGTAAAGAGAAGGTTAGGAAGTTTTAACTGATCCATGGTCTGTCTACTCATAATGTTGATAGCGGCTCCTAAGTCAATCAAGGTATTTGGGATTTCAACCCCATTAATGTGAGTTTTAACAATAGGGCTACCGGGATCTACATATTTTTGCAAGGTAAATTTACCCATCATAATGTCTGCAATTTTTCCAACTAGATGTATCATTTTTGTGTCTCTGGTTCTTTTTATTGTTTTTTTTCAAACTCATCTCCTTTATTGTCTTTGCTAGAATGGGAATCTCCTTAATGGCTGTTAACAAGGGAATCTTGATACAGACATTTTTCAATTCATCTAGAAAGCTATAGTCAGGCAACCAAATCTGCTTCTCCACTCCTTTATCAATTTGCAATCTTTCAGGAAAAGGAGGAATAGCTGAAGATGTGGGTTGCTCTACTAAGGGAGTTGATTCTTTTTCTTTTTCTTTAATGCTTGGGTTTTGAAGGGATACTTCAGAACCCTTATTGGCTTTGAGAGATTCTTCCTCAGAAATGCTTGGTTGTTGAGCACTTGTAGAAGGTTGGTCTAGGATTCTACCTGATCTGAGTTGGACCTCATTGAGAGGGACAACCATATAGGTAGGGAATGGTTGACCTTCCATAAGTGGTTGACCTTCCATCACATAAGCATTTTGAGGATTCCTATTATTGGGGTTTGGTTGAGGTTGAGAGGGAAGTTGATTTGGCCTCTGCTGAGATTGTAACAAGAGTTGAGAATTTTGATTTTGTGGAGGAGGTTGTTGTTGTTGAGGGAATGGTAATGACAATTGTTGACCTTGATTTGGAAGTTGGGGAGCTTGCTGATTCTGAAAGGATTGAGGATATTGATAGAATTGGGCAAATCTCCCATAAGGATTTTGCATTTGCATGCTTTGCAACCATGCTTGGAAAGGATTTTGTGGTTGTGACCAAGGTTGTTGCCAAGGATTCCAATTTGGTGGGGGCTGGAAATTCATAGAGTTGTTAAACCCTTGATTTTGCTGCCCCTGCCAAGGTCTTCTTGCAACAAAACAAAGAGATTCAAGCGTACTTGGATCTTCTTGAAAGACTGCTTTGAGGCCAGGGATTGAAGGACATTCCTTGGTCTCATGAGTTTCTGAGCAAATTACACAGGTTTCCACAACTTGTGCTTCCAAGGGACATTCCCTTAAAGCATGCTTCTTTCTACACTTCGGGCAAAAGATGGTCATAGCCTCGGCTTCTGCTTTTTGTTTATTCTGAATCTTAAGGGTATCAATTTGTTCACTAAGACTCCCTAAGATGTCAGTTTTAAATTCATCTAGCATATTACCGATTTCAGCCCTACTCACTGATCCTGTTGCAGATTTATTTGCCCTAAGGAGAGAAGGATCTCTAGGCCCTTTTTGAGTTTTTGATTTGCCTCTTGAGAGATGGGTACATAGTTCTGCTATATCACTGAGAGGAAGTTGAGAAATATCCCCTTTCCCCATCATGTTTAAGATATCTATCCATTCATCCCTAATGGCTTTTAATAAGAGGGCTTTTAAGGTCTCTTCATCCAAGGTGCTCATTTTTGCTCTTTTTAAATTATATTGAAATCTCTCAAGTAAATCTTCTAAGCTCTCATCTTCTTTTTGCATCATTTTAAAAACCTCATCCTTATGATTAGTAGGCATACAATAGTCCAAATACCTATCCAAAAAGGTTTGTTTCATTTCATCCCAGGTCCTAATGGACTGAGTAAGTAACCCCATGAACCATTTCAAAGCTTGATCTTTTAATGTTGATGGGAACAATTTGAGTTTCTGAGTATCATCCAGATAGTCATAAGTTCGACACACAACTTCAAATTCAAACAAGAATGTTTCAGGGTCCTTAGTTCTTAATCCATGAAAATTTGGGAGAACGGATGGTGATATGTTTTTCATGGTGGCTCGGGAGTCCTCATCAACAATGGGAAACCCAAATGTGTTATCCCCATCTCTATTTCCTCCAATGGGACCTCTACCTCCTCCATTGTTATTGTTATTTCCTCCTCCTCCTCCTCTACCTCTACCTCCTCCTTCTTCTTCTGCCATGATGATTCTCCTAGGGATTTCAAAATCTTCTGGTTCTTCTACAAAGGGTGAATGAGAAGAGATTTCTCCTTCCTCTTCAGGTGAGTCTATTTCTCCAATTACAATTGGTTTTCTGGTAGGAGAAAGAGAAGAGTCTCTTCCTAGTTCAAACTCAATAGAAGGTATAGGAGAGTCAACTCTTGGCTCTTGAATTTCAGGACTAGGAGTTTCGGTTGGAGATAAGGGAGGTGTCTCTTGTCTATTTCTTGAAGCAGATGGACTTGTAAAAATTGAACTTCGAGCTCTAGCTAAAAACCTTCCCCTAGAATCTCTAGCTCTATGCATGTCATTTTTATTTTATCTTCAAGTCAAGTTAAATAGTTCTTTTTCTGATCTTCCAGTTCACTCTAGGTGCAAAAAGAGAGCATACTCACGAAACTATTAGATCAATAACTTTCTCCTTTCTGATCCTCCAGATCACTTCAAAGTGCAAGAGGAGAGCATACTTAGATAGGTTATTAACTTCTTTTCTTGAAGTTTTTTTTTTTATTTTTTTTTTTCTTCTAAGAATATGGCTACTTAATTTCACTTCCCCGGCAACGGCGCCAAAATGTTTAGTCAATTTAGTGTTATCTAAATTGCTAGTATTTATTGTCAACCCGGGGCTCGTAAGCTGATGAAGTGAGGGTGTACTATATGTACTTAAGTAACCTCTTAGAGTTTTTCTTATCGTTGAGGGGTGTTGTTGTGGTTAATTATGTTCCTAAGATGGAGTGAGAATTTATAAACAAGTGAGTGATGGTGTGTGTGTAGAGTGAATTCTAAATGAGTGGGAGTGTGTGTGGAGTGATCTCTAACTAATTGCTTGAAAGGAAATGCTTGGAAAGAATAAATGAATTGAAATGACTTGAAATAAACTTGAAAGCAAATGACCACTACCAATGGCACTAGACACCGTTCAAGTTGCTGCTAATAAAAGAAAAGAGAATCACTTTTAAAACCCAAGAATAAAGATTATCTCTCTCTAACTCGATGCTTCAAAGCACATGTACTGTGTAAAGCACGGAAAGAAAGTAGCTTAAGTGGAATTTATAAAAGTGAGAAAAATATGCTTGAAAGACTAATGATAATAATTTGCTATTTCTAATTCTCTACTTCAGCCATATGTACTATGGAAAGCATGATTAAAAAGTAGTGAGGAAATAGTCTAGGAAGCACTTTAAAATCAAAACTTTTACTCTAAAGACTAGTGGTAATGATTTACTCTTTCTAACTCGATGCTTCAAAGCACATGTACTGTGTAAAGCACGGAAAGAAAGTAGCTTAAGAACAGTCCAAAAAGTACCCAAACAAGCTGCAAGTTAGTGATATTTTGATCTTAAAAGATAATAATTTATGATGAAGATCATTCATGTATGTTAACAGCTCTTTGAGAAATAAGATTAAAAACTAACTATAAAGACAAAGGCAGCACTTGAATTGTCAACTTCAAATACCATTAGTTGTAAAGCAAACACAACACATATAAAAATAAATCCCGGGCTAAAAGAAACCTGCAAAGAAATAACACTGATCAGCTGAAAAGAAAGGAAAACAAGTAAATGAAACTATACATGCTTAAGGAAATAAATAAGAAAATAATGAAATGCTGCACATGAAATACTTTACAAAGGCTGAGATGAGCAGGGGCCCTCTGTTCATTCAGCCACAAGAGAACTCAAAGATCTGGAAACTTCAAAACAGTGCTATATTGATTTCTCCATTTGCAAAAAGTTTACAAAACAGAGTGCTGGAATAGCACTAGAAAACAGAGTTCACAAAAGCTTCTAAATTCAACACAAGTGCAGCAAATTACAACTAATCCAAAAGTTCCTTGAGCGTACGCAGACGCATCAATTTATAGGAGTTTCTAAGATAGCCTACTCGTACAGCTAGTTAACAGAAAAACAATAAAACAGTATGCGTATTAAAGGTCCTTTGACACATCACGGCTGCGTGGACGAGTTTAGTGGTTCTGTCGACATGGATAATAAATCCTATGTTGGATTGCGTCCCCTGCCATCTGTAGAACATGGACAAATCACCATTTAAGGTGACGTGACCAAACAGCTTTCAAACACCGTTTAAACCACCTTGAGTTGACCGTGGCTTAACCAGCTTTGACCATGGGTAAAAATGACGTGGATGGCTGGAACAAAGGGACAGGAACCTCGAGCACACTGATACCTGAGTGCCCATGTGGCTCGTCTAGCAAACCGACACGTGGATCATAGTGTTTAACAAAAAGGCTGCAGGATCTTCAGATAGCTGCGGGATCATCAGATAGCTGCGGGATTCCTGCAAGTAAGTCAAAAACTAAACAAATAGTCATCCATTAGCAAAACTTGCTTGATCATGCTTATTGACACTGAATGTAATGATCTGAGAGGTTTTATGGTGAAAATGAGGCAAAAGTGAAGGAAAGATAAGGAAAAGTTGAGGAAAATGGTAGACAAATAGGTGTAGAATAGAGGTTCTACAACAGGTATTAGGGATACCTAACCAGTATGAGCACAATCATACAAAATGAGCCTTCATCATTCTCAGATGTCGTCAAGCATCAAGCATGGAAGGATGTTATGACCATTATAGAGAATGATGTCTGAGAAGTAGTTCCCAGACCCTAGGGCAAGACAATTGTTACTTCAAAATGGCTTTACAAGATAAAGCTGCAGTAGATGGAAGTACGGAATAGTATAAGGCTCATTTTGTTGCTTGTGGTTTCTCCCAAAAGGTATAGACTATGATGTGATATTTGCACCTGTTGCCAGATATACGACCATCCGCTTGATCATAGCCCTTGTGGCTTCACAAGGATGGTGAAGCGAACAAAGTTCCTTCTAAGAATTAATTACTCCAGAAAGACTTGGAATGTCAAGATATCCATTTAGGATATAAATATTATATTAAATAAAATGAATAAGAATAAGAATGAATATGATTTACAAATGAGAACGAGAGGCTTGCTTATATACCAAGCAAGTGTCTCTTCATGAAGAGTCATGTCCTATTAGACATGCCTCTTCAACCTAATTACTAGCTTAACTAACTATTACTTATGATTATTATCTTTTACATTATATTTATATTATTTATATATTTTATTCGTTACATTGCCTTCTTCCTCAAAAAGCTTTGTCCTCGAAGCTTGTCAATGAAAAAAGCTTGATCTCTTTTTTGGCTTCGAATGTCTTTCTTTCTCGGACTAGTCATCCTCGTCGATACAAGTTGATATGATCTTCTTAGTGACAAACAAAATTGTTGCACTGAGAAGGGATCAGACCATCCCAGATTAATTTTTTGTATAGTACTCTGATCACTGGAATTTTGTAACGATTTGTTAGCATAAGACTGGATTGATTTTACGTCATTATTCTCTGAAACATCAATTTGTTGTTTCTGGTCTGAATGGTCCCAATACGTAGCATGGTTGAGTTGTCTACTCTCATGATTCGGATGTCGACATGGAACTTCTTTGGTTTGATTTCTCCTTACTGGGCATGTGCCAATTTTTATATTTTCTTGTGGCAAAGATGTTGTTGAGATGGTTATCGAACATTCAATTGGGATGTTCATTGTCTGAACTGCAACATCTACCTGTGTCATTTCTTCAACTGACTTGTCTTCTTGAGTTGTCATATTCACGGGATCGGTATTCATTCCCTTATTTTCAACTTGAACGGTTGCGACTGGAGATTCTAATACTTCTACTTGAGTGACTTGTTCCAACTTATCTTTTAATGCTTTCTTATCCTCCTTAAGTTTCTTAGTTTGATTGAGCAGACTTTGATTATGGTTTCTCAAACGTAAAAGTTCTTTGGTTTTTGATTCATCAACCTTATTTTCAGTGTTTTGAATTTTAAGTTTTTCATCTTTTAGATCTCTGATTTGTTCTAATAAATTTTTATTAAGGTTCTTTAAACGTAAATTTTCCTTTTCTTGTTCTGATAAATGCTACTTGAGTTCTTTCTTTGAGACTTTAGTCTTCTTCACTTGTGCCAGTAATTTTTCGACGTGGTCCTTGAGACGAGAAATTTCTTCATCATTTTCCATTATTTCTTTGTAATGTATATCCACAAGATTTTTATGTTCGCGTTCTAACATTTCCTTGCTTTGTTGAATTTTGGCTATTTTGTCATTCTCTTGATTTTTTTGCTGCAATTTCTTGGTACATTGGATTATATCGTTTGGTAGAAGCGATGATGGGTTTTCAACTTGCAATGTGGATTCTGTTTTCTTCATTTCCTTATGTCTTGCCATTAATTCTCTCATTTTTCTTGCTATTAATTGTTTATCTGCATCACTTAGAAGTTCGATTAAGGTAAAAGTTTTGTAACATTTTGTGCAAACAACATTTGGGTTTCTGAATGATTCTTGACAATTAGGGTATCCTTTTGAACAAAAAAGACATAGTGCAAAGAAACCGTTGTTCTTTGTGGACGACATCTCTTTTTTGTTATAATAAATTCTTTTTTATATATAATTTTTTTTTAACTCTCTTTTTATATAAATTCTCTTTTTTTTCTTCTTCTTTTTTGTATATATTCTCTTATTCTATAAAATATATTTCCACTTCTCTCTTATAAAAATCTAATATATATATATATATTTCAAATATTCTTTTCTTCTTCTTCTTCTTTTTTGTTCACTCTTTTAATAAAAATTTTATATAATAATAAAAAAATTTAATATATATAATTATAAATTATATATATTATATAATTTTAATTTATATATATTATATAATTTAATTTATATATATTATAAAATTATAATTATATAAAATTTATATATACTTTTTTGAGACCCGCTTTTCCTTTTATATGTAACTATATAAGGCTTATATAGTATCCATTTTTATAATTATAATAATACTTTTTTCTCAAAAAATTTGGATGAGACGTGACTCTTGGTAGGGTCACAATCTTTAGATTTGAACAATTAAAATTATTAGATCACACTTTTTTTTCTCCAATGTTATCAAAATATCTTTTACTTTTAAAATACCATGGGCTATTACCATGGGTTGTTTTTAAAACCTCCTGTAAAAAGTAATATTTATGTTTCACGTAAGAGCTTTTGTATCCTTGTTTTTTCTTTAACTTTTAAAATACCATGGGCTATTACCATGGGTTGTTTTTAAAACCTCCGTTAAAATGTTCTCCACGTAAAAAGTAAAACGTATTCCTTTTGTTTTTTGTTTTTTTTTTTCCTTTAACTTTTTAAAATACCATGGGCAATTACCATGGGTTGTTTTTTAAAACCACGGGCTTCTCACATAAAAGTTTTAAATATACGTGGTATGAGATTTCCGTTTTGTTTTTTCTTTTACTGTTTTTTTTCTTCTTCTTTTTAGTTTATTTACTTATATTTTTTTTCTCTTTTGGTTAATTTTTTTTTATATGGCCAAAGGCCTAGAAAAACGGAGAAAAGGAGAAACTCCCAAATAGTGAGCAAAATGCTTCAATTATTACGGCAACAAGGTTGACGAATTTCGATAGTCAAAGACTTGGATCAGAGAACGAGCTTTGTGCACAAGTCAAACAACCTAGAGGACCGAACTGCTTTGATACCAAATGAAGCGAACAAAGTTCCTTCTAAGAACTAATTACTCCAAAAAGACTTGGAATGTCAAGATATCCATTTAGGATATAAATATTATATTAAATAAAATGAATAAGAATAAGAATGAATATGATTTACAAATGAGAACGAGAGGCTTGCTTATATACCAAGCAAGTGTCTCTTCATGAAGAGTCATGTCCTATTAGACATGCCTCTTCAACCTAATTACTAGCTTAACTAACTATTATTTATGATTATTATCTTTTACATTATATTTATATTATTTATATATTTTATTCGTTACAGATGGAACCTACATCAGATTGATGTCAAAACCGCATTCTTGCACGGTTCGATCAAAGAAGAGGTCTATGTGGAGCAACCCGAAGAATTTGAGATTTATGATTGAAAATCTCATGTATGCAGGTTGGAGAAGGCTCTCTATGGGCTGAAGCAAGCACCCCGAGCATGGTATGAAAGGATCGATAGCCACTTGATAAAGTTGGGATTCATTAGGAGTGAAGTCGATCCTAACCTTTACTTTAAGGTTGAAGATGACAAGCCTCTCATACTGGTGTTGTATGTGGATGACCTCTTTCTAACAGGTGCATACCCTCTCATTCACAAATGTAAGAGGGAGTTGGCTTCTGAATTTGAAATGAAGAACCAAGGACTTGAAGTGTGGCAGAAGCCAAGGGAAATTTTCCTATCTCAAGGAAAATATGTGGTGAAGATTTTAAGAAGATTTGGTATGGTGGACTGCAAGCATGTGACTACCTAGAGGATCTTAACTGCCGGAAATATGAAACTGCATGATTATTCGAATGATGATTAGGCAAGTAGTGTGGAGGATCACTGGAGCACTTTTTAGTGTTGTTTCTCATTGGATTCTGCTTCCATATAATGGATGAGCAGGAAGCAGAAGTCAGTTGCCATAAGCACCGCCGAGACCGGATACATATCTACGAGTATGATCTCGTATGAAGCTGCCTGGTTGGGGAAGCTCTTCAGTGAGTTGTTTGAACACATACCACTGTGATTCTCTGTAACAACCAGAGGTGGGATTCGATTATTGAGGAATCTCGTATTCGTCAATTGCTCCAACAGATAGACATCATCTGGGATATGGTAAGTCGATGAGCAAGGAGGCTCCATCGCATTAAGATGATGTACAAGTTGATACACCTTGTCAAAGCCCCGAGGAAAGATCTAATCTGTGATTTTCCCAAACGACTTGGAGTCGTCAAGAAACCCTTGTACAAGGGTCCTGCATGTTGCATACATTGAGCTCTGGGAGCTCCGAGGGCTTGCGCTTCTTACTGGAGCAACATACGACCACAGGGTGACTCACCCTCCCCTGGTGGTGCGCACTGGAACAAGATGATTCGCTCTCTTGTGGGACAAGATGATTCGCTCTCTTGTGGAACAGGATGATTCGCTCTCCTGTGTAGCAGGATTGATGTGGTCTCCTGTGAGGCCTGGATTGATGTGTTCTCCATGGCGATTGTAGCAGGATTGATGTGTTCTCCTGTGAGGCCTGGATTGATGTGTTCTCCATGGCGATTGTAGCAGGATTGATGTGTTCTCCTGTGAGGATAGGATTGATTAGTTCTCATGTCAAGGCATCCTACCCATGCAGTGTGGGACTCATGGGAAGTACCTCTCATCTGATCAATGAGCAGGGAAATGAAGTTAGGGACCATAGGAGTACCGATGGACGCATCATTGTATCTACCGTACTCCCTACGCTAGGATGACCTCCATTGATCTGGGATCAATGATACTGGTCTAGGACCAGTGGTAGGAGTGGTACATTCTATGACACTGACTTCGGGTCAGTTGAGACTGGTCTGGGACCAATGGTACATACTCTGAGACTAACTTTGAGTCAGTGGAGGATGTTACTGGTTTGGGACTAGTGGTAAGAGTTGTACATACTATGACACTGACTTCGGGTCGGTTGAGGCTGGTCTGGAACTAGTGGTACATACTCTGAGGCTGATACATCCTCGATCATTTCTTCTTCTTCATAATTCAGACAAAAGCAGAGCAGAACAAAACAAAAGCAGAGCAGAACAAGACAAAGCAGAACAGGCAGAATAGAGCAGAGCAAGGCAAGGGTCAAGTTGTACAGGGCAGTGCATTTGATGGATGAATAGTAGCGACTGACAGACAGATTGCAGTTCTCACTAGTTGGGAGGGAGTGTTAAATTGGAAACTAGGGCCAAAATTCATGTGGGTCATCTTATTCATGGCTAATAATATTTTTATTAGATTCCTCTCGTCGAGAAGTGTAGGATTGATCTAAAGATCATCCGATTCCGATAAGTATTCATGGGATATGAATTTATTTTGATTGTGGAATTATTATCAAGCCGACCTACAACTCATGTAGGCTCAGAAGCCCAACAGTCGCATCTATTCAAACATCAACAGTTGTGTATAAATACAGGAGGACTTTTCCTCATTTGCACTCACTCATCTCATCACATCTCTCTCTCTACTACACAGAAAAGAGTCTCTTCTCTACGGTGATTGCTCTTGCTCTGTTCTGCTCTGATAACTTAACACAAATACATGCTCTGGCGAAGTTCAAACAATGTTTGTTGGGGTAGCAATTTATTATCTGAATAAAGTGCCAAAGTTTAAAATAATTCTCTTAGCAAAAGAACCAGGTTCGGCAACAAGCCAAGTGAGTTACAAGGCTTTGACATTGAAATTAAATATAGGATGGGTATTAACCATTCTATAGCATGTTCATTTTCCCATCTGCCTGAGTTACAAGCAATATTTATGGTTGAATCTAGTTTTTCTCCACTTATATTGGCAAATTACAGATCCCAAACAAAACAGTCCATGTGACAACAAATTTCCAATTACAGTATTATGTGTAACTTGAGATTTCCAGAAGGCTTATCACCAGTTATCATGTTAGGATCTTAACAATTGAAGTCCAAACAAGAGAACCTTCCCTCTGGATATCCATATACAAATTGTCCTGAAGGCTGAGATAGAGGTAGACACGTTTGGAAATGCAGTTAGTCTTGGATCATCCAAACTCATGTGTTAATGGGAGAGAAATTGACTTGTGTGAGTTTATTATTTGTTTTTGTGAATTGAGATCAATGCTGTATACACAAACCAAACCACAAATGCATTCAGTATAAACAGCAAACACATTTAATTCTTGATTTTGATTCATGTAATTAAAATATTTATGTTACTTTTAAAGGCTATGTCATAGTAGGGTCCAAGACACTGTTATATTCATCAACAACATTTGCTTTGGCCACCTCACAAGATGCAGAAACATTCTTGATTGATATCTTTAGGTTCAAAGCTGGTAAACTTTGATACTCACTTTTTTTGAACCATTTTCCTTCAGCCACTTCACAGATGCCGCGATATCTTTAACAGCACCTTGCCAATCAAGGCCATCCATTAAATGTTGTGCTTCTGCAGCATCCAAACCAAGTTTTCCGCGGTACAAACTGCATAAAACAATTATTTCAGAATATAATAAATATATAGTAAAAAATCACCTGAAATGTGCAGCCAGATAGAAGGTTGATATGCATGTAATGCTAAGATACCAAAATAGAGAGCAATCAACTTGGCTTCCAAATTCGTGCATGCCAGGGTTACAGTAACAGATAAAAGTTCAGGTAATGAAAGGCTATCAACTTTCAAGAGAAAACAACAACAATAAGAAAAAGATAAACAGCAACATCGTGATGCACACACTAGAATAAGGCTTCTACAGTCATGAAAGAACAAACCAATTTTACACTCTTACAATAAAAGTTTAACCATTATCTCCAGCTGAAAATGTTACCTTGCATAAGAAAGACGAATAATAGAAACTTACTCTGGAATAAGAGTCTTATAACCAGAATCCATTTTGGCTATATTAGCTGCATGATTCTTGATCTCATAGTCAACTCCCCACCACTCCTGCAACACTACAATCCCCGGGCATCTTCTTTGCCCACCACATATGCATTGAATGTCTGTACAAGTGCAAATAGAAAATCTCAGTAAAAATATTCTTCAAAAGCTTCTGATGAACATGTGTGTGAGTCATGAGAAAATTAAATTCTTACTACGTCAACATCTTTGAAGCCATATAGAAGCTTCAACCCTGAAATAACTTGCATGGCAAACATTTCCCAATCTCAGCGAATCATAATTGGCTTCCTGTGGTGCAATGCATGTCAACTGAAGAGTCTAACCAGTGTAGATTATTCCAACTTCAAAGAGTACCAAATCACAAGAGCTAGAGTGAGGTCAATGACTTGGCTCAAACAATTAATGAACTAATGTGTGTTGCCTTTTCTGATAAAGTTTTTAACGTTTCAATATTTTCAGCATTGATTTATTTGTTAACATCCCCAGGTTGAAATTTTAATTTTTGATTGTAAATAGAAATGTATTCCTGCATTTACAGCAGCATAAGGGACACTCAGTCACTAGGCAGTCGCTATGGGTTCACATGCAAAAAAATAACTTGATCCAAAAGCTTGCATGCTATCCCAAGAAAGTGGTATTTTCTAGTGTGGAAAAAGTCTGCAAAAAATCCCGATTTAATCCTAAAAATGCAATTTTTTAAACTAAATAATTTAATCCCCGACTTTTTGGTGACTTTCTCAGAAAGGAAAAAATCACGATTTAATCGGGAGTCGACCCAAAAAGTCTGCCTTCCTCCCAGGCTGCGGATAAAGAGGCCGCAAAGGCAAAAATGATATAATTTTCTCCTGTTTAATCTTAAGGCAGAGAGTGGAATCTTTCAAACATAGCCCTAGAAATTTGGTGATAACGTTGTGCTGTGCAATTTGTTTTGTTGTTGAATCTTAATTTCAAGCATTATAGTTGGTTGGTGTTACTGAGAAAATTAATTGCTTGGTTGCTATATTCTGTTGAATGTTGAAACATATACGGCTATTATTGGTTTGCTCTTGCTGGATGTTATGTCTGCAAAACAATAGGGATCTATATGAGATGTGCAAAAATCTACAGAGAAGAGACATTAGCCAAAGGCTAAGCTGTCAGAAAGCTGCTATAAGAAACTGAGAAGACTATGAAAAAGAAGTGCATACCTACCTCGATGAGCATGATTGTGAGACATAAGAGAAAGAGGACAAGGAGTATCCAGACTAGCAAGCAAGGAAGTGTAAATAGCTGATGAACATTCCCAAGAATCAACACTGTTATGATCATATTTTAAATTTTTTGTGGATAATGTTGAAAAACATTGGTGATAAAATGCACTTAGAATGCAGACTGCAAGAGTGTAACATCCTTTTAGTGATCGACTTCACATGTAAAGAATGAGATTGTAGTAAAACACTGAAAACACCTCTAAACTATGACTTCGACTCTAGATGTTAAAAAAAAAAAAAATGAATAATTTTGTGTTTTTTTTAATTTTGCCGACTTTTTCAAAAAACTCCCGACTTTAATGAGTTTTTCAACTATTGGACCCTTGCCGAATTAATCCTCACTTCGACTTTTTCCACATTGGTATTTTCTTTTACAATGGAAGAGATCCAATGCTCAAAAAGGATGCAATTCAACTTGAAGAAGGGGTCATTACACATGCGCTTGCCACAGAGTGCAATCAATTATCAAACCCAATAATTACTAAACTGTAAAAGCACATCAATGATTCAAGCCTTCTTGGAAGATTTGACAGGGAATGCTGAAAGCATTGGTTCTTTCGACAGTTACTTCCAATGTGGAACAAGACTTATTTTATCCATATAAGTCCACTCAAATCAAGAAGGCAATTTGGCTATTTGATATCCTTGCCAGATTTGTGTACCAAAGAATAGATGATATAATTGTAATTGCCAAATAATCCGAGTAGATCTATCTTAAGCTCCAGATCTACCAAGCGCCAACATTATGTTTTATTATTATTAATTTTTTTATTTAATGCTTCACTACAACATCTCCTCAATAATGGAGTCAACATTATTTATTTATTTTTTGTAAATTTAATTTTAGATCTAATGCCTCAATGACCTAATACTTCACTACAACATCTCCCCATACTAGACTGTAAAGAGGCTCTCAGTGCAAAAAATGAGGATCCCTCAAAAACTAAATTAGCAATAATTAGAAATATCTGGGGAAAATTGACCACCTTAGCATGCCTGCAGCATTAAACAAGATAAACAAGATTATTTCGAAATAACCTTTTTGTTGATCACATCAAGATTAATTGTTGAGACTTAATTCAATTAATTGCAGATTATTTCATCTATGTACTGAGGTGCAATAATCTACGATCTCTGTTATTGCTTCCCCAACGATCATTTTAAAAAGACCTTATATTTTCGTATAGATCATCTTAAATGTATTGGACTAAAGAGATTGCCTGGGAAATCCTTAAAACAGATTGTCAAGTTTTTTAAGAAAAAAGAAACAAACACAATTTTAGTTCACTTTAATTTGACTTAAGGCACTTTGCACAGACTGTTATCACTTCCCCAACGATCATTTTAAAAAGACCTTTTATTTTCATATAAATCATCTTAAATGCATTTAAATGTATTGGACTAAAGAGATTGCCTGGGAATTCCTTAAAATAGACTGTCAAGTTTTTTAAGAAAAAGTAAACGAACACAATTTTAGTTCACTTTAAGTTGACTTAAGGCACTTTGCACAAATGAAAAAATGATGATAAGCTGTAAATAAACCTTTGTTTATTTTTGACAGTATTATGTTAAGGCTTTCTTTTAAAGTAGCCCTGAGGGTTAGCTCAATTGGTCAAGTCCCTGTTGTTAAAGCACTTTTGCTATTTAGAGGTCATGGGTTCAATTCTCTCGACACTCTCGGGGTCAGGCTCCATGGTTGAGCTGGCCAGAAGTGATCCCTTCAGGTGGATCTGCCTGGTACAAATATTCTGTGGACGTAGCAGTGATTGATCTCCGGGGTCCATGAATCACATAGAAACAAAAATGCTTTCTTTTAAAGTTTAAATAATAATTAATTGTCTAAATCCTGAATATATGATCCTTAGAAATTGTACCTGAAATCCTTTTAATAAACTTCTTTTTGTTGTTGTAATTGAATATGCTTTGACTAATATAAGGCAATTTTACACTGCTTGATCTGTGTGAAATTTGAATAAAGTAAAATATGGTAGTTTCAGCACCATAACTTTGAACAATTATGAATAAAGAATATGGAAAAAGTTTAAGTACTTCAATGGCAAACACTTTTCTACCGAACCTAACCAGAATTTCTTATATTTGCCCCTAAAAGAATCATCAAACAGAATTTGAAGCGACATCAGAAAATTCATTCAAATTTGTCTATAGAAATAGAGAGTGATAAACGGGCCTTGCCATCAGTGTTTTAAAAAACGGCCAAGTTGACTCCAACTCGGCCGAGTCAAACCAAGTTATAGGCTGACCGGGTCAACTTGGTGGGTGACTCAGACCGGTCGGCCAGGTTGTTACCGCGCCAGCCGAGTTGGATACCGACTCAGCCGGCTCGGTAACAACCCAGCCAGCTTGGCTGAGTCTGAGCCAAGTCGACCGGCTAGGTAAGAGCGGCCAGTCAATAGATATCAGCGGCTTTTTTTTTAAATCAGTTTTTTGGGACCCCAAAGCCCATTCTAATGTGCCTTTGGATTAATTGGGGTCCATTTCCCTCTCTTAAACCCTATAAAACCCACCCGACCCCTCTCATTTCCTCACAGCCATCTCATTGCATTTGAGTGAGAATTTGTGAGGAGTTTATGAGGAGTTGTGGAGTTTGTTTTTGGAGTAGCAGTGAAGAGACTTGGGCAAGCATTGTAGCAGGAGTGAGGAGCTTCTTGGGCAGCCATTGGAGCAGCATTGAGGAGTTGGTTTGTTGGAGCAACTTTGAGGAGGCAATTTGTGCCTAGAGGTATTTTTTTCACTTCTAAAAATCTGTTTTTGCTTATTTATTTTTTTGTGCAAATCTAGAAATTGAAAAGTGTTTTCTGTGAAAGAAATGAACATTGAAGCAATGCTATTTTTTTTGTTTTCATTTTCAGATTTTTTTTCCTTCGATTTCCAAGTGAAAAAATGGCACCTAGAGTGAAAAATGTTGCTTGGGCATATGTTGAAATGGTTAATAGTCAAATGCATTGCAAATTTTGCCATAGAAAAATTAAGGATGGTCTTAGGGGCATTAATAGGCTGAAACAACACTTGGCAGGGATTAGAGGCCAAATTACTCCATGTGAATCACCAGAAATTTGGCAGGGATCAGAGGCCAAATTACTCCATGTGAATCACCAGAAATTTGGGAGATTAGGAAGGATTTGTTAAATAACTTTGAGAAATTTAAAGAAGAAAAGCATAGGTAAAAAGAAATAGAGGCTGAAATTGGGAGGAAGAGGGCAACCCCCATTTTGATTTTGAGGGTTCTTCTTAGAGGAGAGTATTGATGCATCCAACCCCTTCCCATATGTTCCTCCCTCTTTGGAGTCTATTCAAGAAAAGGGTAAGGGTAAAATGAAAAAGAAGGGTGATATGAATATCAAAAGTTATTTCACGGTCACACCCTCCTCTCCATCAAATGCACATGGTCCTGAAGCTAGTAGAACTTTGCAGCCCACTTTAGATGACCATTGGAAAAAAGAATTGAGGGAGATTGCTTGTGATTACATATGTAGATGGTGGTATGATGCTGATATCCCCTTCAATGCTTCCTGTTCACCATATTATGACCCTATGTTTGATGACATACATGCTGCTGGAAAAGGCTTCAAAGACCCTACTATGCATGAGATAAGGGGGTATCATTTGCAGAAAGAGATTGCCTCCATTAATGAGTATTTCAAAGATTTCAAAGATTCATGGGCAAGAACACGATGTACCATCATGTCAGATGGATGCACTGATCAAAGGAACCGTACCATCATAAACTTTCTTATCTTCTGCCCACAGGGAACCATGTTTCTAAAATCAATTGATGCATCTGATAGGGTGAAAGATGGACAATTGTTGTTTCAGCTATTGGATGAGGTTGTTGAGGAGGTGGGGGTGGCTAATGTTGTTCAAGTCATCACAAATAATGCCTCTAACTATGTTCTTGCTGGTAAATTGTTAGAGGAAAAACACAAAACCATATTTTGGACCCCATGTGTTGCACATTGCATAGACCTCAGGCTTGAGGATATTGGCAAATTAGATTGAGTCAAAAACACTGTAGATCATGCCAAAAGCATAACAAAATTTATTTACAATCATTCATGGATTTTGAGCCTTATGAGGAGACACACAGGGGGCAGGGATATTATTAGGCCTGCCATCACTAGATTTGCTACTCATTTTTTGACATTGCAATCTATGCTTTCACAACATAGAAACTTGCAAAAGATATTTTCCAGTGATGAATGGAATCAAAGCCAGTGGTCTCTCAAACAGGAAGGCAAAGAATTGAAAAAGAAAGTTAATGAAGAAATATTTTGGAGAAAGGCAGCAGAGATTGTGAAGGTTGTTGAGCCACTGGTTAAGGTGTTGTGGTTGGTGGATGGGGAAAGATTGGCTATGGGCTTCATTTATGAGGCTATGGATCAAGCAAAGGAGCAAATAAAGAGGGCATACAAGGATAAAGTGGCTAAGTATGGGCCCATTTGGGCAATCATTGATGAAAGATGGAACAATCAACTCCATCGCCCTATACATGCAGCTGGGTATTTTTTGAACCCACAGTATCATTATAAAGCTCTGGCAGCAGGAGCTTTGAGTGGGGAGGTTAGAGATGGATTGATTGACTGCATTGATCGCATGATCCCATTGGAGTGTGATCAGCTGGAGATACACCGACAGGTCACAACCTTCAGCAAAGCCACAGGTACCTTTGGGAAGAACCTAGCAAAGATTGCAAGGGAAGCAGATGAGCCAGGTAAACAAAAATTTCAATTTTCAAATTCTTAATACTTATTTTGTTAAATCATTTATAATTTGAAAGTTGGATATAATTTGTAATTTTGTTGAGCTAACTCATTACACTCCTATGTTTTTTGCAGCACAATGGTGGGAGGCTTTTGGTAGCCATTGTCCTCAATTGCAGAAGTTTGCAATTCGTATTTTGAGTCAAACTTGCAGTGCTATTGGGTGTGAGCGCAATTGGTCTGTCTTTGAGAGGATTCACACGAAGAAGAGAAACCATTTGGATCAAAATGGTTAAATGATCTAGTCTATGTCCAATACAACCTCCGGCTCAAACGCAACCAATTGTTAACAAAAGACCTGATTCAGATCCCATTGTGTTGGAAGATATTGATCCAACATCAAATTGGGTACTGGAGAGTCATCCAGCAGAGTTTGATTCTAATGAGGAACTTGATTTCGATTTACAGAAGGTGGTATCACTTGAACATAATGTTCAATTGAATGCAGATCCACTTGTACCAGCCTCAGGGCCAGCCCCAAGTCCTCTAGTTGCAGGCGCTTTCTCTGCTCAACCACGACGGAAGCGCATATCTCGTCTATGTCAGTAGCCACCAGTTGCACAGCCTACTAGTGCTACCACTTCTACAGTTGTGGTTGGAAATGATGAGGAGTAGGAGCCATGGGCTTCCCTGTCTGACTCTGATTCAGAGGTTGAGCCAGATGATGTTGGCTCCTCTAGCAGTAGCCAATAGTACTGGTCATAGTTTACTTTTGTTGTAGATGCCATTTCTAGCCTCTTTGGTTATGTGTTTTTGTTTTGATCTCTATATCATCATCATGTATGTATTAGACAGTGCACTGGGTGCCATTTTGATATAATGGATATGCGCTTTGATCATATGTTATCTTATATCTATATTCTAAAGCTTTGTTTTTGAAAACATGAATGAAAATCTTTAAAATTATGTTTTTTTATAAAAAAATAAATATTTAATGTATTTTTTACAATGACCGAGTCATTGAAATCAAACCGGCTAAGTTGATACCGAGTCGGAGTCAAAGTCGGAGTTTTAAAACATTGCTTGCCATAACCTAATGTGAGATATCAGTTTGTACAATGTCCTTTATCTTAACAAAATTGCTTAATGAGACCCTCACAAAGCAATTAGACAGGGCATTGCAGAAGTATTCACCGTTCTTCTTCAATCTCATTCAAATTTACCTAAGGGATTTTAGACAGTTCACGTGCCGGTAAAAAAGAGTAGAGAAGTTATAAATCCAAAGCATTGCACACATTGTGATCAATTCCACGCATTAAACCTACAAAAGTAATAGTAAAATCATCCAAGTAACAGAAAGCATGATTAACCGTAAGCATGCTTTCAGACTTGGTAAAATATAATCGTTTTTACTATTTAGGGATCTGCATTGGCATGCAGAGAAAAGAAGAAATTCAATTTAAGATGAATGGTAATAATTAATATTTAGGGATTATAACAGCTATTTATCTTGAAGTCGAAAAGAATATCTAAGCGCATATTACACGTTTGCAGATGATTTTCTAACTGAACATGAAGTTATGGTAATGAAACTATTTTGAGGAGGATGGGGTCGTTCGAAGAAGTAGAAGCCGCATAAGCAAAAGGGCGATGAGGAATTAATGGATTATTCAAAAGATCCACTCAAAGGCTTCAGAACAACCTACATTTTATAGTCACAACGGGTTTCCAACCGGAAACTTCCACTGGTAAAGTACTCAGCCCCTTTACAAGAATTAATTTCCACAACCTTGGGTGACAGAATAGGTTTTTTTTACCAAACCCTAAATCGCCATAGGTCACACCAAAGGTGGGGCCTATCCTTTCTAGAACTGTATCTATGAAAATGGGTTTTCCATTCCCCACAAGGGAAGCCCTGACTCTTTGCATTTAAAGGGCAAGGAAAAAAGCGTATTATTGTCAACTAGTGAGAACGTGGAGGATTTTAGGGTTATGCAATACCATGCTTTTTGAACCTCCCTGCCAAGGTCTCGATCACACACGAGTTCGCCATCCCTCATCCACCAATCAAGTTTGGAAGGTTGCTCTAGACAGGGTTTAAGCCATTTACAGAAGCAGGCAGATCAATCTACACCACCGGATGGAATATCCTCAGATCTAACAGAAAAAGAGTACAGTCTCATATTTTTTATTCTATATGGCACTGGGAGTCCATTTATTGTTTTCTTGCTGAATTATTCGTTTGAGCGTAAAATTCTTTCTTTTGCTGTTTGTCTTAGTCTTCCCTGCTTATTAATCCATGTTACCTGACTCCCCCCTTGAAAATCACTCTTCATTTGGCCATTGGCTACAATAACCGCTAAAAATTTATGCAACTGGCACTGATTTCCTCCGCCATCTCCAGCTATGGTTGAACTACATAATAATGCAGTATTGGCAGCATAGGAACCGAAAATTTAACAATCACATCGAAGTACCCCCACCCCCCCCGCAACACGCAGCGAGACGTGGAGTAACAGAAATGACACTTACAGTATCGTCTCGCTGAATTTCAATTTTCTGAAACTCGGCAGCAGCAGAAGACGCCATTGCGCGCAGTGGAGTGAGTGATGGACGACCGCTGGACCGTAAATGAGGAAGATTACGTGCAGATACAAAACCGAATGCAGAGGGTTTGGATAGCTTATTGGCAACGAAAGCCCCTAAAGTCAACATGAGCTTTCTTTCTTTATCCTGCCCTTAGTGTTTGCAAAATTTTTATGAGGGGATTAAAGTTACTATCAGTTGTTAAATAATGGGATGTTATCGCCGGGTGTGTGGCTGTCTCATAGGATTCCCAGACGATCTACTCATTCATGGTATATTATTGCCAGGTGTGTGGGTGTGCCATAGGATTCTCGCTCTTAGCACTCTTTATTAGGATTGAACATAAAATCTAATGAAAACTAAACTTTACACTCTAAATTCCAAATCTCATATTATAAAGATCAGTCCACTTTACATCTCCATTATAATATTTATAGTTATTTATAATTACATATGTACAGATAAATAACTTAGTAGACAGATATTTTATCTTTATTTTAAAATACATCCTTAAAATAAGGGTTTAGGGTTTATTTATGTCACTTGTTTTGAATTTCAATAATGAAAAAACGAATGCATAGGAATAAATGAATTTTATTAAATCATGGTTTATTAAGAAAAAGTGTTTTAACTAGTTTATGAAAGGTTTTTTTTTTACGAGGTAATCAAAATTTGATATACATTTTTAAAAGTTTAAGTTGTTTAATTTATAAAATTTGAGTATTATAAGGATTTTGGTGTTGAATTCATTTATGCATTTAAAAATGTATTTTAAACATCAAAAAATTACAATTTTGTTTGAAATTGTAGCGTAGAATTCGAGTAAAAAACTTAAGAAATGAATTAAAAAAATAAAAATAAAAAGAAGTTTTAAAATTCAATTCAAAGTTCGGAGAGGGTGGAGAGGGTGGAATGCGAGGGGTGTTTTTTAACCTCAAAGGAAAAATTGAAATAAAGTTCACTTGGGGACATGGGAAAGCCTCAAACAATCAAGTTGAAGCGCTCTCACTCTAGCAAGGCCTAAAGATTAGCATTTCTAAAGACATCAGGAAATTGATCATTGTAGGTGACTCAATGGGTAATTCAAAAATGCATAAGATTTTCCAGGAAAGAGCACCTTCTTGATTTTGAAACTTCTCCATTGATCATAAGGATAATGTATCTTCTTAGAAAATTAGACGATTACAAAAAATTCCATGTTAAAAGAGCAAATAATCATATGGCGAATCTCCAAGCCAACAAGGGGGTGGAATTAGAACAAGGAATTTTACTCAATGATCAACATAATGTTATATGTCACGTTCCTTAAATGATACATTAAGCATAATCCTAATGGATCACAGTTGGAGCACAGGAATTAACGAGGCTCAGCAGTTAATTAAATATGATAATATCATGAGGATTCAAAGGAGTTCCTCGGGAGAGGACAACAGTAGTTGGGCATTAAAGAGGAGGTGGGCGCGAGGGAGTAAGGTAGACATGTTGCAAGACAAGTGGGCTCGCTCCCCTTGGTTAATAAATGGGACTACAAGTGAGTGCAAGCTTAGTACCATCGTTGTTCGAGTCGATAGGAAATTGGCAGTGATAGAGATGGCGGAAGGTGGCTTGGCTATGTTGCAGATAGGAAATGCATTTAAGCTTGATAAGATGGGAGTTAAAGTTGGTAAGGAGCAGGCGATTATATATAGTAGTTGGTTGAAGCAGCTCAACCATCGAATTATTCTTGTGCAGGGGAGAATTGCAAAAAAGATGGCCTCTGCAAGTAATGGAAGTGGGAACGATGTAGAGGAGCTCAGGCGCAGCAAGAGTGTGGCGGAAATGTTGGACAGTTCAAGCAAGCAAGTTGTAAAGAAGATTGTCAAGGAGATTCATGAAAACATAGCGGTTGTGTTTTCCCAATTGTCTGGGTTAGGGAAGGACATGGAGCTGATGCAAAGGTGTTGGAACACCTAAACGTTGGTATGGTGAATTTGAAACATAAAGTGGATAACATCAAGCTACAAGTTGAAACGGCCACTGTGGGAGTTCTAACGGAGGTTTTCGGGTTAAGTGATGGCTTTTACTCCAATGGCAGAGGGAAATGCAGTTATTACTAGTCGAGAGCTAGAACATGTTGCTGGGAGGAGTGCGGATTTGGGCTTGTCATCTGAGGCAACTCAGGAGGATCTGATCTTGGAAGTCGTGGGTAGTCGTCGCCCTTTTTTCTCATGTTTTGTCGGATAGTAAAGTACTGCGGAGTTTTTTGGAAAATCTATAGTTTGAAAGATGTAAAGAAAATATATAGGAATAAAGTGGGTAGCAATAGGATCTCTTTGTTTATGTATCTGCAAAAATCTAAGACAGAGTTCTCCTCGATTGTAAGGGACCTAGTCTGTTTCCAGCTTTGTGAATGAAAAATGCTACCCGTTCCTTAAAAAAAAAACAATTCAAAGTTAATATATTTTATTGTTCAAATTTATTGCAGTTGTAATTAAATATGTTTTAAAAATTGATGTTTAAATATTTATTTGTAAAGCTTAGGTATCTCAAAGGTTTTTAGGGTATCCAATTCATTATGCATTCAAAAGTGCATTTTAAACAATAAGAAATCACAAACTCGTTAAAAATTGCATTATAGAATTTTGAAAAAAATAAGCCATTTCATTTATTAATTAGATTGGGTCGTAATTTTGTATATAAAGTTAATTAATAAAATCAAATTCAACTATTTTTTTAAAATAAATTTATTTATGATGAGGGAATTTACTTCTCTTTAATCCTACACCAACAAATAAACTAGCAATTGTCTCTAAAGGTGTAAAGTTACATCGAAGGAATAGATGATTTGGGAAGATCATCTTGTCATGGACAGAGTCGACTACTAAATACATGCATATAAAGTTTGTCAAACTCTCCAATGCAAGAGCCACGAGGTGAGCTCACAGTTCACAACCTGCATATCATAAATATGTGGAAATTTTTTCTCTTCAAACTAATAATGAGAGAACTCAAAAGAATTATATAAATAAAATACTAAATGTGATGTCGCAAGGATACACAAGCAAGTCTGATCTAAATTTCATCATACGACATGGGCAGTCATTTGTTGGTTAGCTCCGATGCATTTCATTTTTATATATTTATATAAATTATATTGAAAAAATATATAAGTATTTTATTATAGGGAGCAATTCAACTCTGATCTAAATTTCATCTTACGACATGGGCAGTCATTTGTTGGTTAGCTCCGATGCATTTCATTTTTATATATTTATATAAATTATATTGAAAAAATATATAAGTATTTTATTATAGGGAGCAATTGAATAGGTCATTGTTATATTAAAAAGTATTATATAAATTATAAAATTCATAATTTAAATTTTTTAATAATTAAATTAAAATTTAATTTAAAAAGTTAATATATTATTTTATTTTATAATAAAATTATATTAATATTTTGAAAATCATATTTAGTAAAATAGAATTAAAGAAAAAAGTTTCCATAAAATTTAATTTACCTTGAAATCATAAATTAGAGACAACCTAAGCTTTGGAATGAATATTTAAGGTAGTTGTTATTTCAAACCAGCAAACACATTTAAATCTTGCAAACTTATTTGGATTTCAGGGTTGTTTTTCTAAACGTAATTAAAGAATTTCAAAACTATGGAAGTGATGTGTTAAAAATTCAACTATGTTAAACCGTTAACATGACTTAAATTAAATGTTTTGAAACTTAAATATTTTTACAATAAAGAGTATATATATAAAGCAAGCAAACAAACAAAATTAAATCTGGCAAACTTAAAGGTAATTAAAAATTTCAAAATTATGGAAACGACATTATAAAAATTCAACTATGTTAAACCATTAACATGACTCAAATTAAATATTTTGAAACTCAAATATTTTTAAAATAAAGTAAATACTTTTATCATATATATATCACATTTAAAAAACATTGTTTAAACTTGACTCAAATTAAATATTTTGAAACTCAAATATTTTTAAAATAAAGTAAATACTTTTATCATATATATATGACATTTAAAAAACATTGTTTAAACTTAACTCAATTATCACTGAAGGTAAAAAAATATTTATGTAAAATTAATGCAATCATTACTTATTAAAAGAACAATATTTCACCCAAATATTCTATTTTAAATAATAATAAAAAATACATTTCAAAATAAAATATATGTAATAAGAAAAACTTTGTTTAAACTTTAATAATAATAATAATAATAATCATCATCATCATCATCATCATTACTTATTAAAAGTATGACATTTCAACCAAATATTTTATTTTAAATAAAACATTCTACATTTCGAAATAAAATATATGTAATGTTATGCATTTTCTAGCAATTCTACTTCCTTTAGATTTATAGACACAGGCTTTGCAGATTGTGCAATCCCTGCTCCAAAAGAACACATTTAAATTCATTGAAATCATATATGTGTATTAGCATTAAACATGATGAAAATATAATTACCATTTCCAAGTTCTAGCATAAAATCAACAGGATTCATGGGACAGATGAAGAGAAGCCAATTGAGGAGAAATAATTCATGGTTGCCTACGCTTTTTTCATAGCAGATAGCATCCCTCTTTGTAATCATGACTCGAAAATGTTGAAAAGTGTAACTAGGTTTGGTCTTTAGAATGACATGTGTAATTGTGATTTTATGTAATTGATGTAAAGAAGAAAAAAAAATTATAATGTTTGACTCATGGTTTCATGAGCAAGGAATTTTATTTTTAGTTAAGGCTATTATTGTGAGCTATTAAGTTTGGTCATCAAGTCATAAAGTTCATAGAGTCAATGTCAAAGCTTGAAGATCCATTTTAGGCATGTAATCCATTGTAAAAGAAAAATTATTAGCCCTCCAAGACCTTGTCACAAGCTTCTCTTCATGTCGGCCTAAGAATGCTTCTAAAATGTCAAGTCAACTTATTTTGATGAACGAATCACTATAAATAGGCAGCCCAGCCTTCATTTGAGAACAAGCAATTCAGATAAGCATGTCTGAAGTAAAAAATGTGAAAATCACCAAGTGAGGAGCCTCATAACTAGCGAAGAGAAGGAAAGGAAGAGCAAAGTCTTTGGTATTGTTTTTAGGTCAGTTTTTGGGTTAAGTACTCTCCACACGTGCGAGAATCTACTACTACCTACTATAGGAAGAACGAGATACCATAGTCATATTGTGAAGACAAATTTTGGAGAAGAACAAGGTGATTCCCTAATCGAGTTAAAGGAGAAATAACCTTCATCTAAAGCGAAAGGAATTAAGGTGTTTATCTCCCTCATATGCTACAGCTAGGACTTTAGAAGTAGGGTCGAGAATTGCAGAGCGAAATCAAGGAAACGAAGTTCGTAGAAGAGTCGAGATAGTGAAGGAGGGAAGGAAATTTGACCATCATTGACTCAAGGAAGAAATCAAACAAGAAGGCTTGTGACTTGGTCTTGGAGAGGTTGTTGTGTCAAGGGTCTAGGTCTTGGTCTTGGTATTCATCAATTAAAGTCTCTATAAGAAGAAGAATTTGTTTGGGTTTTCCTCTCAAGTTGGAGAGGTTTTGGCCCTAGCTGATCGCCTACATCTTGTGTCTCGTCTCTTTATTGTTTATACATTGGTAGATGTTTGATAAAGAACAACATAATAATAATCTAAGTAAAGAGAAGGTCTTAATCTAAAGAAGTAAAAATCATTCACAAGCAGTTATCATTATAGAGAAATTACCTAATCTTGATGCCCCAGATTTCTCAACATGATATCAGAGGTAAGGTGATAAAGTCAAGGAAGGGCACTTATCAAGGGACACTCAAGGATCAAATCTCAAGAAAAAACATCAAAGCAAATCTAAGAAGATCATCTTGGAGTCAAGATTTACAAAGAAGTATCAAAGCCCTAGAATGAAGGAGAAGTCTTGGGATTCTCAAAAGGCCACAAAGACCCTTCTCAAGTTGAAGGAACTTACAAATCAAAGTTTCTTGAAGACTATTCATCCTAGAGAAGTAAGATCAAGGACATTGTCATCATCTTCAAAAGTTTTAAGGCAATTTCCTCTTGTTGAAGCAAAGACATTACCATTGAAGAAGATCATCCAAGAAGCATCAAGACATCATCAAGAATGTAACACCCTTCTCCCACATCCACCCATGTAACCATGCCAATCGGGGTAAACATGAGATGAGAGGCTACTATGATCAGATTCGACCTCCTAGGTAACCTTAAGGAAGTGGAATTGACGGAACATCAAACACAGTCATCCAACATCATCAACAGAACCCTCAGGAGGCAAGTCAGCACTCAAACAACCTGTCCCTGGGTCCCACTGTTGTTCTGGACCTCTAAGGCCATAGTCGCTCTCATGCTATGGGCAAGAGGGCGACTAGAGACCTAAAGTTTCTCTCATAGGCCTGTCTACCAACGACTGTGGACCAAACTTGCCAGTTCTATGCCAGCAACCCCGGGAATTAAGCCACTTTTTCAGGCCCAGAGCCTAGTCCACTGCCCATAATGGAATGAAAGCTCATAATCAAGTAAAGTACAAGGAAACAATGTTGCAAAAGTAAATAGTTGATCAAGACCTTAACCAAACCCTTACTAGACATGACAGGCATTTCTTCAAACGTATTGTCAACATGTAACCTACAGGTGTAAACAACAGAATTAAGTGTAGGGATCTCATACTTATCTGAGAATCGTCATGAACCATTGTTTCCTCATGTCATTTGTTGTCTTATCACTTATTAGGTCACAGATACAATATCCATTCAAATACAAGTAAAAACATGCTGAGCGCCAAACATAGTTGCCGCAATAAAATATACATCTTACCAACATAATAGGAACATAATTACAATGAACATATCAACCATCAAAATCCATATATACATCAGTACATTTACACATGAAAATCAATGGAATGAATTTCTCATTAATCAATGCAATGAACCAACTGGTGATGGGACTATCACGTTCCACACGACCATAGATTGGTTGAGCGAAGTCTCTCTTCAGCCAATCACCCCTGTGCCATATTCCAAGCATGAGTGTGGGACTCACAGAACACATCAAAAACACCAATCAATGTGGATGCCACCAGAGTTCTTTGCCTACACCGTGAGGAATTTGAGTGCCTCCTAGTCTCTCAGGCTTTACCGTGCATCCGCAGTCCAATTCAAGGATCACTAGGCACGACACCAAGACATACTCTCCAGGCTTTACCATGCATTCCATCCCGGAATCACTAGGCCCAACGAAGAGAAAATCCACCTCTTGGCTTTACCGTATATCCCGTCATTCACCGGCAAGGATTCCTAGGCCCATCGAGGCACATAATCTGGATTTACTGCAACCCACAATCTGGTTCAATGGTTACTAGGCTAGTGGCTTCATGCATCCTCAGTCCGGTTTAGGGACTACTACCACCATGTGTTTGTCAATTTGGAGATCCACCCCACTCGACTTCAAATCCAATCCAGCCATCCCACACAAACCGTATGAGAGAACCCATCTCATCAAAGCTATCAGGAAATGGCAAGGTTAGGCTGAAAATATTGTCACACCTGGCAAAACCCATGCCATGGTAGAAAAGAAACACATGCAATCCCATGCATGCCAAATCTAGCAAGGAAAATACACATGCAAGTCGATACCTGCAATGAAGCCTGTTGTAGCTGCTTGATCCTGCCTTTCCCTGCTTGGTCTTTGCTTCCTCTTGCCTTCTTTGTCTTTCTTTCTCCAATGCCAAAGTTCTCTAAGAAAACTCTAAGTGTCCAAATGTATGAGAGAGAGAGAATAATGAAAGGCTTCCAAAGCTAAAATGAAAAAAGGTTACCAACTGATCCTTAGAAGCCCTTTTATGAATGAGGCCCCTATTTTCTTCATTTTCCATTATTTTCCTTCATTTTCCTCCTCACATGCAACATGTGACCTTTCACCTCCTTTTCTCCTAATTTCCATTATTTTCATAAATAATTGTGCCAAAAATTCCATTTTGCATTTCCAAAGCCTTAGCCATTACCTTTGCCAATTTCCTTAGCCATAAACAACCAAATGAACACATAATAGGATGTCCTGCCCAACATTCAATTTGCAATAAGTGTCCCATTCATCCATGGTTATTGTTTTTAACTTTTATTACATGAAATTTTCACTAGGGCTGTTACAGAACCCTCCCCCTTGGGGGACACCGTCCTTGGTGTTCAATCACACATATACTTCAGCAACCTGCTGAAAGAACACATACTGCTTATGGAGCTTTATAACACAACTCGATGCAGTATTTACAATGAAATATCTGCTCAAGAGAAGAACATCATGACAACACGACAACATACCGCATAATGGAGCTTTATATCACAACTCATTGTGGTATTTACAATGATCATCCTAGTGAGTGCCAATCCACATAAAATCATAGCATCATGATAACATAACCACATGATATCATAATAACATGGTAACATAACCATAATGATATGACACCCATACCGCATGGTGGAGCTTTATAACACAACTTGTTACAGTATTTACATCCATACACGAGTGTACATATAGCAACATCACCATAAATATAGATACCAAAACATATGCCAAATCATATACCAAAACATATATCAAACATATACTAACATCATATCTAAGCATTTATCAAAACATCATATAGTATATATCAACCATCACAAAGCATATATCTATCACCAGAAAGCATATACTAAACCAACATAAAGCAAATACTAAACCACCATGAAGCATATACCAAGCCATCATAAGCAAATACTAAACCACCATAAAGCAACTACCAAACCACCATAAGCAACTACCAACCACCATAAGCAATCACCAACCCACCATATCAAAGTTGCTTTGCCTCAACCGTCAAGTAAGGAAGGATACAGGGCCTGCATCTATTCTATCATCTCCCATGTATCTTCATCGGGCCCAAAGTGCTTCCATTGCACTTTAACTTGCTCGATTACTCGGTTCCGGAGCATGAGCACCTTTTTCTGCAATATACACCAAGGCTCTGGCCAGAATTCTCCATTTGGTTCCACCTGCAATACAGACCAGTTAATCACATGATCAACATCCTTAACATGCTTCTTAAGCAAAGATACATGGAAAACATCGTGGACTTTCACTATCAGAAGCAGTGCAATTCGATAGGCTACTGGCCCAATCCTCTCAATAATGTTGAAGGGTCCACAAAATTGTGGTGCCATCTTGGCACATGAGTCAATCCGCAAGGAGATCTTCTTCGGTTTGATGCTCAAGCACACTTGTTCCCCAACCTGGAACTCCTTAAACAACCAGTTCATGTCTGCATAACTCTTCTGCCTATCATGTGTTGCCTTTAGGTTCTTCTTGATCACCTGCATCTCCTATTCCATGTCTGCCAACATATCTAGTCCAATCAATACCCTTAGAACTGGATCACTCCAGTGGATGGGAGTGTTACAAGTCCGCCCATACAATGCTTTAAAAGGACTCCTCCTCAATTACTCCTGATAACCATTATTGTATGCAAACTCAACCAAAGGGAGATACTCTTCCCACTTCCTTTGTCGATGCATCACATACGTCTTCAACATATCCTCTAATATCCTATTGACCATCTATGTATGTCCATCCGTCTGCAGATGATAAGTTATGTTGAAGGCCAACTCTATGCCCAAACCTCCAAATAACTCCTTCCAAAACTTGGAAGTGAACTTCGCATCCCTGTCTGACAAAATCTTCTTCGAGACACCATGTAGTCTAACCATATCTCGGATGAACACCTGCACCACATCGCTAGCTGAGTACGTAGACTTTACTGGAATGAAGTGTGCAAGCTTTGTTAACCTGTCCACAATGACCATGATGGAATCATGTTGCTTCACTGTCTTCAGCAACCCTGTAATGAAATCCATGGAAATGACCTCCCATTTCCATTCTGGAATCGCGATTGGTTGTAGTAGTCCACCTGGATGTTTACACTCTGCCTTCACTCGCTGACAATCAAATCATCTAGCCACAAACTCTGCTACATTCGTCTTCAAATTCGGCCAACAGTAATATCTCTTCACTACAGTCAATGTCTTTTGATAACCTGACCTGAATATGGTTGTAGTGACCAACCTAGGGTGCTAGATTAGGCTAAATTTATTATCGACCAGGGTAAGTAAACTTCGAGGCATGCGTCTAAAATCTATAGACATAAAGGATTCCTAACTAAGTGTTCATTGTGGTAGGTTACAGTACTTCTTTACGGAAGGTTAAGATATGTTCCCTATCACCTTGACGCTCAGGTCACTCAACTCATCTAACTGTCCTAAAGACACTGTGTATTGCTAGACCAAAATTTTAATCCCCTTACAAGGATGCTATGCACAAAAGCTCTGTCTAGTTAACACTCAGCATTCATGAAAGATCAAAAGCATACTACAAATTTAAATACATGTAAATAGAGTTTATGAGGATGCTTTAAAAATTATAACAATGGATCAGATCTCTTACAAGATATGGTTCAATGATCTTAACGATAAATCTTTTAAGCTATCACCATAAACATCATTCATAAAGATTGCAAATTAAATCAACAAAATTATAAGCATAACTCTAATCACTATGCATGCTATACAATATTCAAAAGCTGCTAATGAAATGAAAATGACAGTATACCCGTCCACGCAGGGCCCGTCCGCGTTTCAATGGTATACTGGAATACGCTCAAGCAACTAAGGTATTAACACATGAACAATGTTATAATAAAACCGTGACTGTAATCGAGTTCTGGTATTAAGTTTTGAAGATCATACAAAAGCTCTGTTTTCAAAACGATATACAAAGATCAACAACCATGTAACTGTAACTATATCCGTGTTTTTTTTTAAACAACTAATACACAGCTTTCATTTGGATTGAATGTACATTCACTATGCAGTTGTTTCCGCTTTTACTATGGAATGATTTTTGGGTCATTTCCATTCTAAACCGATTTCCAAAAAGAAACAAAACGAAACCGGTTTGGGAAACCTATGGTTGTTGTTGCCTTTGTCACCAAAAGGCTGGGGCTTTGACCAGCGTTGACCGCATAACAAGGAGTGTTTAATTTGCTGTAGGATCGATGTTTCTCCATGCTTGTACATTCTAGTTTTTGTTCCTATCCCTTGCTTTAGCTTGCCTATCATGCCACGTGTCAGATGATGAACCATTTACAGGATGTTGTGACTTCCTGTAACCTTTTTATTAAAAATTCCTAATTTCTAACATAAAAACTCATAAATTAACTTTAATGCAAACTAACAACTATAATACTGTTAACTAATCAATTTCAAGGAATATAAGGGATCTATGGAGGAAAAAGGTAGACAAATGATGTGTTTCAAGAAGAAAAAGATGGTCATGGAATGGTACCAACATCTCCCCCAAGCTTAATGAATTAGCATGCCCTCATGCTAATCTTGATGTGCTGCCTCTAAACTTTGTCCCTGCCTGCACCTCTGCTGCTTTCAACAATGCATCCATGTTCTTCTTAGCTTGGGCATCTTTCTGACTGTGGAGCTCATGCTTTAAACTCTTGTACTTCTCCTTGAGGGCTTTCTTTTGGTTATACCATTTGGTTGCCCACTTGCAAATGTCAGTTTGTTCAGCCTCGAGTTCCTTGATCTGCTCCCTCAACTTCTCATTTTTCTGTTGAGTCTCTTTACTCTGTGCTCTTAGCATTTCATTCTCTTTCTTGATGACTTTTTCCAGCATGTTGGCCTCCATCAATTCTTCTTTTAACTTTTCAATTTGCTTTTCCAGCCTCCTTTGTTTCTTAATGGCGGGTGGTGACTCTTTTTCTTGCCTATTGTTGCTCTCAACCTCCATCTCAGCTTCTGGTCTAGGTTGTGAGTGAGCACTGCTCTCAATGTCCATCGGTGCAGGTGCATTCGATTCTGGTTGGTCTTCTTGTAGCTGGGTCTTTTGTGCTCTCCTGGATCTTCTTGTATAGGTAGTAAAAATTTTATCTTGCTCTGCTTTCTGGGCATCCTCTTTTCTCATTTTCCTCGTCCTCACACTACTAATGGGTGGAGGTACATTGCTTGATTTGTGCACAGGAATCTCTTCATCAATGTCATGCATAAATCCTGAGTGCTCTTGCTGTTCTTGCTCATCCTCTTCATCTTTGATTTGGTTGGCAGCCAAGAATTCCTTCCACGTTCTTCCCCTTCTCTGTAATTCATACTCAATAAGAATTTTAATTAGCCCGAAATGATATAAGCTCTTGTCCTCGTTACCTTTTTGCTTTTGGATGGTTTCCAACATTTTAGTTAGGCTCTGCAAGAGGAAATATGGTAAGCTAATAGTGCACTGCCCTTTCAAATGTAACAGTAGTTTGATGCGGTATAAATAAACGATGATGTAGCGGCCCTCACAAGTAACAAATTTTTGGATGATATACACCATTTCGTCTCATGGATGCATCAACCAGCTCCTAGGGACACCTTTCTTCCAGTTAACAGATGAGACCCTCGATTTGGACATGAATTGGGTCCATGATTTTTCTTTGAACTGTTTTGTCTTGAAGTATTTCTCCCCTTCCGGGTTGATCCTTAAGGACTGTGCTATGGTGTCTTCTGAGACCCTGAATGAAAAATTACCTATCAAGGCTTTCTCCCCATTGAATGTAAAGGCAAATTGTTTAGTGACTTCCTCATTGCTTCCATTAAACTTCTCCAAGAAGGGTAGCCATTGTTTTTCTTTTAAAATTGCAATGCAGTCATCGTGGTACTGAGAACTGTCAAATGTGCTTGGCTCTACCCTATTAGTCATTTTGACAGAGAAATTTTGCTCTAACCCTCTTCGTTTATGCTTACGAATTCAACAAAGGTATTTTGGTTTGTTACCTTTGTCTTTTGCTCCACACTGCTGACCTGGTGGCGCCCTCTGTTCTTCGAAACTAGCTCCTTCAGTGACTTAAGCGATGCCCAGATGACTGTCTTGTAATTATGGTGGAGGTCGAAACTTGTAAACCCAAATGACTGTGTTTTCCTTTCGTAGCACTTGCTACTCTCAGTCTTTGCTGTTGAAATCACAGAAGTCGAATTGCTAATATAGAACAACTGAGAATGAAATGAATTTTTTTTTAATAACCAACCCGACTCAATTCATAGCATATTCATATTTTATGACAGAGGAGTAGCTGTACTGGGTCATATGAATACCATCATGAGAACGCTGGAGGCATGTATGGAGTACTGGAGTATGATATCAGATAGTTGTTTGCATCATTCGACTTCGTCGGGTGGTTATGTTATAATTTGGCCGATTCAAACATAATGAACAAAACCGTATAACATTTGGCTTTCAAATTGTTCACCACATGTCCCTCGTTCATTGGTACCTGGCCGAATAGGGAGATGTTGGACCGGCAGTAGGGTTTGATTGGCCGATAAAGAGTTGATAACAAAGGCTGGAAGGGTGATATAAGAGGGGATTGAGAAATCATATGGAGAGTATGGGGATTTTAAAAATCGTATAAATATGGGATGGCTAGAGTGTTGGGAGATGATAGGGATTAAGAATATGATAAGGGCCGATAGGTATGTAGGTGTTTTTGAAATTGATCGTAGCAGTCATAGTCATCACATTTAACATTAAAAATAATCTAAGAATTTAAATGTTAAAAATAAAGAATACATTACACTTTTATTGGTTGATCAAGCGTTGAATTGGCATGCTAGGTAGGACTAGTCTTTCTTGACTAATCTTTGTTGTTCATGACAGGTCCCTCTGAGATGAATTTGAATGCAACAGGTCCCTCTGAGATCTGGAAAATGTTTGTGCAGCTTCTTTGAAATCTGGAAAAGAATTATATGTGTGCAGGTTCCTCGATCTTTGGTGTTTGATGAAGCCTCGGTGACAAGCAACCTTTGAATCTCTGTTGAAACTTTGTTGAAGCTTTGCTGAAGTAACTTGAGATAACAGTCTCTTAATAGGTCCCTTTTATATATGTTGAACAGGTCCCACTACTGTTGGTGCTGGTAACATGGTCTTCTGGACAGAACAGGTCCCACTGCATAGTGTTTTTAAACAGGTCCCTCTGATTAGAACAAAGACAAAAACAACTTCTTTATTGAAATCTGGAGTGCTGAAACAAACTCTTTGGAAATTTACAGTGAGGAGATGAGATAAGAAATCTTTGAGAATTTACAATGAGGAGATGAGATAAGAAAACAAAATGCTGATGCTTCTCCCCCACTAAAGCGTTGACTTGTCCTCAAGTCATTATTCAAGTGATGAATCAAACAAGAAACAAAAAGAAAAGGAATTCTTACCAGCCAAAGAATTGGTTTTCAAGTAAGAATTCTGGGTTAGAGTGTGCTAGAGTCTGGTTTTCACATCTAACCCATTATTATTATTATTATTATTGTTAAATTTCTTTTGGATTTCTAAATTGAAATGAAATGAACTAAGGCAGAGATACTACAGCAGAAGGCTGTAATATCTCAACCTCTCTCTGTTGAGATACTGTTTGAAGAAAATTTTGCTTGCTGATGGGCTTATTGTAAAGTTTTAAGCGATGACCATTGACAGTAAAGGAGTGGCCTTCTCCATCAATAATAATGAGCTTGACTGATCCATTGTCATAAACTTGAATGATTTTGTATGGGCCCATCCAATGTGTGGTAAACTTGGCTTTATGATCTCTGAATTTAGAATCAAAGAGTAAAGCCCAATCTCCTTCTTTGAACTGCTTCTTCTTGATATGTGCATCATGCCACTGCTTCCTTTGTTTTTGCATGAGGATTGTTGTTTCCTCTGCTTGCTGCCTCATTTCATCCAGCTGGTTCAACTGCTGAATTCTTTCTTGTTGTGCTTCGTTCAGATCAATTTCCAAATCTGCAACCATCTTAAAAGTATGTATCTGAAACTCAATAGGAAGCATTACCTCTTTGCCATACACCAACTGATATGGTGTAAATCCTGTAGTATTCTTCCACGTGATTCTATAAGCCCAAAGTGCATCTTTGAGCTTCTCTTCCCAATTCTTTCTGTTCATTGCCACTGTCTTAGTGATAATTCCTTCGAAAGTTTTATTTGTGGATTCCACCTAGCCATTGGCCTGTGGATGGTAAGGTGTACTTCTTCTGTGCTTGATTTGATATTTTTCTGTGATGTCCTTAACTAACTTTGAAGTAAATTGAGTACCTTGATCAGTCACTATCTCCCTTGGTACTCCATACCTTACAAAAATCTCTTCAAAAAGGAAGTTTACCACTGTTTGTTTAGTTGCTCGAACTAGTGCTTTTGCTTCAGCCCATTTTGTTACGTAATCAGTACATACTAAGATGTACTTCTTACCATTGGAGGTTGGATTAATGGGTCCTATGAAATCTAGAGCCCATTTTTCAAATGGCTTTAGGTGCACTTGGGGTTGAAGTGGCATCTCATCTGTAGTTGTTGGCCTACCCATTCTTTGGCAGCTATCACAACTCTTCACGTACTTTTTAGAATCCTTGAAAATATATGGCCAGTAGTATCCAAGACTAAGAATCTTGAATGCTGTTCGCTTAGCTGCAAAATGCCCACCACACGGTTCATCATGGCAAGATTTTAAAATATCAATTATCTCATCATTTCTTACACATCGTCTAATAGTCATATCATAACCAGTGTAAAATAAATCGCCATTAATCCATGAATATCGAGCACTTTGTTTGACTAGCCTATTCTTTTCCTTTGGAGTAAAGTATGGAGGTGTTCTTCCTGTAGACAAATAATTGGCCAAGTCAGCATACCAAGGATCACTATTGAAATTGCAAATATACTTTCATCTGGAAAAGAATCTTCAACCGGAACAACCTCACCTTGATTTTGCAGTCTAGAAAGAAAATCTGCCACCTGATTCTCCTTACCTGGTCTATCTAACACTGTGATGTTAAATTCCTGTAACAATAATAACCATCTGGTAACTCTGCCACTAGTTACTGGTTTATTCATTAAATGCCTAATGGCAGAATGGTCAGTATGTATAAAAACTTCATAACCAGTTATATAATGTCGGAATTTATTCACAGCATGTATGATGGCAAGCATTTCTTTTTCTGTGACTGTGTAGTTTAATTCTGCAGGTGTTAGATTTTTGCTAATGAAATAGATGGCATAATGACAAGACTCCTCTTTCTGGCCTAATGAGGCACCTACTGCAGTATCAGATGCATCTGTAAAGATGTGAAATGGTAGGTTCCAGTTAGGTCCTTTTAAGACTGGTGTGGTTGACAACTTCTTTTTGAGTGTTTCAAATGCTTGCTGGCAATTCTCATTCCAGTTGAAAAGTACATCTTTGGCTAGAAGCTTGAACAAGGGTGAAGCTATTTTACTAAAATGTTCAATAAACCTTTTGTAATAGCTTGCATACCCAAGGAAACTTCTTACCTCTTTTTGAGTCTTCGGAATTGGCAAATTGACAATGATCTGGATTTTCGATGGATCAACTTCAATGCCTTGAAAAGAAATATAGTGGCCTAATACTATCCCCTCATTTAACATCATAAAACACTTTTCATTGCTCAGGGACAGATTAGCTTCAATACATCTCTTCAAAACTTTTTCAAGGTTCTCTAATGCATGCTCAAATGAATCGCCATACACTGAAAAATCATCCATGTAAACTTCAACGCAATCATGAACTAAATCAGCAAAAATAGCTAATATAGCTCTCTGAAATGTAGCTGGAGCATTGCAAAGTCCAAATGGCAAAACATTATAATCATAAGTGCCCCAGGGACAAGTAAAAGTGGTTTTGTCCTGGTCCTCTAAGGCTATCCTGATCGGGTTGTAGCCACTGAAACCATCAAGAAAAGAGAATGATGATTTCCCAGCTAATGTGTCTAGCACTTGGTCAATAAATGGTAGTGGGAAATAATCTTTGAGCGTTGCTTTGTTCAATTGTTTGTAATCGACACAAATCCGCCACTTACCATTTTTCTTGGGCACTACTACCAATGGGGATACCCACTGACTGTCAGAGATAGGATAGATAAAATTAACTTTCAACAGTTTTTGTAATTCCTCTCTAACAATATCCTGGAGCATGGGGTTCATTCGTCTTTGCGGTTGCCTCACTGGTTTGATAGTACTATCGGTATAAATATGGTGAGTGCATGTTTTAGGGGGAATCTCGTGCATATTGGTGTAGTCCCAAGCAAATGCTTTCTGGTATTTTCTCAATAATTGAATCAATTTCTCTTGCTGAGATGAGTCTAGGTGAGTGCCAATATTCAAAGTTTTTCCTGGACTAATCTCTATGGCCTTACTCTGTGTGTTTGTGATGGATTGAATGGGAAAAATATTGTGGAATGTTGTCCGCAAAGATTGAATGGTGCATGTTTCCTGAAAATTTTGGGCTAAAAGTTCATCTGCAGCATGATATTGGTCATTTCTCAAATTTTTGGCAATATCAGGTTGAGAAAGGAACAATTCTACCAAATCATCATTATTATGTTCTTGAAAATCATAGATTTGGTTGATGCTAAAAACAGGTTGTACTTCTTCTTTGTCATTGTATTTATCGTCAAGCCATAAATTGTGTGCTACTGCTGGTGATTGTGCTGATGGGTAAAGAGTGAGTTGTTTTCTTTCAGTTCCTCGTGAAATAATCATATTACCCGATCGACATCCTATGAATGCATCAGCAGTTGCTAACCATGGTCTACCAAGGATGATAGGATGCCCTCCTAAATTGGATTTGGGTTGAAGAACTAAAAAGTCCACTGGATACTCCCAAGAGTCCAGCGAAACAATTATGTCCTCCAAAATCCCTTCAGGAATCACTTTAGATCTATCAGTGAGTTCTAAAACAATTGTTGTGTGCTGCAAATTTGTGAGCTGGAGTGTTTTCATGGTTTCAAGAGTCATGACATTTATTGCGGCCCCAAGATCTATTAAAGTGTTTGGAATATGTATGTTGTTAATGATTGTAGTGACCCTGGGAATACCAGGATCAACATACTTTTCCATTGAGATGGTGTTTGTCATAAGGCCAGCTAAATGTCCAATAACATGAATGGTTTGTGGATCAACCCTTTTCCTAGTAGGCTTCTTAAGGCACAGTTCTTTGATTGCTTTAGTATATATGGGAATGTCTTTTATGGCTTGTAGTAGTGGAATTTTTATATAGACATTCTTGAGCTCGTCTAAAACATCAAACTGTGGTATAGACATTGGAAGTTTTGTTTGGACCAATCGGTCTGGAAAAGGTGGTGGATGCAATGGTTGCATTTGTTTATTTTTGGTGTCATCATTTTGTTTTCTTTGATTTGAAGTTTCATTTTCATTTTCTTCGTTTTCTTCTTGTTTATCAGCTATTGGAGATTCTTTGTGGAGTACCTTACCAGACCTCAAATTGATATTTTGCAAGGGTAATGTGGGATATGAGGTTCCCTCATCTACATTGTAGGTTGGTCTCTCTGCTCTGTTATTTGGATTTGGTACAGGTTGAGCAGGGATTTGAGTAGGTCTGGGAGGTTGTGAGTTAGATGGGAGTTGTAATTGTGGTGGATTTATTGGTGGAGGAGCAGGCAATGCTTGTTGAGTGGGTTGAGGTTGGTGTGGGTAAACAACTTGCTGCTGAGGATATTGCTGATATGATTGAGGATATGGCGAGTATGGCTGATGATATTGTTGATATGGCTGCGAATATGCTTGGTATGATTAAGGATATGAATGATATTGTTGAGAGTATTGTTGAGATGGTCTCCATTGTTGTTGGGGGCAATTTTGGTGCTGCCATGGCATGGGTACATTCGATGAATTTTGAGCATACATCTGATCATGTACAGGAAATTGCAAATTCTGATTTGGGAACATACCTTGAGGTGCTGGTTTTGGCTGCCATGGTCTCTTTGCGCCCATGTAATACACATTTTCCATATCTGCATTAGCTACGACATTACAATTATGCAAAACCTTGACTTTAGAGCAATGAAATATATCATGATTTTCATTACAAAAGGCACAAACTTGAATGTTTTCTAATGGGCAGTCTTTTAAGGCATGTTTCTTCCGGCATTTTGGGCAAAAGATAGCCATCATATGATCTTCCTCTTCTTGTCTCTTCTTAGCTTTTAGAGTGTCAATTTGGGTTCCTAAGGTACTTAACAGATCTATTTTGAATTCTTCTAACAGGTTCCCTATTTCAGCCCTTGTGACACTTGCTGAAGCAGATTTTGTGGCTTTGGATGATATGGTTCTTTTTCCAATTTTGGCTTTGCTCCTAGAATACTTTTCACATAACTCAGCAATTTCTTCAAAAGGTAAAGTAGAAATATCACCTTTGCCCATCAAGTTAAGATCATCTAAGTATTCCTCTCGAATGCCTTTCAAGAATATTGTTTGAATCAAATCAAGAGGCATGGTTCGGTGTTTTGATTTTTGTAAATTGTAAACAAACCGTTCTAAGTATTCCTCTAAATTTTCATCCTCTTGTTGGTTCATCCTAAAGATATCATCTTTGGAATATTTCGATCTACAATAAGGTTGGTATTTCTTTAGGAATATTCTTCTCATGCCATCCCAATCAGTTATCGCATGTTCACCAAGCCCCATGAACCATCTTAATGCTGATGCTTTTAATGTTGCTGGGAAGAGTCTAAGCCTATGGGCATCATCTGTGTAACCATATGTTTGACATACAATGTCAAACTCAAACAAGAATGAATATGGGTCTTCTGAAGCCATGCCATAAAATTTTGGTAGCACAGATGGAGGTATGTTTTTCATTTTTATTTCATCATCTTCTTGTGGTTCTTGAATAGGAAATTTAAAGGTTGACTCTTCCTCGTCTCTTCGACCTTGATTTGGTATTGATCCATCTCCTTCCTTAGCCATTTTGATAGGTTCCTCTGTTTCTTGTTCAGTGTCACTTGTTTCAAAGAGAAGATTAAAGAAAGATTGTTGAGTCACTGTGCTACTTTCTCCTTGTATAGAGGATCCAGGGAAGTGTTTGTTTTGTGATTTGTGTGCTAATAGAATTTGCCTCTCGATGAGTGTGAGTCTTTGCCCTGATTTTTGTTTATCCTCTAATTCTTGCATGGTGACTTCCTCAGCTGGTGTTGTGTGTTCAATGTTTCCTAAAGGGTCTGCTCCTGAAGGTAGGTTAGTTTTTGGATGGGGGGTTTTTATGAATCTACCTTTATTATCTCTAGATCTAGGCATAAGTAAACATGACTTCTAAATCTATGTTTTTGCTTGTTTTTGTTTATTAAATTTTTTTTCGAAATCCTCTAACTACGCCTCCCCGGGAACGGCGCCAAAATGTAGTGACCAACCTAGGGTGCTAGATTAGGCTAAATTTATTATCGACCATGGTAAGTAAACTTCGAGGCATGCATCTAAAATCTATAGACATAAAGGATTCCTAACTAAGTGTTCATTGTGGTAGGTTACAATACTTCTTTACGAAAGGTTAAGATATGTTCCCTATCACCTTGACACTCAGGTCACTCATCTCATCTAACTGTCCTAAAGACACTATGTATTGCTAGACTGAGATTTTAACCCCTTATAAGGATGCTATGCACAAAAGTTCTGTCTAGTTAACACTCAGCATTACTCAGGTCACTCAACTCATCTAACTGTCCTAAAGACACTGTGTATTGCTAGACCGAGATTTTAATCCCCTTACAAGGATGCTATGCACAAAAGCTCTGTCTAGTTAACACTCAGCATTCATGAAAGATCAAAAGCATACTACAAATTTAAATACATGTAAACAGAGTTTATGAGGATGCTTTAAAAATTATAACGATGGATCAAATCTCTTACAAGATATGGTTCAATGATCTTAACGATAAATCTTTTAAGCTATCACCATAAACATCATTCGTAAAGATTGCTAATTAAGTCAACAAAATTATAAGCATAACTCTAATCACTATGCATGCTATACAATATTCAAAAGCTACTAATGAAATGAAAATGACAATATACCCGTCCACACAGGGCCCGTTCGTGTTTCAATGGTATACTGGAATATGCTCAAGCCAACCTAGGGTGCTAGATTAGGCTAAATTTATTATCGACCAGGGTAAGTAAACTTCGAGGCATGCGATTCCTAACTAAGTGTTCATTGTGATGGGTCACAGTGCTTCTTTACGGAAGGTTAAGATATGTTTCCTTTCACCTTGACACTCAGGTCACTCAACTCATCTAACTGTTCTAAAGACACAGTGTGTTGCTAGACTGAGATTTTAATCCCCTTACAAGGATGCTATGCACAAAAGCTCTGTCTAGTTAACACTCAGCATTCATGAAAGATCAAAAGCATACTACAAATTTAAATACATGTAAACAGAGTTTATGAGGATGCTTTAAAAATATAACGATGGATCAAATCTCTTACAAGATATGGTTCAATGATCTTAACGATAAATCCTTTAAGCTATCACCATAAACATCATTCGTAAAGATTGCTAATTAAATCAACAAAATTATAAGCATAACTCTAATCACTATGCATGCTATACAATATTCAAAAGCTGCTAATGAAATGAAAATGACAGTATACCCGTCCACGCAGGGCCCGTCCGCGTTTCAATGGTATACTGGAATACGCTCAAGCAACTAAGGTATTAACGCATGAACAATGTTATAATAAAATCGTGACTGTAATCGAGTTCTGGTATTAAGTTATGAAGATCATACAAAAGCCCTGTTTTCAAAACGATATACAGAGATCAACAACCATGTAACTGTAACTATATCCGTGTTTTTTTTAAAACAACTAATACACGGCTTTCATTTGGATTGAATGTACATTCACTATGCAGCTGTTTCCGCTTTTACTATGGAATGATTTTTGGGTCATTTCCATTCTAAATCGATTTCCAAAAAGAAACAAAACGAAACCGGTTTGGGAAACCTATGGCTGTTGCTGCCTTTGTCACCAAAAGGCTGGGGCTTTGACCAACGTTGACCGCATAACAAGGAGTGTTTGATTTGCTGTAGGATCGATGTTTCTCCATGCTTGTACATTCTAGTTTTTGTTCCTATCCCTTGCTTTAGCTTGCCTGTCATGCCACGTGTTAGATGATGAACCATTTACAGGATGTTGTGACTTCCTGTAACCTTTTTATTAAAAATTCCTAATTTCTAACATAAAAACTCATAAATTAACTTTAATGCAAACTAACAACTATAATACTATTAACTAATCAATTTCAAGGAATATAAGGGATCTATGGAGGAAAAAGGTAGACAAATGATGTGTTTCAACAAGAAAAAGATGGTCATGGAATGGTACCAACAATGGTTTTGCATGAAACTCCCTCAAGATCATCTTCTTGAGCTCACTGTTATCTGGTACATATATCCTGTCTTGGAACTTGACCAATCCATCTGTTGTAAGACGTTAGTTCATGCCGTGTGCACCTACAACTGCACATGTACCTGTACCAATACATGTACATGTCCCTGCACATGTACCTATACATGTACCCGTACTATCACCCTGCTGCAACCTATGCACAATCTCCATATACCTGACATCTTATTGTCCTGCCTGCAAGATCCTATCTTGTAAGTCCATCCCATAGGAGCTCATAACTGCCAAGTGATGTACCTGTACCCATCTATTGAGAGCATTTTCCACCTTGTTCTCCTTACCTTTTATGTACCTGATCTCGAAATCAAACTCGTTGATCGTGGCCAACCATCTAGCCTGCCTGGCATTCAGATTTGGCTGGTCAAACAAATACCTCAACCCAATGTGATCACTCATAAGCACAAACCGCCTGCCAAGAAGATAATGCCTCCACATCTTCAGTGCATGTATAATTGCTGCTAACTCAAGATCACATGTCAGGTAGTTCTGCTTGTGCTTGTTTAGTTTCTGGGACTCGTAACATACTACCTTTCCATCTTGCATAAGGACTCCACCAAGCCCTCTCTTGCAAGCATCTATGCATACCACAAACTCTTTATCCGGATCTGCAATCTGTAGTACTGGTGCATGCGTCAACAACTGCTTAAGCTGCTCAAAGCTAGCTTCACACTCCTTTGTCCATTCGAACTTCTTACCTTTCCTTTGCAATGATGTAATGGGATAAGCAATCTGTGAGAAGTTCCTGATGAACCTCCTATAATAACCTACTAGACCCATGAAATATCTCACCTCATCTACATTCTTAGGAGCTACCCACTCCATGATGGCCCTTATCTTCTCTAGATCTACTACAATTCCCTCCTTGGAGACCACATGCCCAAAGTAGTGTACCTCAGTCTGAAAGAAACTACACTTGCTGAGGTTAGCATACAACTAATGCTCTCTCAACAACCTCAATACTGTTGCTAAGTGCTCGGCGTGTTCTTCCTCATTTTTAGAATATACCAGTATATCATCAATGAACACAATAACAAACTTATCCAAATATGGATGCAACACACTATTCATCAAACACATGAATGTAGCTGGAGCATTAGTTAAGCCAAATGGAACAAAAACAAACTCATAATGCCCATACCTGGTCCTGAACGCAGTCTTGTAAATGTCCTCCTCTTTGATGCGTACCTGATGGTATCCGGATCTCAAGTCAATCTTCGAGAACACTGCTACTCCCTTCAGTTGATCGAACAAGTCATCAATCCTCGGCAAAGGGTATCTGTTCTTGATAGTCACTTTGTTCAACTGCTTGTAATCAATGCATAATCTGAGAGTACCATCTTTCTTCCTCACAAACAAGATCGGTATGCCCCAAGGTGATACACTTGGCCTAATATATCCCTTGTTCAACATTTCCTTCAACTGAAACTTTAACTCAACCAACTCAGGTGTGCTCATCCTATAAGGTGTTTTTGATGTTGGAGCTACCCCTGGCACTAACTCAATAGAAAAGTCTACCTCCCTGTGAGGTGGAAACTCTGTAATGTCCTCAGGAAATACATCCTGAAACTGTTGCAAAACTGGGTACTTGTTCAACACATCTGCATCCTCAACCTCCTTGCCCTTATCACTAGAATTGTTACTGCAGATAACTTGCACCCTTTCATGTGGCTACGCTTTGCTTTGCATAGTTGTCACCATCTTAACTGATGTGAATTTCTTCTTACCTTGCAAGACTCTTGGTTCGCCATTGTCATCAACACACTCAATAGCTTTGTCATGGCAGTCTACCTTGGTTCTATGTATATACAATGAATCTATGCCCAATAACATATTGTATGGACCTAATGGTAATACATTTAAATGTGTTATTGTAGGCATACCATTTAAATCAAATGCGCAAGCTCTTACCTAATGATGAACTCGCTTCTTCGTACCTGTAGCCAACTGCACTAACCAAGACTCTGCATGCAACTCCTTATTCAAACCACACTTATCCACCAAGTCAGGACTAACATAGCTATAATTAGATCTAGGGTCAATCAAAATATAAATAACTTGATCACAAAGCTTACCGTCCATCTCAATGATAGATGCCTGGTGTTCTGCTTGCCCATTGTCCACTGTTGCATAGATACATGGAATACTTTGACCAACATCCCCAACAGTCTGCACCTCCTGTGCATTGTATATCTTAGGCCTTCCACCCTGATGCTGCGGACAATCTCTCCTAAGGTGTTCACCACATGTCCAACACTCTAACTGACCAGTGCCCTCACCTCTATGTTGTTGTTGTTGATGTGGCCCATGTCCTTGTCTAGCTGCATTAAATATATTTTGGGAGCCACCTTTTCTTTCTAATCTGCGTGTTGAGGCCTTGTCCTCTTAGGCTGCCATTTTACCTCTACCTTTGTCTTTTCCCTTCCATTCATGCTGAGATTCATTCTTATGCTTTGATTTCTCATAGCAATACTTCAGCTTCCCAATAACTTCCTCAAGTGACTGAGGCTCATCATACTCAATCTGATCTCTAAATGCTAATGGCAAACCACTAACAAAACTCTGAACTTTAGCGTTCTCATAAGTAAGATACAATACATAGCTCAATAGTTCCAAGGTCGTGTACTCTTCGTCTGTCATTGATCCCATCTTTAACTCATAGAATTATTTTGCCTTACTATCATAATACCTTTCTGACAAGTAATTCTTTGTGAAAAGCCCCTTGAGTTCCCACCAACTCAAGTCGTTTGTCCTAATGTCTCTAACCCGATTAACATCTTCCCATCAGATGTCTCCTTTACCTTTCAGGCCAAAGATAGCTATTTTAGCCTTCATGTTATCTGTGGACTCATGCAACTCAAAGAATTTGTTCATCCCAAGTATCCAAGCCTCTGTATCTTTCGACTTCTTCACAATCCATCAAAATTAGGTGGTTTTTGCTTTCTTGAATTCATCTGGTAAGTATCCTCTATCATTCCTCCTGTAAGGATGATAGCGATGACGATCATGATGTCTATCAGAAACAAAACTAGAATAATACTTGTACTCATTGCCCCTCCTTTCCGGAGTATCCAATAACCTGCCATCTCTCACTATGTCAGATCTATCTGACCTGTGTCTACCAAGAGATCTACTGCCATATGCTCCATTAGTCCCATCCTCATGTGCATGGTTGATCCGAAGCGGCCCTTGTTGTTGCAGTTTTGACAAACTCTGAAGAAGTATAGCATTGACCTCTGCTTGCTTCTCTTATGTCTGTATGATCCGATCATTATCTGCCTTACAACTCCTTATCTCTTCCTTCAAGCTTCTCAATGTATCGACCAAATCAGAAGTATGCCCCACACCACGCTGCCCATCTGACGGGTAGGGAGATTCTATGTATGCTACCACCTTGCGAACCATTTGATCTTTCTCTTCCTGTGATGCATAATATGTGAAATAAACCAAATCACAATAAACCAACGTACTAGCTTGGGGAGGATACCTTGTCTGCAAGATCACCAAATCAATGTGATACATGTATAACATAATCATAACAACATATCGACATATGCAAGTAAATGTATCAACACATAAACATCATTCTAACTAGGATCCAGTCATCAATGCAAGGCCATATCAACAATGCATGTTATGACCTCATGCATGACAACAACCATTAATCCATTATACACATTGCTACATGCAACCGACAATATGCATAAGCAATGCCTAGCTAACTACAAATACACATAAACGCATGTAGTCAAACATAATCGATCAATTCTTGCAATCAACCTACAAGACTAATGCATGTAATCAAAATATTCAAAATGTAACCTAACATACAAGGATGTAAGTAGGTGACATAAAATCAACATGTAAGTAACATATAACCCATATGCAACCAGTCACATGCTCATGTCAAATAATCTTCAGGAAATCAACATCAATTTCTCCATGATAACCGTACTACAACCCTAATCCAACATCAAGCAAATGCAACAAGTATACAAGTGTAAGAGATACACATGCAACTGACATGTATGCATGACTAACACATTCAACCCAATCCAGTTTGAGAGTTGAACCATGCTCTGATACCACTTTGTAACACCCTCCTCCCACATCTACCCAAGTAACCATGCCAACTGGGGTAAACATGCGATGAAAGGCTAATATGATCAAATTTGACCTCCTAGGTAACCTTAAGGAAGTGGAATCGACAGAACATCACACACAGTCATCCAACATCATCATCAGACGCTCAAGAGACAAGTCAACCACTCAAATAGCCTGTCCTTGGGCCCCACTGTTGTTTTGGGCCTCTGAGGCCGTAGTCGCTCTCATGCTATGGGAAAGAGGGTGACTGAGACCTAAAGTCGCTCTCATAGGCTTGCCTGCCAGCGACTGTGGACCAAACTTGCCAGTTTTGTGCTAGCAACCTCGAGAATTAAGCCACTTTTTCAGGCCTAGAGCCCAGGCCACTGCCCAGAATGGAATGAAAGCTCAGAATCAAGTAAAATACAGGGAAACAATGCTGCAAAAGTAAATAGTTGATCAAGACCTTAACCATACCCCTACTAGCCATGACATGCATTTCATCAAACATATTGTCAACATGTAACCTACAAGTGTAAACAACAGAATTAAGTGTAGGGATCTCATACTTATCTGAGAATCACCATGAACCATTGTTTCCTCATGTCTTTTGTTGCCTTATCACTTATTAGGTCATAGATACAATATCCATTCAAATACAAGTAAAAACATGTTGAGAGCCAAACATAGTTGCTGCCATAAAATATACATCTAACCAGCATAATAGGAACATAATTACAATGAACATATCAACCATCAAAATCCATATATACATCAGTACATTTACACATGAAAATCAATGGAATGAATTTCTCATTAATCAATGCAATGAACCAACCGGTGATGGGACTACCACGTTCCACCCGACCATAGATTGGTTGAGCCAAGTCTCTCTTTAGCCAATCACCCCCATGCCATATTCCAAGCATGAATGTGGGACTCATAAAACACATCAAAAACACCAATCAATGTGGATGCCACCAGAGTTCTTTGCCTACACTGTGAGGAATTTGAGTGCCTCCTAGTCTCTCAGGCTTTACTGTGCATCCGCAGTCCAATCCAAGGATCACTAGGCCCGACGCCGAGACATACTCTCCAGGCTTTATCGTGCATTCCATCCCGGAATCACTAGGCCCAACGGAGAGAAAATCCACCTCTTGGCTTTACTGTATATCCTGCCATTCACCAAAAAGGATTCTTAGGCCCACGGAGGCACACAATTTGGCTTTACCACAACCCACAGTCCGGTTCAGGGGTTACTAGGCCAGTGGCTTTGTGCATCCTCAGTCTGGTTTAGGGACCACTACAACCACATGTTTGTCAATTTGGATATCCACCCCACTTAGCTTCGAACCCAATCCGGCCATCCCACACAAACTATATGAGAGAACCCATCTCATAAAAGTTATCAGGAAATGGCAAGGCTATGCTGAAAATACTGTCACACCTGGAAAAACCCATGCCATGGTAGAAAAGAAACACATGCAATCCCATGCATGCCAAATCTAGCAAGGAAAATACAAATGCAAGTTGATACCTGCAATGAGGCCTGTTGTAGCCTTATTTGTCTTTTTTGCTCCAATGCCAAAGTGCTCCAAGAAAACTCTAAGTGTCCAAAAGTATGAGAGAGAGAGAACCTATGACCTTTCATCTCCCTTTTCTCCTAATTTCCATTATTTTCATAAATAATTGTGCCAAAAATGCCATTTTGTGTTTCCAAAGCCTTTGCCAATCTCCTTAGCCATCAACAACCAAATGAACACACAACAGGATGTCCTGCCCAACGTTCAGCGTGGAATAAGTGTCCCATTCATCCGTGGCTATTGTTTTTAACTTTTGTTACATGAAATTTTCAGTAGAGTTGTTACAAAGAAGTCATCATTGATCATCATCAACAAGGACAACCCCATCAAAGGATCTAAAGTGATCTCCCTATAGGGTCAAAAGAAAACTATCTTCATCAAGGAGAAGCTCTCTATTAACTATATCATCATCAAAATTCAAGGAGGCAACAAGTGGAAGAAGCATCTTCACAAGTAAGTATATTTATGTCTAAATCTGTCAAAATGTCTTTTTGCAAGGAAAGCAACAAATTGGTTGGGGCTTCAAACTATCTTGCATGGAAGAAGATGATAGATTTGAATTTCATTGAAAATGAGGTTATGGATAATGTCAAAGGATCTATCACCAAACCAACAAAAGAAGATGTTCAAGCACTTGCAAAGTTTATGAAAGGGGAAGTGAGAGCTCAAAGGATTCTCATAAAATCCATCAAGGATCCCCTCATTCCATATGTATCTAAACTCGACACCTTAAAAGAAATATATGACAAATTGGTAGAGTTGTTTTTTGTAAGCACTGCAAGATAATTTAGCTCTCTAAGGAAAAAACTCTACAAGTTAAAGATATCAAAAGAAGAAGGGATAGCCTCATACTTTATTAGGATATCTGAAATAAGGGACCAAGTTCAAGATTTGGGAGAAATAATGTATGACAAGGAAATGACCACTGTAGTACTAAATGCACTACCAGAGGAGTGGGGTAACTTTACTTCCATTATTTATGGGAAGAAAGAAGCGACTCCATTCCAGGATCTATGGTCACTATGCAATATTGAATAAACCAGACTGAAGGGAAAAAATAATGTGGGATTTAGTGAGAAAAATCAAGCCTACGCTGTTATGACAAAGAGAAGCAGAAAGTCTGGAAAATTTTATCCTCAAAAAAAGAAGAAGAACCTGGCTAAGGTTCAATGCTATAGATGTCAATAATATGGGCGTTACAAAGGAGATTGTCCTAAGCTCAAGAAGGAAAATAACAAGAGAGGTAGAGAAGAAGCCCATATCACTGAAGAAGTTGAGGAAGTTGAAAAGAAGAAGTCCAAGAAAGAGGAAGTAAGAGATCTCTACTATGATTGAGATAGTCTTCCTCGCCTAGTTCTTTTCAAGTTCATGTTTTCAAGTTTTTTGTTTTAATATATGGCTATCATGAGTCACTAAGGAAAATGATAGGATGCATCATGGCATCATAGAAGCATTAAAAACAAGAGCTCGTGACATCATCATAGAGAAGCATGAAATATGGCTGATATAGCTCTTGGTAACCTCATTAGAAGCATAAGTGGTACTTATGGGAAAAAGAAAAAGTCATCTAGTACAAGAGATAATCATACATCAGTCAAAAAGGAAACATTTGTTGGCTGAGGATACTCAAGATCCTCTATTGGAATCTTCATTAGAAGGTTCACCAATCAAAAGGAAGCAAGCATTTCATAAAAAATTCCAACGTGTGGGAATTCATGGGATGATGGTATGATGACAAGCAGATCTAGGATTGAAATTCTTTCAATCAAGGAGGCTGTTGAAGGAAGTCTGGATGACATAAAGGAAAATGAGGTATGTATGCTTGTATTCGATATTATAGAGTCATGTCATATGGTTGTAGGTAACATGGATCAATGCTCTATCTCGAGAGCATGACCAAAAGAAAGGATCTCCTCCCTTGAAAGGATGCAGGAAGGCATCGGTCACACATTGATGAAATCAACATAATATGTCCTCATATGAAAAATGAGGCGATTGTGAAAAAATTGGGGTAGCTATGACTGGAAGTTCCTAGAAGGAAATGTGTGAAGAAATAAAGGAAGAGATCATGAAATATGCAACCATGGAAAAGGAAATCAACATCCGAGGACTGAGAAATTTGAGTAGGATATCTCCATGAAGGGTATGAAGACAATGATGAAGTTTGAAAAAGAAAGAGACCCTTGAAAATATATATCTTTTGGAGATATGTCAATGCACGATGTTGGTGTGAGCTAAAAGATGTCATGATGAAAGACCATCACAGAGGTAATTTTGATTTAATGTTCATTCCTTTATTTTTTAATGATATCTGGATGGGCTTATGCAGAGTTGTCAAGGGAAGATCTATGGATATCTTCCACCCTCGATGTCCATGTAGTAGGATGAAAGATCCTTAAGGAAACGTGGCATGAAGAAGGCAACATGGCATGAAGGAAGGCCATATAGGAACCAATGGATCACTTTCCGATGAAGAGAATAATGACATGACTAACTCATGTATGAAAGTGATGGATGGTTTGCGCCCTATGAAGAAGTCCCAAAACATGAAGACTCAGAAAAGAAGTTCATGACATCATGAGGAGGAGTTCTTCAAGCAAATAATTGTCCCATCATCTCCACCTAAAGAGTTGTTGTAGGTCCCAAGCTAAGAGGGAGCCTGGAAAACAAGTTTCTAACTTGGTAGAAACTTGGAAGCAAATTCCTAAGCCAAGATGGAGCTTAGGTACATTCCTTCATTGAAATAGATGTGTCCTCCCTAATTAAGAAGGAGAGATAGACACATCATTCTTTTCTTCACTTGGGAATACATAATGGAGGATTGGGTAAACATATGGCATCTGATGCTCTTTTAGGATGAGTTAGGGCAGCCAAGATAAGAGTATTCGTAGAGGACCGATATTTGTTGAGGACTGGTAATCCAAGATAAAAATAGTCCTAGTGGAACATACTCTACGAGAACTCGGATGGGATATGTTATGAGAGAGACGATGATGAAGGTGTCTATACATCATCGGTCTTGCCAACATTGTGCTATGATCTTGTGGAGAGATAGGATTGTTAGTCAAGGCCTTGCTATGGGACAATACTGGTTGATATGATGTTATACAGATGGGTTACTAATCCAACTCTTCGTATGAGAATTCTCCAGATTGATAATGTCCAAGTACCTTGTATGGATTGTGAATGCCTCCCTAGTTGAGAGGGAGTGTTGAAAAGTGTAACTAGGTTCGGTCTTCATAATGACATGTGTAATTGTGATTTTATGTAATTCATGTAAAGAAGAAAAAAAAATTGTAATGTTTGTCTCATGAGTTTCATGAGCAAGGAATTTTTATTTTTAGTTAAGGCTTCCATTATGAGCTATTAGGTTTGGTCATCAAGTCATAAAGTTCATAGAGTCAATGTCAAAGTTTGAAGAGCCATTTTAGGCATGTAATCCATTGTAAAAGAAAATTTATTAGCCCTCCAGGACCTTGTCACAAGCTTCTCTTAATGTCGGCCCGAGAATCCTTCTAAACTGTCAAGTCGGCTCACCTACAATTCAAGTCACCTTATTTTGATGGATGAATCACTATAAATAGGGAGCCCAACCTCCATTTGAGAACAAGCAATTTAGATAAGCAAGTATGAAGTAAGAAGTGCAAAAATCACTAAGTGACGAGCCTCATAACCAGCGAAGAGAAGGAAATGAAGAGCAGAGTATTTAGTATTTACTGTTTTTAGGTTTGTTTTTGGCTTAAGTAATCTCCACACGTGTAAGAATCTACTGCTACCTACTGCAGGAGGAACAAGATACCACAGTCATATTGTGAAGACATATTTTGGAGAAGAACAAGGTGATTCCCTAACTAAGTTAAAGGAGAAAGAACCTCCATCTAAAGTGAAGGGAATCAAGGTGTTTATCTCCCTCATATGTTATAGCTAGGACTTCAGAAGTAGGGCCGAGAATTGCAGAGCGAAATCAAGGAACAAAAGTTCATAGAAGAGCTGAGATAGTGAAGGAGGGAAGGAAGTTTGACCATCATTGACTCGAGGAAGAAATCGAACAAGAGGAGTTGTGACTTGGTCTTGGAGAGGTCGTTGTGTCAAGGGTCTAGGTATTGGTCTTGGCATTCATTAATTAAAGTCTCTATAAGAAGAAGAATTCGTTTGGGTTTTGCTCTCAAGTTGGAGAGGTTTTTGCCCTGGCTGATCACCTACATCTGGTGTCTCTTGTCTCTTTATTGTTTTTACATTGGTAGTTGTTTGATGAAGAACAACATAATATAATCTAAGTAAAGAGAAAATCCTAATCTAAAGAAGTAAAAAACATTCACAAGCAGTTATCATTATAGAGAAATCACCTAATCTTGATGCCCTAGATTTCTCAACATAAAATATCACAGTAACATATATTGATATAAAAAATGAAGTTATCTCAACAGAAAATATCATACTAACATATATAGATATAAAAAATGAGGTTAAAATTACGTACGCACAAAATTCTATATGAAAATTCAAAAAAAAAACATACACCACAACAATTATATTGTGCGCACATCATATGGAAGAAGTCACTTAAAGTTACATCTTGGGAAAGGACAATATTTTAAGATTGATAAATCCTCGTTTTATAACTGCATGCAAGTTTACAGTTGGATATGATAAAGCTATAGGTGGAGTTGTGTGCTGGATGATATGTGTTACCACGGTTGGAACGTTATCACATGAATTCCCTCAAGGAGGAGGAGCTTCACAATTTGGTGTCTCTTCCCCTGGGAAATAAAGGCGCTCTTCTGCAGTAGCTTGTTCAAGCCACCATTGCGCTTTCACCATTTTTGGTTCGATCCTGGTTATGTCTCTTTATTATGAACTAAGGCCAGTGTGTTGTTTCATTTTTTTTTAGAGCACAATAGGCTAGGTACAACAGAAGGTCGAGGCGAGATATTGAAGGAGATGGGGAAGCTCAACACCATCAACAATGGCAAACACTAACGTTGTTATGGTTAGAAATTGTGGGTTCATGACTAACAAGCTTTTGGAAAGGAAATTGTTTGTTAATATTTTGGGTGCCCTTAATTTCTCTTATCCCGATGAAGTTGTTGCTTAGGTGTTGGTTTTGGGTCCATTGAGAGTCTAAATATTAAGTTTCATCATTTGTGTATGTGTATTAGGGGCTTCGGAAAAGAAGTATTATCGTGTTTGAAGGAGACAGGGAAGCTCAACACCATAAAAAATGGAAGACACTAAAGTTGTTACAATTAGAACTCACAAGTTCATGACTAACATGTCACAATGTCTCTAACCATGCCCATGAATTCCACAACAAATGCCTCTACATATCTGGTAGGTTTTTCTGACGTTCGGAATTAAGTTGAAGCATGTTCTTATGGCTGAACTGAAAATGGAACGAGGGGCGTTGAACCAAAGGTGTTCCTACAAGCCAGGGGTGCATTGCTGAGTTCCTTGGAGGAATTATTATATATGCTTATTTAACCACTAGGTATTTGTTTTCTAGCTTTTGGGGACCATGTGAAGTATTGGGTAACTTGAATTAAGTGGGCTTTGCAGGCGGATTCTCAACTCCAATCTATGTTATAGGTATTGTATACATGTCAATCACATGTATGGATCCCTGTGTTTAAGTGACATGTATGTTGAATCGATTTTAACTAGTTCGCACTCTTCATGCTCATGTGACTTGAATGTTGTTACATTTGGTATGTCACGTTGCAATGTGTCATCTCGGATGGATTGATATATTGATATGAGCAGGGGTGGTCATACGTGAACATTATATTGTTGTCTGGTGGTGGGAGTATAATATACATCACTATTGATTTTTCATTTATCTGAATTGTTACACTCTTGGATTGTTTCGGTTTGGGATTTGCATTTGACCTTTGTGGACTACCTTGCTCAGATATTAGTCCTTAGGATGGGGGGATAATATTTCGATTTATTTTGGTTGGCGTCTGCATTTTCTATTCTGGATCTAGAATGCTCGTTGTTTACCTGGACGACCTACTCTCCATATTACAATCAGAGATTATGCACATTTTGATGATTTTCTTTATTGCCATCTATATCCTAATTTGCATAATTAGGACCCATATTCCTCCCTCTATCAGGTGTCCAAATGCCTATCTGGACTGATATCCTTTCTCTTGCCTGCCCACACCATAACCAGGGGAGGGATCTTGTCTAAGTCCTATAAACTACTATGCGCTCTGGCAACGTTGGGTTAATTCTTTCATCATTTCTAGGCCATGCAAGGAATTTGGGTTTAGGCTCTGTAATAGGTGGTGGACTTGTTTGGGGTGTTTTTGTTGCTGTTGCTGCAAAGGATAAACATTTTTGTCTATCCTACTTTGGCTTTTGTTAGATGCTGGGTTTCTTGGATGATTTGTTATGGGTTCTGGTGCCCTGTGATGGATAGGGACTCCAGTGACTAGTTATCGTTTTTCCGGAGTAATTTGAATATTCTGAAGGGGGGCGTTGGGACTACACTTAAATGAGATGACTTGGGTCACCATCCACATTATTCTATGACAAGTTGCTTCTGACATTCTGGGTATTAGTAATTGTGCGTGGTAGCTCCAAATCGGGTAACCTCTATTTTATGTGCACTCATCCGATTCTTTCCCATTTCAGACTGCGATCCGACGGTGGTGTCCCTCGTTTGGCGGTATGCGGGTATAATGTTGCGTGGGTAATTACATTGTGCCTGATGATTGGGAATCCCAAGACATTCCTTTGGGGATTTTCTACTGGATCCACCTACTAATTGACCTACCACCCTTACATGCTTTTATGACTATATTTAATCCTCTATTTATGCAACCCCATATTCTATTGCATGGTGTCTATGATGGATCATTTGAGTCAAACACATCGACACATGAGGCGTACTTTCGTGCCACACTAGAGGCTGAATCAAATCATCAGTTTTTCTTTGGGTCGGAGAGGGATGGTGGACCTATATGCCAGAATACTTGGCGCTCAGTGGGCGCCCTGATGGACTTGCCAGGTGGTGGACATGCAATCCCCGGTTCACATGGGGAGATACACGATGGCAGAGACAAACGGAACCGGAAACAACATCGCTCTATTAAAATTACCACTCTGGCACCTCTTCCGAGTTTTAGTCATGATGTTTTGATAGACTGGGTTAACAGTCTACAGAAGAGGGTGCTTGTTGGCAAATGTCATTTTGCTGAATTGGGTGAAGTCAAAATGAGGAGTTGGGTAGAAACAAAATGGAAGTCTTTGCTGGGTTATATGCCATCGGTGGTGCATTTGATGAATGGATGGTACAGTTTTCATTTCCTCAGCCAGGACAATTTATTCAAAATCAAGGCACTTCCATGGATAAAAGGGAGGGGTTTCTTGGCTCTGCATTCTTGGTATGTCGGGTTCAATCCCCTGAAGGAGACACCTAGAAACAAATTGATATAGGTAAAATTGCCTGGGTTGCTGATAGAATTCTGGACTCAGAAAGTATTCATGGACATAGGCAATGCGATTGGAAAGTTTGTTTATGTCGACCCACAGTGTTTGGGAGCATAGGATAAAAGAATTGCTTGGATCTTGATTGAAAAGGAATATAGAGGAGGCTTCCCGGACCACATCAAACTTCAATGGGAAGGCACACATCTGGTACAAAGGCTGCATTTTTGGGGTCTTCCGTTCCATTGTCTTATATGTCATCACACAGGGCATCTTATGGCTCAGTGTCCATGCCAGATGGGTGGACGACGTATGACACATAGGCGGAATTGCTCTAGTGCGATGGATAATGTTGGTGGTCATACTACAAAACCCGTCATTGGCCATGCGGTGACAAAACATTCGGATGACACACATCACTCATCAGGTACACCGTCTTATTCCATTCCTCTCCCATCCTCTAATATACATCCTATAAACTGTGTTAATTCCATTCCTATTATGGTTCCTTCCTCTCCCTAGACTTCAGAAGGTTCTGGCACACCTACGACTGATGACAACTCACTGTCCCCATCGGAAATGATTCCCCTACTTCCCTGTGTTGACCCGCCTCTTTTGGATATTGTACCACCACATCTGACGGCATATGACGACACCTCCCCTTCACATATTACGTACATCCCTGCACCCCCCCCCCCACCCGTCACCCATCCATCCCCGGTGACTAGGACTCGACCTAATTCACCTGTTTCGCCCATATATTCCCCTACCAATTCGGTGGATAGTGATTTAGACTTCCTACTCCAGAAGAAGACCTTGGATCTTCGTACTCTCACGATTCACAAACCACCTGGCTCATCGTCTCCCCACATCAGTCCTACCTCGGTGGGCAACATCATTGTCTGTCGGAAATAGAGTCGGGATAGTAGACATTTCAGAGGATGCACTCGACCTCTTCCTTTTAGTTCGTCTAACCCACGTGCATTGATTGATGTTCCCATCACTTCGTCTACCTCTCCTCGGGCCCTTAGAGAAAAGATGCCTGCTCCTGGGCTGTCATGAATTTCATCCTTTCTATGAATATATGGGGTCTGGGGGCTGCTCCAAAATATTTGGCCCTCAAAGAAATTTTCCTTTCGACTCGTCCTTATATCATTCTTCTACAGGAAACTATGCATTCGGCTCTACAGGTGATTAAATATTTCAGGAAGATGCTCCTTGACTGGCATATGGCGGCTACAGATGCTGCAGGCCTCTCGGGGGGTCTGGTTGCTCTATGGGATCCTCGATGGGTCAATATGAAGGCTTTCTCATGTTTTGAAGGCATTTTACTTTCTGGAAATATTAGAGGACTACCGAGTCGAATTCATATACTAAATATATATGCCCCGTACAGGGACCGAGACTCTTTTTGGAGAAAACTGGTTGCATTGGAGGTATTGGGATTGGTATCCCTTGTCATTGCCGGGGATCTGAACTGTACCATTGGGTTGGATGAGGTATGGGGGAGGTCCAGAAAAGTAGATGCCATGGCTAACCTGATTAAAGATATAATCATTGATTATAATTTCGTGGATATATGTCCCTCTAAGATTGTTCCTACTTGGGACAATGGAAGGACAGGTGATGGATATGTGGCAAAAAGGCTGGATCAATTTCTTCTACATGAACATATAGTTGAGAGGCTTGGGTCCGTCCAATCAGACATTGTGAATAATTTTATTTCTGACCATAGACCCATTATTCTCAAATGGAGGCGTGGGGATCTCAGACATGGGATGCCATTTAAGTTTAACCGCGTGTGGTTGGAGGACCCGAAATTTGATGCACTGGTGCGGGATGTCTGGAATATGGACAAGGAATGGGATATCTCACCCATGGTGAATATCCTGGAAAAATTACGGGCCCTTAAGGTGGAGGTTAAAGCATGGGAAAGGAGGAAGAGCACCCAAATGAAAAAAGATCTAAAAGATATATCTGTGGCCTTGGATACCCTGAGCCCACAATTGTTAATGCATAATCCCCCGGCAGCACTTAGGGACAATATACATTCTCTGGAACTAAAAAGAAAACATATCCTTCAAATTCGGGAGACTACATGGCGCCTAAAGAGTAGGGCCATATGGATTCAGGAAGGGGATAGAAACACAAATTTTTCACAGATTTTCCAATCATAGAAGAAAGATAAATTCCATATGGGAGATTACTGACTCAGAAGGGAACCGGGTACAGACACAACAGGATATTTGTAGAGCGGTTGTTCAACATTTTGAACGAGCTTATTGTCGCAGGGAGATAAACTATGTTGAGGATCAGATTTGGGGGGTGGATGTATATCCCACCATGTTTGATGATGAAGCAAACACGGCCCTATACAAGGCAGTCACGGGGGAGGAAATCTTGGGGGTGCTTAAATCTTTTAAAGGAGACAAGAGCTCGGGACCTGATGGATGGATGGTCGAATTGTTCACACATTTCTTTGACATATTTTAGAGGGATCTTCTTGATATGGTGGAAGAATCGAGAATCAGGGGATATATTCATCCTCATATAAATTCAACCTACATTGCTCTCATCCCAAAAAGGGCATCCTCTGAAACATTCTCGGATTATCGGCCCATTTCACTTTGTAATCTTATATATAAGATTATTTCAATACTATTGCAGTCAGGATTAAGCACACACTATCGAGGTACATAACTCTAGAGCCGTTCGACTTCTTACAGAACAAGCAGATTCACGATGCAATGGCTATTGCCCAGGAATGCATACATTCGATCCATACTAAAAAATTAAATGTTATTGTTATGAAGGTCGACCTACAGAAGGCATATGACTGCCTTGATTAGGGATATCTGAGGATGGTATTACTTAAAATTGGAGTCCAGGTCAGGAATGCTGAGTGGATCATGGCTTGCATCACAAATGTTAGATATGTTGTTATTATAAATGGATACCCCACATGTTTTTTTGGGGTTGGATGGGGGCTTAGACAAGGTTTCTCACTTTCGCCATTATTATTTATATTGGCAATGGATGGGCTCAGTTTACATATCAAAAAAGCTGTGGTGGAGGGTAATTTTGATGCACTGGTCCTGGGACGAGATATCAAGATTTCACATAGTTTCTTTGTTGACGATGTGCTGATTATGGGGATGATCAATAGGTTTGCATGGCTGGCTTTATTTCACATCTTTGCCAAATTTGGAAATGCCACGGGACTAATCATGAATCTACAGAAGTCTATCATTTTATATGGCACTTGTGATCTGGAGGACATTGCTTACATCCATAGACTATTTGGGGTGGGGATTGAAATATTGGTGGGGGGCATGAAATACCTGGGTTATCATATCAAGCCCAACAGATATAGGATTAATGACTAGATGTGGCTAGTGGATAGATTCTATAAAAAGATCACTGGGTGGTAATTCAAATGCTTATCATTGGGTGGACGCATCACTCTCACCCAATCGGTGATCACACAGTTGGGAGTATACTGGGCCCATTTATACTATTAATCCGAATAGAAAATGGCATCAACCCATGGTATTCATCCACCCGTGGAATTTAGCCATGGTATTGTAAGTGACATCCACCCATGGAATTGACCCGTGGTATTGTGACATCCACCCATGGTTTTCATTCACCCATGGAATTGACCTGTGATATTGTAACTAAAAAAGACTATAAGTAACAAGTCACATTTTGTAAAAGGACAGATTTTCCACCACAATGTAGTTCTTACAGTTATTATTTGTTTTAATAAAAAAATCTTTGCGGTTTTGTTTATTGGGCATTCTCCTCTTTTTCTTCTGGCATTTCAAATTTTTAGATCTTGGGGCCATCCCCCCAAGATCTGGATCTGTGGTATCAGAGCACGTTATGATTCCATGGGAATGAGGGTTTGATGCATATTTCAGTTTCAAAATTTTCAACAATATTCAACAAACTTCAGACATGTGATACGTCCTCCATAGAGTATTTTCTTGGGCCAAGCGTGAAGAATTTTTCTTTTTCATTTTTTGCACGAATGTTTTTGGGCGGCGAGTTTGTAGATCAAATCTGAAATTTTTGGTGCAAAATTTACAAAAAAAATAACATATCTAGATTCCTTGTGAAAAAAAACCATTTCAAAAAAAAAAAAAAAATCGGCCGAATCGGAGTCCGGATGAGGGAGATATCGCTAATTTAAAATCAGCTATGTTGCAGAAATGTTTCTGACGACAATTCGTGGACGGAGGCTCTCCTATTTTTTTTTGAAATTTTGGTGCAGAATTTCAGAAAAGTGATTGTAGATCTGAGCTCCTCTCGAAAAATTTCTCCATTTCAAAAAAAAAATGAGTCAAATCGAGTTCAGATGTGGGAGATATCGCTGTATTAAAATCTTTTTTTTTTTTTTTTTTTTCAAAAAAAAAAAAGGTCAAATCGAGTTCAGATGTGGGAGATATCGCTGATTTAAAATCAATTTTTATTTATTTATATATATATATATATATATATATATATTTTTTTTTTCAGAACTTTTGTGACGGCGGAAAAGTTGCAGCACGAATATGAGATTCTAGAGTGTCCAGATAAGGATTTCCAACACATGGGAAGATGCAAAATGGTCCTTCTGTTTCCAAAAATAGGTTATAATAAATATTATGAGTTATATTGATCGAGTTATGTCCATTTTAATTCTGGAGCAGCATTTAGAGCAGGTTCCCTTTGGAGACGTGCCCTCCCACCCCGCTTTAGTAGGCACCTGCTTCACATTCATCAGTTTCAACATAGCAGCATTCGGCTTGGGTTCTTTGGAGACGTGCCCTCCCACCCCAGGCTATGTAGGCACCTGCTACTTCATCAACAACCAACATCACAGTTATGGGTCAACCGCACAAAATCCTTGTTATCGAAGTCCATTTGCTAGGTTGCACACTGTTAGCATCACAGTTGGTCATAAGCATTACAGGGTATCTCTATCCTCGAATCTTCGTTTGTCATGGTTATGGGTCATCCACAAACCCACACTTCATCGAAGTCCATTTGCTAGGCCGCACACTGTCAGTATCACAATTGGTCACAAGCATTACAGGGTATCTCTATCCTCGGATCTTTGTTCATCATGGTTATGGGTCATCCACAAACCCACACTTCATCGAAGTCCATTTTCTAGGCTACACACTATCAGTATCATAATATTTCACAAGCATTAGAGGGTATCTCTATCCTCAGATCTTTGTTCATCATGGTTATGGGTTAACCACATAAAACCCTTCTCTTCAGTGGCTCTTCATATTCAACAAAGGCTTCACAGGAGGGAACTTCACACAATGGGGACCATTGCTTCTTAAGGAGGGAGGAATGATCCGAATAGAAAATGGCATCAACCCATGGTATTCATCCACCCATGGAATTTATCCATGGTATTGTAAGTGACATCCACCCGTGGTATTCATTCGCCCATGGTATTTGCCCATGGTATTGTGACATCGATCCATGGTATTCATTCATCCATGAAATTGACCCGTGGTATTGTGACATCCACCTATGGAATTGACCCGCGGTATTGTAACTGAAAAAGACTATAAGTAACAAGTCGCATTTTGTAAAAGGACAGATTGTCCACCATAATGTAGTCCTTACAGTTATTATCTGTTTTAATAAAAAAAATCTTTGTGGTTTTGTTTATTGGGCATTCTCCTTCTTTTCTTCTCGCATTTCAATTTTTTAGATCTTGGGGCCCTCCCCCCAAGATCTGGATCAACTATCTCCCATTTACAATTATTAAGTATTTGAATCGGATTATGGCAAAATATATCTGGTCTGGAGTGACTACCACTACCAAATACCATCTGGTTAAGTTGGATTACATTACCATTCCAAAAAGACTAGGTGGTTGGGGAATCTTGAATCTGAGGCGTTTTGGATGGGCGTTGTTGCAAAAGACATTGTGGAGAGGATTATTTGGGGACGACATATGGGGTAATATAATTAGACATAAATACCTAAAAGACAAAGAGTTTACTGTTTGGATGCGTAGGGAGTCCATTGGGACTACCTCGGGATCGGCCATATGGCTCAGTTTTAACAAAATCAGAAAAAGTTTTTTGCAGAATCTGTGTTGGATATTTGGATCTGGGCACAAGATATTGATCAGACAAGACCATATTCTTGGCATGGGAAGGGACTTATGTATATCGGATGGCCTTATCCAATGTATTAACAGTAGAGGTATCTTCTTTTGGAACCAGGTCATTAGAGAATGGCATGGTTATATTCCAATCTGGAAAATATCATGGGAGATGGGCTTGGAGGGCCAGATGGCTCGAGAATGGGAGTAGATCAGGACAAAGATGAAATTGGTTGGTGTCAGTCGAGAGGCAGGCAGAGATCAGATTGCCTGGGTTGGCAAGATGAAGGAGGGAGGCGTAGTGGTGGCAGACGTCTATAATACTCTCTGCAACTAGGAGGTACACAATACAGAGGTATGCTGGTTTTATAAGTTTTGGAAAACTAAAATTCCTATTAAGATCATATTATTTCTTTGGCTTGTTTGGAAAAACAAGAATCTAACATGGGAAAACCTACAAAAGAGGAACTGGCAGGGGCGGGGGTATGTGTACTGTGCAGGAATGCGGCAGAGGACAATGTCCATATATTTTTGAGGTGCCCCATAACTATTCAGATATGGAGTTATATTGCTCAATTCATTGGTTTTCCATACAACCAATATGATAACATCACTGACTGTTTGGTTTGGTGGAGCAAACAAAAATCCCCATGGAGTACAATCCCATTATCTTTATTTTGGAAATATGGAGATGGCGCAATAGAATTATTTTTGAGAACTATAAGGAAAATGATATACAGGTGATGGATCACATTATTGGATGGTATACTTATGGAAAAGAACACAACAATGGCCCTAAGATGCGTATAAGCAGGAAGACAGGCCCTGGGAATGACTACCCAGCAGGTTTCTTTGATGGAGCAGCACAAAGGGGCATTTGTGGGTGTGGTTTTTGGATCATTATATCAAAGGAACAAGAATATTGGGTCCATTGGGGTGTTGGCAGGGGCACAAATATGAAGGCTGAAGCTATGGCCCTATGGGGTCTCCTTTGGTTTTCATCTTACCTAAACATTCCCTCCATCCACATATATGGAGACTCACAGACTATCATTGAACATGTACGGGGCAACACAAAAATATATCAACCAATGCTACATGGTTGGCTCAGACAAATTGAGAATCTTTGGGTCTCTCTCAGAGACTCAACGATTCAACATATTGGACGAGAGTTTAACCAAAATGCGGACAACATGTCTAAAAAGGGGCTACAGGATGCACTGGACAGGATGCATATTGAAATTAAGTTGGGTGACAACACAGTAGATGTTGGGATACTTCCACTTCCGGGATAACAACAACTCTTGGATGGGATTATAACAACTAATTTTTGGGTTCTTTTGCTTTATCTAGAAGGCAACTTTGAGACTGGTTCTTTGTTGCTTTTATATATGCATAGTATATATTACAAGTAGACATATGGATGATTTCATTTTTGAATAATGTGGAACAATATGTGTACAATTTATTTTGTTTAATACTACCTCTGGGTACATAGGCACATATATTAGATAGGTCTAATGTATAGTTGACAAAAAGAGATGGACTGTTATAGTGATTGTACAGGGATTGATCTATGATGGTATATGCACTGTACAATATCAGTTATATGTATTGTTTTATATCTATATAAAAACAGGTGCTTTTTTATTACTGAAAAAATTTCATGACTAACAGGATTCTAGCAAGGAAATAGTTTGTAAATATTTTGGGTGCCCTCCATTTCTATTATCCTATGAAGTTGTTTCTTAGGTGTTCGTTTTCGGTCCATTGAATTACTGAATGTTAAGTTTCATCATGTTTGTACGTGTATCAAGGCCTGCGAAAAGAAGTATTACAACGTTTTACATTGAAGAGGATCTGCAGGGGCCAATCATTTTGGCTCAGCTAGGACCATGGTCATGGGATTATGTAGCCCCACAATAACATACATCGGTAGGCCCTAGACATGCATTTTCTTCAATTTGAGGCATCCTATCCGGTTGTGATTTTGATTGTTAGGGAAGTGCATAAGTCTTCCCATGGTTGTATTTTCCGCAAATACATCCAGGACAAGAAGTATGATGGTCCTACCTCCTTTGGTGAGGCTCTGTAAGGTAAATATTATTTTCAGAGCGATAGTGGAGTCCAGGCTTGAAGTGGTCTCGTCCAGAAACAAGAGCTCAGATTCGTGAGCATTTTTTCCTTGGTTCCATTCTCCTCTCGAAACTTCTTGCAATAGTGGCCCGATAATGGTATTCTGACATCTTGCCGACCCAAGCTCTGCAATAATGCCATCTTTGTACTCTCCCTTGTCCTGATTCGACAAATGCCTGGGCGGTGACTTTGACATATTGTCACGTGGTCTAAAATTATTTGTTGGAAGATGACGAAAATAGAAGGTTCTTATTGGTTGGGATAAACAATGTTGCTCATCCCAACCTTGCGAGAGAACACGTTCGGTGTAATGACAAATGTAAACGGTACAGTAAATAAATTATTGTAATTCATTGGTTGATGTTAGCTTGTCCAACGCTTTCTCAACATTTATTAATCTCCTCCAATATAACGACAAAGAAGATTTTGGGTATTTCCAACCATTCCTTTAACAAGCTACATAGTAGCAAGTATGTGTCATCTAGTTTAAATATAGTTAAATTAAAGTAAAAAACTATGAAGATTTGGCAAAATGGAGATCTATGTGAATGCATGTTGGAAACCAAAACTAGAAGAAAAGAGGTAATATTGGAAGATAAAATAAATTAGAATATCTATATATATATATAGATACACACACAATGAAAAGCTTTAATGGTGTCTTATATTTTTTTAAGATTATAAATAAATATTTAGAAATATTATTTTATAGCTTTAAAAACACCCTTCACAAGTCATAACCAATAAAAAAAATGTCATTTGATGACCAAAATAAGTCATGAACAACAATTTCATTATCAAATTCTACCATTCATAGAGATATTAATTTGACTTATTAAATGGACAATATCTATCCACCATGTAGAGCTTTTGCTCATAAAGTTAAAGAATTTTACATTCAATTTGAACTCTTTTTTAATGAACGTAGTTATGCAATTTGTAAATTTTAAATATTTCAATGACAAATTGTTAATTATTTTCCTTTTATAAATATACCCCATTTTATGAAAAATTTTAATTAAAAACTTTGTTTTTTTTTTCCCCATGAGATTCAAATTACCTAACACAAATAAAGTTTGTTCAAAGTTGGAATACACTAATATGTTTTGTTTGTTATTATCTTAAGGCTTTATATTTCTATGGCCCACATAGATCAAGTATTTCACATAAATGTAGTTGATAAATGAATTTTAATGTTATTTTTTTTTACAGAAACGGGTAGTGGATATATTAGATAGTTGGCCTTAATGCCAAAAATCGGATTACAAAAGGTGAGTCTAATTTTACAAGTACCCCGTAACCATGCAAGGCCATGGCATTTATGCTTAGCTCACATCCCTTTTTGGTTGCTACTATGAGGTCAATTTCAGAGATTTTTCCAAGTTTATGAATACATACGAATTGGTTTACCAAAAAGCAGTAAAACATGATAGCTATCTAAATTAAGGAATTGGTTCCCATGTTTCCTGTCCGCCTCTGAGTAAGGCTCCAGCCGTAAGGAGGGATGCTTTGTTGGCTTCAATGTCCGCCTCCTTATTATTAGCTCTCAACACATGGTAGAAATTCAAATTCTGGAAAGAGTCTCCAAGGTCTGTTATTCTAAGGATCAGCCTTGCAAGCCTTAGATCCGTTGGCTTAGAACGTGTCACCATAGCATTGATGATGACCTGAGAGTCCCCAAATACATTAGCCTCCCTGATGTTCAACACTTTCAACAACTTGAGCCCTTGGAAAAGAGCCAAAGCCTCAGCTTGAATGCTAGAAGTAATGCCCAAACCCCAGGCGAAACTGTGTATCCTTATGCCATCTGGGTTCAATATGATGCCTCCTGCACCAGCTCTTCCAGGATTGGCCTTTGCAGCCCCATCAAAAAAGAGAGAGTATCTCTGTTGTTTTGTATTCCAATCCTGGAATTATTTTGCTGAAACTCTTATTTGCCAATCTTTGGGGAGGGTGATACTATTTGCAATATTTTGGAACTGAAGATCGAGAGAGGAGCCCCAATTTATATCTTGCTGGCTGAGATTTAAATCGTCTTTATGGTCTCTCAGACACTCTTTTAGCTGGCATTTAATCTTAACTACCACAAGCTTGGCATCCTGTTCGTAGTTTCTGAAAATTCTTTTATTTCGCTCAAGCCAAACCTGCCAACAAATTATTTTAGGAAGAGCAGACCAAGCAGCTCTGATAATTTTATTTTTTGGGGGAGGTCCAGGATACCTTTGCAGCCATTTAGCAAAAAGTTCGGGAATGGAGGAAGGCAACACGAAGTTGGAAATCATAGTTCCCAACAATTCTGTCCAAATCTGTAAAGTGAAGGTGCATTCAAGCATCAGATGAATGACACTTTCCTGATTTACCTTACAAAGGCTGCACCTTGAAGGACCGTGGAAACCACGCTTCTGAAGATTTTCATCAGTCAAGATTTTGGAGTGACATAGCAGCCAGTTGAAGAAATCAATTTTAGGCAAGGAGGGATAATGCCAAATCCCTTTCCACGGCTCAGGGTTCGTGGCCACGTGAGGGCGCTCACATAGCTTGGCGTAACCTTGAGCAACGGTGTATCCACTAGCCAGCGTACCCCATCCTCTTGAGTCTCGTTTTCGATCCAGCGATGGAGCCAATCCGTGGAGCTTGGAAAGCAGGATCTCGCGCTCCATAGATAAATCTGGGGGCGTTTGAAGATTCCAACCAGCCCAGCGTGAATTCTGCCAAACTGAAATGTCCCACAGAGTACGCATTCCAGCCTCATTCATCCATCTGCGCAACGCTTGAAGCGAATGGCAGTCTCCCAGCAGCTCATTGTTCAATATTTTGTCTGTCCAAAGATTGATCCTTTTTCCATTACCGGGAACCCAGAAGGCATGAGCGTTGATGAGAGAGCAGGCTCTATTGCAAAGCTTCAGAAAGGGCGTATTTGGATGCGTCCTAGGGTGATCTAGGCAGCGAGAACGTTGGCCTTTGAAATATTTTTTCCAAAGAGCTAGTTGCGCCCAGCCAGGATTAGGAGCAATAATTCTCCAGATTAATTTAGCTCCCATTGCAATATTATGATAGCCAAGGTTTTTGAAATTTAAGCCTCCTTCCAACAACGGTTTGGAGATGGATTCCCAGCTAACTAGCAAAATCTTTTTCTCATTCTGCTTGCCCCCCTTCCAAAAAAATTTCCGAATGATCTCCTCCATTTTTCTGAGAATACCAGAGGGAGCAAGAAGGACAAAAAACTGAAATAAGGGAAGACTAGAAAGAACATATTTAATGAGGACAGACTTACCAGCAATGTTAAGCCAGGAAAAGCCCTAGGCAAGCAACTTGTTCTTGTATTTCTCCAATTGGGGGAGCCAATCTCTGTTGTAGGCTCTTTTGAGGAAAACCGAGAGGCCCAAGTACTTGAAGGAAGTCCAGTTTGAGGATGCGGCGAAACCAAAGGTTCTGGAAATGGAGTTAAGCAAGCTGGAAGTGGTGTTCCAGCAATAGATATGACATTTGCCATTGTTTAGACTGCTTCCCGAAACCATGCAAAACTCGTCCAAAGCTCTTTTAAATCTGGAGGCCATAAGCACAGAAGTTGCTCCCAATAACAAGGTGTCATCCGCAAAGAGGGCATGATTTATGTTTTTAACACCTCTTGCAATACAGAGCCCAATGATATCCTGATCTACCCTTTTTTTATCTAGGTAGAAACTGAGGACAGAGGCTTGAAGAACAAATAGAAGGGGTGAGAGAGGGCACCCCTGCCTGAGCCCTCTCGTGGCTTTGAAAAAATCAGCAGCTCTGCCATTTACTAAAGGGGCAATCCAAGGCTCCGAGATGCAAGCCCGAATCCAATTTATAAAATTCTCTCCAAATCCAAGCTTATGTAAGACTTTCAGCAGAAAGCTATGCCTAACTCTATCGAAAGCATTTGCTAAATCAAGTTTGACAACCATACCTTTTTCATTGCGCCTCAGGCTTGAGTGGATTGCCTCTTGGACTAGAATGAAATTGTCCACAATCTGTCTACCTTGGATGAAGCCTCCTTGGCTTTCCGGTATGATTTTGGGGAGGATGGGCTTCAGTCTATTAGTGATGACTTTGGTGATCAATTTGTAACCAATATTGCAGAGCGAAATCGGGCGAAACCTGTTAAAGGAGTTGGCCCCCTTCTCTTTGGGAATGAGAGCAAGAAAAGTAGAGTTCGTGCTGCCTCCAATTTTCTGGCAAACTTGGGATTTTAGAACCATTTTGTAGAGATCTTTTTCCACAATAGGCCAGCAAATTTGGAGGAATCTGGCTGAGAATCCATCCGGCCCAGGGGCTTTGTCTGGGTCCATGGAAAAAAGGGCATCCTTGACTTCATTCTTGGTGACTTTAGCTTCAAGGAGGTGATTCATTTCAGCAGAAATCAAGGAGGGGACCACGTCCATCATATCTGAATTTTGATCCAGAATTATATCTTCACTATACAGGCTTTTAAAATGAAGGGAGGCTGCTTTTTTGATGTTTGCATTATCCTTGTGAATGATAGAACCATCTTTGATTTCAGAAATGGAATTGGTACATTTCCTGGCCTGAGCTTGTTTGTGAAAGAAAGAAGAATTCCTGTCCCCTGCTTTAAGCCAGAGACTACGAGACTTAAGTCTCCAGTATTCTTCCTCAGCTAGACAAGCCTTGTGATAGTTTTGTTGAAACAGGGCTTCTTTATCTAGAATCTCTTTTGTTATGTCAGTTGTTTCAGCTTGAAGATGGTGAATTTCCAGAGCGTGTTGAATATTTTTTCTTTTGTTGGCTGGATTGGGCAGAGATTTGACCTAGCTTTTCAACGCCCTTTTCACTCTTCTGAGCTTCTCTTCCCAGACGAAAAAGGGGGAGCCTTTGACCGGCTGCAACCAAATGCCCTTAACTAATTGCATGAAGTCCGATTCCTTAGCCCAGAGCAGGCTAAATCTGAAGGGAATAGGTCCAAGATCAAGCTGAAACATGAGTTCCAGCTTGATGGGTTTATGATCTGAAGTACTGCAAGGGAGAATATGGACTCTAGCCTCTAATCCAAGAAGAAGAAAAGAGCTTTGAATAAAGAATCTGTCCAACCTGGCAGCTATGTGGCCAGGACCAATTCTTTTATTAGTCCAAGTGAACTTGCCTGAGGTTGGCTTGATGTCCAGCAGGTCCCAATCCTGCATAAGGTCCTCTGCCCATTCCCTAGCCGGATCACGAACAACGTTGCCTCCTCTCTTGTCTGCTGACAGGAGAGTGAGGTTGAGGTCTCCGACAATGATGATATTCTCGAGATTAATTAGATCTGCTTGGTTTCTTAAGGAGTCCCAGCAGGCCTTTTTTTCCCTGGCATTCACAGGAACGTACACGTTGAAGAGACTAAAAATCTGATTTGTTTCTACATGCTGCAATTTTAAGAACAACCAATGAGAGTTGAGGGTCTTAGAAATGACTGAGAATTTGTTAGCGTTCCAAAGGGTGCCCACCCCACCGGAAGCCCCTCGGGCTGAGATTGCTTTCGCCTCACATTTATTCCAGAGTTTCTTACTTACTTGAAGGAAGGTGGATTCCTCCAGTTTGGTCTCCTGGATGAGAAGTATGTCTGGAGCTTCTGTCCTAATTAAACTTCTGATGGCTTCTTCTTTGATTCTGCTCCCCATACCTCTACAGTTCTAGGAGACAATCTTCATCATTTGTATTTCTGGTTGGCTCCCTTGGAGCCTTGGGGCTGATTTCTCGCCATCTTAGGTTTTGTCGCTAATAGCTTCTCAAGAGTTGGTTGGCTGCCTTGGAGCTTGTCTTTGAAAGTTTCCAGCTCTCTTTTTTCCCGATCTGTTTTGTGGCCTCTTGTGGATCTCCTTGTCGAGGCTTGTGATTCTCCTATTTCGCCTTCTTCCTCCGAGCCTTCAGATTCTTGCTCAACTTCCTTGACTTCTATAGTGTTTCCTTTGGAACTCTCAGCAAGGCTTGCCCCCTTGGGAGAAGAGGGGGTACCTTTTGTGAGGGGGGTTGATTTTTGGATATCTGCTTCCTGTGTTTCCTCTATTTGTGAGCTTAGAGGGGCGAATTTATTTTCTTGCTCCATTCTGACAGGGGGTTGCTGAGGGCCTCTTTCGGTTGTACCAACATGTTTTTGGGTTTTCTTGGCACGCTTGACCTGATTCCAGCCTTCTTCTTTACCCTTATTTGGATCAGCATTGGTTGGGCATCCTCTGGCGAAGTGGCCGTAGACATGGAATTTTCGGCACTTGAAGGGCAACTGCTCATAGTCAAGCTTCTGTAAATGAGTCCAGCTTCCTACTTTGATTTTGATGGCTTCCGGGAGTCCCACCTCTAGATCTACTTCTACGCAGATTCGGGCATAGTCATATTGATCTTTGTTGTTTGCCTGGTCTATGAATTTCCCAAGGGCGTTGCCGATGTGCTTCAACGAGTCCCAGTTCCAACAATGCATTGGGAGATTTGGAAGCTTGACCCACACCGGAACAACCGTAGGAACGTCAACTGCAGGGTCGAAATCCGGCGTCCATTTGTTGAGATAGAGGCCCTGGGGGCCCATGAAATAGGGGCCATTCTGGAAGATTAGATCCTTGTCTTCCTTAGAGGTGAATTTGAAGAGAAAAAACCCTCGTCCTAAGAAATAAGATGTGACACTATTCTTGATCAAAGGAGCCCAGTTCTTGTTGACCCAGTTCTCAGTGGACTTAGGAGAAGGCCATAGTCCGGTGAACTGACCGACAAGTGCTCGCTCAGCCAAGGACAGGGCGACTTGGATCGGAGTCTCTGGCGGCAAGGAGATTTCAGGAATATCTTCGAGCCTCTTGACGAATTTGGCAGCTTCATTCTTTTTCTTTTGCGGCAAACCGGCCAAGAGCCGAGAGAAGGCTTCGACAGAAGAAGAAGGCAGAGGAGGGGGGAGGGGGGCTGCCTGGGGCGAGCCCGGGACCTCCATGGACGCGAACTCCTCCCAGCGGCAAACGAGCCACACAACAGGCTCTCAGCTGAAAAGCGCAGGAAAGCAAGCCCAGGGCCTCGGGGCCGGAGGGCAGGGGGACCTAGGGCACAGGCGCCGAAGCGTAGGCAGCGAACTAGGCTTTCACTACCAGGTCAAACCGCTCATGTCCATGAAGTGATCAATATGTCTTTTACTGTATGAATTTTAATGTTATTGCTCATTTCTATCTATGTTATTTTTTACACATGGCTTACTTGCAACCTTTATTATATCTTTAAGTTTTCTAATTTTGGGTTTGTGATTATTGTCCAACACACTCATCATTTTTCATATATATATATATATATATATATATATATATATATATAGATATATATATTAACAACTTGATGAATTAAAAAGTTTATTATAATAATATATATATATATATTTCTTTTATAATTCTTCATTTGCCTATGATTTTTACTTTGACTTAGAAACTTTTACTGGACTAATGGTCCATTTTGGCCCATGAGTGCCTCAACTCTCTACTCACATGCATGCATTATTAATGTTTAATTATTGCTTAGAGAATATTTTTGTACATAAGCACATATCAAATTTGTGAGCACTCTATTGTAAAGTGTATAGTAAAAAAATCTTAGAGAATCAAAATCATGAGATTACTAGGTACACTAATACGTAGGTGGCATGCACTTGAAATATTGAAATAGGTGAAAACCGTCTTCATACGTCAAGGATAAATGCTAACTAGTCCATCTTTCAATAAATAATAAAAATAATATGGATGGTACAGTAGTAATTAATGATGCAGTACATTGAAATCATTACTAGGTACACTAATACTAGGTGGCATGCAGTTGAAAGATTGAAATAGGTGACAATCGTCTTCACACGTCAAGGATAAATGCTAACTAGTCCATCTTTCAATAAATAATAAAAATTATATGGATGGTACAGTGGTAATTAATGATGTAGTACATTGTAATCAGTTTCTACCATCATTACACAATAAGAGGTGAAACATTTCAACCAATAATATTTGAGATAAATGAATTTAAATTTCATTTCATAATGTTAAACTTTGGATAAAATTCAATTTTTTTAGTCAAAGGGAAATTAGCAAGTCAATGGAAAATTGAATACATTATATCCTGCCAACAACAAGTATAATAAAATTGTAATTTTAATTTAGAATATTTTTTAAAATTAAAAATAAATTTGAATGTGATAAGTTAGTTTAAGATTGTTAAATTTTTGATAAATTTTTAATATATATTTTTAATCAGAATAATAAATAGTATTAGAATAATAAATTTGAGTTGTTAAATTTGTATGGACCTTTTAAGGTTTTCAAATTTACTTACACTTTTAAAAAGTTTTTGAAATTTTCACTAAGAATTATATTTATATCACTAAATTAGAGTGAAAAAATATATAAGACAGGAAGCCATTCAATAAAATATTATCATATTTCATACATTAAAATATAAAACAATTATTATCTCATAATTAAATTGGAAAAAATTACAAATTCAACCTCAAAATCTCATGCATACATTATTAAAATGAAGTTATGTTATTTTGAAAATTATGTCTAATACATTAATCTGCCAACAACTTTTCTGCCTGAAGCTTTGCAAGGAATATTTTAGTTCTTATCTCCCTCTTCTAATCCTATAAAGATAATCATATCTTTGTCATGAAAAAGCCCACCACACAAAATCCCTTGATCAAACATTTTTTTGAATTTAAATGAAAAACCAAAAATAAAATCAGATTTGACACTCTTTAAAAGCTAATCTAAAAACCAAGAAAAAGAGATTCAACACCCGTGAGAAGTCAATGTATAAGGTTAATATATTCTTACCGCGGTGACATGTTCTTTAAGAGAATTTCTTAATGGTCCAAAAACTCAATTTACACAATGATAAAGACAATATTATTTATGGAAAAACGTTTCACCAAATTTTGAAGTTTGAACCCACAAAATAGATTTACTACATTATTTCTAAACAATCCATTTATTTTAATGAAATTGAACACAATGCCATGATAAACAAAAATAAAAAATAAAAAATCAAACATTTCAGTACTAAGATGAACCACAATGAGAAAAGCTCCAGATGTAAATTCTAGTGGACAAATGGTTTTGCTTATAATTTTGTTCATAGTTTTGTCATATAGAAGTTTGGAAACCTCATAATTTTTTTAATAAAATAATTTTGTTCATAGTTATATCATATAGAAGTTTGGAAACCTCAAAACAAGATTGAATAACAAATTTTGAAAGCTTTCAGTTTAATGTGAAGTTCTTTTAATATTAATTGATTTATTAATGAGAAAAGAAAAGCATTAAGAGTGGTAAAATATTTTGTACATTCAATATGCACCTACTCCAATGTTGTCGTTTCCTCCATATTTCCAGATCCGTCCAACGTCCCTGCAATGATAGGCGTACCTGCAATGACAGTCGTATGAAGAGAAAAGGGAGATGTGACATTTACTGTAGAATCATTTAGTCACATATTACCTAAATACAGAAGGTAGATTCGTAGTCTCAAATAAATAAATACAAAATTGTCCCCTGTAATTAATTAAATTGTAAATTAGTAATTAATGATGCAGTATATTTAATTTATTTTTTGGTGTTGAAGTACATTGAAGTTAGTATTACATAATAAGAGGTGAAACATTTTAGCTAATAATATTTGAGATAAATGAATTTAAATTTTATTTAAAAATAATAAATTTTATTTGATAATGTTTAACTTGGGATAAATTTTATTTTTTTCAAGTCAAAGGAAAACTAATAGCAAGTCAAAGAAAAATTGAACACAATATACAACAGGTATAATAAAGTCTGTACACCATCCATTCATATATCATTAGAGCCCCCAACAAGCTATTGTGTTATTCTATGTCAAACCATATAATATAACATTTAAATAATCCACATTAACAACTTGGAGTAACTATGAAGGTGTGGGACATTCCACCTTTGCCTTGCAATAACCCATAAAGCTATGAGCCTTTCAATCACCAATTGTAATAGGCTTGCCCCCATGGTTATGACTCTTTAGAAGAAACGAGGGGCAATGTGTTTATCTTAAATTTGGTGAAACAATTTGATGGGATGCCAATCTCTATGACTTATGTGGCTTTATGTCATAAAAACATTAAGAGAAGTAATGCAAAATTAAATAAATATAGATCATTTAAGATCTATCAAGTATTAAGAGATTAAATGTCTCGAGATATAAACCTTTCCTCGAGTTTTGTATTCAAAAAAGAGGTTTGTACCTCGAAAGATTTTATCCCTCTCAACACTTGATAGATCGAGAATTAAGATGGATTTAGGTTGGTTATATCTTCTTGTCATAAAAACCATTTTATTTCAGTGATCATTCGTGGCTTAAAGACACATTACAAAGGAGTTTTCACACCTTTATATAGACTATATTACATAAGAATAACATTGGTAGAACCATGGGTTTCCAAAACATGGAGCCCCAAAACCGCCAACAGTAAATTCACTTTATGATCCCAATTTCACCTGAATTACCGTAACAATATTTACCAGCATAGATCCATCTTAACCACAGATCTAACATGAGCTGAGAGGGATAAAATTTCTTCACGTGTAAACTTATTTTAGAGTGCAAAAAACAATATGTAAATTTTTATTGTTTAAATTGTATTTTTGAATGTTATAGAGATTATATAACATGTGCATTGAGCCATTTTATGAGTGCACATTAATATAGTTTTTTGTTATTAATATATTTTTTAAGTATACGTCAATATTAATTCATATTAAAATATTTTATTCATAACCGACACTCGATATTTTTTTTTTGTTGTAAGCTTGGTAGATCCTTCCATTTGCATTAATATATATATACAAGTTACAACCACATAAAACTAGTTAGGCGGCCTCAACTTGCCCAGCGGGAAACCAAGTCTGTTAGCCACCTAACCGCATGATAAGCCATTGAGTAGCAAAAAGTGATAAGTCTTTCTACCCAAGCTACATAAGTTTGTATATCATGTCCTTGCCCATACTCTATTGGCCTATAAACATATCTGACTTCAAACTGAAAAGTAAAAGCTAGATACTAATAAAAAATTCAAAACCAGCTAACATTCTAACCATTTTGCTCAGCAAAGGCGTATTCAACCAGGGCCGAATCCTTGGCATTGGAACTAGACAACACTGTCTGTGAGTAAAGACATGGGAAGTGTTTCTCGATGTGGTTGAGGTGTCCATCCTGTTTTTGCATTTGGAATTGCAACTTCTAGAAATCCTGTTTGTAATTAGGGAAGTATTTGTTGAAGGAAGTGTAACTAGGTTCGGTCTTCATAAATGTAAGTTTGACTTTTGTATTTATTCAAGAAAAGAGAAATTATTTTTATGATACTTGTCAATGAGTTTCTTTCTCATTGAATTAGGTCAAGCACATGTTTAAGTGCTTCTAGGAAGTCAAGAGTCAAATGTATTTATGTAAGACCCTTTGAGGGCATGTTACACTATGTATAAAATAGTATAAAGGTCAAAGAAATACCTCCAAGACAAGTGAAAGTCCTCTCCATGCAACAACGTCCTCCTCAAGAAGCAAAACAAAGAAAATAATGAAGGAAAAGTCAAGTCGGCCTACAAGTCGACCTAAAAGGAGAGATAGTCCTCTATTTATAGAGGTTGTCCACTCCAATACAATGCGCTCAATGAGCTCTGAAATACGCAATGCAAAGGAGGCAAGAAAAGAACAAAGAAAGACGAAGTAAAAGGTCTACAAGGGCAGCGAAGGAAGAGGCTACAAGACCGAAGGTTAGAGGGTTGTTCTAAGGGTAAAACACAACCACACATGTGAAGGAAGGAGGCCTCTTTGCGATCATAACAACAACAGTACATTAGACCCATACTTATCACTATTTGGGCTAGAAATTAAGGTCTATAAGGCCTCCCTCTAAGAGCGAAGAAGAGACCCTCACAAATGAAGGAAGAAGGAATAAGGACGAGGAGAAGAGGATTGTTTCTAGGGCTAGAAATAGTCACACTTGCAGAAAAAGAAGAAGATAAGTATGCAGTTGATAAATAGTCCATGACATATCATTATTTGGGTAAGAAATCAAGTCTACAAGGACTCCTAAGCCTAGCGAAGGAGCCTATCTCTCTATTGAAGGTGGAATGACCCTAATTCACTAAGGGTACCTTCTACACATAAGAAAACTAGGGCAACATTGTTGGGTTGTGTTATATTCTTTCCACGACTAGCCCATGTAGTTAACTGGGGGGTTATAGGGGGGGCGGAGCCCCTCCACCCCTCATTGCATCGATCGCGTAGCGGGGGGGTCATAGGGAGTTTGAGGGGTGCGGGGCAGCGACCCAGAAAATTTTGTTTTTAGACTCTATATTAGGTTGGGCAGACCTACCTATGGTTTTGTGCATGGTTTTCGCACATGGTTTTGGACGCGATGGTTTTCGGTCCATGGTATTGGATGCTTTGGCATATATAAATATGTATTGTAACATTGAAAGGAACATAATGAAAATTCAATTTGGTAGTCCCGGTTTTGGGATCCAGGGGAAAATCTCTGTGTATATGTGTTTTATGTGTTATGCTCTTGCATTGTTTATTTTCTGTGTTTTAGAATTCGTACGCAGGTAATTTCTGTACGGGGTTAAAACCTACATTTAGTTTCAGAGCGGCTTCAAGGGGACGCCTTTGTTGCTGAGGGGTTTCACTCGGGCCTATGGTAGACCCTGTTCAGTGGGAGATCTGCGGGATCGATTCTGGTGGTCAAAGAAGATGGCGAGCAATGGAAAGATAGAGATCAAGAAATTTAATGATTAGAATTTGGAGTTATGGAAACTCAAGATGGAGGATCTGTTTGTGGATAAAGATCAGTGGGTCGTGGTAGATCCAGGTATTAAACCAACGAGAGTGTCCAATGAAGAATGGAAGAAGTTGGATCGGAAGGCTAAGAGCACAATACGATTGTGTGTCTTAGATTCAGCATTGTTGAATGTGTCAAGGGAAGCTACGACAAAGGCTTTGTGGGACAAGTTAGGGACTTTGTACCAATCTAAGTCTCTGGTGAATAAACTATTCCTACGGAAAAAGCTATATACCTTGAGGATGAAAGATGGAGACTCGGTGACAGAACATTTGAATGCATTTAATACTGTGGTAAGTTAGTTATTATCTATTGATATTAAACTTTCAGATGAAGATAAGTGCATCAGTTTGTTGTGTTCTCTACCAGATTCGTGGGATAGTCTGGTTATTGCAATAGGTAGCAATGCAACTGCCTTGTAGTTTGATGAAATAGTCTCATCCTTGCTGACGGAGGAGATGAGACGGAAAAATATGGAAAGCCAAAATGGTGATGCCTTGTTTGTACAAGGAAAATACCAAAACATAAACAAAAATAAGTCATCGAGTGGGAGATCTAAATCTACAGGGAGATCTAAATCTCCAGGAAAACCTGTAAAGGTGGTGTGCTGGAAATGCGGAAAGGAAGGGCACTACAAAAGGGATTGTAAATCTAAAGCTCTTGACAAAGGAAAGGGATCTGGTGATGTTCCTTCTGCAGAGGCAAAAATCACCTCAGATGATAGTGGGGATGTGTACTTGGCTTCTTCAAGTACACATGTAGATCATGAGGCATGGTTGATTGAATCAGGTGCATCCTTTCACTTCACTCCCCATAGAGAGTGGTTTTGCGAGTATGAGAAATATGATGGTGGTGATGTCTTATTGGGGGATGACATGAAGGCTATAATCGTTGGTCACGGAAAAGTAAAGTTGAAGTTGCAAGGTGGAAGGGTTAGAACACTTCCGGGTGTTCTGCATATTCCTGCATTGGCCAGAAATCTGATTTTCGTAAGCAAGCTGGATGATGCAGGTGTAAAAATAGTGTTCGAGAAGGATACCTGCAAAATGGTTCGGGGAGCACTGGTATTGGTGCGGGGAGTTTGGATTGGAACTTTGTACAAGCTGCAAGGTAGCACTGTTATTGATGGGTGCAACAGTTCTGTGATTCTTGAAAGTGGAGCAGAAAATCTAGTGGTCTTTAGAGAGAAGACCATGCTGTGGCATCAAAGGCTTGGACATATTGGAGAGAAGGGCCTTCGAATACTTCATGTTAAAGGTATGGTAGAAAGTATGAGTAATAGCTCTTTGGATTTTGATTTCTACGAAAATTGTGTATATGGGAAGAAGAATCGTGTGAGTTTCCCATTTGGCGATAAGAGGGCGAAACATATATTAGAGCTTGTGCACAGTGATGTGTTTGGACCTTTGAAGGTTCCATCACTGGGTAATTCTATGTACTATGTATCATTTATAGATGACTTCTCAAGGAATACATGGATATATTTCCTTAAGAAGAAATATGAAGTCTTTGACAGGTTTAAAGAATTTAAGGCTCTGGTGGAAAACCCTACAGAGAAGAAGATAAAGGTGTTGAGGATAGATAACGGTGGAGAGTTTTGTAGCAAGGAATTTGAAGAATTCTATAAGAAGTGTGGTATAGCATGACAGAAGACTACTCCATACACACCCGAGCAAAATGGAATTGCAGAAAGAATGAACAATTTGTTGATGGAAAGGGCAAGAAGCATGCTTAGTGGTGCCAGGATAGGACGAGAATTTTGGGCAGAGGCGATGGAGACAACATGTTACCTGGTCAACAGATCACCGTCATCAGCATTGGAGGATAAGACTCCACAAGAGGTATGGATTGGTAAGAAACCCTCTCTTTCACATCTGAGGGTATTTGGATGTGACGCATATGTACATGTTCCAAAGGAGAAAAGAACCAAGTTGGATAGTAAATCTGAAAAATGCATCTTTCTTGTGTATAAGGATGGTTTAAAGGGTTATAAGGTTTGGAACCCAGTAACAAGGAAGGTTGTGTATAGCCGAGATGTGGTGTTCAGAGAGGTGAAAGATGTTATTAAACATGAAGTCCAACCAAAGGAACCTAAGAAGATAGAGTTTGAGCTTAAGGAAGAAGAATCAGACTCTACAGCAGAGGAGGAATCAGAAGATGAAGAGCCACAAACTCCGGGTGTGAGAAGATCAATTTGAGAAAGAAGGTGACCGGAAAGGTATAGTCCATTTGCTTTCTATTCAAATTTTGCTTTATATGTTATTGATGATGATCCTAGAACTGTGAAGGAAGCAATAGATTCAAAGGATTTAAAACTCTGGAAAGAGGCCATGGTTGATGAAATAACATCTTTGCACAAAAATGAGGCTTGGGATTTGGTGGAGTTGTCGGCTGGAAGGAAAACCATTGGCAGCAAATGGGTGTCTAAAAAGAAGACAAATGTAGAAGGAAAGGTGGATAAATGCAAAGCTCTGTTGGTAGCAAAAGGTTATTCGCAGATGTCAGGAATTGATTTTGGTGATATTTTTTCTCTTGTTGCCAAGATAGCTTCTATTATATTACTTTTATCTGTCTCTACTACTTTTGATTTTGAGGTAGAACCGATGGATGTGAAGACAACATTTCTTCACGGGGATCTGGAAGAGGAGATCTGCATGAAGCAACCTAAATGTTTTGCGGTGAAGGGTAAGAAAGAAATGGTATGCAAATTAAAGAAGTCTTTGTATGGGTTAAAATAGTCACCAAGGATGTGGTATCAGAAATTTGATACATTTATATGGGGACTTGCCTTCACCAGAAGCAAAGTAGATCACTGTGTGTATTTTAAATTAATTGGTGACTGTGTTATTTATCTGGTCTGGTATGTGGATGATATGTTGCTGTTGGAAATGACAAAGAAATTATCCAGGATTTGAAGACCCAATTGTCCTCCAAATTTGACATGAAATATCTTGGTGCTGCAAACTATATTTTGGGCATGGAAATTAAAAGAGACTGGGCAAAGAGGAAGCTCTGGTTAAACCCGAGGAAGTATGTCGAGACAATACTGCAGAGGTTTAATATGCAGGATAGTAAACCGATGAAGGTTCCTATTCCTATAGGTGTGAGGTTATCTGCTGAATAGAGTCCAAAGACACAAGAAGAGGAAGAGGACATGTCCCGTGTTCCATATGCAAAAGCAGTCGGTAGCCTGATGTATGCAATGGTCTGTACTAGACCAGACATTGCACATGTAATGGGAGTATTGAGCAGGTTTATGTCAAAACCAGGGAAGGAGCACTGGACAATAGTGAAGCGGGTTTTTAGGTATTTGCGTGGAACTAGTGATTATGGTTTGTGCTACCAAGGAAGACCAGGATTGGACATAGTGTTGGATATTCGTGGCTTTGTTGATGCCGACTGGGCTGGAGATCTGGATCAGAGAAGATCTACAAGTGGATATGTGTTTAACCTATTTGGAGGTGTAGTCAGTTGGATGAGTAAGAAATAATCTGTAGTGGTACTATCAACTACAAAGGCAGAATACATGGCAACCACTCATGCAAGCAAGGAAGCAGTTTGGTTGTAGAGATTGTGTTCAAGTATGGGGTTAGTACAGGGAGCTATAAGGATAGACTGTGATAGCCAAAGTGTAATTTTCTTGGAAAATAACCCTGCATATCATTCAAAGATAAAGCACATTGATGTTCAATATCACTTTGTGAGGGATATGATAGAAGGAAAAAAGGTGTTGCTGGTAAAGGTGGACACTTTGAAGAATACTGCAGTTGCATTGACAAAATCTGTGAGCTCTAAGAAGTTCTCTTGGTGTAGAGAAACAATGGGTGTTGCAGGGATGGATAAATGACTAAGTTCTCTTGTGGCCTCCTGTGGAAAGAAAACAACAAATGGGAGAATGTTGGGTTGTGTTATATTATTTCCACGACTAGCCCATGTAGTTAACTGGGGGGTTATAGGGGGGGCAGAGCCCCCCCCCACCCCCTTCGTTGTGCTGATTATGTAGCGGTGGGGTCATACGGGGTTTGAGGGGTGCAGGTAGCCCCCCTCTATGGGGTCTGGAGCAGCGCCCCAGAAAATTTTGCTTTTGGACCCTATATTAGGTTGGGCGGACCTACCTATGGTTTTTTGCATGGTTTTCGCACATGGTTTTGGATGGTATGGTTTTTGGTCCATGGTTTTGGATGCGATGGTTTTCAGTCCATGGTATTGGATGCTTCGACATGTATAAATATGTATTGTAACATTGAAAGGAACATATTGAAAAATCAAGCTGGTAGTCTCGGTTTTGGGATCCAGAGGAAAATCTCTGTGTATATGTGTTTTATGTGTTATGCTCTCGCATTGTTTATTTTCTGTGTTTTAGAATTCGTACACAGGTAATTTCTATACGAGGTTAAAACCTACAAACATAACAAAAGTACAGTCATAAACCCATACATCAAGAAGGATCTCACTTAAGAAGTCTACTTGAGTAAGGGATAGAATAGGAACACCTCATCTAGAAGGCTTACCCAAGGAAGGTCTATCTTTAGACAAGAAACAATGGAGGAGGACGAAGTGCTGGAAGGAGGAAGCCTATGTGCCGAGGAACAAGGTGCAGAAAGGAGGAGAGGACTTGACTTGTGCTTGGAGGATATTCTAGTCAAGGGTCTAGGTTTTGGCATTGATCAATAGAAGCTTCAATAAGAGAAATTCACTCAAGGATTTTCCTCTCAAGAGAAGAGAGGTTTTGGCCGTGGCAGAGAGCCAACATCTTGTGTTCTTGTTCTTATGTTTTGGTAACAGTTTGATGAAGTACACACACATGCATTAATAATAATAAGAAGAAGATTAAGCTAAGAAGAAAAGTAAAAAGACTCCACAAATTGTTATCAAGTAACGAAGAATCACACTACACCTAATTTGCCCTAGATTCTTCAACAGTCTTGCACTGTTGTCGCCATGCTCACTGAAATTTGCTCCAGGGCATTTCTCATGAGGCTTTTCATAATCCAATACAGATACAAGGTTTTTTTGAACTGGGTCACTCGCCCTCGAGTATGCCTAGGGTCTGGCACCATCGTGCGCCAATCCTCCATCTTTATCTTTGTTTAGCTTGCCTAGCGGTTCAGGTCAGCTTCCCATTCCTCAATCAAACTTCTAATCTCTTCATTGGTCCCCTCTTAGTATGCATTGGTCACTTCATTAATTAGGTTGGTAGCTAGTTTCCTACCATGTCTCCGGCCCGAGGAGTTGGGATCTTCCTTCTGCTTAGTCGCCCAAGGCATCCTATCTCGACCCCTAGACTTCACTGCCCTTGCCATTACAACACAATCTTGGTGCTTGGTAATGAAATGGGTGTTGGTAGGTCCCTATGCAGGTGAGGGTGTGATCCCATAAGCCCTTCATGCCCAGGAGAACCTACCTCTCTACGCACCTGCCATGGGAGAAAGAAACCATAATTGACTTAAAATTAAACTTTGTCTCTCTTCCATTCACAGACCCTGCAACCAATCGAAGTCCTCCAACCCACCCATGCATTCAATATCTTGACCCCCAGGGTCATTTACATAACAACCCTAAACAAAATTTACGAGCCCATCATAGCTAGCTTCAACAACATTTTAACAATTCCCAAACCTAGGGCGACGCAACACCTCAACAACAACCCCGCAGACGCTTCAATACAGGCCATGGGTGCGAAGCCCATAAATCTAGCCAACCAAGTCATTACCATGCTTCCATTCAATCCCATAAAAAACAGTATAGCATACCCTAAATGTAAAACTGACAACAACCCAATCCCAGACTCCCTGGTCTCCGAACCAAGCCAGACACCAACAATCCACAAGGTTGACATCCCTGTCCCAGATCGCGAATAACCCCATTCGAGAGAGGAGAATTTCATAGCAAACCAACACCGAGGTTATTTCGGTGAGGATAAGATATTGTTACCAGATTACCGGCATCCGACACTTCCACTAGCCCAATTTATCCCCACTCACAAACAAATTGTCCCCCATTTAGAACCCAATCCCAAAACCAAACACTTAGATGCGTGGAGGAGGGGGGAGAAAAAGCATTTTACATACCATATTACCCTTGCTTGGAGATGAAGAGTCCACTGTCTCTTCTGGAATCACTGTGCTTCATTGTTTGCAAAGTTCCTCCTCCGGAATCATTGCACTACTCTTATTTGGGCGCGGAAACAACCAACAGACCTCTCGGAACACCTGCCACCAAACTCAAGCCTTAACATAATAACTCTGCCACCTTCCACTGCGTTGATAACCTTATGCATGCCTGGAGCCACTGTACCCATCGCCTCGCACGTGTGGGGGGCGATGGTGGTGCACCTCGACATACTCGACATTAAATCTGTCTTGATGGGTCGCCCTCTGGCTCGCACCCTGATTGGGGGAACCGACACTGGATATTTTACTTTATACAACATTAAAATATTTTCTTTTAACACACACACACACACACACACACACACATATATATGAATTTTATATCAATGTGTTAAAACATTTTTGAAAAGTATAAGATTAAATCATCTTACTCACATATTCTTTTTTTTTTTTTACTTCTAATTAATTTACAAATTATATTAGGTCATATGGACAACTAATTTTTTTTTCCAATGGAAAAATCGTAATCTTTCATTATGTGGAAAAATTACATGTAGTAGATTCCCGAGGCATATGCGAGTATTGTTGGCAAATCACCATTTCGAAACTAGTTGTGTCAAAAATATAAATGGCCAAGCCATTTCCTGTACATATTCAGACTGTTTGTCTTTTTTTTTTTCCCTGGAAAAATCGTAATCTTTCATTAATATTGAAAAATTACATGTTGTAGATGCCTTCCGGCATATGCTGTAAACAGATGTCAAAAATGGTGCTTAAAAAAGATGCAATGATCCGTCATCACCGCGCAGGGTGTACGAAATCAAGAAATAAGCATGTTATGCAGATATGATTATGTACATGTGGGGGAAAGTCAGAGTTTTCGCCCCTTTTTCTTCTCAACTTTTTTCCAAATCCCCTGTGACTCTGTTGGACTTATGAGTGCAAGTGCAGATTCAGCCACAGGTTGTGGATTGTCTTTATCAGAGTCTGACGAGTCTGATATGTGTTGTCTTTTGTTTCTGCCCATGTTCATAGTATCTGTTAAACTTTCCAGTGTTGTATCTATCTGTTCCTGTGGTATTTTGTCTTCCTCTGTTGGTTCTTTGTTCATCTGATTGGGCTGGTTGGGGTTTGTAAACTCCATCTCTTCTTCCTCCTCGTCATCTGAAGCAGGTGGGGGAAATTGCCATCCCTTCACTTGTTTTTCTGTTTTCTTCTTTCTTCGATTGTCTTTTTTGGCTGCTGGACACGTGCTTTGTAGGTGTCCTGTTTGTCTACATATTCGACATCTGAAAGCAGTATTTTCGAAGTCTAGACCCTGTGTCCAGCTCCTCTGTCGATGCTTCAGCTGAATCTGGTCTGGCAGGCCTTTGCTGAGGTCTACTTCCACACATATCCGTGCAAATGTGTAAATTCGTTCCTCCACTCGCTGGGTATCCCATTTGATGTAGCGTCCAATGGTATTTCCAATTCCAGCTAGTACTTGATCAGTCCAGAGATGTATTGGGAGGTTGTGTAGTCGCACCCAAACTGGCATTTTGGTAACAACCATTGTATTTGCGTCAAATTCCGGAAACCAAGGTGTGATGAAAAGTCCTGTGGATCCCCAGAACCAAGGTCCTTCCTGTATTACTGTGTCCCTGTCAATTGCTGATAAGAATTTTACTATGAAAAATCCTTTGGAGCAGAGGTGTATTTCGCATTGCATGGTCCAGTTCGTGAAGATCCACTGGAATAAATCCATTGGTTTGGGCCAAAAGCTGTTAAATCTGCATATTATTGCTTGCCTTTCGTAAGTAGTACAATGCTCCTCTATTTCTGGTGTGTCTATGTTATATTCTGGGGTATGATCCAGCTGTTCCACAATATATGGTCTGGCATCCATACCTGTTTGATTTGGTGCTGTTCCTTCTGTGTTTTTCCCTTGTAGGATGTTTTTGAAGGATATGTTACCTGGTTTTTTCCCTGCACCTGTACCACTCCCTTCAGCTCTGTTATTATTCCTGCCATTGACGGATGCTCCCCCTCTTATTCTCAGATTGAGTATGATTGTTGACAGGGGTTCAATTTGGTATTCCCAGAGATATTTTGTATCTTGAAGCGCTCTGCCCTCATATATCAGATTTTGTGATCTGATGGGGAATCCCAACTGTTGCATAATCATTTCCTGCACTTGCTTAACAGTATTAGTTTCTTTTACCCAGATAAATTTCGATTTTCCTTCAAGGAGTTTTATAAATACTTGGAATCCTCTTGCCGGAGATCCAACTCTTGTGTTCGATGGATCTAATGCAGAAATTTTGTTCTGTGGCTTTTGCATGCCCCATATCAGTGGTTGGGCGTCCAGATCTGACATGAGATGGGACCGATCTACCATGCGGGGTTCTAGTTCGAAGGGCCCAAGTCTCGATCTGTGCATAATCCCATGGATCGGGATAAAAAAGGGTCGGTTTACCACCAAATGGTCTAGATCTGATAGCCCGGGGCACGATCTGAGCTGGGTGCCGCGGAGCGATTGGAATGACTCCCAATCAGAGCTCCCTGGTAGGTGGGTAGCCAGATCTACACCATAAATAAACAGATCAGCATTCTGATATTCAATGAAAAGGGTTTTTCCTCCATACCTTAAACAGAGTCTGTGTTTTTCCATCCTGAGGGCTCCATTATTGCTGAAGACATCTCCCCCGTCAACGGCCTGGTGGCAGACTGTCGAATGGCCGTTCAACCCGCTTGTACCGATCCGAGGATTGTCGGCTATCTTCGCCTTCTGGGTGTAACCCGTATTTGCCAGATCTTGGCAGATTCGCGCCTCAATCTCCCCTATACGCCCTGTCTGCTGTGTAATACATTTGATACTTCCGCTCTGTACCCTGGAGATGGCCCCGACTGTTCGCGTTTCCTGCTTCTTGGGCTCTCTAGAGGGTTTGTCGGCACATGTGGGAGCCATAGCTAACGCAGATCGTCCGCCTCCCATTCAGACTGTTTGTCTATATATCAACAAAAATAAATATATACATGTTTTGGATAAAGCTATAATAAAACAAACAAAAAATATATATAATTAGGGCCTTTCCACCCTATGGTAATCATGGTCTATATATGGCCTGTGGTGGTATTGGTAGAAATCCGCTCCCATCTGTTCATAGATTATCCACAAGCCTCGGGGTAGTAGCGAGCCCTCCTTGGAAAGTCTGTCAGCATCTTCATTATATTCCCTGTATATATGTTGACAAGAGGCTAAGTTAAACACTGCTTTGAAATAGTAGACTTCATCCAAAATATTTTGTAGTGAAATAGCATGACAATGATTTTTATTGTTGAACCAGTTGATAATAGTTTTTGAGTCCCCATAGATCTGAATGGTAGTGAAATCATGTGCTAATGCAAAATGGAGCAGATGTCTGAGGGTAATAAGCTCGGCAAAATTGTTTGTTCCCTCCCCTAGTCCTAATTGGACCTTATAGAAGTGCTGATCAGAGATGTATAGCATGAAACCCCCTCCGCAACCATGAGGTTGACCTGCTTCATCGAAGTAAGCCCATGGCTTAGGTTTATCAATCCGACCAGGGGCCGAGGTTCTGCGGATGTGGGGATTTGCCTCTTCTGGGATGTCATGATAAGCTGCCACAACCTTTGCAATGATAAGAGGCCAGCAGACAGTTTCGTTCTTGAAAATAATATGGTTCCAGGTAAGCCATATAACCCAACAGAGGATAAGAGGTAGGCATTGTGCCTTTGCTCCCTTGTGTGCTGCAATCCAATTGTTCCATGCTTGGAGAATAGAAGGGCCTTGCCATGCATTCTACAAAGAGAGATGTTGTTTTGTACCTTGTCAAAATTGAAAGATAGTCAGACAGAGCATAAACAGGTGCTCGTTGGTTTCAGAGTCTTTCTTGCACAGAACGCACCAGATCGGGCCATGAATAGATCTGTGCATAAGGGCATCTCCTGTAGGAGTTTTGTTACATAAAACACTCCACATGAAGAGGCGTGCCCAGGGAGGAGTTTTCATTTTCCAGATCTGTTGCCACCATGCTTTAGTAAGTGTAGGTTTGCGATCCAAGAGAAGGTGGGTGTAGCCCAGTTTTGGGGTGTATTTCCCATGATCAGCTAGTATCCATACTAGTACATCTGGGTCATTATTTAGATGCACATGAGCTTTAGACAAAGCTACTAGATATGAATCCCAGGACTGATGCCATTGAACAGGAATGTCCATTTCAGGTGCTGACCTCCAATTCTGTTTGAAAATAGTGTTGTGCTCATGATCAGCAATATGTGCAATCATTGTGGTATTTCTAAGATGAAGGTATTGAATGAGATCAGGTGGAAATTGATATCTGTTTCCCCCTCCTATCCATGGATCAATACCAATGCGAACAGATGCTCCATTGTTTATGCGCCATGCCAAGCTGGATCTGATGAAAGGCATCGTTTGTAGGATTGCTTTCCATATTATAGAAATGCCCGAACTAGGCCAATTTGGTAGATGAACCTAGTCCAATAATTACTGCAGCTAAATGTATTTGTGGTATGACACAATCGTCCATAGATTCTATGAAGTGAGAAGGGACTAGCTCATCTTGGCTGCAAGAGATTGGGCAAAAACGGACAAGTCTTTTAACCCCCACCCCCCCCCCCCCCCATTTTTTTGGCAATGCAATTTTCTTCCAGATCACCCAAGCAAAAGTTTTTCCTTCCTTTTGTCCATTCCATAGATATAGGCAAAATATTTGTTGGATGCGTCTGAGTATTCCCTGAGGGATCCAGGCGAGTGAAATCCAATATACAGGAGTGGCTTCTAGTATTGATTTTGTAAGGACAAGGTGCCCAACTCTTGATAAAAATCTATGATTCCAAATTTTCAATCTCTTCTCAATTTTAATCACTAACCAGATCCAGTCAGCAATCCGGTAATTGTGGGGTTTGATCCTAAAACCCAAGTATTTCAATCCATCTGAGAGATTATGCAATTGATAATGGAAAAAATGGAGAGTTGCTCTATCCTCCTGAGGGGTGGTGTGAGACAGAGTAATAGTAGATTTGGTCTGATTTGCAGCCATACCAGTGGCTTTTTCAAAGAGAATAAGAATGTCATGGAAGGAGGTAGAGTCCCTGATGCTGCCATCCAGGAAGATCATAACATCATCAACAAAGAGGAGATGTGTGAGATGGCAGAGTTCGTTCATTTTCAGTCCTTTGAGTCTGCCTTCCCTTTTTGCGGTGCCAATGAGCCTACTGAGACCTTCCATTACTATAAGAAACAAAAGGGGAGATAGAAGGCATCCTTGCCAGAGTCCACGTTCGGAATGAAAGAAGTGGGATGCAGAGCCATTAATAAGTACACTGAAGGATGCCGAATTTATGAAGCAGATAATCCAGTCTGTGAAAGCCAGAGGGAATCCTAAATGGATCAGGATCATCTTAATGAAGAGCAAGCTGACACGATCAAAAGCCGTAGCAAGATTAATCTTGAGTATAATGCTTTTCAGATTTCTTGTTTTGATAGAATAAATGGCTTCCTGGGCTGTGTCTATGGCCTCATGGATCTGTCTATTTGGGAGAAAGGAAAATTCCTCTGAAGAAATGTGATGGGAGAGTATAGGGCAAGCCGATTTGCAATTATTTTGTATAGGGTATTGCAGAGGGAGATGGGGCAGAAATCATTGAAGGATGCATGTGAGTCAGATTTTGGTATAAGAGCAATGAAGGTGGCATTGATAGCCTCATACATATTTCCAGAGGTCCTACACTCTTCAACTACATTGAGAAGATCATTCCCAATGAGGTCAAAAAAGGCTAAGTAGAATTCAATGGACCAACCATCTGGGCCAGGGCTTTTATCTTTCTAGAACCATTTTAAAGTCCCCTCAAGTTCATCTCTGGTAATGGGAGAGGTTAGCTCAGCTGCCGCTTCCGGATCTACAAAGCTTGGGAAGTGCCCTGCTACTTGAATGATATCAGCAAGGTTTGAGACAGGTGGCTCCTTGTAGAGTTGTTTGAAATGTGAGATACCCAACTGAGATAATTGGTTGAAAGTTTTTGCAATACTTCCATTCAGTGTGGGCATTTGCCAGATGGTGTTGGAGGCTTTTCTTCCCTTGGCAAAGTTCTAGAAGTACCTTGTGTTCTCATCCCCTGCTTTGAGCCAGATCACTCTACTCTTGAGTCTCCAAGTTTCCTCTCTTTCCTTCAGAATTCTGGCTCTTTGATTTTCTAGCTCAATCAGATTTGACTTGGCTTCAGCGCTTAAGAAACCCCTGTTGTGGTCATCCATAAGGTGCGCCAAGGATGATTCTACAGAGGTGAGGGTATGGGTATCCCTTTGGAGTTTTTCCTTTTCCCACTTGATAGTGAGCTTCTTGAGATGCAGAAGGTTCTGACAGAATCCATCAGCCTAAGTGTGTCCTTAAGAGGGAGGGTGTTTCATCCAGTAGTCTGAAACCAATTTTGTGTAGGAGGGATCCAGAAGCTAAGATGAATTGAATTTGAATGGGGCTTTGGGCTTAATAGGAGGACCAGATATTTCAAGGTAGATAGGCGAGTGGTCAGAGATGCCTCCGGTTCCAACCCACTGCCTATAATGAGATAATCTTTGTATCATCGGATGTTTGAGGATGAAACGGTCCAGTCTTCTAGCGAGGGCTGCCTCACCAACTCTTCTGTTCCTCCATGTTGGTAGGGGTCTGTTCATAGGAATATCTGAGAGGTGAGCTTGATCAAGAAGGTTTTCCATGATATCAGAGAGTGGGTCAATTTGTGTTGATGATCCCCAGGACTCACTATATCCAATGGAAAAATTTAGGTCCCCGCCCAAGATGAGATTGTCTGATGAGGTAAGAGAGAGATTTAGAAGCTGATTCCAGAAAGCCTCCCGTCCCTAACACGACCCATAAACATTCATAACACGGAGATCCATACCCAACTCAGCAAAAAAAAAATCGATACCAATGAACCCCTTTCCTCCCCAAGCCGAATTAAGATATATGGTTCAGTGATTGTATCCCAAAGCCAATCCATTTGAACGACCAACAACATCTAGTGCAAAGAATTTCCATCCCGGGTTTAAATTTTGTAGAATTCGAATGATGTGTTGAGCTTCACCGAGGGTTTCTTGAAGAAGGATAATGTCTACAGGCTCAACGATAAATAGCCTGCAGAGGGCTAGCTTTTTGGGTGAGCTAGCCATACCCCTGTAGTTGAAAGATAGGCATTTCATGGGGGAACCATGTCATGGGTATTCTTCGCTCTAAGAACCCGATCTAATGAATATTGCCTTCCTGAGACCACCTCAGCACTAGCCTGGAGAATTGCGAGCGAAAGGTAAGATTTGCGCCCACGAAGGGGTTTGATAGTCGATGAGGGGAGGGACAAGCCAAGACCATAGAGAGTTGTATGAGAACCCCCAGAGGGAGGGCGAGATTGTAGGTTATAAGGATGAGGGGGAGCCAGGGGAGGTGATGATGGGGAAGAGGTGGCCTCCGGATATATGGAAGGGGAAGTGGTGGAGTAAACCAGGTGATGGGAGAGAAGGGGGCAAGGAATAGATGAGGGAGAGGTGGATTGATCCTGTACAGATGCATTATGCTGATGCTGTGCAGAAAATGCATAAGCAGAAGATAGAACAGGGGAAGAGGGGAGAGGAGTACCCGATGTTCGAGTCGCTTCAGCTACTGCCCTGGCTCGAGTCAGAGGTGGAGATGGGGGACCCAAAGAGTTGCCTGTGGATTGCTGGACTGGTTGAGATGGGGTCGCCTTCCGAGTTGGTGCAGGTACTGCAGATGGAGTCTTCCTGGGGATGTCAGGGGTATCCCTACCAATGCCTTCCTCCTTTTCCATAGCTGCTTCCAAGGGTTTTGAGACCCGAGGACATTCCTTATACAGATGCCCGACCTTGTGGCAGCATCGGCATCTAAATGGCACACCCTCGTAATCAACAATCTGAACCCTAGTGAAATTACGCCAGGTAAAGATCCATATGATCCAGTCGATGAAGAAGTCGTTTCAGCACCGGTACCAGGAACCACCTATAGTGTAGAAAGAAGATAGAGCAGAGCAGAGGAAGCAAGTTGCATAGTCGATCAGTCATTGCTGGGCTAGGCTGGGATAGAAACAACCGGCTGGTTAGCTTGCGGGGAGCTGGAGGAGCTGGATCGGGATATCAATGCTTATATACGTTACACCCAGAGCTTGTGTTTTTTGCGGTTATTACTCGATTATATCACTTGCTTATTAGATTTACTGCGGGCTGGCACAAAAAGAAATGATGAAACAGACAGGCTTGCTAGGAAGGAGAATCCACCCAGGGTAATTTTTTCCTCCAAACCCTCTTGGGTGTCCAGATGCACCAAAATGTGGGCTAGGGTTCAATTTTTGGACTGTACTATGGATTTGTTGTAATCCAGGAAGGTGCCAAGGGTATTCCCGATTCGCACGAACACTTCTTCAGACTAGTACTGGAGTGGTAAGCCTAGTAATTGTACCCATAAAGGTCCAGCTCCTATCTGCTCTCTTTCCGGATCGAAGAGAGGGCTCCATCTTTTGAGTAGCACCGGAGCCATTTCGATATGCCAATATCGTGCAAGAGCCAGGTTCGTGTATTCTTCAAGGGAAAAATGAAGTGCAAACCACCCACGAGGAAGTATCTGAACATCCGGGAGCTGTATGAAAATCTATCCCCAAATCTCTTTAACCCACAACCCCAATCACTCCGCCGTGTAGGTTCTTCCACGAACCCTACCCACCAGGACTTTCCCTGCTTTGTCGGCTACTTCACCCATGGTGAGTCCTTCCCCAAACTTTATGGTGTAATCCTTGCCAGATGCCTTGACGCACCTTGCTTTCCTCTTCCTTGTACGTGGCGCAGTAGGGTGATCCTGTAACGGATCTGAGGGGCAATTTGCTTCTGGGTGTGGCTCCACTGACCTAGCTCGGATTACCAGGGTATCGAAATAGCCGGAAGGAGGAGCTGTGACTTGAGTCGCCTCGCAGCAGCCGGGGTGGTCGAAGGTCTTTTGTGTCTCTGCGGCCGCATCAGGGTCGTTCCCGGGCGTGATGAAGGATTTTTGGTAAAACAATGATCTGTAGGGGGCATGGGGTCGAAAAGAGGGGATGAATAGGTAGCCAAAAGGTTTAGGGTTCCAGGAGACAACAGCGGGCAGTCCAGGGTGGGTGAGTTGATGGAGAGGGTCCCAATGTGTAGGGTGGAGGCCGTAAGCCCGGGGAGGGAGACAATTGGCATCGGATTCGAGCTAGACGACGTAGAGGAAACAAGAACCGATCTAGGGTTAGGGTTACAGAAGATAGCCTGCTCTGGGTAAGGATCCAACGAATAATCCACAGTGTCCAGCTCCATACCCTCCATGCTGAACCTAGGAATGGTAGACCGTAACCGTCAACAGTTGGAAGCAGGTGCAGGCGAGAACGGTGGGTTGTGGATGTTGTCTCGGAGGCTACGGTGACTACAGCTAACGGTAATCAGTATTACAGCTAGGGTAAGAGCAGTTAGAGCTACAGTGCGCCCCCTTTGCCTCATATGGACAACTAATTAAATATGCACAACATTTTTTTTTGTTTTTTTGTTTTTGTTTTTAGCCGACATTGTTTTTCTATTTAGAGAATATTTTATTTTTATTTTAAAAGGGATGGACATACTTACGCATCGCCTTCACATTGGGTTGTGGAATGAGCCTCTTGATTCAATAAACATTAGTTTGTTATAATTCGTTAATTTTACTTTTATTTTAAAGAATTTGACATCTCCAATTTTATTTTTCAATTTTTAATTCTAATTATTGTGCCGACAGTAATAATTATTATGTTTTGTCTTATTATGTAAACAAAAATAATAAAATAATAAAAATAAAAATAACAATACGTTAAAATAAAAACAACGTATTGACCCATGATAGTCACCCATGGTATTCATGTGTAATATAGCATATTTAAAGAGAGAAAGATCAGCCTAGATCCATGTTAACTCTGAATCTACCAAGCGTCGAGAGGGATCAAATATCTAAGCTGCAAACCTTTTTTAGAGTGAAAAGAGATTTGATCGCTCTTAGCGCGTGTTAGTTCGAGAGTTAAGATGGATCTATGGTAATTACTAAATTTATTATTTTATTTTATTGTCTACATAACATAACATTACAACATATCTTCCATACTAGGCTAGAGTGTGCCTCTTGGCACAAAGATAAATGATTTCTTTGAAATCATGATTTATGAAATACATCCCTAAAATAAGGGCTTAGGACTTATGTCACTGCTTTTACATTTCAAGAATAAAAATATTGTGCAAATGGGATAAATAACTTTTATGGTTTAAGGAGAAAATGCTTAACAAGTTAATAATTTTTTTTGCACCGAGAGGCACTCTATAGTCCAATATGAGGAAATTTTTTCACGTAAAGCTATATTTAAAATTAGTAAAATAAGGTGTTGTTTAACTATTATAAGTTTTGGAATTTTTGGCCAGCAAAATGATTTTTGGCCAAATTGTGATCTTTTGTTGTTTAAAATACATTTTTGACTCCATATATGGATTCAACAACCTAAAAAATCCATGAGGTAGTCAGATTGTGGAGATTTCACAACTCGAACTTATGATTACAACAATTCCCGATTAGATTTTGGGAAAATTCAACTAAAATGTATGCTCCAAAAAAATTGAAAATGTATAAAAAATAAATTGTGGTATAAAATAATCCCCCGATGGGGGTGAGCAACCCTTGGTTGAGGGGCCTTGGGATCCCCACCCCCAAGCACCTGTATCCCATGTGATTGTTAATGCGGGTAGATGTTGGGCACTTAGCCCGGCAAAGGACGCTTCTGGAGAATGTAATCTTAAGCAATATGCTCTGGTTGAGGAATGTTAGTGTTTGGTTGTGGTGGGCGATGAGAAGAGACGTCATGCAAGGTGGTGATAGTTACGCTTGTTGTTCAGGCCTGCAGCGAAAGCCGAAAGGCCAGGGTGGTGAGGGATTTAACGACAAAGTCGACCCCTGTGTGTTGTATTTTTCAGGGCTTCATTTGGGACCCAGGAACGTCTGTGACTGGATATTTTTCTTGGGTGGGTGGTTGGCTCTCGTTTGGGTCGATGATCCTCCTTTCGTCGGTTTCCCTCTTTTAGATATGGTGGCGTCACCTGGGTCCACGAGTGTGGGTAATGTGATTTCTCTCATGCTGTTATTTGTTGGTTGTCTTTAATACTCTTTCTAGTAGTCTTGTTGTGGCTGTTGCTCTTGTGAAAGGGTGGCATTGCTGGTTCAATTTAGTTGTGCTCAAAGGTTTCAGGGTTGGGACCTGTTTTAGTGTGCCTATGGGATTCTAGGGGCGTGAGTCTGCTATTGTTCTTAGCCAGTGGCCTCGGGTCCTTGTGAAGAGTAATCTGAGCTTTCATATGAGGATTTTTGATCAATTGTGCCCTCCCTTGGCATTTGAGGTCCCAATTCGTCTTGGGTGGGTACTAAGGTGGAACCGAGAATCTTTCTTTAGTTTCATGAGGTCTTGACATCAAGTTTGGTTGGACTTTGGTTTTCTGGGAGGGTCTCAGTGTTGTTATGTGGGTTGTGTTGTGTTAATTCTTGGGGTTTGCTTCCATTCTGAGGGTTAGTTCATTTTTGTAGAGACAGGTGGCTTGGGGGAGTCTGGTTTTGGTGCGTTGGCTTAGTAAAATCTACTCCCTATTGTTGTGTTGTCTTGTGGAGGGAAATTTGGATATTGTTGTGGAGTGGAGATTTGGTGGGTCAGTTGGTTTGGGGTCTTATTCTATCTGAGAAACTCCCTTTGCCTATAGGTATGTCGCGTCAGAGAGTAATACCCCGCAGAGGGGGTGGACACCATGGTCATCCAGTCGCTTGTGTGGGCGGCACCTCATCCTCCAGTGAGGAACACTTAGCAAATATGGACAGAGAAGAAGAGACAACACAAAACCTCGCTCCTTCTCCTGGTCATGTGGTTTAGACCCTGTCTCTGGAATCAATTTTTTCTAAATTAAGAGGAATCCAGGCCAACTTGGATATCCTCCATGATCATAGATATGAGGATTGAAATGAAATGGTGGCGTACTAGAATGATAGATAGTTCTCTCAATCTGAAATTCTAGAACAATTTGATAATGTTCGCAAAATCCAGTGATGAACAAATGAATGCTTGCAAAATCTAGAGGCCTGCCTAGAGCACATTGACTACCATATGCATGAGCAACAAGGTCAACTAGTTGCTCCAACCATGCACCATCCACATCCGCCACCTTGCTATGCTTTTGACAGGTTGTTTGCTTTGTCAGTTTTTTGGCTATTATGGCTTCGTAGCCCTCCAAAAATAAGATGTCAATTGCTAAATCTCCTGCCTCATATTCCGGCTCTCCTTGCCAACAAATCCCGTCAAAATGAGGTAGGATTAGCTGATGAACATCTAAATGTACTTGTTTTCTTGATGGTAATATAAATGAAATGGTTTGATTGACAAAAATAAAAGCTATGGTATAAAATAATACTTACATTAACAAATTAAAAAATAGTAATAACAAAAAATTAATGGCGAACATGAATAAAATATTTCATTTTCCACCTTAATTTTACATCAACTCTAAAAAAAAAAAACAAAAAAAAGCTTAAAAACTTTTTCGTATTGATAGATATGTAATTCTTTCACTACTTAATATGGAGTTTACAGATGGCATGTAAAAATATTATTATTGATATTACGACTTGTGTAATTTATTCTTACAATCTCTTCCTTTTTATATCATATGGGGGATCTCGCAATGCAAGAAAGCATGCATATTTGAAGACAAAACGTTGGATAAATTTGGTACATGCATGAAAAATTATGTATCTTTTTATGGAAATTGGGCCAATGGAAAAACATAATAGGCCGAAATGTATCCAATAGATAATGTATGGAATAATTACCCTGAGGGTTTTTTGATGGTGTTGTTGATCATAGCACATGTGGATGTGGTGCCTACGTTATCATTATTCCGTGTACGCATTTCCATTTTAGTTAGTCTGGAGGAGTTGGGTCCAATTCTAGGCTGGAAATTATGGCTTTATGGCGTATGTTATTTTGTGCGAGACGATTAACAATTGAAAAAAAATGAGATTTTTGGTGATTCAAAAGTGGCGATTGAATGGGTTATCAAGAAGTCAACATTTTTGTTTCCTTCTCTCTCTTTCCGGATGAAGAGAATTAGATCAATGTTGGTCCTTTTCAATGAGATTCACTTTTCTCATATTTATAGGGAGCAGAAGGGAGTTGCAGATGTTCTATCAAAGGTTGGAGATCTATACAAGCTAAGAAAGATCAACAATATTTCCTACATTAATAATTGTTTTGAGGAAGTTAGAAGTATACATTTCTCTTAGTTAGATTCTTTTTGGTGTAGTATATGAGGAAGTTTCATTTTTATTGTTTATGGATAATGTAAAACCGGAATGTTGTTGTAGTTTGGCATATATTTTGGACATGAAGGGAAAGACATATGATTATTATGATAACTTTGGTATAAGTGCCAATTATATTTTTTCTATTATGATGCATAAGATGGAAACTCATGAATATGTAAACAATTTTTTATCTTAATATAAAGTATGTTGGTTTTTTTTTTCTCATCGGGGAAAAAGAGAGAGAGAGAGAGAGAGGAAGAAGAAAAAGAAAAGAAAGAAGAAGAAAAAAGGTTGTGTAATTTATTCTATGTTCAGTTGGCATGTAAACAAAAATATGTTAATAAGAAAAAAAAAAATTTAGTGTCAACAATAAATAAAATATTTCAATCTCCATATTAAATAACATAGATAAAAATAATTTAATTTGAATTAAAAAAATTCTTACATTTTCACTTTTCATTGTGCAGGAGATGTGTGATTTATTTCATTCTTAACATGAAGTTGATTTTTTTTTCCAAAGGAAAAATCGAACATTTTATTAAGGGAATAAACATTTACATATTAGATCCAGTAAAGCATTCATAAACCAAACTGTGAATCCACAATACGCAGAAAGTGAAAACACAACATACTAAAAAAAGTGGAAAAGAGCACTTACTCAATACTAATAACATAAAAAGTACTATATACTGGATCCATAAACCTGGGTCTCTCTAAACAATCAGAGAAAAACAACCCGTCAATAACAAAAGATTAATGTAATAAGCGAGAGTTTTCACCAAAAAACGGATATCCTTAAACAAACTGGAAATAAATACATATATAATAGAAAGTAAAAGGCTCAAAAGAAGTCCAATACAGCCCCAAAAAAACCATAAGTTGCAGAGATGGAAACAATGCATAATCAAAAAGACCGAGCCCTTACCATAAGATGCAGAGATGGAAACAATGCATAATCAAAAAGACCGAGCCCTTATATGTAAGGAGGTTGATCCGACTCGGTAACCCACCCATTTTCGGATTCAACTATGTGCCAGATGTCCAAAGCCTGTTGTAAACCTTTCTTAGAAAGGAAATCTGCTTCCACGTTCCTCTCCCTGTAAATATGACATACAGAGAAATCAACAAAACCATATTTTATAAAGGAAATTTCTTCTAAAATAGGAACCAAAGTAAGATTTTGACAACGTTGCACATTGTTTGTCCAATTTATCACATTCAAAGAGTCACCAAAAATCTGTACTGAGTCAATCCCCAACTGTCTTAACCAACATAAGAGGATTTTCAGGGTTTTTAATTATGCAAAGTTGTTTGAACTTGTACCAATACCCACTTACGCTTTTAGAAATATGTGATCATTTATATGAATGATAATACCTGTTAGTGTCAGTCTTTCCAGCCTTCCTACAGTGATCAAATATGCTCTTACAAAGTGGTCTCAGAGTTTCCAAGTCAAATTTTGTCATTTCAAAGAGTTTTCAAGCAAAATTTGGTCACTAGGCATTAGGTCTAGGGTTTGCCCAAATGTCAGTCCATGTCATCATTCAGCTGAGTTTATCATCATTCATAGGGTTTTCATTATCATGTCAGTGTCAAATGAGTCATTTTACACCTTGTTCATGCTTCAGTTGCCGCCCAGGCAAGGTCATTTCCCTCTCCTAGGGTTTTGAAGGCAATTTCTCTTGGATGGTCAAATCACCGGCAAAACTTGTTTCCTGATGTTCATACACCTTCCCCTATCCTTAAAGTACCTTATCAAACACTTCCCATCCCTTAGATCCGCCAAATTCCTCATTTTTGCACAAACCCTAGTTTCTAGCTACAACCTGGCAATTTTCTAGGTTGGGCCTGTGTTTTGCCCTTTTCGACCCCTTCCCCTCACTCAATCTCTGAGATTCCACTTTCCCCTGCTTCCTAACATCCTTCCCCACTCCCAAAAATTTCCCCAAGAATTTAGAAGCCCCCTATCCCCTTCATCTCGCTCCATTTCGACAAAATTCCTTGCTTCACACATCGGGACAAGTCGCACTCAAATGATGTTCCAGAGCAATCAAAGATGAATTTTGCAAAACTGAGAGAGGTTTTTGTCCACAACATTCCAAGGAAGAAAAGCCTCTTTCACTTTTTACACAGGTGTCATGGTTGGAGAGAAATGTCAAAAATACCGGCGAGAACAAAGGTGCTCCAAGGACGGTTGGCCAAGGCACAAAAACGAAGGAAAACGCCCGATCCACTCCAAATTTTGGCCAAAGCCTCTTTGACTCAGCATGGTACTTGATTGGGGACTCCCAGCCCAAATTTCAAGAAATTTGGAGAAAATTTTGTCATTTGTGAATTTTTTGTGCAATTTACAGGTTTTTCCCAAGAACTGGTCTCACCCGGGTGAGACCAGTTTGAAGGGCTGCTCGGAATTTTGAAAACTTGGCATTTTTGGAAAGGGCATTCAAAAAGAAAAATTACCAATACTTGGGAGAAGCCTGATTTTGAGTTTTGAGCCTCCAAAAGCTCAAAATACACCTAAAAAATGACTTTCTGCCCACTTTTTGAGTTGCAGAAAGTGACCTTGGGAGAAATGGTTTTTGAGGGGTCAAATCAACACCAAATTCAGAAATTCCACTTGGGATGGAAAGTAGACAGGCCAAGCTTTCCAATGAGCCATCTTGCACCTGATTTGGACCAGTGGAACCCACTCAAAAACAGCTGTGAAGGGGCGCGACCAGAACTTCCAGGGGCGCGACCAGAACTTCCAGATTTGCCAGAATTCACATTTTTGGTCAAAAAACACTGTTTTGACTATGGTTGACTATTTTTACTTGTAGATGAAGGATAAATGTAATATTTTCATGGCACTTTGGTAGTTTTTATCTTTCTTTACCCTTATAGAAGCTTCCATGATGTAAAAAGTGAAAAATTAATGCATGGATGAGTTAGCTAAGTAATAGAGGCAAGTTGTTGGGCTGCCTATTTTCTAGTTCTTAGTTTAGAATTAGTTCAAACTGCTCCTAGGAAGCTGAGCTCGACCCCTAGAGGTGGGGAAAGGAGTTAGATGGTCTAGATGGTCTATATTATGCTCTCTCCTTCTCATTTTCATGGTTGGACTCTTGTGTAAGGAAGCTTTATTGTATATTGTGCATCTATTTCTGCAATTGAAGGCAAGGAAAGCCAGGGTTTTACAGACATCTTTGAGGATTCTTGTGGATCTGATTGTTGATGGTGTGTTCTCTACATGTTCTTGTAAGTTTGTTTATGTGTTTCACATCTCTCTTATGCTTCTAAATTGGACAGATGAAGTGGTAAAGTTTGAATTCATGTTTTGACATGCTCAGCTTTTTAGTTTGTTCAATTTTAATGTTTTCTACTGTCTAGAGAGGATTCGAATTGTGTGTTTGCCCTCTTTAGCTTTCTCCTCTATCATCTCTGATCATCCATCTCAGATTAAGGCATCAGCACTCATTCCTACCTTGCCCCTTAGATCCCCCTGTGAAAACTGTGCTCAATCCCCGCACCTTGAATTGCACTTCCACCAATTGCCACCAAAAACCCCAAAAATCATTAAATCAACCCCCTTATCAATTTACTAGCCTAAAATCTTTATTATTAATTGGTCAGCCTAATCATATTGAAAGATCTATCGAATCTGACCCGAGAGAGCCTTCTCATACCTCGTAGGGCTAGCTACGAGGTGAAATGGTTTGATGTAGCCTTGAGAGTTTGTCTATCTCAGCCTAGGTGAATTCCAAGCGCTAACAATACCAACCCCACATCTATCTTGTACATCAGAAACACCATCAAAGTATGCCCATGGAACATCAGGTATGATTTGTTCCTCTTGAATATTTCAGTAGGACAAGGAGGGGATGTTTTGAGTGATCGATTCATAAATAAAGCCACATTGTATTGCAATAGGATAAGGATATGAAGACTGTTCCTGAAAAATGCCTTTGTTCCGGGACAACCAAATCCCCTAGAAAATAATCGGGGGAATTTTCCTATAATGAGCATCATTAGAATTTGACTACCAGATTTTCCAAGCGTCCACCAGAGAAAGATCATGCCAATTAGTATTGATGCCAACATCATTCAAGAAGATCTACCATGTTTTTAAGGTAAAAGGACAACTTAAAAATATATGAGAAATGTTTTCTTCAAAGTTTTTGCATAATATACACCATCTCGACCCATGCTTGTTTCTTTTTTGCAGGTTATCCCAAGTTGGCACTTTGTTCTTGAGAATACACCAGAAGAAAAGTCTAGATTTTTCTGGACACCCAAGTTTCCATAGTGGCTTGTACCACCATCTCCTATCTCCACCATCCCTTCGATTCATTTGCAGATTGTACCCAAACTTCAGAGCATAAAGGCCATTGGGAGAGTGTACCCATCGAAGTTCATCAACCCTCTCCCTAATGCAAACATTTTTTCTCTGCAATTTCGTAGTATAGTCCAGCCATACTCCATCCCACTAGGGCTCGAGATTTAAATCCTCAGACGACTTCCAACCCTGATTCCAAAAAGAAGTGTATTCCTCATTTGTAATTTGATTGAGAAAATAGATACCCCGAGCAGTGAGAAACTCCCTTAGTTCCCTTGGAAGAGTGAAAGCATCGTTACACCCCACCCAAGGGTCCACTCCCACTTGAACACTAGTGCCATTTCCGACAATCCAGGACAGACCATCAACAACAATGTCAAATGATTCAATAGTGGCCTTCCAAATGGTCGATGAATTTCTTGATGACTTATCTGGGTTACGCAGCTAGGCATCCAAATCCAAAGGATCAATATATTTCCTTTTTATCACAGATGTCCAAAGGTTGTCCTTGGTTAAAAGACGCCAACCCGATTTAGCAGCCAAAGATCAAGAAAAGCTTGAAAGATCCTTAATTCCCCACCCACCCCAATCCTTTGGACGTGCAATTTTCTCCCATGCAACCCAAGGGAGAACATCATCATCCTTCGAGCCCGCCCATAAGAAATGGCCACAAACTTTCCTGATCTGAGTCATAACACCTTTCAGAACCCAAGTAAGCGCGATCTAGTAAACTGGGATTGCCATTAAAACATATTTTATAAGAACCAAGCACCCTGCTCTTGAAAGCCACTTGAAACTCCAGTGCTTGACTCACTTTTTTATTTTTGCAACCAACCATTTCCAATCTGATTTCCTGTAGGAGTCTGGATTTAGGAGGAAACCCATATATTTGAGACTTTCCAACAAAGTTTTGATGTCGAAAGGAAATAAAGATAAAATTATGTTGATTTCCCCCCCAGAGAGCCCATTGTGTGAAATAGAAGACTTTTGAGCATTTATGCTCATCCCAGTTGCCTTGAGGAATAAATCCAGGACCATCTTCAGTTAGTTCACCCCTAGAACCATCACAAAACAGTAGAATATCATCGACAAAAAGAAGATGAGTAATAAAGATATTTATTGCAATTTCAATTCCTTTGAATTCACCCCTTCTGATGGCAACATGAATCAATTGGCTCAAACCTTCAGCAACAAAGAGGAATAGAAGGGGGGATAAAGGGCATCCCTGACGGAGGCCCCTCTAGCTAGTGAAAAAGGGGGAGGCAACACCATTGATAAGAACAACAAAACTCACATTTGTTATACAACCCATGACCCAATTAATAAAACCAATGTCGAAACCCAAATGAGTCATCAAAAGACACAAGAACATCCAACTGATCTTGTCATAGGCATTTGAAAGATCAATTTTGACAATCATTCCTTTTTTGTTGAGTCTTTTGATATTGTGCAGAGATTCTTGGGCCACACTAATGGCTTCATGAATTTTCCTACCGTCAAGAAACCCAAATTGTTCCTGAGAGATGTTTTTTGAAAGGATGGGTTTTAGCCGGTTTGCAATAGTTTTGGAAATAATTTTATATGTACAATTGCAAAGAGAGATAGGTATGAAGTCATCAAAACTATGAGGATCATTGGATTTAGGGATTAAGGCCAAGAAGGTTGAATTGAGGGGTTCGTGCACAAAACCTCTTCTCCTGGACTCCTCCACCAGTCCTGCCAAGTCATCACCAATAAGGTCAAAAAAATGTTGGAAGAATTCCACTGTCCAACCATCAGGACCCAGGCTCTTCTCCTTTTGCATGGAATTTAGAACTCCCTCCACTTCCCCCTTTGTTACAGAAGCCAAAAGATTGTCATTGTCTTCCTCATCAACAAAATTGGGAAAAACCTGTGCCACCCAAATAACTTTGGCTATAGTGGCCTCTGGCGGAGCCTTGAACAAAGTTTTGAAATGGATAACACCCAGGGAAGCTAGCTCATTAAAATAAATTGCCAACCCCCCATCATATTTTTTCATTTCCCAAATGGTGTTTGTGTTTCTCCTGCCCTTTGCATAGTTTTGGAAAAATTTGGAGTTTTCATCCCCAACCTCAAGCCAAATAGCCCTACTTTTAAGCCTCCACTTTTCTTCAATGTCTTTCAGAATCCTATGCCTTTCACCCTCCATAACTTTGATCCTTTCCTTTTTCTCTTTCGTCTCATACCCATCCCCCTCCAGGATTTCTAAAGCCTCCAGTTCGATCTCAATGGATTTTAGAACCACTTCATCCCTTAATGATTTTTCTTTGCCCATGTAATCATTGATTGTTTCAATCTTTTAAGATTTTCCATAAAGGACTGTGCAAGCGATAAACCCTGGGATCTGTTCAGAGGTCTCCATACCTTTCAAACCAACTTATTATAAGACTGATCTTTTAGCCATTAAGAGTTGAATTTAAATGGAGTGTTAGGCTTCCTACTGGCCCCTTTTAACTCCAAGAAAATTGGAAAGTGGTCTGAATCACCCCCAAATCCGACCCACTAACGAAAAAAAGGTATTTGAGCAGCCAAATCTTCTTTAATAAAAAACTGATCCAAGCATTTTTCCACCCTAGCCTCTCCAACCCTCCTATTTCTCCAAGTAGGTTTTTCTTTTAACAGGTCAACATCTATGAATTTGCCCATCTAGGTCTTGCTTAAGAAGAAATCAGCCAAAGGATCTACCTGAGCCATTAGCCCCCAAGATTTTGACAAACCTAAAGAAACATTAAGATCCCCTCCTACCACAATCTTAGAGCAATTCATCAAAGATTTTGAAAACAAATTGTTCCAGAAGGGAATTCTTTCCTGGAAAGGTCCGTAAATGTTGATTAGGGTTAGGCTTGAGCAGAGATCAAAGGAGAAAACCTCCGCTCCTAACATCAATTTAGAGCCCCAAGAGTTCAGGAGTTTTAAGCTGTTGTCCCTAAGACCCATAACTAAATTGTTAGATCTCCCAATTGCATCCAATGCCACAAAACTCCATCCCAGAAACACAAGGCTCAAAGACTTTATTATCGAATCCCCAGGACCAAGAGTCTCTTGGAGCATAATTACATCACAATTGACATTTTTGAATAAATGTTTTAAAGCCAACTTTTTTCGGGTGTTGGCTAGCCCTCTACAGTTGAAAGACAACAAAATCATTTGGAAACCATCGCTTGGGTCATCACTACTCTAAGCGACCCTTTAAGGGAGAGTTGTTTTCCATCAACAATGTCAAGCTTTGCTTTTATTTGGGCCTTTGAAAAGTTCGTTTTCCTTCCAAAAGTCTTAGAAGTATCAGAAGCATCATAAATAAGGTCGAGACCACCCATAAGTTCCTCAGGATGTTCTCTTTTGTCCCGGGGCCGAAGGTTATAATGGGGCTTTTCAGGGCAGAGATCTGATGGAAGGGGAAAACCAGATCCCACCAATGAGGGTCTAGATAGATTTAAAATCAGGATGGATGTGATGATACTGTCTAAAGCCAAAGATATGTTACAACATGGAGATAAAACTTCAGTAGAAGGCCTGGAAGGACCAGGCCCGAAAACAGAGTCCAATTGGGGCATCAACAAAAACGAATGAGAGGGAGAAGGGAGAGAAACAATACCCGTAGGATGAGATGCCTCCTCCTATGCCATATCATCTAGCGTGTGTGCATTCACTGGGGTTTCCGCATCATCGGGGATTGCCAATTGAACCTCCTGAACCACTACCTGAACCGGTGCCTCTTCCTGTTGATCCCCAGGCATTTACAGTTGCTCCATAACTTCATCATCGCGCTGATCCCACATCTCTTGAACTGGATCAACCCTATTCTTTATACGTTGTCTAAACCCCAAGGGACAATCCCTCACCAAGTGACCATGCTTGTGGTAGTGGTGGCGTCTATAAGGAATCTGTTCATAGTTGAGTAACTATGTGATGAAGTAACCATCCACCTGAATCTGCATCATATCTACTTAACCTTCCCTTGGTTGCAACCTTACCAGGATGTGTGCCACCTTCCTTTCCTTAGTCACATGAAAGGACATATCGACATCCAGGAAAGTACCCAAAATGTTTCCAATCGCCCTGAACACATCCATCGACCAGAGCTGAGGAGCAAGGGCTGGAAGGCGCACCCACACAAGAATTTCTTCTAATCTTTCTCTTTGAGTGTCAAAGCGAGGAGTCCATTTTTTAAAGAAAATCAGAGCTTTCCAAAAATCGTTCAAGCACCCATTCAACAACTTCAACATTAAAAAAATCTAACCATGAACCAACCCGTGGTTAGGCAAATGACCTCCGTCTGCATAGCCAGACCATCACTCCACTTCTTTTTAATCCATTTTGAGATGAAATTGGTTGTGAATTGCCTTCCCTTTACCTGCTTGACTATTATGCGCTCTGATGCATCCATAACTTCATCCATCTAAATGTCGACCCCTAGAATCAAATTCGACCTTTTCGCTTTCTTTCTAATCACTTTCCCCTTCTTCCTCTTCAGTCCAGAAGACTGAACATTCACAAGAGGCTCTTTTGATGAGAGGCCTTCGTCATCTTGTATTTCAACTATCGAGAAGCCCTCCAATGGTTCATTCAGAACCAAATTATTGTTGGGAAAAGCCCCAAAATCCAAAGCCTGCCCACCATAACTGTGAATAGGTGGATGGCTACCCTCCTTTGACCCCTTGGAGCCCAACTCCACCTGAACCACCAGTTCCAATCCCTGGCAAGGTAGAGCTGAAAACCCTAATCCAACCTTTCCTATTTCTTCCTGGACATGCAGGTCTTCAGAAGAATTTATGTCTAGAAATCCATTAAAATTTTTCTCCTCGATACCCACATTCTCTACTACTAATGAAAAAGAGTCAGAGAGGTTTATTGCACATGCCGGAGTAGGAATTTTGGAATTTTGAGTTATGTACAGACTCAATCCTGCATTCGGGTGTTCATACCCCATTACTTCATTTAAGCAGTACTGCAACCCTTCCTCTCTTAAGCCCACTACTTTTGACAATATCTTCCAACCTGCCCGTTAGAAAACCAGTACCGAATACTGCAAGTGGGGTTTTTTGGCTTACCAGTATTTTCTTCGACGAGCCGACTGATTTGCCCGCTAAATGCATGCACCCTCCTTACCAGCGAAGCTCCAATATTTGGAAACTAACAAACCGCCTTTGAGGAGAGAGGTTTTGACTCCTCTAGAAACCCTATACCACCGCCAAAGTTCCATGCCAGCTCCATACCGCCACTTTTTCGAGGTGTATACTTAGCTAGCAAGACGCTTCTTCACCAATCTTCACCAAATTCGTACCAATCTTCACCAATATTCTCCAAATTTTGTTGTGTTGGTTCCAGGCCCCATAATGACAAAATATCCTCCGGTGCTAACTCCAAATCCACATAATCCTTGGGGCTAAACATCCTACTAACAATTATGAGTGAAAAAAAGACTAACAAACCAACCACACTAGTTGTAGTGACCAGTGTAATGGCTCGAGCAATGGAGAATCCAGATGAAGAACCAATATGCGAAGAAACCACCAAAGAGTAGAACGTGACCGGTAACCCTGTAGCACAAATGATTTAAAAACACAAAGATAAAACCGAGAAACCCCTTACAAAGCAAGCATGGTAATAGAAAATGGTTCGAGTAAAAACTGCAGGAGAAAAAAAACAATAACCCCAAACTAGTCACCCTTCAGCATTACTAGTAAAAGACCGAGAACTTTTTCAACCAAAACCCCAAACCTCGAAATTCCCAACTCATTCCCGCGACACCAAGCCCTAGAGCGGGGCCATCGAACATGTGGCTTCCCCGAAACCTGTAACTTGGCTCCCTCGGCTCCATCCTCCGCCTGTTAGAACAAGTTATATCATAGGTAGGCGATCAAAATTTGTTGGTTTCTTGTTGGGCGGGTTGAGATGACTTACTAATAAACATGGTTAATCTAACATGAAGTTGATATAAACATTTCAAAACATTAATAACAAAAACAAAGGTTTAATGTAGGTTATAAAACAAATATTTCAATATGCATGTTGAGTAAAGAATTTTAACACTCACACACACACATAAAATTATTAAGAACAAAAGTAATTTGATGTATACATACATCTATGTATATAAACATATAAATAAATAAACGGATACATATAACATTTTAAAATATATTTTCAATTGGGGTTATCTCGGGTGGTTGGGTGGAATGGATGTTATCTTCCCCACCTAGGTTCAAATCCCGGGTAGTGACATGATGAGTTATTAATGGGTTAATAAATTTTGTTGTAACATGTGCTTGTGTGTCTATAACAAGAATCGTCATTAGGATAACACCTACAGAGAAGAGGGCAGAGGTTAGGGATTAATATATAATAGAAAGGAAAATGAACGAGTCAACCAGTTAATCATTTTTATTATTTGGAAAATTAAATTATCATAAAATTTGATTATATTCGAAAAAAATAATAATAAAGTGAATGATGAAAATTTATGATTTCTATTGTTTTTATTAATTATTATTAGTAGTGCTAATTGATTAATTAATACTAATAATAAAGTTAATTATTAATAATAACAATAGTAAATATTATTACAAACCTTATTATTATAATTTGTTGAAGGGGATTTTATAAATTAAATTATAAATTTTGAATATTGAATATAATTATATCAAAGTTTGTAATTTTAATTATATTTATCATTATTACTAACTTATTATTATTAGTATTAATTACTTAATTAAAACTAATAAAAAAGTTAATTAATAATGATAAAAATAATAATTATAATTTTTTTTTTTTACAAGAACGGTTATGGGATTTCATTATCTGCTTGGCTAATAGCCTCTCAATCGGTTACAAAGGGAGGAGCAGTTTTCAGCGTGCCTTTCTACCAAGTGGGAATTGGCTCTTGTTCTGATATGCTTCCTCTTTCTACAATTGTTAAAGTGCACTTTTGCTGCTAATTGTCCAAGCTGAAAGATACATACGAACTGATTTAATAAAAAGCAGTAAAACATGTCTTTTTACGGGATAGGCGCCCACAAGATTTCCTTATTTTTGAGAATAGTTCCAGCCTCTAAGAGAACTGCCTTGTTTGCCTGAATATCTGCTGCTTTATTATTTGTTCTCAGGACATGAAAATAAGTCAAGTGAAGAGACTTTGACATGCTTTTGATTCTTGTAATTAGCCTTGCTAGCTGCAGATCTGCTGGGTTGGAGATGGTTGCCATTGCTCTTATGATTACTTGGGAGTCTCCAAAGATATTTGCTTCCCGAATTCCCAGATCTTTGAGGAAGGTTACACCTTGAAGGAGAGCCAACGCCTCGGCTTGTATGCTAGATGTATGGCCTAGACCCCAGGCGAAGGTATGAGGCGATGCATTGTCTGGCAGAATAATGTGTCCTCCTGCTCCGGCCTTCCCTGGGTTTCCTTTTGCTGCCCCATCGAAGAATAGGGAGGGAGTTGATTGATTGGACAGCCAGTCCTGAAAATCTTTCTCATTTTTCCTAATTTGCCAATCTTCAAGAGCTGGAGGGGAGCTTCTTGGCTTGAGGAAGCTAAGCTTGAGGACAGAACCCAGGTCTCTGTCTTGCTGGCTCAGATTTGAGTCGTCACCTGTGCCTTCCAGCCACTCCCTTAATTGGCTTTTCACTGAGTTGGCTACTATTCTGTGATCCTGAATTTTGTTCCGGAAAATCCTCCTATTTCTTTCCAGCCAAACCTGCCAACTAATGAATTTTGGCAATGCGCTCCAAGCTAATCTGATCGTTTTGTTTTTTGGTTGAGTGCCTGGGTATCTGGCCATCCAGCCTGCGAATAAATCTTGAACAGAAGTGGGGAGCATGAGATCGTAGTTCCAACCTTCCAGCAGTTCCTGCCAAATAGAGACTGTAAAATTACATTCAATCATAAGATGGAGGGCAGTTTCAGAGTTTGCCTTGCAAAGAATGCATCTGGAGGGCCCATTGAATCCTCTTTTTTGAAGTTTGTCCTCCGTGAGGATTTTTTGGTGACAGAGGATCCAACAAAAATGGTCTATTTTAGGAATAGAGGGGAAATTCCATATGCCTGCCCAAGGGGCAGGGTTGGGAGGCATGTGGGGACGCTCTAAACATATAGAATATCCCTGCTTGACTGTATAACCTGCTCGTTTTTCCCCCAACCTCTCACGTCTTTCCTGCCTGCATGGATAGGGGCCAGCCCGTGCAAAAGAGATCTGAACGCAGCCCATTCAGAATGCAAGGCGCTGGGCACCGAGAGTTGTTTCCAGCCCGCCCAGGAATCCTCTATCCACCACGAAAGATCCCACAGAGTATGGACGTTTACCTCAGCAAGCCAAGCCTTTAACGCAGTGAAATCTCCCAGTTCTTCCAAAGGAGGGCGATCCAGTATTCTATCACTCCATAACTGAATACGCTTGCCATTACCAGGTATCCAGTGCGTGTGATTTTTTATCATCGGAGTAGCTCTGTTAATGAAATTGCTGAAGAGAGTTATGAGTGCGTTTTTTGGCTGATCCAAGCACCTGAGCCTCGTTCCTCTGAAATATTTCTTCCACAAAGCAATCTGAGCCCAATTTGGATTAGGAGCGATAATTTTCCAAATTAATTTGGCTCCCATGGCTAGGTTTTGAGCCTTGAGGTCTTTAAAATTCAATCCCCCTTCAAGAGTTGGTTTTATGACTGTTTCCCAATTGATTAGGGAGAATCTCTTATCATTTTGTTTACCACCTTTCCAGAAGAATTGTCTGATTAATTCCTCCATCTTTTTGATGATTCCCATAGGTGCCAGGAGGACAAAGAATTTGAAAATCGGGAGGCTACTGAGGATTGCCTTGATGAGCACTACTTTGTCGGCGATGTTGAGCCACGAGGATCCCCAGGCTTGCATCTTAGCTTTGAATTTGTCTAGCTGAGGAGACCAGACTTTGCTTGATGCCCTCTTATTAAATATTGGTAGCCCAAGGTATTTGAACGAGGACCAACTAGTGGAGGCTGCAAATCCAAGACACCTGGTATGGAGTTTGCAGTAGAAGCAGGGGTTATTTGACATTTACCTTTGTTTAGCACACTGCCTGAGATCTTACAGAAATCATCCAGAACTGCTTTAAAATTAATAGTTGACTGCGGTGTGGCAGCTCCCAGTAGAAGAGTGTCATCAGAAAAAAGTGCATGGTTGATGCGTTTCACCCCTCTTGCAATGCACAGGCCAGGAATGGCTTGATCTTGTTGCTTTTTATTCAAATAGAAACTGAGAGCAGAAGCCTGAATGACAAAAAGAAGAGGTGAGAGAGGGCACCCCTGCCTCAGCCCTCTCAAGGCTTTGAAGAAATCAGCTGCCCTTCCATTTACCAGGGGGGCAATCCAGGGATCCGATATGCATGCTTTGATCCACTTTATGAGGCTTTGCCCGAATCCCAGTTTATACATTACATCAAACAAAAAATTATGCCTAACACGATCAAAGGCATGAGCTAGGTCTAGTTTGATAACCATACCTTTTTCCTTTCGGTGTTGGCTGGAGTGAATTGCTTCTTGCACCAGCACGAAATTGTCCACCAGCTGCCTGCCTTTGATAAATCCCCCTTGATTGTCCGGAATGGTTTTAGGAAGGAATTTTTTCAACCTGTTTGCTATCACTTTGGTGATCACTTTGTACCCAATGTTACATAATGAAATTGGTCGAAATCTATTGAAGGAATTTGCCCCTTTTTCCTTAGGGATGAGGGCGAGAAATGCCGAGTTTGTGCAGCCTCCGATCTTTTGACAGTCCTGGGATTTCTGAATCATTTTGAGAAATTCCTTCTCAATTATCTGCCAGCAAGTTTGTAAAAATCTCGGTGTGAAACCATCCGGACTCGGGGCTTTATCCGGATCCATGGCAAAGAGAGCCTCCTTGGTTTCCTTGTGCGTGATTTTGCTTTCTAGGATCTGGTTCATTTTGGGGGTGATGAGATTAGGGACAGCATCTAGGAGGCTATCATTTTGATCAGCTCCTATGTCTTCCTTGTATAGCTTCTCAAAGTGATCTGAAGCTACCTTTTTTATGCTTGAAAAGTCCTTTAGAACATTGTTTTCTTCTTTTATTTCAGTGATGGAGTTTCGTCCTTTTCTAGCTTGCGCTTGTTTGTGGAAAAAGGAGGAATTCCTGTCTCCATATTTGAGCCAAAGACTTCTAGAATTAAGCCTCCAGTACTCCTCTTCTGCCAGGCATGCCTTATGGAAATTTTGTTGAAGTTTGGCCTCCTTTTCCAAAATCCTCGTTTGAAATTTCGGCTGTTTCAAGATAGAGGTGCTGGCTTTCTAGTTCTATCTGTTAAGCTCCATTGATTTTACACAAAAGCTACCTTGATTTATGGAATTGCAGCTTTTCTTAACTTATGGAAACCAACTGCAGTAGTTTCCTTAAGTTAAGAAAATCAACTGCAATTACTAAATTTATAATTGGGAGCTACTAAAGTGGTCCATCACTTTGATCTGATCTCTACCTTGATTTGTGGTTTTTCTAACACATAGCTTTTAGAAGCTTGATGGAAGCTTAGCTATATGTTCATCTGTTTGGTCCCCAAGCTCATATCTCAATCCCCTTCATTTCTACACCATCTAGCTGAGATAGCAGAGCTCGGAAGTGCCTTCAGATCAGCTGTCTTTTTCCTTTTTGCATGTGCAGCTGGAGCGTGGTGTTTTAGAAGGAAATTGCATCAACAGTTTCACCAATGGCTGGAGGTAACTCGTATCCCTAGGTATTAAGTTTCAGTGATTCTTTTCAGTTCTTTCCGCATGCAGAATCGCTGTTTAAGTTTATTAGTTTTCTAACAGTTGGTATCAGAGCCCTTTTACCTCTGCCTTGTTGTGTGTTGGCCAAGAAACGAATTCTTATTTCTGGGCATGGCCTATTAAGCATAACAGTCTTTTTCCGCATATGCTTTCGATTCTTTAGAGCGCACCGTTAAATAGAGCTGTAAGCTTTCTTTAGAGATGTTTGATCTGGTAAATTCATGAGATAAAGAGGCAGGGATTATAATGACATTAATAATGTGATTTTGCTCACTTCTAATAACAAGGTTACGTTGGTAAATAAGATGATATATTTGTTTATCGTTTTCTGTTGCTGGTCTGTGCACGAGAGACGTTCTTAAAAGTAAACTGAATAGGAATCAATCGAACCCACGTCGGTTTCTCTGTTGTTGACATGAAATACGTATTAAAAATTAGATGGGAGAAAGTATCGAACCCCAGACCTTGATGATGTGCTACATGCCCTTTCTGTTGCTAACATGAGGACGTATGCAAATTAGATGGGATAGTATCGAACTCAAGACCTCCTCAACTGAGCTACAGGCCAATGCGCCAACTTTATCTATGCATTTAAATTCGGGAAAAACAGTTTTTGGTGCTAACCCAATGGCTGTTACTATTAATTTCTATTGTATGCAAGCCTGGAAATATACCCACCATTTGCAGGAGCTGCTGTTTCTGCCATAACATTAGTTGTGGCATTTGGATTTGCTGTCTCACGCCCATGCTTAACACTGAAGACAATGGAAGATGCCGTCAATTTTCTTAGTAAAGAAACAGTGGTTCAGGCTATTGCGCGAGCTTCCTCAAAGGGCTTTGCCATGGGGATATCTGTAACCATATTCATCTTTTCTGTTATAGCATTGGGTACTATAATATCTGTTAAACCTTTAGATGATCTGGGCTACCGTGGTTGGAATGGTGACCAAGAGGGTTTCACTTCCCCATATACATCATCTTTTTACTTGGGTTGGGCTATTGCATCCGCTTTTGCTCCAACCGTCACTGGCATTCTCCCTGTTGTTTCTTGGTTTGCAACTTACCGATTTTTCCTTTCATCGGCTTCTTTAGTTCGGCACTTGACCGCTGATGGGTTGCAACCCTATTAAAAAATTAACCGTGACGCTTGCCGATGTGGCATAAGCTGCCGATTCTTAGTTGTGCCTCGTGCGGAATGTGTGCTGAGTCGGTGGATGACACTAACCAGTTTTCCACATATTTTTCTTTTAAAAAGAAATTAATTCCAGTCTTCAGTCATACTTCTTTACGTTCAGACCAAATATTTTCATCTAAACTATAGTTTGTTAAAATATCTATTATGTTCATCCAAATATTTCATGAGAGCTATAGTTTGTTAAAATGATTGGATGATCATTTAACTACATATGCAGGAAGTGCAAGCTCTTGTACTGAATTTGATTTGCATTTTTGGGTACAAAATCCAACGTTAAATAATACCATGTGTTATAAAACAACTTTGAATATTACTCATCTTTTTGGGCCTAGATGATATGATCCATGTGGGTTTGCATGACATTATCGTGGTGGTCATGTAGATCTTATGCCATAGAAATGGGTCCTATATGCCCATGAGATAAGGGTTAACACGATAATGGACAAACAAACTTACACAAGTGATATGCAATATTGATTATTTGGTAAGAGTCCATATTAGTGTGTGTATATGTGTGGGTTTGTATATACAATGCAATATAAATGTAGCTATATATATTTTACTCTTTTTGAATCTAAATGCAATCATTAAATTCCACATTTTGAATTACTTGTTCTCATTTTACTTTTATATGTCTTTATATAGCAAGGCTTCTGGCTGACACATCTAGTGGTGCAGTTAGCAGCCTTAAAGACTTGCACAATTTGTGTGTTAGCATGTGCCATGCTATTCAATATATGTTTATATGATGGTTCTTGAATTCGTTAGCTGCATCTCCTGATCCCATCATTATCGAATAATGGCACTCTGTAAATTTTATAATTGATTACATATTTATTGTAAAATTTACATTGAACTTACATTTATGAACATTTGTAATTAAAGAGAAATAAGAAATGGTTTATTTCTCATTTGGGCATTCAGTTTTGATCCTATGTTTATTTCGCATGAAGTTCAGATTTAGCGTTGTTGAAAATTAAGTTTTTGTGAGCAAAATAGCTTGTTTGCTGGTCAATTTTTGTTGCTTTATAAACTTAAGGATGGAGCCTGAAGTCAAGCCAGCTAGCCTTCGAACTGCATTTGCTATGCAAGTGCAAAGTAGATCAACGCTGCTTCAGTCAATCTCCGGGTTAAGTTTATAAATTGAACAATCAATTTGTAGTCATTTTCGGTAATGCTGACTGCTTTTGATTTTGCTGGAGAATTATTACAGTTTTATGGAGTTTATTAAAATGTCATTTTGACTTACTCCTTTCAGTAAACATTATTTTTCTCTCTGGTTAAGTTTTGTTTATGCAACAAAATAATGTCTAGTGATCCATATGATTTTAATTAATTAGAGAATAGCCACATCATCTTTAATTAAATAAAATTATATATTGATTGGCAAGATCACATAAATATTATTTAGACATTAAATTGTAATTAATTACACTGAATATAATAAATTTTATCCCACAGAAATTTTTATTATATTTATGTGATTAATTAGGATAAAATTTCATAACCTACCCACAGGAGTTATGAATTAATAAGTTTTATCATAAAGTTTTATTGAATCTATTTGAATTGAAAATTTAGCCCACAGGCAATTTTCATGTCATTTGATTCAATTCTTTTTAGCATGTTTTACATTGGTAAAACGTGAAAGTTCATAAAGTTTTATTGAATCTGTTTGAATTGAAAATTTAGCCCACAGGCAATTTTCATGTCATTTGATTCAATTATTTTTAGCATGTTTTACATTGGTAAAACATGAAAGTTTATTAAGCCTCAATTTTAACATAAGCATGTGATTTTTTAATGCAGTAGTACAACCTGCAAATTTCTCTGAAATTCGTTCTGACATTCCCGAACTTGAGGAAGTAATCTCATTTGTCTGTTATGAATCTAATATCGTTAATGTTAATATTAACACATGGTGGATTGATTCTGGATCAACAATTCACATTTCGAATTCCTTGCAAAGGTTTGCAAAACCTAAGGAAGCCAGTAGGAAGTGAGCAAAGCATCTTATCAGGAAACAAGATGGGCTCGCATGTGGAAGCTATAAGAACATGTTATTTAACTTTAAGTAGTGGCTTTGTTTTGGAGTTAGAAAAGACCTTTTACGTTCCAAGTTTTTCTAGAAACTTGATTTCAGTTTCAAGGCTTGTACCTTTTGGATATTCCTTAAACTTTTCAGAAAAATCTTTCAGTCTATTCTATAAATCTGATTATGTTGGGAATGGTATTTTTTCTAATGGTCTTTACTGCATTAATTTACAAAACAATGTCACTTATGATTCAATGCATGTTCACACTGGCACTAAAAGATGTGTTATTAATGAAGATTCCTCTAAATTATGGCACCGGAGACTAGGTCATATCTCCATAGATAGAATTAAAAGATTGGTAAATGAAGGAATACTTAATACTCTAGATTTTACTGATCTTGAGACTTGTGTGGACTGCATAAAGGGAAAGCAGACCAACAAGTCAAAGAAAGGTGCCAATAGGAGTTCAGACATATTAGAAATCATACATACTTACAGATTTTATTGTCCATCTCACAGCACTAGGATTGTGGAATCAAGAAATGCAAAGTTTCTTGAAAATGACTTGATCAGTGGGAGCGATCAAACCAGAAACATAGTTTCTGAGAAAGATCATTCAGAATCTTAACCTTCCACTTCAAGTGAAAGATTGGTTATTGTTCATAGCACCCCTCAAGTACAAACTGGTGTTGAATAACCAATTGTTGAAGTTCCACAAGCTGCTGACGATATTCCAGTAGATCAAGGAGTTCAAGAGTTGTCAAGAACTTTTGAACAACAAGTTGAACCACATACTTCTCAGGAAGATGATGGTACAACATTAAGAAGATCTACTAGACCTAAGAGATCAGCAATTCCTAATGTATGCTCAAGTCTGCACAAGACCTGACATTGCATTTGTTGTGGGAATGTTGGGACGATATCAGAGTGATCCAGGTTTAGACCACTGGAGAGCTGCAAAGAAAGTAATGAGGTACCTTCAAGGGACCAAAGACTACATGCTTATGTATAGACGGACGGACAACTTGGAAGTAACTGGCTACTCAAATTCTGACTTTTCTGAATGTGTTGATTCACGCAAATCAACATCAGGATACATTTTCCAAGAAGACCTTGATTGCCACTTCGACTATGGAAGCCGAGTTCGTCTCCTGTTTTGAGGCTACTTTACATGGTGTATGGCTTAGGAATTTCATTTCTGGGCTTAGAATTATGGATTCTATATCTAAGCCATTGAGAATATATTGTGATAATTCAGCTGCTGGTTTTATGGCTAAAAAAGTGGGAGTCGAAATAAACACATCGACACTAAGTATTTAGCTATAAGGGAACATGTTAAAGAAAAGAAAGTGGTCATTGAGCACGTCAGCACTGAGTTAATGATCGCTGATCTTTTGACTAAGGGCATGCCACCGTTTAAATTCAAGGATCATGTATTGAATATGGGACTTGGTTCCATTATGCAGTTTTTCATTGTATGGACAATGTTAATGAAATTCTTAATTACTGTGATGGTTTTTCTCATATTTATGTGCACCTTAAGTTGATTTGAGAAAATTCATTTAAGAAGGACCAAGAATAAACATAAGGTTTATTCATTAAGAATTTGTTGCCACATAAATTATAATAAGAATAAATGCATAGTAATACATGGAAGATAATACTCGTCATAAGAGGACTTATCGCCATGATTCATGTATCTATTAATTAATACAGATTATCAATGGTTTTTAAGATGAGACATTAAGTTTGGAAGTATGGACCAAGTGGGAGAATGTTAAGCTCCATTGATTTTACACAAAAGCTACCTTGATTTATGGAATTGCAGCTTTTCTTAACTTATGGAAATCAACTGCAGTAGTTTCCTTAAGTTAAGAAAATCAACTGCAATTACTAAATTTATAATTGGGAGCTACTAAAGTGGTCCATCACTTTGATCTGATCTCTACCTTGATTTGTGGTTTTTCTAACACATAGCTTTTAGAAGCTTGATGGAAGCTTAGCTATATGTTCATCTGTTTGGTCCCCAAGCTCATATCTCAATCCCCTTCAGTTCTACACCATCTAGCTGAGATAGCAGAGCTCGGAAGTGCCTTCAGATCAGCTGTCTTTTTCCTTTTTGCATGTGCAGCTGGAGCGTGGTGTTTTAGAAGGAAATTGCATCAACAGTTTCACCAATGGCTGGAGGTAACTCGTATCCCTGGGTATTAAGTTTCAGTGATTCTTTTCAGTTCTTTCCGCATGCAGAATCGCTGTTTAAGTTTATTAGTTTTCTAACACTATCTGGATTTTTTTCCTTTCCACAGCTGGATTGGGCAGGGTCTTGGCCCAATTTTTTAGCATGGCTTTAACTCTTCTAAGTTTTTCCTCCCACACAAAGAAGGCAGAACCCTTGACTGGATCTTTCCAGCAGTCTCTAGCCCTGTCCATAAAGTCTGCATCTTTGATCCAGAGAGAGCTAAACCTGAATGGAATAGGCCCCAGGTCCTTAGTGGTCAGCAATTCCAAGCTAATAGGCTTGTGATCTGAGGTTCTACTGTGTAAGATATGTGATCTAGCTTCTAATTCGAGAAGTAGGAAGGAACTTTGCACCAAAAAACGGTCCAGCCTAGCAGCTATGTGTCCCAGGCCAACCCTCTTGTTTGACCACGTGTACTTGCCAAAGATTTTCTTAATATCCATCAGATCCCAGTCCTCCATGAGATCTTCTACGGATTCTCTTGCCGGGTCTCTGACAATACTGCCTCCTCTTTTTTTCTGATGAAAGGAGGGCGATATTGAGGTCTCCGGCTATGATAATGTTTTCCAAGTTTTCCTGATCTGCCAAGTTTTTAATGGAGTCCCAACATATCTTCTTTTCACCTGCATTATTAGGAGCATATACATTGACCAGACTAATAATTTCTTTAGATTCTAAATGCTGCAATTTTAGCAAAATCCAATGAGTGTTTAGGAGCTTAGAGATAAGGGAGAACTTATTTGGATTCCAGAGCGACCCAAGTCCTCCTGAAGCTCCACGGGCAGAGGTTGCATGCGCTCCGTCTTTTTTCCAAAACTTTCTGCTTGCTTGGAGGAAAGCTAAATCCTCCAGTTTGGTCTCCTGGATGAGGAGGATGTCCGGGGCTTCCAGCCTTATTAGACTGCTCATTGCTTCTTCTTTGGCTTTGGAGCCCATTCCCCTGCAATTCCAGGAGACTATCTTCATTATTTACTTTTGTTGTGGTGAGCTCCTTTGGAGCTCTGGGGTTGGATCTTCTTCGTCTTCGGGGTTTTTGCTAGAAGTTTCTCTAGCGTAGGCTGGCTGCCCTGGAGCTTGTCTTTGTATGTTTCTTGGTCCCTTTTTTCCTTTGTTGACATTCGGCCTCTTGTAGATCTTCTAGGGGTAGATTGCGAATCCCCTATTTCCACTTCTTCCTCCGATTCCTCGGACTCTTGGGTTTCCTCCTCCTCCTCTGGCATCATCCCTTTGGATTTCTTTGGTTCGCTTTTAGATTTAGGCGGAGAAACTTCTTTCGGGGTTTCTGTCTCCTGGGTATTTATGATTTCAGATCCAAGGATCTCAAATCTGTTCCCCTGGCTCTCTTTGGGTGGATGTTGATCAGGGCCCACTTGGGGGGCTCTGGTATTATTATTTGCTGTCTTCCTGAAGGAATTTCTCGGTCTTTTTGCTTGATTCCAACCTCTTCCTTCTCGTTTTCTTCGGCCCCTTTGGACGGGCAATCTTTAGCGAAGTGTCCGTAGACTTGGCACTTCCAGCATTTGAATGGTAGCTGTTCATAGCCCAGCTTCTGAACATGCGTCCAAGGGCCTACCCTTATTTTGATGGCCTTTGGTAATCCGACCTCCAGATCTACCTCCACACAGATTCTGGCGCAATCGTACTGATCCCTGTTGTTGGCCTTGTCTATGAATTTCCCAAGAGTGTTCCCGATGTGTTTCAGAGAGTCCCAGTTCTAGCAGTGGACCGGGAGATTAGGGAGCCTTACCCATACCGGGACCGCAGAGGGCACATCCGCCGCCGGATCGAAGTCTGGTGTCCATTTATTCAAATAGAGCCCTTGCGGCCCCATGAAGTAGGGGCCATTTCTGAAGATAAGATCCCTGTCCTCCTTTTCTGAGAATTCAAATAGGAAGTATCCTCTTCCGAGGAAGTAAGATGTTACCTTGTTCTTGATCAACGGAGCCCAGTTTCTGGAAACCCAGCTCTCTGTTGATTTCGGGGAGGGCCAGAGGCCTGTAAACTGACCAACCAGAGCGCGATCCACCAGAGATAAAGCTACTTGAATCGGACCTTCAGGCGGAAGAGCGATCTCTGGGATGTCTTCGAGTCTTTTCACGAACTTGGCGGCTTCCACAACTTTCTTCTTGGGCAGGGAGGCCAGCAAGGATCTGAATGCCTCAGCAGCTGAAGAAGGAGAAGGGGAGGAAGGTCCCTGAGGGGGATCCGGCTCCTCCATGGAGATCCAGCTCAAACCCTAGCCGGCCGCAACCAGAGACTAGGGCCTTCGGCGGGCAAAGCTTGGCCGACCGCAATCAGAAGGGAGAGCCCTCGGCGGACCTATCCGCAGAGGCCGAAGGAAGCAGGCGCGGGCGAGGACGCAAGGATCCTGATTCGCGGAGTGCGGGTCTCGCGAGATGCAGGCCGAGCGAGCGCGCAGCTGCTCAGAGCCAATCCAATAATAATTATAATTATTAACCTTAAATTAATTGTTATAATCAAAGTGATCATTGTGGTTATTAATTATATAATAATTATTAGAAGGTTATGGTGTTATAATTAGGTAGGACAAGGTTAAGATGATATGGTAGCAAGATAAGGAGATAATAATAAGGAAAGGAGTGAAAAAGGAGAAGGGAAGGGGAGAGCAACATAAGAGGGAAATGAATGCGGAGGAGAGGGACCAGATGAACCAGGAACTTTCTATTAAGATTTCAAAATGATATTACATTTCAGAGATCGACTGCAATGACATTTTCCTAAGAACTGAGAGTTAGATCTCCGTGATGCAAGCAGATCGAGAAATTTCTCGCAGATGCAGAGCAGGGAGCTCAAACTCAGACTCAACTCAAACACACAAATGACTCAAGAACTCTGAATGCCCCTCCATCTTACAATGCTAGTATTTATAATATCCTAGCCAGTTAACCGGTTAAAACTTTTACCAGAAACTTGTAACAGATGGAATCTACTTTCGGTATGAATATCACGCAGGAAATCATATCCGAAGGACTAACAGTAATGCGTACTTAAAAGATTCGGGCAAGTGGGTACTACCACCTGTTATCTCGTCCCTTAAAGGCAGAGCCATATGGGGACCGAATCTGACACTACCTAAAAAGCAAGATTATGTGATCTATAGACAAGACGGCTGGAATCTAGGACATCGGCTCATAATAATTACAAAGTGGATATTTTAAAGAAAACCCACGAAAACTTAAATATTTACATAAAGTGTATATGATATCAAAAGAGTGATCATATACATTAGTCACTATTATTCCATTCTTCATCAGAATCATCATGATCTTGTTCATATCTGTCTATCTGTTCTCTTTCTAATAATTGCTCAATGTCAGGAGCAAATATTTCTGGTGCTAATGAATCATCTAACCATGGCGGTGCTTCTTCTCGAAAGCAACAACAGAAAGGGAATGAGAAAACATTTGGAGGCCGGTGCCTTGGATCCACAAAAATTTCTCCTCGAAAACTGATAAACAATTTAAATTCTGGTCCATGGTGATTGTTGTCATTCTGGACTACAACTGTATCCTCATGGATGAATTCGAATTCTACAGTGTAATCATTTTGTGCAGCAATGTGGAGTTCCCAAACAAGTGTGTTGATCGTGTCTGGAAAACCACTGTCACACATCCAAGTGACTCTAGGCATATATTTGAACAGAAACAATTTAAACCAAGGACTCCACCAATTTACAGCACTATCTACCTGTGTAGCATAAAAAATGACTCTGACATAACCATGTATTCTAGCCCTTTGGTGAATGGTAAAATAATCTTGCCAGGTCCAATCTGTACTTTGGACAAAACCAAAATAAATGGGAATAGGTTCTCGGGATAATGCATAAAAGACTCTCCAAGGCCTATCTCTATAAGGTAATTCCCTACTGTATGCAAACATGCATGACTCTGAATCAAACCACTTCTGCAACACAATTTGTAATACTTCTGTAGGTAATGACTTGACTCTTAAAACAAAACAATCCCAACAGAATTCATATTTACACTAACTACAGACTAATACTGAACAGTTTCTGGACTGACAGTCACTAGACTGGACTGGACTTTTACTTGAAGAACTTTCTCCTTTGTACAGGGGTCTGAACATCTTGATGTCTTTGATATCTGGAGCTCCTTCTCTTGTCAACATGTCTGCTAAATAATTTTCTGCACCTGATTTATAGACAATATCGAAATCAAAACCTTCTAGCCAGAGAGCCCATCTTAGAACCCTGGTATTTCCTTGTTCTAACAATTTCTTATTGGACAAAATACCTTTCATATGTTTCAGATCAGTTCTAACTAAAAATCTGACACTTTTTAAGAACAATCTGAATCTTTGAATTCCTCTTTTGACAGCCAGTATCTCTTTGTGGGAAGATGGATACTTAGTTTCTGTGTTATCAAAAGTACCAAAGGCATATGCAAAAACAAGTTCTTTCCTTCCATGTTTATGTAATAACACTAACAGACTTCCAAAAACAATGGTCATAATTTCCCATCTCATAGAGTGTTAGAGATCGTGTACCTATCTAATGGATATTATCGTGAATGCCTATGAGAACTTTGCATACAATAAACGTGTACAAATATATATGTGCAAGCAGTAAACATGCACGGATATACACATACATACAATAAACAAGCTCACAAATAAGTGATCTCGTACAAACGGGTTGCCTCTTCAATGTTATCTTAATTATAAGAATCACACATGACGGTAATATCACAATTAAGCCCATCATTTTGAGAGGACCCCATCAACGTATGAGGAAAACCCAAAACTTTTTTGATAAATGGCCAACCGAAGATGAAATTGAAAAGTGAATCTTACCGAGGAAGAATTAAAGCATAGATTGGAGGCACAAAACGTTTCAAAGGGATGTTTCTCGACTTCCTTCTAAACTCCTCTCTACATCACAAATAAACCATAAGAACCCTCTCAATATTACAATGGATAATTTCGATTGGATGTTTATCTTTCATTCTGAAGCGAAAAAAATTGAGTTCATCACAGAAAAAATTAACGGAGCTACGAATTGAAAAGAATCAAACAAAAAAGAAAAATGCACGGCCAAAAAAGACGGGTTTGGCAACGCTCAGCTAGCCGCCATTGATTTTAAATTGAAAAGTAGAGAGCGTGTACAAAGCTCACGTTAAAATATTGTGCAAAACACTTTCCACGATACAATAAGGATAATGACTATATGCCATCTCAAAAAATGACACTGCCTCGAATTAATCACATAACCTGCATGCTTCGAGTGGAAGATAAAACAATAAGTTGTACAACCACCAATTTAAACTGCAACACATTCAAGAAATCCTTAAATTATAAGGGAGGAATCTTTTAACCCCTACATAATCTATAAAGCTATGCCATAAATGTGAGCGTAGTGAAGAGATCCTTTTCAAAAGAAAACCAATAAGAGATGACATAACTATATATAGTCATTGTCCTAAAGGTCCTTCAAGTGGGGCATCTTTCAACTCGTAGGCAGAATTGTCTGGTTTAGCTTACTGTCCGATGTTGTATGGAATTTTATGGATGTCCTTGACAATTTTTTGACCTTGATCTCTCTCATAACTGCTACTCTAATCAAGATAGTTAGAGTTCCTTCACTCACATTTGTGAGTGGGAGCTGTCACTCACCCTTGGGTTCCTCTAGATGGGCCTGCATCCCACAATAACTATGTAAGTCTATCGATACAACGAGGGCAGTAAATGATGCAATAGGGTGACCGACATTCCTCTTGTTATATAAAGACTAGCTCTCACAACTGTGTAATTAGAGATAGTGGGTCTACATTACCTTATTTATGTGGTTTGGTGGTAGAAGTTACTTGTAGGCATATATTATGAATGTATATAACATTATTTACTTTAGTGTTAACTATAGTATTTATTGATAAGAATTATTAACTAATTTTACATTTAGTTTTATTAAATAATCATATAGTTAACCATAATTATTATTATTTATTTTAATAATTAATTAATGTAATTTGATTTTTTTTAATTAAAAAATATTAATAATAATATTATAGGATTATTTTGAAAGTATGGGGTGTTGAGGACTCTAGCAATTTTTTCCTCCGTCGGCTAGTTATATTCTACGTTTCGTCTATGAGGGGGCCCTAGCGCCACGACCCCTTCTTCCTGTCTACGCTAGTTGGCCTGGCTAGTTGGTGCTTCCTAGGTGTTGGCGTTGGTTGTTTTTGTCGTCGGTGGGTTGACATCCTCCTTTTTCCATACTTCCCTCTTGTGCGGTATCGACCTTGGGTCTTATGGCTTTGTCGGTGGTGCTCGAATGCGTGTGGGGAGTTGAGGGGGTGGCCCTGCCTTTGTCACATGCCCTGTTTCGTGCCTTTTCCACGTTTCTATTGTGCTTGCCTCGTCGACATTTCTCTATGGTCATTTCTCGCTGGGGATGTCCTGGGGTTTTCGCTTGGGTGCCGTCTCATTTTTTATTTGTTGGGGGGCTGTTGCGGCCCATTTTTCTTAAGGATTATTCGGCGGCCTGTGCCCAACCAATGGCTAGTATGTTGGCCAACATTTGCTAGGGTTTACTCGCTTGTTTTTGTTTGTACTCAAAAGGTTTTTTTTTTCTTCTTCTGGTTTTTCGGTTTCCCTTTTTTGTGTATTCTTTTGGCGGGCTTGCGTCCTGTGGACTTTTGCCCCAGTTGCTATGTTGTAAGGCAGATGCTCGAATGCGTGCAACATATAGAAAATGAAAACTTTGTTCCTCTTTTCGATGAATAAATTTACGAGTCTCTTTTCTGAGGAAAAAGATATTACAGGATTATTTTGATATCATATTCGCTATTTATTATTTATAGAGACATAAATATATACGTATTTTATTATTATCTTAAGTTTATGTTTATTAAGTAACTATATACAAATAAATTAAAAAGTAAATACTTAAGCCCACAGGGCTTTGGATTGACGGTGAATGAGTATTTTGTTTACGGACTCCATGTGAAAAATTCACAAGTTCAAATCTCGCGTGGGTGTTTACCCCACAAAAGTAAATAATAACAATAAGAAGCAAAGACTTACATATCATACCCAGGAATTAAAACAATGTGAATAAAATAAGATTGAACTTTTTTTTATAATATCATAACTTGCACTGGTTAATAGCCGGATCAAATCCTATAGTCTTGCCTTTTAAGGAACTAATAAATTGAGATGCCTACACATTTACAATTTTACTCTTACATAAATAAAAGTGGGAAGTAACTCTTGGTAAGCATATTTATTTACATCTTATTCCTATCAATTGTTTTAATTCAACACCTTGACTTTTTAAGAAGATAACCACTTCTATGAGTGAATTGGTGATTTCTCCCATTTTCCATTACCTTCATTTCTCATCTTAAATATCTCATTCCATTTCTGATTGGATTCCACCGTTCATTTTTCTAGCATGGAATTTAATTCTATAGTATTAACCTTTTTTTATAATCCCGGAGCAATTCAAACCTCCCAGAGATTATAATTTGGTTATTACTTTTGTCGCTGAGTTTGACACAGTGTGGGCGGCAGGTGAAGAAGGGAATCAACAATTAAATAAGATTAAATTATGGTCATTACTTTTGTATCTGAGTTTGACAAGGTGTGGGCAGTTGGGTGAAGAAAGCAATCAACAATTGAAAGAATGTGTGACGAAAACTCCATCTGGCAGCTTTTGATCTATTTTTTGAATATGTTTTGAAATGATGGATGCACCTGATGCTCTTTTGAACAAGAGTTTTATCTGTAAATTTAGCGGGAAAAGCCATGCAAATTTTTATCAGTAAATTTAAAAGGAAAAAAACATGTAGAGTTTAATTCCAAAAAAAGTTCAATCATTTGTGCTTTGCTAATGCTCGCGTCTTCCATATATGTAGACTATAGGACTCATCCTTTTGAAACGTGTAGGGCTCATCCAACCCCTCTAAATTTTGTGTGGTTAGAAGGGCATGAGACATGCATACCCGCAAGGCTTACCTTATGTTGATCCAGATGGATTATTCTCGGTTTACGTTATATGGGTCCACATGGGCGATTCCTTTTAAGGTTGTAAGGGCAACCTTCTCTCTACTCTCTCTATTTGTGTGTATTGTAAAAATGCGTTATTATATGCATCGTTTTACAAGTTTTTCAATGTAAATTTTGGTAAAAGTTATAAAATATAGTAATTTTAAGGCCTTTTCTATAACAAAGCTACCACAGTTAGTGGTCAGGAACTGCAAAAGACGAACCAAAATTGAACATCTCTTTTAGCATTGTAAAATTTTGTGATCATAATGCACAATTAATTCTACAAATATTAAATATCCATTGGGAAGAATAGAATAGAAAATATTTTATTAAACGCCCGCAAAGCCAAATGGTCAACGAGACAAAGAGTTTACAATTTTAGGAGGATATATATCATCTTGCACTTTCATAAGGCCGCAAAGCTTGTATAGAATAACCATCTATTTCATGAAAAAACCATTCTCTCTTCTACCACATTGTTTTTCCTTTAGCTAAACTCATTTATTACATATATTTAGCTCCTAATATAGTGATTCAAAACACGAAAATATTTTCATACTCTCGTTTCGTGTTCATCATGCTTGTCTCACAGACCACATTTCATGTCACTCATATTCCACAATTCCATTGTTGATTCCTTCATTCTTGGGAACTTACAACTCGTCCATGGATTTGGTTTTAGTGCCACTGTAGAACTGTGCATGTGCCTTTTGACAAATGTATGATTCTGCCAAGTTTTTATACAACATCACCAAAATCCTTGACCAATTTCCAAAGGTACAATGGCCTTATAAAGGTGGCTCCATCTTGTTAGCCATTTTTAGAAGAACCTTTAATTACATGTTATACTATGATATTAATTGTTTGTGTTACAATCATTTCAAAATCCTATAATTCTCATGGTTACAGTTGAAGATCAAGATTCCCACAATATGTCTTAGCAAGGGGCCTTGGGAGGAGGCTTCTTTATGACAAATTTACAGACTTGGATGCGGATGACCAAATGTTGGGATGGAGTCTACATGGGTTGGACATCATGGACAACTAGAGTCATGGACATCAGGTTGGAGACATGGAGCATGACAGTTATGCAGGGACATTATGCAGGAGCATGTGTAGATGTGTCATTCATGGACATTCTATGGGGAATGCCGAAGCAAAGGATGTTGTGCAGATGCTGTTGTGACATGGAGATGTATGAGCCGGTGGAGAGGTTGTACACTCTTGTGCAACAAGGCCATGGGCTGAACATGTTGCAGATGGGATGGAGTTTCGATGGACCTGATCATGGGAATTGGACAGGTTCTTGATGAGTCCGAGATGTGGCAGAAGTCAGGGAAAGACTGATGGTGGCATAAGGATGTGCATTCTTGTGGTTTGGGTGTATGGTTGGATTAGCTACCCAACTTGTTCGAGTCATGAGGGGTACCAGTGTGCAGAGGTATGTTGGCATCAGGATGAGGCGATGTTGGCACATGGTAGAAGTGTGTTGGCATCTGATGAAAGACTACAGGATGAGGATGAGGCATGATAGAGACGATAGTTCTACATATGTTGCAGGGATGCTTGCAGTATGTGGAGGAGTTGATATCATGGATAAGACTGTTCGGATATGGAAATCTTGATCTTGGTGGATGGCTACCGAGATGGCATGTTGTCGAGGACGACAACGACTTCGGGTGGAGGAGGATGTAAGGACCTACGGTTCTTACCACAAACGAAATGCGAAGTGCGAAGGTTTGGCATGCAAAAGTGCACACGAGCTGGCAAATACAACCGAATGAACACTTGGAGCACACGTACAAGTAAGGAGCGGTTGCATATATTTATAAGGATGGACGAGGGCATTCATCCTTGATAAGCCGATGATGGAAGTTTGCAAGTTCGGGCGTTGGTTGGATAGGCCGGCCGTATGAATTAGCTAAACGACGAGTCGACTGGATAAGAAAATACAAGTCGGCCATCAATGGCACGACCATCCATGAAGTGTATATATTGGCACGTTAAGGATGGCATTTGGGCATCATTCGAACTTTGCTCATCCAACGAAGGAGAAGTGCGCAGAACAAGTATAGCCGCAGGAATAGAAGGGAAGGCGCGGAACGCTGATGCGCCCAACCTTGGGCGAGGCTACACGAAGAAGAGCGCATTGTCTCGGTTTTGGGTGAGGGTGTGGGTAGAGGTCGCCCGCCGCTCGGGTGAAGGTTGACACGGGTTCTTGGGTCGCTCGGGTGAGCGCCCGACCGTCGTGTAAACATAAAACGATGGAACGTTGTTGAAGCCGGGTGAACGATGGAACGTTGGTGAAGCCGGGTGAACGGTGGAACGTTGGTGAAGCCGATTGTGCGTAGGAAGGGGGTGTCTTGGTGACTTGGTGGAGTCACCCGCCCGTCGTGCACAAAAACAAGGTTCGGTTGTGAAGTGCAGAAGGGAGCTCGTGTGAGGGCGCGTCCGCCCTTCTTGGGCAAGGAAATATTGGTTATCACACGGAGGTGTGATGAAGTTGTAAAATTGGCTAAGTATGAAACTTGGTTTTTCCAAGTATACTTGTAAAGCTTTGTAATATTGAAAGACTGTATAATATACTATTCGGGCAGACTCATTGTTCAGGGAGTTGCCCCTCCCTTTATACTATGCAACTGTGTTCTCATTTATAATTACTGATGATAATGAATGTGTATGGGTGTTCATTGCTATAAAGGAAACATTAATAATACTTGGTTGCGAAACACAAACTAAGTAGGATAAGTGGTTAGGCGTAGTCCACGAACATAAGTATTGGTGAAAAGAAAGTGTTAGGTGGTGCCGCACCTCGCCAAGAGCGGTTGAAAGACTACCGCCGGCTTGGGGGCGTGACAGTTGGTATCAGAGCAATGTTGCTCGTGACGAAGTGACAGATGGTATTGGAGCTGATTCGGGGTTGGGGAAGCTTGATAGTTGGTGATTGAGCAAGGTTGCTCGTGACAGGTACTTGCAAGTGAAGGAAGCTGATTTCACATACAAGTGGAACAAGAGCTAGTTCATGTTTTGCAGGGAACTTGGAGAAGGCTGAAAGGCGAAGATGGTGGATGAACCTATGATAGGTGAATCTAGCCATAATGTAGGTGAAGCCTTCTGGTACAAAGTGTTGGAACAGATGAGTAGATGGAGTTCTAACTGGGTTTCGATGAAGGCTGAGAATATGAAGATTCGGGAGCTGTTCGAAGCTAAGGAAGGAACTTGAAGAACTCAGGTCCCAATGCAAAGGTACGATGGATGATGAACTCAAGGAACTTGACAAGGAGATCCAACAGAATGGACTTGATCTTCAAGAGCTCTTGGATGAAAGAGCCCAGTTGAGGAAAGAAAGTGCCATGGTGGAGACCGAAATCAAGCGACTTGAGGACGAGATGAAGAAGAAACTTCTTGGTAAGAAGGTTATAATTGAGCAGGATGAGCTACTCACTACCGAGACAATCCAGAGGATGTTCGGAAGCTTAGTTCCATGAAGGCAGTCGATGGACACTTGGTTGGTGCACTTAAGCAGGATGCGATGGAGGACAAACTTGAAGGAAGTCAAGCTGATCCAGGATCGAGTTGCTTAGAAGAGCCAAGCAAGGAAGTGAAGTACCTTAGGAGGAATGTCAAGTTGGAGCACAAGCCAATTGACACTTCTGAGGTCGAATTCTTGAAGAAGGTTGCTGATGTGAGACACAAGATAAAGCCGACAGAAGGAGGTGATGCCTTGAAGCTGAGTTTTGTGCAGGTGACCGTGAAAGGCAAGAGATTTGCAGCTTTGGTGGATACAGGGGCTACTCATAGCTTCTTAAGCAGGAAAGCAGCAAAGTCTTTTGGGAAGAAAGCAAAGATGGAGAGGGAATGGAGTGCTTTCAAAGCAGTCAACTCTACCATGAAAGCTGTTATTGGTGTAATGGAGAACACTCAGGTGAGAGTGGTATCGTGGTTTGGAAAGTTGGACTTGAAGATCGTGGACATGGATGATCATTCTATGGTACTGGGGCAAGATTTCATGAGGCTTGCACAAGCCATACTAATGGTGGACCAAGACATTCTCTTGATCACAGCTGGAGGAAGAACTATGTTGGTTCCGATGAATAGAAGGAGTTGCTTGGGGTATAGACCGAGGATGAATTCTATGACTTTGTATCCCAAAGATCCGAATGTAAAGCATGAGGATGTGGAGCAAAGAGGACTTGGGAGTATGACTCAAACAACGAAGGAAGGGAAGTTGATTGACTTCGTTGCAAGAGCGAGGAAGAAGGAAGGAAGTGAGAGGACAATCTCACGAATCAGGGAGCACTTGATAGAGACATCTTCTACTGATGATCTTCACAATGGAGTTGCAGATGAAGGGAGTCCGAGTACTACTTCAGAAGCAGTGGTTGGAGAAGATTATGCAGGTAGAGATCCGGCTGGTATAGTGGATTTTTGTAGGTATGCCATGGGCATATATGACTTTCAGTTGATGAAGGACAAGCTAGGTGAGCTTGGGTGCACATGTGAGGAGGTTGAGGCTGTGCATAGATATTTGAAGACACAGTATCAATCTGATACATGGGTGGATGAGAGTCAGGGAGGAAACTTCCTGGCCCTCCTTTCTCTTTAGACAACCTTGGAGATGGGTTGGTGCAGGGACCTTGATAGGAAGGGGCTGCACCACCTTAGCAAGGGGCCTTGGGAGGAGGCTTCTTTATGACAGATTTGCAGACTTGGATGCGGATGACCAAATGTTGGGATGGAGTCTACATGGGTTGGACATCATGGACAACTAGAGTCATGGACATCAGGTTGGAGACATGGAGCATGACAGTTATGCAGGGACATTATGCAGGAGCATGTGTAGAGGTGTCATTCATGGACATTCTATGGGGAATGCCGAAGCAAAGGATGTTGTGCAGATGTTGTTGTGACATGGAGATGTATGAGCCAGTGGAGAGGTTGTACACTCTTGTGCAACAAGGCCATGGGCTGAACATGTTGCAGATGGGATGGAGTTTCCATGGACCTGAGCATGGGAATTGGACAGATTCTTGATGAGTCCGAGATGTAGCAGAAGTCAGGGAAAGACTGATGGTGGCATAAGGATGTGCATTCTTGTGGTTTGGGCGTATGGTTGGATTAGCTACCCAACTAGTTCGAGTCATGAGGGGTACCAGTGTGCAGAGGTATGTTGGCATCAGGACGAGGCAATGTTGGCACATGGTAGAAGTGTGTTGGCATCTAATGAAAGACTACAGGATGAGGACGAGGCATGATAGAGACGGTAGTTCTACATATGTTGCAAGGATGCTTGCAGTATGTGGAGGAGTTGATATCATGGATAAGACTGTTTGGATATGGAAATCTTGATCTTGGTGGATGGCTACCGAGATGGCATGTTGTCGAGGACGACAACGACTTCAGGTGGAGGAGGATGTAAGGACCTGCGGTTCTTACCACAAACGAAATGCGAAGTGCGAAGGTTTGGCATGCAAAAGTGCACACGAGTTGGAAAATACAACCGAATGAACACTTGGAGTGTGCGTACAAGTAAGGAGCGGTTGCATATATTTATAAGGATGGACGAGGGCATTCATCCTTGATAAGCTGACGATGGAAGTTTGCAAGTTCGGGCGTTGGTTGGATAGGCCGGCCGGATGAATTAGCTAAACGACGAGTTGGCTGGATAAGAAAATACAGGTCGGCCATCAATGGCACGACCATCCATGAAGCGTATATATTGGCGCGTTAAGGATGGCATCTGGGCATCATTACAACTTCGCTCATCCAACGAAGGAGAAGTGCGCAGAACAAGTATAGCCGCAGTAATAGAAGGGAAGGCGCGAAACGGTGATGCGCCCAACCTTGGGCGAGGCTACACGAAGAAGAACGCATTGTCTCAGTTTTGGGTGAGGGCGCGGGTAGAGGTCGCCCGCCGCTCGGGTGAAGGTTGACATGGGTTCTTGGGTGGCTCGGGTGAGCGCCCGCCCGTCGTGTAAACATAAAACGGTGGAACGTTGGTGAAGCCGGGTGAATGGTGGAACGTTGGTGAAGCCGGTTGTGCGTAGGAAGAGGGTGTCTTGGTGACTTGGTGGAGTCACCCGCCTGTCGTGCACGAAAACAAGGTTTGGTTGTGAAGTGCAGAAGGCAGCTGGTATGAGGGCCCGCCCGCCCGCCTTGGGCAAGGAAATCTTGGTTATCACACGGAGGTGTGATGAAGTTGTAAAATTGGCTAAGTATGAAACTTGGTGTTTCCAAGTATACTTGTAAAGCTTTGTAATATTGAAAGACTATATAATATACTATTTGGGCAGACTCAATGTTCAGGGAGTTGCCCCTCCCTTTATACTATGCAATTGTGTTCTAATTTATAATTACTGATGATAATGAATGTGTATGGGTGTTCATTGCTATAAAGGAAACATTAATAATACTTGGTTACGAAACACAAACTAAGTAGGATAAGTGGTTAGGCGTAGTCCACGAACATAAGTATTGGTGAAAAGAAAGTGTTCGGTGGTGCCGCACCTCGCCAAGAGCGGTTGAAAGACTACCGCTGGCTTGGGGGCATGACACAAGGTATGTGGCGATCGATCCTATCCATCCCGATGTCCTGTTTGTGTAGCTAGAAAAGAATTTTCTCCATATCTGTTTTGCTATGTTGCAGGAAACGTAGGGCAAGGGGGCGTTTCCGTACGGAAATGAGTACGAAACGCTGAAACAGGTGTGGTACGGCCCTGCAACGCGTTTCAGGGCCCTACGACTCACATTTCAGCTTTTTACTTGTGTTTTTTTTAAATTTGTTTTCTAATTTATTTTTAGGTTATCCTAGTGACTTCTAGTTGCTTCTAGATGCCTATCTAAAGTTATAAAAGTGAACTTTTGCCCTAGTGTTGATATGCAGTTCATGGTAATGTTAAATTCTTAAAGTAAAAGTGATATTCTCCTTTATTTTTCATTTTCATCCTTTTACTTAAATTTTTAACATTACCATGAAATGACTCAGGATGTCTGATAGTGGTTTCACCCTCATTGGATTTCATATGGAGAAAGTAGAATTTTAGATCTCACTCAAAATCCAGCAGACTTATCTGTTTTTCAGGATTTCAGGATTCGGGGGATTGCAATGTTTCCATTGGATTTTATCATGCACTAGGGTATGGAACTTGTATTTAATCAAGAGAACCAAGCCCTCTATGCAGGGGAGACTAATGAGGAGCATGTAGGGTACTAGGGTATGAAACTTGTATTTAATCAAGAGCACTAAGGTCGTTCGACTACGTAGGAGGAGACTCCCAATCAAGCACGAGACATGAAATTAGAAATTTCTCGTAGCTGATTTTGGATATTTCTATTTTAATTATGTGATCATTCATGAGCAAATGTGATGTAAATTTAGAGACTTATAGTTTATGCATTGACAATTGACAATTTTATCATAATGTAATAAATTAGAATGTATCATATATGCTTTATGATTGCACATATTTCTTAAATGTCCTAAAATATATATATATATATATATATATATATATTCGCATTTCCATTTCCTCGTTTCCAAAATTTGGGGAGGTCGCGTTTCGTATCGGTTCTCGTTTTAGAAACTCGTACCCGTTTCCCCATTTCGTGCAACATAGCTTTGTTGTAATTCGGCAGTCACTGGACTATAACTGCCATCCCCACAGAGATTTGTTCCATCGCCTTACCAAGTAGGCTCTTCAATAAGTAATATAGGCAGAGTATATGTTTAAACTGAGTAATTCTCCTCGAGTATTCCCTAGATCTGGGACCAACTCCCTCCAATTGTCCAACTCATCCTCGGACTCGCTTTCTTGCTTAATCTCTGCTTCCGAGTCTTCCATCAACCTCTGAATTCCCGCGTCCGTCCCTTCTCGGCATGCCGTTGTTTCCTCTGCGATGAGGTGCTCTACAGATTTACGACCCCTGTGAGCTTCTGACGTGCTCGACCCCTTGCTTATCTAGGGGGCTGGGCCTCTTCTACAGCGCCCACATCCTCTCGTTGCTCGAGCCATAACCTATTCAGTACAACCCTTTTGACACCCAAACGAAGTTAGATTCATCAAACTTTTCTCAACACATCACCTTTGCCATTCATGAATTTCCTCTCTTCCATACTTGTCTGCGTGAGTGTAATGGTAACCCAAAGCCCGCAGATGCCAGAGGGGGGTTGGTTTCAGACTCTTCTCCCACGGCCCATCATAGTATCCCCCCCCCGCTATGGATTATATGTCGGGCGTCCCGCTGCGTCTCAAGCCGAGCTCACAGGCCCTTCCAGAGCCTGGCAAGACTCCTGCAATTATTCCATCTCCTTGCACCCTCAGCCAGCAAATGAGAGTCATGGCTTCGCTTGTCTCTCTGGTAAGTTTGCCACACAGGGTTCCTAGCTTTGCCTTCAGTGCAATGCAGGTTCCCACTCTCCCAATGGTTTCTATAAATCCTACTATCGTGGTTATAGTCCCATCCCCCTGCCCTCTCAATATTACAATGGATAATTTCGATTGGATGTTTATCTTTCATTCTGAAGCAAAAAAAATTGAGTTCATCACAGAAAAAATTAACGGAGCTACGAATTGAAAAGAATCAAACAAAAAAGAAAAATGCACGGCCAAAAAAGACGGGTCTGGCAACGGTCAGCTAGCTGCCATTGATTTTACATTGAAAAGTAGAGAGTGTGTACGAATCTTGCGTCAAAATATTGTGCAAAACACTTTCCACGATACAATAAGGATAATGACTATATGCCATCTCAAAAAATGACACTGCCTCGAATTAATCACATAACCTGCATGCTTCGAGTGGAAGATAAAACAATAAGTTGTACAACCACCAATTTAAACTGCAACACATTCAAGAAATCCTTAAATTATAAGGGAGGAATCTTTTAACTCCTACATAATCTATAAAGCTATGCCATAAATGTGAGCGTAGTAAAGAGATCCTTTTCAAAAGAAAACCAATAAGAGATGACATAACTATATATAGTCATTGTCCTAAAGGTCCTTCAAGTGGGGCATCTTTCAACCCGTAGGCAGAATTGTCTGGTTTAGCTTATTGTCTGATGTTGTATGGAATTTTAGGGATGTCCTTGACAATTTTTTGACCTTGATCTCTCTCGTAACTGCTACTCTAATCAAGATAGTTAGAGTTCCTTCACTCACATTTGTGAGTGGGAGCTGTCACTCACCCTTGGGTTCCTCTAGATGGGCCTGCATCCCACAATAAATATGTAAGTATATTGATACAACGAGGGCAGTAAATGATGCAATAGGGTGACCGACATTCCTCTTGTTATATAAAGACTAGCTCTCACAACTGTGTAATTAGAGATAGTGGGTCTACATTACCTTATTTATATGGTTTGGTGGTAGAAGTTACTTGTAGGCATATATTATGAATGTATATAACATTATTTACTTTAGTGTTAACTATAGTATTTATTGATAAGAATTATTAACTAATTTTACATTTAGATTTATTAAATAATCATATAGTTAACCATAATTATTATTATTTATTTTAATAATTAATTAACGTAATTTGATTTTTTAAATTAAAAAATATTAATAATAATATTATAGGATTATTTTGAAAGTATGGGGTGTTGAGGGCTCTAGCAATTTTTTCCTCCGTCGGCTAGTTACATTCTACGTTTCGTCTATGAGAGGGCCCTAGCGCCACGACCCCTTCTCCCTCTCTATGCTAGTCGGCCTGGCTGGTTGGCGCTTCCTAGGTGTTGGCGTTGGTTGTTGTTGTCATCAGTGGGTTGACATCCTCCTTTTTCCATACTTCCCTCTTGTGCGGTATCGACCTTGGGTCTTATGGCTTTGTCGGTGGTGCTCGAATGCGTGTGGGGAGTTGAGGGGGTGGCCCTGCCTTTCTCACATGCCCTATTTCGTGCCTTTTCCATGTTTCTATTGTGCTTGCCTCGTCGACATTTCTCTATGGTCATTTCTCGCTGGGGATGTCCTGGGGTTTTCGCTTGGGTTCCGTCTCATTTTTTATTTGTTGGGGGGCTGTTGCGGCCCATTTTTCTTAAGGATTATTCGGAGACATGTGCTGCTCGATGCATGCCCCTCTAACAAGATTAGGGTAGAAGTAGCTTGGTCAATCGACGTTGCTTGCCTAGATAACATCCTATCGTAGAAGAAAACAGAGCGACATATCCCATCACGTTGTTACTCCAAGGCATCGTGAACAATCAAGGAATCTAGATGTTCAATTAGTGAGCTAGGATATTGCAACAACTCTCCACCATCATGGGTTCCTCTCCTTCATCGAGCCTTCCCATCAACAGAGATACGCATTTCCAGATATAAGCTAATATGGACATCCATCTATTTGAAGGAAGGAGATGCATATGCCTTAAAGCAGTCGTCGAATTACCTATAGTCGCTAATAGCTTCTCGGGTGAGGAGAAAATTAGAACCACACCCCCTGTGTCCAACATTAGTGGGACACCCATCGTCAACGAGCACTGTAGACGAAGAAGTGTGAATAAGGCACATACATTGCATGGGGTGATTTTGAGGGTGCCCTCAAGGAGGAATATTACCACGTGGGGAACTGCAAGGACCAATACCCCAGATGGCTACAACGCCACCAACGTCAAGATAAGGCTATATAGGACTATACCAACAACTTCTATAGCTCGCCTACAAAACCACAAAACAAACCAGTGTGGAGTTCTCAAGTGCAGTGGAGGCTTGCAAAAGTATGTGCGTATTATCATGTAGTCGTTGGACATCTCAATGTGCTTGGGAGAAACCTATAGATATGTGGTTAAAATTAAGGAGAAGTTTGAGACAAAGGTAAAACAAGGTTTTGCCTTGAAACAAATCACGAGCACCTATGACTTGGAATCAACAACTCGATCGCTCGTATTCCTTTCACGTAGTGTACTTTCCCACTTTCAGCGCACGACAGTCTTGAACATTGCAAAAACATCCATGATCCTTGACTTGGCACAACCAAATCCCCGCAGACTCAAGAAAAAGGCTCCAGAGGGGAAGAGATAACCCTTGGGCTATGAGAGCACGAGCTCCGTTCAAAGTTATCCATCACATAGAAATCTCAAAGGACCACTTTCAATCTGAAGATGAAGATTCCCACAATATGTCTTTGGAGATGAAATATAAGCGCACGCTCACTGACGTGGACAAGATCAAATTGACCTTCAAGGTGCAACACATTTACAGTAGTACAACATATTGATAACGTAAAAACAATGAAGTAAACAATGACTATGGTTTTTCAAAGTCTCCCCTCAAAGGATTTGTATCGAGCACAAACAGTAAGCGTCCCCTCGGAAACGCAAACACAACATCATCATCCAACTATTCATTACAAGAAGACAAGGAAAAAGATATTCCCCTTATTGTGAAAGCTCAAAAGGCGATGGGTTTACGGTCACTGTAAAGGCATTAGAATAAACGTTGTCCTCCTCGTAAAAGCTTTAAAATGGAAGATTTTTTTGGTATTGTAAAGGCGTTTTTGAAACAGATTCTCTTTCTTGGACTCGAACATGGGTCTCTTTAATGAGACTTGAGTATCCAAATCAATTTAAATACAACGACGCACATTTAGATGTAAATGGAAGTAATTTAAAAGACATTTAAATTTAAAACTTTAAAAATTCATAGATGTTGTAGTTTGTTTGCATCAATAATTAATCACCGATTCGCTAGAATTTGTCCAAGGCAACGCAACCCAGATTCCCAGTGGATGTTTGTCATTGAAGACCAATGAGTGTATATCTGCAACTTCTGGAAGCATCCTAATCAGCCATGCTAGGTGCGATGATGATTTGAAATATGGCTACATGGCTGAGATGGAGATCCCACCAACAAACCGAAAGCAAAGCCGAACCTTGTCGAGGACACGAGGCGTTGTAGGAAGTACATAAGGTGTTATTATGGCACTGCTTCTATTTATGCATAAACTTCACTAAAAGGATGTTGAGTTTTTATTCTCGAATGACTCCTGGGAATCTTTTGATTCGTTGAAGAAGAAGCTAGTCAAAGCTCTCACTCTAGGAATTCCTAATGTGGACGTCCAGTTTAGTGCGCGAGTTGACGTTGGGGATATTGGTGTTTATGTCATCTTACCTCAACCCCTGGAGGGAAATATTGACCTCCCTCATTATCATGTCAAGATAGAGCATTACACGAATTATAAATATCAAAGAAAGTTGTCATTCCAACAATAAATGAGGGAATCTAGTCTTTCTGCATGTTAGAGGCAGATGCAACGGGAGCAGGATCTTCAACAATAGCCCCTGGCATTCCATGTAGCTCCAGAGTCAAGGTGTAAGGACCCGCGGTTCTTACCACGAACGAAATGTGAGGTGCGAAGGTTTGGCAAGCGCACGAGCTGGCAAATACAACCGAATGAACACTTGGAGCGCGGGTACAAGAAGGAGCGGTTGCATATATTTATAAGGATGGACGAGGGCATTCATCCTTGATAAGCCGACCATGGAAGTTTGCAAGTTTGGGCATTGGTTGGATAGGACGACCGAATGAATTAGCTAAATGACGAGTCGACTGGATAAGAAAATATAGGTCAGCCATCAATGGCACGACCATCCATGAAGCGTATATATTGGCACGTTAAGGAATGCATTTGGGCATCATTCGAACTTCGCTCATCCAACGAAGGAGAAGTGCACAGAACAAGTATAGCCGCAGCAATAGAAGGGAAAGCGCAGAACGGTGATGCACCCAACCTTGGGCGAGGCTACACGAAGAAGAACGCATTGTCTCAGTTTTGGGTGAGGGCGCGGGTAGAGGTGGCCTGCTGCTCGGGTGAAGGTTGACACGGGTTCTTGGGTGGCTCGGGTGAGCGCCCGCCCGTCGTGTAAACATAAAACGGTGGAACGTTGGTGAAGCCGGTGGAACGTTGGTGAAGCCGGTTGTGCGTAGGAAGGGGGTGTCTTGGTGACTTGGTGGAGTCACCCGCCCGTCGTGCACGAAAACAAGGGTCGTTTGTGAAGTGCAGAAGGCAGCTTATGTGAGGGCGCGCCTGCCTGCCTTGGGCAAGGAAATCTTGGTTATCACACGGAGGTGTGATGAAGTTGTAAAATTGGCTAAGTATGAAACTTGGTGTTTCCAAGTATACTTGTAAAGCTTCGTAATATTGAAAGACTGCATAATATGTTATTCTAGCAGACTCATTGTTCAGGGGGTTGCCCCTCCCTTTATACTGTGAAATTGTGTTCTCATTTATAATTGCTGATGATAATGAATGTGTATGGGTGTTCATTGGTATAAAGGAAACATTAATAATACTTGGTTGCGAAACACAAACTAAGTAGGATAAGTGGTTAGGCGTAGTCCACGAACATAAGTATTGGTGAAAAGAAAGTGTTCGGTGGTGCCGCACCTCGCCAAGAGCGGTTGAAAGACTACCGCCGGCTTGGGGGCGTGACAGTTGGTATCAGAGCAAGGTTGCTCGTGACGAAGTGACAGATGGTATTGAAGCTGATTCGGGGTTGAGGAAGCTTGATAGTTGGTGATTGAGCAAGGTTGCTCGTGACAGGTACTTGCAAGTGAAGGAAGCTGATTTCACATACAAGTGGAACAAGAGCTGGTTCATGTTTTGCAGGGAACTTGGAGAAGGCTGAAAGGCGAAGATGGTGGATGAACCTATGATAGGTGAATCTAGCCATAATGCAGGTGAAGTCTTCCGGTACAAAGTGTTGGAACAGATGAGTAGATGGAGTTCTAACTGGGTTTCGATGAAGGCTGAGAATATGAAGATTCGGGAAAGTTGTTCGAAGCTAAGGAAGGAACTTGAAGAACTCAAGTCCCAATGCAAAGGTACGATGGATGATGAACTCAAGGAACTTGACAAGGAGATCCAACAGAATGGACTTGATCTTCAAGAGCTCTTGGATGAAAGAGCCCGGTTGAGGAAAGAAAGTGCCATGGTGGAGACCGAAATCAAGCGACTTGAGGATGAGATGAAGAAGAAACTTCTTGGTAAGAAGGTTATAATTGAGCAAGATGAGCTCGACTACATTGACAGGCTGGGGACTCACTACCGAGACAATCCAGAGGATGTTCGGAAGCTTAGTTCCATGAAGGCAGTCGATGGACACTTGGTTGGTGCACTTAAGCAGGATGCGATGGAGGACATCCAGGATCGAGTTGCTTAGAAGAGCCAAGCAAGGAAGTGAAGTACCTTAGGAGGAATGTCAAGTTGGAGCACAGGCCAATTGACACTTTTGAGGTCGAATGCTTGAAGAAGGTTGCTGATGTGAGACACAAGATAAAGCCGACAGAAGGAGGTGATTCCTTGAAGTTGAGTTTTGTGCAGGTGACCGTGAAAGGCAAGAGGTTTGCAGCTTTGGTGGATACAGGGGCTACTCATAGCTTCTTAAGCAGGAAAGCAGCAAAGTCTTTTGGGAAGAAAGCAAAGATGGAGAGGGAATGGAGTGCTTTCAAAGCAGTCAACTCTACCATGAAAGCTGTTATTGGTGTAATGGAGAACACTCAGGTGAGAGTGGTATCGTGGTTTGGAAAGTTGGACTTGAGGATCGTGGACGTGGATGATCATTCTATGGTACTGGGGCAAGATTTCATGAGGCTTGCACAAGCCATACCAATGGTGGACCGGGACATTCTCTTGATCACAGCTGGAGGAAGAACTATGTTGGTTCCGATGAATAGAAGGAGTTGCTTGGGGTATAGACCGAGGATGAATTCTATGACTTTGTATCCCAAAGATCCGAATGTGAAGCATGAGGATGTGGAGCAAAGAGGACTTGGGAGTATGACTCAAACAACGAAGGAAGGGAAGTTGATTGACTTCGTTGCAAGAGCGAGGAAGAAGGAAGGAAGTGAGAGGACAATCTCACGAATCAGGGAGCACTTGACAGAGACATCTTCTACTGATGATCTTCACAATGGAGTTGCAGATGAAGGGAGTCCGAGTACTACTTCAGAAGCAGTGGTTGGAGAAGATTATGCAGGTAGAGATTCGGCTGGTATAGTGGATTTTTGCAGGTATGCTATGGGCATATATGACTTTCAGTTGACGAGGGACAAGCTAGGTGAGCTTGGGTGCACATGTGAGGAGGTTGAGGCGGTGCATAGATATTTGAAGACACATTATCAATTTGATACATGGGTGGATGAGAGTCAGGGAGGAAACTTCCTGGCCCTCCTTTCTCTTTAGACAACCTTGGAGATGGGTTGGTGCAGGGACCTTGATAGGAAGGGGCTGCACCACCTTAGCAAGGGGCCTTGGGAGGAGGCTTCTTTATGACAGATTTGCAGACTTGGATGCGAATGACCAAATGTTGGGATGGAGTCTACATGGGCTGGACATCATGGACAACTAGAGTCATGGACATCAGGTTGGAGACATGGAGCATGACAGTTATGCATGGACATTATGCAGGAGCATGTGTAGAGGTGTCATTCATGGACATTCTATGGGGAATGCTGAAGCAAAGGATGTTGTGCAGATGCTGTTGTGACATGGAGATGTATGAGCCAGTGGAGAGGTTGTACACTCTTGTGCAACAAGGCCATGGGCTGAACATGTTGCAGATGGGATGGAGTTTCCATGGACCTGAGCATGGGAATTGGACAGGTCCTTGATGAGTCCGAGATGTAGCAGAAGTCAGGGAAAGACTGATGGTGGCATAAGGATGTGCATTCTTGTGGTTTGGGCGTATGGTTGGATTAGCTACCCAACTAGTTCGAGTCATGAGGGGTACCAGTGTGCAGAGGTATGTTGTCACATGGTAGAAGTGTGTTGGCATATGATGAAAGACTACAGGATGAGGACGAGGCATGATAGAGACGGTAGTTCTACATATGTTGCAGGGATGCTTGCAGTATGTGGAGGAGTTGATATCATGGATAAGACTGTTCGGATATGGAAATCTTGATCTTGGTGGATGGCTACCGAGATGGCATGTTGTCGAGGACGACAACGACTTCAGGTGGAGGAGGATGTAAGAACCTGCGGTACTTACCACAAACGAAATGCAAAGTGCGAAGGTTTGGCATGCAAAAGTGCACACGAGCTGGCAAATACAACCGAATGAACACTTGGAGAGAACGTACAAGTAAGGAGTGGTTGCATATATTTATAAGGATGGACGAGGGCATTCATCCTTGAAAAGCCGACGATCGAAGTTTGCAAGTTCGGGTGTTCGTTGGATAGGCCGGCCGGATGAATTAGCTAAACGACGAGTCGGCTGGATAAGAAAATACAGGTCGGCCATCAATGGCACGACCATCCATGAAGCGTATATATTGGCACGTTAAGGATGGCATTTGGGCATCATTTGAACTTCGCTCATCCAACGAAGGAGAAGTGCGTAGAACAAGTATAGCCGCAGTAATAGAAGGGAAGGCGCAGAACGGTGATGCGCCCAACCTTGGGCGAGGCTACACGAAGAAGAGCGCATTGTCTCGGTTTTGGGTGAGGGCGCTGGTAGAGGTCGCCCGCCGCTCGGGTGAAGGTTGACACGGGTTCTTGGGTGGCTCAGGTGAGCGCCCGACCGTCGTGTAAACATAAAACGGTGGAACGTTGGTGAAGCCAGGTGAACGGTGGAACGTTGGTGAAGCCAGGTGAACGGTGGAACGTTGGTGAAGCCGGTTGTGCGTAGGAAGGGGGTGTCTTGGTGACTTGATGGAGTCACTCGCCTGTCGTACACGAAAACAAGGTTCGGTTGTGAAGTGCAGAGGGCAGCTCGTGTGAGGGCGCGCCCGCCCGTCTTGGGCAAGGAAATCTTAGTTATCACACGGAGGTGTGATGAAGTTGTAAAATTGGCTAAGTATGAAACTTGGTGTTTCCAAGTATACTTGTAAAGCTTTGTAATATTGAAAGACTGTATAATATATTATTCGGGCAGACTCATTGTTCAGGGAGTTGCCCCTCCCTTTATACTATGCAATTGTGTTCTCATTTATAATTACTGATGATAATGAATGTGTATGGGTGTTCATTGGTATAAAGGAAACATTAATAATACTTGGTTGCGAAACACAAACTAAGTAGGATAAGTGGTTAGGCGTAGTCCACGAACATAAGTATTGGTGAAAAGAAAGTGTTCGGTGGTGCCGCACCTCGCCAAGAGCAGTTGAAAGACTACCGCTGGCTTGGGGGCGTGACACAAGGTATGTGGCGGTCGATCCTATCCATCCGGATGTCTGGTTTGTGTAGCTAGAAAAGAATTTTCTGCATATCTATTTTGCTATGTTGCAGGAAACGTAGGGCAAGGGGGCGTTTCCGTACGGAAATGAGTACGAAACGCTGAAACAGGTGTGGTACAGTCCTGAAACGCGTTTTAGGGCCCTACGACTCACATTTCAGCTTTTTACTTGTGTTTTTTTTTTTAAATTTGTTTTCTAATTTATTTTTAGGTTATCCTAGTGAATTCTAGTTGCTTCTAGATGCCTGTCTAAAGTTATAAAAGTGAACTTTTGCCCTAGTGTTGATATGCAGTTCATGGTAATGTTAAATTCTTAAAGTAAAAGTGATATTCTCCTTTATTTTTCATTTTCATCATTTTACTTAAATTTTTAACATTACCATGAAATGACTCAGGATGTCTGATAGTGGTTTCACCCTCATTGGATTTCATATGGAGAAAGTAGAATTTTAGTTCTCACTCACAATCCAGCAGACTTATCTGTTTTTCAGGATTTCAGGATTCGGGGGATTGCAAAGTTTCCATTGGATTTTATCATGCACTAGGGTATGGAACTTGTATTTAATCAAGAGAACCAAGCCCTATATGCAGGGGAGACTCCCAAAAATGAAGAGCATGTAGGGTACTAGGGTATGAAACTTGTATTTAATCAAGAACACTAAGGTCGTTCGACTACGTAGGAGGAGACTCCCAATCAAGCACAAGACATGAAACTAGAAATTTCTCGTAGCTGATTTTGGATATTTCTATTTTAATTATGTGATCATTCATGAGGAAATGTGATGTAAATTTAGAGACTTATAGTTTATGCATTGACAATTGACAATTTTATCATAATGTAATAAATTAGAATGTATCATATATGCTTTATGATTGCACATATTTCTTAAATGTCCTAACATATATATATATATATTCGCATTTCCTCATTTCCAAAATTTGGGGAGGTCGCGTTTCGTATCGGTTCCCGTTTCAGAAACTCGTACCCGTTTCCCCGTTCCGTGCAACAAAGCTTTTTTGTAATTCGACAGTCACTGGACTATAACCGCCATCCCCACAGAGATTTGTTCCATCGCCTTACCAAGTAGGCTCTTCAATAAGTAATATAGGCAGAGTATATGTTTAAACTAAGTAATTATCCCTCGAGTATTCCCTAGATCTGGGACCAACTCCCTCCAATTGTCCAGCTCATCCTCGAACTCGCTTTCTTGCTTAATCTCTTCTTCCGAGTCTTCCATCAACCTTTCAATTCCCGCATCCGTCCCTTCTTTGCATGCCGTTGTTTCCTCTGCGATGAGGTGCTCTACAGATTTACGACCCCTATGAGCTTCTAACGTGCTCGACCCATTGTTTATCTGGGGGCTGGGCCTCTTCTACAGCGCCCACATCCTCTCGTTGCTCGAGCCATAACCTATTCAGTACAACCCTTTTGACACCCAAACGAAGTTAGATTCATCAAACTTTTCTCAACACATCACCTTTGCCATTCATGAATTTCCTCTCTTCCATACTTGTCTGCGTGAGTGTAATGGTAACCCAAAGCCCGCAGATGCCAGAGGGGGGTTGGTTTCAGACTCTTCTCCCACGGCCCATCATAGTATCCCCCCCCGCTATGGATTATATGTCGGTCGTCCCGCTGCGTCTCAAGCCGAGCTCACAGGCCCTTCCAGAGCCTGGCAAGACTCCTGCAATTATTCCATCTCCTTGCACCCTCAGCCAGCAAATGAGAGTCATGGCTTCGCTTGTCCCTCCAGTAAGTTTGCCACACAGGGTTCCTAGCTTTGCCTTCAGTGCAATGCGGGTTCCCACTCTCCCAATGGTTTCTATAAATCCTACTGTCGTGGTTATAGTCCCATCCCCCTGCCCTCAGCTCTTTCCTGCCTCTCTCTATATCTCCCGGCCCCCCTGGAATTGCAATGTCGCTCTCCCTTATCCCCCTGGCCTTACAAACTAAGCATAGACCTGCATAGCTTCGCAGCCCGCACTTGCCCACTTCGCACCCATGGTTCTGACTCAATTGGGAAAGAATAAAAATGTAGAACCCGGCCATGGCATGCCCTTGTCGCCACCATTGCCACCCATAAAATTCTAATCCCCATTGCGTCGGGCGCTTGCCCCTCCGTTCCCCCCAACAGAACCCCAACCAGATCATAGAATCAACACATAGACAAGACCAAATTACATACCCGAATTCGGGCTTTTGTTCGCGACCAAGGTTCCGCTCTTGCCGTCGACCTTCCCAGGATATGAATCGCCTCCCTTCTCCACACTCATTCACACCTGCCCTGCAAATTGAATAGCCTTGCCTTCTCCACCACCCTACCTTATTCCCTTCCCCGCCACCTTGCCCACTTACCATCCATGCATTCATTCTGAAGGACACCGCACCCCCTGCCTTGAGCATGTGGGGGGCTACAGTCGTTATGGCCCTCGTACTACGCATATCAACTCCCAGCTTGGCCTCTCTGACATCGACCCGCATCCCGATCGAGGGAATTTAAATTAAACATTTATATAAACCTTTAATAAAATAAAAATTAATTTAAAACTAAACTTTGATTTTTTTTTGTATGAAACTTTAATATTGAAAATTAATTTAAATTCAAATTTTAAATGACCCTTATAATATTTTAATTTATGAAGAATTTTATTGCATTGAAAAAGATGTATTATAAATTTTATTATTAAAAGTATTAGAACACAGATATAGAAACAATCAAATTGTGTGTGTGTGTGTGTGTATAATTTTGTAGTATTCTTTCACATTATAAATTAATCTTACTTTAATTAACCTTAAAAACAATATAAAATTTTAAGACAAACCTTTTTCGCGCTATCTCACTATCCTATTAGAGTAGGATTTATATATGATACAATGACATTCGAAATCATATGTAATGCAAGTTTTAGAGATCTATAACTCACCTCACTAGTTTTGCTTCCCAACTATTTGTGCTTTTCTATTACCACGCTTATATTGTCTTAAAATCTTAGGTATGATCAATTCACTTCAAATAACATACTTCCAAAAACAATGGTCATAATTTCCCATCTCATAGAGTGTTAGAGATCGTGTACCTATCTAATGGATATTATCGTGAATGCCTATGAGAACTCCGCATACAATAAACGTGTACAAATATATATGTGCAAGCAGTAAACATGCACGGATATACACATACATACAATAAACAAGCTCACAAATAAGTGATCTCGTACAAACGAGTTGCCTCTTAGATGTTATCTTAATTATAAGAATCACACATGACGGTAATATCACAATGAAGCCCATCATTTTGAGAGGACCGCCTCAACGTATGAGGAAAGCCCAAAACCTTTTTGATAAATGGCCAACCGAAGATGAAATTGAAAAGTGAATCTTACCGAGAGGAAGAATTAAAGCATAGATTGGAGGCACAAAACGTTTGAAAGGGATGTTTCTCAACTTCCTTCTAAACTCCTCTCTACATCACAAATAAACCATAAGAACCCTCTCACTATTACAATGGATAATTTCGATTGGATGTTTATCTTTCATTCTGAAGCGAAAAAAAGTGAGTTCATCACAGAAAAAATTAACGGAGCTACGAATTGAAAAGAATCAAACAAAAAAGAAAAATGCACGGCCAAAAAAGACGGGTCTGGCAACGCTCAGCTAGCCGCCATTGATTTTACATTGAAAAGTAGAGAGCGTGTACGAATCTCGCGTTAAAATATTGTGCAAAACACTTTCCACGATACAATAAGGATAACGACTATATGCCATCTCAAAAAATGACACTGCCTCGAATTAATCACATAACCTGCATGCTTCGAGTGGAAGATAAAACAATAAGTTGTACAACCGCCAATTTAAACTGCAACACATTCAAGAAATCCTTAAATTATAAGGGAGGAATCTTTTAACTCCTACATAATCTATAAAGCTATGCCATAAATATGAGCGTAGTGAAGAGATCCTTTTCAAAGGAAAACCAATAAGAGATGACATAACTATATATAGTCATTGTCCTAAAGGTCCTTCAAGTGGGGCATCTTTCAACCCGTAGGCAGAATTGTCTGGTTTAGCTTACTGTCCGATGTTGTATGGAATTTTATGGATGTCCTTGACAATTTTTTGACCTTGATCTCTCTCGTAACTACTACTCTAATCAAGATAGTTATAGTTCCTTCACTCACATTTGTGAGTGGGAGCTGTCACTCACCCTTGGGTTCCTCTAGATGGGCCTGCATCCCACAATAACTATGTAAGTCTATTGATACAATGAGGGCAGTAAATGATGCAATAGGGTGACCGAAATTCCTCTTGTTATATAAAGACTAGCTCTGACAACTGTGTAATTAGAGATAGTGGGTCTACATTACCTTATTTATATGGTTTGGTGGTAGAAGTTACTTGTAGGCATATATTATGAATGTATCTAACATTATTTACTTTAGTGTTAACTATAGTATTTATTGATAAGAATTATTAACTAATTTTACATTTAGATTTATTAAATAATCATATAGGTAACCATAAATATTATTATTTATTTTAATAATTAATTAACATAATTTGATTTTTTTAATTAAAAAATATTAATAATAATATTATAGGATTATTTTGAAAGTATGGGGTGTTGAGGGCTCTAGCAATTTTTTCCTCCGTCGGCTAGTTACATTCTACGTTTCGTCTATGAGGGGGCCCTAGCGCCACGACCCCTTCTCCCTCTCTATGCTAGTCGGCCTGGCTGGTTGGCGCTTCCTAGGTGTTGGCGTTGGTTGTTGTTGTCGTCGGTGGGTTGACATCCTCCTTTTTCCATACTTCCCTCTTGTGCGGTATCGACCTTGGGTCTTATGGCTTTGTCGGTGGTGCTCGAATGCGTGTGGGGAGTTGAGGGGGTGGCCCTGCCTCACATGCCCTGTTTCATGCCTTTTCCACGTTTCTATTGTGCTTGCCTCGTCGACATTTCTCTATGGTCATTTCTCGCTGGGGATGTCCTGGGGTTTTCACTTGGGTGCCGTCTCATTTTTTATTTGTTGGGGGGCTGTTGCGGCCCATTTTTCTTAAGGATTATTTGGCGCCTGTGCCCAACCAATGGCTAGTATGTTGGCCAACATTTGCTAGGGTTTACTCGCTTGTTTTTGTTTGCACTCAAAAGGTTTTTTTTTCTTCTTCTGGTTTTTCGGTTGCCCTTTTTTGCGTATTCTTTTGGCGGGCTTGCGTCCTGTGGACTTTTGGCCCAGTTGCTATGTTGCAAGGCAGATACTCGAATGCGTGCAACATATAGAAAATGAAAACTTTGTTCCTCTTTTCGATGAATAAATTTACGAGTCTCTTTTATGAGGAAAAAGATATTATAGGATTATTTTGATATCATATTCGCTATTTATTTATAGAGACATAAATATATACGTATTTTATTATTATCTTAAGTTTATGTTTATTAAGTAATTATATACAAATAAATTAAAAAGTAAATACTTAAGCCCACGGGGCTTTGGATTGACGGTGAATGAGTATTTTGTTTAGGGATTCCATGTGAAAAATTCACAAGTTCAAATCCCACGTGGGTGTTTACCCCACAAGAATAAATAGTAACAATAAGAAGCAAAGACTTACATATCATACCTGGGAATTAAAACAATGTGAATAAAATAACATTGAACTTTTTTTTATAATATCATAACTTGCACTGGTTAATAGCTGGATCAAATCCTATAGTCTTGCCTTTAAAGGAACTAATAAATTGAGATGCCTACACATTTACAATTTTACTCTTACATAAATAAAAGTGGGAAGTAACTCTTGGTAAGCATGTTTATTTACATCTTATTCCTATCAATTTTTTTAATTCAACACCTTGACTTTTTAAGAAGATAACCACTTCTATGAGTGAATTGGTGATTTCTCCCATTTTCCATTACCTTCATTTCTCATCTTAAATATCTCATTTTCATTTCTGATTGGATTCCACCGTTCATTTTTCTAGCATGGCATTTAATTCTATAGTATTAACCTTTTTTTATAATCCGGGAGCAATTCAAACCTCCCAGAGATTATAATTTGGTTATTACTTTTGTCGCCGAGTTTGACACAGTGTGGGCAGCTGGTGAAGAAGGGAATCAACAATTAAATAAGATTAAATTATGGTCATTACTTTTGTATCTGAGTTTGACAAGGTGTGGGCAGTTGGGTGAAGAAAGGAATCAACAATTGAAAGAATGTGTGACGAAAACTCCATCTGGCAGTGTTTGATCTATTTTTTGAATATGTTTTGAAATGATGGATGCACCTGATGCTCTTCTGAACAAGAGTTTTATTTGTAAATTTAGCGGGAAAAGCCATGCAAATTTTTATCAGTAAATTTAAAAGGAAAAAAACATGTAGAGTTTAATTCCAAAAAAAGTTCAATCATTTGTGCTTTGCTAATCCTCGCGTCTTCCATATATGTAGACTGTAGGACTCATCCTTTTGAAACGTGTAGGGCTCATCCAACCCCTCTAAATTTTGTGTGGTTAGAAGGGCATGAGACATGCATACCCGCAAGGCTTACCTTATGTTGATCCAGATGGATTATTCTCGGTTTACGTTATATGGGTCCACATGGGTGATTCCTTTTAAGGTTGTAAGGGCAACCTTCTCTCTACTCTCTCTATTTGTGTGTATTGTAAATATGCGTTATTATATGCATTGTTTTCCAAGTTTTTCAATGTAAATTTTGGTAAAAGTTATAAAATATAGTAATTTTAAGGCCTTTTCTATAACAAAGCTACCACAGTTAGTGGTCAGGAATTGCAAAAGAGGAACCAAAATTGAACATCTCTTTTAGCACTGTAAAATTTTGTGATCATAATGCACAATTAATGCTACAAATATTAAATATCCATTGGGAAGAATAGAATAGAAAATATTTTATTAAACGCCCGCAAAGCCAGATGGTCAACGAGACAAAGAGTTTACAGTTTTAGGAGGCTATATATCATCTTGCACTTTCAGAAGGCCGCAAAGCTTGTATAGAATAACCATCTATTTCATGAAAATACCATTCTCCCTTCTACCACATTGTTTTTCCTTTAGCTAAACTCATTTATTACATATATTTAGCTCCTAATATAGTGATTCAAAACACGAAAATATTTTCATACTCTCGTTTCGTGTTCATCATGCTTGTCTCACAGACCACATTTCATGTCACTCATGTTCCACAATTCCATTTTTGATTCCTTCATTCTTGGGAACTTACAACTCGTTCATGGATTTGGTTTTAGTGCCACTGTAGAACTGTACATGTGCCTTTTGACAAATGTATGATTCTGCCAAGTTTTTATACAACATCACCAAAATCCTTGACCAATTTCCAAAGGTACAGTGGCCTTGTACAAGTGGCTCCATCTTGTTAGCCATTTTTAGAAGAATCTTTAATTACATGTTATACTATGATATCAATTGTTTGTGTTACAATCATTTCAAAATCCTATAATTCTCATGGTTACAGTTGATATCTTCTTGTTGCATCAAAATCATTTCAAAATCTTTCTTTATATTCCAATTCACGGATTGGGGTTTTCCTTTTTTTCATACTGCATTGTTGAAAGATAGTTTCCTTATAACTATAGGGTTAATTGAATATGATTAGTGTCCAAATTGTCTAAAGCAAGAAGAAAGGTTTAGACCTCTGAAGCTATAAATCAAGGAGTGATTAATTGGTCTTTTTAGCTGCACTGAAAATAGCAAGTTTTCCTCTTTATGGAGGCAGAAAATGTGACAACTCACAAGAATACATCCTACTTGAGTATAGCTTAAACAATTTTTAGCTTTCTTGGTCCTAGTCTGGACTCAGAATAGTTAATGATCAAATTGCACAAAACCATTGCATACATCAATTTAGATGGTTCAAAGTTGGACCAAGTCTGACTAAGTAGTATGACCCGTGTCCACGGGGTATTGGATAGACGGTGATCGGGTGCGCTGTTAAGGCACTCCTAGATGTTAAGTCACTGATTCAATTCCCCACCCTATTTAGGTGTTAATCTTGGACATGACCACGATGTCGCCTCACCATTGCCGAACTTACAAAAAGAAAACGAGTAGTAAGACCTGTAAATGAATAGATGAAGAACAACAGGGACTCACAGATTCCAACTTAAGCTTCAAGTTTGCAATTCTCCTATCCAAATTTATCTTTATTTTCAAGGGAGTGCACAAGTAATCCTAACTATACAGAGCGGGTTCAGAAATATCGACAAACCTCGATGTGCGTATCTTTAAAGAAAGGCCAGTTTGTATTACGTTTGAAAGGCGTACAACCTGTTCCTCTGTAAGCAAATCTTTATTTAGCATGCTCTTCATATAATCCGACATCTAATGTTGCAGCTATTCTACTTTCAGAGACACATGTTCTTGCTTTCTTTCAGTTATTTTCTGATGGAGGTATTTTATTTGAACCAAATTCTAAGTTGATTTGCTTCTTGCAGCTAGTCGATGCTACCGAGCAGATGGTTTCCCTCAACAGACAACTTCCACTTTCTCATGGTGCTCTGAAGAGCTAATCTCTCTTAATTTGGCTAAATCAAGAGAAAGGCCCCATTGTTTCTCCAACATAGACTTCTGAAGAAGAATTAGAGCCTCCAATGAATGTTCTTCCTGAAAAATCACATCGATTCCCAGGAAAATGGATGTTGTGCATGTTGTTTCATTGCTGGAAGGTGCCAAAAATTCACGAGAATCTCCCAGTGCCCTGGCAGTGATGAAAGTGGCGAGCCAAACCCACGCCGATTTCAATTGCAAATTTACCACATGCCTACTCCGTGACTTATCTGCAATGCCTACGTTTGCTCATCTTTGAGAGGTTAGCAGTGCGTCAAAGATTAAGGGTGATGGTATACAAGAATACAAATTACTACATGAGTATCTCGCCGACGAGCAGGGCCGAAGCCATATGATGACCACATCTCTCGCGCAGTGAAATTGTTAAAAAAATACAATAAATTATAGACACATGGCTTACTCTTATAAGCTTTGGACAAACGACGAAACCTGCGAGAGAAATGTGTAAAACATCGCTGCGGCTATATGTGTGTGTTTGCGTCTAGAGAGATAGAGAGAGCAACCCTCCAATGCATTGACAATGTTATATACATACATACATACATGTATGTGTATAACTTGATGGACTATCGAAGAGATGCTTCCCCATATTCGTGGATGGCATCCCTATTAAAATTGTTGACCTAAACTAGTGTGCTTGTAATAATCCTCAACCCTTGAAATTGAGCGATGAACAGGTTGTTTGTAGAAACATAAATGAAAAATAGCATATACAAGTGAAAAGGAGATTGAACCGACAAAACATAACCCTCGTATCGACGATTTCCAAAAGGGAGAGTAATTTTCATTACCGTGTTTGAGCAGGTAACCTATTATGAGCAGAGCTCCAATTAAAATATCAATTCAAGAAAGCATTTCAACGCTATTAATAAATTCTTAATGACAAAACCATAACTATCTTATGGGCCTTATTAGATTAAGTGACTACTCACAAACTATCTCATGGGCCTTATTAGACAAAGCTGGCCTCATACTTGAATTGACTAACTCCCAAGTACCCCTAATGTAGGTAGGTTGGGTCAATACCCTAACATGTCGCCCTCCTTTAGATGCAACATTGTCCTTAAGGTTGGAGGCATAAAAACTACTGCAAAATCGTTGTTTATTCCTATGTGCCATCTTTTGGCTGCATATCTTTCCATTGGATATCTACATCTCAACGATGTGGTAGCATAGTCGACATTATATGGTGGCCAGTACTACTTCTGGTTATATCCAAATGGACCCTTCTTCATCGAGTTCCAATAGACTATTTTGCAATTTGCGGTCCAATCACACTTTCATCTTCAAACAAGGCACGTGAAACACGACATGTATCTTGAAGTGGGTTGCAAGAGCCAATCTGCAAGAAACTTGTCCAATCTACCTGAGGGTCTAATAGGGTCCCTAGAATTTTAGCGAGAGCCTCTATCTTTGAGAGTTTTTTATTTATAGGGTTGAAGGTGAAGAAACACCTAGTCCCCTTCTCGGAGCGATGCGAGTCGGCTTTTTGTTTCGTGCCATTTTTTGAGCCAGAACCAAGTTGTCCTTAAGTGTGTGGAGAATAGCTACTTTGGTGCGAAGCATTTGTATGTGCAATCCGGTTCAGGGAGTTCTGATGTGCTTTATAAATATGAAGCCACTACTAGTAGTTTTTGGCAATAGAAAACTTCATAGGGCATTAGTTTGGTAGCGCCATGCTAAGAGGCATTAAACCACCATTCTGTGAGGGGCAACCACTTTGCTCATTGGTGTTATCTATTTGAAGCGAAGCATCTTGGATAAGTTTCCAGGCACTTATTGACCACCTTTGCTTGGCCATCGATTTGAGGTTGATAATCGACGCTCATTTCCGAGTGTATAACCTAAAGTTCAAATTGCTCGTATATAAATTTGTCAGCGAATGTGGGATCTCGATTCGACACAATGGAAGCAGACATGCAATGTAACTTGAAAGTTGGGTGCATGAAAACATGGATAATTTAGAAGGCATGGGTGGGTGTGAGAGGGTACAAAAGCGTGCACATTTGGAAAGGTGGCTGACAAACACCGTGATGATCGATTTGTTATATGCTTTCAGAAGTCTCATTATGAAATCCATGGAGATTTCGGTCCAGATATTGGCCAATATTGGCAGTGGTCGTACTACCCCGACGATCCTCATTATCTCACCCATTTTCCTTTAACAAGATGTGTGATTCCATCCCTTCCCTGAAGAAAGAGTGCATAGCTCCTTCATAGGTATGCTATAACCAAAGTGACCATGGTAAGAGATGAATGTGGCTCCATTAAGACTCGTTGTTTCAAAGGGGAATTTTGCACCAAAAGGACGCACCCTTTGTACTTGGAGGTATCTTGTTTCCATGTATATCCCTTGGGAGGATTGGGACCCTCCTAAAATAGTTGCATGGGTCGAGCCATTGTGTCGATTACCAACCATTCTTGACAACCTTTAACCAACCAATTCGGCAATGATTTCCTTTCTCCTCATAATTCAACAATAAAGCAAACTTCGCATTGCCTTTAATTTTCCCCAAGGAAAAATCGTAATTTTATTCATAATGAGAAAAATCACAGGTTGTAGACGCTAAAGAGCATATGCATAATGACCAGATCCCGATTTCTCAAGATCTATAGAAAATCATCCAGCAAACTAATCTATTCTTTTCTACCTTTCTTTTTTACCACTTTTCGCAACCGCCAATGTCGTGTGTGGATGTTACAATAGACCATTTGATTCTCTTTTGTAGTTGTTGGGAGTTCTTTGTGAGAATCAGAGCCTTATGATCCATGTATTCGTTTGTTGCCACTTACCCCTTTCCCAGGGGTGTGCTGCTCACTGTGTTGTTGTGGGATGGATTCACATTGCCTTTCTTATCTACGATCTCATAATCACACCAATCCATCTTAGTGACCCATTTGTGTTGCCCCATGCATGATAATGTACGGTCCAAAAATACTTCAAACTATGATGATGATCTTGATTTGGAAACGCCTCCTGATAAGATATGTGTTCCAAGTCTCAACTACATGAAAGACGGCCATCATCTCTTTCTCACAGACGGATTCACCCAAATTTATGTCAACTGCGTCAACATAGCTCCCCGACCCCTACGTGATGCACCGCATTCCAGGACAAAATTCTTAGTGAAATCGGGCACTACTAAAATGGGTGCAGTGCTTGCGACTTACTCTAAAGCTAAAAAGCTCTGCTCGGCAACGTTATTCCATACAGACGCGTTTGTTTTTAACACGGTTGTTAAGGTGGTTACCATAGTTATTCACAAACTTTCTTTAGTAGCATGTTAGTCCGAGGAAGCGGTGCAAGCCCTTCGAAGTCTTAGTCTGTTGCCAATCCTATGTAGCTACAGCTTTCTTTGGGTCCACTTGCGGGGCCTTCCCGTTGACACCGTGGTAGAAGTATTTGACCTTTGAAGCCCCAAAGACATATTTTCCAGAATGTGTAAGGATCAACTGGTGGCCTTCAAGGAGTTACAGGGCGTATCAACATGTTCCACATGGGAGTCCCAAGTTTTGTTGTAGATCAAGATATCATTAAAGAATTCAAGCACAAAAGTGCACGGGAAGGTTCATAAAATCTTGTTCATGAGGCTCCTAAAGGTGGATGAAGCACTACAAAGTCAAAAGGGCATCACTGAAAAATCATAATGGCATTCATGTGTGTGAAAGGTTGTTTTAGGGATGTCCATTTCCTTCATCTGTGTTTGGTGGTATCCTAAGTAAAGGCCCAGTTCAACGAAGAACTCGTCTCCATGAAGCTCATTTAAGAGATCGTTGATAACCAGTCTGGCAAATTTGTCTTTGGTGATCAACTGGTTGGGAGCCCAAAAGCCAAGGCACGTGTGCCAACTAACTTCATTCTCAAATACCAAGACCACGGTTAGTGAGGAAGGGATCTTATTGGGATGTATGACTCCAATCTCTGATAGTTCATGAATGATCATTTTCTATTTCATTCTTCTATGCAAATGGGTGTCTACCGGGACACATATTGGGTGGTTGACCACCTAGAACCGATAGGATGCCATGGTCATGGCCACCACATGAAGGTGGCAATGCACATGGCGTTTCAAATACCTATCGATGTTTAATTAGTATCATATGCAAATCATTGGGAATCTCTTGTGGGGGACCACTCACAACTCGTACGACATTGAATTGGGCAGTGAAATTGGAGTGGCCCTTCTCCAATAGCTTCTCCATACGACGAGAGTTGATGATTTCGAGGGAGTCAAACTTAATCCCTTTGAGTGCGTGCTCATGCCCTTCCTTATCGAAGATCATGTATAATTCCTTAAAGTCCATTGTAACATGGCCCAAAGTATGTGATCATTCGACACCGGGCATTGTGTGGCAGTGACCCATTTCAACAACTGACATGTGAGATTTGAGCTACTAGCCTATGATATGAAGTTTTACATTTTCACATCGCCTCCCACACTTCACTAACTTACAAGATGAGAGATTAGTGACTACACGACTAGACAAGTTAGTCACCACAATTATTTCAAGTGGATTACTACCAAATTCGAGCAATTTTAAGTGACCCCACTAAAAACGACTAACTTGAACGAAATCCATGCACGACATGGACATAACAATTGGTTTCCTCCGCCACTCTTCTATGGATAAAATTATGGGTGCCGCCGCGGTGAATGAAAACAATCACCTTGCGGTTGTTGACGGAACCAATCAACTTCAAAAGTTTGGGGTGCGAAAAAATGTCGGATAAGGCAGAGGGGAAAGTTTGAGGATCGTCACGAGGAGCTTCTGAAGTTGTTTATTCCCGAGGAGGAGGGCCCCAGTCATTGGAACTCAAGGTCACGAGCGTAGCGTGATTAGTCTTTGAAGGAAACACACGTTTGAAATAGTTCATGTCCTTTACATTTATGCCTGGGGAAATTGCTACCCATCGCGATTGTTGCGAAGTTTGAGGCATTGGTGTTCTACCATTTCTGCCCAGTAAATGGGAACCGAGGAGGGTGTTCCGTTTTACTGCCCTTGTTCTCTTGTTCCAATCCCGGATGATTGTCTTATAAAATTCTCCAATCTCTAAAATGGAAGGATCTGTAGGGTTGAGAATGACAACAACTTTTCCCGCTCGCTCCTGTAAAAGTGTAAAATTCGTAAAAACGTTATCCCTAGTTGACTTTGGATTTTTTTATTTATTATTTTTTTTCTTTCTTATCTTCTTCCCTCCTTTTGGCTTTAGACTACTTTGCTTTTTGGTTCACTGTCGATTGTGTCGGTGCTGTGTCCTATGGAGTTACTTTTGCGTGTGTGTGTGTGTAAAGATGAAGGAAGCCTTTGGAGGATCCCCCTTGTGCGCCATAACATCTGGATGAGGATTGGCGCGAACCACTAATCGTAAGAGTTACTAATAACTCTAAGGGACTCACCTTGATTTGAACATGTGATCTCCCTATTGACAACATGCCTTTGGCAGATGGTCCCACCGATTGCGCAAAGCATTGGGGCTAAAGTTACCAAGATCTCGCGGCTAGCCCCAAGAAACACTATGTAGATAGGCGCATATCGAGCCGGAAGAATTACTGTGCAGAAAGGCACACATCCTACCCCAAGAATTATTGTGTAGAAAGGCACACATCCACAATAATAAACACCAACACTAGCATGTTACTAGAAATGAGGGCCATATATTGAATATAATAATAATGAAGTAGGAAATTAGAGAGGGAATTGAATATAATAATAATGAAGTAGGAAATTAGAGAGGGAACAATTGATTGGATATTAATAGAGGGAAGGCTATATCCCACATGCAAAGCGTGGATGAGAGTGATGAGAGGAAGGGGTATAGAAGGGGAAGATGGTAAGTAACAAAACATACTTACCTGGGCGGGGTCAATCGATGATCAGCGAGGTCGATGGCCTAGGAAGGCCACCTCCATTGCACTTGGGAGGGGGGTTTACCTCGCATCTCCCATTGAGGAGAGTGCACGTCATAATTTGTGGCAGCGGAGGCTCGCGTTCGCGCGGCCTCCACACTATACTAAAAACGAAATGCGACCGAGGGCCTCCACACTATACTAAAAACGAAATGCTGCGACCGAGGGCCTCGGACGTGATCTGACATCTGGTTACTAAAAACGAAATGCGACAGCTACTCGGACGTGATCTAACATTTGGTTACTGTATAAAATCGTGACAACTGCGTGGTCTCTGATTTTGATGAGGTGCCAGAGGAAACCAACTCAAAATCCTTGAATGGTTGAGGGAACGTTGTTCGTTATTGTTAGGTTGCCGCGTGAGAGGGTACCAACGCCATGAACGCCATGCCTTGTGCAGCAGTTAGTTACTTCCATTCATAGATTGATACCTGTGTTCCAATCTATTATATTATTCTGGTTTTAGAGTGATACCGGTGTTGGAATCTGTTCTGTTTTCTATCCCGAACTAATTACAATTTAGAGTAAAAATTCAATATTGCTTCCTACACTTGTCGCTCAACCCTAGTCTACTTGGTCAGCCCTCTCCCCTGGGAGCAATGCTGCAATTTATTTATTTGTACACTGTAACTCGAAAAGTTTCACAGCAAGGCAAACGTTTCTTGTTTGTTTGCATTTTCCTAGTAAACTTTTGGATCGTCATGATGTGTTTTCCGTGTTAAGGGGACGCAGTGTTTCTGCTCCTAATCCTTTTCAAGGAAAAAAACACGATATTTCTGATTCCTATTTGAAATAGAAATTTGTTAATTGTATATTTAGTATTTGAAATAGGAATTTGAATATCGATTGTATATTTACTGTTTTAAATCGAAATTTGAATTTGAATATGGATTGTATATTTACTGTTTCAAATCGAAATTTGAACATACATTGCGATGCGCCGAGCACTGAGAAAAAGGTGTGTCAATGTCAAAGCCTAACCCAAAAGGGCTATAATACTGCTTCTTGTTCTTCCTCCAGAAAGCCCAATTACTTCACACATCAAACGGATTTTGCCATATAGGCTCCTCTAACAAAAACTTGGATCCAGATCTTCCCCGTGGAAAAAACCAAAAAAGATTTATCACCATCTGTGCTGCAGTTTTAGGCCGGTTGCTGTGGCTAGTCTCCTCATTGGGTGTTAACATGATAGGCCGCTCCCCTCCCTATGTGGTAAAACCACACCTGTCCAAACAGATAAAGGTTGCTTAGGAAGCTGACCACACCTGTCCAAACGGATAAAGCTTGCTTAGGATGCTCACCAGCGGAAAGATTGAACTCTACATATGCGTGTTGAAATTTTCTTTTAGTTGCTTGATCCTTTCCAAGAAGATTGGGGAAATGATCTGATTCTGGAGATTTACACGTTGCTATTGATCTGGCAGCTATTTTGGAATCTCCCAAATTACACTCTAATATTGATCTAATCAGCTATCTTGGAATCTCCCAAAATTTGAAATCAGCTATCCAGTTGCCACCCTTATCCGCAACCACTTCTCGACGTTGTTAAATAAAGCTAAAATGAAAAGTGTTGGAGCAATGCTCCATGTCTTTGAAATCAAAGCAAGTCAAAATCATCAATGTTGAACTTGGAAAGAGAGGTGATTTTATAAATATGGATGATACAGAATTTGTTGGAAAGCTGAAGAAACAGGACAGATGCCCAGTAAAGGAGGGAGACCTAGCAATCATGTCAAGATTGGGTTTTGTCAAATGAGGAGCTCAAGAAGAGGGTATGTATAGCTCCCAAAAATCTAGCTAGGAGTGGTATCGTTCTGTTTGTTGGCAGCGAATGATAAAATTCTATCTCAAGTACCAATAAGGAAGGGTTGCTTCCAAGATCTAAACAGATGCCTGGAGGAAAGAGGAAGATTCAATCATTCGCTAATACACTAAGGAAGGAAACCTAGATAGGATCCTGCATGATAACAATCACAAAACACTCGCTCAAACAGAGACAGAGATGGACAATATTATGTCAAGAGAAGCACAACATGCGAGTAGAGTTCCATAAGCTCGGGAGCCTGTGTAGATCATGTGGGGATACTAAGGCGTACATCTTAAATATCTCCTTGTCATCGACTTTACGCATTAGACCACTCATTGTGCTCCGCTCTGTATTTCCTTCTCCAGTGATGATTAATTTGATCAAGGGGTTTCCATGCCTCTCAAATGCTCTCGAGTGCCATGATGGATGGGCTCCAACCTCCAATGATTCATGAAAGATTCTTGATTCCTTAATTGATCCCGGTTGAGTTTAGAGTCCCCTTCCAAGTTTATGCTTCTAGATGCAAATTTATGGACGCTTTAGTTCCTTCTTGGCGGGTTAGTCTATATTTCCTATAACAGCATAGGATGGTTCTTCCATGTGTTTTCTAATTACAAACCCAAAACCTGCATTGCCAGGGCAACCCCTCGAAGAACCCATGAAAATGGATTTTAGAATGGAGACTTTTGCGCAACTGGACATACTTTCGTTGGAATTCTGGGATCTACAGCGTGAAATGTAAGTTTTCGATTCCGGAGAAACACTTCACTTATCATCAAGGGTAATGGTGGAAGAGTAAACAACAATGTCACAGATATTTGGCTCAGCGATATTACATGCATTGGAAACCAAAAATCCAATGTCAAATTGATTTTGTGTATCTTGAAAGGAAGGGAAAGACCAAAGTTCCAAATTTTCATGTCTATGTTCCCACCGAGTTTGGATTATCTCGGAAGAATGGGGAAGACCAAAGTTCCAAATTTTCATGTCTATGTTCCCACCGAGTTTGGATGATGTTCAAAGTGCCATTTGCCTTTGCCCAAAATGACTTCAGCAATCCTATATTTGTGGAGAAAATGCAGAAACAGGGTAACCATAATTCCTAGTTTTAAAAGGAGCCACTGACAGCTATTTGGAACAGTGAATGCGAGTTGTGAGTGCAACCGAGACCGAGACCAATGGACAACTTGTGAGGAGGAGGACTTGGTCATGTTGCAGTTTCTCAACACATCACCTTTGCCATTCATGAATTTCCTCTCTTCCATAGTTGTCTGCGTGAGTGTAATGGTAATCCAAAGCCCGCAGATGCCAGAGGGGGGTTGGTTTCAGACTCTTCTCCCACGACCCATCATAGTATCCCCCCCCCCGCTATGGGTTATATGTCGGTCGTCCCGCTGCGTCTCAAGCCGAGCTCACAAGCCCTTCCAGAGCCTGGCAAGACTCCTGCAATTATTCCATCTCCTTGCACCCTCAGCGAGCAAATGAGAGTCATGGCTTCGCTTGTCCCTCCGGTAAGTTTGCCACACAGGGTTCCTAGCTTTGCTTTCAGTGCAATGCAGGTTCCCACTCTCCCAATGGTTTCTATAAATCCTACTATCGTGGTTATAGTCCCATCCCCCTGCCCTCAGCTCTTTCCTGCCTCTCTCTATATCTCCCGGCCCCCTGGAATTGCAATGTCGCTCTCCCTTATCCCCCTGTCCTTACAAACTAAGCATAGACCCGCATAGCTTCGCAGTCCGCACTTGCCCACTTCGCACCCATGGTTCTGACTCAATTGGGAAAGAATAAAAATGTAGAACCCGGCCATGGCATGCCCTTGTCGCCACCATTGCCACCCATAAAATTCTAATCCCCATTGCGTCGGGCACTTGCCCCTCCGTTCCCCCCAACATAACCCCAACTAGATCATAGAATCAACACAGAGACAAGACCAAATTACATACCCGAATTCGGGCTTTTGTTCGCGACCAAGGTTCCGCTCTTGCCGTCGACCTTCCCAGGATATGAATCGCCTCCCTTCTCTACACTCGTTCACACCTGCCCTGCAAGTTGAATGGCCTTGCCTTCTCCACCACCCTACCTTATTCCCTTCCCCGCCACCTTGCCCACTTACCATCCATGCATTCATTCTGAAGGACACCGCACCCCCTGCCTTGAGCATGTGGGGGGCGACAGTCGTTATGGCCCTCGTACTACACATATCAACTCCCAGCTTGGCCTCTCTGACATCGACCCGCATCCCGATCGGGGGAATTTAAATTAAACATTTATATAAACCTTTAATAAAATTAAACTTTGATTTTTTTTGTATGAAACTTTAATATTGAAAATTAATTTAAATTCAAATTTTAAATGACTCTTATAATATTTTAATTTATGAAGAATTTTATTGCATTGAAAAAGATGTATTATAAATTTTATTATTAAAAGTATTAGAACACAGATATAGAAACAATCAAATTGTGTGTGTGTGTGTATAATTATGTAGTATTCTTTCACATTATAAATTAATCCTACTTTAATTAACCTTAAAAACAATATAAAATTTTAAGACAAACCTTTTTCGCGCTATCTCACTATCCTATTAGAGTAGGATTTATATATGATACAATGACATTTGAAATCATATGTAATGCAAGTTTTAGAGATCTATAACTCACCTCACTAGTTTTGCTTCCCAACTATTTGTGCTTTTCTATTACCACGCTTATATTGTCTTAAAATCTTAGGTATGATCAATTCACTTCAAATAACAGACTTCCAAAAACAATGGTCATAATTTCCCATCTCATAGAGTGTTAGAGATCGTGTACCTATCTAATGGATATTATCGTGAATGCCTATGAGAACTCCGCATACAATAAACGTGTACAAATATATATGTGCAAGCAGTAAACATGCACGGATATACACATACATACAATAAACAAGCTCACAAATAAGTGATCTCGTACAAACGGGTTGCCTCTTCAATGTTATCTTAATTATAAGAATCGCACATGAAGGTAATATCACAATGAAGCCCATCATTTTGAGAGGACCTCCTCAACGTATGAGGAAAGCCCAAAACCTTTTTGATAAATGGCCAACCGAAGATGAAATTGAAAAGTGAATCTTACCGAGAGGAAGAATTAAAGCATAGATTGGAGGCACAAAACGTTTCAAAGGGATGTTTCTCGACTTCCTTCTAAACTCCTCTCTACATCACAAATAAACCATAAGAACCCTCTCAATATTACAATGGATAATTTCGATTGGATGTTTATCTTTCATTCTGAAGCGAAAAAAATTGAGTTCATCCCAGAAAAAATTAACGGAGCTACGAATTGAAAAGAATCAAACAAAAAAGAAAAATGCACGTCCAAAAAAGATGGGTCTGGCAACGCTCAGCTAGCTGCCATTGATTTTACATTGAAAAGTAGAGAGCGTGTACGAATCTCGCGTTAAAATATTGTGCAAAACACTTTCCACGATACAATAAGGATAATGACTATATGCCATCTCAAAAAATGACACTGCCTCGAATTAATCACATAACCTGCATGCTTCGAGTGGAAGATAAAACAATAAGTTGTACAACCGCCAATTTAAACTGCAACACATTCAATATATCCTTAAATTATAAGGGAGGAATCTTTTAACTCCTACATAATCTATAAAGCTATGCCATAAATGTGAGCGTAGTGAAGAGATCCTTTTCAAAGGAAAACCAATAAGAGATGACATAACTATATATAGTCATTGTCCTAAAGGTCCTTCAAGTGGGGCATCTTTCAACCCGTAGGCAGAATTGTCTGGTTTAGCTTACTGTCCGATGTTGTATGGAATTTTATGGATGTCCTTGACAATTTTTTGACCTTGATCTCTCTCGTAACTACTACTCTAATCAAGATAGTTATAGTTCCTTCACTCACATTTGTGAGTGGGAGCTGTCACTCACCCTTGGGTTCCTCTAGATGGGCCTGCATCCCACAATAACTATGTAAGTCTATTGATACAACGAGGGCAGTAAATGATGCAATAGGGTGACCGACATTCCTCTTGTTATATAAAGACTAGCTCTGACAACTGTGTAATTAGAGATAGTGGGTCTACATTACCTTATTTATATGGTTTGGTGGTAGAAGTTACTTGTAGGCATATATTATGAATGTATCTAACATTATTTACTTGTGTTAACTATAGTATTTATTGATAAGAATTATTAACTAATTTTACATTTAGATTTATTAAATAATCATATAGTTAACCATAATTATTATTATTTATTTTAATAATTAATTAACGTAATTTGATTTTTTTAATTAAAAAATATTAATAATAATATTATAGGATTATTTTGAAAGTATGGGGTGTTGAGGGCTCTAGCAATTTTTTCCTCCGTCGGCTAGTTACATTCTATGTTTCGTCTATGAGGGGGCCCTAGCGCCACGACCCCTTCTCCCTCTCTATGCTAGTCGGCCTGGCTGGTTGGCGCTTCCTAGGTGTTGGCGTTGGTTGTTGTTGTCATCGGTGGGTTGACATCCTCCTTTTTCCATACTTCCCTCTTGTGCGGTATCGACCTTGGGTCTTATGGCTTTGTCGGTGGTGCTCGAATGCGTGTGGGGAGTTGAGGGGGTGGCCCTGCCTTTGTCACATGCCCCGTTTCGTGCCTTTTCCACGTTTCTATTGTGCTTGCCTCGTCGACATTTCTCTATGGTCATTTCTCGCTGGGGATGTCCTGGGGTTTTCGCTTGGGTGCCGTCTCATTTTTTATTTGTTGGGGGGCTGTTGTGGCCCATTTTTCTTAAGGATTATTAGGCGCCTGTGCCCAACCAATGGCTAGTATGTTGGCCAACATTTGCTAGGGTTTACTCGCTTGTTTTTGTTTGCACTCAAAAGGTTTTTTTTTTTCTTCTGGTTTTTCGGTTGCCCTTTTTTGCGTATTCTTTTGGCGGGCTTGCGTCCTGTGGACTTTTGGCCTAGTTGCTATGTTGCAAGGCAGATACTCGAATGCGTGCAACATATAGAAAATGAAAACTTTGTTCCTCTTTTCGATGAATAAATTTATGAGTCTCTTTTATGAGGAAAAAGATATTATAGGATTATTTTGATATCATATTCGCTATTTATTTATAGAGACATAAATATATACGTATTTTATTATTATCTTAAGTTTATGTTTATTAAGTAATTATATACAAATAAATTAAAAAGTAAATACTTAAGCCCACGGGGCTTTGGATTGACGGTGAATGAGTATTTTGTTTAGGGATTCCATGTGAAAAATTCACAAGTTCAAATCCCGCGTGGGTGTTTACCCCACAAGAATAAATAGTAACAATAAGAAGCAAAGACTTACATATCATACCTGGGAATTAAAACAATGTGAATAAAATAACATTGAACTTTTTTTTATAATATCATAACTTGCACTGGTTAATAGCCGGATCAAATCCTATAGTCTTGCCTTTTAAGGAACTAATAAATTGAGATGCCTACAGATTTACAATTTTACTCTTACATAAATAAAAGTGGGAAGTAACTCTTGGTAATCATGTTTATTTACATCTTATTCCTATCAATTTTTTTAATTCAACACCTTGACTTTTTAAGAAGATAACCACTTCTATGAGTGAATTGGTGATTTCTCCCATTTTCCATTACCTTCATTTCTCATCTTAAATATCTCATTTCATTTCTGATTGGATTCCACCGTTCATTTTTCTAGCATGGCATTTAATTCTATAGTATTAACCTTTTTTTATAATCCCGGAGCAATTCAAACCTCCCAGAGATTATAATTTGGTTATTACTTTTGTAGCCGAGTTTGACACGGTGTGGGCAGCTGGTGAAGAAGGGAATCAACAATTAAATAAGATTAAATTATGGTCATTACTTTTGTATCTGAGTTTGACAAGGTGTGGGCAGTTGGGTGAAGAAAGGAATCAACAATTGAAAGAATGTGTGACGAAAACTCCATCTGGCAGCGTTTGATCTATTTTTTGAATATGTTTTGAAATGATGGATGCACCTGATGCTCTTCTGAACAAGAGTTTTATTTGTAAATTTAGCGGGAAAAGCCATGCAAATTTTTATCAGTAAATTTAAAAGGAAAAAACATGTAGAGTTTAATTCCAAAAAAAGTTCAATCATTTGTGCTTTGCTAATCCTCGCGTCTTCCATATATGTAGACTGTAGGACTCATCCTTTTGAAACGTGTAGGGCTCATCCAACCCCTCTAAATTTTGTGTGGTTAGAAGGGCATGAGACATGCATACCCGCAAGGCTTACCTTATGTTGATCCAGATGGATTATTCTCGGTTTACGTTATATGGGTCCACATGGGTGATTCCTTTTAAGGTTGTAAGGGCAACCTTCTCTCTACTCTCTCTATTTGTGTGTATTGTAAATATGCGTTATTATATGCATTGTTTTCCAAGTTTTTCAATGTAAATTTTGGTAAAAGTTATAAAATATAGTAATTTTAAGGCCTTTTCTATAACAAAGCTACCACAGTTAGTGGTCAGGAATTGCAAAAGACGAACCAAAATTGAACATCTCTTTTAGCACTGTAAAATTTTGTGATCATAATGCACAATTAATTCTACAAATATTAAATATCCATTGGGAAGAATAGAATAGAAAATATTTTATTAAACGCCCGCAAAGCCAGATGGTCAACGAGATAAAGAGTTTACAGTTTTAGGATGCTATATATCATCTTGCACTTTCAGAAGGCCGCAAAGCTTGTATAGAATAACCATCTATTTCATGAAAAAACCATTCTCCCTTCTACCACATTGTTTTTCCTTTAGCTAAACTCATTTATTACATATATTTAGCTCCTAATATAGTGATTCAAAACACGAAAATATTTTCATACTCTCGTTTCGTGTTCATCATGCTTGTCTCACAGACCACATTTCATGTCACTCATGTTCCACAATTCCATTTTTGATTCCTTCATTCTTGGGAACTTACAACTCGTTCATGGATTTGGTTTTAGTGCCACTGTAGAACTGTACATGTGCCTTTTGACAAATGTATGATTCTGCCAAGTTTTTATACAACATCACCAAAATCCTTGACCAATTTCCAAAGGTACAGTGGCCTTGTACAAGTGGCTCCATCTTGTTAGCCATTTTTAGAAGAACCTTTAATTACATGTTATACTATGATATCAATTGTTTGTGTTACAATCATTTCAAAATCCTATAATTCTCATGGTTACAGTTGATATCTTCTTGTTGCATCAAAATCATTTCAAAATCTTTCTTTAATTCCAATTCAAGGATTGGGGTTTTCCTTTTTTTCATACTGCATTGTTGAAAGATAGTTTCCTTATAACTATAGGGTTAATTGAATATGATTAGTGTCCAAATTGTCTAAAGCAAGAAGAAAGGTTTAGACCTCTGAAGCTATAAATCTGGACTCAGAATAGTTAATGATCAAATTGCACAAAACCATTACATACATCAATTTAGATGGTTCAAAGTTGGACCAAGTCTGACTGAGTAGTATGACCCGTGTCCACGGGGTACTGGATAAACGGTGATCGGGTGCGCTGTTAAGGCACTCCTAGATGTTAAGTCACTGATTCAATTCCCCACCCTGTTTAGGTGTTAATCTTGGACATGACCATGATGTCGCCTCACCATTGCCGAACTTACAAAAAGAAAACAAGTAGTAAGACCTGTAAATGAATAGATGAAGAACAACAGGGACTCACAGATTCCAACTTAAGCTTCAAGTTTGCAATTCTCCTATCCAAATTTATCTTTATTTTCAAGGGAGTGCACAAGTAATCCTAACTATACAGAGCGGGTTCAGAAATATCGACAAACCTTGATGTGTGTATCTTTAAAGAAAGGCCAGTTTGTATTACGTTTGAAAGGCGTACAACCTGTTCCTGTGTAAGCAAATCTTTATTTAGCATGCTCTTCATATAATCCGACATCTAATGTTGCAGCGATTCTACTTTCAGAGACACACGTTCTTGCTTTCTTTCAGTTATTTTCTGATGGAGGTATTTTATTTGAACCAAATTCTGAGTTGATTTGCTTCTTGCAGCTAGTCGATGCTACCGAGCAGATGGTTTCCCTCAACAGACAACTTCCACTTTCTCATGGTGCTCTGACGAGCTAATCTCTCTTAATTTGGCTAAATCAAGAGAAAGGCCCCATTGTTTCTCCAACATAGACTTCTGAAGAAGAATTAGAGCCTCCAATGAATGTTCTTCCTGAAAAATCACATCGATTCCCAGGAAAATGGATGTTGTGCATGTTGTTTCATTGCTGGAAGGTGCCAAAAATTCACGAGAATCTCCCAGTGCCCTGGCAGTGATGAAAGTGGCGAGCCAAACCCACGCCGATTTCAATTGCAAATTTACCACATGCCTACTCCGTGACTTATCTGCAATGCCTACGTTTGCTCATCTTTGAGAGGTTAGCAGTGCGTCAAAGATTAAGGGCGATGGTATACAAGAATACAAATTACTACATGAGTATCTCGCCGACGAGCAGGGCCGAAGCCATATGATGACCACATCTCTCGCGCCGTGAAATTGTTAAAAAAATACAATAAATTATAGACACATGGCTTACTCTTATAAGCTTTGGACAAACGACGAAACCTGCGAGAGAAACGTGTAAAACATCGCTGCGGCTATATGTGTGTGTTTGCGTCTAGAGAGATAGAGAGAGCAAACCTCCAATGCGTTGACAATGTTATATACATACATACATACATGTATGTGTATAACTTGATGGACTATCGAAGAGATGCTTCCCCATATTCGTGGATGGCATCCCTATTAAAATTGTTGACCTAAACTAGTGTGCTTGTAATAATCCTCAACCCTTGAAATTGAGCGATGAACAGGTTGTTTGTAGAAACATAAATGAAAAATAGCATATACAAGTGAAAAGGAGATTGAACCGACAAAACATAACCCTCGTATCGACGATTTCCAAAAGGGAGAGTAATTTTCATTATCGTGTTTGAGCAGGTAACCTATTATGAGCAGAGCTCCAATTACAATATCAATTCAAGAAAGCATTTCAACGCTATTAATAAATTCTTAATGACAAAACCATAACTATCTTATGGGCCTTATTAGATTAAGTGACTACTCACAAACTATCTTATGGGCCTTATTAGACAAAGCTGGCCTCATACTTGAATTGACTAACTCCCAAGTACCCCTAATGTAGGTAGGTTGGGTCAATACCCTAACATGTCGCCCTCCTTTAGATGCAACATTGTCCTTAAGGTTGGAGGCATAAAAACTACTGCAAAATCGTTGTTTATTCCTATGTGCCATCTTTTGGCTGCATATCTTTCCATTGGATATGTACATCTCAAACGATGTGGTAGCATAGTCGACATTATATGGTGGCCAGTACTACTTCTGGCTATATCCAAATGGACCCTTCTTCATCGAGTTCCAATGGACTATTTTGCAATTTGCAGTGCAATCACACTTTCATCTTCAAACAAGGCACGTGAAACACGACATGTATCTTGAAGTGGGTTGCAAGAGCCAATCTGCAAGAAACTTGTCCAATCTACCTGAGGGTCTAATAGGGTCCCTAGAATTTTAGCGAGAGCCTCTGTCTTTGAGAGTTGTTTATTTATAGGGTTGAAGGTGAAGAAACACCTAGTCCCCTTCTCGGAGCGATGCGAGTCGGCTTTTTGTTTCGTGCCATTTTTTGAGCCAGAACCAAATTGTCCTTAAGTGTGTGGAGAATAGCTACTTTGGTGCGAAGCATTTGTATGTGCAATCCGGTTCAGGGAGTTCCGATGTGCTTTGTAAATATGAAGCCACTACTAGTAGTTTTTGGCAATAGACAACTTCATAAGGTGTTATTTTGGTAGCGCCATGCTAAGAGGCATTAAACCACCATTCTGTGAGGGGCAACCACTTTGCTCATTGGTGTTATCTATTTGAAGCGAAGCATCTTGGATAAGTTTCCAGGCACTTATTGACCACCTTTGCTTGGCCATCGATTTGAGGTTGATAATCGATGCTCATTTCCGAGCGTATAACCTAAAGTTCAAACTGCTCGTATATAAATTTGTCAGCGAATGTGGGATCTCGATTCGACACAATGGAAGCGGACATGCAATGTAACTTGAAAATTGGGTCCATGAAAACATGGATAATTGTAGAAGGCATGGGTGGGTGTGATAGGGTACAAAAGCGTGCACATTTGGAAAGGTGGCTGACAAACACCGTGATGATCGATTTGTTATATGCTTTCAGAAGTCCCATTATGAAATCCATGGAGATTTTGGTCCAGATATTGGCCAATATTGGCAGTGGTCGTACTACCCCAACGATCCTCATTATCTCACCCATTTTCCTTTAACAAGATGTGTGATTCCATCCCTTCCCTGAAGAAAGAGCGCATAGCTCCTTCATAGGTATGCTATAACCAAAGTGACCATGGTAAGAGATGAATGTGGCTCCATTAAGACTCGTTGTTTCAAAGCGGAATTTTGCACCAAAAGGACGCACCCTTTGTACTTGGAGGTATCTTGTTTCCATGTATATCCCTTGGGAGGATTGGGACCCTCCTAAAATAGTTGCATGGGTCGAGCCATTGTGTCGATTACCAACCATTCTTGACAACCTTTAACCAACCAATTCGGTAATGATTTCCTTTCTCCTCATAATTCAACAATAAAGCAGACTTCACATTGCCTTTAATTTTCCCCAAGGAAAAATCGTAATTTTATTCATAATGAGAAAAATCACAGGTTGTAGACGCTAAAGAGCATATGCATAATGACCAGATCCCGATTTCTCAGGATCTATAGAAAATCATCCAACAAACTAATCTATTCTTTTCTACCTTTCTTTTTTACCACTTTTCGCCAACCGCCAGTGTTGTGTGTGGATGTTACAATAGACCATTTGATTCTCTTTTGTAGTTGCTGGGAGTTCTTTGTGAGAATCAGAGCCTTATGATCCATGTATTCGTTTGTTGCCACTTACCCCTTTCCCAGGGGTGTGCTGCTCACTGTGCTGTTGTGGGATGGATTCACATTGCCTTTCTTATCTACGATCTCATAATCACACCAATCCATCTTAGTGACCCATTTGTGTTGGCCCATGCATGATAATGTACGGTCCAAAAATACTTCAAACTATGATGATGATCTTGATTTGGAAACACCTCCTGATAAGATATGTGTTCCAAGTCTCAACTACATGAAAGACGGCCATCATCTCTCTCTCACAGACGGATTCACCCAAATTTACGTCAACTGCGTCAACATAGCTCCCCGACCCCTACGTGATGCACCGCATTCGAGGACAAAAATCTTAGTGAAATCGGGCACTACTAAAACGGGTGCAGTGCTTGCGACTTACTCTAAAGCTAAAAAGGTCTGCTCGGCAACGTTATTCCATACAGACGCGTTTGTTTTTAGCACGGTTGTTAAGGTGGTTACCATAGTTATTCACAAACTTTCTTTAGTAGCATGTTATTCCGAGGAAGGGGTGCAAGCCCTTCGAAGTCTTAGTCTGTTGCCAATCCTATGTAGCTACAGCTTTGTTTGGGTCCACTTGCGGGGCCTTCCCGTTGACACCGTGGCAGAAGTATTTGACCTTTGAAGCCCCAAAGACATATTTTCCAGAATGTGTAAGGATCAACTGGTGGCCTTCAAGGAGTTACAGGGCGTATCAACATGTTCCACATGGGAGTCCCAAGTTTTGTTGTAGATCAAGATATCATTAAAGAATTCAAGCGCAAAAGTGCACGGGAAGGTTCATAAAATCTTGTTCATGAGGCTCCTAAAGGTGGATAAAGCACTACAAAGTCAAAAGGGCATCACTGAAAAATCATAATGGCATTCATGTGTGTGAAAGGTTGTTTTAGGGATGTCCATTTCCTTCATCTGTGTTTGGTGGTATCCTAAGTAAAGGCCCAGTTCAACGAAGAACTCGTCTCCATGAAGCTCATCTAAGAGATCGTTGATAACCAGTCTGGAAAATTTGTCTTTGGTGATCAACTGGTTGGGAGCCCAAAAGCCAAGGCACGTGTGCCAACTAACTCCATTCTCAAATACCAAGACCACGGTTAGTGAGGAAGGGATCTTATTGGGATGTATGACTCCAATCTCTGATAGTTCATGAATGATCATTTTCTATTTCATTCTTCTATGCAAATGGGTGTCTACCGGGACACATATTGGGTGGTTGACCACCTAGAACCGATAGGATGCCATGGTCATGGCCACCACATGAAGGTGGCAATGCACATGGCGTTTCAAATACCTATCGATGTTTAATTAGTATCATTGCAAATCATTGGGAATCTCTTGTGGGGGACCACTCACAACTCGTACGACATTGAATTGGGCAGTGAAATTGGAGCGGCCTTTGTCCAATAGCTTCTCCATACGACGAGAGTTGATGATTTCGAGGGAGTCAAACTTAATCCCTTTGAGTGCGTGCTCATGCCCTTCCTTATCGAAGATCATGTATGATTCCTTAAAGTCCATTGTAACATGGCCCAAAGTATGTGATCATTCGACACCGGGCATTGTGTGGCAGTGACCCATTTCAACAACTCACATGTGAGATTTGAGCTACTAGCATATGATATGAAGTTTTACATTTTCACATCGCCCCCACACTTCACTAACTTACAAGATGAGAGATTAGTGACTACACGACTAGACAAGTTAGTCACCACAATTATTTCAAGTGGATTACTACCAAATTCGAGCAATTTTAAGTGACCCCACTAAAAACGACTAACTTGAACGAAATCCATGCACGACATGGACATAACAATTGGTTCCCTCCGCCACTCTTCTATGGATAAAATTATGGGTGCCGCCGCGGTGAATGAAAACAATCACCTTGCGGTTGTTGACGCAACCAATCAACTTCAAAAGTTTGGGGTGCGAAAAAATGTCGGATAAGGCAGAGGGGAAAGTTTGAGGATCGTCACGAGGAGCTTCTGAAGTTGTTTATTCCCGAGGAGGAGGGCCCCAGTCATTGGAACTCGAGGTCACGAGCGTAGCGTGATTAGCCTTTGAAGGAAACACACGTTTGAAATAGTTCATGTCCTTTACATTTATGCCTGGGGAAATTGCTACCCATCGCGATTGCAGCAAAGTTTGAGGCATTGGTGTTCTACCATTTCTGCCCAGTAAATGGGAACCGAGGAGGGTGTTCCGTTTTACTGCCCTTGTTCTCTTGTTCCAATCCCGGATGATTGTCTTATAAAATTCTTCAATCTCTAAATTGGAAGGATCTGTAGGGTTGAGAATGACAACAACTTTTCCCGCTTGCTCCTGTAAAAGTGTAAAATTCGTAAAAACGTTATCCCTAGTTGACTTTGGATTTTTTTATTTATTATTTTTTTTCTTTCTTATCTTCTTCCCTCCTTTTGGCTTTAGACTACTTTGCTTTTTGGTTCACTGTCGATTGTGTCGGTGCTGTGTCCTATGGAGTTACTTCTGCGTGTGTGTGTGTAAAGATGAAGGAAGCCTTTGGAGGATCCCCCTTGTGCGCCATAACATCTGGATGAGGATTGGCGCGAACCACTAATCGTAAGAGTTACTAATAACTCTAAGGGACTCACCTTGATTTGATCATGTGATCTCCCTATTGACAACATGCCTTTGGCAGATGGTCCCACTGATTGCGCAAAGCATTGGGGCTAAAGTTACCAAGATCTCGCGGCTAGCCCCAAGAAACACTATGTAGATAGGCGCATATCGAGCCGAAAGAATTACTGTGCAGAAAGGCACACGTCCTACCCCAAGAATTATTGTGTAGAAAGGCACACATCCACAATAATAAACACCAACACTAGCATGTTACTAGGAATGAGGGCCATGTATTGAGTATAATAATAATGATGTAGGAAATTAGAGAGGGAATTGAATATAATAATAATGAAGTAGGAAATTAGAGAGGGAACAATTGACTGGATATTAATGGAGGGAAGGCTGTATCCCACATGCAAAGCGTGGATGAGAGTGATGAGAGGAAGGGGTATAGAAGGGGAAGATGGTAAGTAACAAAACATACTTACCTGGGCGGGGTCAATCGATGATCAAGAAGGTCGATGGCCTAGGAAGACCACTTCCATTGCACTTGGGAGGGGGGTTTACCTAGCATCTCCCATTGAGGAGAGTGCACGTCATAATTTGTGGCAGCGGAGGCTCGCGTTCGCGCGGCCTCCACACTATACTAAAAACGAAATGCGACCGAGGGCCTCCACACTATACTAAAAACGAAATGCTGCGACCGAGGGCCTCGGACGTGATCTATCATCTGACGTGATCTGACATCTGGTTACTAAAAACGAAATGCGACAGCTACTCGGACGTGATCTAACATTTGGTTACTGTATAAACTCGTGACAACTGCGTGGTCTCTGATTTTGATGAGGTGCCAGAGGAAACCAACTTAAAATCCTTGAATGGTTGAGGGAACGTTGTTCGTTATTGTTAGGTTGCTGCGTGAGAGGGTACCAACGCCATGCCTTGTGCAGCAGCAGTTAGTTACTCCCATTCATAGATTGATACCTGTGTTCCAATCTATTATATTATTCTGGTTTTAGAGTGATACCGGTGTTGGAATCTGTTCTGTTTTCTATCCGGAACTAATTACAATTTAGAGTAGAAATTCAATATTGCTTCCTACACTTGTCGCTCAACCCTAGTCTACTTGGTCAGCCCTCTCCCCTGGGAGCAATGCTGCAATTTATTTATTTGTACACTGTAACTCGAAAAGTTTCACAGCAAGGCAAACGTTTCTTGTTTGTTTGCATTTTCCTAGTAAACTTTTGGATCGTCATGATGTGTTTTCCGTGTTAAGGGGACGCAGTGTTTCTGCTCCTAATCCTTTTCAAGGAAAAAAACACGATATTTCTGATTCCTATTTGAAATAGAAATTTGTTAATTGTATATTTAGTATTTGAAATAGGAATTTGAATATCGATTGTATATTTACTGTTTTAAATCGAAATTTGAATTTGAATATGGATTGTATATTTACTGTTTCAAATCGAAATTTGAACATACATTGCGATGCGCCGAGCACTGAGAAAAAGGTGTGTCAATGTCAAAGCCTAACCCAAAAGGGCTATAATACTGCTTCTTGTTCTTCCTCCAGAAAGCCCAATTACTTCACACATCAAACGGATTTTGCCATATAGGCTCCTCTAACAAAAACTTGGATCCAGATCTTCCCCGTGGAAAAAACCAAAAAAGATTTATCAGCATCTGTGCTGCAGTTTTAGGCCGGTTGCTGTGGCTAGTCTCCTCATTGGGTGTTAACATGATAGGCCGCTCCCCTCCCTATGTGGTAAAACCACACCTGTCCAAACAGATAAAGGTTGCTTAGGAAGCTGACCACACCTGTCCAAACGGATAAAGCTTGCTTAGGATGCTCACCAGCGGAAAGATTGAACTCTACATATGCGTGTTGAAATTTTCTTTTAGTTGCTTGATCCTTTCCAAGAAGATTGGGGAAATGATCTGATTCTGGAGATTTACACGTTGCTATTGATCTAGGCAGCTATCTTGGAATCTCCCAAATTACACTCTAATATTGATCTAATCAGCTATCTTGGAATCTCCCAAAATTTGAAATCAGCTATCCAGTTGCCACCCTTATCCGCAACCACTTCTCGACGTTGTTAAATAAAAGCTAAAATGAAAAGTGTTGGAGCAATGCTCCATGTCTTTGAAATCAAAGCAAGTCAAAATCATCAATGTTGAACTTGGAAAGAGAGGTGATTTTATAAATATGGATGATACAGAATTTGTTGGAAAGCTGAAGAAACAGGACAGATGCCCAGTAAAGGAGGGAGACCTAGCAATCATGTCAAGATTGGGTTTTGTCAAATGAGGAGCTCAAGAAGAGGGTATGTATAGCTCCCAAAAATCTAGCTAGGAGTGGTATCGTTCTGTTTGTTGGCAGCGAATGATAAAATTCTATCTCCAAAGTACCAACAATAAGGGTGGGTTGCTTCCAAGATCTAAACAGATGCCTGGAGGAAAGAGGAAGATTCAATCATTCGCTAATACACTAAGGAAGGAAACCTAGATAGGATCCTGCATGATAACAATCACAAAAAACACTCGCTCAAACAGAGACAGAGATGGACAATATTATGTCAAGAGAAGCACAACATGCGAGTAGAGTTCCATAAGCTCGGGAGCCTGTGTAGATCATGTGGGGATACTAAGGCGTACATCTTAAATATCTCCTTGTCATCGACTTTACGCATTAGACCACTCATTGTGCTCCGCTCTGTATTTCCTTCTCCAGTGATGATTAATTTGATCAAGGGGTTTCCATGCCTCTCAAATGCTCTCGAGTGCCATGATGGATGGGCTCCAACCTCCAATGATTCATGAAAGATTCATGATTCCTTAATTGATCCCGGTTGAGTTTAGAGTCCCCTTCCAAGTTTATGCTTCTAGATGCAAATTTATGGACGCTTTAGTTCCTTCTTGGCGGGTTACTCTATATTTCCTATAACAGCATAGGATGGTTCTTCCGTGTGTTTTCTAATTACAAACCCAAAACCTGCATTACCAGGGCAACCCCTCGAAGAACCCATGAAAATGGATTTTAGAATGGAGACTTTTGCGCAACTGGACATACTTTCGTTGGAATTCTGGGATCTACAGCGTGAAATGTAAGTTTTCGATTCAGGAGAAACACTTCACTTATCATCAAGGGTAATGGTGGAAGAGTAAACAACAACGTCACAGATATTTGGCTCAGCGATATTACATGCATTGGAAACCAAAAATCCAATGTCAAATTGATTTTGTTTATCTTGAAAGGAAGGGAAAGACCAAAGTTCCAAATTTTCATGTCTATGTTCCCACCGAGTTTGGATTATCTCGGAAGAATGGGGAAGACCAAAGTTCCAAATTTTCATGTCTATGTTCCCACCGAGTTTGGATGATGTTCAAAGTGCCATTTGCCTTTGCCCAAAATGACTTCAGCAATCCTATATTTGTGGAGAAAATGCAGAAACAGGGTAACCATAATTCCTAGTTTTAAAAGGAGCCATTGACAGCTATTTGGAACAGTGAATGCGAGTTGTGAGTGCAACCGAGACCGAGACCAATGGGCAACTTGTGAGGAGGAGGACTTGGTCATGTTGCAGTTTTAATTGTTGTTTGTGGTTTCGAGTTTTAATTGTTGTAACAGCAACAGCCCTTGGAGGTTGCAAGCAATGTAATTTCCATTACCAGGATAACTAATAAAAAGGAAAACCTGCTGTGTCTGTTTCTTTAGATTGTTGAGTGCATGCTTGAGTTTGTGTCTGAACTTCCCAAGATGAGCTTCAAAATATGACATTATTATTCTGCAGATATGGCGCACTGTCGTCTGCCTTACGGACAAAATGAGTTCAACAATCCTGTATTCTTGAGCGCGCACCCTGAGAATCCCCCTATTCTGCCTTTTCGCAACAAGAAGAATTTCACTCTGTAAAGCCCAGCATCATCTCACTAACAATGAAAAGCCACGCGCCCTGCACTCTCCCTGCCAATCCCCCTATTCTGTCTTTTCGCAACAACAAGCATTCCACACTCTGTACAGCCCAACAGCATCTCACTGACAGTGAAAAAAAGATCCTTGAATGCCCTAAATACGTTGAAATTTCTGATAGAAATCAATCAAATTCACGCTGGAAACGTCGAAATTGCTGATAGGAATCAAAATCAAATTCACACTGGAAACGTCGAAATTGCTGATAGGAATCAAAATCAAATTCGCACTTGAAATTGCGGATAGGAATCAAAATCAAATTCACACTTGAAATTGCTGACTGATAGAAATCAATCAAATTCACACTGGAACGTTGAAATTGCTGGCTGATAGAAATCAATCAAACTCACTGGAACACGTTGAAATTGCTGGCTGATAGAAATCAATCAAATTCACACTGGAACGTTGAAATTGCTGGCTGATAGAAATCAATCCAATTCACACTGGAAAACCATAAAATTCGCTTCACGGCGTACATACATATATCTGGATTAAGAGACATGTACATACATATATATCTGGATTAAGAGACAAGGATCACTGTGCGTGACAGACGTGCCATAGACAATTGATAATCGAAAGCAAGGAGGAGGATATAAATTCCTTGCACAGAAAGAAAGCGAGGCGAGGAGTTGATTTAAATTCAGCGCAGAAAGGAGAACCGGAAGCAAGCAACGAGAGGCGAGGACTTGATTTAAATTCAGCGCAGAAAGGAACAGGAAGCAAGCAACGATTTAAACGGGGGACTAAACGACAAACCCTCCAGAAAACCAAACGCTCAGAGCACCACCATAACTTCTCTTCAACCGATTAAACAAACAAACAATTCGATTAATTAATAATATTTGTGTTGGTGTCGTTGGGGTGCGCCAGGCTGGTGCTGTAGTGCAACGCACAAGCGACGCCCGAGAGCCCCAATAGCAAGCTATTGTGAGTGGGCCCTCCCCCTAGAAAAATACATTTAATATCATGTGGTTCTATGAACCACGTATCAGATATTAAACTGATAAGAACAGATACTACACTTGATCTTAGCCAAAAGGCCGAGAAAGGTATGCTTTATCCCTTCTCTCTCCCTCCCTTTTCTACTACTCCCCCTCTCCTCTCCTTTACTCCTCCTTGCATGTGGTATATATACCTCACTTATATTCCCCCTCCCATAATACTTCTAATTTAAATAAATAAAACATGCCATGTACCATCAAATTTATAAGTTAATGTTTTTTATATTCTTACCATTGGAAACATGCCATGTCCCATCAAATTTATAAGTTCATGTTTTTTATATTCTTACCATTGGAAACATGCCATGTACCATCAAATTTATAAGTTCATGTTTTTTATATTCTTGCCATTGGATTGGTTTTTATAGGTTAATGTTTTTAATATTCTTACCATCTCCACTCTTTTCGCCTCATTGATTTCGGGGTGGTTAAATATCCTCTTTGATTCACTTTTGAAACACGCAATGCACTTGGAAGAATGAAAAAAAGTTCATCCAACACTATGCCCAAATAACCCATTAATGCCATCCACATTAGAATCTCGAATGTGCCATGTGAGGCCCATGTTACTCTTCCCAGGGTGCAAATAATGGAGGAGTACATGGAATTTTAATTTTAATTTTTTTTCCCCGGATATTAGAGACAAATGCAAATCTTGATGCAATGTGGGAGGAGAGTTCTACATTACCAACCTTAGATCCGAAACAACACCTAATGCGGGAGTGCTTTCCTCTTCTTTTTTCTTTTTCCCACCACCGCCACAGTAAGCAAAAACGATTCTCGATTAAGATGTGTCAAGCCTTGCCTGCTCAAATGGGGAAAGAAATTCGCATTCACACATCCACATCTATTACCACTGATGTGATCCATTCCACTATTTGGACCTTGTCGACCATTGTAGCAACTCTGGGCAGCTCAGTGCTAATTTGAGCTTTCCACGTCTTGCGTCGTTTGCGGGCATCAAACATCATTTTCGGCCCCGAAAAGTCCTATTTAAAATACGCACCATTTTATTCGTTCCTCGTCTCATTGTGAGCTCTTTTACGACCTTTGGACCCGATTCTCGTTTCATGCACAATAGTTATGGCCCCGACAAGTTGGCCATCGATTTTCCACCTTAGCCCATGTGACTCTTGGCCTTCCATGCTTCATCTGCTCCCCTTCTTGTCTTCATTTATGGCTCAGTTCTTTGTAAGCACGATGAACGCATTCTTGCCTTTTGGGGAGGGTGTCGCGCATGAGAGTAGCTAAGCATCTCTCCTTAGAGATCGTCACTGCCATGCAATCGCCCATTTGATAATAATACTTTCATTCTCCCACGAATGTGTGTCAGTTGTGCTTCATTCTATTTCCTTGCTTCTGCCATCCAGGTTATTTAATTGTTCATACACAGATTAATTTCCATCAATTAGTGTGTGTCCACGGATATCCACCTCCATCTGAACCAACGGCGTCGGAGACACGTGCTGCTCGATGCATGCCCCTCTAACAAGATTAGGGTAGAAGTAGCTTGGTCAATCGACGTTGCTTGCCTAGATAACATCCTATGGTAGAAGAAAACAGAGCGACATATCCCATCACGTTGTTACTCCAAGGCATCGTGAACAATCAAGGAATCTAGACGTTGAATTAGTGAGCTAGGATATTGCAACAACTCTCCACCATCATGGGTTCCTCTTCTTCATCGAGCCTTCCCATCAACAGAGATACGCATTTCCAGATATAAGCTAATATGGACATCCCTCTATTTGAAGGAAGGAGATGCATATGCCTTAAAGCAGTCGTTGAATTACCTATAGTCGCTAATAGCTTCTCGGGTGAGGAGAAAATTAGAACCACGCCCCCTGTGTCCAACATTAGTGGGACACCCATCGTCAACGAGCACTGTAGACGAAGAAGTGTGAATAAGGCACATACATTGCATGGGGTGATTTTGAGGGTGCCCTCAAGGAGGAATATTACCACGTGGGGAACTGCAAGGACCAATACCCCAGATGGCTACAACGCCACCAACGTCAAGATAAGGCTATATAGGACTATACCAACAACTTCTATAGCTCGCCTACAAAACCACAAAACAAACCAGTGTGGAGTTCTCAAGTGCAGTGGAGGCTTGCAAAAGTATATGCGTATTATCATGTAGTCGTTGGACATCTCAATGTGCTTGGGAGCGACCTATAGACATGTGGTTAAAATTAAGGAGAAGTTTGAGACAAAGGTAAAACAAGGTTTTGCCTTGAAACAAATCACGAGCACCTATGACTTGGAATCAACAACTCGATCGCTCGTATTCCTTTCACGTAGTGTACTTTCCCACTTTCAGCGCACGACAGTCTTGAACATTGCAAAAACATCCATGATCCTTGACTTGGCACAACCAAATCCCCGCGGACTCAAGAAAAAGGCTCCAGAGGGGAAGAGATAACCCTTGGGCTATGAGAGCATGAGCTCCGTTCAAAGCTATCCATCACATAGAAACCTCAAAGGACCACTTTCAATCTGAAGATGAAGATTCCCACAATATGTCTTTGGAGATGAAATATAAGCGCACGCTCACTGACGTGGACAAGATCAAATTGACCTTCAAGGTGCAACACATTTACAGTAGTACAACATATTGATAACATAAAAACAATGAAGTAAACAATGACTATGGTTGTTCAAAGTCTCCCCTCAAAGGATTTGTATCGAGCACAAACAGTAAGCGTCCCCTCGGTAACGCAAACACAACATCATCATCCAACTATTCATTACAAGAAGACAAGGAAAAAGATATTCCCCTTGTTGTGAAAGCTCAAAAGGTGATGAGTTTACGGTCACTGTAAAGGCATTAGAATAAACGTTGTCCTCCTCGTAAAAGCTTTAAAATGGAAGATTTTTTTGGTATTGTAAAGGCGTTTTTGAAACAGATTCTCTTGCTTGGACTCGAACATGGGTCTCTTTAATGAGACTTGAGTATCCAAATCAATTTAAATACAACGACGCACATTTAGATGTAAATGGAAGTAATTTAAAAGGCATTTAAATTTAAAACTTTAAAAATTCATAGATGTTGTAGTTTTTTTGCATCAATAATTAATCACCGAATCGCTAGAATTTGTCCAAGGCAACGCAACCCAGATTCCCAATGGATGTTTGTCATTGAAGACCAACAAGTGTATATCTGCAACTTCTGGAAGCATCCTAATCGGCCATGCTAGGTGCGATGATGATTTGAAATATGACTACATGGCTGAGATGAAGATCCCACCAACAAACCAAAAGCAAAGCCGAACCTCGTCGAGGACACGAGGCTTTGTAGGAAGTACATAAGGTGTTATTATGGCACTGCTCTTATTTATGCATAAACTTCACTAAAAGGATGTTGAGTTTTTATTCTCGAATGACTCCTGGGAATCTTTTGATTCGTTGAAGAAGAAGCTAGTCAAAGCTCTCACTCTAGGAATTCCTAATGTGGACGTCCAGTTTAGTGCGCGAGTTGACGTTGGGAATATTGGTGTTTATGTCATCTTACCTCAGCCCCGGGAGGGAAATATTGACCTCCCTCATTATCATGTCAAGATAGAGCATTACACGAATTATAAATATCAAAGAAAGTAGTCATTCCAACAATAAATGAGGGAATCTAGTCTTTCTGCTTGTTAGAGGCAGATGCAACGGGAGCAGGATCTTCAGCAATAGCCCCTGGCATTCCATATAGCTCCAGAGTCAAGGTGTAAGGACCTGCGGTTCTTACCACGAACGAAATGCGAAGTGCGAAGGTTTGGCAAGCAAAAGTGCGCACGAGCTGGCAAATACAACCGAATGAACACTTGGAGCGCGCGTACAAGTAAGGAGCGGTTGCATATATTTATAAGGATGGACGAGGGCATTCATCCTTGATAAGCCGACGATGGAAGTTTGCAAGTTCGGGCGTTGGTTGGATAGGCCGACCGGATGAATTAGCTAAACGACGAGTCGACTGGATAAGAAAATACAGGTCGGCCATCAATGGCACGACCATCCATGAAGCGTATATATTGGCGCGTTAAGGATGGCATTTGGGCATCATTCGAACTTCGCTCATCCAATGAAGGAGAAGTGCGCAGAACAAGTATAGCCGCAGCAATAGAAGGGAAGGCGCAGAACGGTGATGCGCCCAACCTTGGGCGAGGCTACACGAAGAAGAACGCATTGTCTCGGTTTTGGGTGAGGGCGCGGGTAGAGGTGGCCTGCCGCTCGGGTGAAGGTTGACACGGGTTCTTGGGTGGCTCGGGTGAGCGCCCGCCCGTCGTGTAAACATAAAATGGTGGAACGTTGGTGAAGCCGGTGGAACGTTGGTGAAGCCGGGTGAACGGTGGAACGTTGGTGAAGCCGGTTGTGCGTAGGAAGGGGGTGTCTTGGTGACTTGGTGGAGTCACCAACCCGTCGTGCACGAAAACAAGGTTCGGTTGTGAAGTGCAGAAAGCAGCTTGTGTGAGGGTGCGCCTGCCCGCCTTGGGCAAGGAAATCTTGGTTATCACACGAAGGTGTGATGAAGTTGTAAAATTGGCTAAGTATGAAACTTGGTGTTTCCAAGTATACTTGTAAAGCTTTGTAATATTGAAAGACTGCATAATATGTTATTTTGGCAGACTCATTGTTCAGGGGGTTGCCCCTCCCTTTATACTGTGAAATTGTGTTCTCATTTATAATTGCTGATGATAATGAATGTGTATGGGTGTTCATTGGTATAAAGGAAACATTAATAATACTTGGTTGCGAAACACAAACTAAGTAGGATAAGTGGTTAGGCGTAGTCCACGAACATAAGTATTGGTGAAAAGAAAGTGTTCTGTGGTGCCGCACCTCACCAAAGCGGTTGAAAGACTACCGCCGGCTTGGGGGCGTGACAATTGGTATCAGAGCAAGGTTGCTCGTGACGAAGTGACAGATGGTATTGAAGCTGATTCGGGGTTGAGGAAGCTTGATAGTTGGTGATTGAGCAAGGTTGCTCGTGACAGGTACTTGCAAGTGAAGGAAGCCGATTTCACATACAAGTGGAACAAGAGCTGGTTTATGTTTTGCAGGGAACTTGGAGAAGGCTGAAAGGCGAAGATGGTGGATGAACCTATGATAGGTGAATCTAGCCATAATGCAGGTGAAGTCTTCTGGTACAAAGTGTTGGAACAAATGAGTAGATGGAGTTCTAACTGGGTTTCGATGAAGGCTAAGAATATGAAGATTCGAGAAAGTTGTTCGAAGCTAAGGAAGGAACTTGAAGAACTCAGGTCCCAATGCAAAGGTACGATGGATGATGAACTCAAGGAACTTGACAAGGAGATCCAACAGAATGGACTTGATCTTCAAGAGCTCTTGGATGAAAGAGCCCGGTTGAGGAAAGAAAGTGCCATGGTGGAGATCGAAATCAAGCGACTTGAGGAGGAGATGAAGAAGAAACTTCTTGGTAAGAAGGTTATAATTGAGCAGGATGAGCTCGACTACATTGACAGGCTGGGGACTCACTACCGAGACAATCCAGAGGATGTTCGGAAGCTTAGTTCCATGAAGGCAGTCGATGGACACTTGGTTGGTGCACTTAAGCAGGATGCGATGGATGACATCCAGGATCGAGTTGCTTAGAAGAGCCAAGTAAGGAAGTGAAGTACCTTAGGAGGAATGTCAAGTTGGAGCACAAGCCAATTGACACTTTTGAGGTCGAATTCTTGAAGAAGGTTGCTGATGTGAGACACAAGATAAAGCCGACAGAAGGAGGTGATGCCTTGAAGCTGAGTTTTGTGCAGGTGACTGTGAAAGGCAAGAGATTTGCAGCTTTGGTGGATACAGGGGCTACTCATAGCTTCTTAAGCAGGAAAGCAGCAAAGTCTTTTGGGAAGAAAGCAAAGATGGAGAGGGAATGGAGTGCTTTCAAAGCAGTCAACTCTACCATGAAAGCTGTTATTGGTGTAATGGAGAACACTCAGGTGAGAGTGGGATCGTGGTTTGGAAAGTTGGACTTGAGGATCGTGGACATGGATGATCATTCTATGGTACTGGGGCAAGATTTCATGAGGCTTGCACAAGCCATACCAATGGTAGACCGGGACATTCTCTTGATCACAGCTGGAGGAAGAACTATGTTGGTTCCGATGAATAGAAGGAGTTGCTTGGGGTATAGACCGAGGATGAATTCTATGACTTTGTATCCCAAAGATCCGAATGTGAAGCATGAGGATGTGGAGCAAAGAGGACTTGGGAGTATGACTCAAACAACGAAGGAAGGGAAGTTGATTGACTTCGTTGCAAGAGTGAGGAAGAAGGAAGGAAGTGAGAGGACAATCTCACGAATCAGGGAGCACTTGACAGAGACATCTTCTACTGATGATCTTCACAATGGAGTTGCAGATGAAGGGAGTCCGAGTACTACTTCAGAAGCAGTGGTTGGCCATCGATTTTCCACCTTAGCCCATGTGACTCTTGGCCTTGCATGCTTCATCTGCTCCCCTTCTTGTCTTCATTTATGGCTCAGTTCTTTGTAAGCACGATGAACGCATTCTCGCCTTTTGGGGAGGGTGTCGCGCATGAGAGTAGCTAAGCATCTCTCCTTAGAGATCGTCACTGCCATGCAATCGCCCATTTGATAATAATACTTTCATTCTCCCACGAATGTGTGTCAGTTGTGCTTCATTCTATTTCCTTGCTTCTACCATCCAGGTTATTTAATTGTTCATACACAGATTAATTTCCATCAATTAGTGTGTGTCCGCGGATATCCACCTCCATCTGAACCAACGGCGTCGGAGACACGTGCTGCTCGATGCATGCCCCTCTAACAAGATTAGGGTAGAAGTAGCTTGGCCAATCGACGTTGCTTGCCTAGATAACATCCTGCGTAGAGGAAAACAGAGCGACATATCCCATCACGTTGTTACTCCAAGGCATCGTGAACACTCAAGGAATCTAGACGTTGAATTAGTGAGCTAGGATATTGCAACAACTCTCCACCATCATGGGTTCCTCTTCTTCATCGAGCCTTCCCATCAACAAAGATACGCATTTCCAGATATAAGCTAATATGGACATCCCTCTATTTGAAGGAAGGAGATGCATATGCCTTAAAGCAGTCGTTGAATTACCTATAGTCGCTAATAGCTTCTCGGGTGAGGAGAAAATTAGAACCACGCCCCCTGTGTCCAACATTAGTGGGACACCCATCGTCAACGAGCACTGTAGACGAGGAAGTGCGAATAAGGCACATACATTGCATGGGGTGATTTTGAGGGTGCCCTCAAGGAGGAATATTACCATGTGGGGAACTGCAAGGAGCAATACCCCAGATGACTACAACGCCACCAACGTCGAGATAAGGCTATATAGGAATATACCAACAACTTCTATAGCTCGCCTACAAAACCACAAAACAAACCGGTGTGGAGTTCTCAAGTGCGGTGGAGGCTTGCAAAAGTATATGCGTATTATCATGTAGTCGTTGGACATCTCAATGTGCTTGGGAGCGACCTATAGATATGTGGTTAAAATTAAGAAAAAGTTTGAGACAAAGGTAAAACAAGGTTTTGCCTTGAAACAAATCACGAGCACCTATGACTTGGAATCAACAACTTGATCGCTCGTATTCCTTTCACGTAGTGTACTTTCCCACTTTCAGCGCACGACAGTCTTGAACATTGCAAAAACATCCATGATCCTTGACTTGGCACAACCAAATCCCCGCGGACTCAAGAAAAAGGCTCCAGAGGGGAAGAGATAACCCTTGGGCTATGAGAGCACGAGCTCCGTTCAAAGTTATCCATCACATAGAAATCTCAAAGGACCACTTTCAATCTGAAGATGAAGATTCCCACAATATGTCTTTGGAGATGAAATATAAGCGCACGCTCACTAACGTGGACAAGATCAAATTGACCTTCAAGGTGCAACATATTTACAGTGGTACAACATATTGATAACATAAAAACAATGAAGTAAACAATGACTATGGTTATTCAAAGTCTCCCCTCAAAGGATTTGTATCAAGCACAAACAGTAAGCGTCCCCTCGGTAACGCAAACACAACATCATCATCCAACTATTCATTACAAGAAGACAAGGAAAAATATATTCCCCTTGTTGTGAAAGCTCAAAAGGTGATGAGTTTACGGTCACTATAAAGGCATTGGAATAAACGTTGTCCTCCTCGTAAAAGCTTTAAAATGGAAGATTCTTTCGGTATTGTAAAGGCGTTTTTGAAACAGATTCTCTTGCTTGGACTCGAACATGGGTCTCTTTAATGAGACTTGAGTATCCAAATCAATTTAAATACAACGACGCACATTTAGATGTAAATGGAAGTAATTTAAAAGACATTTAAATTTAAAACTTTAAAAATTCATAGATGTTGTAGTTTGTTTGCATCAATAATTAATCAGCGAATCGCTAGAATTTGTCCAAGGCAACGCAACCCAGATTCCCAGTGGATGTTTGTCATTGAAGACCAACAAGTGTATATCTGCAACTTCTGGAAGCATCCTAATAGGCCATGCTAGGTGCGACGATGATTTGAAATATGACTACATGGCTGAGATGAAGATCCCACCAACAAACCGAAAGCAAAGCCGAACCTCGTCGAGGACACGAGGCGTTGTAGGAAGTACATAAGGTGTTATTATGGCATTGCTTTTATTTATGCATAAACTTCACTAAAAGGATGTTGAGTTTTTATTCTCGAATGACTCCTCGGAATCTTTTGATTCGTTGAAGAAGAAGCTAGTCAAAGCTCTCACTCTAGGAATTCCTAATGTGGACGTCCACTTTAGTGCGCGAGTTGACGTTGGGGATATTGGTGTTTATGTCATCTTACCTCAGCCCCGGGAGGGAAATATTGACCTCCCTCATTATCATGTCAAGATAGAGCATTACACGAATTTTAAATATCAAAGAAAGTAGACACTCCAACAATAAATGAGGGAATCTAGTCTTTCTGCATGTTAGAGGCAGATGCAACGGGAGCAGGATCTTCAGCAATAGCCCCTGGCATTCCATATAGCTCCAGAGTCAAGGTGTAAGGACCCGCGGTTCTTACCGCGAACGAAATGCGAAGGTTTGGCAAGCAAAAGTGCGCACGAGCTGGCAAATACAACCGAATGAACACTTGGAGCGCGCGTACAACTAAGGAGCGGTTGCATATATTTATAAGGATGGACGAGGGCATTCATCCTTGATAAGCCGACGATGGAAGTTTGCAAGTTCGGGCGTTGGTTGGATAGGCCGACCGGATGAATTAGCTAAACGACGAGTCGACTGGATAAGAAAATACAGGTCGGCCATCAATGGCACGACCATCCATGAAGCGTATATTTTGGCGCGTTAAGGATGGCATTTGGGCATCATTCGAACTTCGCTCATCCAGCGAAGGAGAAGTGTGCAGAACAAGTATAGCCGTAGAAATAGAAGGGAAGGCGCAGAACGGTGATGCGCCCAACCTTGGGCGAGGCTACACAAAGAAGAACGCATTGTCTCGGTTTTGGGTGAGGGCACGGGTAGAGGTGGCCTGCCACTCGGGTGAAGGTTGACACGGGTTCTTGGGTGGCTCGGGTGAGTGCCCGCCCGTCGTGTAAACATAAAACGGTGGAACGTTGGTGAAGCCGGGTGAACGGTGGAACGTTGGTGAAGCTGGGTGAACGGTGGAACGTTGGTGAAGCTGGTTGTGCGTAGGAAGGGGGTGTCTTGGTGACTTGGTGGAGTCACCCGCCCGTCGTGCACGAAAACAAGGTTCGGTTGTGAAGTGCAGAAGGCAGCTCGTGTGAGGGCGCGCCCGCCCGCCTTGGGCAAGGAAATCTTGGTTATCACACGGAGGTGTGATGAAGTTGTAAAATTGGCTAAGTATGAAACTTGGTGTTTCCAAGTATACTTGTAAAGCTTTGTAATATTGAAAGACTGTATAATATATTATTCAGGCAGACTCATTGTTCAGGGAGTTGCCCCTCCCTTTATACTATGCAATTGTGTTCTCATTTATAATTGCTGATGATAATGAATGTGTATGGGTGTTCATTGGTATAAAGGAAACATTAATAATACTTGGTTGTGAAACACAAACTAAGTAGGATAAGTGGTTAGGCGTAGTCCACGAACATAAGTATTGGTGAAAAGAAAGTGTTCGGTGGTGCCGCACCTCGCCAAGAGCGGTTGAAAGACTACCGTCGGCTTGGGGGCGTGACAGTTGGTATCAGAGCAAGGTTGTTCGTGACGAAGTGACAGATGGTATTGAAGCTGATTCAGGGTTGAGGAAGCTTGATAGTTGGTGATTGAGCAAGGTTGCTCGTGACAGGTACTTGCAAGTGAAGGAAGCCGATTTCACATACAAGTGGAACAAGAGCTAGTTCATGTTTTGCAGGGAACTTGGAGAAGGCTGAAAGGCGAAGATGGTGGATGATCCTATGATAGGTGAATCTAGCCATAATGCAGTTGAAGTCTTCCGGTACAAAGTGTTGGAACAGATGAGTAGATGGAGTTCTAACTGGGTTTCGATGAAGGCTGAGAATATGAAGATTCGGGAAAGCTGTTCGAAGCTAAGGAAGGAACTTGAAGAACTCAGGTCCCAATGCAAAGGTACGAAGGATGATGAACTCAAGGAACTTGACAAGGAGATCCAACAGAATGGACTTGATCTTCAAGAGCTCTTGGATGAAAGAGCCTGGTTGAGGAAAGAAAGTGCCATGGTGGAGACCGAAATCAAGCAACTTGAGGACGAGATGAAGAAGAAACTTCTTGGTAAGAAGGTTGTAATTGAGCAGGATGAGCTCGACTACATTGACAGGCTGGGGACTCACTACCGAGACAATCCAGAGGATGTTCGGAAGCTTAGTTCCATGAAGGCAGTCGATGGACACTTGGTTGGTGCACTTAAGCAGGATGCGATGGAGGACAAGCTTGAAGGAAGTCAAGCTGATCCAGGATCGAGTTGCTTAGAAGAGCCAAGCAAGGAAGTGAAGTACCTTAGGAGGAATGTCAAGTTGGAGCACAAGCCAATTGACACTTCTGAGGTCAAATTCTTGAAGAAGGTTGCTGATGTGAGACACAAGATAAAGCCAACAGAAGGAGGTGATGCCTTGAAGCTGAGTTTTGTGCAGGTGACCGTGAAAGGCAAGAGATTTGCAGCTTTGGTGGATACAGGGGCTACTCATAGCTTCTTAAGCAGGAAAGCAGCAAAGTCTTTTGGGAAGAAAGCAAAGATGGAGAGGGAATGGAGTGCTTTCAAAGCAGTCAACTCTACCATGAAAGTTGTTATTGGTGTAATGGAGAACACTCAGGTGAGAGTGGGATCGTGGTTTGGAAAGTTGGACTTGAGGATCGTGGACATGGATGATCATTCTATGGTGCTGGGGCAAGATTTCATGAGGCTTGCACAAGCCATACCAATGGTGGACCGGGACATTCTCTTGATCACAGCTGGAGGAAGAACTATGTTGGTTCCGATGAATAGAAGGAGTTGCTTGGGGTATAGACCGAGGATGAATTCTATGACTTTGTATCCCAAAGATCCGAATGTGAAGCATGAGGATGTGGAGCAAAGAGGACTTGGGAGTATGACTCAAACAATGAAGGAAGGGAAGTTGATTGACTTCGTTGCAAGAGCGAGGAAGAAGGAAGGAAGTGAGAGGAAAATCTCATGAATCAGGGAGCACTTGACAGAGACATCTTCTACTGATGATCTTCACAATGGAGTTGCAGATGAAGGGAGTCTGAGTACTACTTCAGAAGCAATGGTTGGAGAAGATTATGCAGGTAGAGATCTGGCTGGTATAGTGGATTTTTTCAAGTATGCCATGGGCATATATGACTTTCAGTTGACGAAGGACAAGCTAAGTGAGCTTGGGTGCACATGTGAGGAGGTTGAGGCGGTGCATAGATATTTGAAGACACATTATCAATCTGATACATGGGTGGATGAGAGTCAGGGAGGAAACTTCCTGGCCCTCCTTTCTCTTTAGACAACCTTGGAGATGGGTTGGTGCAGTGACCTTGATAGGAAGGGGCTGCACCACCTTAGCAAGGGGCCTTGCGAGGAGGCTTCTTTATGACAGATTTGCAGACTTGGATGCGGATGACCAAATGTTGGGATGGAGTCTATATGGGTTGGACATCATGGACAACTAGAGTCATGGACATCAAGTTGGAGACATGGAGCATGACAGTTACGCAGGGACATTATGCAGGAGCATGAGTAGATGTGTCATTCATGGACATTCTATGGGGAATGCCAAAGCAAAGGATGTTGTGCAGATGCTGTTGTGACATGGAGATGTATGAGCCAGTGGAGAGGTTGTACACTCTTGTGCAACAAGGCCATGGGCTGAACATGTTGCAGATGGGATGGAGTTTCCATGGACCTGAGCATGGGAATTGGACAGGATCTTGATGAGTCTGAGATGTGGCAGAAGTCAGGGAAAGACTGATGGTGGCATAAGGATGTGCATTCTTGTGGTTTGGGCGTATGGTTGGATTAGCTACCCTACTAGTTCGAGTCATGAGGGGTACCAGTGTGCAGAGGTATGTTGGCATCAGGACGAGGCAAAGTTGGCACATGGTAGAAGTGTGTTGGCATCTGTTGAAAGACTACAGGATGAGGACGAGGCATGACAGAGACGGTAGTTCTACATATGTTGCAGGGATGCTTGTAGTATGTGGAGGAGTTGATATCATGGATAAGACTGTTCGGATATGAAAATCTTGATCTTCGTGGATGGCTACCCAGATGGCATGTTGTCGAGGACGACAACGACTTCAGGTGGAGGAGGATGCAAGGACCTGCAGTTCTTACCACGAATGAAATGCAAAGTGCGAAGGTTTGGCAAGAAAAAGTGCACACGAGCTGGCAAATACAACCAAATGAACACTTGGAGCGCGCGTACAAGTAATGAGCGGTCGCATATATTTATATAGGATGGATGAGGGCATTCATCCTTGATAAGCCGACGATGGAATTTTGCATGTTCGGGCATTGGTTGGATAGGCCGGCCCGATGAATTAGCTAAACGATGAGTCGACTGGATAAGAAAATACAGGTCGGCCATCAATGGCACGACCATCCATGAAGCGTATATATTGGCGCGTTAAGGATGGCATTTGGGCATCATTCGAACTTTGCTCATCCAACGAAGGAGAAGTGCACAGAACAAGTATAGCCGCAGGAATAGAAGGGAAGGCGCAGAACGGTGATGCGCCCAACCTTGGGCGAGACTACACGAAGAAGAACGCATTGTCTCGGTTTTGAGTGAGGGCGCGGGTAGAGGTCGCCTGCCGCTCGGGTGAAGGTTGACACAGGTTCTTGGGTGGCTCGGGTGAGCGCCCGACCGTCGTGTAAACATAAAACGGTGGAACGTTGGTGAAGCCGGGTGAACGATGAAACGTTGGTGAAGCTGGTTGTGCGTAGGAAGGGGGTGTCTTGGTGACTTCGTGGAGTCACCCGCCCGTAGTGCACGAAAACAAGGTTCGGTTGTGAAGTGCAGAAGGCAGCTCGTGTGGGGGCGCGCCCGCCCGCCTTGGGCAAGGAAATCTTGGTTATCACATGGAGGTGTGATGAAGTTGTAAAATTGGCTAAGTATGAAACTTGGTGTTTCCAAGTATACTTGTAAAGCTTTGTAATATTGAAAGACTGTATAATATACTATTCGGGCAGACTCATTGTTCAGGGAGTTGCCCCTCCCTTTATACTATGAAATTGTGTTCTCATTTATAATTACTGATGATAATGAATGTGTATGGGTGTTCATTGGTATAAAGGAAACATTAATAATACTTGGTTGCGAAACACAAACTAAGTAGGATAAGTGGTTAGGCGTAGTCCACGAACATAAGTATTGGTGAAAAGAAAGTGTTCGGTGGTGCTGCACCTCGCCAAGAGCGGTTGAAAGACTACCGCCGGCTTGGGGGCGTGACACAAGGTATGTGGCGGTCGATCCTATCCATCCCGATGTCCTGTTTGTGTAGCTAGAAAAGAATTTTCTGCATATCTTTTTTGCTATGTTGCAGGAAACGTAGGGCAAGGGGGCGTTTCCGTACGGAAATGAGTACGAAACGCTGAAACACGTGTGCTACGGCCCTGAAACGCGTTTCAGGCCGTACTGCAATGTTTCACGAAACTAAAACGTGGCCAGTACGGCCTGAAACGCGTTTCGTGGCCGTACGACTCACGTTTCAGCTTTTTACTTGTGTTTTTTTTTAAATTTGTTTTCTAATTTATTTTTAGGTTATCCTAGTGACTTCTAGTTGCTTCTAGATGCCTGTCTAAAGTTATAAAAGTGAACTTTTGCCCTAATGTTGATATGCAGTTCATGGTAATGTTACATTCTTAAAGTAAAAGTGATATTCTCCTTTATTTTTCATTTTCGTCGTTTTACTTAAATTTTTAACATTACCATGAAATGACTCAGGATGTTTGAGAGTGGTTCCCCCCTCATTGGATTTCATATGGAGAAAGTAGAATTTTAGATCTCACTCAAAATCCAGCAGACTTATCTGTTTTTCAGGATTTCCGGATTCGGGGGATTGCAATGTTTCCATTGGATTTTATCATGCACTAGGGTATGGAACTTGTATTTAATCAAGAGAACCAAGCCCTCTATACAGGGGAGACTCCCAGTAATGAAGAACATGTAGGGTACTAGCGTATGAAACTTGTATTTAATCAAGAGCACTAAGGTCGTTCGACTACGTAGGAGGAGACTCCCAATCAAGCACAAGACATGAAATTAGAAATTTCTCGTAGCTGATTTTGGATATTTCTATTTTAATTATGTGATCATTCATGAGCAAATGTGATGTAAATTTAAAGACTTATAGTTTATGCATTGACAATTGACAATTTTATCATAATGTAATAAATTAGAATGTATCATATATGCTTTATGATTGCACATATTTCTTAAATGTCCTTATATATATATATATATATATATATATATATATATATATATATATATATATATATTCGCATTTCCTCGTTTCCAAAATTTGGGGAGGTCGCGTTTTGTATCGGTTCCCGTTTCAGAAACTCGTACCCGTTTCCCCGTTTCGTGCAACCTAGCTTTTTTGTAATTCGGCAGTCACTGGACTATAACCGCCATCCCCACAGAGATTTGTTCCATCGCCTTACCAAGTAGGCTCTTCATTAAGTAATATAGGTAGAGTATATGTTTAAACTGAGTAATTCTCCCTCGAGTATTCCCTGGATCTGGGACCAACTCCCTCCAATTATCCAGCTCATCCTCGGACTCGCTTTCTTGCTTAATCTCTGCTTCCGAGTCTTCCATCAACCTCTGAATTCCCGCGTCCGTCCCTTCTCGGCATGCCGTTGTTTCCTCTGTGATGAGGTGCTCTACAGATTTACGACCCCTGTGAGCTTCTGACGTGCTCGACCCCTTGTTTATCCGGGGGGTTGGGCCTCTTCTACAGCGCCCACGTCCTCTCGTTGCTCGGGCCATAACCTATTCAGTACAACCCTGTTGACACCCAAACGAAGTTAGATTCATCGAACTTTTCTCAACACATCACCTTTTCCATTCATGAATTTCCTCTCTTCCATACTTGTTTGCAAGAGTGTAATTGTAACCCAAAGCCCGTAGATGCCAGAGGAGGGTTGGTTTCAGACTCTTCTCCCACGGCCCGTCATAGTATCCCCCCCTGCTATGGATTATATGTCGGTCGTCCCGCTGCATCTCAAGCCGAGCTCACAAGCCCTTCCAGAGCCTGGCAAGACTCCTGCAATTATTCCATCTCCTTGCACCCTCAGCCAGCAAATGAGAGTCATGGCTTCGCTTGTCCCTCCTGTAAGTTTGCCACACAGGGTTCCTAGCTTTGCCTTCAGTGCAATGCCGGTTCCCACTCTCCCAATGGTTTCTATGAATCCTACTGTCGTGGTTATAGTCCCATCCCCTTGCCCTCAGCTCTTTCCTGCCTCTCTCTATATCTCTCGCCCCCCCTGGAATTGCAATGTCACTCTCCCTTATCCCCCTGGCCTTACAAACAAAGCATAGACCCGCATAGCTTCGCAGCCCGCACTTGACCACTTCGCACCCATGGTTCTGACTCAATTGGGAAAGAATAAAAATGTAGAACTCGGCCATGGCATGCCCTTGTCGCCACCATTGCCACCCATAAAATTCTAATCCCCATTGCGTCGGGCGCTTGCCCCTCCATTCCCCCCAACAGAACCCCAACCAGATCATAGAATCAACACAGAGACAAGACCAAATTACATACCCGAATTCAGGCTTTTGTTTGCGACCAAGGCTCCACTCTTGCCGTCGACCTTCCCAGGATTGAATCGCCTCGCTTCTCCACACTCGTTCACACCTGCCCTGCAAGTTGAATGGCCTTGCCTTCTCCACCACCCTACCTTATTCCCTTCCCCGCCACCTTGCCCACTTACCATCCATGCATTCATTCCGAAGGACACCGCACCCCCTGCCTTGAGCATGTGGGGGGTGACAGTCGTTGTGGCCCTCGTACTACGCATATCAACTCCCAGCTTGGCCTCTCTGGCATCGACCCGCATCCCGATCGGGGGAATTTAAATTAAACATTTATATAAACCTTTAATAAAATTAAACTTTGATTTTTTTTGTATGAAACTTTAATATTGAAAATTAATTTAAATTCAAATTTTAAATGACTCTTATAATATTTTAATTTATGAAGAATTTTATTGCATTGAAAAAGATGTATTATAAATTTTATTATTAAAAGTATTAGAACACAGATATAGAAACAATCAAATTATGTGTGTGTGTGTGTGTGTATAATTTTGTAGTATTCTTTCACATTATAAATTAATCCTACTTTAATTAACCTTAAAAACAATATAAAATTTTAAGACAAACCTTTTTCGCGCTATCTCACTATCCTATTAGAGTAGGATTTATATATGATACAATGATATTCGAAATCATATGTAATGCAAGTTTTAGAGATCTATAACTCACCTCACTAGTTTTGCTTCCCAACTATTTGCGCTTTTCTATTACCACACTTATATTGTCTTAAAATCTTAGGTATGATCAATTCACTTCAAATAACAGACTTCCAAAAACAATGGTCATAATTTCCCATCTCATAGAGTGTTAGAGATCGTGTACCTATCTAATGGATATTATCGTGAATGCCTATGAGAACTCCGCATACAATAAACGTGTACAAATATATATGTGCAAGCAGTAAACATGCACGGATATACACATACATACAATAAACAAGCTCACAAATAAGTGATCTCGTACAAACGGGTTGCCTCTTCAATGTTATCTTAATTATAAGAATCACACATGACGGTAATATCACAATGAAGCCCATCATTTTGAGAGGACCCCCTCAACGTATGAGGAAAACCCAAAACCTTTTTGATAAATGGCCAACCGAAGATGAAATTGAAAAGTGAATCTTACCGAGAGGAAGAATTAAAGCATAGATTGGAGGCACAAAACGTTTCAAAGGGATCTTTCTCGACTTCCTTCTAAACTCCTCTCTACATCACAAATAAACCACAAGAACCCTCTCAATATTACAATGGATAATTTCCATTGGATGTTTATCTTTCATTCTGAAGCGAAAAAAAATCGAGTTCATCACAGAAAAAATTAACGGAGCTACGAATTGAAAAGAATCAAACAAAAAAGAAAAATGCACGGCCAAAACAGACGGGTCTGGCAACGCTCAGCTAGCCGCCATTGATTTTACATTGAAAAGTAGAGAGCGTGTACGAAGCTCGCGTTAAAATATTGTGCAAAACACTTTCCACGATACAATAAGGATAATGACTATATGCCATCTCAAAAAATGACACTGCCTCGAATTAATCACATAACCTGCATGCTTCGAGTGGAAGATAAAACAATAAGTTGTACAACCACCAATTTAAACTGCAACACATTCAAGAAATCCTTAAATTATAAGGGAGGAATCTTTTAACTCCTACATAATCTATAAAGCTATGCCATAAATGTGAGCGTAGTGAAGAGATCCTTTTCAAAAGAAAACCAATAAGAGATGACATAACTATATATAGTCATTGTCCTAAAGGTACTTCAAGTGGGGCATCTTTCAACCCGTAGGCAGAATTGTCTGGTTTAGCTTACTGTCCGATGTTGTATGGAATTTTAGGGATGTCCTTGACAATTTTTTGACCTTGACCTCTCTCGTAACTGCTACTATAATCAAGATCTTTAGAGTTCCTTCACTCACATTTATGAGTGGGAGATGTCACTCACCCTTGAGTTCCTCTAGATGGGCCTGCATCCCACAATAACTATGTAAGTCTATTGATACAACGAGGGCAGTAAATGATGCAATAGGGCGACCGACATTCCTCTTGTTATATAAAGACTAGCTCTCACAACTGTGTAATTAGAGATAGTGGGTCTACGTTACCTTATTTATATGGTTTGGTGGTAGAAGTTACTTGTAGGCATGTATTATGAATGTATATAACATTATTTACTTTAGTGTTAACTATAGTATTTATTGATAAGAACTATTAACTAATTTTACATTTAGATTTATTAAATAATCATATAGTTAACCATAATTATTATTATTTATTTTAATAATTAATTAATGTAACTTGATTTTTTTTAGTTAAATAATAATAATAATAATAATATTATAGGATTATTTTGAAAGTATGGGGTGTTGAGGGCTCTAGCAATTTTTTCCTCCGTCGGCTAGTTACATTCTACGTTTCGTCTATGAGGGGGCCCTAGCGCCACGACCCCTTCTTCCTCTCTACGCTAGTCGGCCTGGCTGGTTGGTGCTTCCTAGGTGTTGGCGTTGGTTGTTGTTGTCGTCGGTGGGTTGACATCCTCCTTTTTCCATACTTCCCTCTTGTGCGGTATCGACCTTGGGTCTTATGGGTTTGTCGGTGGTGCTCAAATGCATGTGGGGAGTTGAGGGGGTGGCCCTGCCTTTGTCACATGCCCTGTTTCGTGCCTTTTCCACATTTCTATTGTGCTTGCCTCGTCGACATTTCTCTATGGTCATTTCTCGCTGGGGATGTCCTGGGGTTTTCGCTTGGGTGCCGTCTCATTTTTTATTTGTTGGGGGGCTGTTGCGGCCCATTTTTCTTAAGGATTATTCGGCGGCCTATGCCCAACCAATGGCTAGTATGTTGGCTAACATTTGCTAGGGTTTACTCGCTTGTTTTTGTTTGCACTCAAAAGGTTTTTTTTCTTCTTCTTCTGGTTTTTCGGTTGCCCTTTTTTGCGTATTCTTTTGGCGGGCTTGCGTCCTGTGGACTTTTGGCCCAGTTGCTATGTTGTAAGGCAGATACTCGAATGCGTGCAACATATAGAAAATGAAAACTTTGTTCCTCTTTTCGATGAATAAATTTACGAGTCTCTTTTCTGAGGAAAAAGATATTATAGGATTATTTTGATATCATATTCGCTATTTATTATTTATAGAGACATAAATATATACATATTTTATTATTATCTTAAGTTTATGTTTATTAAGTAATTATATACAAATAAATTAAAAAGTAAATACTTAAGCCCACAGGGCTTTGGATTGACGGTGAATGAGTATTTTGTTTAGGGACTCCATGTGAAAAATTCACAAGTTCAAATCCCGCGTGGGTGTTTACCCCACAAAAATAAATAATAACAATAAGAAGCAAAGACTTACATATCATACCTGGGAATTAAAACAATGTGAATAAAATAACATTGAACTTTTTTTTATAATATTATAACTTGCATTGGTTAATAGCCAGATCAAATCCTATAGTCTTGCCTTTTAAGGAACTAATAAATTGAGATGCCTACACATTTACAATTTTACTCTTACATAAATAAAAGTGGGAAGTAACTCTTGGTAAGCATATTTATTTACATCTTATTCCTATCATTTTTTTTAATTCAACACCTTGACTTTTTAAGAAGATAACCACTTCTATGAGTGAATTGGTGATTTCTCCCATTTTCCATTACCTTCATTTCTCATCTTAAATATCTCATTCCATTTCTGATTGGATTCCACCGTTCATTTTTCTAGCATGGCATTTAATTCTATACTATTAACCTTTTTTTATAATCCCGGAGCAATTCAAACCTCCCAGAGATTATAATTTGGTTATTACTTTTGTAGCCGAGTTTGACACAGTGTGGGTAGCTGGTGAAGAAGGGAATCAACAATTAAATAAGATTAAATTATGGTCATTACTTTTGTATCTGAGTTTGACAAGGTGTGGGCAGTTGGGTGAAGAAAGGAATCAACAATTGAAAGAATGTGTGAAGAAAACTCCATCTGGTAGCTTTTGATCTATTTTTTGAATATGTTTTGAAATGATGGATGCACCTGATGCTCTTCTGAACAAGAGTTTTATCTGTAAATTTAGCGGGAAAAGCCATGCAGATTTTTATCAGTAAATTTAAAAGGAAAAAGACATGTAGAGTTTAATTCCAAAAAAAGTTCAATCATTTGTGCTTTGCTAATCCTCGCGTCGTCCATATATGTAGACTGTAGGACTCATCCTTTTGAAACGTGTAGGGCTCATCCAACCCCTCTAAATTTTGTGTGGTTAGAAGGGCATGAGACATGCATACCCGCAAGGCTTACCTTATGTTGATCCAGATGGATTATTCTCGGTTTATGTTATATGGGTCCACATGGGTGATTCCTTTTAAGGTTGTAAGGGCAACCTTCTCTCTACTCTCTCTATTTGTGTGTATTGTAAATATGCGTTATTATATGCATTGTTTTCCAAGTTTTTCAATGTAAATTTTGGTGAAAGTTATAAAATATAGTAATTTTAAGGCCTTTTCTATAACAAAGCTACCACAGTTAGTGGTCAGGAATTGCAAAAGACGAACCAAAATTGAACATCTCTTTTAGCACTGTAAAATTTTGTGATCATAATGCACAATTAATTCTACAAATATTAAATATCCATTGGGAAGAATAGAATAGAAAATATTTTAGTAAACGCCCGCAAAGCCAGATGGTCAACGAGACAAAGAGTTTACAGTTTTAGGAGGCTATATATCATCTTGCACTTTCATAAGGCCGCAAAGCTTGTATAGAATAACCATCTATTTCATGAAAAAACCATTCTCCCTTCTACCACATTGTTTTTCCTTTAGCTAAACTCGTTTATTACATATATTTAGCTCCTAATATAGTGATTCAAAACATGAAAATATTTTCATACTCTCGTTTCGTGTTCATCATGCTTGTCTCACAGACCACATTTCATGTCACTCATATTCTACAATTCCATTGTTGATTCCTTCATTCTTGGGAACTTACAACTCGTCCATGGATTTGGTTTTAGTGCCACTGTAGAACTGTACATGTGCCTTTTGACAAATGTATGATTCTGCCAAGTTTTTATACAACATCACCAAAATCCTTGACCAATTTCCAAAGGTACAGTGGCCTTGTACAAGTGGCTCCATCTTGTTAGCCATTTTTAGAAGAACCTTTAATTACATGTTATACTTTGATATTAATTGTTTGTGTTACAATCATTTCAAAATCCTATAATTCTCATGGTTACAGTTGATATCTTCTTGTTGCATCAAAATCTTTCTTTAATTTCCAATTCACGGATTGGGGTTTTCCTTTTTTTCATACTGCATTGTTGAAAGATAGTTTCCTTATAACTATAGGGTTAATTGAATATGATTAGTGTCCAAATTGTCTGAAGCAAGAAGAAAGGTTTAGACCTATGAAGCTATAAATCAAGGAGTGATTAATTGGTCCTTTTAGCTGCACTGAAAATAGCAAGTTTTCCTCTTTATGGAGGCAGAAAATGTGACAACTCACAAGAATACATCCTACTTGAGTATAGCTTAAACAATTTTTAGCTTTCTTGGTCCTAGTCTGGACTCAGAATAGTTAATGATCAAATTGCACAAAACCATTGCATACATCAATTTAGATGGTTCAAAGTTGGACCAAGTATGACCCGTGTCCACGGGGTATTGGATAGACGGTGATCAGGTGCGCTGTTAAGGCACTCCTAGATGTTAAGTCACTGATTCAATTCCCCACCCTATTTAGGTGTTAATCTTGGACATGACCATGATGTCACCTCACCATTGCCGAACTTACAAAAAGAAAACAAGTATTAAGACCTGTAAATGAATAGATGAAGAACAATAGGGACTCTCAGATTCCAACTTAAGCTTCAAGTTTGCAATTCTCCTATCCAAATTTATCTTTATTTTCAAGGGAGTGCACAAGTAATCCTAACTATACAGAGCGGGTTCAGAAATATCGACAAACCTTGATGTGCGTATCTTTAAAGAAAGGCCAGTTTGTATTACGTTTGAAAGGCGTACAACCTGTTCCTGTGTAAGAAAATCTTTATTTAGCATGCTCTTCATATAATCCGACATCTAATGTTGCAGCGATTCTACTTTCAGAGACACACGTTCTTGCTTTCTTTCAGTTATTTTCTGATGGAGGTATTTTATTTGAACCAAATTCTAAGTTGATTTGCTTCTTGCAGCTAGTCGATGCTACCGAGCAGATGGTTTCCCTCAACAGACAACTTCCACTTTCTCATGGTGCTCTGAAGAGCTAATCTCTCTTAATTTGGCTAAATCAAGAGAAAGGCCCCATTGTTTCTCCAACATAGACTTCTGAAGAAGAATTAGAGCCTCCAATGAATGTTCTTCCTGAAAAATCACATCGATTCCCAGGAAAATGGATGTTGTGCATGTTGTTTCATTGCTGGAAGGTGCCAAAAATTCACGAGAATCTCCCAGTGCCCTGGCAGTGATGAAAGTGGCGAGTTAAACCCACGCCGATTTCAATTGCAAATTTACCACATGCCTACTCCGTGACTTATCTGCAATGCCTACGTTTGCTCATCTTTGAGAGGTTAGAAGTGCGTCAAAGATTAAGGGTGATGGTATAGAAGAATACAAATTACTACATGAGTATCTTGCTGACGAGCAGGGCCGAAGCCATATGATGACCACATCTCTCGCGCCATGAAATTGTTAAAAAAATACAATAAATTATAGACACATGGCTTACTCTTATAAGCTTTGGACAAACGACGAAACCTGCGAGAGAAACTTCCCCTTATAAACGCCTTCAATGTAAATATAATTATTGGTAGTTATTGTTTCTATTGATAATAGCACATATTCATATTAATTACACATTTCTCAAGTAATTATATAAAGAATTAGTTCAATAATATACCAAAAAACATGCATATCAGTGATGGTTAGTAAAACATCGCTGCGGCTATATGTGTGTGTTTGCGTCTAGAGAGATAGAGAGAGAGCAACCCTCCAATGTGTTGACAAGGTTATATACATACATACATGTATGCGTATAACTCGATGGAATATCGAAGAGATGCTTCCCCATATTCGTGGATGGCATCCCTATTAAAATTGTTGACCTAAACTAGTGTGCTTGTAATAATCCTCAACCCTTGAAATTGAGCGATGAACAGGTTGTTTGTAGAAACATAAATGAAAAATAGCATATACAAGTGAAAAGGAGATTGAACCGACAAAATATAACCCTCGTATCGACGATTTCCAAAAGGGAGAGTAATTTTCATTACCGTGTTTGAGCAGGTAACCTATTATGAGCAGAGCTCCAATTACAATATCAATTCAAGAAAGCATTTCAACGCTATTAATAAATTCTTAATGACAAAACCATAACTACTTATGGTCCCGTCATTAATGAGTTCCAACCACCCAGTGTTTCATATTTGGTAAGCACGACTCTTTTAGATTAAGTAACTACTCACAAACTATCTTATGGGCCTTATTAGACAAAGTTGGCCTCATACTTGAATTGACTAACTCCTAAGTACCCCTAATGTAGGTAGGTTGGGTCAATACCCTAACATGTCGCCCTCCTTTAGATGCAACATTGTCCTTAAGGTTGGAGGCATAAAAACTACTGCAAAATCATTGTTTATTCCTATGTGCCATCTTTTGGCTGCATATCTTTCCATTGGATATGTACATCTCAAACGATGTGGTAGCATAGTCGACATTATATGGTGGCCAATACTACTTCTGGCTATATCCAAATGGACCCTTCTTCATCAAGTTCCAATGGACTATTTTGCAATTTGCGGTCCAATCACACTTTCATCTTCAAACAAGGCACGTGAAACACGACATGTATCTTGAAGTGGGTTGCAAGAGCCAATCTGCAAGAAACTTGTCCAATCTACCAGAGGGTTCAATAGGGTCCCTAGAATTTTAGCGAGAGCCTCTGCCTTTGAGAGTTGTTTATTTATAGGGTTGAAGGTGAAGAAACACCTAGTCCCCTTCTTGGAGCGATGCGAGTCGGGTTTTTGTTTCATGCCATTTTTTGAGCCAGAACCAAATTGTCCTTAAGCATGTGGAGAATAGCTACTTTGGTGCGAAGCATTTGTATGTGCAATCTGGTTCATGGAGTTCCGATGTGCTTTGTAAATATGAAGCCACTACTAGTAGTTTTTGGCAATAGACAACTTCATAAGGTGTTATTTTAGTAGCGCCATGCTAAGAGGCATTAAACCACCATTCTGTGAGGGGCAACCACTTTGCTCATTGGTGTTATCTATTTGAAGCGAAGCATCTTGGATAAGTTTCCAGGCACTTATTGACCACCTTTTCTTGGCCATCGATTTGAGGTTGATAATCGATGCTCATTTCCGAGCGTATAACCTAAAGTTCAAATTGCTCGTATATAAATTTGTCAGCAAATGTGGGATCTCGATGTGACACAATGGAAGCGGACATGCAATGTAACTTGAAAATTGGGTCCATGAAAACATGGATAATTGTAGAAGGCATGGGTGGGTGTGATAGGGTATAAAAGCATGCACATTTGGAAAGGTGGCTAACAAACATTGTGATGATTGATTTGTTATATGCTTTCAGAAATCCCATTATGAAATCCATGGAGATTTCGGTCCAGATATTGGCCAATATTGGCAGTGGTTGTACTACCCCAACGATCCTCATTATCTCACCCATTTTCCTTTAACAAGATGTGTGATTCCATCCCTTCCCTGAAGAAAGAGCACATAGCTCCTTCATAGGTTTGCTATAACCAAAGTGACCATGGTAAGAGATGAATGTGGCTCCATTAAGACTCGTTGTTTCAAAGCGGAATTTTGCACCAAAAGGACGCACCCTTTGTACTTGGAGGTATCTTGTTTCCATGTATATCCCTTGGGAGGATTGGGACCCTCCTAAAATAGTTGCATGGGTCGAGCCATTGTGTCGATTACCAACCATTCTTGACAACCTTTAACCAACCAATTTGGTAATGATTTCCTTTCTCCTCATAATTCAACAATAAAGCAGACTTCACATTACCTTTAATTTTCCCCAAGGAAAAATGGTAATTTTATTCATAATGAGAAAAATCACAGGTTGTAGACGCTAAAGAGCATATGCATAATGACCAGATCCCGATTTCTCAGGATCTACAGAAAATCATCCAACAAACTAATCTATTCTTTTCTACCTTTCTTTATTACCACTTTTCGCCAATCGCCAGCGTTGTGTGTGGATGTTACAATAGACCATTTGATTCTCTTTTGTAGTTGCTGGGAGTTCTTTGTGAGAATCAGAGCCGTATGATCCATGTATTCGTTTGTTGCCACTTACCCCTTTCCGAGGGGTGTGCTTCTCACTGTGTTGTTGTGGGATGGATTCACATTGCCTTTCTTATCTACGATCTCATAATCACATCAATCCATCTTAGTGACCCATTTGTGTTTCCCCATGCATGATAATGTACGGTCCAAAAATACTTCAAACTATGATGATGATCTTGATTTGGAAACGCCTCCTGATAAGATATGTGTTCTAAGTCTCAACTACATGAAAGACGACCATCATCTCTTTCTCACAGACGGATTCACCCAAATTTACGTCAACTGTGTCAACAAAGCTCCCCGACCCCTACGTGATGCATCGCATTCTAGGAAAAAATTCTTAGTGAAATCAGGCACTACTAAAATGGGTGCAGTGCTTGGGACTTACTCTAAAGCTAAAAAGGTCTACTCGGCAACGTTATTCCATATAGACGCGTTTATTTAGCACGGTTGTTAAGGTGGTTACCATAGTTATTCACAAACTTCCTTTAGTAGCATGTTAGTCCGAGGAAGCGGTGCAAGCCCTTCGAAGTCTTAGTCTTTTGCCAATCCTATGTAGCTACAGCTTTCTTTGGGTCCACTTGCAGGGCCTTCCCATTGACACTGTGGCAGCAATATTTGACCTTTGAAGACCTAAAGACATATTTTCCAGAATGTGTAAGGATCAACTGGTGGCCTTCAAGGAGTTACAGGGCATATCAACATGTTCCACATGGGAGTCCCAAGTTTTGTTGTAGATCAAGATATCATTAAAGAATTCAAGCACAAAAGTGCACGGGAAGGTTCATAAAATCTTGTTCATGAGGCTCCTAAAGGTGGACAAAGCACTACAAAGTCAAAAGGGCATCACTGAAAAATCATAATGGCATTCATGTGTGTGAAAGGTTGTTTTAGGGATGTCCATTTCCTTCATCTGTGTTTGGTGGTATCCTAAGTAAAGGCCCAGTTCAACAAAGAACTCATCTCCATGAAGCTCATTTAGGAGATCGTTGATAACCAGTCTGGCAAATTTGTCTTTGGTGATCAACTGGTTGGGAGCCCAAAAGCCAAGGCTCGTGTGCCAACTAACTTCATTCTCAAATACCAAGACCACGGTTAGTGAGGAAGGGATCTTATTGGGATGTATGACTCCAATCTCTGATAGTTCATGAATGATCATTTTCTATTTCATTCTTCTATGCAAATGGGTGTCTATCGGGACACATATTGGGTGGTTGACCACCTAGAACCGATAGGATGCCATGGTCATGGCCACCACATGAAGGTGGCAATGCACATGGCATTTCAAATACCTATCAATGTTTAATTAGTATCATTGCAAATCATTGGGAATCTCTTGTGGGGGACCACTCACAACTCATACGACATTGAATTGGGCAGTGAAATTGGAGTGGCCTTTCTCCAATAGCTTCTCCATACAACGATAGTTGATGATTTCGAGGGAGTCAAACTTAATCCCTTTGAGTGCGTGCTCATGCCCTTCCTTATCGAAGATCATGTATGATTCCTTAAAGTCCATTGTAACATGGCCCAAAGTATGTGATCATTCGACACCGGGCATTGTGTGGCAGTGACCCATTTCAACAACAAACATGTGAGATTTGAGCTACTAGCCTATGATATGAAGTTTTACATTTTCACATCGCCCTCCACACTTCACTAACTTACAAAATGAGAGATTAGTGACTACATGACTAGACAAGTTAGTCACCACAATTATTTCAAGTGGATTACCACCAAATTTGAGCAATTTTAAGTGACCCCACTAAAAACGACTAACTTGAACGAAATCCATGCACGACGTGGACATAACAATTGGTTTCCTTCGCCACTCTTCTATGGATAAAATTATGGGTGCCGCTGCGGTGAATGAAAACAATCACCTTGCGGTTGTTGACGCAACCAATCAACTTCAAAAGTTTGGGGTGCGAAAAAATGTCGGATAAGGCAGAGGGGAAAGTTTGAGGATCGTTATGAGGAGCTTATGAAGTTGTTTATTCCCAAGGAGGAGGGCCCCAGTCATTGGAACTCAAGGTCACGAGTGTAGCGTGATTAGTATTTGAAGGAAACACATGTTTGAAATAGTTCATGTCCTTTACATTTATGCTTGGGGAAATTGCTACCCATCGCGATTGCAACAAAGTTTGAGGCATTGGTGTTCTACCATTTCTGCCCAGTAAATGGGAATCGAAGAGGGTGTTCCGTTTCACTACCCTTGTTCTCTTGTTCCAATCTTGGATGATTGTCTTATAAAATTCTTCAATCTCTAAATTGGAAGCATCTGTATGGTTGAGAATGACAACAACTTTTCCCGCTTTCTCCTGGCAAAGTGTAAATTCGTAAAAACGTTATCCCTAGTTGACTTTGGATTTTTTTATTTTTTATTTCTTTCTTATCTTCTTCCCTCCTTTTGGCTTAAGACTACTTTTCTTTTTGGTTCATTGTCGATTGTGTCTGTGTTGTCTCCTATGGAATTACTTCTGCGCGTGTGTGTGTAAAGACGAAGGAAGCCTTTGGAGGATCCCCTTTTGCACCATAACGTCTCGATGAGGAATGGCGCGAACCACTAATCATAAGAGTTACTAATAACTCTAAGGGACTCACCTTGATTTGAACATGTGATCTGCCTTTTGACAACATGCCTTTGGCAGATGGTCCCTATTGACAACATGCCTTTGGCAGATGGTCCCATGGATTGCGCAAAGCATTGGGGCTAAAGTTACCAAGATCTTGGACGTGATCTAACATCTGGTTAGTGTATAAAATCGTGACAACTACGTGGTCTCTGATTTTGATGAGGTGCCAGAGGAAACCAACTCAAAATCCTTGAATGGTTGAGAGAATGTTGTTCGTTATTGTTAGGTTGCTGCGTGAGAGGGTACCAACGCCATGAACGACATGCCATGTGCAGCAGTTAGTTACTTCCATTCATAGATTGATAATACCTGTGTTCCAATCTATTATTCTGGTTTTAGATTGATATCGGTGTTTGAATCTGTTTTGTTTTCTATCCCCAACTAATTACAATTTAGAGTAAAAATTCAATATTACTTCTTACACTTGTCACTCAACCGTAGTCTACTTGGTTAGCTCTCTCCCCTGGGAGACGCGGGTTCAAGTCCTAGAAATGCTGCAATTTATTTTTTTGTACGTTGTAACCCGAAAAATTTCACAACAAGGCTAACGTTTCTTGTTTGTTTGCATTTTCCTAGCAAACTGTTGGATCATCATGATGTGTTTTCCGTGTTAAGGGGACACAGTGTTTCTGCTCCTAATCCTTTTCAAGGAAAAAAACACGATATTTCTAATTCCTATTTGAAATAGAAATTTGTATATATATATATATATATATATATATATATCTATATATATATAGTATATTTACTATTTCAAATAGAAATTTGAATATCGATTACATATTTACTGTTTTAAATCGAAATAGGAATGTGAATATCGATTGTATATTTACTGTTTTAAATCAAAATTTGAATTTTAATATCGATTGTATATTTATTGTTTCAAATCGAAATTTGAATTTGAATATCGATTGTATATTCACTGTTTTAAATCGAAATTTGAACATACATTGCGATGCGCCGAGCATTGAGAAAAAGTTGTGTTAATGTTAAAGCCTAACCCAAAAGGGCTATAATACTGCTTGTTGTTCTTCCTCCAGAAAGCCCAATTACTTCACACATCAAACTGATTTTGCCATATAGGCTCCTCTAACAAAAGCTTGGATCCAGATCTTCCCTGTGGAAAAGCCAAAAGAATGAAACAGCGCAGATTTATCAGCATCTGTCCTGCAGTTTTAGGTCGGTTGTTGTGGCTAGTCTCCTCGTTGGGTGTTAACATGATAGGCCCCTCCTCTCTCATCCCATCCCATCCCATCCCTATGTGGTAAAACCACACCTGTCCAAACAGATAAACGTTGCTTAAGATGCTCACCACACCTGTCCAAACAGATAAAGCTTGCTTAGGATGCTTACCAGCGGAAAGATTGAACTCTACATATGCGTGTTGAATTTTTCTTTTAGTTGCTTGATCCTTTCCAAGAATCAAAACTAGTTGAAATGATCTAATTCTGGAGATTTACACGTTGCTATTGATCTAGACAGCTATCTTGGAATCTCCCAAATTACACTTTAATATTGATCTAGTCAGTTATCTTGGAATCTCCCAAAATTTGAATTATGTACACCCCTTTTCCCGTTGCCACCCTTATCCGCAACCACAGAGAATTCAGTTTTGCCTAGTTATGTGTGCCCTCTCCCAATGCTTATTTGAAACAATTTCTTTTTAATCTTCGTCCGAATATAAAACTCCTCCTGAGTCCCGCCCCAACTTAGTGTGTCTTGCTCCCTTTTATTTGGATTCTTTCTCAATCCTTCTATTTAGATACATAGATTTTTTTTTGCCGACAAAACATGTGCATTATCTTCTGGCTATAGATTTCTTATCGTTTGGTAAAGGCCATGAGTAGACATTTTTCCATTCTTGAACCTCTGATGGCACTCACAACTATGTTGTGGAGCATGTAGCCAACAAAGAGAGATTGGAAACCATGGTTACTAGCACATGTTGTGGTTGATTTTCTCACCTATATTTGACTGGGAATGGCCAAATCATATTACTGTACTTGGAGCTTGCACTGTGGTTTGAATGTGATCAACCCACATGCAACGGATTGATCGTGCCATCATGGGTGGTCGGTGTTCAGCATTTGGGTCTGTATTGCATGTGCATCGCATGGAGAATAAGCTTGTGATTGTGGTTATGTTATGTAAGTTCCAATCACATAGCTATGTACTCGCCTCTGGGTGGTCGGTGTTCAGCATTTGGGTCTGTATTGCATGTGCATCGTATGGAGAATAAGCTTGTGATTGTGGTTATGTTATGTAAGTTCCAATCACATAGCTATGTACTCACCTCTCGCGAGGATAGGAAGACTTGACAAGAGTAGCTACGAAAATATAAGTGTCCATCAATTCCCAGATTGATATGCAATGGTTTGCCTTTTTGCTCTGATCTTTTTAGTGTATGCGTCTAATAACTCCACAGAGTTTGGATGCAGGATCATTTCTTGGCAAATGCCACCTTCCCACCTCCCCCTGCTTTGTCTCATTGTAATGCAATTTAAGTGTCCATCAATTCCTATAGTAGCTACAAAAATATAAGTGTCCATCAATTCCCAGATTGATATGCAATGGTTTGCCTTTTTAATCTGATATTTTTAGTGTGTGCATGTAATAACTCCACAGAGTTTGGGTGCAGGATCATTTCTTGGCAAACGCCACCTTCCCACCTCCCCCTGCTTTGTCTCATTGTAATGCAATTCAAGTATCCATCAATTCCCAGATTGATATGCAATGGTTTTCCTTTTTGATATGATCTTTTTAGTGTAAGCATGTACTAACTCCACAAAGTTTGGGTGCAGGATCATTTCTTGGCAAATGCCACCTTCCCACCTCCCCCTGCTATGTCTCATTGTAATGCAATTTTTATGCAAGGAGACTTCAAATTTTCCAGCTACAATGCGAGTGCATAATGTTCTAATTAAAAACAAAAAGAGAAAATAAATCTCGCTGGTCTTCAGAAATACGGTCATGTTAAATAAAGCTAAAATGAAAAGTGTTGGAGCAATGCTCCATGTCCTTGAAATCAAAGCAAGTCAAAATCATCAATGTTGAACTTGGAAAGAGAAAGGTGATTTTATAAATATGGATGATACAGAATTGTTGGAAAGCTGAAGAAATAGGACAGATTCCCAGTAAAGGAGGGAGACCTAGCAATCATGTCAAGATTGGGTTTTGTCAAATGAGGAGCTCAAGAAGAGGGTATGTATAGCTCCCAAAAATCTGGTTAGGAGTGGTATCGTTCTATTTGTTGGCAATGAATGATAAAATTCTATCTCAAGTACCAATAAGGAAGGGATGCTTCCAAGATCTAAACAAATGCCTGGAGGAAAGAGGAAGATTCAATCATTCGCTAATACACTAAGGAAGGAAATCTAGATGGGATCCTGCATGATAACAATCACAAAACACTTGCTCAAACAGAGACAGAGATGGACAATATTATGTCAAGAGAAGCACAATATGCGAGTGGAGTTCCATAAGCCGGGGAGCTTGTGTAGATCATGTGGGGATACTAAGGCGTACATCTTAAATATCTCCTTGTCATCGACTTTACGCATTAGACCACTCATTGTGCTCCACTCTGTATTTCCTTCTCCAGTGATGATTAATTTGATCAAGGGGTTTCCATGCCGCCTCTAAAATGCTCTCAAGTGCCATGATGGATGGACTCCAACCTCCAATGATTCATGAAAGGTTCTTGATTCCTTAATTGATCCTGGTTGAGTTTAGAGTCCTTGTGATATTCCTAATTAGCCATAGCTAATTGGAATATTCGATTTTGTTCAATTTTTGCCTTCTATAGTTATTTGTAAATAAAAGTGAGGAAGGGGGACATAATTCACTTTAGAATAAAAAGTCACTTCCTAGGTAGCACAACATTGTGACTTAAAGGGGAGCCAAGGGGGCCAAAGGGGGACGCAAAAATGGAGCCCACACAGACACGTGGAGAGACTGCGCAGGAGGGAAGAACACGTGGCAAGAGGAGAAGCACGCAGGAGGATGTGAGCCTAGGGATTGTGAGAGGCAGAGGCTATAAAATAGAGAGGAGCCCTGTGATATTCCTAATTAGCTATGGCTAATTGGAATATTCGATTTTGTTCAATTTTGTTCAATTTTTGCCTTCTATAGTTATTTGTAAATAAAAGTGAGGAAGGGGGACATAACTCACTTTAGAATAAAAAGTCACTTCCTAGGTAGCACAACGTTGTGACTTAAAGGGGAGCCAAGGGGGCCAAAGGGGGACACAGAAATGGAGCCCACGCAGACACATGGAGAGATTGCGCAGGAGGGAAGAACACGTGGCAAGAGGAGAGGCACGCAGGAGGGAAGAACACGTGGCAAGAGGAGAAGCACGCAGGAGGAGGTGAGCCTAGGGATTGTGAGAGGCAGAGGCTATAAAATAGAGAGGAGGCCCCTCATTTTGGATTATTCAGTTATATGCATTTTGAGCTAGTCGTTTCGACTTCTGAGCACGCTGGCTGTTTAGCTGGTCTGCAACACTGTTTAGTGCATTGAGTGTCTCCATTTGGAGATCTCACCCTTAGCTTCGGGGGACTTCGAGTGCCTACTCGAGCAAGGTATTTCTATCGGTATTTCAGCAGTAGTTTTATCAGCATTTCAACAGCAGTTTCATCAGCATTTTGGAGGACTGCGCAACACTTGGAGAGGGACGCAGTTCTTTTTGGTAGTAGTGCTGGATTGGGGGTTTGCAGGTGGAGTTATGCGGGGAGATTGAGCAGGGGTCCAACTCTTGTCTCATTGGAGGATTTTGGCAGGGTTTCAGGCAGTGTTTCAGGTAGAGTTTAGAGGGGTTTTCTTCAGTGGCAGCGCAAGGCATTGAGGAACTGCGCAGAACCCCAAGAGGGTGTTTTTCAGGGGTCGACCATTCTAGGAAAGCTTTCTGGGTTTCTTTAGTAGAGCCCGAATCCAGAGTTTCAACTTTTTCTGAGGAGGCGAGTTGCCCCAAATCATCATTTGTTTTCTAGCAGCAACAACAGCACAGCAGCAACATCCACGCAAAGAAGCCATCCTTGTCATTCTGAGAGTATTTCTTCACTTGCCTTGTGCAAGTCGAGGTGCCATCTGTCTAATCACCTCTTGTACTCATCTTATTGCTCAGTATAATAAAATGGCTTAGCATTTCTCGTTGCATTTCTTGTGTATCTACTTATATTTCCCGTTTACATTATTATATGCTGTTCCACTGTTATTTTATCACTTCTGGGTTATTATATCATTTGCACATATTTGGTTGGAGTTTTTGCTGGGGTTTGAGGAATATTCTGGGTTAGGAATATTACAGTGGTATCAGAGCATAGATCTGGCTCAACCTGTGGAGCTAGCAATCTATGACACCAGGGGAAAAACCCTACATTCGTTACAGAGGTAGGAGGTACACAGACACTAGACGTAGGTTGGAGAATACCTACGGGGAGGGAGACTGTGTTCCTGTGGTGGACGCAGAGCAGGTGGAGCCTGTGGTAGACGAAGAACAGTGAGAGCGAGTAGTGGACGCAGAACAGATGGCCGACGAGGACGGGAAGATATTTGCGGATATGCTCCTCAAATTAGTGTAGGATCTGTCGAGGTAGATTGAGGTGATGGGGTAGAGATTCACGGAAGTAGAGGCCAGACAACGTGAGAGCCCACAAGTTTTTTTGATTTGGTGAGGGATTAGGTGCATCCCATCACTTGCCAGAGCAGCGTGATACTGCGCAGCAGGTTGTCTCACATGCCCCTACACGCTCTACCATGCCCACTTTCTTAGGAGTAGACATGGGGGCCGTAGCCCAGCAGGAGGCAGAGCCTGGACATATGGGCGATTAGTTTGTAGAGTACTAGGCCTATGGGCAGGAGTTTAGGGAAGCCCTCTCATTCAGAGATTTTGTTTAGCTTCAGTGGGATAGCATACCCCGCGACCATCACAGAGGGTACCGACATTACCATGATGGCGACACCCACGGTGCAGCGAGTAGATTCTACTTGCCTACGTTTGATGGCTCATCAAATAGTTCGACAAAGTCTTGGGTGGAGAAGCTGGACATTTATTTCCAGCTTAACTAGATGGCAGAGGCAGAGGCCACCAAGGTGGCAACATTGCATTTGGATGGCAAAGCCCAGGATTGGTGGTTTCATGGGATGGTTACATTGGGGCACTCCACAGTGACGACATATGCCGAGTTTACCAGGGGACTGATGGAGTGATTTGATCGGAGGGATCCAGAGCAACATTTCATTGAGCTGACGAGGCTCAAACAGACAGGGAGCCCAATGACCTACATTGCAGTTTTCTTGAGGGTCTCCGTGATGGTGCCAGACCTATCCACCACACAAAGGGTCTATATTTATGTTGAGGGGTTAGTAGAGCCACTTCGGGGTCTAGTTCGATCCACTAGACCAGCCACACTCCAGGACGCTATCAAAAGGACCCGGGACTTACAGGATGTCTTACCCAGGACCCGGACACCTTACCCCCAGAGATAGACTTTCCAGTCTAAAGGGAAGGATGTGAGGATTCCACCCAAAGGGGAATCCAGGACGAGTACAGCTTGATGATGACGCCAGGAGGGAGTTGAAGAAGAAGCGGTTGTGCTTCACATGTCAGGAGCCGTGGGCACCGGGGCATAGATGTGCTGCTGGTAAAGCACATTTTATTGAGGTCTTCTCTGAGAGTAGTGGAGAAGAAGATGACGAGGATGATGGGGAGGTAGGAGATAGCCATGCCATACAGGGACCTTTACCACCTCCACCACCAGCAGTAGGAGGTGCATCATTTGCACCTTCCAGAGGGGCCCTTGCAGCATTGCGAGGAGTACCCAAATATCTGACGCTACGCGTACGGGGGACAGTACGTGGCTAGCGAGTATCAGTTTTGGTGGACAGTGGGGCGACCCACAACTTCATTGATTCCCAGATGGTTCAGCGGAGAGGTATACAGACAGAGAGCTTCGATGGGTTTTCAGTCTTGGTCCCAGGAGATCAGACCATGACGTGTGCTCAATATGTTCCAGAGCTTTCAGTGACAATGGGCACCTACACATTGACTGACCACTTTTTCGTGGTCTATATTTCGGACACTAACATAATACTAGGTGTTCAATGCCTTATCACTCTAGGGAAGGTCACGACAGATTGGAAGACCCTAGCGATGGAGTGGGATGATGAGAAGATAGGAAGGCATGAGAAGATACAAGGACAACACACATGTCCGCCTCAAACTGTTTCAGCTCATCGGATGGAGGCAGTCTTCCGAAAGGGGGACATAGAGTGGGCAGTGGAGTTGCGTCCATCAGAGGCAAGGACTTCAGGGCAGATGGTACATCCAGAGATACAGTCTATCCTTGATTGGCATGCCATAGTGTTTGGGGAGATTCCACCAGGACAGCCATCGGATCGGGGGTTTGAGCACACCATCCAGCTTGAGCAGGGCATACAGGCCGTGATCACCACCCCCTATAGGCACCCCAAGGCCTATCGGGATGAGATTGAGCGGGCTATCCAGGAGTTGTTGGCTCTTGGGCATATCCGACTGAGCATGAGTCCTTTTGTTTCTTCTATGGTGTTGGTGAAGAAGAAGGACATACATTGAGGATGTGCATTGACTACAGGGCCCTGAACAAGAAGACCCTGAAGAACAGGTACCCCATACCCAGGATCGATGAGTTGATGGACGAGTTGAGAGGGGCACGTTTCTTCTCAAAGATTGATTTGAGATCTGGGTACCATCAGATTTGCGTGAGGGAATAGGACATTCCCAAAACCGCCTTCAGGTGTCACCATGGGCACTTTGAGTTCTTGGTGACGCCTTTTGGGCTAACCAACGCCCCAGCTACATTTTAGTCCTGCATGAATCACATCTTCTGTAGTCACTTGAGGAAGTTTGTGTTGGTATTCTTTGATGACATTCTCATTTATAGCAGGACTTGGGAGGAGCATATCCAGCACATTGAGACAGTATTGCGTATCTTACGGGAGCAACGGTTCTATGCCAAACTCTCCAAGTGTGAGTTTGGGTTGACAGAGATGTTGTATTTGGGACACATCATAGGGGTGGACGGAGTGAGGGTCCACGAGGAGAAGATCAGGGCCATCAAAGAATGGTCTGAGCCGAGAAATGTGACGGAACTTCGAGGATTCATTGGCATTTGTACTTACTACCAGAAGTTCATCAAAGGTTTCTCGCAGCTTGCTGCACCCCTAACAGATTTGATGAGGAAGGGGGCATTCAGTCGGTTAGATACAACACAGTGAGCCTTTGACAAGCTCAAGGAGGTTATGATCAGCTGTCCAGTGCTTGCGTTGCCAGATTTTACGTAGCCTTTTGTTTTGGAGTGTGATGCGTTGGGAGAGGGGATCAGCATAGTATTGATGCAGGGAGGTCACCCTGTAGCCTTCGAGAGCCGGAAACTCCTTCCGCACGAGAGTTTGTATTCTATATACGACAAGGAGATGCTGGCCATCATGCATGCATTGGCTAAGTACCGACAGTATATGGTGGGTAACAGGTTCAGGGTGAGGACTGACCACAACAGCCTCAAGTTCTTTTTGGAGCAGAAGCAGCTACAGGAGAGGTAGCAGAAGTGGATCAGCAAGATCCAAGCATATGACTTTGACATTGAGTATGTCAAGGGTAAGAACCATGTGGCAGCAGATGCCCTTTCACGTAGACCAGCCACATTGTCTCTTATGAGCTTGGATACAGACTGGAGGGCTCGAATCTTAGTAGAGTACTCCAAGGACAGGTTTGCATGTGAGATTCTGGACGGACAGGTGGCAGATGACAGGTACAGGGTGATTGATGAGATCATCTATTACAGGGATCGGATCTTCTTGATTGAGGGATCTCAGCTCAAGAAGAAGATACTCCAGGCATCACATGACTCACCATTAGCAAGCCATTAGGGGTTTACCAAAACCTACAGGGCCATCAGAGAGAGGTTCTCATGGAATGGCCTCAAGGAGGACGTACTCCAGCATGTCAGGGAGTGCGATGTTTGCTAGAGGGACAAGGGGGAGATGAGCCATCCCGTAGGATTATTGCAGCCTCTTCCCATTCCGGAGGGGAAATGGGAGAGTATTTCGAAGGACTTCATCACAGGGTTGCCCATGGTACAAGGCAAGGATTGTATCTTTGTTGTCGTTGATCGGTTGACGAAGTACACACATTTCTTTGCCATATCCGCACAGTATACAGCAACACAGGTGGCCGAGCTGTTCTTCAGAGAGATCTTTAGGCTACATGGTCTTCCTAAGACCATCGTCAGTGATAGGGACAACCGTTTCATGGGTGAATTTTGGCATGAGCTTTTTCGGTTGGTGGGGACAGAGTTGACACCGAGTACCAGTTATCACCCACAGATGGATGGGCAGACAGAGATAGTTAACAAGTGGCTAGAGGGCTACTTGCGTAACTATGTCAGTGGACAACAACGAGCATGGTTGAGGTGGCTACATCTAGGGGAGTACTGCTACAATACTTCACATCACATGTCCATTGGTATGTCACCATTCTATGCCTTATATGGGTATCATCCTTTATCTTTTGCTGACGTGATGTTTGGTGATAGCAAGGCTCCCAGAGCTAAGATTTGGATCTAAGAGAGTCAGGATATTCTCCGAGCTCTCAAGGATAACATGGCTACATCACAGAATCAGCAGAAGCTGTATGACGACAGGGGTCGGGTGGAGAGACAGTTCGAGGTAGGGGACATGGTCTACCTACGATTATAGCCATACTGACAGTCGTCACTAAAGCAGAAGGGGGCTAAGAAGCTCAAGCCCCGCTTTTATGGGTTGTACAGGGTGATACGCAGGGTTGGACAGGTTGCATATGAGCTAGAGCTGCCCCAAGGTATCAAGATTATAATGTTTTTCATGTATCATGCCTTAAAAAGGCATTGGGGCAGCAGGTGACAGTGACAGACGAGCTACCACCCATGGATGACGAGGGGCATTTGGTATTGCAATCGGAGGCTATCATTGATACCAGGGAGAGGTAGCTGCGAAGTAGGACGGTCTAGGAATTCTTGGTGAGGTGGAAGAATTTGCTGGATGAGGATGCCACTTGGGAGAGTGAGAGGATCTTGCAACATCCATCACTTCAGTTGCTTGAGGACAAGCAACATTTTGCCGGGGGAGACTGTGATATTCCTAATTAGCTATGGCTAATTGGAATATTCGATTTTGTTCAATTTTTGCCTTCTATAGTTATTTGTAAATAAAAGTGAGAAAGGGGGACATAACTCACTTTAGAATAAAAAGTCACTTCCTAGGTAGCAAAATGTTGTGACTTAAAGGGGAGCCAAGGGGGCCAAAGGGGGACGCAGAAATGGAGCCCACGCATACACATGGAGAGACTGCGCAGGACGGAAGAACACGTGGCAAGAGGAGAAGCACGCAGGAGGAGGTGAGCCTAGGGATTGTGAGAGGCAAAGGCTATAAAATAGAGAGGATCCCCCTCATTTTGGATCATTCAGTTATGTACATTTTGAGCTAGTCATTTCGACTTCTGAGCATGATGGCTGTTTAGCTGGTCTGCAACACTGTTTAGTGCATTGAGTGTCTCCGTTCGGAGATCTCACCCTTAGCCCCGGGGGACTTCGAGTGCCTGCTCGGGCAAGGTATTTCTATCGGTATTTCAGCAGTAGTTTTATCAGCATTTCAGCAGCAGTTTCATCAGCATTTTGGAGGACTGCACAACACTTGGAAAGGGACGCAGTTCTTTTTGGTAGTAGTGTTGGATTAGGGGTTTGTAGGTGGAGTTATGCGGAGATTGAGCAGGGGTCCAGCTCTTGTCTCATTGGAGGATTTTGGCAGGGTTTCAGGCAGTGTTTCAGGCAGAGTTTAGAGGGGTTTTCTTCAGTGGCAGTGCAAGGTATTGAGGAACTGCGCAGAACCCCAAGAGGGTGTTTTTCCGGGGTCAGCCATTCTAGGAAAGCTTTCTGGGTTTTACTGGGTTTCTTGAGTAGAGCTCAAATCCAAAGTTTCAGCTTTTTCTGATGAGGGGAGCAACCCCAAATCATCATTTATTTTCTAGCAGCATCATCAACATCCACGCAGAGAGGCCATTCTTGTCATTTTGAGAGTATTTCTTCACTTGCCTTGTGCAAGTCGAGGTGTCATCTGTCTAATCACCTCTTGTACTCATCTTATTGCTCAGTATAATAAAATGGCCTAGCATTTTTCGCTACATTTCTTGTGTATCTGCTTATATTCTCGTTTACATTATTATATGTTGTTCTACTGTTATTTTATCACTTCTGGGTTATTATATCATTTGCACATATTTGGTTGGAGTTTTTGCTGAGGTTTGAGGAATATTCTGGGTTAGGAATATTACAATCCCCTTCCAAGTTTATGCTTCTAGATGCAAATTTATGGACACTTTAGTTCCTTCTTGGCGGGTTAGTCTATATTTCCTATAGCAGCATAGGATGGTTCTTCCATGTGTTTTCTAATTACAAACCCAAAGCTTGCATTGCCAAGGAAACCCCTCGAAGAACCCATGCAAATGGATTTTAGAATGAAGACTTTTGCGCAATTGGACATACTTTCGTTGGAATTTTGGGATTTACAGCGTGAAATGTAAGTTTTCGATTCTGCAGAAACACTTCACTTATCATCAAGGCTAATGGTGGAAGAGTAAACAACAATGTCACAATATTTGGCTCAGCGATATTACTTGCATTGGAAACCAAAAATCCAATGTCAAATTGATTTTGTTTATCTTGAAAGAAAGGGAAAGACCAAAGTTCCAAATTTTCATGTCTATGTTCCCACCGAGTTTGGATTATCTTGAAAGAATGGGAAATACCAAAGTTCCAAATTTTCATGTCTATGTTCCCATCGAGTTTGGATGATGTTCAAAGTGCCATTTGGCTTTGCCCAAAATGACTTCAGCAATCCTATATTTGTGGAGAAAATGCAGAAACAGGGTAACCATAATTCCTAGTTTTAAAAGGAGCCATTGACAGCTATTTGGAACAGTGAATGCGAGTGTGAGCGCAACCGAGACCGAGACCAATGGGCAACTTGTGAGAAGGAGGACTTGGTCATGTTGCAGTTTTAATTTTTGTTTGTGGTTTCGAGTTTTAATTGTTGTAACAACAACAACCCTTGAAGGTTGCAAGCAATGTAATTTCCATTAACATGATAACTAATAAAAAGGAAAACCTGCTGTGTCTGTTTCTTTAGATTGTTGAGTGGATGCTTGAGTTTGTGTCTGAAATTCCCAAAAAAACCTGTCGTGTCTGTTTCTTTAGATTGTTGAGTGCATGCTCGAGTTTGTGTCTGAACTTCCCAATGAACTGTGCGTGACGTTGTGGGCAGGGGTGATCTTTGTCCAATCACCCTTGCACCAAATAGAGTCAATAAACTTCATAAGCACAACATCTAGATCATTACCCCACTCAAAATGGTAACTTCACATTCCTGTCATCAACCCTTTTTACGCTTCCTGTCCAAAATATGTGTATTCACAACAGCCAAAAGTTTATCCTTTACAGTTAGTTGGCTTACAATACCCGTGTGAGCTTCAAAATATGACATTATTATTCTGCAGATGTTACGATGGGTATATCCCATCCTAAACATGGACAAAATGAGTTTAACAATCCTGTATTCTTGAGCACGCACCCTGAGAATCCCCCTATTCTGCCTTTTCGCAACAACAAGAATTTCACGCTGTAAAGCCCAGCATCATCTCACTAACAATGAAAAAGTATGCACCCTGCACTCTCCCTGCCAATCCCCCTATTCTGCCTTTTCGTAACAAGAAGCATTCCACACTGTACAGCCCAATAGCATCTCACTGACAGTGAAAAATAAGTCATTGAATGCCCTAAATACGTTGAAATTTCTGATAGAAATCAATCAAATTCACACTGGAAACGTCGAAATTGCTGATAGGAATTAAAATCAAATTCACACTGGAAACATTGAAATTGCTAATAGGAATCAAAATCAAATTCACACTTGAAATTGTTGTTAGGAATCAAAATCCCATTCACACTTGAAATTGCTGAGAGAAATTAATCAACGTTGAAATTGCTGATTGATAGAAATCAATCAAATTCACACTAGAACGTTGAAATTGCTGGCTGATAGAAATAAATCAAATTCACACTAGAACGTTGAAATTGCTGGCTGATAGAAATAAATCAAATTCACACTTGAACGTTGAAATTGCTGGCTGATAGAAATCAATCAAACTCACACTGGAACACTTTGAAATTGCTGGCTGATAGAAATCAATCAAATTTACACTAGAAAGTTGAAATTGCTGGCTGATAGAAATCAATCAAATTCACACAGGGAAACCATATGACGGCTTCACGTTGCTGATAGAAATCAATCAAATTCACACTGGAAAACAATATGACAGCTTCAGGTTGCTGACAGAAATCAATCAAATTCACACTGGAAAACCATATGACGGCTTCAGGGCGCAGAGAAAAATTCGCTTCATGGCATACACATACATATCTGGATTAAGAGACATCTACATACATATATCTAGATTAGGAGACAAGGATCACTGTGCGTGACAGACGTGCCATAGACAATTGATAATCGAAAGCAAGGAGGATATAAATTCCTTGCAGAAAGAAAGAGGCGAGGAGTTGATATAAATTCAGTGCAGAAAAGAGAACCGAAAGCAAGCAATGAGATGCGATGACTTGATTTAAATTCAGCGCAGAAAGGAACAGGAAGCACGCAACGATTTAAGCGGGGGACTAAATGACAAACCCTCCAAAAAACCAAACGCTCAGAGCACCACCATAACTTCTCTTCAACCGATTACACAAACAAACAAATAATTCATGATGGGGACTGAGATTCTGGGGGTTAATCAAAATCCATTTCCCTTAAATAATCGATTCTGAGGCCTATGGGTTATGGGCCCACAAGCCTTATCGGATGCGATCTTTAGGCTTTTGCTTTTATGTAATTTTCATCTCTTGTTAATCCCTGTGCTTCAAATGGAAAATAACAACGAGACTTGCCTTAATGAGGCTCTCAAAGGTCGAGAAGTATGCCTACTTTGCCCTCATTCTCTCGCTAATATGCATTCAGATTATGGCACCCTACTCCAGCTCGTTCTTCACCAAAATCAACTAATCCTGAACCTGCATGAAGCATGCAAGATCCCCAAGCACAAGTTTGCCAAATGACTGATGAGACAGGCTTCCTTCACAGTCAATTGGATGAAATACAATCTTCAAGAAACGCAGATAGGAGTCTCAGTCCTGAAAGAACTGGAAGTGCAACCAACTCCGAGATAATGCAGTAGATACCTGATGGGGATTTCTTTGTCCCCCTCGGCCTCGGCCTCGACCCTTGACCCTTGTCTCGGTCGAATCTTGAAACGGCTCGACGACTTTCTCTTTGGCGTTCGGTGTTTCAACGCTCAGCGACGGCTTCAACTCTTCTTTCTCGACGACCTCGGGCTCTGCCTTCGGTGGCTAGAGCTCACGGACTTGGCCAGGGTCTTTGCGGATTTGCCGGGAGCTTCCAAATACGAGTTCTCTCATCTCGAGTGAAATCTGCTTCTTAATTCAGGTGGAACAACATTGGCTCTCCGACAACCGCAGTCCACAACCTCTCTGATAACATTGGAAGATTAAAAGGGAACAAAGCAGAAAATATATGCACGCATTGATTTGTAACAAAAATTAATCTTTCTACCTGCACCTCAATACTACAATACCCACTCACTTATTCACAACGGAAATTAACCTCGGCCATATATAAATCAAATCCATACATAATTACAAAATGAGGCTCAGGCTCGCCGTGTCTACTCGGCCTAATCCTCTAATTTAATGGCCTCTCCTCCGTCCTCTACCCCCTAAGCTTACAGATAACTAAAACAAAACAAAAAAATCTAATCTCCTCCGTTTCAGCAAAATCAAAAGAAGTTACACATACGTCATATCTAACTAACTACTTCTTTCCAAAAATGAAGGGATTAGTTAAACAACCTAGACTACTTGGCTTGATCTCCACGCAGGGAGGATCATTTGCCTTTGATTTCCAATTCTGTTCAGAATTAGGAAACAAATTAACCACTTACATTTATTTAAATTCAACAAATTTAACAACCAGTCCTCCTCTAAACTTGTATTAGCCGCAACATGTGACCACTCACTCCATCACATTGTTGGCTAGGCCTAGATGCTCCTGCATCAGACTCCCAAAACTTGTATTAGCCGCAACATGTGACCACTCACTCCATCACATTGCTGGCTAGGCCTAGATGCTCCTGCATCATACTCCCAAAGTTTAAATTAATCATGATCTACTGATCATGGGCTTCTGATCTGTGTCCTCCTGGATCCCTTACTTGGTTTGGTAATCTGTCCTTGGTTACTGCTGTTGTTGTTTGTCCTTCAAATCTCCCTTCTTTGTGTTGTAATGCCCCATTTGCTATAGCATGACGGTTCTTTTCCTTCTTGATCGACTTTAAAATTTCAGCAGCAACCTCTGGTGTTTATGCTACAGCGCAAAGAGACCGAACCAGGGCATAGAGGGTAAGATGCCTTGGAAACTTCTTGTTCTCCATTGCCTTCAGGTAAATCGCATGGGCTTCATTCGGCCGCATGCCTCTACAAAACAACTGGATAATCTTACCAATAGTGGAGGCACATGGAAAATGGCCATTCTTGTCCATTTCTTCAAAAACACTCCATGCCTCATCATAAAGAGAACTCATGCAAAGTGCCCGAATTCTTAAGTAATAGGACTTACTTCTAGGCTGGCATTTGAACTTATCAAACTATTTGAAAACCTCTAGGGCCTCTTTGGCTCCCCCAGAACGACCCAGATATTGAATCAAAGTATTCAACACAGAATTATCAATAACTCCTTCGTGGTTTTCTGCGGTCTCTTCAATCAAACTTCTCAACAAATCTAGCTTAATCCCACCCTTATTATGCACAACTGAAATAAGGGAAGTCAATTCATGGGGACTTGGCATATAACCAGGTTGCTTGAATGCCCACTGAAGGAAACTAATTATTTGCTTTGTTTTAACAGCTGGGGTATTAATGACCTCGCCTACGAACTTCTTATTTAAATTTAACTCTAGAGTTTCGAGTTCTGCTACGAGCTCTTCGGCTTCCAGGTTCTTTTTAAGAAATCTCAATCGGTCGGGCAAGTCTATCAAAATGACTTGGGCACCGAGAAGGGCTGCAACACAACCAACCAGTACACAACCCGAGCCAAGTTCCACACACTTTTTGCCTTGAAGATTAACTTCTGGCTCAAAAATCCCAATTTCATGACATATGGCTTCTGTTGTATTCTTGTCATCACCTTTAATAACCAACACACGAATTCCAGCTTTTCTGCAATCACTAATTTCTCTATGGACCTCTGCACGTGGAGGCTCCCTTATTCCTACAAAACCAGCAAAGATCAAATCACTTCCAATTGATGAGTAATTATCAAGATCAAGCAAAAGCTTGTGGGCAGGATGTTCCTCTCCATCATATGTAGAGAATTCATTAAGCTCTTCTTTATATGCAAAATCTAAACATCGTAGAGCTCCTGAAGTCATCCCTTTGAGTTTTTGCAGTATGCACTGTCTAAAGTCTACATCTAATTGAACAACTGTTCCATCAGATAGCTAAATCTTGGAGCTTCTCTCTAACAGACTCTCAACTGCACTCTTCACCAGCAATGTGTTATTTCCTGCATTTGACTTAACAATAACCCCCATTGACTTGCACATTCGATCAAACTCTAAAGTAGCAACTCTGTGTTCTCTTTCACTCCACCACTCACAACAAACTAATCAGATTTCTGCAAAAATTGAACGATCATCATCCTTTCGAGCCTTTACATGCTCCCCCAAACCTGGTAATTTCATATTTTCTACCAGCACCTTCAAAGCTGCTTCAGTGGGAATGCCAATAGAGCAGTATTGATGACCAGTATATGCAATACCCGCATCATTGCACAAAGCATCAATTTTTGCAATTGACTGAAGATTGGCATCCATTTGTCCTTCAAAGACATTCTCCACGTCGTCCTTCAAGTTTTCCAGGCCTTCAAACATGTAAGCAAGTGCTAACACAACCATGAAGCATGCCATCTTTGATCCAGACGATGAACAAAGATGCACAAGTGTTGGAACTCCTCCCTCTTCAACTATTCGCCAAGCATTCCCGACATTGAATGCAAGATTCCACAATGCTCCAGCTGCAATCTCATGCACATCTTCTACATCAGAACGAGCCAATGTAATTAGTGGAGCAACACCTCCTCCTTGTCCAATAGCAATACTATTTGCTTCATATACAGATAATCCCCACAAGGCTCCTGTAACCCTTTCTTGAAGCCCTTGTGATGCATTGCCACAGTTTTGTGCGAGGGTGACCAAGGCCTCGACACCGCCAAATTCAACAATTGCCTCTCTATTTCTGTCATTTAAAGACAAATTCCAGAGTGCTCCAGCTGCCTCCTGTCTGACTCCTTCATGATGAGAGCCAGTGAGATGCACTAATGCTTCAAGTGCACCTACTTCTTGTCCCACAACAACATTATTGCCATTGTTGTCCCCATGAGCTGCCAAGTTAGCTAAAGCATGAGCAACCTGTTCTTGGACTCCCTCATGTTTGTTGAAGCGAGCAAGCATCATCAAAGCGTGAACCCCTCCAGCCATTGCAATATCCATGCTACATTTGTCATCCGCAGCTAAATTAGCAAGTGCACCAGCAGCGCGTTCCAGAACGCCTTCCCCACTAGAAGGCCACTTGAATACAAGATCCACCAATGCCCTTATTCCACCTGCCTTTGAAATAGCACCCTTGTGCTCTTCTCCTACAGATAGGTTCCACAATCCCCCAGCAGCCTCCTCAGCAACCCATTTGTTAGGCGACCTGGCAAGGGCAACCAAAATGCTAATGCCCCCTTCCATGGCAACTGCTTTGGCAACATCTGCATTGACTGATAAATTTGCTATGGCCTTTGCTGCTTATGACTGTACACCCTCTCGACACGATTTTGCGAGATCCAACAGAAACCCAATCCCGCCGCCATGCATTACAGCTTCTGCCCTAGCAGGATCAACGGTTGTTGTCTCATCATCAATCACCACAAACGTCGCAAGTGCAGTGGCCGCTCTTTCCTGGACATCCTCCTGAGTTGTCCTGTTTTCTACACTATCAATTTCCAAATTCATTGGTTTATCTTCTTGTAGTACCACTATGGCATTGTTATTAGACTTCTGGGCTATATCAACCTCATCTGACTGTTTCACCCCAAACAGAATTTCATCGATGAACTCCTTCTGCTGCAATAGATCAACACCTTCTTCCTCTAAAAGGGGTTCTCCATCATACTTCACCTCAAGAGCTTCATTCCGGTTTGTGACAGCTTCACCAGACTGTCCAACATCCTCTGCATATCCTGCAAACATACACAAACTAAGAGAATTAAAATCACAAGGCTTCATTGCCTCATGTGCTTCCCTTATCAACGTATCTTCGAATTGTTCTGAACTATGCCAATAGTCCATGAGATCTTCAACTGATCTCTCATTATCCTTTTCACCCAACATTTCACCTTGTTCTGGTCTACAAATGGAAACTTCCATTTCTGCTTCTGCTTCTCTGAGTTCCTCTGGTTCCTCTTGAGCACTCAACATCTGCTCAATCTTTCTCAACTCTCCTGCTATCTCTAATTTCACTTGCTGATTTCTCTTTTCTCGTAGCCTCTGCCACTTTACTCTCTTCCTCATGGTCCAACCATACTTCTGGTCTTCTAATCTGGAAATCTATCTTAGCTTTCTCTCTGGCAAACTCTTCTTGACTCATCCTCATGCCATTCGCTTTGGCATCTTTCCTTATGCTGTGGCTTATTCCTGAACCTCTGCTTTGATTGTCTGTAGTCATCTTCTTCTTCTCTCTTTCCATGAGCTCCTCTCCTCTACAACAAGCCCTTACAATAACAAGTTCTCCTTACTGCAATCTTACCTCACTAAGCTCTCCTCACTCAGTCTTTTGGTAAGCACGGTCCTCTATCTCGAACCTTCTCTTAAGCAACACCTTTGCTCCTTCTAGGCTTCCGCAATCTCTCACTCTCTCTTAGAACACTTCAACTATCCTCTTTGTCCAATCTCTTGTTGGATTCTTCAGGTTCACTGCCACTTTAGGGTGCTTTACTTGCTCTGCTTTTGAAAACACATCTGGTTCTTCTCTCACACTTCTCTTGGTCTATATTGCTGCAGTCTCTTCTTTCTTCACGTGCAAAAACTATTTTCCACAGGAAATCTTTTCCCACTCTGATACCACTTGATGGGGACTGAGATTCTGGGGGTTAATCAAAATCCCTTTCCCTTAAATAATCGATTCTGAGGCCTGTGGGTTATGGGCCCATAAGACTTATCGGAAGTGTTCTTTAGGCTTTTTCTTTTATGTACTTTTCATCTCTTGTTAATTCCTCTGCTTCAAATGGAAAATAATAGCGAGACTAGCCCTGATGAGGCTCTCAAAGGTCGGGAAGTATGCCTACTTTTCCCTCATCCTCCTGTTGATATGCATCCAGATTATGGCACCCTGCTCCAGCTTGTTCTTCACCAAAATCAACTAATCCTGAACATGTATGAAGCATGCAAGATCCCCAAGCACAAGTTCGCCAAATGACTGATGAGACAGGCTTCCTTCGCAGTCAATTGGATGAAATACAATCTTCAAGAAACGCAGAAAGGAGTCTCAGTCCTGAAAGAACTGGAAGTGCAACCAACTCCGAGGTAATGTCAGTAGATACCTGAAGGGGATTTCTTTCTCGACCTCAGCCTCGGCCTCGACCCTTGGCTCGTTCAAATCTTGAAACGGCTTGATGGCTTTCTCTTTGGCGTTCGGTGTTTCAATGCTCAGCGACGGCTTCGACTCTTCTTTCTCGACAACCTCAGGCTCTGCCTTCGGTGGCTAGAGCTCACAGACTTGGCCGGGGTCTTTGAGGATTTGCCGGGAGCTTCCAAATATGAGTTCTCTCATCTCGAGTGAAATCCACTTCTTAATTCAGGTGTACTGACAACTGCAGTCCACAGCCTCTCTGATAAAATTGGAAGATTAAAAGGGAACAAAGCAGAAAATATATGCATGCGTTGATTCGTAACAAAAAATAATCTTTCTACCTGCACCTCAATACTACAATACCCACTCACCGATTCCCAACAGTAAATCAAATTCATACATAATTACAAAATGAGGCTCGCCGTGTCTACTCGGCCTGAACCTCTAATTTAATGGCCTCTCCTCCATCCTCTGCCCCCTAGGTTTACAGATAACTAAATAAAAACAAAAAAATATTTGTGTTGGTGTTGTTGGGGTGCGCCGGGCTGGTGCTATAGTGCAACGCACAAGCGACGCCCGAGAGCCCCAATAGCAAACTATTGTGAGTGAGCCCTCCCCCTAGAAAAATACATTTAATATCATGTGGTTCTATGAACCACGTATCAAATATTAAACTGATAAGAACAGATACTACACTTGGTCTTAGCCAAAAGCCGAGAAAGGTATGCTTTATCCCTTCTCTCTCCCTCCCTTTTCTACTACTCCCCCTCTCCTCTCATTTACTCCTCCTTGCATGTGGTATATATATACATCACATATATTCCCTGTCCCATAATACTTATAATTTAAATAAATAAAACATGCCATGTACCATCAAATTTATAAGTTAATGTTTTTTATATTCTTACCATTGGATTGGTTTTTATAGGTTAATGTTTTTAATATTCTTACCATCAAATTTATAAGTTAATGCTTTTAATATTCTTACCATCTCCACTCTCTTCGCTTCATTGGTGGTGGTTAAATATCCTCTTTGATTCACTTTTGAAACACGCAATGCACTTGGAAGAATGAAAAAAAGTTTATCCAACACTATGCCCAAATAATCCATTAATGCCATCCACATTAGAATCTTGAATGTGCCATGTGAGGCCCATGTTACTCTTCCCAGGATGCAAATAATGGAGGAGTAGATGGAAATTTTTTCCGGATATTAGAGACAAATGCAAATCTTGATGCAATGTGGGAGGAGAGTTCTACATTACCAACCTTAGATATGAAACAAGACCTAATGCGAGAGTTCTTTCCTCTTCTTTTTTCTTTTTCCCACCACCACCATAGAAAGCAAAAATGATTCTCGATTAAGATGTGTCAAGCCTTGCCTGCTCAAATGGGGAAAAAATTTCTTATTCACACATCCACATCTATTACCACTGATGCGATCCATTCCACTATTTGGACCTTGTCGACCATTGTAGCAACTCTCGGCGGCTTAGTGCTAATTTGAGCTTTCCACGTCTTGCGTCGTTTGTGGGCATCAAACATCATTTTCGGCCCCAAAAAGTCCTATTTAAAATACACACCATTTTATTCGTTCCTGGTCTCATTGTGAGCTCTTTTACGACCTTTGGACCCGATTCTCGTTTCATGCACAATAGTTATGGCCCCGACAAGTTGGCCATCGATTTTCCACCTTAGCCCATGTGACTCTTGGCCTTCCATGCTTCATCTGCTCCCCTTATTGTCTTCATTTATGGCTCAGTGCTTTGTAAGCACGATGAATGCATTCTCGCCTTTTGGGGAGGGTGTTGCACATGAGAGTAGCTAAGCATCTCTCCTTAGAGATTGTCACCACCATGCAATCGCCCATTTGATAATAATACTTTCATTCTTCCACGAATGTGTGTCCGTTGTGTTTCATTCTATTTGCTTACTTCTACAATTGAGGTTATTTAATTGTTCATATACAGATTAATTTCCATGCATTAGTGCGTGTCCACGGATTCCCACCTCAATCTGAACCAACGACGTCGGAGACACGTGCTGCTCGATGCATGCCCCTCTAACAAGATTAGGGTAGAAGTAGCCTGGTCAATCGACGTTGCTTGCCTAGATAAGATCCTATGGTAGAAGAAAACATAGCGACATATCCCATAACGTTGTTACTCCAAGGCATCATGAACAATCAAGGAATCTAGACGTTGAATTAGTGAGCTAGGATATTGCAACCACTCTCCACCATCATGGGTTCATCTTCTTCATCGAGCCTTCTGATCAACATAGATACGCATTTCCAGATATAAGCTAATATGGATATCCCTCTATTTGAAGGAAGGAGATGCATATGCCTTAAAGCAGTCGTTGAATTACTTATAGTCGCTAATAGCTTCTCGAGTGAGGAGAAAATTAGAACCACGCCCCCGTGTCCACCATTAGTGGGACAACCATCATCAACGAGCACTATAGATGAAGAAGTGTGAATAAGACACATACATTGCATGGGGTGATTTTGAGGGTGCCCTCAAGGAGGAATATTACCACGTGGGGAACTGCAAGGACCAATACCCCAGATGGCTACAATGCCACCAACGTCAAGATAAGGCTATATAGGACTATACCAACACGAAACAAACCAGTGTGGAGTTCTCAAGTGCAGTGGTGGCTTGCAAAAGTATATGCGTATTAACATGTAGTTGTTGGACATCTCAATGTGCTTGGGAGTGACCTATAGATATGTGGTTAAAATTAAGGAGAAGTTTGAGACAAAGGTAAAACAAGGTTTTGCCTTGAAACAAATCACGAGCACCTATGACTTGGAATCAACAAATTGATCGCTCGTATTCCTTTCATGTAGTGTACTTTCCCACTTTCAGTGCACGACAGTCTTGAACATTGCAAAAACATCCATGATCCTTGACTTGGCACAACCAAATCCCCATGGACTCGAGAAAAAGTTTCCAAAGGGGAAGAGATAACCCTTAGGCTATGAGAGCACGAGCTTCGTTCAAAATTATCCATCACATAGAACTCTCAAAGGACCGCTTTCAATCTCAAGATGAAGATTCCCACAATATGTTTTTGGAGATGAAACATAAGCGCACACTCACTAACGTGGACAAGATCAAATTGACCTTCAAGGTGAAACATATTTATAGTGGTACAACATATTGATAACATAAAAAGACTCAACCAACAAAAAACACTTATCAAGGGGAAAACCCAGTAAAACCCTTCCACTAATAGATTTGAAATGATATAATCCAAGCAGAGAAGCCGAGGGCGAAACTAGGGTTTCTGATGTGCTGATCCCGTTGCAGGGCTGGAAGTGGTCATCTCTCGTTTCGCAGCACTGTTTCGAAAAGGTCAAGAGCTGACCGACCGGATGGGGGCAGAGGGGTCCAGTGGGACCCCTACTTTCAAACAGATAATCATGCAGAAGCAGAGGCAAAATAAGAAGGAAGGGGTCAGGATTTCTGGGCTTGACAATAACAAGCAGAACGGCAGGAGGAATAAGGAGAAAATACAAGGGGAAACTGACAAGCCAGACAACACAACGGAAGGCAAAGGCAAAGTGGATGAAAGCCTGACAGGAACTAAAGACAAAATCGCCTCAATAATTAAATCATCAGAAAACGAGGAGCGACAAGCAGGAGAAGACAGGGAGCAAACAGATAATAGGCAAGGAAAGCCGGAAAAGGAGGGGGAGACAAGCACAAGCCCCAATAGATACTCTTCATCAAATGGGGTCTGCAAACCAAAAAAGACCAATAACCTCAGGGTAGTAATAACTGACCCAGAGATTCAGGCATACAGAGAGCACATGGCAGAACATGCTGTCATTTGCAAATTTATGGGTATTTGGCCATCTGAAAGGACTCTTTGTCATTGGATCAGACAACAATGGAAGCCGAGGGGGGATGTTAAACTTCATTTGGGAGCCAAGGGATTCTTCACAGTTGTATTCTCCAACCTAGAAGACAAGGATAGAATTTTTGAGGGTGGCCCATACTTTTTGGCTTCAGCTGGTCTGTACATGCGACCATGGAAACCAAACTTCGCCCCAGAGAAAGAATCTTTTACTCAAGTCCCAGTCTGGATTCGTTTGTTCTCTCTCCCAATAGATTATTGGGGTCTAAATGCCTTGAAACAAATTGGTGACCAATTGGGAACATTCATCAAGGCCTCGGAAGCAACATTACAAAAGAGATACACATCTTACGCCAGAATCTGTGTTGAAATGGACGTTTTCGGGGCACTGCATGAGGGGCTCTGGCTGGAATATAGGGACGAGGATTATTTTCAGGCCATAGACTATGAGCAGATTCCCTTCTGGTGCCGCAAATGTCATGAACATGGGCATTTGATGAGAGATTGCCCTATGATTAGGAAGGAAGTAGAGACCGAAACAGCACAAGCCAACAAAGACAAAGAAACCTTCATAAAACCCAAGTCTAGACAGAGAGCTAACAGAAGGAAGAATAACAAAGGTAATACAGACAGAAACAACCACAGCAACTCTTTTGTGATCTTAGATCTTGAAACAGATTCGGAGGACAAGCACAAAACCCTAACATCAGATGCAGGGCATGATGAAAAGGAAGAACCAACCAGGGAAGGAACGGATGAAGGAGATCTCAACAACGAAGTTCAAATGCAGGAGAGAATAGAGGAGACGGAAGAAGAAACTGATATGCTCACCAGTGATGGCGGAAGCGAGGATCAAGAGTGGGAAGAGGCGCTAGCCAGGGAGGGGATGAATCTACCAGTAATTGCTGAGAACTGGAAGGCTCGAGGAATATAAAACGCACCGGAAGAAGAAATCAAGAAGGTAAACGACCTGTTCATAGCAAGGCAAAAAGCAGAATAGGAAGCTAGGTATAGTAAAAGGCAATAGCCTCCACTCGAAAAGTCTTCTATGGAAATCATCCAGCTCAAAGATGAAGAAAAGAAGAGGCCGTAGAACTAGTGGTGAAGTTCTACAGGAGCTAGGCATGATAATGATAAACTCAGGGAAGATGAAGGCACTTAGCGCCTTCCCGTCCTACCAAGAAATTTAGTTAAACATGAAGATCATCTCGTGGAATGCAAGAGGGCTTAACAGCCATGCAAAACACAGAATCTTAAAGAGGAAAATCCAGAAATACAGACCGGAAATTATATTCTTACAAGAAACTAAATGTAGCAACTCTAGCATGAACAGTCTATGTAAGAAGCTTGGGAGAAATTTAGAAGTCTTAGAGATTGAAAGCCAGGGACGAGAAGGAGGCCTTGCAACACTATGGGATGCAAGGGAAATCCAGTTTTTATCAGCTGAGGCGAACAAACACTTCATAGCGGTGGAATTTCAACCCACAGGTAACTCTGGGTCCTTCCTTTGCATCAATATTTATGGTCCTCAGAAATTAGAAGATAAAATAAATTTTTTGAATTCAATAACCAGACTTATTGAACGATATCCAAGGTCTAAGTGTATTCTGGGGGGTGATTTCAATATGATAACCACCCTTCTGGAAAAAAAAGGGGGTCTTAGGAAACTTAATAGGGACGCGGAAGCCTTCACAAGTTTCATTGAGACTGTCAGATTGGTGGACATATACCCCAAGAGTGGCATGTTTACCTGGAACAACAGAAGGGGGGGAGAGAGGTTGATAGCCTCTCGCTTGGATAGATTTTTGATCTCAGAAAGCATAATTATGGATGGTATAACAACAGAATCAGATATCCTTCCCAGTGGTGGGTCGGATCATTGGCCAATCTCGCTTATTGTCGAAGTTTAGGGTACTCCTAGGAATAAACCATTTAGATTTGAAAAGTTTTGGTTAGAACACCCTAACTTCCTCAAAATGGTGGTCTGAACCTTTGGAGGCAAGAGGTTCCAATATGTTTAATCTACAAAAGAGGCTGAAAGCAACTAAAGAAAAGATAAAAGAGTGGAATAGAACGGTTTTTGGAAATATCTTCCAGGAGAAAGCCATTCTAGAGAGCAAATTGGAACAGATTCACAGAGATGGGGCAGCAGGCATCCACAGTGTCGAAGCTGTTGAGCAGGAAAAAGTTCTTTCACAGCAGTGGCACAACAGATGTATGCAAGAAGAGATTCTTTGGAAACAGAAATCTAGAATCCAGTGGCTAAAAGAGGGGGAGCAGAACACTAAATTTTTTCACAGGTCGGCTCTAGACCATAGAGGTGCTAACAAGATTCTTGAGTTAAAAAACAATGCAGGGGAGATATTAAAGAATCACAATGACATATCTGCTCTGCTCTCGGATCACTTCAGCTCAATTGCACAGGAACCACCTATAAACAGAGAGGAAGCCATCAGGGAACTCACAACAGCCATTCCTAAATCCATCACCTCAGATCAGAATTGGGCCCTTAGCAGGGAAATCTCTCTGGAGGAGGTGGAGGAGGCAATTAGGAGTATGCCTAACGATAAAGCACCAGGTCCAGATGGATTTACCATCAATTTCTACAAGGCTTGTTGGAACACTGTTAAGCAGGAGGTCTGGGAGGTAGTTGAGGATTCTAGACGCTCAGGAACTATTCTAAAATCCATCAACTCCACCTTTTTAGCGCTCATTCCTAAGGTTGAAGAAGCAAAGACACTTGAAAAATTCAGACCTATTGCCCTATGTAATGTTATCTATAAAATTATTTCAAAAGTCATAGCTAATAGACTAAAGTCGATTCTTCCTGGTATCATTTCGGAAGAGTAATCGGGCTACGTTGAGGGTAGACAAATTCTAGATAACATCTTGTTAGCGCAGGAGATGATCCATTCACTTCATTCGAGAAAAGAAGCAGGTATGCTAATGCAATTAGATTTATCAAAAGCCTATGACAAAGTAAGCTGGAGATACCTTGAAGCTGTATTGGATGCATTTGGTTTTTGCAGGGCTTGGATCAAGTGGATACTTGCTCTCATCAAATCTCCAAGATATTCAATCCTTGTCAATGGTGCTCCATCAGCCCCTTTTACTCCTTCGCGGGGAATAAGACAGGGGGATCCTCTATCCCCTTTCCTATTCGTTATCCTAATGGAAGGACTAAGTAGAATCATAGCCAAGAAGAAAGCAGAAGGATCCATAAAAGGTCTGCAACCATTAAGATCGATACTAGCCACAACACATCAACAGTTTGTGGACGATACCATGTTACACGGTACACCCACTGTGAAGGAGGCTTTGGCTTACAGGGGCATCCTTGATCTCTTCAGCCGAGCCTCTGGCATGGAGATTAATTTCTCTAAGTCTACAATCTTTTTTTTCAACACTCATCCGGCAATTCAAGCTCACCTGTCCCAGCTTCTTGGATTCAGGATTGGTTCCCTGCCTTCGAAATATCTAGGTGCTCCCCTGACTCTAAAACCTTGGCAGAAAACTCACTGGGAGAAGGTTCTAGCCAACATGGAGAAAAAGTGCAAGCACTGGACGCACAGAGCTCTAAACCTGGCGGGTAGACTTATCTTAACCAAGGCTGTTCTACAGGCAATTCCGCAATATTTACTTTCTATACTTCCAGCTCCCAAGGGCATTCTGCAGCAAATGAGAAACATACAGAGATCCTTTTTATGGAATGGGAATGGAGATAAGAAGAAATGGGCGTTGGTGGCGTGGAATAAGCTATGCCAGCCAAAATCTATGGGGGGGCTGAACTTAGTAGATCCTTCTGTGGTCAACAGAACCTGTGGAGCTAAGATATGGTGGAAATGGATTAAAGAACCCAATTTACCTTGGGCGAGGCATTGGAAGGAGAAGTACACTCCAGATTGTGATACTCAGGACCTCATAAGACTACAGGAAGTCCCGGAAGGTTCGTCAATATGGAACCATGCCAGGAATAATAGGAGCTTAGTACAGGAGCACAGCTTTTGGGAGATTCGCAACGGAAGGCTTGCCATGTTCTGGGAAGATGCTTGGCAGCAATTCCCTAAACTGGACACCCCAGAGCTATCTACCCTCAAGCGAATAAGTCAAAACGAGGGTAGATATAGAGTTAATCAATATTGGATTCAAAGCAGTAGGGATCCGATATGGAGGGACTGGATTAATTTAAATCCTGGGAGCACAGAGGAGAACAACGAAAGCATTCAGCAATTCAATGAGAGAATCCTCAAAAGAAAGATTCGGAAAACTGAAGAAGATGATAAGCTGAGATGGGGTTTAAAAGGAAATGGAAATTTCTCATTAAAAGAAGCTAGGGATATAATAGAAAAGGAAGAACAGGTAGAAGCCGTGCCATGGTGCAACAAAGTTTGGGACAGCCTATTCTGGCCGAAAATCAGGACCTTCCTTTGGCTTCTAATGAGAAACAAAACTTTAACCTGGGACAACTTGTGCAAGAAAGGATTCAGGGGACCCTCAAGATGCCCTATGTGCCTCGCGGAAGAGGAAACTATCAACCACCTGTTTAATGCATGTGAATGGGCAAATCAGTTATGGAGCTGGATGGAAGGGATTCTCAGCAGTTCTGACCGCGATAGAGAATCCATTCACAGAACCATTCTAAATTGGAAAAAAGACTTCTCCAACATCCTAAGAGTCAACAACATATGGAAGTCTGTTCCAGGCTTCTTACTATGGTCTATTTGGAAGGAACGTAACCGTAGAATATTTCAAGATGAACATAGGAACATAGAGTTCTCTAAAGACAGTATATTAACTAACATTCAACAGTTAATTCAAACGAAATGCAGAGAGGAAAGTAACGAGAAACCTTCAGCTCAAGACTTACGCATCCTGAAATGCTTTCGACTGGAAGCCACCAGCAGCATCACAGCTTCGAGACACAGAATGCTTCCATCCTCACAGATCGACAAATGGCAGTGTCCGCCGGAAGGGGGCTTGAAGCTGAATTTTGATGGGGCCTCGAGAGGTAATCCCGGCATGGCAGGAATTGGAGGTGCAATAAGAAACCAGCATGGAGAAATTCTGCATATATATTATAGAGCGCTTGGGGAAAGCACGAATAATGAGATGGAATTTGCAGCGCTTGAGCATGGTTTGAGAATTTTAAAATCCCTTCGAAAATGCAATGTAATTGTGGAAGGGGATTCGTCACTGGTTATATCAACAGCTAAGAGAATTCAAGGAGGCACTAAGGCGAACAAAGCCACAAAACACTGGCGGCTCGCCAAGGTGACGGAGAATATTGCAGAACTTATGGCTGGAATGAAAGGTTTAGTCTTTCATACGGTAAGGCGTAAGGCAAACGGGCTGGCGGACTACCTGGCGAATTGTGGCGTGGACAATCAGGACAGGGGGTGGGACAGTTGTTGGCAGGAAGTGGACTGCCCGAACCTGAAGGCGAGATGTTTACAGTTGGCACAGCAAGACTTAAACGAAACCGACCGGGCTTGACCGGCAACGGTTTCTGTTTCTGGCGCCGTATAACTGGAGATACCGGTAACGGCATGGGTGTTCATCACGGGAGCTGGACGACTAGACAGAAGCGGCGGTGGTCTTTATGGCAAGAGAAGGCCAAATTTGGATACTATCATTATAGTTCATGCCACGAAAGACACCGTAGAGTCCGCTTGAGAGGAAGGGACACTTGGCACAACCTTGATGGGAAGGATTTCAGCAACATTTATGTCAGGTCAGGGAGGAGCTTTTTGATCTGTGCGGATATCCTCCGATTTAATAACGAAAGCACCTCCACTCTGCATCGGAGGGGAGAGTGCATTATGGGAAACTTTATGGAAAATAGCTATTTAACGGAGAGTCGAGGCTCTGGTTCTTTCACCTCAGTTCAAGGCATTGCAAGAGACCACCATTTTCCTGTCTGTAGAAGTGTTCACCGCGATAAGATTAGAGGGCATAGTATGGAGGCGGGGAGTTGCAGGTGTTCCGCGGCTAACCAAGAGCTACGAACAATGCAGAATATGTACGAGACCAGAGCAGCAGCTAGGAGCAAACGCAAGATCGCGGAACTGGAAGCTTCTGTGAAAGAGGAAGAAGCGCAGTGAACCGAGGGGATCATTGCGGAGGAGGTTGACTGGTTACATGACCCGGGCACTCCCTCCAAAAGAGCCACTCAATATGTTCGGACTAAAGCGGAGAGCTGGAGAATCAAAACCCTCCTTGCGAAAGCCCTGGACTCAAAGGACGAAGGGAAGCAGCATTCTAGGAAGGGGAACTCCCTATCGGAGGATCAGTTAGCAAAAATTCATGAAATCCATGAATTGTTGGATCGAAGAATTTCCACAGTGCAAGATGCAGCGGAAAATGTCAACAAGAAATTGACTCTGCTCATCAGGCTTCTTCGGCAAACTCTGAGCCCGGATCCCCAGGTGCAGCAGAACAAGATGAAGGAAGCACAGGAATTCCAATCCATGCAAGATATGCAGGCTAGAGTTGACAAGCATATTCTGGACGTGGGCTTAGACACAGTCAGTCGAATTGGCGGTTTTCCTCGTCCTGGCGGGTTTCCTTAGTACTTTCTTCTTGTTTTCGTTTGTCTTCTATTATGGCTTCGGCCTTATGTAAGTTCGTTATGTTACTCTGCTTCTGTCCAAGTTTTGATAGTGTCGTGGCAATAAGTAACAGCGTTAAGAGTAGGCCGCCCTGCGAGGTGTGCAGCTTGGTTTTGAAAGTTAAGGGCTTGCTGTCAGCCCTGGTAAAATGGTCTTTCTAAGGTCTCGTTCTGCTTCGGCAGACTTTTTTGTAACATATTTTGTTCTATAATATACATATCTGACTTACAAAAAAAAAGAAGATAACATAAAAACAATGAAGTAAACAATGACTATGGTTATTCAAAGTCTCCCCTCAAAGGATTTATATCAAGCACAAGCAGTAAGCGTCCCCTCGGTAACGCAAACAAAACATCATCATCCAACTATTCATTACAAGAAGACAAGGAAAAAGATATTCCCCTTGTTGTGAAAGCTCAAAAGGTGATGATTTTACGGTTGCTGTAAAGGCATTAGAATAAACGTTGTCCTCCTCATAAAATCTTTAAAATGGAAGATTTTTTTGCTATTGTAAAGGCGTTTGTGAAACAGATTCTCTTGCTCGGACTCGAACACGGGGCTCTTTAATGAGACTTGAGTATCCAAATCAATTTAAATAAAACGACGCACATTTAGATAGAAATGGAAGTAATTTTAAAGATATTTAAATTTAAAACTTTAAAAATTCATAGATGTTGTAGTTTGTTTGCATCAACAATTAATCAACGAATCGCTAGAATTTGTCCAAGGCAACGCAACCCAGATTCCCAGTGGATGTTTGTCATTGAAGACCAACAAGTGTATATCTGCAACTTCTAGAAGCATCCTAATTAGCCATGCTAGGTGTGATGATAATTTGAAATATGACTACATGGCTGAGATCAAGATCCCACCAATAAACCGAAAGCAAAGCCGAACCTCGTTGAGGACACGAGGTGTTGTAGGAAGTACATAAGGTGTTATTATGGCATTGATTTTATTTATTCATAAACTTCACTAAAAGGATGTTGAGTTTTTATTCTCGAATGATTCCTGGGAATATTTTAATCCGTTGAAGAAGAAGCTAGTCAAAGCTCTTACTCTAGGAATTCCTAATGGGAACATGCAGTTTAGTGCGCGAGTTGACATTGGAAATATTGGTGTTTATGTCATCTTACCTCAGCCCTGGGAGGGAAATATTGACCTCCCTCATTATCATGTCAAGATAGAGCATTACACAAATTATAAATATCAAAGAAAGTAGTCATTCCAACAATAAATGAGGGAATCTAGTCTTTCTACTCCTCAGAGGCAGATGCAACGGGAGTAGGATCTTCAGCAATAGCCCCTGGCATTCCATATAGCTCCAGAATGCAAGGGATGTGGCAGTCGATCCCATCCATCTTGATTTCCTGTTTGTGTAGTTGGAGAAGAATTTTCTCCATATCTTTTTTGTAATTCGGCAGTCCTTGGACTGTAACCGCCATCCCCACAGAGATTTGTTCCATTGCCTTACCAAGTAGGCTCTTCATTAAGTAATACAGGTAGAGTGTATGTTTAAACTGAGTAATTCTCCCTTGAATATTCCCTGGATCTGGGACCACCACCCTCCAATTGTCCAGCTCATCCTCAGACTCACTTTCTTGCTTAATCTCTGCTTCCTAGTCTTCCATCAACTTCTGAATTCCCACGTTCGTCTCGTCTCGGTATGCCGTTGTTGCCTCTGCGATGAGGTGCTCTACAGATTTATGACCCCTGTGAGCTTTTGACATGCTCAGCCCCTTGTCTATCCAAGGGGATGTGCCTCTTCTAATGCGCCCACGTCCTCTCGTTGCTCGGGCCATAACCTGTTCAGTAGAGCCCTGTTGACACCCAAACGAAGTTAGATTCATCGAAATTTTCTCAACACACCACCTTTTCCATTCATGAATTTCCTCTCTTCCATACTTCTCCGTGTGAGTGTAAGGGTAACCCAAAGCCTGCAGATGCCAGAGGGGGGTGGGTTTCAGACTCTTCTCCCAGGGCCCATCATAGTACCCCTCCCCCTTGCTATGGATTATATGTCGGTCGTCTCGTTGCATCTCAAGCCCAGCTCACAGGCCCTTCCAGAGCCTGGCAAGACGCCTGCAATTATTCCATCTTCTTGCACCCTCAGCGAGCAGATGAGAGTCATGGCTTCACTTGTCCCTCTGGTGAGTTTACCACATAGGGTTCCTAGCTTTGCCTTCAGTGCCATGCAGGTTCCCACTCTCCCAATGGTTTCTTTGAATCCTACTGTCGTAGTTGTAGTCCCATCCCCCTGCCCTCAGCCCTTTCCTGCCTCTCTCTATAGCTCCCACCCCCCTGGAATTACAATGTCGCTCTCCCTTATCCCCTTGGCCTTAAAAACTAAGCATAGACCCGCATAGCTTCGCAGCCCGCACTTGTCCACTTTGCACCCACGGTTCTGACTCAATTGGGAAAGAATAAAAATGTAGAACCAGGCCATGGCATGCCCTTGCCACCACCATTGCTACCCATAAAATTTTAATCCCCATTGCGCCGGGCGCTTGCCCCTCCATTCCCCCCAGCAGAACCCCAACCAGGTCATAGAGTCAACACAGAGACAAGACCAAATTACATACCCGAATTCGGGCTTTTGTTCGCGACCAAGGTTCCCCTCTTGCCGTCGACCTTCCCCGGCTCTGAATCACCTCGCTTCTCCATAGCCATTCTCACCTGCCCTGCAAGTCGAATGGCCTTGCCTTCTCCACCACCCTACCTTATTCCCTTCCCTACCACCTTGCCCACTTACCATCCATGCATTCATTCCGAAGGACACCACACCCCCTGCCTTGAGCATGTGGGGGCGGGGCGGTCGTTATGGCCCTCGTACTACACATATCAACTCCCAGCCTAGCCTCTCTGACATCGACCCACATCCCGATCGGGGGAATTTAAATTAAACATTTATATAAACCTTTAATAAAATAAAAATTGATTTAAAATTAAACTTCGATTTTTTTTTTTTAATGAAACTTTAATATTGAAAATTAATTTAAATTCAAATTTTAAATGACTCATATAATATTTTAATTTATGAAGAATTTTATTGCAATGAAAAAGACTTGTTATAAATTTTATTATTAAAAGTATTAGAATGCAGATATAGAAACAATCAAATTATGTGTGTGTGTGTATAATTGTAGTATTCTTTCACACTATAAATTAATCCTACTTTAATTAACCTTAAAAACAATATAAAATTTTAAGACAAACCTTTTTCGCGCTATCCTACTATCCTATTAGAGTAGGATTTATATATTATACAATGATATTCGAAATCATATGTAATGCAACTTTTAGAGATCGATAACTCACCTCACTAGTTTTGCTTCCCAACAATTTGTGCTTTTCTATTACCACACTTATATTTTCTTAAAATCTTAGGTACGATCAATTTAGTTAAAATAACAGAGATCCAAAAACAATGGTCATAATTTCCCATCTCATAGAGTGTTAGAGATCGTGTACCTATCTAATGGATATTATCGTGAATGCCTATGAGAACTCCGCATACAATAAACACGTACAAATATATATGTGCAAGTAGTAAACATGCACGAATATAGACATACATACAATAAACAAGCTCACAAATAAGCGATATTATACAAACGGGTTGCCTCTTCAATGTTATCTTAATTATAAGAATCACACATAATGGTAATATCACAATGAAGCCCATCGTTTTGAGAGGACCCCCTCAACGTATGAGGAAAACCCAAAACCTTTTTGATAAGCGGTCGACCGAAGATGAAATTGAAAAGTGAATCTTATCGAGAGGAAGAATTAAAGCATAGATTGGAGGCACAAAACGTTTCAAAGGGATATTTCTCGACTTCCTTCTAAACTCCTCTCTACATCACAAATAAACCACAAGAACCCATTCAATATTACAATGGATAATTTCGATTGGATGTTTATCTTTCATTCTGAAGCGAAAAAAATTGAGTTCATCAAAGAAAAAATTAACGGAGCTACGAATTGAAAAGAATCAAACAAAAAAGAAAAATGCACGGCCAAAACAGACGGGTTTGGGAATGCTCAGCTAGCCGCCATTGATTTTACATTGAAAAGTGGAGAGCGTGTATGAAGCTCGCGTTAAAATATTGTGCAAAACACTTACTGCGATATAATAAGGATAATGACTATATGCCATCTCAAAAAATGACACTGCCTCGAATTAATCACATAACCTGCATGCTTCGAGTGGAAGATAAAACAATAAGTTGTACAACCACCAATTTAAACTGCAACACATTTAAGAAATCTTTAAATTATAAGGGAGGAATCTTTTAACTCCTACATAATCTATAAAGCTATGCCATAAATGTGAGCGTAGTAAAGAGATCCTTTTCAAAAGCAAACCAATAAGGCATGACATAACTATATATAGTCATTGTCCTAAAGGTCCTTCAAGTGGGGCATCTTTCAACCCGTAGGCAGAATTGTCTGGTTTAGCTTACCGTCCGATGTTGTATGGAATTTTAGGGATGTCCTTGACAATTTTTTGGCCTTGATCTCTCTCATAACTACTACTGTAATCAAGATAATGAGAGTTCCTTCACTCACATTTGTGTGTTGGAGCTGTCACTAACCCTTGGGTTCCTCTAGATGGGCCTGCATCCCACAATAACTATGTAAGTCTATTTTTACAATGAGGGCAGTAAATGATGCAATAGGGTGACCAACATTCCTCTTGTTATATAAAGACTAGCTCTGACAACTGTGTAATTAGAGACAGTGGGTCTACATTACCTTATTTATATGGTTTGGTGGTAGAAGTTACTTGTAGGCATATATTATGAATGTATATAACATTATTTACTTTAGTGTTAACTATAGTATTTATTGATAAGAATTATTAACTAATTTTAATTTTAGATTTATTAAATAATCATATAGTTAGCCAGAATTATTGTTATTTATTTTAATAATTAATTAATGTAATTTGATTTTAATTTTTTTATTAGAAAATAATAATAATAATATTATAGGATTATTTTGAAAGTATGGTGTGGTGAGGGCTCTAGCAATTTTTTCCTCCATCGACTAGTTACATTCTACGTTTCATCTATGAGGGGGTCCTAGCGCCACGACCCCTTCTTCCTCTCTACGCTAGTCGGCTTGGCTTTGGTGCTTCCTAGGTGTTGGCGTTGCTTCTTGTTGTCGTCGGTGGGTTGACGCCCTCCTTTTTCCATGCTTCTCTCTGGTGCGATATCGACCTGGGGTCTTATGGCTTTGTCGGTGGTGCTCGAATGTGTGTGGGGAGTTGAGGGGGCGGCCCTGTCTTTGTCACATGCCCTGTTTGATGCCTTTTCCACGTTTCTATTGCGCTTGCCTAGTCGACATTTCTCTATGGTCATTTCTCGCTGGGGATGTCTTGAGTTTTTCGCTTGGGTGTCGTCTCATTTTTTATTTTTTGGGGGCCTATTGTGGCCCATTTTTCTTAAGGATTATTCAGCAACCTGTGCCCAACCCATGGCTAGTATGTTGGCCAACATTTGCTGGGGTTTACTCGCTTTCTTTTGTTTGCACTCAAAAGGTTTTTTTTTTCTTCTTCTGGTTTTTCGGTTGCCCTTTTTTGCGTATTCTTTTGGCGGGCTTGCATCCTGTGGACTTTGGGCCCAGTTGCTATGTTGTAAGGAAAATACTCGAATGCGTGCAACATATAGAAAATGAAAACTTTGTTCCTCTTTTTGATGAATAAATTTACGAGTCTCTTTTTTGAGGAAAAAATATTATATGATTATTTTGATATCATATTCGCTATTTATTATTTATAGAGACATAAATATATACACATTTTATTATTATCTTAGTTTTATGTTTATTAAGTAATTATATACAAATAAATTAAAAAGTAAAGACTTAAGCCCATAGGGCTTTGGATTGACAGTGAATGAGTATTTTGTTTAGGGATTCCATGTGAAAAATTCACAAGTTCAAATCCCTCGTGGGTGTTTACCCCACAAAAATAAATAATAACAATAAGAAGCAAAGACTTACATATCATACCTGGAATTAAAACAATGTAAATAAAATAACATTGATTTTTTTTTTATAATATTATAGCTTGCATTGGTTAATAGTCGGATCAAATCCTATAGTCTTGCTTTTTAAGGAACTAATAAATTGAGATGCCTACACATTTACAATTTTACTCTTACATAAATAAAAGTGGGAAGTAACTCTTGGTAAGCATATTTATTTACATCTTATTCCTATCATTTTTTTTAATTCAACACCTTGACTTTTTAAGAAGATAACCACTTCTATGAGTGAATTACTAATTTCTCCCATTTTCCATTACCTTCATTTCTCATCTTAAGATATCTGATTGGATTCCATCGTTCATTTTTCTAGCATGGCATTTAATTCTATAATATTAACCTTTTTTAATAATCCTGGAGCAATTCAAACCTCCCAGAGATTATAATTTGGTTATTACTTTTGTACCCGAGTTTGACATGGTGTGTGCAGCTGGTGAAGAAGGGAATCAACAACTAAATAAGATTAAATTATGGTCATTACTTTTGTATCTGAGTTTGACAAGGTGTGGGCAGTTGGGTGAAGAAAGGAATCAACAATTGAAAGAATGTGTGACGAAAACTCCATACGACAGCTTTTGATCTATTTTTTGAATATGTTTTGTAATGATGGATGCACTTGATGCTCTTCTGAACAAGAGTTTTATCTGTAAATTTAGCAGGAAAAGCCATGCAAATTTTTAGTAGTAAATTTAAAAGGAGAAAACATGTAGAGTTTAATTCCAAAAAAAGTTCAATCATTTGTGCTCTGCTAATCCTCACGTCTTCCATATATGTAGACTGTAGGACTCATCCTTTTGAAACGTGTAGGGCTCATCCAACCCCTCTAAATTTTGTGGGCATGAGACATGCATACTCACAAGGCTTACCTTATGTTGATCCAGATGGATTATTCTTGGTTTATGTTATATGGGTCCACATGGGTGATTCCTTTTAAGGTTGTAAGGGCAACCTTCTCTCTACTCTCTCTATTTGTGTGTATTGCAAATATGCATTATTATATGCATTGTTTTCTAAGTTTTTCAATGTAAATTTTGGTAAAAGTTATAAAAAATAGTAATTTTAAGGCCTTTTCTATAACAAGGTTACCATAGTTAATGGTTAGGATTTGTAGAAGATGAACCAAAATTGAACATCTCCTTTGGCATTGTAAAAGTTTGTGATCATAATGCACAATTAATTCTACAAATATTAAATATCCATTGGGAAGAATAGAATAGAAAATATTTTATTAAACATCCGCAAAGCCAAATGGTCAACGAGACAAAGAGTTTACAATTTTAGGAGGCTATATATCATCTTGCACTTTCATAAGGCCCCAAAACTTGTATAGAATAACCATCTATTTCATGAAAAAATCATTCTCCCTTATACCAAATTGTTTTTCCTTTAGTTAAACTCATTTATTACATATATTTAGCTCCTAATATAGTGATTCAAAACATGAAAATATTTTCACACTATCGTTTCATGTTCATGATACTTGTCTCACAGACCACATTTCATGTCACTCATATTCTACAATTCCATTGTTGATTCCTTCATTCTCGAGGACTTACAACTCGTCCATGGATTTGGTTTTAGTGCCACTGTAGAACTGTACATGTGCCTTTTGACAAATGTATGATTCTGCGAAGTTTTTATACAACATCACCAAAATCCTTGACCAATTTCCAAAGGTACAATGGCCTTGTACAAGTGGTTCCATCTTGTTAGCCATTTTTAGAAGAACCTTTAATTACATGTTATACTTTGATATTAACTGTTTGTGTTACAATCATTTCAAAATCCTATAATTCTCATGGTTACAGTTGATATCTTCTTTTTGCATCAAAACCATTTCAAAATCTTTCTTTAATTTCCAATTCACGGATTGGGGCTTTCCATTTTCATACTGCATTGTTGAAAGATAGTTTCCTTATAACTATAGGGTTAATTGAATATGATTAGTGTCCAAATTCTTTGAAGGAAGAAGAAAGGTTTAGACCTATGAAGCTATAAATCAACGAGTGATTAATTGTTCCTTTTAGCTGCACTGAAAATAACAAGTTTTCCTCTTTATGGAGGCAGAAAATGTGACAACTGACAAGAATACATCCTACTTGAGTATAGCTTAAACAATTTTTAGCTTTCTTCGTCCTAGTTTCGACTGAATAGTTAATGATCAAATTGCACAAAACCATTGCATACATCAATTTAGATGGTTAAAGTTGGACCAAGTTTGACTAAATAGTATGACCTGTGTCGACGGGGTATTGGATAGACGGTGATTGGGTGCGTTGTTAAGGCACTCCTAAATGTTAAGTCACTGATTCAATTCCCCACCCTATTTATGTGTTAATCTTGGACATGACCATGATATCACCTCACCATTACCAAACTTACAAAAAAAAGAAGAGGTAGTAGGACCTGTAAATGAATAAATGAAGAACAACAGGGACTCATAGATTCCAATTTAAGCTTCAAGTTTGTAATTCTCCTACCCAAATTTATCTTTATTTTCAAGGGAGTGCACAAGTAATCCTAACTATACAAAGTGGGTTCAGAAATATCGACAAACCTTGATGTGTGTATCTTTAAAGAAAGGCTAGTTTGTATTACGTTTGAAAGGCATACAACTTGTTCATGTGTAAGAAAATCTTTATTTAGCATGCTCTTCATATAATCCGTTATCTAATGTTGTAGCGATTCTACTTTCATAGACACACGTTCTTGCTTTCTTTCAGTTATTTTTTGATCGAGGTATTTTATTTGAACCAAATTTTGAGTTGATTTGCTTCTTGCAGCTAGTCGATGCTACCGAGCAGATGGTTTCCCTCAACAGACAACTTCCACTTTGAGACACACATTCTTGCTTTCTTTCAGTTATTTTCTGATCGAGGTATTTTATTTGAACCAAATCTTGAGTTGATTTGCTTCTTGCAGCTAGTCGATGGAGGCAGAAAATGTGACCATTGACAATAATACATCCTACTTGAGTATAGCTTAAACATTTTTTAGCTTTCTTGGTCCTAATGTGGACTCTGAATAGTTAATGATCAAATTGCACAAAACCATTACATACACCAATTTAGATGGTTTAAAGTTGGACAAAGTCTGACTAAGTAGGAAGACCCATGTCCATGAGGTATTGGATAAATGGTGATTGGGTGCACTGTTAAGGCAATCCTAGATGTTAAGTCACTGATTCAATTCCCCACCCTATTTAGGTGTTAATCTTGGACATGACCATGATGTCGCCTCACCATTGCCAAACTTATAAAAAAAGAAAAGAAAAAGCTGTAGGACCTATAAATGAATAGATGAAGAACAACAGGGACTGACAGATTCCAACTTAAACTTCAAGTTTGCAATTCTCCTATCCAAATTTATCTTTATTTTCAAGGTAGTGCACAAGTAATCCTAACTATACAGAGTAGGTTCAGAAATATCGACAAACCTTGATGTGTGTATCTTTAAAGAAAGGCTAGTTTGTATTACGTTTGAAAGGCATACAACCTGTTCCTATGTAAAAAAATATTTATTTAGCATGCTCTTCATATAATTCGACATCTAATGTTGTAGTGATTCTACTTTCAGAGACACACGTTCTTGCTTTCTTTCATTTATTTTCTGATCGAGGTATTTTATTTGAACCAAATTCTGAGTTGATTTGCTTCTTGTAGCTAGTCGATGCTACCGAGCAGATGGTTTCCTTCAACAGACAACTTCCACTTTGAGACACACATTCTTGCTTTCTTTCATTTATTTTTTGATCGAGGTATTCTATTTGAACCAAATTTTGAGTTGATTTGCTTCTTGTAGCTAGTCGATGCTACCGAACAAATGGTTTCCCTCAACAAACAACTTCCACTTTCTCATTGTGCTCTGAAGAGCTAAACTCTCTTAATTTGGTTAAATCAAGAGAAATGCGCCATTGCTTCTCCAACATAGATTTCTGAAGAAGAATTAGAGCTTCCAACGAATGTTCTTCTTGAAAAATCACATCGATTCCCAGGAAAATGGATGTTGTGCAGGATGTTTCATTGCTGGAATGTGCCAAAAATTCACGAGAATATCCCAGTGCCTTGGCGGTGATGAAAGTGGCGAGCCAAACACATTTCTCAAGTAATTATATAAAGAATAAGTTCAATAATATACTAAAAAACATGCATACCAGGAATGGTTAGGAAAACATTATTGTGGCTAGATGTGTGTGTTTGCGTCTAGAGAGATAGAGAGAGAGAAACTATCCACTGTGCTGACAAGGTTATATACATACATACATGTATGCGTATAACTCGTTGGAAGATCGAAGAGATGCTTCCACATATTCCTGGATGGCATCCCTATTAAAATTGTTGACCTAAACTAGTGTGCTTGTAATAATCCTCAACCCTTGAAATTGATTGATGAACATGTTGTTTGTAGAAACATAATTGCAAAATAGCATATACAAGTGAAAAGGAGATTGAACCGACAAAATATAACCCTTGTATCGACGATTTCCAAAAAGGAGAGTTCTTTGTCAGAATCAAAGCCTTCTGATCCATGTATTTGTTTGTTGCCACTTATCCCTTTCCCAGGGGTGTGCTGCTCACTCTGCTGTTGTGGGATGGATTCACATTTCCTTTATTGTACACGATCTCATAATCATACCAGTCCATCTTAGTGACCGATTTGTTTTGCCCCATGCATGATAATGTATGGTCCAAAAATACTTCAAACTATGATGATGATCTTGATTTGGAAACACCTCCTAATAAAATATGGGTTCCAAGTCTCAACTACATGAAATATGGCCATCATCTCTTTCTCACAAACGGATTCACTCAAATTTATGTCAACTATGTCAACATAGCTCCCCGACCCCTATGTGATGCACCGCATTCCAAGACAAAATTCTTAGTGAAATCAGGCACTACTAAAATGGGTGTAGTGCTTGCAACTTACTCTAAAGCTAAAAAGGTCTGCTCGGCAATGTTATTCCATACATACGCATTTGTTTTTAGCACGATTGTTAAGGTGGTTATCATAGTTATTCAAAAACTTGCTTTAGTAGCATGTTAGTCCCAGGAAGTCGTGTAAGCTCGTATGAGTCTTAGTTTGTTGCTAATCCTATGTAGCTACAACTTTCTTTTGGTCCACTTGTGGGGCCTTCTCGTTGATTGTGTGACAGAAGTATTTAACCTTTGAAGCCCCAAAGACTTCTTTACCAGAATGTGTAAGGATCAACTGGTGGCCTTCAAGGAGTTACAGGGTGTATCAACATTTTCCACATGGGAGTCCGAAGTTTTGTTGTAGTTCAAGCTATCATTAAAGAATGTAAGCACAAAATTGCACGGGAAGGGTCATAAAATCTTGTTCCTAAGGCTACTAAAGGTGGATGAAGCACTACAAAGTCAAAAGGGCATCACTAAAAAATCATAATGGCGTTAATGTGTGTGAAAGGTTGTTTTAGGGATGTCCATTTCCTTCATCTGTGTTTGGTGGTATCCTAAGTAAAGGTCCAGTTCAACGAAGAACTCTTCTCCATCAAGCTCATCTAAGAGATCGTTGATAACCAGTTTGGAAAATTTGTCTTTGGTGATCCACTGGTTGGGAGCCCAAAATCGAAGGCACGTGCACCAACTAAATTCATTCTCAAATACCAAGACCATGGTTAGTGAGGAAGGGATCTTATTGGGATGTATGACTCCAATCTTTGATAGTTCATGAATGATCATTTTCTATTTCATTCTTCTATGCAAATGGGTGTCTACAGGGACACATATTGGGTGGTTGACCACCTAGAACCGATAGGATGCCATGGTCATGCTCATAACATGAAGGCTGTGTTGACACCTAATCCTCTGTGATTGGGTGAACCTGGAATGTGAACAGTCATCAGAAGATGAACTGAGCAGTCACATTCTTGTATATAACAATAGCTACCTAATGTAATAAATTGAATCAATTTTTCTGAGTTTTCTACCAAACTGGAGTTACTCCTGGCCTGACATGGTATCAGAGCCAGCTCCTTGTTTTAGCTATTATGCTCCTTGTAACTCCTCTGTCCTGACCTCTGCCTCTGCCTCTGCTTTATTCCCTTATGTTCTGAAATAATCTGCCTCTGCCACTGTGCTCTGTCCATAACGCTTGTCTCTGACATGCATAGGCCTGACCGCATCTGAAATTGAACAGTCAAGGTTCGAATCTCCATTATGGCGCCCATTCGCACCATTCCATTGAAACACTGTTCAATTGGAACGCTGTTGAATTGACTGTGTATGGTGGTATTGAACGCTGTCCCTCACATTGACACACAGAAATCGTATATTCAGCATCAGCAAACGCATGGTGGTATAGTAAGTTCTTCTATCCGTATCTGCAAGTTGTTGTCATGCTCTCACATGCAGTTCTGAATGTGCGTGGATAGTGATCATAGAAAATGGGTTATATTGGTTCATAGCTTCTGTACAGTTTATTCCGTACTTCAAAGAAAATGGGTTATGTTGGTTCGTAGCTTTTGTACAGTTTATTCCATACTTCAAAACAAGTCAACTTCTGTTAAATCCCATTGTAAAATACAGAAATCACAAGGTATAAAAGCAAGAAAACGGTATATGTATTTAGATTTGATTATTGGGCATACTGGCACAATAATCGAACAACAAAGGAGAAGACAGTTCGTCTTACAGAAGCTGAGAAACGGTGCTGAACCCTCAACAGCCCATCGTCGCACTGTTCAATCTCGGAAGCGGGATATCATCCCCATGGGGCCCCGGGCTTAATCAAGCTAACTCTATTCCCTTCCTCTTCAGGGATTGCTTCATCATTCGAAAATTTTTATCTTTGACAGAGATCGAGAAGTTGAATTTATTTATTTTGAAATCGCAGATTCATCGAGTTTTTTCCGGTCAGTAGAGATGGAAACAATTTGTTTCAGTCTGCTCCGTTGAGAATGGTATCGAATACCTGTTTCAAATAAATGCTGCTGACATATATTTTGAAGTTTTCCAATAAATACGCTTGCTGCCTGATTCAAATAAGTTCGAATTTAAAATAAGTTTTGTGCGCTGGCCTCCATAACTTGGTTCACCCATAACTTGGTTTAATGCTTTGCCGAAGTTGACCGCTGTAAATTACAGTTCAAAGAGTGCGCATGACCATGATATTTATAGGTGAAGTTTTATGAGATTTATATAAGATTTATAAGGTGAAGTTTTATGAGGGTTATATGATGGACTTATATGAAACTTATATGAGGTTTATGTAAGGTGAATTTATACAATGATGGATTTATAGGGGTCACATTGTGGATTTGAAATCTTTTGAGTTGCCCTCTTGAGTACAACTTCATTGTATATCAGCAGAAAGTTTTTTTTTATCAGCAGAAGTTTTTTATCAGAGAAAGTTTTTTTTTATCAGCAGAAGTTTTTTATCAGCGAAAGTTTTTTATCAGCAGAAGTTCTTTTTATCAGCAAAAGTTTTTTTATCAGCAGAAGTATTTTTTTACAGAATGCATTCAATCATCTCTATGGTACGAATAGTTCTCACTGGCAAGGAGAACTATCCTGAATGGTCCCGGATGATAAAACACACCCTCATCTTCAATGAGTTTTGGAAAGGAATGTGTGTCGGAGAAGGAGACAATGACCCAGTGCAGCCTACATCAGACAAAGAGCTCGTCATTTGGGAAAACAAGAACAACAAAGCCTATGCATTAATTGCAGCATCTGTAAATGAAGAAGTAAGTCGCCATATTTCATCATATTCGACTACCTTTGAAGCTTTACAAAAGCTGAAAGAACTCTATGACTCACATTCTGCACTTGAAGTTGTTCAGCTCATGATTAAACTCTTCACTCTTGAACTGAAAAATAATGATCCTCTTGCTCTTGCATCTGAAGTAAAGTCTATAATGCATGATATTAAATCCACTAAGGTTGAGCTGGATATCCCTCTTATTGCTTTTCTCAAGGCACTCTATCCTACCTACTCCAATTATCTTGAGTCTTTACAAGCAAATGGAAATCTTAAAGATATAACCTTTGACTCTCTTGTGAAAAAGTTTGCTGAAAGACAGAAAGCCTTTGGAAAGAAGACAACTCCTGAATCTTCTGAAGAGACTATGTGCCTTGCTCATAAAGAAAAGCATCCTGCTCAAGATTCTACAAGAGGAAAAGGTGGATGAAGAGGAAGAGGAAGATACTTCAGAGGCAGGGGGGCAGACATTCTCAAGCAGAAAAGGCAGACTTACATTGCATTCGCTGCAAACGAAATGGATCACATGATGCTTCTACATGCAAGCTACCATGGGACAAAATTGAGCAGAAAAGAAACCAGCAGAAAGGAAAAACTAATGATACAAACAAAGGTAAAGCACCTGAATCCGTTCACTATATTGAGGCACAATGTAACATTGGAGTAAATGAAGATTTGCTTAATGCTTCACTTGCTTCTTCGAAAAATGATTGGTTGCTTGATTCAGGAGCAACCTGTCATATGACTCATAGAAAAGATTTTTTTGAAGATTTCACTGATAATGTTGATGGAGCAGTATACTTTGCAGATCAGTCAAAAATCAAGCCATCAGGGCTTGGCACAATCAGGCTTAAACTGCCTGGTCTTCCAGACTTTCTTCTGGATCATGTTCTATATCTCCCACAGCTCAAGAGAAACTTGTTGTCCTTGGTCCACATCCGCCAGCAAGGTCACTCCATTCATATGTTTGATGGCAAGCTTGAGGTAAGAAAAGCATCTGACCACTCACTTGTCATGAGGGGAATAGAAGAAGAAAGGCTTCTCAAACTGCAAGGAACCTCTGGTCATGCACAACATTTCTAATATATTTCTCATCATGAAGAAGGTACACTTCCATCAAGTTTATTATGGCATGCTAGATTTGGACATTTAAACTATGACAGTCTCCACTTATGGAAGAAAAATGGTGTTGCTGGTTTGCCTACAATTCCTAGGAAACATAAGCAATGTGATGCTTGCATTCTAGGAAAGCATAGCAAACAGTCTTTTCATGATTCACATTCAAGAGCACATAGGAAGCTTGAACTCATTCATTCAGATTTATGTGGTCCAATGCCTGTTCCTTCTACAAATGGAAATAAATATATCATGACATTTATTGATGATTACACCAAAATGTGTTGGGTTTATTTATTGAAGAGCAAATCTGATGCTTTTCAAACATTCAAGCATTTTCATAAATGGATTGAAAATGATGCACAATCTCATATTGGGTCTATTCGCATTGATAATGGAAAAGAATATACATCAAATGAATTTGAAAACTATCTTCGCCAACATGGGATCAAACATCAAACAACTGTGCCTTATAATCCCCAACAGAATGGTGTAGCTGAAAGAATGAATAGAACAATCTTGAATATGGTACGATCCATGCTTTTCTTCAAAAATGTAAAGATAATGTTTTGGGTTGATGCTGTTCTATGTGCTGCATATATAAAGAATAGATGTCCATCTAATGCTATAAGAAACAAGACTCCTTATGAATTGTGGTATGGACATGTTCCTTCGGTAAAACATCTCAGGATCTTTGGTTCCACCTGTTATGCTTTGATACCAAAGGTACATAGAAACAAAATTGGTGCTAGAAGTCGTAAGTGTATCTTCCTGGGGTATTCAAACACCTCTAAAGCATATCGCCTCTATGATGAAGTAAATAAAAAGTTTGTTGTATCTAGAGATGTCATTTTTCTTGAATCATCCAAATCTGACAATGTTGTTGAGCGGCAACTTGATCGCTTGGATAGATTCACAAAAACGAAATCATTTCAAGAATTTGATAATCAGATTCCACATCTTGAAGGGGGGATTCCTATACTAGAACAACATGTGGAATCTTCTTCTTCTGAAGAACAATCTCCTCTGCATGAAACTCCAACAACGGATGATGCTTTAAGTGATGTAATTGATAGAATTGGGAGACTCAATCTTGATTCAGTCCCAACTCAATCAACAGAGCAGCCTGGACCATCTCAGAAAGGTCCCCCAAAGTGGCTGACAAAGACACTTGAAAGTGTTCATCCTGATGAAATTGGAAAAACAGGAACCAGAAATTCAAACCGACAAGATGGAGGTGATGTAGATGACTTTAATTCACCTGTTGATATGGATGTTACTTATGATTGTGAATTGAACTTGTCTACAGATTTTGAACCAACTTCCTTCAAAAAAGCTGCTTCTCATGATGAATGGAAAGAAGCGATGAAAAAGGAGTATGATGCAACTCATAAAGAATGGCACTTGGAAGCTGGTTGATCCTCCATTTGGAACCAAACTAATTGGCTGCAAGTGGGTCTACAAGAACAAATACAAAGCTGATGGCTCACTTGAAAAGCACAAAGCTAGGCTTGTGGCAAAAGGTTTTGCACAGAAGGAAGGGGTCGATTATGAGGAAACTTTTGCCCCCACAGCAAAATGGGCCACCATCCAGACACTCTTTGCACTAGCAGCTCAGAACGGTTGGAAAGTCCATCAAATGGATGTAGAAACTGCATTCTTGAAAAGAGATCTAAAAGAGAATGTTTTTATGTCCCAGCCTGAAGGATTTGCTGTGAAAGGACATGAACAAAAAGTATGCAAACTTGTGAAGTCCTTGTATGGCCTCAAACAAGCACCGCGAGCCTGGTATGAAAAACTAACTGAGCATCTTCTGAAACTCAACTTCAATCATTTTGATCTTGATGATGCAATTTTATTTGTCAAGAAAGTTGGCAAAACAGTTGTATATCTTGTGGTATATGTAGATGATCTTTTAATGACAGGGAACAATGAAAGCTACATTGCATCCATAAAGAAGGAATTGGGGAAAAGTTTTGAAATGACTGATTTGGGCTATGTTCATTACTATCTTGGCATTGAAGTAACCCAACATCCAAAATCCATATTTCTTTCTCAAAAGAAATATATTGGAGATTTGTTAAACACATTTGGCATGACAGAGTGCGATCCTCTTTCTACTCCAATGGAACAAAACTTAAAGCTCACATCTATTGAAGGAAAGGAATTTGAGGATGCAACAAAGTATAGACAACTTATAGGAAGTCTCATCTACCTCACTACTACCAGACCAGACATTTCATTTGCTGTTGGAATCCTCTCCAGGTTTATGCAAAAGCCTTGTGAGGGACATTGGTCTGCTGCAAAAAGAGTTCTAAGGTACTTGAAGGGAACTCAAGACCTTGGAATCAAGTATACACAGGTGGACGACTTCAACTTGATTGGATACTCTGATTCAGACTTCGATGGAGACAAAGAAACTGGGGTATCTACTTCAGGATATGCTATGAGTCTTGGATCAGGAGCTGTCTCTTGGACATCACGCAAACAATCAGTTCCAGCAGATTCCACAACAGAAGCAGAATACGTGGTAGCAGCTGAAGCAACGAAAGAAATTGTGTGGCTCAGGAAGATTCTTGAAGATTTGCAGGTAAAACAAGTACAATCAACTCCACTCATGATTGACAACACCTCTGCAATAAAGTTGGCCAAGAATCCAAAGTTCCATGATCGTACAAAGCACATCAATACTAAATATCATCTGATTCGACATCATGTTGAGGCCAAAAACAATCCATCTCCGTCATTGTTCCACAAATGAGCAAATTGCAGACATCTTCACCAAAGCGCTTGGAAGAGAAAAGCTTGAAAGATTCAGAATGATGCTTGGACTCACCAACATCCCTTCAGATTAAGGGGGGGAATGTTGACACCTAATCCTCTGTGATTGGGTGAACCTGGAATGTGAACAGTCATCAGAAGATGAACTGAGCAGTCACATTCTTGTATATAACAATAGCTACCTAATGTAATAAATTGAATCAATTTTTCTGAGTTTTCTGCCAAACTGGAGTTACTCCTGGCCTGACAGGCTGCAATGCACATGGCGTCTCAAATACCTATTAATGTTTAATTAGTATCATACACAAATCATTAAGAATCTATTGTGAGGGACCACTCACAACTCGTATAACATTGAATTGGGTAGTAAAATTGGAGTGGCCTTTCTCCAATAGCTTCTCCATACGACGAGAGTTAATGATTTCGAGGGAGCCAAACTTATTCTTTTTGAGTGCATGCTCATTCCCTTCCTTATCGAAGATCATGTATAATTCCTTAAGTCCATTGCAACATGGCCCAAAGTATGTGATCATTCGAGACTGAGCATTGTGTGATAGTCACCCATTTCAACAACAAACATGTAAGATTTGAACTACTAGCCTATGATATGAAATTTTACATTTTCACATCACCTTCCACACTTCACTAACTTACAAAATGAGAGATTAGTGACTACGTGTGACTATACAAGTTAGTCACCATAGTTATTTCAAGTGGATTACTACTAAATTTGAGCAATTTTATGTGACCCCACTAAAAATGACTAACTTGAACGAAATCCATGCACGAAATGGACATAACAATTGGTTTCTTTCGCCACTCTTCTATGGATAAAATTATGGATGACGCCGTGGTGAATGAAAACAATCACCTTACGCTTCTTGACACAACCAATCAACTTCAAAAGTGTGGGGTGCAAAAAAATGATGGATAAGGCAGAGAGGAAAGTTTGAGGATCCTCATGAGGAGGTTCTGAAGTTGTTTATTCCCGAGGAGGAGGGCCCCAGTCATTGGAACTCGAGGTCAGGAGTGTAGCATGATAGGTCTTTGAAGGAAACACATGTTTGAAATAGTTCATGTCCTTTACATTTATGCTTAGGGAAATTGCTACCCATCGCGATTGCAACAAAGTTTGAGGCATTGGTGTTCTACCATTTCTTCCCAGTAAAGGGGAATCGAGGAGGGTGTTCCATTTTACTCCCCTTGTTCTCTTGTTCCAATCCTAGATGATTGTCTTATAAAATTCTTCAATCTCTAAATTGGAAGCATTTGCAAGGTCGAGAATCACAATAATTTTTACAGCTTGCTCCCGTCGAAGTGTAAAATTTGTAAAAACGTTATCCCTAGTTGACTTTGGATTATTTTCTTTCTTATCTTCTTCCCACCTTTTAGTTTTAGCTGTCGATTGCGTCGGTGCTATATCCTATGGAGTTACTTCTATGTGTTACTCACTTGTGTGTGTGTGTAAAGATGAAGAAAGCCTTTGGAGGATCCCCCTTCTCCCCCATAACATATGGATGAGGAATGGCGCGAACCACTGATTGTAAGAGTTACTAACAACTCTAAGGGACTCACCTTGATTTGAACATGTGATCTCCCTATCGGAAACTTGCCTTTGGCAGATGGTCCCACTAATAGCGCTAAGCATTGTGGCTAAAGTTACCAAGATCTAGTGCCTAGCCCCAAGAAATATTGCGTAGATAGGTGCATGTTCAACCCCAAGGATTATTGTGCAGAAAGGCACACATCCAAGACCCAATAAAGTTTCACATCAAGGAAAAGGTTTCTTTTTGTTTGCATTCTCCTAGTAAACCGTTGGATTTCCATGATGTGTTTTCCGTGTTAAGGGGACGCAGTGTTTATGCTCCTAATCGTGTGTTTTCCATGTTAAGGGGACACAGTGTTTGTTCTCCTAATCGTTTTCAAGGAAAAAAACACTATATTTCTAATTCCTATTTGAAATAGAATTTTGTATATATCTATAAATTGTATATTTAGTATTTGAAATAGGAATTTGAATATCGATTGTATATTTACTATTTTAAATCGAAATTTGAACATACATTGCGATGCGCTGAGCACTAAGAAAAAGTTGTGTCAATGTCAAAGCCTAACACAAAAAGGGCTATAATATTGCTTGATGTTCTTCCTCTAGAAAGCCTAATTACTTCACATATCAAACGGATTTTTCCATATAGTCTCTTCTAACAAAAGCTTGGATCCAGATCTTCCCCATGGAAAAACCAAAAATGAAACAACACAGATTTATCAATATTTGTGTTGCAGTTTTAGGTCAGTTGTTGTGGCTAGTCTCCTCATTGAGTGTTAATCATATAATCATCTGGTAGCCCCCCCCAGGCCAGTCGTTGTGGCTAGTCTCCTCTCTAGGTGTTAACGTGATAGCCACCCCCCCATCCCTATGTGGTGAAAGCTTGCTTAGGATGCTCATCAGAGGAAAGATTGAACTCTACATATGTGTGTTGAAATTTTATTTTAGTTGCTTGATCATTTCCAAGAAGATTGGGGAAATGATCTAATTCTGGAGATTTACATGTTGCTATTGATCTAGGTAGCTATCTTGGAATCTCCCAAATCACACTTTACTATTGATCTAGTTAGATATCTTGGAATCTACCAAAATTTGAATTATGTAGACCCCTTTTCCCGTTGCCAGCCTTAAAAGCAGCCACAAAGAATTCAATTTTGCCTAGTTATGTGTGCCCTCTCCCAATGCTTGTTTGAAACAATTTATTTTTAGCTTACTCCGAATATAAAACTCCTCCTGAGTCCCGACCCAACTTAGTGTGTCTTGCTCCCTTTTATTTTGTTTATTAATGTGTCCTGCTCCCTTTTATTTTGTTTGTTTCTGAATACTTCTATGTAGATACATAGATTTTTGCTGACAAAACATGTGCATTATATTCTTCTAGTAGATTTCTCATTGTTTGGTGTAGGTATTGAGTAGACATTTTTCCATTCTTGAACCTCCGATGGCACTCACAACTATGTTGTGGAGCATGTAGCCAACAAAGAGAAATTAGAAACTATGGTTACTTGCATATGTTGTGGTTGATTTTCTCACCTATATTTGATTGGGAATGGCCAAATCCTATTACTGTACTTGGAGCTTGCACTGTGGTTTGAATGTGATCAACCCACATGCAACAAACTCATCACGTCATCATGGGTGGTCAGTGTTCAACATTTGGGTTTGTATTTAATGTGTATATATATATATATAGCATGGAGAATAAGCTTGTGATTGTGATTATGTTATGTAACCTTCTGCTAGTTTCAAGGTATATACTTTGTCGTGGAAAAACATGTAGTCAAGGCAAAATAGCCAATTTATGCTCTTTCTAATAACACAGACCACTGTTAGGTCAATTTGACTCGGTTCAAGTCAAGGTCTGTTCACTCAGGGATTTCATCTTACCATTCATTGCAGAGCTGGATAATTGTCTTTCATCTTTTTGTGCCCTTGCAACAATATTCACACGAATAAAGGTAGCAGTGTACCATGAACTCAAAGCATGCCTAAAGTTGTTTTGCTTAGCTAAACAATGCACTCCAAGCAGGTGAACCCTGACTTCAACATATACATTTGTAGTTAAAACAATGATCTCAGCTATTTGGGATGCAATCACATAGCTAGGTACTCACCTCTCTTGAGGATAGGAAGACTTGACAGGAGTAGCTATGAAAATATAAGTGTCCATTAATTCCCAGATTGATATGCAATGGTTTGCCTTTTTGATCTGATCTTTTTAGTTTATGCATGTAATAACTCCATAGAGTTTGGGTGCAGAATCATTTCTTGGCAAACTTCACCTTACCACCTCCCCCTGCTTTGTCTCATTGTAATGCAATTTATATGCAAGGAGACTTTGAATTTTCTAGCTGCAATGTGAGTGCATAATGTTCTAATTAAAAAAAGAAGAAGAGAAAATAAATCTTGCTGGCCTTCAGAAATACAGTCATGTTAAATAAAACTAAAATTAAAAGTGTTGGAGCAATGCCTGATGTCTTTGAAATCAAAGCAAGTCAAAATCGTCAATGTTGAACTTGGAAAGAGAAAGGTGATTTTATAAATATGGATGATACAAATTTTTTTGGAAAGATGAAGAAATAGGACAAATGCCCAGTAAAGGAGGGAGACCTAGCAATCATGTCAAGATTGGGTTTTTTCAAATGAGGAGCTCAAGAAGAGGTTATGCATAGCTCCCAAAAATCTCGCTAGAAGTTGTATCGTTCTGTTTGTTGGTAGCGAAGGATAAAATTATGTCTCAAGTACCAATAAGTAAGGGATGCTTCCAAGAGCTAAACATATATGTGGAGGAAAGAGGAAGATTCAATCATTCACTAATACACTAAGGAAGGAAACCTAGATAGGATCCTCCATGATAACAATCACAAAACACTCGCTCAAACAGAGACACAGATGGACAATATTATTTAAAGAGAAACACAACATGCGAGTAGAGTTCCATATGCTGAAACCATAAGCTCGGGAGCCTGTGTAGATCATGTGGGTATACTAAGGCATACATCTTAAATATCTTCTTGTCATCGAATTTACGCATTAGACCACTCAGTGTGCCTCGCTCTGTATTTCGTTCTCCAATGATGATTAATTTAATCAAGGGGTTTCCATGCCTCTCAAATTCTCATGCTCAAATGTACTCCACCCTCCAATGATTCATGAAATATTCTTGATTCCTTAATTGACCTAGTTGAGTTTAGAGTCCCCTTCCAAGTTTATGCTTCTAGATGCAAAATTATGGATGCTTTAGTTCCTTCTTGGCAGGTTAACCTGTATTTCCTATAGTATCATAGGATGGTTCTTCCATGTGTTTTCTAATTACAAACCCAAAACCTGCATTTCTAGGGAAACCCCTCAAAGAACCCTTGAAAATGGATTTTAGAATGGAGACTTTTGCAACTGGACATACTTTCGTTGGAATTCTGGGATTTACAGAGTGAAATGTAGGTTTTCGATTTCAGAGAAACACTTCACTTATCATCAAGGCTAATGGTGGAAGAGTAAGCTACAATGTCACAGATATTTGGCTCAACGATATTACATGCATTGGTAACCAAAAATCCAATGTCAAATTGTTTTTGTTTATCTTGAAAGAAAGGGAAAGACCAAAGTTCCAAATTTTCATGTCTATGTTCCCGCTGAGTTTGGATTATCTTGAAAGAAAGGGAAAGACCAAAGTTCCAAGTTTTCATGTCTATGTTTCCATCGAGTTTGGATGATGTTCAAAGTGCCATTTGCCTTTTGCCCAGGGAACCATAATTACTAATTTTAAAATTTATATTTTAATACAATTTTATTATATTTGAGATATATATATATTTTAATTTTCATCGTTTTATGGGTTATTTGATTTTTATTTTTTTATAATTTAATTTTTTTTGTTAATTAAAATTTTTAAATTATACTTTTTCAATGTTTTAATTTAATTTTCTTTTATTTTTAAATGTTACTATTATTATTTTTATAATTTTTTTTAAGGGGTTGTGTAGATGTTTGACTAGGAACCTGTTCCTCATATGTGTCAATTTGATAGTTGAATTTTTAGTGTTACAATGAATCAAGTTCACTTCCACTATGTGTTAATTTGATTGTTGATTTTTAAGTTTCAATTACAATGGGTTAAGCATGCCCCCACTTTGTGTCAATTTGATGGTTGATTTATGAGTTTTCATTGCAATGTGCCAAGTTGTCTTTGGCTAAGATTTTAAAAGAATTATATTTTTAATATTTAAATATTTATTTTTAAGGTTTAATTTAGTTATGATAATCGATCTCAAAATATGTTGAAAATATACGGTTTTTTATAGTCATGATATTTGTTTTTAATTCCATAGTTGAAAAAAGTTAAAATTTTAAGGTTTTTTGGAGTCGTGATGTTTTATTTTTAACATTATGGTTGACAATTGCCAAAATTATAACAGTTTTCATTGTCATGATATTTATCTTTAACACCAAGGTTGAAAATTGTTGGAATTTATAGGTTTTTTCAAGTCATGATATTTTATCTTCAATGAATTGTTGAAAACTATTGGGTTTTTAATGTTTTGTGGAGTCATGGTATTTTATTTTTAATACCATTGCTAAAAAATGTTGGAATTTTGAAAACAACAAAAAAACGTTAATGCCAACATCAACACTTTTTTATTTCAGGGTGTTTTTTTCATGTTTTTTGTGCAATTTTTTTGTCTTTTACTAACATTTTTAAAAGTGTTGAAAATTCATGCAAAAAAAAAATCATCTTCCATGGGGTATTCACTTAATGAACCTCTGACATATCATGTGCATTCATGGCATACTAAACAATACCTTTAATTTGACTACATATTAGAAAATACCTCTAAAAATCACATTATTTAACCCCCTAATAATACGAACCCAATACATCTTTCCAATTTAAAAAACCCTACTTTCACTAGATATTGTAGGTATCCATTTTTTCATTAACATTTTTTATACCCCTTTATATTTTTTCATTAACTTTGAGCTCCATTTTTTATACCTGCCAAAATAAAAACCCTTTACCTCTTATTATATGTTCAATATATTATGTCATTTTTTCCTCAATATATTTCCCCCAATATGAATGCATGTGGTATGACATTACTCCTCGAATGAAGTGTTGGAAAATGTAACTAGGTTCGTGATCTGGAATTGATCCAAGACAATTAATAAGGTATTACAGACTCATGTGCATGGATATGCCTATATTATTTTATGCAACGGATCAATAAGATTGCGAAATACACAGGCAATGAAGCAGTTAAAGCAAACATAACAAGCAAACATATAAACACAACAAGTTTAATAAGGAGTTCACCCAATACTCCTGGGCTACGTCTCCCAGTCCAGCCTTCAGTGATGGCCTCTCTATTATGTTTTCAAAGCAGAGTTTTTACAACAGTGAGCTCAATTTGAGTCCCACCCAACAGGTACAAATCAGTAAGACTGTACTTGGATTCCCAAGTCTCTGGAGTACACAGACTCTCCTCACTGAACTCTTGACCTCTATTGGTCACAGTAGTATGAGCCCAATCTGAGACTCATACATGACAGGCATTACAGAGGAGTGTGCTTGAACCTCTCAAGCCTTCTCTGGAGCACACAGACTCTCTGACTCTCTCTGTCTCTGTCTTGACTCTGGCTTGATGCTGCCTTTGCTTCTGCAGGTCAGCTCAACTTCTCACTTGCTTCCTTTCTCTCTCTGTCAGTTTGTGGCTTTAAAGCCAACTTGCTTTCTAACTGTTCGTTTCCGCTTCCCAGCTTTCTAGTTCCACTGCCTTGGTCCATTTGAATCCCTTTGTCCTGCGTAATCAGTCACTGTATAACACTTTACAGGGAGGTGGCCACCTATTTCATAACGAATGAGTGTCAGTTCTCTTGGACATATTCAAAACGACCGTTTATTCCATTAACTTAAAGAATGCCCGTGAAACATGACCTTTTTTCAATGCATCGTCCATATCAGACTTCAAATCCTATACAACTCTGCTTGTTGACCCTGTCAAATCTGGTCATCCATCGGAACACGTCTCCACCATTGATCTGGGGGCCCCAAATCCTATGGTCATCATTCATATTGGGCGGCTAAGTAGCATGATGTTTACCCATCCGATGTGAACGTTTTTCTCTCTCTTTCACCGAATGCATGGCACTCACTGTATGGCATCAGGCGGGACTCGGTTGAAACTGCTTACCGCTCGAAGCCCCTCCAATATTCTGCTGGTTTTGTGGAATCCCGCTTCCATGGAATCGGAATGATATCCATTGCATTTTATAATTTTTTGGGTCCGGGTGCTTGCAGCCTTTCCTTCTTTGAGGGGTTTTCCTTGCGATATGCGATTAGTGACTTGTCGCTAATCGCATATCAGAAACTACCCCCGTTTCTTGAAATGGCCTCCGGATTGCTAATTTGCGATAGTGCGTGTTACCATAGGCCGATGGTCTGCGCGCTTGACCGACAGTCCTCGTTGCTTCGCGCTGATCACAAATTGCAACTGTTACGAGGATATCTCCGATAAGATTGATCTTTATAAGACTTTTAATCCTTGGCATGATTTTTAAAGAGTTCATGAAAACTTAGAGAGTGTTCTAGGATCCAATTTGGATCACAACCTTCCCACTGAAAAAGATTTTGGACCACCAAAAGTTGGTTTTTAAGCATAAATCAAGTGAGGATATAGATTCCTCGCTTGCCCAATTTCTATCCATCTTGCACTGTTTAGTTTTGAACCTTTGATCCCAATCCTGAGGTACTCAACATCCCCTCTGCGCGTAGTTCTCACCTTCCTGTCTAGAACTGTGTCTTCCTGCAATTCATTGAGATATTCAAGCAACAGATCATCAATAGAAGGCAATTGACTCTGCTCTTCAGGATCTTCAATCAATGAAGGTTCAAACAATCTCAAGCTTTCTACATTAACTACTGAATAGATGTGCATGTAAGCTGGCAAATCAAGGCGAAAAGCATTCTCACCGATTTTCTCAAGTATCTTGAAAGGTCCATACCTTATCGGCTTCAGCTTCTTACCTTCACCTTGCATTCTGTCTTTGCTGATATACAGCCAGACTTGATCACCAACTTGGAAACTATGCTCAGTCTGATGCTTATCATGCCTTGCCTTGTACTTGGCTTAGCTCTTTTCCAACTGTTCCTGTACTGCCTGGTGAATCTCTTGGATTTGTTCAATGAACTTGGTTGCCTTGTCCACGTCACTGTGTCCATCAACTGCTATGTCTTTACCAAAGACAAAATCTAAGGGAGACCTTGGTATGAAACCAAAACAGGTCTCAAAAGGAGATCTCTGTGTAGAAAAATGTTTAGCCCGGTTGTAAGCATGTTGCGCATAACACAAATGTTCATCCCAAAGCTTGGGATGCTTGCTGAAATAGCCTCTGGGCAACTGGATTACTGTCCTGTTGAACACTTCTGTTTGGCCATCTGTTTGTGAATGAAAGGTTGTGCTCTTCTTCAGTCCGGTGTCCATCAATTCCCACAGACTTGACCAGAGCTTCCCAACAAATCGGGAATCTTGATCAGATACAATGGAAGTGGGTAATCCAAAATGAACCCATACATGCTGAAAGAACAACTTTGTTGTTTGTTCAGCTGTAATCTGTTTGTTACAAGGTATTAAAATACACATTTTGCTGAACCTATCCCCAATAACATATAAATAGTCATGACCTTTTCTAGATTTAGGCAATCCCCCAACAAAATCCATGGAAACACTTTCCCAAGGATGAGAAGGAATTGGTAGTGGAGTGTACAAGCCTAGTTTTCTATTGCTGGGCTTGATTTTAGCACACATGGTACACCCTCTTACATATTTAGAAATTGTTTCATTTATTTTTGGCCAATAACAAAATCTTTGCAGCTATGCCACTGTTTTACTTACACCAAAGTGACATGATATTAGAGAAGTGTGTGCTTCTTGAATTATCTTTACTCTTTCAGTTTGAGGAATGCATAACTTTCCAAAATGATACAAGAGTTGGTCCTTAACATGATAATCCAATTATTCTACTTGTTTGCCATGACATAAAATTGCATATACATCTTTAAAATCTATATCTTGAGCATACTATTCAATGTAGCTTTCATGTAATACTGAATTATGCTTAAGTATAGTAGATGCATTTATGATTGGTCTGGACAACGTATCTGCAACTTTATTGTGTATGCCCTTTTTGTATCTGATGACAAGATGAAACTGTTGTAGAAAACCCATCTACCTATAGTGTCTTGATTGCTGCAACTTAGTTTGTGAGTGTAAATATTGAATTGGTTGATGATGAATATGTATAACTGTCTCTTTGCCCATTAAATAATGTTTCCACTTTTTTACACTCTGTACTAATGCATACAATTCTTTATCAATAATTAACTACTGCAGAATTAAATGTCTCAGAATGATAACATATGGGTTTACCGTGCTGCATCAACACTGCTCCCATGGCATAGTCACTAGCATCCGTTTCAATCTCAAAGGGTTTTTGAAGATCGGGCAGTGCTAGTATTGGTGTTGTACTAATCTTTTATTTTAAGGTGTCGAAGGCTTTCTGCTATTTGCCTCCCCACTGAAACACCTTATTCAATCCTGTTAAAGCATGTAAGGGAGCTCCTCACTGAACTCTCGACCTCTATTGGTCACAGTAGTATGAGCCCAATCTGAGACTCATACATGACTGGCATTACAGAGGAGTGTGCTTGAACCTCTCAAGCCTTCTCTAGAGCACACTGACTCTCTGACTCTCTCTATCTCTGTCTTGACTTTGGCTCGATGCTGCCTTTGCTTTTGCAGGTCAGCTCGGCTTCTCGTCTCTGCTTCTCACTCGCTTCCTTTCTCTCTCTGTCAGTTTGTGGATTTAAAGCCAATCTGCTTTCTGACTGTTCGTTTTCACTTCCCGGCTTTCTGGTTCCCCTGCCTCTGTCCATTTGAATCCCTCTGTCCTGCGTAATCAGTCACTGTACAATGCCTTACAGGGAGGTGGCCACCTATTTCATAACGGATGAGTGTCAGTTCTCTTGGACATATTCGAAACGACTGTTTATTCCGTTAACTCCAAGAATGCCTGCGAAACACGACCTTATGCCAACGCATCGTCCATATCGAACTTCAAATCCTATACAACTCTGCCTGTTGACCCTGTCAAATCCGGTCATCCATCGGAACACGTCTCCGCCATTGATCTGGGGGCCCCAGATCCTATGGTCATCGTTCATATCAGGCGGCTAAGTAGCATGATGTTTACCCGTCCAATGTGAACGGTTTTCTCTCTCTTCTGCCAGACGCGTGGCACTCGCTGTATGGCATTGGGCGGGACTCGGTTGAAACCGCTTACCACTCAAAGCCCCTCCGATATTCTGCCGGTTTTGTGGAATCTCGCTTCCACGGAATCAAAACGATATCTGTTGCATTTTATAATTTTTTGGGTCCGGGTGCTTGCGGCCTTTCCTTCTTTGAGGGGTTTGCCCTGCGATATGCGATTAGTGACTTGTCACTAATCGCATATTAGAAACTACCCCCGTTTCTCGAAATGGCCTCTGGATTGCTAATTTGCGATAGCACGCGTTACCATGGGCCGACGGTCTGCGTGCTTGACCGACGATCCTCATTGCTCTGCGCTGATCACAAATTGCAACTGTTACGAGGATATCTCTGATAAGCTTGATCTTTATAAGACTTTTAATCCTTGGCATGATTTTTAAAGAGTTCATGAAAACTTAGAGAGTGTTCTAGGATCCAATTTGGATAATTTCGGTCTTCATTAAATGTATTTGAGTCATCTTGTAATGTAGTTGTCAAAAGAATAAAGAAAATAATAATAATAATTATTATTATGACTTATTAAAGCATGGGTTTCATGCATGGGTCATCTTGTTTTAGGTCAAAGTCCCTATTTAGGACTTCTACAATTTATTTTGAGTTAATAGAGCCATTGTACTTTTAAAGAGACCCTTCTTGGGCTTTTGAATCATGTAAACAAGTTAAGTATTAAGTCAAATATGAATTATGTTGCCTCCACACCAAGTCGGCCTCAAAGAGGGTTATTCGACTTCTCCAAAGGACTATAAATGAAGTAGTTCAAATTCCAGTTGAAGCACACTCACTCACAAGCAAGTTCAATATATCTTGAAGCTGGGAAAAAGTGCAAAATAGAAGAAGGAAGAGAAGGAAGTGCGAGTTTGGCTTAAGAGCAGGAAAAAGGGAAAATCTAAATCTTGGTGCTTCTATCTCTCTCGCTCTCCTGCCCTAGTTTGGAAGATCGAAGTTCTCTTATTGATGTCGTAGCCAGTTGTTGTATGTTGTTGTTGCCAGATCAAAGTATAGGTCGAAGTTGCTATTGCTAGATGTTGATGCCTCTAGAAGTTGTATTGGGCCTAGATCTAAGTTTCTAAGAGAATATCGAAGTATTCTAGTGAAGATTGAAGTCTCCAAGCAAAAATAGAAGTTGTTGGGTCGAAGAAAGTGATACCACTATTGCTACTGTTACCAGGTCAAGAAGGATCATCTACAATAGAAGAGGAAGGCTGACCTGATGCAGAGGATAGTTTGTGTCAAGGTCTAGAGTCTTGGAATATCTCTGGAAAACTATTGAAGGAAGAATTATTGACTGGGTTTTCCCCTAGAGAGGGGCTTTTCCCTGGTTGTGAGCCTACATCTTGTGTCCATTGTTTTATGTGCTTTTGCTTTGGTAATTGCTTGATGAACTAAAATAAATAAGATATAAAGAAACCTAATAAGAAGTCAAGAACATCACAAGTAATATCAAGTGTAAGAAAATATTTATGCCTTTCTGATTTTCTAACATGGTATCAAAGCTTTGGTGAAGAAAGAAGAAAAAGGCAGTCTCAAGCATTTGATCAAGGAATCTTTCAAAAGTATTATTCAATGGAAGAAGTCTACTATCTTCAAAGACAATGTCTAACAAAATCAAGGGAGAAAACAAACTTGAAGGAGCCTTAAACTACAAGTCTTGGAAGAAGAGAATTGACCTCATCCTTGAAAAGAATACGATACTAGACTTGGTCAAAGGAAAGTTAAAGAAGCCTATAGATGACTCCAGTGATGCTGACAAAGTAAAGTTTAGGGAATTGGAATTGGTGTCCATGGCTATAATGGTAGAAGGAATAAAGGACAAACTTGTCCCATTCATAGCTAACATCAATCATGCTCAGGAAATATATGAAGCCTTGTCAAAATTATTCACTATTAAGAACATTGGTCAAGTAGCAAGTTTGAAGAATGAGCTAAGGACCACAAAGATGACTAAGGAAGACGCAATGTCCTCCTTCATTGTGAATATAGCAATAATCAGGGATGATCTTTTGGCCATTGATGAAATTATTCTAGACAAAGAACTCGTGATCACTGCTCTATTAGGATTGACACCTACTTGGGGTGCATTTGCTACAGGACTTAAAATTTGGAAGGAAGCTCCCACTTTTGAAGATCTATGGACTGCTTGCAGTCAAGAAGAATTAAGAATATCACTATTTGCCAATCCTGAAGGAGTTTCAAATTCCTACACTGCTCAACACAAAGGAAAGAAATCGAAAGGACCAAGGAAGAAAATAGACATGTCAAAGTAGAATGCTATCAATGTCATAAGAAGGTTCACTACAGGAGCAACTGTCTCGACAATCCAAAGAATGAGAAGAGAGATATATATCATGCTAACATTGCTGAAGAAAAAGATCCAAAGAAATCCAAACCCAAAGTATCTGACATAAGGGACTTACAATACTAAGTCCTCTGCTTGTAGTCTTAGATATCTTATTTTAAATTTTTTATGTTTTAGAATTTATAAGTTTTAACATGTTTTTGGGAAAGGAATTCTTTTTTGCTTTTATAAGTTTATATGCATCTCTCAAGCTTTGGAGGGAGCCCCAACATCTCCCAAAGATAAGTATATCAATTCCTTTTAGTTTTTGGTTTCATGTACTTATTTAAGTTTTTATTATATTTATACTAATCACCATTCTCCCTCTATTGTCTTGATTAGGAAAACATCTACTACATCCTCAAGGAGTATGGAAGAGAGCCACCCAAGGTAAGGTTTGTTAAGAAACAAAGGTATGCCTTAAACTACAAAACATTGATTTCTTTAAATGTTTATTCATTTGACAATCTATTACTAACATTCTTATGTCTAGATATATTGAATCATAATGATTCTTATTTTGGGTGATTCATCACTTGATAAATCTACCCCACTCATATTCTTAACTAGTTTATAGAACCCTACACAGGTTCTATGGAAAACCCTAACCTAAGGGTATGCTAACATGAATGCATGAAATCCTAAAACTTCTTAGGGTTATTGATAAATGCTATTTGAAGTTTTATTGGTGATGTCATGTTTGGGATTTTGGTATGATCAGCAAAACCTAACTTGTTAGGGTTGAATGATAAAATCTAAAATCCTGAACCTTTGAAGTAGAGGTAATTTTGGGTTTGCTATGTTCTAATATTGAAATCCTAACTCATTAGGGTTTGGTTGATTTTGTAAGAAAGACCCTTATAATGGCTTAGAAATGATTTCCTTGGAATGTGTTTGTCCGATCAAACCCTAGTCCAATCAAGTTTGTTGTATGTCTAACTCATATTGATATTTGTGAAGTTGGGTTTGACTAACACATGATATGAAATTCCTATGCATGATGATGAAGTCCTAGAAGTATGAGTTGATCTTTTTATCGGTGATCATAAATCCTAGGGTTTGGAATTAAGCCCTAGTCAAAGTTTTTTTTCTCTAGGATGATGGTATTTGTGAAATTCTAGGGTTTTGGAGTTAAACCTTAGTAGAAGTGAAGATCTCTGATGTATGATGACAATGTGATAATTTGAGATTTGTATAAGAATGTTGAAGTTTGAGTTTGAGTTGTTATTGATGTTTGATTGAAAAATCTAGGGTTTGCAACTAACTCTAGTGGAAGTTGTTCATGTTGATGACTAAAGCTATGATTGGTTTTGATTGATTAATTCTCATGTCTAAAATCTAGGATTTGCGTGAAACCCTAGTGAGAAGTCTAACATATGAATTTTGAAAGTTGTTAGATGATTTGAAGATCTATAATTGTTTCGAGGGCTTGCTATATGTTGTAGTAGGGTATGTCATACCTTTGGAAGAAACATTGAAACCTTAGATGTAATGAAAGTTGTTATGAAGTAGTCTAGGGTTTATGACAGAGTCCCTAGCAAGATGTTGAAGAGTATGTGTCTCTTGTTTATAATTAAGTTTGGGTATCTGATATATATAATGTTGAAATGCTTTTGTAATTATAATATGGATAACTTCATGCTTCTATAGATTTGGTTGTACTTGCTATCTAAGTTGTGCAGGTACACAATATTCAATATGGTGAAGATGTTCGTTCATTGATAAGCATGGTGTGGATAACTCTGATGAAATTATTGGAAGTCATAAAAGATTCCCTGATGTCGAAGAAAAGAAGTTTATCTCCCTCGGTTAAGAGAGAGCATGAATAAGAGAGATCTCCATAAGATTAAGAGGGAGCCGAGATAAATGGAAGCTCTTTGGTTGAGAGGGAGGGCATAACATAAGTTTTGATTGAAGAATGAATTTTGAAGGACATGTTGTTGCATGTGAAGTAGGAAAGGAAAGTGTATGATTAAGGAATATTTTGTCAAAGATTCATGTTGATAGTCTTGCTACGTTGAGAAACAACATTTGTTGTTTGAAAGACCCTGAAGGTTTGTATTTGATTATGTACATGTGAAAGTATATTATTGATTAGGGTTGTGTTTGTATAGGTGAATCTCTCAAAGGTTTTGATAACATGCTCATTACCAATCAATTTGAATGGGAGAGATTAGTTATCCTTGATTTGCTGGATCAAGGAGTGTTGAGGCTTTGTGAGTGAAGCATTGTCTAGGAGGACATCTGGCTGACACTTTGTGTTGATGTCTAGGTTCCGAAGTTGGAAAAGTGGTGTTGGTTATTGAGCTCTATTTTTTATACACACCTATATCCCTAGGTTGATGGTTAGCAAGTAAGCCTGATGGTACCTAGAGAGGCTGAAAGCATTAGTCCACCTTATTCCCACTTGGATAGATTTCCCTGGTCAGGAATCTAGTCCATGGAATTGCAATGCTTAAACTACTGAGAGACCGGTGGATAGATTTCCCTGGTTAGGAATCTAGTCCATGGAATTGTAGTGCCTAAAAATTATTAATGGTTCATATAGTTGGGAATCTTCCTTGTACTTGTATATGATGAATACCTACCTAGTTAAGAGGGAGTGTTGGAAAATGTAACTAGGTTCGGTCTTCATTAAATGTATTTGAGTCATCATGTAATGTAGTTGTCAAAAGAATAAAGAAAATATTTATTATTATTGTAACTTATTAAAGCATGGGTTTCATGCTTGGGTCATCTTGTTTTAGGTCAATGTCCCCATTGACGACTTCTAGGATTTATTCTGAGTTAATAGAGTCATTGTACTTTTAAAAAGACCTTTCTTGGGCTTTTGAATCATGTAAAAATGTTAAGTATTGAGTCAAATATGAATTATGTTGCCTCCACACCAAGTCAGCTTCAAGGAGGGCTATTCGACCCCACCAAAGGACTATACATGAAGCAGTTCGAATTCCAGTTGAAGCACACTCACTCACAAGCAAGTTTGATATCTCTTGAAGCTGGGAAAAAGTGCAAAATATAAGAAGATGGAGAAGGAAGTCAAGTTTAGCCTAGGAGAAGGAAAAAGGGAAAATCGAAATCTTGGTGCTCCTATCTCTCTCTCTTATGCCCTGGTTTGGAAGATCGAAGTTCTCTTGTTGATGTTGTAGCCAGTTGTTGTATGTTGCTGCTGCGAGATCAAAGTATAGGTCGAAGTTGCTACTGCCATATGTTGATGCCTCTAGAAGTTGTATTGGGCCTAGATCTAAGTTTCTAAGGGAACATCAGAGTCTCCAAGGCAATATAGAAGTTGGGTTGAAGAAAGTGTTGCCATTATTGCTGTTGTTGCCAGGTCAAGAAGGATCATCTGCAAGAGAAGAGAAAGGATGAATTGCTATGGAGGATAGTTTGTGTCAAGGTCTAGAGTCTTGGAATATCTCCGGAAAACTATTGAAGGAAGAATTACTGATTGGGTTTTCACCTAGATAGGGGGTTTTCCCTGGCTGTGAGCCTACATCTTGTGTCAATTGTTTTTTGTGCTTTTGCTTTGGTAATTGCTTCATGAACTAAAAGAAAGAAGATATAAATAAACCTAATAAGAAGTCAAGGACATCACAAGTAATTATCAAGTGTAAGAAAATCTTTCTGCCTTTTTTTATTTTCTAACATTAAGCCCTCGTGCATCATTCCAACATACACACTTTTCATTTTTGGGATATTTTTTCATGCTTTTTGGTTAGATTTCTCATTTTGAGGTCACAATTCTTGTTTGATTGGTAACTTTGTTACAAGAAGAAGATTTGTGGAAATAAGTATTAAGGGAAAAATGCATTCAAATAGAGAGGGAGAGAAGCATGATGTCCATTCAGCTACATAAATGGATCTCAATGATATGGAAGTTAATCTTGGTAGCTGCCCTGGGACTCTTTTGCATTCCAGGTAATGGTGGGAGAATTATATATGGACATACTACATAATGGGAAAGAAACCTTTGGACAAAACTCAAGAGCTTATGCCATTAAGGGTTTTTTTCACTGGAAAATCTTTCCCTTTGGGATGAAGAGGGAAATTGGAAAGGTTGGAATTTTAGCAGAGTTCCATGTACACTTTGGCATTTGGTATTCATATTTAAGAATAAGCTGGTGGGATGTGCCCCATGGAAAAGGGAGGAAGCAGATGAATTGGGCTGGAAATCCTCCTCATACACAATCAATGAAGGTTATAATGAGCTGTTGTTCTATGAAGAAATGCTCCCAAAATTTTTGATCTGGAAGTTGAATACCAATACCAAGATTAATACCTTTTGTTGGATTCTAGTGCACAAAAATAATATCTGTAAAGAAGCTTATGAAGAGGGGTATATCTAGTCCTTCGAGGTGTCCTCTTTACAAGTCTCAACAAGACTTGATTAATCATCTATTTCTGCAATGTCCCTTTGTAAAGGCTATTTGGACAAAGGCCCTTTTTCCCCTGTTTGGCATGATTCTCTGGCCCAATGATCCTAAAGAGCTCCTCTCCTCATGGTTAAAGCTATACAGTGGCACACTCTTCCATAATACTGGGTTCAAATTCTATTGGGAGGCAATTCCAAAATTTTCGTGTTGGCAGTTGTGGCTCTCTCAAAATTATGTCATTTTTAAAAATTACAATCCTGCAACTAAAATAATAGCTTTGAAGGCTATCTCCATGTGTGTAGAATTTAGGGCCCAAAAAGTGGGCAATTCCCACCAAAATCTTGACCCACTAGAAAAAGAATGGTTGATAAGGATAACAGGGCCTGAAAGAGTATTGAATGGTGAAAATGAATAAAGAAAAGGAAATATGGATTAGAAGCTAAGAATGACAGATGAGGAGTTCCATGAGTGGAAGAAGGTGCAAAAAGCTTGGCTTCTTTACTTCGATGGTGCTTCTAAGAACAATCCTCGGGCCTCCTAAGAGGGGGAGGGGTCCTTTATGACCTTGAAGGAAAAATGGTGACAAGATATTCTTGGGGCTTAGGTAGAATGACAAATATCCTAACAAAGGCTCATGATTTCTACCAAGGATTATTAATAGCGAAAGAGCTTCAAGTGTCATGTATTTTCATACTAGGAGACCTCCTCCTCATAGTACAAAATTTAAAGATGGGAACTAACCACTGAGATCACTCATTGGAGAATATTGTGAAGAGAATAAGGCAAATTAGTGAAAGTATCCCAAAGAAATCCTTCTATCACATCCTAGGAGTTCAAAATAAGGAGGCAGACAAGAGTGCAAAAAGAGCATGCCAGTTGGGTGTTGGATAACTTGAAGTGAATTGCAACATATGAAGGGCTATACTTCCATAATGCAATTCAAAATCATACTAATACTGACCGACCAAAAACTGAAGAAAAAATCATATAAGCCCAAACCAAAAGAGCAAGGGTGCTATGGAAATGATATAATAAAATGGAGAAATGGGAAATAAAATAAAAAAAGAGGAGGGGGGCCAATGGACAATGTTGCATCCCATCCAAGTTTATGTCATGCAATTCCAACAACGCACACTCCTCATATAGTGCTCAGAAACCATGGAAGGGCAAGTTATCACAACCAAGGCATACAATAATGGTAGGAGACAATTATGAATTTGGATGGAGGATTAATGTATTAGACTATGGAGGTAATGGTTGGTGCATGTGGTATTTTTGGGGTGCTAATGGCACCCATGCTGCCACCTTGTATGATAATCACCATATTAATTCAAAGAAATTTGAGGAGGACCGAGAGCGACAAAAGTGAGAGAAGGGTTTGGTAAATCCCGTGGAGCTCTAAGAAGGTCTTATGTCCTATGCTGGTGGTGGTGGTGGTGAAATGTTTTAGGATCTATTTTGATAATTTGGTGGTTTCCAGAGTGAGTAGGATAGGGGATTACCTGCTTCATGTAGTGAATTTAGTTTGTAACGTTGTTAATTGACACCTGGAGATGTTGGGAGGGAGGAATTGTAGCCACAACAGGGAGGAAGGTAGTGCAATCCAAGGAGGAGCAGACTCCCCAACAACGAGAATTATACTGGTTTGTGACAGAGGGAAATAACTGTTAAAATTGGGCAACTTTGAGATGAATTTCCCCAAAGGGGAAACCCTAAGCCTCATAAGAAGCCCATTATGCCCCAAAAGTGAATTCAAAGTTGATAAAGAAATTATTATAATTAATGGCACAAAATTATTTGACATTTTTTTTTTATGAAGGCACATATATTCAAATAATTATTTGAATTTAATTTCTTTAAGTTTCCCACCAAGAATTCAAAGTTGACTTCAAATGATTCATGTCGGCTCCCCAAAAGAGTCATGCCCTTTCATGAACAACAACAACTATAAATATGTATGGATCCTCTTCCCTTGAGAACATAATTCAAACTTATGCTATATTTTTGGTTCGCGTATTCTAAAGTTAGCATTCATTTCTCTGTGCTTGCATCATTTATAACATGTCTCAGATTTGTTCTTTGTGGATGAATTTTTTTGTGGTGAATCAAATCAGTCTCTTTGATGATTCACATAAGGATTTTAGAGGCTCGCTCTTATTTATAGAAGTTGTCTTGTATACCTTGTTTCAATGGCACATGCATTCACGACATATCCATATGGTGGCACATATATTTGCTAGGGTCTTGCATCACATCACTATAGTATGTCATGCTATGGTCTCACATCACATCACTGTAATATGTCATGGGTATGGTCACTCATTACCTCACGCATATGGCTCTCACATATGGTATGTGGCTATCACATAGGCTCTCGCATATGTCTCGTTGTCATTGATACATAGTTTGGGAATCTCTTGTTGCACAACGCTTCCATACACAACACTGCAACATTGACATCGTTTGAATCTTGTTCTTGTTATACTATGTGTATGATCACATCGTTCTTGATAGGTCTGCATGATCACAGCGTTCCTGAGAGGTCCACATTATCACATTGTTATCCTATGGGAATCACACAGTTATCCCATGAGCATCACATTGTACATACATCGCCTTTATTCTGTATACACATCATATGATTCATGTGCTCGACATTCTTGGTATGGTCTCACTCGACATTCTTGGTATGGCCTCACTACAATAATCACACACCATAGGGATTGACATAGTGATTCTACGACTTAACATTATACAATGACTTTGATGCTTAACATTACATTTGTGGAGATGTGTCTTTGAATATGCTATGATCCACATTTGCAGTAAGTTATGGTTTTGCATTCTCTATGTATGGTATGATATCACTTTCCTTGTGTATATGACATGTGGTTAACATTATTATGAGATCTTCAGTGGCATCTTCACAACCTCGATGAACAATGATCTCTGGTGTATATAATAGTAATTAATGACAGCAAGATGATGACCTAGTATGTGATAGTGATATGATTCATGTGGCGATGACCTTGCTCTCCTATGATACAATGAATTTGGGTAATGTCATTTCTCCTATGACAAAAAATGATAGTAAATAATGCTTGATGATGTTATTGCTTCTTGTATTGTGATATGGCATAAGGCTACATGGACCCATCTGGTTTTTGGGAGTCAGTTCACAATCAAAGTTGTGAACTGACTTAGATTGGCCCTAGGAGGCCTAGTGTATCTCTCTATGGATGTACTTTGTATCTAAACTAAACATTTGATGAAAATCTAATAGATGAAGAATAATCGCTTTCAGGTTTTCCTCTAGTCTCTGACCTAATATTGGTGTCTCTATTGTGCATGCTTTTCTTCTATTGTCCTTTATGTTCCATTGCAATATTGATGTTATTGTTCTTTCTACATAATTGTTAATGATATTATGATGTACTAGGGTGAATGCATATATAAATGTTGAATAAGTTTAAGATGTAATTATCAACAACAAAGAACAATATAACCCTAAAGAAAAATTAACATGGTATCAGAATTATGCTGAAGAAAAGTCATTGATATCACCCCTTGCAGACACTGATGATGAAAGCAAATAAAGATGCCAGAGAACTATAAGATTTCTATGGTTTGAAGGAAACCCTAGAGAGACCTTTTTCTCTTGCAAGCACAAAAGATAGGGTTTGGGGAGAAACCCTAGGAGAGGCCTTTATATGAAAGAGGCCTAGTATGACTCAAAATTGTTCTTGTTATTCAAATTCAAAGATATAACATGATCGGTGAGAAGCCCATGATAGATTCAGAGAAACCCTAGGAGAAGGGTATGTTGTAGTTTCAGTGATCATCATATACGTTAATGGTTTGTCTTGGCTATCGATGAAAGAAGATAAAGGATACAAGTGGTGCTTAAGAAGATGCATTTCTTCTACCGATAACATATGGTTGATGGATAGTGGTGACTCACGGAGGCCAGATCCAGAGGGACCTATTAGCTTCCTTCAATCCTCATTAAAGATAAGTATTTTCAAGGCTTATATTATGACGCTACTCTTGTTTAGATTTGTCATTATTATTTATTCTCCCATATATGGATTTGTAACATAGTTACCTATCAAACAAAAACTGTACAAAGTTCTCACTTTTTTAGAGTTGCAAAAAATCATCCGATTTTGAAAAGTGTTGATTCATAATACACCTTTTTTTTTGGAGTATATTTTTGACACTTTAAATTTTCTTATGTATTAAGTATTCACATTTATTTCTATAAGTTGGTGATTTTCATGCCAATTTTGAAAAGTGTTGATGCAACATCAACCATTTTTTTGGGGCGGGGGGGTCTTATTTTTGATACTTTAATTTTTTGATATACTAAGTATGGATTTTTTTTAATGTTGGTGATTTTTATGCAAATTTGAAAAGTAGCATCAATTTTTTTTTCAAGGCACATTTTAACACTTTAAATTTTCTTATGTCGTAAGTTGCACATTTTTTTAATGTTGCTTATTTAACCATTTTCCATGCTGTCTTATTCCTCTTTTGATTTTCCGTTCTAAGATGTTTGTTTTTCAAAGGTTTTCCAAACTTGTACTTTTTGTTTTTCTTTGCAATGTCTTTTTAAATGATTTTTTATTTTATTTATTTTTTGCAAAACTTTAAAAAATAATAAAATTAATATTTTGAAGTTAAGGTTTTATATATATTAATATATCGTTAATTAATACTTCAAGGCACATAAAATAATTGTCACTAAAAAGATAATAATATTAAACACTCGACAACAAATATACATTTTGCATATAGATATAATTTAAAAAATACGTATTTTAAGACATTTTCCCTAAAAATGATATGTTAAATAAACATTTTTTTAATGAAAAATTTGAATAATTTTTGAAAAATAACAATTTTATGAATAAAAAAAATGACATTTACCATTAGTTTTTTTTGTTTTTTCAAAAAGAATGATTCACATAAAATTGATAGTAAAAGGGAAAAAATGTAAATAAAAATAAACATAAACAAATAAGAATGAATTAAAGTTGAAATTAAAAAATACAATAAAATTAAAAAATACATTAAAAATAAAAAACATAAATAAAAATAAAGAGAACAAAATTAAAAAATATTAAAAAATTGACATAAAATAAAATAAAAAGCATTAAAAAAATGAAAAACATTTTTTTTTTTTAATAAAAACATTAAAAAAAACTTTAAAGCATTAAAAATAAAATAAAAACATTAAAAAATAAACAATAAAACCTTAATATTTTTTAATTTAATTAAAATAAAAAAATGGTGGAATAGACTCTCTACCAACCAGGGGCCGGAGGGCTGCGCAGGGCCGATGAAGCGGGACAAAAACGACCTCCGCCAGCCGGGGGCCAAGGGCCAGTTTTTAATTTAATTTAATTTAATTTATTAATTTTTTATTTTTGTAATTTTTTTTGAAGATTTTTTTTAAGTGTTTTTGTTTAATTTAATTTATTATTAAGAAAAGTCTTTTGGTAGAAATCACATAAGATAAATTTTTGGGACACGTTTCAAACCAACTAGTGTGGTTCATCATGAGGACGAGATGAAGAGGCAGACCATGGAAAAGGCTTAAATAGAGAGCAATGTAGAGACCATAATTTCAAGTAACCGCTATATTTGAACAATAATATTTAAATTATGATATTAATTTATTAATATATTAAAAACAAATATTATTAAGTAACGACTATATAAAACGACTAGTTTTTGAAAATAATATTAAAATTATGATATTAATTTATTAACAACATCTTTTTTTTTTTTTTTTTGTAAGCTTGGTAGGACTCTCCATTTTCATGTCCATTACACACCCCACTACGGGGGAAGGGTAGCCCAAGATTTGAACCCAAGGCTTCCAGTTCGGTGAGACTTAATTTCCACGGCCACTGCCACTGCCACTTGAGCTACCCCATGCGGACTTATTAACAACAAATATTAATAAGTAACGACTATATTAAATGGCTAGTTTTTGAAAAATAATATTTAAATGAATTTATTAAAATCAAATATTATTATAATAAAGAAATAAATAAATAAATCAAAGTCAAACTCGAGGAAAGTCAAAAATTAAAAAAAGGAGTCAAGACCCTAACCGAGATAAGATCATTTAATAAATAAAAATAATTAATGGAAATAATATATATATATATATATATTCAAATAAAAGTAATCAATAAATAAAACATGGTCAATAATAAAATATGGGGCTGAGGCCCATTAAACAAATAACAAAAATACTAAAAGGAGTTAAGAACAAATGTGATGATAAAATACTAAAGAAAACACGAAGGATCAAGAATATAAACTCTAATGAAAAATCAATCAACAACAATTACTATAAAAGGATACCAATACATACATAGATAAATAAACAAACAAAATAAATTCCAAAAAGAAACCTAAAAAACTAGGAGGACAGGACAGGGACCCAACTTCTACTAATAATCAAACCATCATCTCTATTCAAATTATTGGGTCTTTTTTCAATTACGTTTTCACGTTGTTTTTTCATGTTTTTTTGGGGTTTTTTGGCTAGAGTTCTTGTTTTGAGGTAATAGTTCTTGTTTGGTTGATAACTTTGTTTTTTGAATGCTTCTTTTACTAACAAGGAAAAATGATCCTTCTTAAAGATCATCATGATGTAGAGCATTGCACGAAGATTTATCACTCAGAGGGAGCTGAGAGCCTTCTACAATCTATATTAAAGATAAGTACTTTCGGGATGTATGTCATTATTCTTGTCAAATTTATTCTTTTCGATCACTGGTGATCCTTCCGACATGAGGATTTTATTTTTCACTAACCTTTTGGATGAGGATGTGATCCATCTTAAGGATCATCAAGATTCAAAGTAGTGAAGGAAGATCAAGCTCCTAAAGGGAGCTAGTGTAGGAAACTTCAAAGGGAGTTGGAGCAGGATAATGCATGACTCACTCTTACATTTAGAAAAAGGATGATAGTCCTGCCAGGTACAATTTGATTATGAATTATTTATTGTTGTCCTTGCTATTGTTTTGGGATCACATGTACATTTGATGAATGTAAGGACAAGTCCTCTATGTTGAGATTGAGAAGGATACAAATCCATTCCATGATTAGAGTGTGTTGACAGTGTTAGACCCATTAACATTCAGGGGATCTCCCCAGTATGAAGTCCCAACTAGACCTCACATTGTTTGGTGTAGGAGTCCCATCCGGTATGATGGACCAATTTCCATTATCTTAAAGATGTGCCTTAGCTCTTGCTTGTCAGCACATGAGAGTAGTTTACTTAGTCTTCAAACACCGAGGTTCATGTGCCTGGTGAGTGCTTAGTGTAACTTGTGTCTAAGTTCTTTAACTACAGAGGGAGAGGGTGAGAGTGAGTCTCAAGTCGAAAGGGAATAGTCCCAACTCTATTAGAGACGCACAACACAACAGCACATGCGTAGCTTCCGGCAGAGTAGTCGACACGGATGCAACAATCACAAACACAAAGTGAACAAAGATCACGTACAACACCCAACGGAATAGTCCACACGAGTGCGACAGTCGTTATAACAAGTTTACGAGAATGAATCTGTCGAGTGTTCGACAGAATAGTCCACACGGGTGAGACAACGTTAACAACTAATACAACACATTTCCAACAACATATGTACTAAAACAACTGAAATAGTTCAACTGTCTTAATACAGGTTAAAGCAACATGCATTAAAAGCATCCAAAGAATAGTCTTACAAACAAATACAATACATGTGTGAAAACGTGCTGCCCTGTTAACAGGTTTCTGAATTAAGCGAAAGTTCCAAGACACATACGTACACCATTACATCACTAACCCCGATAGCAGGGCATTAGAGCCACTACTCGCTCCTCAAAGAAAAGACTACAAACTATCAAGGCTATGTGGGAGGAGCCAAGGTGAAAATTATTTTACATGTACAAATGAGGGGTATATATAGCCAAAGGTGAACTTGACCCTTGTGACTCTTCGAATTCCCTCATGACTGTTTGACTTACATGACTCTTCAACTTTACATGTGGGTCTCTTGGACTTCCACGTTACATTACATTGATTACAACAATATGGCCCACAATAGTGATATGGCCGAGATGACTCATGACATGACTCAACATGATAGTGCAGGTATGTTCATGCTGATGGTGGTGTCCATGTCGAGTTGCAGTGCTGCTGAGTGATGAGTGTGCTCTTGGTGTATCATAGCTTCACCTTTGCATGGCAAGGTGTGCAGAGTCTTCGATGGTCTTGGTGTTCGCTTGATGTTGCACATTCATGTATCCCCTTCGCTGGTGCTTGGAATGATTCATGTGTTCATCCGTTCACAAACAAGTCTCCTAGCATGCGCTTCTTGTTCATCCCATTTATCGTAGCACCATGTCTCATCCATGTACCTATATCTGCAATCACTCATGATGAGGCGACATCAAATCCATAAATATCCTAGTCTACCATGATGCATCATCTTTTGTTTTCGGGTGTAGGTGATCGAGAGAGAGGACAAGGCTATGAAACTACGCAGAGCACATTTCAGGTTGAGATACGGGCTCCATGGCACTGTTAAGGAAAATTGCGCAGAGGTCACTAGGAGGCTGGGATGAGAAGTCCAGAAGAACAGTGACATTCAGTGGGATCTGGCTTAGTTGGGAGGCAGAACTGCGCAATTTTTTCAGGGAGGCAATGCGGGTAGCATGGAGGACACTGGAAATGAAAACTGCATAGATTCTGAGGGGAGGCTAGGAGAGGGATACAGGAGCTTGCTGGAAAAATCTGTGCATAAATGGGAGGCATGCATGTAGGACATGTCTGCGCAGTTTCCGGGTTGAGTGGGGTGTTCGGCAGTTGGAGGTGTTAGCGCTTGAAATTTCACCTCAGGCTGAGAAAGGTAAACCTCAAGGCTACATCAAACCATTTAGCCTCGTAGCTAGCCCTACGGGGCAGGAGAAGGCTCTCTTCGGTCAATCTCGGCAGATCTTCAATGGGATGAGATGACCAACAAGGTAACACTGATATTAGGCTAGTAAACTGATTAAAAAGGTTGATTTGGGGTTTTTTGGGTTTTTGGTGGCAAATTGAGGAATTGCAATTTTGGGTGCGGGGATTTGACACAGTTTCTGCAGGGGGTTCTTTGGGGCGAGATAGGAGACCGTATTGATGCTTTTGATTGAGGTGAGTGAATAGAAAAGACCGGTGAGGAGCTAAGGAGAGCAAATAATACTTTGAATTCTCCTTAAACAGTAGAAAACATAGAAATTAAACAAACTTAAAAGCAGAGCATGGCAAGCATGAATTCTTACTTTAACACTTCATTTGTTTAATGTGCAGAAGGAAAGAAAGGAGATGATCACATAAACACACTTACAAGAACATTTAGAAACACACCATCAACGCATGAGTCCACAAGAATCCCAAAGATGACTGCAAAACCTTGGTCTTCCTTAGCCAAAAATTGCAGAGATACAAGTGAAATAATACAATGATAGCTTCTCCCTCAAGAGTCCAACCATGAAAATGAGCAAAAAAGTACATAATATAGATGATCTAACCTCTTTCCCTACTTCCATGGGTCGAGCTCACTATCCTAGGAGCTGTTTCAACCACTTCTAAACTAAGCACTACAAAATAGGCAGTCAAAACAACTTGCCTCTATAAACTTGGAAACCAGTTCATACATTCAATTTTTACCCTTTACATAAATGAATCTTCTAGAAGTGTTAAACAAGAGTAAATCTATCTAAAAAGTGTCACAATTACATCCAAGAGGACCATCATTAACCTCAAAAAGTCAAAAAGAGTCAAATCTGCGTTTTCTGGGCTGAACAAGTCAATTCTGGCAAAATCTGCTCAACGGGTCGCGCACATTTGCTCAACGGGTCGCGCACATTGGGAGCTCTGTTTGAGGCACTTTCAGGTGTCAAAATCGGGTGCAGGATAGCTCTCTGGAAAGGTCTGTGAGTCTAATTTCCAAATAAACTAGAATTTTTGAATTTGGAGGTGATTTGACCTATCAAAAATCAAATCTCCCAAGACTGGTCAAAAAGTGCCAAATGAGGCTGCCTCAAGGAAGAGTGCTGTTGCAGTCAGCTTTTGAATGCCTTCCTCAACCCCAAATTGAGCTCATGATAGCTCATTGGAAAGCTATTTATGTCTAGTTATCATTTTACCCATCAAGAAAATCATTTTGACAACCAAGCTAGGAGAAAACTTGATTTTCCCAAGGTCACTTCAGAGGTGTCTTTGATTCTCTTGAGACAACGGTATTCTTGACATTTCTCTCAAAAAATGACACCTGTACAAAAAGTGAAGGAGGTTTTTTTTCTTTGGCATGTTCTGGACAAAAACCGCTCTCAGTTTCCCAAAATTCATCTTTTATTTCTCTGAAACATCATTTGAGTGAAACTTGTCCCGATGTGTGAAACAAGGAATTCTGTCGAAATGAAGCGAAATGAAGGGGATAGGGGGCTTCTAAATTATTGAGGAGATTTTTGGGAGTGGGGAGGGATGTTAGGAAGCAGGGGAAAGTGGAATCTCAGAGATTGAGCAAGGGGAAGGGGTCTAAAAGGGCAAAACACAGGCCCAACCTAGAAAATTGCCAGGTTGTAGCTAGAAACTAGGGTTTGTGCAAAAATGAGGATTTTGGGGGATCTCAGTGATGGGAAGCATCTGATAGGGTATTTTAAGGATATGGGAAGGTGTATGAACATCTGGATACAAGTTTTGCCGATAACTTGACCGTCCAAGAGAAATTGGCTTTAAAACCCTAGGAGAGGGAAATGACCTTGCCTAGGCACAACTGAAGCATGAATAAGGTGTAAAATAACTCATTAGACACTGACATGATAATGAAAACCCTCTGAATGATGATAGGCTCAGCTGAATGATGACATGGACTGACATTTGGGCCACTTTAGAAGGAGTGAAAGCAAACCCTAGACCTAATGCCTAATGACCAAATTTTGCTTGAAGACTCACTGAAATGACAAAATTTGACCTTGACACTCTGAGACCACTTTGTAAGAGCATATTTGATCACTGTAGGAAGGCTGGAAAGACTGAAACTAACAGGAGGAAAGTCCAAGAAAACTACGTAGTTTTTAGGAGGAGCAATAGGCTAGCTGATAGGGGGACTGGCTAATAGAACTGTGCAATTTTCAGAGATAGTGCAGTGACATGCAGTGGGTGCCTGTCCCTCATGTCTACGCAATTTCTTCAGTCATGGGAGGTGGGCATCTTGACAGCTTCTGAGCAACTTTTTTGGAGGAGTGAAGCCCAGGTCCAGTGCCTGGTCAAACTCTTTGGTTGACCAACGAGAGGCTTGATGGATTGGTTTACGGACAACGCAGATTGAGATGGCTTCTTGGGAAATTTATGTGTTGTCCTAGGTGACAGTTAGCCAGGTTGATGCCAGGATTGTGCAGTGCAGACTTCTAGGGAGGCAGCCTCAATCTCTAAGCAATTCAGGGCAACAATACTTGATCACTGAGGGTTGAGACTACGCAGTGCAGCTTAGCAGAGGTCCGACTGATGGAGGGTGGTCCAGTCATCAGATTTTCAGCAAAAATGACTAAGTGTGTGAGTAAGTGGACTTGTGTATACGTGACCTTGCGAACACACACTCAACATGACTTGATGACAAGACACCTCGAACCAACAAGACAACAAATGCTCGGTGTGACTGACCAACGAGTGCAAGAAACACTTGAGATAGATCATTGAACGACTGTGATGACACTTGCATGACATTGCATACAACTTCATGTGTAAGTGTGACAGATGCTTACAAAGTGAATACAACTTGTAAAGATGAAGACTGACCTTGAACATAGCCAGAACATGACTGCAAGCATGACATTGTGACCAACATGCTAAAAGATGTCCGATGAACAGTCAAGCGAGGAGGGTGAAAAGACTCAACACGAGCTCATGGGATGAGCCCGAGTGTTTGCAAACATCAAGGAAAAAACCAAGGAAGGCTCTGAAATTGGATGCAAGCCAAAATTTTGGAGGGTGTTGCAATTGCTACAACACTTGGCGACACACTGGTTGAATACCAACTTCTCGTTTTTGGTCCATTGACAACATAGGGCCTTGGTCCATTAGGGAGTATTGAATCGTTGTGCGGGTTACTTCGGCTTCCCCACTTATCCCATGGAAAAACATGGTTCACCTTTTTCCATCTAAGTCAAATGCAACAACAAGTTTCAACTTGATCACAGTGTTTCGAAATCGGGAAGGGTAGTTGGCTTGCGAATTTTAAAATTTTCATAGTATAAGTTTTCATCTTTGGCATTGCTCTGCTACCAGCAGGCCTAGATAGTACCCTTGCAGAGTCACATAGGAACACACACATTGCTCCATTGCTAGCGAGCCTAGTCAATACCCCGGTGGAGTTGCATGCTTCACCTCTCTACGCAGGAAGTCTTTCTCTTCTTTCACCTTTGTATTTTTTAAAAGAGGACTGTGCATAGGCACTTATTTATTTTTGGGGTGGAAGAGGGATCCTGACTTATTGAGAGCAAAAGAGGTTGTTCCTTCATAGAAGCATGTAAGACCTATGATATAGATTTTCTCATTTAGAGTTTTCCCTTCTCTGTTTCTACTAGTTGGATGAGCTTAAACACACAGAGCAGAAATCTAAGTACATGCATGGGGTTTCCCAGTGTGGACACAGGTTCATGGTTGGACCAAAGCTTCCCTTGTAGATGGCTCATATTTTCCATCAAGACTTCATCGGTCAAAGGTTATAACCAAGCACAGAGAAGACGTACACAGGATTGGCCAAGTGTTGCAGTGTCACAAGACTCTTTGGATCTTAGCCACATACTCATTCAAAATCCATAACTCACTAGAGGGAAACACTTATTGAAAAAACAAAAAAATAGCATGATACTAAGAAAACCAAACAAAACAGAACAAAAATAGTAAAGCAAAGCAAAAAGACAACAAGCAGTAAACAGACTATGTACATGGCGTGGGGCGCGACCCTGACCTACTGAAAGTAGTGCTTGAGATCTTGGTATGTGTGTGGGCCAAACTTCTCCTAAACAATATACAGACCAATCCACAGGGACTGGAACTTTGTATGTTTGCCTTTGTCTTCATGGGGCTTGTCCCATTTCAAGACTAATCCACCCACATCAAAGTTAGCATTCCTTGCAGACTTGTTGTCGAACCATCTCTTGATACGGTTCTGATGGAGTGTGATTTTTTCTTTTGCTTTCATCCTTTCTTCCAGTAACTTGTGAAGTGTATCCATCCTACACTGAACTAGTAGACAAGGCTTGCATTGGGATTCTTGGGACAATTGGAGTGCAAGCTAGTAGAAGTTTGGTGGAAGGATGGCTTCTTTCTCATAAACCAGGAAGTATGGAAAAGTGTTCAGAGAGGGTTTGGGTGTTACGTGGTCAACCCATAAAGCATTCGTCAAAGTGGAGTGCCAGTTATGTTGTTCAGAGTAAATGGTCTTCTTGATAATGTGGATAAGGTTTTTATTTGTGGATTCTGCGAGCCATTTCCTTATAGGTAGTAGTTAGATGAGTGTTTAAGCATGATACTATATTGCAATGCAAAATCATAAAGCTTTAAAGACGAAAAGTAAGTTGCATTGTCAAACACAAGTGATTGGAATGCCAAATCATGAGATGATGTTTTGTTGGAGGAAGATGATGACTTCCTGGTTGTTCACTTGCTTAAGCGGAACTGCTTATGTCCACCGCGTGAAGTAATATTTAGATGTCAAGATGTAGCGGTGTTGTTTCGACGAATGTGGGAATATTTCCCCAATGATGTCCAGGCCCCATTGTTGGAATGGTTCAGTCACTGCAACAGGGTGCAGCGGGGCTGCTGAACTTCGTGTTCTGTCGACGCATCATTAACAGACTGGGCACTTAATGGCGTAAGCCTATGCATCCTTGAATAATGCGGGCTAGTAGAAACTGAATCACATAAATTTGTGCATAGTGGTATTTCCCACGAAGTGGCCCTCGGCTAGTCCATCATGCAGATCATGCAAGACCTTCTCTGAATCATGTGCCTCCAGGCACCTGAGAAAAATTTTGTTGTTGTGTTTTCTGTAAAGCACTCTGTGCACCAATTGATAAGGTAATGATTTGAGGCGAAGTGTTCTCTTCTGTCTCATGGAGAAGTGAGAGGGTATGGTGCCATGCTCAAGGTACTGGCGCACATCTTTGTACCAAGAGTTTTTGCATGAAGTGGGTGGTGCTCACTCTACATCGTACATCTCAATTTCTTTCTCCCAACCAATGAGCTCTTCTTCTTCCTCTTGTGCATGGAATGCTTCAACCGCGAGTCTACAGAGACCATGACCTTGATAGTGTGAACTGGCTTGATGTCAAGATCATACTCTTGTAAGCCTGTCATCTAGTTCACACGTCTTTCACGTAGCTCTTACTATACAAGTAGTGATCAAATTGCTGGGTTTGGCACATTGACTATGCAATGGTTCTTCAACAAGTAGGGCCTGAAGTGTTTCACAGCCTTGTATACTGCGTATGCTTATTTTTCAATGATGGAGTAGTTGAGTTCGAGTCCCTGCATGCTTGTGCTCATGAAGGAGATGGGGCATTCGTCGTTCAGCTCATCCTTCTGAGTGAGTATTGTAGCAAGCGAGTTGTCGGAGGCGAAGGTGTATAGCAAGAAATCTTTGTTAAAATCTGGGTTGTAAAGTAAAGGTGCATCTGCTATAGCCTGCTTGATACAGGTGAATGCATTATTTTCCTTCTTACCCCAGTTGTAGACTGCATCCTTCTTGATCATGTCTTGCATAGGTTTCACTATCTGCGCATAATCCGAGATGAACTTTCGGATGAAGATTATCTTTCCCAAGAAGGACTACATTGCTTTCATGTTGGCTAGGTGAGGAATCTGTGTAATGGTTCGAACTCAGTCTGGATCAACCTTGATCCCACTTCTAGCAATGATGTGCCTAAGGAGATTCCCCTCAGACACTGCAAATACACCCTTTTTGGGATTCAATAAAATCCTGTATTTTAGGCACTGATCGAATATCTTCTTTAGATGGCGTATGTGGTCTGACTATTTTCTGGAAAAGACAGTCATGTCATCTAGGTACACCACTACGCTCTGTCCAATAAGTCCACGGAAGGCGATGTCCATGGTGCATTGAAAGGCTATGCCTGCATTCACGAGCCCAAACGACATTCTCCTGTATGAGAATGTACCCCACTTGGTATGGAAGGTAGTTTTTAGTCTATCAAGTTCTGCTACTAGAACCTGGTTATATCCTGAAAAACCATCGAGTAAGGAAAACATTTCTACCCCAAATACTGTCTGTAAAATATGCTCCATTGATGGCACGGGGTAGTTTTCTTTGTCCGAGGCACAGTTCAAGTTTCAGAAATCAACGCATAAGCGGATCTCCCCGGATTTCTTACACACAAGAACTAAGTTAGAAACCCATGTGGAATGACGAACTCTGTAAATGATCTGTGCATCCAACAACTTAGTCAACTCTTTCTGTATGAGGGGTTCAAGTGACAGATGTACTTTTCTCAACTTCTGCTGAAATGACTTGACCCCTTCTTTGATTGGAATCACATGTTGGATTATTCACGTGCCATATGTTTCTAGATCATCATATGTCCATGCGAACACATATCGGTACTGTTTGAACAAGTGGACAAAGGCTTGTCGCTCCTGCTATGTGCAACATGTACCGAGATTGATGAATTTCGGATCTTGTTTTGTTCCCAGGTTGATCTGTTCATGCATTATGGTGGAACTATGGGTTTTGCTGATCCTTGGCCCTTGGAAATAGTTCTGCAAGTCATAGAGATTTTTGAGAGATACCACACCCTTGGGGATGAGGTTTCCTTTCTTGTCATCATCTGCAACTTGCAGAGATTGCTCGTTCTTATCTTCGTCAATTGCTGCGTCCTTGAAGACAACAACATTGGCCATGAAGTGCAGTATCTGTTGATCATCATCAAAAACACGTAAATTAGTTATGTTATCGGGGATAGAAGGCTTATACAAAATTTTGATAGTAAACCTATCCCTAAGCGATGACATCCTAGCAGCTGCATTTGGTAAGGCATCGACAACTGCATTACACATTCTGGGCACAACAATGATATTGAATGCTTGGAAGTTATGTACCTGCCATACCACGATTTCTGAATCACCTACCACTTTGAGCACAACAACATTAAGGCTAATGGCCTTATGCAAGCCCAATATGAGTGCTTCATATTCAACAGTGTTGTTCGTGCACTCAAAATCCAAGCAACTAGAGATCAAATGTTTCCTATGCTTTGGGTCTATCAAGACACACCCAGCTCCAGAGCCATCATGTGTCTTTGATCCATCAAAATACATGGTCCACAACTAGTCTGTACATGGACCGCTTGACACGCTAGTACTATCACTGCTACTGCTACTAGTGTTACAATGTACTGCACAAGTTTCATTTCCATCAGTTGGTAAATGAAGGAGACCCAACTGCATGTCTAGTGGGGTTGCAGCTGGCTATTCGAGATAACACCCCATCTGTGTTTCCAAGAGGAAGTTGTCGAACATGAGTTCCGCGAAAGCCAATGGTTCATTCTCACCATTGATGGGAGTGACATTGTGTCTCATGTATCTCTCGGATAACACCCAGATCTGATTGATTTTTCCCTGGTACGGAAGCCACAAGTGTGACCAGTCTGTAGAAAAGTACCCATTCAACTTGCTAGACTAGTCTCTGCTAAGCAGTAAGCCATACGCTTCCAGTATGTCCATAATGACAATGTTGATGCACTGGTGAAATTGGTCGTCATGAGATAATCAAATGATCACATCCCGAAGTTCACCAATGGCTGGTACGCACGTTTGATCTAGTTGGATGATCTGCGCAGATGTCTTGCTCCATTGCACATTGATCTTCTTGGCAATGGAGAGTGGCATGACGTTGGATGATGTACCAGAATCAACCAAACAGTTGTGAACATTGCAGTTAAAAATTTCAAATGAAAGCAAGAATGGAGGGAAAATAAAGTTTGCTTCTTCCATCTAGAGTGTGTTGAGCACAGTTGTGAGTGAACCGGGAGATGTGCTTGCTCCCTTGCTAGTAGAGGTTGTGTTGTCTGTGGATGTTTGCCCTAATGTGCACAACAAAATATCCCGCTGACCCTGGATCTTAGCTAACTCGAACAAAGAGATGTTTACACAAGTTTTCTTCATATATTCCATAATATTGTAATCAAGAGCGGGTAACTCACCAAGATGTCCGGGGTTAGACTCGTGTTTTCACTGTTTGACAGAGTGTTTTGAAGTTTACTGCTCATGGACGCACTCTTGTTTGCAGCTGTCTTCCTGGGCTTACTTTGTGTTTTCTACTTTTGAACGGCTGGTGGATCAATCTTCCTCAACATTTCAAGCTTTTCTTGCATCTACCCAATTGTAGGGCGAGCCCCTGACTTCTGATAATGTATCAACCACTTTACTTTAGGGGTTGCTTCTCACTGTTCATTTTCTATGCTGCTTGCGAGCATTGAGAAATGTTGATCACCTGCCCAGTGATGGGTGCCTCATCAGATGTAGCATCTTCCTCATCATATTCATCTCTTAGCTGACACTGCGCAATGTTTACCGCATTTGGCATATGGTTGCATATTGAGTTCGCAACTCGTTTCCATTTTGGACAAGTTCCTGTTGGGTGACAGTCTAGATGGAATGAGAAAAAATATTCGTTCATGCACAGTTCTGTCTGGAACAATGAGCTGGAGCTCTATGCAGTTTTAGCTGAGAAGTAATTGCTACCTGATGACATGCTCTCCTTCCGTTGTCTGGGAGGCCGACTGTTAGCAGATGTCTCAATTGTTCGTTGCTTTAGTTCAGACACCTCGGTTGTCAAGTTCTTTTTCGATGTCACTTACTTCCTTGTCTTTCCCCTTACTCGCAACAGCTCAGGGCTTCCTGCTCACATCTTTGGAGTCTTTTGTTGGTTCATCATCCTTGATGACTCCAATCGCGTGCAAGTTTTTTTCCACAACGATCACTTGTTCGCAGTTCTCAAGTAATGTTGGTTTCGCAGCTCGCCTGACGAACTGCGCAATACGCAGTGCAAATGTATAATAGTTGACAATGATGGAGTTATGAGGTTTTGCGTCTACTACAAACTTTTTCAATATGTGTAAAAAACTCTGATTAAAATATTTCACTTTCTCTTTTGACTCAATCTTCAGACTGCCCAACTCTTTAAGCAACATGGTAGGGGTCTTATCATTAATTTTTTTTTTTTCCAAAAACATCTTTTTGAACATACCCCAGTTATGAACAATGCAAACTTTGAAACGGGAACTATAAACTCAAAATGGGAACTCTGGCCAAAAACCCCCCAAAAAAATAAAAAACAGTGTTAAAAAGGAAAAGTGTGTATACTGGAATGATGGTTTTTTTTAGGGTCAATTTTGAACATGTTTTAAAAATGGCAGCGAAAACGAAAATTTTGTGCAAAAAACACCCTGAAAACAAAAAGTGTTGATACTGGAACGATGTTTTCTTTTTAGGTCAATTTTCAACATTTAAAAAAAATGCTAGTAAAAACGAATTTTTATGTGCAAAAATACCTTTGTTTATGAAGAAAAAATCACACTAATGTTTTTGGTAGAATAAAATTTTTCTTTTTAAGTATAAATTCAACATGTTTTAGTAATGACCATAAAGATAAAATAATAGGATCTGAAATACATTAAAATTCTATTAGTTTTCATCCATCTTGTTAAACATATAATAACATCACACTAAAGATTGCTAAAATTCTAGTTGTTTTCAACCAAACATTAAAGATACAAAAATATTGGAATTTTTTCAACCATAAAATTAAAAAACCATGACATTATGAACAAATTACATGACTAAATTAATCAAAATGTCATTATTTGTATATTGAATGAAACATACATTATATCTCTAATTTAATGTTGTATTGTAGATATTATAAACAATAAAAATCATCATAATTAAGACATATAATCCAACAACATAAAAATGACTCATAACTTCTGATTTAACACCATATGTAAATCAAAATTTTTATTTTAAGATACGATGCAAACATCAGTTATATAAACTGTCTTAGACAATCATTCAAAATCACTCATATTTTCTTGCACACCATCGGAGTTCACACCTTCAGATGAATGACTGGATGCAAACGAAGATGTTCCATATTCTTCTCTTTCATCAACTAGTGCCCCATCTGAGTCCACATGCATGCCCACCATTTCAGGTTTCAAAATTCTTTTGGATCTACGACTGGTTTCAGCAGACTCCCATCTCAACATTGTTCCTTCTGGTAACAACCTTTTTAGAATCTCTATTGTCTTGAAGCGAAGAGTTCCTCTCTTTTGTTAAATTGAAGTCATAAACAAGTATGTCAACATCCTCCAATTTAAGAGGTCTGTGTTGCGGCAATTTATATTTGTACCCTTTCTTTTTCTCTTTTCGCCATTTTTTTTGTTAACTACCATCTTTGGCTTATACACACCATTGAATGGGTGTGTATTTGTGGCATACCAATGTACTTCAACACCTGTAACATCCTCATTTTCTGTAAAGACTTTTATAACCTTAGCAACCCAGAATAGATAGCCATTGGGATCTCCATCTGCTAGCACTGCGATCATGCAACCCTCCTTAATATCCTGTACTGAACCCCTGTAAAGGTCTTATATGGCTTCATGTTGTGCACGAGATATTCTGGAACCAATATACATCTCTCTTTCCTTTGCCTGTGAGGAATTAATAATACCTTGAGATTGTTGCTGCTCAAAAATGTTTATTTCCTCATGTTATTTGACACATTTTGTGGCCAAATAAATGAATTTTTCAAAGGTATATCTTCATTTGTTGTTGTTGAAAAGATATCACTTTGATTATTGAAAAATGACTCCCACCAAACTGAATTAGCAATGTCAAAGTACTCATATGTATATCTAATACATTTTTTAATTTCTTCTAGGCAATCAGAATAATTTATATCTCTATTCTGTCTGCGTGCATTATGAACTTCATCAACTGATCGTAATAACAATATTTTTGATGCAAATATTGGATGATCTGGAATGAACTTCAAAAATTGCAAACCTGATGATGGTGCCCATTCTGCAGTAATTGAATACTTCTTGCCCCATATTAGTGTTTTCCCATCAATTTTTTGATACAAAATTGATGTTGGAAGCTAATGTCATTAAGTTGTTCAATGCATTTTTCCTCACCATGCGATCCCAGAATAAAACTTCGCATGTCAACAGTTTCTTCCAACACATGACAAGTAGGCTCTGGCATGTATGATTTCTTAATACATTCAATTAATGATGGCAAGTTCCCAACTTCCTTCCTCCTCAATGTGACTGAAATACGATTGAACATCTGATCAATATGGTCATGAGTGTGCCCAACAAGAAGGAAACCAACCTTTATCTTCTGAAAAATTCTCAATTCAACAAGCATATTTAGATATCCAAAAACAACCTGATTTTGTTTTCACGGCAAGTGTTGTCCAATTGTAGATACAAAACTTCAGGAGGATTACCAGACCAATGAGAAAGCACATAATGAATTATGGTTATTGTCAGATTTGCATCATTATGAATATTTGGAGCTTTGAAGTACACCCTTGGCAACATTTTCCCATTGAAGACCATACAACCGACCAAGTGATACTGAATAAAATTTTCCTCCTGTAAATTTTTGGGTGTGCGAACAAAATGTGGTAAAAGTGTTTTCTTTTGGTCCATACCATCAATTATCAAACCCAAATATTTATTCGGATTATCATAACACTTCTTTCGATGATTGTACAACTTTTTCCTTTCACTTGTTTATTGTTCACGAAGCTCCTGAAGTTCTTTGACAATTGAATTTACACAACATAAAAGAAAGCCATTAAGAAATACGTTTTCATAGTTGATGACTATACAATTTTAAAAGTTAAAGTTATGAATGCTTACCTCTTTCTGACCCTTCACATTTGTCCCTTTTTGATTTAAGAGAAGCACATGTAGTGCAAATCCCCATCCTTGTCTTCTTAGGAAAACAGACATTGTTGAATTCTTTCTTCCATACCTTCACAGAATATTGATATTTAATAAACGGACCATGTCCCTCAGCACCTTTTGCATATTCTTCGTATAAGTTGTAGATTTATCGTCTTGGAAAATTATCTGGAATATGTATTGTCTCTCTATTTTGCATACACTCTCCATGCTTTGAAAATAAATCTTTCATCCATGACATTGCAGTATTTGATAATGGCCCAAACTGTCGTTTATGACGTACTTCTGAATAAAATGTGGGATCCTTTTCCAAATTTTCTTGGATTCTCAAGAGACGAAAATTACCCATCGAATGAAACATTTTGAAAGCCTTTCTACAGATAAATAAAGACCCAATATGATAATCATAACCTGACAATGTATATTGCATGCACCCAACTAAATATGAATTTTGCATGCTTTTATTCATTGACAAATATCTCTTCCTTTTCTCTAATGCAAATTTGAAATCCATCTGTTTCAAGCAATTTTTTTTTACAACATTCACTTGAAATGAGAGTGTTGATAGAACTTCTTCTCGTAAGATATTCTACTCTACCGCTTGTATAACTAGAACATCTTGCATTGATACGAAAAGGTCTACTCCTACTCCTCGATACAATATTTCTTGGCAACATCTCCATCATTGGATCATCATTTGTATAAGCATTTTCATCATCATTTTGAGGAATGTTATCCACACTATGATCAGCTGTGCTTTTCAAATACTGACTTGGAGGATATTCTTCATATTCCCCTTCTTCAGTGCTATTGTCATAGTCCTTAGAATTGGGACTAAATGGAAAATTTGACTCGATGTTTATTGGATATTCTTCCTCATGTGCATTGTCAGTGCTGCTCTCATAGTCCATAGAATTAGGACTATGTCGAAAATGTGACTGTTTACTTACTGAAAATGCTACATCTTGTCCTTTGTCACTGCTACTCTCATAGTCCTTAGGATTAGGACTAAGTGCTTCATCCTGTCCTTCATCACTATTGCTCTCATAGTCCATAGGATTAGGACTAAGAGGACACCGTGACACTCCATTCTTTTGAAAATTTTCATCATGCTCTTCATCACTGCTGCTCTCATAGTCCATAGGATTAGGACTAAGTGGACACTATGACACTCCATTCTTTTGAAATTCGTCATCATACTCTTCATCACTATTGCTCTCATAGTCCATTGGATTAGGACTAAGAGGACACCGTGACACTCCATTCTTTTGAAATTTTTCATCATGCTCTTCATCACTGTTGCTCTCATAGTCTATAGGATTAGGAATAAGTGGACACCATGACACTTCATTCTTTTGAAATTCTTCATCATGTTCTTCATCACTGCTGCTTTCATAGTACATAGGATTAGGACTAAATGGACATTGTGACACTCTATTCAATTGAAATTATTCATCACCGTTGCTCTCATAGTCCATAGGATTAGGACTAAGAGGACACCGTGACACTCCATTATTTTGAAATGTTTTCATCTTGCTCTTCATCACTGCTGCTCTCATAGTCCATAGGATTAGGACTAAGTGGACACCGTGACACTCCATTCTTTTGAAATTCATTATCATGCTCTTCATCACTGCTGCTCTCATAGTCCATAGGATTAGGACTAAGAGGACACCGTGACACTCCATTCTTTTGAAATTTTTCATCATGCTCTTAATCACTGCTGCTCTCATAGTCCTTATGATTAGGACTAAGTGGACATCGTGATACTCCATTCTTTTGAAATTTGTCATCATGCTCTTCATCACTGCTGCTCTCATAGTCCATAGGGTTAGGACTAAGTGGACACCGTGACACTCCATTCTTTTGAAATTCATCATCATGCTCTTCATCACTGCTACTTTCATAGTCCATAGGATTAGGACTAAGTGGACATCGTGACACTCCATTCTTTCGAAATTCATCATCATGCTCTTCATCACTGTTGCTCTCATAATCCTTTGGATTAGGACTAAGTGGAAACTGTGACTCTTTATTTATTTGAAATTCTTCATCCCCTCTTTCATTAGTGCTGCTCTCATAGTCCTTAGGATTAGGACTAAGTGGAAGAATTGACTTTGTATTCATAGTGGAAGCATTTCCATTATATTCATCAATATGAATAGAGTTGTTACGCGACAAAGATGTTGATGCTTCACAAAGCGAAACTTCACTATCAGAAGAATCCATCCCTTTCAAATAGAAGAGGTTGAATGATACAAATGCAGACTCTCCTAATGATATTATATAACTTAAAGAATGAAATTTTCCCTCCAAAAATTTCGTTTCATGTATTTCCCTCCATTATTTTATTTTACAATTTATTGAATATATATATATATATATATATATATATATATATATATATATATATATATATATATATATTTAATGAAATAAATCTTTAAATTTAAAATTGTAAACTAAATATTTTACCTAAATTAATTTAATAGTTAAACTATATAATATTTACTAGACAATTGAACGTTTTTTTTTACCTTCTAAAACAAATTAATCCCACATTCACCATGCTATAAAACAATTCCACAATATTCGCTTTATCATAGTTTCCTATATTGCCATAACAAAATTAACATGTTAGATTTTTTTATAAACAAATTAATCCCGCATTAACCATACGGTAAAACATTTCCGTAATTTCATCTATATAATAAATTTCATTATCACTATTACTCACATCACATCAAGGTTTTCCGAGGTTCGTTAAAAGACTTGGACCGAATTTGTGGAGCATCTACATTGCTATCAACAACATATTCAACGGAGGATTCTCGCATTTGAAAGGTTAGTTAATTTTTCTGCTTTGCCAATTTTAAATTAAATAAGTTTAATTTTTTTTTTTGTTAAATTAAAAATTTGTGTGGGCCAAATTTACCCACTACGTCCACAGTGGGCATGGTGGGCCCGGTAATGCTCACGATGGCCAAACGGGCCCGTAGCTTAGGCGCGGTGCGACTGGCTACCCGATACCTTGCCCCACCCTGATGGCCCAACAACTCGCGGGGGTGGCAAGGCGATTCCTAGAATCACCCCACCACCCTCGTGGGCTATGGGGTCACCTGGGTGGGGCGGCGCCTATCCGCAGCCCTCCGCCCCACCCTGGTTCGGACAACCCCTGCCCCACCCAGGCGGCCCAATGGCCCGCGTGGGTGGCAGAGGGCTGCGGACAGCCGCCGCCTCACCGTGGCGGCCCAATGGCCCATGGGGGTGGCAGGGTGATTTCAGGAATCGCCCCACCACTCTCGTGTGTTGTTGGGCTGCCGGGGTGGGGCGGAGGCTGTTCGCAGCCCCTCACCCCACCCCGATGGCCTAACGGCTTGCGGGGGTGGTGGGAGATTTCTGGAATTGCCTCCCCACTCTCACGGGTGGTTGGGCCGCCGGGGTGGGGGGGGGATTACCCGCCCCACCCTGGCAACCCAACGGCCCATGGGGGGTGGCGGGGCGATTCCGGGAATTTCCTCACCCTGGGGTGGGGCAGAGAGTTGCAGATAGCCGTTGCCCCACCCCGACGGCCCAACGGACCACGGGGAATCGCCCCGCCACCCCTGCGGGCTGTTGGACTGCTATGGTGGGGCGGGGATTGTCCGCAGCTGTCCGCCCCACCCTGGTGGCCCAACGGCCCATGGGGGTGGCAAGACGATTCCTGGAATTGTCTCGCCACCCCCGCGGGCTGTTGGGCCGTCGGGTTGGGGTGGGGCTAGGGTTCGGAAGGGGGGGAAGTTGTTGGTCTATTAGGGGGGACGGACCCAACGATCGACTCAGTTGGTCGGTTGATTTTTAGGTTTATAAAATTAATTATCATTTATCGTTTTCATTGTTAATTTAAGTTATTATTTTTTGTGATTTACTGATTTATATGTGTCTTTTTTTTCTTCAGGAAAATGGCATCAAAGAAGATTTTTGTGAATCTTTCTGGACCAAAGACTCTTAAAGGTAGATCTTCAAAAAACATTAGTGAACAAACCCCACCTGAGCTGATGGCTACAATCTTTCAAGTGCCTCAAACGATAAGAAGATGATTTCATACTGGAAGAAATCAAAAGAAGTGAAACTTCCATCAAATGTCTGGTATGTGAAAGAAAGAGAAAGCCAAAATGTGTAGCTATATCTATATGTTGATATACCTAATGATATTGGAGTTTATGAGGTGATGGGAAAGGTCATAAACATGTGTTCGGTACCGGACAATGAAGTTGTTTACATACTTACAAAACCACCCAAGTCACATGAAATGATTAAATCTCAGTTATCATATTCATTGTATGACATGAGAGAGGTATCTACAAAGTTGTGTAAACAAATCGTAAATGAGATGACACAAAATATCGTAAGTATTGTTATTTATATTTGTGTTTTGTGTTCTTGTAACTGTCTCACTATATTTTTATAACTTTGTTTTTATTGACATATGATATTTTGTTTGGCAGAATTTTGTTGAAAGTTGTTCAATTAGGTTGGGAGGCATTCATTTCATAGAGCATGATATTATGAAAGTTGTCAACAATTTCTATTCAGTGTCAGAAGAATATATGGCAAACAAGAAAAATGTAGTAATTCATGATGCTACAAAACTACATCTAAGGGATCAGAAAAAAAGCCTCTAGTGGATAAATCTAGCAAAGGTAGACAAGTTACTTTTAAAGACGAGGAAGTTGAAACTGGCAGTGAAGAATATGTTGTTGTTACTGAGGATGACATTGGAACTGAGAAGAGCCATACAAGAGAAAAAGTAACAATGCCCAAGAATAAATTTGTTCCAGTTAAGGATGAGAATGTTATGAGCAAGAAAAGTAAAGTTGAACATTTTGAAGTAGTCCTTACCAATAGTCAAAACCTAGTGAAACTTCAAAAGAAAACAGAGAAATCATTACAACATGCGCTGATTTAGAGGATGGCATTATCAAAACAAAACAAAATGCCATTCGACAAAACTTGACAAAGAGAAACTTAATTGAGGGTGGTTGTACATTTCAACTTAATGTCAGACAAATCTATAAGGCAAGTGAAGGACAATGTAAATATCAAATCAAAAAGCCACACCATCTGCATGTTCACAAGTTGAAGACATTGATGAGGCACAATCCATATGCTCATGTGGTTAATTATGTGCTTTTTGTTAATCCAGTTCAAGTTCCCAACAAATAAGCATTTGATAAGTCAAAATGTTTTGAATACAATTATTATGTGCTTGGGGGGAACCATTCTATAGAAGCCCAAAGACAATTGATGGAGGAATATCCTAATAACCCATGTTTTGAAACAATGAAATGTATCATTTATGCCTGTTTATCAGATTCAGAAGCAAAGTTAGCGGCATGAGATCATAATTCAGATAATGAATATAGGATGTATATGACTTTCATCCAAAGGGTTAGATTTATTCATAGTGAATTTGAAGAAAAATGTGCTGGGGATAGGATAAATGTTACTATATATTTCCAAAAGGAATGTTGTATGGAAATATGATATCAAATTCAGAAGAGAAAATCAATTCAAAAGGCGGAAAAGGAGACAAATTTAATGATTTATTCAGAGGTGTTGATAACATTTTCCAGTTGGCATTTAGAACTGGAGAGATATGGGAGTTGATTAATGAGATTTTTATCATGTGGGAGAACATTGGCATTAAAAACCAGAAGGTCAAAAGGTCTAAACCATCGATATGTAGCAATAGTAAATCAGGTCCTGAAATGAAGCAACTTCCAAAAGATATGACTATCACACCTTGGAGAGCATTGCAAGGAGTGAAGGATAAAAAACTTGTCAAAGCAATATTATCTCGTGTGAGGTCAGGGGAATTATCATTGGAGGAAATGTCTGAGGAATTTCAAAAGTAAGTTTGTTGAATTATTTTATTTATTTCTAGATTATAATTTTCATTTAAATATAACATATTGTTCTTGGTAGTATTTGTTATATATTTCATTATATTAATTTTTTTTACTTTATCTATGCAGTCACAAAGTTTACATGAAAATTCAAGAACAAATGGTTAAATTGTTGAATGAAGATAGTTGGGATGATGTTGTATGCAACTATCCAGATTCAAGTTCTACATGAACATTTATTTATTTATTTATTTATTTTTTTTCTATCTTGCATTTAAAAATGTATGTTGATTTATGCATTCATTTTTATTCATATGTATATTATTTTTAATTTATAACTTACACATATATTTGTTTATTTTATAAAAGATGAAGAAGGATGCAAATGGAGCACTAGATAGTTTCAGAACCTTTATTGAAAAAAATAAGATCGAAAGACTGAAGAAGCAATGTCTTAAGAATTGAACTTGATCCAAATCTTACTCATTTTATTTGGAATGGACTTGACACTATTCAATATGAAGTAATACAAGGTGACTGTGAAGCCATTGCTAAACTTATACCTAAAAGGGATTATGCCCTAGTTATTGCAGATATTCCCCATGGTTTCAATATTCCAAACATTGACTATGATAATGACCCTTATACTTATGAAGCTCTTAGTAAAGTGGTTGCGGGATTTCTAGAAGTCATATCATCACCATTATGGAGATTTGTGACATTTCATTCAGACACACAATTGACAATGTTATTGTCAAGCTTTAAGGGGAAAACAAATTCAAGGATGCAGCGTACATGGTAAGATGTTTAAAATGTATATTTGATTAATGTTAAAAAATTCATTTATGTACAAGTTAATTGAACTTTCACTATTTCATGTTACAAGCAAAAGTCAAATCTTCTTAACCGTGAAGATCAACTATTCATAAATGATTGTGAGTTCATCCATATTGATAGTTGGGCAAAATATGATAGCTATATGTCTATGATTTTTAATTGGGTAGATGGAAATAGTCATAGCCAAATACTGACTTATGATGCTGTTGTGAGAAAATTAACATATGAAGACAAAGAAGCAAAAAGAGAGATAATTAACATTTATCAAAAACCACAATTATTGATTAACTATCTTATAGACATATGTTCAAATGAAGGAGATTGGGTTCTGGATTTATTTTATGGCTTAGGTAAGTTTTATTATATGGAATTGAATTTCAATATGTTATTTCTTAATTCATATGTCATTGTACTAATTTACATCATTATTTCTTTTGTGCTTGATAATTAGGTACAACACTAGCATGTTGCCTTCAAAAAGGAAGAAATTGCATTGCCATTGAAAAAGATCCAATACAATGCAATTTTATTCAGTAAAGAATTAATGCTCTTCAATTTCTTCCAGATGCAATGCAAGAAATTGGGTTGAAGAAAGGGGACTTTAGTGAATCACGTGGGGCAAAGAAAGCAAAGGAACCCTAACGACCATTACATGAAATGATTGGAAAGACATACATTGGGAGATTCGCAGACATCAAAGATCCATTAGAAGAGGAAAATGAGCAAAATGAAGCAGAAAATATTGTGGAAGAAGACAATGATGAAATTCTAGAGGACGAAGAGTTTGGATTATGTGACATTGTTGATTAAATTTAAGTTATGCTTGGAAATCAAGCTCATTTTTTGTAACTATTAATTAGTTATACTTGTAATGTTTTGACTTTGACATTTTATGAGAAGAATAAGCACTTAATTAAGGTTGTTATGTGTTTAATATTTGTATTATGTGATTTTTGCATTAATTTTTATGTTAATTATTATTTTTTGAAAAAAATAGTGATTATTATTATTTTGACATGAAATTCATAAAAAAAAACTATCATTTACTATTTTTAGTTAAAATTTTCCTATAAAAATTGTAATTTTGACATGTCATTTCTAGCAAAAAATTACAAAAAAATTATCAAAACGTGTAGTTTTTTAGTTATATTTATGTTAAAAATGGTTATTTTTATGTCAATTGTTAAAAATTATTGTTTTTTAGAGACAATTATTTCATGTGGATTGAAAAATTAATTAACGATGTATAAATATGTAGAAAATCAAAAATTCAAAATGTCGACATTTTTCTTTACATATGCAAAACAATAAAAACCCCACTACAAAAAAAAAATTAAAATAAAAACAAGAAAATATGGAGAAGAATACCACTTTAAAAATTATTAAATTTAGAAAATAATTATTTACATTTCATACATTAGAAGATTTAAAGTCAAAAAATAGGTCTTTTAAAAAAAGGGCCTGATGCAGAATTACCATTTTTTTAAGTGAGCATGAAAATCACTACCATTCTAAAATGCAATGTATATAAAAAAGATTTAAAATGCCAAAAACTATGCTCTAAAAAAAACATGTGTGTTCTGCATCACCCCTTTTCAAAATCGGGTCACTTTTTTGCTATCTCTACGAAATGGGTAATAGTATTAGTTCTCGTTTCAAAGTTTACATTGTTTATGAATGGAATTGATGGGAAGGCTATGATACCATATTATTGCTCGACCATCCAAGGTACACAGAAATAATCTACATGCATTTTCGTCGTGTCGTACCTTGAGTGTCTGCAGTTGCAAGTAGAAGTTGTCCAAGTGGTATTCTACCTTCATTGTTCTGTCAAGGTGATACTTTGTCAACATCCTCTCTAAACGCTTTGGCATCCTGTGTAAAGCACTAGGGGCCAATGGTCCCTGAGTCATCCATTCCAAGTTTTTGTCAGCCATGTCTTCTTCTTCTTCTTCGTTCTCCTCCTCTTCTTCAGAATATGATGGTTTCGACTTTGAGTATGTTCGTTCATCTCCGCCTCTGCCTCCTCTGCTGCCTTCCCCTCTGTCTCCTGTACCAGATCTTGAGCCCAAGATCACGAGGGTGTCCTGTTCTCCCTATTGGAAGATTGGAGGTTCCTCTCCATTCTCAACAACTTCTGCCAGACCTTCGAGAGTGGTTAGAACTACTTCTTCCACAAACGAGACAACAACTCTTGTGGGAGTGGTCTTTGGCTTCTTTGATGCGTATGGAAGATCTTGTATCCCTGGGATTAGTCAAATTGCTTTGGCAAACTGATGGGTGATGAGATAGACATAGCAGAGATGTTGATATGGAATTTCATGTTCACGTGTGGGAGGTGAGGAGTAACCAACTATAGAGTTACACGTAGGTGAGAGGGAGTGCCAGTTACTGCCTTGACCAGAGGATTGATGAGTGGGGGTGAGACGACATTTAGCCATAAACAAGTGGTGACCCTCCTTCTAGCGCCAGAAATGTTGACAGTGCTGGACTCGCCAACATTCAGGGGATCTCCTTGGTATGAAGTCCTAACTAGACCTCACACCGTTTGGTGTAGGAGTCCCATCCGGTATGATGGCCCAGTTTCCATTATCTTAAAGATATTCCTTAGCTCTTGCTTGTCAGCACATGAGAGTAGTTTACTTAGTCTTCAAACATCGAGGTTCGTGTGTCTAGTGAGTGCTTAGTGTAACTTGTGTCTAAGTTCTTTCAATGCAGAGGGAGAGGGCGAGAGTGAGTCTCAAGTCGAAAGGGAATAGTCCCAACTCTGTTAGATACACACAACATAGTAGGACATGTGCAACTTATGGCGGAATAGTCCACATGGATGCGACAGTCACAAACACAAAGTGAATAGATAGCATGTACAACACCCAATGGAATAGTCCACACAAGTGCGACGATCGTTATAACAAGTTTACGAGAATGAATCTATCGAGTGTCTAGCAGAATAGTCCACACGGGCGAGATAATGTTAAAAAATGATACAACATATGTACTAAAACAACTGAAATAGTTCAACTGTCTTAATATAGGTTAAAGAAACATGCATTACAAGCATCCAAAGAATAGTCTTACAAATGAATACAATACATGTGTGAAAATGTGCTAGCTTGTTAACAGGCTTCTGAATTAAGTGAAAGTTCTAAGACACATCCGTACAACATTACATCACTAACCCTGATAGCAGGGCGTTGGAGCCACTGCTCGCTCTTCAAAGAAAAGACTACAGAATCTCAAGGTTATGTGGGAGGAGCCAAGGTGAAAAGTCCTTTGCATGTACAAATGAGGGGTATATATAGCCAAGGGTGAACTTGAACCTTGTGACTCTTTGACTTCCCTCATGACTGTTTGACTTACATGACTCTTCAAATGACATGACTCTTCAACTTTACATGTGGGTCTCTTGGACTTCCACGTTACATTACATTGATTACAACAGTATGGCCCATAGTAGTGAAGTGGCTGAGATGACTTATGACATGACTCGACATGCCATTGGTGGTATGTTCATGCTGATGTTGGTGTCCATGTTAAGTTGTAGTGCTGCTGAGTGATGAGTGTGCTCTTGGCGTATCATAGCTTCATCTCCGCATGGCAAGGTGTGTAGAGTCTTCGATGGTCTTGGTGTTCACTTGATGTTGCACGTGCATGTATCCCCTTCACTGGTACTTGGAATGCTTCATGTTTTCATCCATTTGCGAACAAGTCTTGTTCATCCCATTTGTCATCGCGCCATGTCTCATCCATGTACTTATATCTGTAATCAATCATGACGAGGCTACATCAAATCAAAAAATATCCTAGTCTACCATGATGCATCACCTTTCTTTTTCGGGTGCAGGTGATCGTGAGAGATGACAAGGCTCTGAAACTGCGCAGAGCACATTTCAGGCTGGGATGCGAGCTCCAGGGCACTTTTAAGCAAAATTAGGCGGAGGTCACTAGGAGGTTGGGATGAGAAGCCTCGAACAACAATGAAATTTTGTGGGATCTGGCTTAGCTGGGAGGCAAAATTGCACAATTTTTTAGGGAGGCAGTGTGGGCAGCAGGGAGGAAGCTGGTAGTGAAAACTGTGCAGATTCTTAGGGGAGGTTAGGAGTAGGCTACGGGAGCTTGCTGGCCAAAATTGTGAAGAACTGGGAGGCAGGCATGCAAGGCATGTCTATGTAGTTTCTGGTCTGAGCGAGGTGTCAGGAAGCTAGAGGACATCCCAATAAAACTCCACAGTTTTCAATAGGAGCAACAAGCTGAATGATAGGGGGACTGGCTAAAAGAACTATTCAATTTTAAGAAATAGTGCAATGTCAGGCGGTGGGTGCATTTCCCTCATGTTTGCACAATTTCTTCAATCAGCAGAGGCGGGCATGCTGACATCTTCTGCGCAATTTTTTGGAGGAGTGAAGCCCGGGGTCAGTGCCTAGTCAAACTCTCCGGTTGACCAACAAGAGGCTTGATGGATTGGCTTGCGGGCAACACAGATTGAGATGGATTCTTGGGAAACTTTTTCACTATTCTGGGTGATAGTCAGCCAGGTCGATGCAAGGATTGCATAGTGAAGATTGCCTGGGAGGTAGCCTCAAGCTCTATGCAATTTTGGGCAGCAATACATGATCACTAAGGGCTGAGACTGCGCAGTGCAACTCAACAGAAGTCCGACTGATGGAGGGTGGTCTGGTCGACATATTTTTGGAAAAAATGACTAAGTGTGTGAGTAAGTGGACTTATGTATACATGACCTCGTGAAAACACACTCAACATGACTTAACGCTAAGACACCTCGAACCAACAAGATAACATATGCTCAGTGTGACTGACCAACGAGTTCGAGCGACAAGTGCGACACTTGAGATAGATCATTAAATGACCACGACAACACTTGCATGGCATTGCATACAACTTCATGTGTGAGTGCAACCGATGCTTACATAGAAAATGTACACTTGAAGGCAGACCTTGAACATAGCCAGAACATGACTGCAAGCATGACATTGTGACCAACATGCTAAAAGATGTCCAATGAATGGTCAAGTGAGGAGGGTGCAAAGACCCAACACAAGCTCATGAGATGAACCTTAGTGTTTGCAAACATCAAGGAAAAAACCAAGGAAGGCTCTGAAATTGGACATGGGCCAAAATTTTGGAGGGTGTTGCAGCCGCTACAACAGAGTGGTACTTGAAAATGGACAAGAGATCAAGACCTCAAAGGAAGGGTTGCAGTCTCCCTGGTTGATAACTATGATTGAAGAAACTTCCTATTTTAGAGGGAGTAGATTGAAATGCACTAGTCTGATATGATGCTGAGAGCTATATGTCCTTCATGCAAGGAAAATTCTTGATGACTAAGATGTAGTAGTTTTTGATGTTTCCGTGATATGATTCAAACTATGATGATAAGTATGCTCTTAGAGAATGAATGTTATGATGATATCTTGACTTTCGTTACTTGATGTACTATTGTTAGATGTATGTGAAGTAAGCTTCCTCCATGATGTATATAAGGAAGAAGCATAACTTGGAGCTACCTTAAGGATTTAAGGAACTTGAGATTAGATTCATGATTTTAGATGGAAGAAATTCCCATATGGATTCGAGCAAGCTCTCTGGTCTTGGCATACTTGGATTGATGGTCATCTTATGTATACACCAACCTCCCTTTAGGTTGTAGGTATGTCTTTGATATTTTTTTTATATTCGCCAACAACTTATTTATGACTAGATCATACCATCTCTATATTCAATGCCAATGGGAGTTGAGTACAAAGCCCTGGTGATCAACTACCTGAGATTAGAAGTGTAATAGAGAGATGATGATGACTTCATTTTAAAGGGGAGTATGATTGGAATGATGGATTACACCGAAGCAGTTGGGAGAGCCTCCTCTTCAAATATAGTTTCGATGGATTTCCATGATGAGTTGATAGTTAGATGAATTCTTGATTTGCATTATGTACTTTGAGTCGTATAGAGCTGGATATGTATACTAGTATGTTCAATAAGCTGGTAATTTATGATCTAAAACCCACTGTTGAATACTTGAGTCTATATGGATATGCTGAGCACATCTGAGTGTTGTCTGCCATGATTTCCTGAATAATACGTACCAAAATTTGTTGCTTTGAGTGGCAGTATGCATTGATGCTAGAATGAGTGACTGCAAGTCAGTATGATTGAGAAATCTCTTTGAAGTTGTTTGAACATATGTTGGGCATGACTATGATATAGTATGACATATTGTGGTAGAGAATAATGTGTTCCACGATAGGTATGAGCACATTGAGATCATATATCACTATATCTGGGATATGTGCAGAGAGGAGCTATGAGACTCCAATACATTTTGATTGATGAACATACAAACAATTGGATTCTTGAGTTGCAACGTGTAATATTGTGGTTGACCCGATATTCTCAAGGTGTCATGCACTATGGACATGACTAACAACCGTAAGCCTAGTGAAGGCACTGATGAGAGGAATGGGTCCCAGGTTGATTGAGAACATTGAGCATATATCTTCCCCCTTATTGATATCCTAGGGTGAGGAATGGAGCAGTATGGGCTCCTGGGGTTGAGGGAACTCTAAACAATAGGATAGGGTGTGATCCTTACCCATCTGGTAAGTTGATCTCATCTAGTGTCATTGTAGGGTGTGTGCGTGATCCTGATCATTTATGCAAAGTGGGTATCTCCCCCTACCATCAAGTCTGAGACTTGGCAGAGTATACCCCAGTTGGAATCCTACCCATAAGTTGGGATTGTTGGGATTGGTCCTCCCCATCTGGCTAATGGGTTGAGGTGACTTGAGATATGGTGTGGTCCTCACCCAAATTGGTAAGTCTATCTTGCTCAAATCTTGGGATGCAGGTGTTCTTCTACTCGACTCTTGACGGTCAAGATGAAGGATAAATGGACAATAGGATAGAGTTTGATCCTTAAGTCGATCTTGCCTATTATCATAGGTCAATAGGATAGAGTGTGATCCTTACCCTTACAATAAGCAGATCTCACCTATTGACATTAGATATAGGATGGTAGCTGGAAGCTCCTATAAGATGATTCTTCTTCTTTAGATCGTAACATCATTATTCAGCTGATGATGAAAGGAATCAAGTTGAGATGAGATATGATGAGAGAGATATTTTGTTGTAATAGCTAAGATGTCGATCATGTGATTTGAACTAGAGACTAGTATGTTTGGAGGATCAATCTCCCCTAAGATTAATTGTGGACTATTCTTATTCTATGTGATGAGATAAGATGTGATGATGATGTAGCTGCCTGCCTTCTTATATTGAGACATGTCATTCGAGATGAGACTTATGATACAGATAGACATTAGGGAATTTTGAGGTCTAAAATGGGCCTCCTAAGGAAATTATAAAATAATAGTGGAAAAAATAAAATAAGATTAGATTACATCATCAAATTTTAGAGGGAAAAAAGAAAAAACTATTTTTTCAACTTGTATTTTCAACTTGTCTCCCTATGGGTTTACTCAAATTTCGAGCGGAAACATTTGTTGGATGCAAAATTTGATTCCTCATCCAAGGAGTACCCATGTTGCATACTTTCGATGGACCCTATCGTTGAAAATAGCAACAAGAAATGCTAAATAAAGAAGTGCTAAATTTAGTATTGCTATAAATAGCATTTCGGGATAGCTTCCTATTCTAGTTAGTCCCTGAACTAAAATAGAGAAGTAAAATTCGAATTTGATCTTAGCAGTTGTTTGTAAAATAATTAATTAATTCACCATGAGTTAATTAGTTGTGGAAAATCAAACATGAAGTCTATGTGGGGACATGCAACAGTTTCTCCATTAATGAGGAATTTATCCATCAGTTAAAGAGATAAGGATGAGTTGTAATATTGAGTTGTAATTAGTTGGCTTAGTTAACTGAGTCAAGTCCAGTTAGATTAATTCAAACAGTTTGTTGAATTAATTGTGAGTTTAGTTAGTTAATGCATGCATGCATATAACTGCTGCACTTTAGATAACTGAATATTATCTCATAAATAACTCATGCATGTCAGTTCAGATAGAGACCTAGTTGAGATCAGATGGAGGGGCAGTGTACTATTAGTTGCTAGAATACTCCATTGTGAATATCTCTTGCATGCAGAAGGAATTTATTCCTTGGAGATTGCACAATTACTTCTTTAGCTTTTGTGAGTGTGATGAGTCCAATTCACAAATGTGGCATCACTGGACCCCAAGAAAAACTGCGCAAGGAAATAGGAGGCTTGGAGGGCCGAGGAAAGGCATATCTTGTGTCTACTCAGTCTATGAGCTGTATTGTTTGATTGGAGAGAGAGCAGGATAGCTTGAGAGTTGATTATTTTTGCAACTTGAACATATTTCCACTTGTATGATAATATAGAGATTGGGGTTTTAGGCTGAGGCTTTCCCCGGGTTATTTATTCTGTGTTATGTGTGATTGATTTCTCATTCTCAGTTATATGTGTTCTCATTGATCTTGCTCATATTCGATTAAGGTTCCGCAAAGTTTGTTGTAGAAGTAGATCTTGTATTTTGCTTTAGTATATTACATAATCTGTTGATCTACAGTGGGAATTTCTACATGGTATCAGAGCAAAGGTGATCAAAGCGAAGAACAGTATACAGGAAGGAAGAAGTTCGAAGGTTGAAGTTCCTGAATATATAAATCGAGTTCTTATCACATCTCAATTTCACCAATGGCGTTCAACGGTTTAAGACTCAACTATGCTCTTGATGGCAGTTCAAATTATATAGCTTGGAAGGATCGCATGGAAGCAGTATTAGAGGATAACGGTCTAAAGGACTTCATTGATCAAGAAGTCCCCAAGCCAATTGATGCTACTGAAGTGGCGGAATGGAAGAAATGTGTGGCTAGAGCAAGGAGAATCCTCTTGGAGGGAGTTCGAGACCACATTGTCTGGAACCTCCATGGGAAGGAGACACTGTTTTCGATGTGGAAAACATTGAAAGATTTATATCAGAACAACAACGATCAGAGGAAGTTAGCGCTGAAAGACAAGCTTTAGAAAATCAAGTGTGAAAAGGGTGATACGATCTCTACATATCTAAACAAGCTCACCACTTGCAGGGATGAGCTTGGAAGTGTAGGGATCATGATCGCTGATGATGACATGGTGAGTCTTGCACTCCTCGGTCTTCCTAAGAGCTAGCATAGCTACCAAGACCCGGTTAATGGAAGAGAAAAACTGCTAGATTGGGAACGACTTTGGCCGGATCTGACGTAGGAGGAAATAAGAAGAAGCACTAGAGATGGATCCTCATCGAAGCAATATGATGAGGAAAATCTAGCCTTAGCGAGTAAGGCAAGGAAAGGGAAAGGGTAGGCATCCCATCCTAAATCCGGTTCTTCCCATGGTGGGAAGAAGTTTGACAAATTGAAAGTGCGATGCTTTCATTATCATGAAGTGGGCCATTATGCTACAAATTGTCCACAAAAGGGATCCTCGAAGGGATCTGATGGTGAGGCACTGGCCTCACAGTTTGAGTTGGATTTATCGCTTATCGCATGCATGTTTCATCCATGGTGGGATGTGTGTGGTACCTGGACAGTGGAGCTTCATTCCACATGTTAGGTGACAAGAATCTTTTCAGTACCTTGGAGGAGAAGGATCTCCAGATGCAGATCAAGATGGGCGATGATGGAAAGTATCGTGTTTCAGGTGAAGGTACGGTTGTGTTTCAGAGGGAGCATGGAGCTCCCCTCACCTTGACTGATGTAAAGTATGTACCAGGTCTGAAGAAGAATCTTGTGTTTGTCACTATGCTAGAAGATAAAGGCTATGATGTAGTCTTTAGTAAATGAAAGGTATTCCTGAGGCATATCGGTATTGGACAGACCAAGCGAATTGGGATTCGAGTAAAGGATCTCTACAAGCTGGAGGTAGACGACTGTGCTGCATTGAGTTCCCAAGCTAAGATGGTGCAGAGCCAAGATGTCGGCGAGCCATGGCATAGAAGACTAGGCCACTTGCACCATGGAGCTCTGAAGATCATGCAACAGATTTCTACCGGACTACCCAAGGGAAAAATGGAGTAGATGAATACATGCAAAGGTTTTACCTTGGGTACGTATGCAAAATATTCCTTTCTGGATTGAGACAGTAGAGCTGGAGCAATCCTGGAGCGAGTTCACTCAGATGTTTGTGGACCTTTCTCTACAGCCTCCATCACTAAACAAAGGTACTATGTTATTTTTATTGATGATTTTTCTCATAGATGCTGGATCTACTTTATGCAAAAGAAGGATTAGACCTTCTTGAGGTTTTGTGAGTTTAAAGCCTTGGTAGAGAAAGAATCTGGAAAGAAAATAAAATCCTTGCATAGCGATAATGGTGGAGAGTATGTCTCCCAACAGTTTAAAGACTTCTGTGCTGCAGAAGGAATTAAATGGGAATTGACGGCACCCCATAACCCACATCAGAATGGGGTGGTCGAGAGGAAGAATAGATTGATTGTGGGAGCAGCTTGAGCGATGTTGCATGACCAAAGCCTACCACCACATTTGTGAGCTGAGGCATGCAATACAATAGTATACTTGTAGAACAGAAGCCTGCACCGTATACTGGGAATGAAGACACCTATGGAGGCCTTTTTCGGGAAGCGACCAGATGTGAGTCACTTCCGAATCTTTGGATCATTGGTTTACTGTCATGTGACCAAAGATTCCCGGAAGAAGCTGGATCCAAAAGCTGAGTTGGGAATACTTGTGGGGTACACAGATACACCCCACAACTATAGGGTGTACCTGCCTACCAGTTAGAGGACTGTGTTATGCAAGGATCTGAAGTTCAACGAGTAGAAAGCCATGCGATTATCACTTGAGAGGGAGCTCAAGTTGCATGCAGAGGAGGAACTTTCAGTTCCTAAGGAGGAAGAGCCTCAGATTGATGTGGAGCAACCGCATGTAGAGGATCTGGGAGTGGAGACATCAACTCATGCTGAGACTTCCAAAGATGGGCGGAAACGGTCAAGGGAAGCTGACAGGTTGATGCTGGATGTGCGGGAGAATGTGGGACCACCATCTTCTCAGTGCAGACAGAGGAGGTCGCCCGAGCGGTACACTGGGTACATGGCCCTGATTAGGGAGTGTGTAGATACCAAACCTTCTTCATTCGAGGAGCCAGTGCAGCAACCAGTCTGGGTTGATGCAATGGTAGAGGAGTACGACTCTATCATTCGGAACAATGTGTGGGATGTTGTCCCAAGACGTCAAGGCATGTCAGTGGTGAGTTCCAGATGGCTTTACAAGGTAAAGTAGGCAGCTGATGGCAGTGTTGTGAAACATAAGGCAAGGTTTGTTGCCCGAGGTTTCTCACAGGTTGAGGGGATCAAATACGATGAGACTTTTGCTCCCGTAGCATGGTACTCATCGATTAGATCGATGTTGGCACTATCAGCTCAGATGGGGTGGAAGATCCACCAGATGGACGTGAAGATAATATTCCTCAATGGGAAGATTGAGGAGGAGGTGTACATTGAGTAGCCAAAGGGTTTCGAGACCTTCGATCGTGAGTCACATGTGTGCCGACTCAAGAGGGCTTTGTATGGACTGAAGCAAGCTGTGCTTGGTACACCAGGATCAACAACTATTTCACTGAGTTGGGCTTCACCAAGAGTGAAGCAGATGCGAACCTTTACCATATCATGGTAGAAGGTAAACCATTGATCATTGTTCTTTATGGCGATGATCTGATTCTGATAGGTGATGATCAGCTGATACAGTCTTGCAAGGAGGACCTTGCAAGAGAGTTCGAAATGAAAGACATGGATCTTATGCACTACTTTCTAGGCATGGAGGTGTGGTAGAAAGATGGTGAAGTATTTGTGTCTCAAGGCAAGTATGCCAATGAGATACTTAGGCGCTTTCACATGGAGAAGTGCAAGCCCATGCAGACTCCTCTAGCTGGGAACTGGAGGATGGAGGATGCTACTTTAGGTTAGGTAGTAGCTGCTACTATTTATTGGCAGCTGGTGGGTTCACTTTTGTATCTGGTGAACACACAACTTGACTTATGCTTTGCAGTGAATCAACTGAGTCAAGATATGGTTCAGCCTACCAAGCTGTTTTGGAAGGCAGCGAAGCATGTGCTGAGATACCTCAGAGGCACATCTCAGTTCAGATTGTGGTACAGACGGACAGAGGGAGTGAAGCTTCAAGGCTTCACAGATGTGGATTGGGCAGGGAGTCCATCAGACCGGAAGAGAACTTCTGGAGGAATCTTCAACCTTGGTTCAATTGCAGTTTCCTGGTACAACAAGAAACATAGATCAGTTGCACTCAACTTAGCAGAGGCTGAATACATGGCTGCTAGTTAGGCTGCATATGAGGCCATTTGGATGCGGAAGATTCTAGTGGGATTGTTTGGTCAGAGGATGGATCCAACCATGATCTACTACGATAACCGGAGTTGTATCGAACTCTCTAAGAATCTAGTTTTTCATGACAGGTCCAAGCACATTGATATCCGATATCACCATCTTCGAGACTATGTGGTCAAGAGGATCATGTTGTTGTTGCATGTTTCGACCGATGAACATGATGCAAATATTTTGACTAAGGCATTGTCAAAATGCAAGTTTGAGTTCCACAAAGACAGGATTGGGGTTACTGATGATCCCTTTCTTTTTGAGAGGGAGTGTTGAAAATAGCAACAAGAAATGCTAAATATAGAAGTGCTAAATTTAGTACTACTATAAATAGCATTTCAGGATACCTTCCTATTTTAGTTAGCCCCTAAACTAAAATAGAGAAGTAAAATTCGAATTTGATCTTAGCAGTGGATTGTAAAATAATTAATTAATTCGCCGTGAGTTAATTAGTTGTAGAAAATCAAATATGAAGTCTATGTGAGGACATGCAATAGTTTCTCCATTAATTGAGGAATTTATCCATCAGTTAAAGAGATAAGGATGAGTTGTAATTAGTTGGCTCAGTTAACTGAGTCAAGTCTAGTTAGATTAATTCAAACAGTTTGTTGAATTAATTGTGAGTTCAGTTAGTTAATGCATGCATGCATGTAACTACTGCACTTCAGATAACTGAATATTCTCTCATAAATAACTCATGCATGTAAGTTTAGACAGAGACCCAGTTGAGATCAGATGGAGGGGCAATGTACTATTAGTTTCTAGAATATTCTGTTGTGAATAGCTCTTGCATGCAGAAGGAATTTATTCCTTGGAGATTGCGCAGTTACTTCTTCAGTTTTTGTGAGTGTGATGAGGCCAATTCACACATGTGGCATCACTGGACCCCAAGAAAAACTGCGTAAGGAAATAGGAGGCTTGGAGGGCTGAGGAAAGGCATATATTGTGTCTACTCAGTTTGTGAGCTGTATTGTTTGATTGCAGAGAGAGCAGGATAGCTTGAGAGCTGATTCTTTTTGTAACTTGAACATATTTACACTTGTATGATAATATAGAGATTGGGGTTTTAGGCTGAGGCTTTCCTCGGGTTATTTCTTTTGTGTTATCTGTGATTGATTTCTCATTCTCAGTTATATGTGTTCTCATTGATCTTGCTCACATTCGATTAAGCTTCCGCAAAGTTTGTTGTAGAAGTAGATCTTGTATTTTGCTTTAGTATATTGCATAATCTGTTGATCTACAGTGGGAATTTCTACACCTACTACATTAAAAATAATAAATACATGAAAAACATGATTGCAATCACATTTTTTCATGTATTTCTCATTTTTTGTGTGCATTGAAAGTATGTAACATGGGTACTCCTTGGATGAGGAATTAAATTTTGCATCCAACGAGTACTCCCAGTCGAAATTTGAGTAAATCCTTAGGGAGATAAATTGAAAATACAAGTTGAAAAAGTAGTTTTATTATTTTATTTTTTTAATATTTTTACTTTTTTACTCCAAAAATGGTGAATGCCCCATGGTTGACATCATCATCTTGAATCATATTGATTCCTATAAAGATTATTTTGGTTGTACATTTTTCTTAGGAGGCCCATTTGAGACCTCAAAATTCCCCTAATGAATTCCTCCCTAATTGAGAGGGAGTGTTCAAATTGGGCAGCGTCGAGATGAATTTCCCCAGAGGGGAAACCCTAAGCTCGATAAGAAGCCCATCATGCCACAAAAGTGAATTAAGAATTGATAAAGAAATTATTATAATTAATGGCACAAAATTATTCGGGAAAAAATAATTATGAAGGCACATATATTCAAATAATTATTTGAATTTAATTTCTTTAAGTTTCCCACCAAGAATACAAAGTTGACTTCAAAGGATCCATGTCGAATCCCCCAAAGAGTCACATCCCTTCATGAATATCAACAACTATAAATATGTATTGATCCTCTTCCCTTGACTACATAATTCAAACTTCTGATATATCTATGGTTCACATATTCTAAAGTTAGCATTCATTTATCTGTGCTTGCATCATTTATAATATGTCTAGGATCTGCTCTCTATGGATCAATTTTTCTGTGGTGAATTGGATCAGTCTCTTTGATGACTTGCATAAGGATTTCAGAGGCTCACTCTTGTTTATAGAAGTTGGCTCATATATGCTATTTCAATAGCACACATTGATGACATATCCATACAATGGCACAAATATTCGCCATGGTCTTGTATTGCATCACTATAAAATGTCACATTATGGTCTCACATTGCATCATGGTAATATGTCATGGGTATGGTCACTCATCGCATCATGCATATGGCTCTCCAATATGGTATGTGGCTCTCGCATATGTCTCGCTGGCATTGATACATAGTTTGGGCATTGCTTGTTACACAACACTTCCATACACACCACCACATCATTGACATCGTTCAAATCTTGTTCTTGCTATACTATGTGTATGATTGCATTGTTCTTGAGGAGTCTGCATTATCTCATCGATATCCTATGGACATGACACAATTATCCCATGAGCATGGCACTATGCAAGCATCACATTTATTATGTATATGCATCATATGACTCATGTGCTTGACATTCTTGGTATGGTCTCGCTATAGTAATCACACACCATAGGGACTAACATAGTATCCTGTGACTTAACATTATACAATTACTTTGTTGCTTAACATTACATTTGTGGAGATTTTTCTTTGAATATGATATGATTCACATTTGCAATAAGTTATGGTTCTATGTTCTTTATGTATGGTATGATCTTGCTTTCCCTGCGTATATGACATGTGGTTAACATTATTTTGATATCTTCACTGGTATCTTGATGACCTCGATGAACAATGATCTCTGGTATATATAACAATAATTAATGATAGTGAGATGATGACCTAGTACGTGACAATGATATGATTCATGTGGCAGAGACCTTGCTCTCCTATGATATAGTGACTTTGGGTGATGTCCTTTCTCCTATGAAAAAAGTGATAGTAAACAATGCTTGATGATGTTATTGCTTCTTATATAGTGATATGGTAGAAGGCTACATGGACTCATCTGGTTATTGGACGTCATTTCACAATTGAATTTGTGAACCAACTTGGATTGGCCCTAAGAGGCCTGATCTATCTCTCTATGGATATACTTTGTATCTCAGCTAAACATTTGATGAATATCTAATAGATGAAGAATAATTGCTTTCAGGTTTACCCCTAGTGGGCTTTTTCCCCGGTATTTGACCTAATACTGGTGTGTCTATTGTGCATGCTTTTCTTTTGTTGCCCCTTTATCTTCCGTTGCAATATTGATGTTATTGTTCTTTATACGTAATTTCTAATCATGTTATGATGTACTAGGCTGAATGCATATGTAAATTTTCAATGAGTTTAAGATGAAATTATCAACAACAAAAAACAATATAGTCCTAAACAAAAATTAACAATAACATCAGGCTGAGATTGAAGTGGATGTTCAGGCTTGGACGTTAGTGTAGTGGAAACAAAGAGGACAATGATGGAGGAAGGCCTTTTCACACAAATCAACGGGGTAGCAAAGGAAAATTTTGGTTTTCTATTATGCTCTATACTAATTCTATGGCATAATTTGGTTATGTTTTGTTAGTCGAGAGTCAATTTGGAGGAGGGGGAAGGGTCTGTGTTAGCAATCTACTGGAAAATACTATGTCCAATTAACCGGGAAATCATAGGAGTCAGAAAGGACCAGGAGATTAAGTGGGACATATCCAATGTTAATTCCATACAAGAAGAGGATCCCAACATGTGCGAGGTGGGCACGCAAGAGTCATAAAGTAGGATAAATTGTGCTTCAGGTAACGTCTACTTAGTGGGAAACATGAGAATATTAGTAAGAAGAGGAGGGTTCATTTACCATGAAGCAATAAACAATATGTTGGCAAAATTGGATTCCCTTTAGATTTATGTAACAGTAACCACCATGAAACAAAATCAACAATTAAACACCAATGTTGAGGTCTTGGAAGAGGGGAAAACTGTCAGGCCAAGAGGTAACTCCTCAAACCAATTGTGTTTATTCATTTAGATTGTTCATAGTTATATACACGAGGGAGTGACTCTTCGGTTTCACCTCCCGATGACTCTTCCTTTTCCATTATTTATTATTTACATTATTTACAGATGTTCACCCAATCCCCATGATTAGGTGTCAACATTCCCCCCTTAATCTGAAGGGATGTTGGTGAGTCCAAGCATCGTTTTGAATCTTTCAAGCTTTTCAATTCTAAGAGCTTTGGTGAAGATGTCTACAATTTGCTCATTAGTGGAACAATGGCGTAGATGGATTGTCTTGGCCTCAACATGATGTCAAATCAGATAGTATTTTGTATTGATGTGATTCGTTCAATCATGGAACTTTGGGTTCTTGGCCAACTTTATTGCATAGGTGTTGTCAATCATAAGTGGAGTTGAATGTACTTGTTTTACCTGCAAATCTTCCAAAATTTTCATGAGCCACACCATTTATTTTGTTGCCTCAACTGCTGCCACATATTCTGCCTCTGTTGTGGAATCTGTTGGAACTAATTGTTTGTGTGATACCCCCGTTTCTTTGTCTCCATCGAAGTATGAATCAGAGTATCCAATCAAGTTGAAGTCACCCACCTGTGTATACTTGAGTTGAAAGTCTTGAGTTCCATTCAAGTACTTTAGAACTCTTTTTGCAGCAGACCAATGTCCCTCACAGGGCTTTTGCATAAACCTGGAGAGGATTCCAACAATAAACGAAATGTCTGGTCTGGTAGTAGTCAAGTAGTTGAGACTTCCTACAAGCTGTCTATACTTTGTTGCATCCTCAAATTCTTTTCCTTCAGCGGATGTGAGCTTTAAGTTTTGTTCCATTGGAGTAGTTAGAGGATTGCACTCAGCCATGCCAAACCTATTCAACAGATCTCCAATGTACTTCTTTTGAGAAAGGAATATAGACTTCGGATGTTGAGTTACTTCAATACCAAGAAAGTAATGAACATAGCCCAAATCAGTCATTTCAAAACCTTTCCTCAATTCCTTATTTATGGATGAAATGTAACTCTCACTATTCCATGTCATCAAAAGATCATCTACATATACCACAAGAAATACAATTGTTTTGCTAACTTTCTTGACAAGCAATGTTGCATCATCAAGATCATAATGTGAGTTTCAGAAGATGCTCAGTTAACTTTTCATACCAGGCTCGCGGTGCTTGCTTGAGGCCATACAAGGATTTCACAAGTTTGCAAACTTTATGTTCATGTCCTTTCACAAAAAATCCTTCAGGTTGGGACATAAAAAAATTCTCTTTTAGATCTCTATTTAAGAAAGAAATTTTTACATCCATTTGATGGACTTTCCAACCGTTTTGAGTTGCTAGGGCAAAGAGTGTCTGGATGGTAGCCCATTTTGTTGTGAGGGCAAAAGTCTCCTCATAATCAACCCCTTCCTTTTGTTCAAAACCTTTTCCCACAAGCCTGGCTTTGTGCTTGTCAAGTGAGCCATCAGCTTTATAATTGTTCTTGTAGACCCACTTGCAGCCAATCAGTTTGGTTCTCAGTGGAGGATCAAGCAGCTTCCAAGTTCCATTCTTTACCAAGGAATCGTACTTCTTTTGCATCGCTTCTTTCCATTCATCATGAGAAGTGGATTCTTTGAAGGAAGTTGGTTCAAAATCTGTAGATAAATTCAGTTCACAATAATAAGAAACATCCATATCAACATGTGAATCAGAATCATCTACATTGCCTTCATTTTGCCTGGTTGAATTTCTTGTTCTTGTCTTTCCAACCTTATCAAGATGAACAATTTCAAGTGTCTTTGTCAGCCAATTTGGGGGACCTTTCTGAGATGGTCCAGGCTGCTTGGTTGATTAAGTTGGGACTAAATCAAGATTGAGTCTCCCAATTCTGTCAATCACATCACTCAAAGTATCATCAGTGGTTGGAGTTTCATGTGGGAGAGAGAGTGCTTCAGAAGAAGATTCCACATATTGATCCAGTATAGGGATCCCCCCTTCAAAATGTGGAATTTGATTATCAAATTCTTGAAATGATTTTTCATTTGTGAATCTATCCAAGCGATCAAGTTGCCGCTCAACAACATTGCCATCTTTGGAAGATTTAAGAAAATTACATCTCTAGATACAACAAACTTTTTATGAACTTCATCATAGGGACGGTATGCTTTGGAGGTATTTGAATATCACAAGAATATACACTTACAACTTCTTGCACCAAGTTTATTTCTATGTATTTTTGGTATCAAGGCATAGTAGGTGGAATCAAAGATCTTGAGATGCTTTACTGAAGGAATGTGGCCATACCACATTTCATAAGGAGTCTTATTTCTAATAGAATTAGATGGACATCTATTCTTTACATATACAACACATAGAACTGCATTAGCCCAAAACATCAATTTTACATTCTTGAAAAACATCATGGAACGTACCATATTTAAAATTGGCCTATTCATTCTTTCAGCTAATCCGTTCTGTTGGGGATTATAAGGCACAATTGTTTGATGTTTGATCCCATGTTGGCGAAGATAGTTTTCAAATTCATTTGAAGTGTATTCTTTTCCATTATCGGTGGGAATAGAACCAATACGAGATTGTGCATCATTTTCAATCCATGTATGAAAGTTCTTGAATGTTTGAAAATCATCAGATTTGTTCTTCAATAAATAAACCCAACATATTATGGTGTAGTCTTCAATAAATGTCATCATATATTTATTTCCATTTGCAGAAGGAACATGCATTGGACCACATAAATCTGAATGAATGAGTTCAAGTTTTCTATGTGCTCTGGAATGTGAATCATGAAAAGGCTGTTTACTATGCTTTCCTAGAATGAAAGCATCACATTGCCTAAGTTTCTTAGGAATTGTAGGCAAACCAATAACACCATTTTTCTTCAACAAGTGAAGGTTGTCATAGTTAAAGTGTACAAATCTAGCATGCCATAATAGATTTGATGGGAATGTACCTTCATCATAATGAGAATTGCATGAGAAATTTTGTGCACGAGCAGAGGTATCTTACAGCTTGAGAAGCCTTTCTTCTTCTATCCCTGTCATGACAAGTGAGTGATTTGATGCTTTTCTCACCTCAACCTTGCCATCAAACATATGAATGGAGTGTCCTTGCTGGCAGATATGGACCAAGGAAAACAAGTTTCTCCTCAGCTGTGGGAGATATAAAACATCATGTAGAAGAAAGTCTGGAAGACTAGGAAATTTGAGCCTGATTGTGCCAAGCCCTGATGGCTTGAGTTTTGATTTGTCTGCAAAGTATACTGCTCCATTAACATTGTTAGTAAATTCTTCAAAAAAATCTCTTCTAAAAGTCATGTGGCAAGTTGCTTCTGAATCAAGAAGCCAATCATTTTTCCAAGAAGCAAGTGAAGCATTAAACAAGTCTTCATTTACTCCAATATTACAATGTGCCACAACATAGTGAGCGGATTCAGGTGCTTTACCTTTCTCTTTGTCATTAGTTTTACCTTTGGGTTGATTTCTTTCCTGCTCAATTTTGTCCCAAGGAAACTTGCACATGGATGCATCATATGATCCATCTCTATTACAACGTATGCAATGCAAATCAGAGTTTTCTCCTTGTGAGTGTCTACCCCCCCTGCCTCTGAAATTTCTTCTTCCTCTTCCTCTTCAACCACCTCTTCCTCTGGAAGAATCTTGAGCAAGATTCTTCTCTCTATGTGCAAGACACACAACTTCTTCAGAAGATTGAGGAGTTGTCTTCTTCCCAAAAGCTTTCTCTCTCTCAGCAAATTTATTCACAAGGGAGTCAAAGGTAATTTCTTTGAGGTTTCCATTTGCTTGCAATGACTCAAGATAATTTGAATAAGTGGGATAAAGTGCCTTGAAAAAAGCTATTAGAGGAATGTCTAGTTCAACATTAGTGACTTTGATATCATGCATAATAGATTTTACTTCTGATGCAAGAGCAAGAGGATCATCATTTTGTAATTCAAGGTTGAACAATTTAATCATGAGTTGAACAACATCAAGCATAGAGTGTGAGTCATAGTTCCTTCAACATTTGTAAAGCTTCGAAAGCATTTTAAAATGGAGAATATGGCAACTCACCTCTTCATTTACAGATGCTGCAATCAAGGCATAGACCCCGTTGTTTTTATTTTCCCAATTGGCAAATTCCTTATCTGAGGTAGGCTTTTCTGGTTCTTTGTCTCCTTCTCCAACACAAATTCCTTTCCACATCTTATTAGAAATGAGAGTGTGTTTGATCTTCCATGGCCATTCTGGATAGTTCTCCTTCCCGTTGAGAACCACTCCCACAATAAATATCAATGAATGCATTGTAAAATCTGTGTACTATAGAAAAAAATACTTCTGCTGCAAAGTTTTACTCCTAATGGTAAAAAATCTAATTCTGATATATGGCAGAGGTATATTTGAGGGAGGTTTTATTTGGGGGAAGGTGCATATGGGATAGGGGGTTTATGGGGAGGGGGTATATGGGGGAGTTGTTTTATTGGGGGGGAGGGGAGTTTATAGGGAGGTATAAATGTGGGGAAATATGAGAGCGAGGAGGTATGATTCTCGCTTTGGGCGCAAGGAAACCACAGTGGGACAACGTTAAAAATAACGCAGTGTTCCAAACAGAACACTAGAAGACAACAAAAATATAGTGGTATAGTTATTGCAAACAGTGGTATACAACGGAAACCACGTTGTATATGGAGACAATGTTAAATGAATATCAATGAATACATAGTGTTAAAAGATCCGTGGGTGGAGGCAATGAATACCAATGAATACACAGTGTTAAAAGAGTCGCTGGTGGAGGCACAATAGAGGGGAGGTCTGCGGAGAGGTGCTAAGCGGTGGTCCCACATGCAGAATTAATTAGCAGGGATTCGAGCCCCAAAATATGATATGGAGGCAATGTTATGTCACCCCATGGTGGATACACATATATGAAATAAATGCATGTATTAAAAACATAGTTAATTCGTGTATGCAGGGAAGATTATACCAACATTCAAGTTATATATAAAAACACAGCCATTAACTAAGGTATGAGGCCGTGAGGAGGTAAATACCATGCGGAGTAAGGCAAACTTCGAGGTATGAGAGGGCAGTATGGAGAGTTGTATGAGACGGTATGAAGAGTGGTATGGTATTGCAGTTTAAAATTCACTATGGTATGGAGTGGTATATATGAACCCACATCGTTAAAATGAGGAGCGTTAACGCAATAAAAACCTACAGAGCGTGAGAGAATTCATCATAACAGAGATATGCATTAGACGTTAAATGTGGTATGGACAACATTCAACGAAGTAATACAATACCACATTGTTCATTGATATGACAATGTGAATATGCACTCACCGCACCACCGCATAGTCAAGACTTCAATGCACCACAACACCTTCAAGAAACACATACTTGATCCTCCAGCAACACAGATTTCTATGTAGATGAACACTTAACACAGAGATAAAAGCAATGATAGAGGTGTTAGTTCTAATACTAGAATAATGGTATATATGAAAGACTGCAAAAAAAGGCGGAAGGGAGTTACAAGGTAGAAAGGGATGCCAAAAATGGGGCTGGCTCTAATACCATGTTAGGCGAGGAGGTAACTCCTCAAATCACCCGTGTTTATTCATTTAGATTGTTCATAGTTATATACATGAGGGAGTGACTCTTGGGTTTCACCTCCTTATGACTCTTCCTTTTCCATTATTTATTATTTACATTATTCACAGATGTTCACCCAATCCACATGATTAGGTGTCAACAAAAACTATGAAGGGAAAATCCACTTAGCAAGAGGATGAAACTGACACTCTTTGTAAACGAATTGTTGAACTAAAAAACCAAGCCAGAGTTTTGTCCTATAACTAGAGAGAATTGAGTAGTGAAAGTGATATTGATGGGGTGAAGGTTCTAGACCTGAATAGTCCCCCATAGGAGGAGGAAACAAATACTACCTGATATATGTAAGGACACAATTTTTTCCACCTATTTGGACACAAGCTAGTATTGTACTCTATCAAAAATTTTGTAGCTTTTTTGAAAATATGATGGATAGTAGCTACATGGAAAAGAATGAAGATACAAATATCCATGATGTACTACCCTAGGCACATATTTGAAACTAATGCATATACTCATTTCCGTTAAAAAAAATATTTTAAATTTTCTTTTGAAATAAGCTATCTAAAGAACCTAGTATAGTATGAGGAAATGAAATAAAATGAGATTTAAGTACATGTGGATGCCATTGAAAGTTCAAGTGGATTTGCACATTAAATTTCATTCCCAATCTATGTCATGAAATCAAAGCCTAGATGGATAAAGTGGGTACTTTTTCACAAACACGATCTTATACACCAAATCTAACATGTTAGCTAAGGGCATGACTTGAAAATTACCTTTTCACTTTTAAAATTTATTATTCAAAACCTTTTTCTCCATTTATTATTATGTTTTAATTTAAAATTAATGATAAATGACCAAGTTTCTAATTAACTAAATTTATTTTTTTATTTATAAAAATGATTGTAAACAACATACATTTTTATATATAAGAAAATGATAAGGGTAGCAGGAGTGGGGGGATATCTTTTGCTCCAAAAGAAATGTAGAATTGTCTTATGCTTGGTGTATTGATTAATTGCAAATAATCAAAGTGGAAGCATATGCATTACTTTAAGGATTAATGCTAGCAAAAGAACATCAAATCTCTTCTCTGATAGTTGCTGGAGACTCTAATATTCTTATACATCACATAATATTTGATTCTCTCCCCTATGATCATAGGTTGAAGAACATATTGAAAATGATCAAACTATTTTCCCCTTTTTCTCTCCATTAAAGCATATCATGAACTCAGGGTAAATAACCAAGTGTTGTACTGTTCAACAACCCCCCATTTATTAATTTAATAGTTAATATTCTATTGATAAATGAGGACCCTTTATAACAAATTCTCTAAAAACCTTAGCACTTAAGCGCTTCCTTTTTGAATTATTAGAAATAAATTTCTAAATAAATATAAGGTGTCAAGCCAAAGTCCCTTTGTACCTAGCTATTCTTGCTTTATCGCATATTGTCGGATCATGTGTGTCAAAGGTTAATAAATCATGATTTTTGAATTGCGATAAGAGGGATCACCATAACAAACTTATGGTATCAGTAAACTTTTCATTTAAAACTAAGGCTTAAAGTATTTCTTGTGAAACAAAGTACCTATTGCAATCGCATATCAGCATTCACAAAGAGCACCACAAATAAAACCTTTGGAATATGCGAATTGCGATATTGCAACATAACAAGCCGAACACTCATCGCATCGTGGTGCTTACACAAAGGCCAATCTTGTGAACTAAGAAAGTTTGCGAAATGCGATATGACTCGGACCCGATGGAAGTACACGATAATTGTTATAACTTTGGTTAAGTCTGGCACATAGTAAAAGGTCACTTTATGCAATAAGTATTCATTTAAGCAAAATGCGCTTAAAACGATAAAAGGTATGCCACTCACATCACATCTCACAAAATTCTAAATAACTTCGATATAACGCATAACCTAAAGTGTGATGTTGCGATAATCTTTATCGCAATCGCATAATCGACATTTCACACTTTAAAACTCATCAACTTAAAAGATTTTCCTTACACATTTGCAATGTGATGACTTAAATGAGTAATAAAAGCCATAATAAAAGATCTTAGTGCCTATTTAATAAGTTTTAATGGAATTTATGTTTAAAATAGCTCGACGTAATTTGATATCTTTCATCTGCATTTTCGTATAAAATATACTTCCTTGTCACCTTTCAGAATTAACTGTATCATTGAATTTTCATTGTCATTTTCGCTCTGTGTTTATCTGATAATCTCCATTGCTCAATTTCACGGAACCTCTGAAGGAAACAATCTTTGAGAAGATGGAAAAGAAGGGAAAAGATATTGCGTCTGAGAAATCAAACATGAAGCCACTCTTCTCCGATACCATCTGTAACAAAGATGGAGGAACCACATCATGGGAAGCTATGTATAACCTACTATAAAAAGAGAAACCCAGGCCATTGGAAATGAAGGCAACAAATGATGCAGAAGAATCATCTAACGCTTCGTACTTTGAGGCATCATGTTCATTTTTACATAGGATAGCTGCAAGACCTAAGATATTACCATACACAGATATGGTAAAATGGTCGATCAATAATGTGAATATCTCAGACAGAACTTTCAGGAATGGGAGACATGAGGTCATGGCACCTTTCACATCAGACAACTTGGGCTAGATGTACCATCTACCAGATCCTCAAAATCTCTATCACAAAGCTTTCTTGGAGCATTTTGCGAAAGAGAACAAGGACCCTTTGGACGTTACATAGACTTGGAGGTCAGTCTCAGGCAAATTCAAACGAGAAATTTCGGGTATGTATCCAATTGCATCCCTCTCCGCCCCACATAATTTCGCAGCTGCGATGATGTGTAGGTTATTTGGTAAAGCTTACAGTACCAATTTTTTCGTAGACTGGCTTCCATTAATTAATGCAATGGTTAATGTGATGATTATGAACTGGAGTCAAATTTTATCAGATAATTTAGCTATGGCTATTAGGGAATATAGAAAAAGAGAAATATTTCCTTAAGAGATATTCCCCCTTTTTATATGAGCATTTATATAATGGACACCATTTGTTTTCGTTCTCAATTTACAAACATGGGTTGGAAGTGGACTGTACAGAACCCTCTCCCCATCCATGTATACCATAAAATCTTGTGGGAATCCCAATTCAATGCCCATTTTTACAAAATCTGCTAGAGTATTATGCTGCCTATTTATAAAACCATTTTTGATAAAACAACCCCTAGGCTTTTTGAAGAAGCCAAGATAGACATCTTTCCAGTCGCAAGATGGTTCGACAAAGAAACATTCACTTATATCAGAATTTTTGGGAGCATTGCTATTCCACATGTCCTCCCATATTATGTTCTAGAAAATCTATTGGCCAGAGAGATAGCTTACCAGACAACAGGGGAGGGTGGTTTAACCAAAGCCCTAAGGGAATAGAAGAAATCCATTTGGCCAACCTTCCCATTACAATGCAGCGCTTTCGCACAACATGACTATGCGCACGCGGTAAAATAAGTAGAGATTATTATGCCTCTAAACTTTGCCACACTTCTAGGGCAACAGTATGACCCAAATCAAGTTGCTAAAGACTTTACCACTATGGTTAAAGTCAAATAGTTTACTCATGAAGAGGATGCCTTTGATGACCTCTTTCAAGGAGATGAAACATTTGCACAGGTCCTACATTTAGCTTCATTACAATTAAGACCAGATGATATTAATGCTTTTCATGTATATAGGAATAAAATATTGTTAAAGGTCCCATTGGACCTATTACAAATTGAACCAATAAGAGAACTGACTCCTAGTGTGAGCTTGGAGGGAAGTTCAAAGGAGAATTCTAATGAAGAAACACAAGAGAAATCAACTCACGAGTCGGAACAGTTAGAACAACAATCTCAGAATGGAGAAGGGAGTCCTAATAAAGATTCTGAGAAAGATACAAAAAGAAATACTGAGGAAATGACTGAACATGCCTTGGCCAAGAAACAAACAGAGGTCGGTTCCACTTTGGCTTAAACAGGGAAGATTCCTGTCATTGAAGGAATGGGAGAAAATCAATAAGAAGCTCCAAATAGGCACAAATCTTGAGGAAACATCTGATTTTTAGACCCCCAAACAGAATTAGCACAAAGAAAATCCAGAGACAACATAGAAAGGGGCTACAATCACTCAAGATATTGAGGTTATTCCGCTCTTCCCACTTCCAAAATTGTCTTAAGAATTGAAGAGATACCTCCATTAGATATATTCTACAGTCCTACTCATAAGGCTGTAGTCAAAAGACAATGAAAGAAGAGGAAATTAGACACCATGGTTGTTGTAACTATAGAAAACAAATCCATGGATGTTGTGTGGAAAGGCACTCCTGTTGACCCATCAGAAAATCTTATGAAGTTGTCATAGTTTGCAAGAGCTTATGCCACAATGACCATTAATAAAGCAACAGAAGTCTGACTGTTGCTAAAAGAAAAAGAATAGAGAATTCTTCTGTTTGAACAACAATTAGAACAAGAAAGAACCAATCAACAAGCATAATAGCAGGTAGCTCATCTTCAGAGGGAATTCGAGCAAATGAGGTTGCAACACCAGGCAAGCTTATCAGAAAAGTACTTGCAGATTTACCAAATGTAGGCCATGGTGGATAGATTTAAAGATAATCCTCAAACATACGAGTTCACCAAAGAAGAAATCAAGCTAAATTCCCTATTGATACAGCAAGAAGAAATGTTATGCCATAAAATCTCACAGATTAATCCTTACTGTGAGACAAGTGATAAATTGACAAACCAAGTGATTGATATGAGGTTTGAATATGAATAAATCCATAAAATTATTTCTAAATTTATTACCTGACAGGAGTCTGATGAGGGAAGAAAGGCTAACCTACCTAAAATAGAAGAATCCCACATGCATTATATTTACAGATTGGGATACATGGTTAAAACAGGCAGAAAGGGTGACAAAGACAACAACAAGTGCAACAAGCAGTATAATTGAAGCCGTTAATGAAAACCTCCATAGTGCCAACCTTGTCAAAGAGTGCATACCAGGTTCTCTCCCAGATATCAAACAACTGGAACAATAGTGAAAACATGCAACACAGATCAAAGAAGAAACAATCAAACAGTTGAAAAAATTGGATTGGGAAACATACTAGTAGTATCTAGTAAAACCACATAGCCAGTGGATGACTCTGCGGTGTTTAACTACCTCTGCACAAAATATTGCACCAAAATTTTCAGATGCCATACTTGCTGGACAGTTAAAATCCACAATCGACTAGCCACCTCAGCTCGAACCAATGATTGACATTTGCAATCTCAAAGATCAAGTTAGCCAACTAAGTTAGTTCAAGTTGAAAAGAAGATTATCATTAGTTTAATTCTATTTTTAGTTTTATTTTTGCTTACTCTGAGGAAGGTTGTTTGAAACCTCCTCAACTTTTTTTGTAATAATCTATTTTTGAGGCATGTATTATAGTATTTAAACCCCTCTAATGCATTTAGAGAGGGGTCCAAAACTTTATCAAAAACACTTTTCAAGACATTACACTTCTGTATTTTTGGGAAGGTTTTGATGAAATTATTGGAACATGATCTATTTTTCTTTGAATATCGAGCATGCTCTACTGAAATTACACTTCTGTACTCTTAGAGTGTATTTGATTGGATGAAATTGGATCAATATTGCGGAGCCCATGAGCATGACCTTTCATATATGGTATTTCTATTGTATGATCATGTTTTATTTATGCATTAGCAATACTCTTTCTTTGATTGTCTTATGTATGAAAATATGAGTTATAGTTATACATTATTGCACTTTTGTATGATGTTTTAGCTCTATTTCTGTATTGAATACATAAATAATTATTATATGTGATATAGTTTTCTAAATTATTTTGTTTAACTATTTATCCAAAACAATTATCTTGAACGATTTCATTTCTTTTGGCAGTTGAATGATCTTTATTACCAATTTCTTTGAGACATCTCTGTAGATCACATATTTTAGTTTATTCCTGGGTATATTTATAGTCAGATAATGTTAGATTAAGATATATGCATGTGTTTATTATTTAGATTAGATTATACTTATTTGAATCATTCTTTGTTATATCTTATATCATCCCAACAACATTATCAAATCAATCCTCCTTGGGAAACTGGTCCCATTATCCCCAGTCAGAGCCACTATCCCAAACGGAAAAGGAGTTTCTTTTAAGGTCCAGACCGGGTGGTTATCCCCCATGTTGTCGCAATGATTTTCGAGGCTTCAACATTTTTGCGCTAGAAGGAGGGCCTAACTGTGAATGGAAAGCAAATCTAAATCAGAAAGCCATTCTAAGAGTAAAACTCCCTCACCATCACCTTCGACTTCTCGGTCACATTCCAAATCCCCAAATCCTAAATGAGAAGTTGCGAAGAAATCTTTACAATCCACTAGTGTTTCTCAAGGAAATTAGATCAACCTTCTTCTGCAGAAACTCCCGAAGTTCAGTCTTTAATTCACAAATTACAAGGGATTTCTTTGTCTCAAGAAGAATTTGAATTATCTCAAGCCAGTGTTTCTTCTCATTTTCCTTCCTCTCGAAGATTAACTAGATCACAGAGTGAAAATTTTGGAATTCCTCCATTTGAATTTCCTCTGCCTCCTCCTCAAAGGAAAACTAAGAAATCAAACTCTGAAACTCATAGTGAGATTCTTTCATCATCACCGGAAACACCCTCATTCATTTCATCATCTTCATCACAAACTCAATCATCCACCTCATCATCTCAGATCGTGATTTACACAGGTACAGGAGCACAAACCTCCTCTACCCAATCACCTTCAACCACTGGTACATCTTCTTCTACACAGATACCCATAATGGCTCAAACACCATGGACAAATCCAGGAGCTGTTCAAATGGCAGGGCCATTGCATCCATTACCTGCTCATCCATTGAAATGGTTGCCAAAATTTAATCCCGATGATGGTCTTCTTGTCGAAGAACACATAAACAACTTCATGTTGTCCATAAATCTAAATGGAGTTGTAGAAGAAGATGCAGTTGTATGATTATTCCCTTATAATTTTCAAGGATCAACAAGATCCTGGTACTTTTCATTACCATCTAGTTCTATTGATAGTTGGAATGCATTTCAGGAACAGTTCCTAACCAAGTTTGGAGATGACCGTTCAACAACTACTCTTCTTAATGATCTCTCCAACCTAAAGGTTGAATCTAAAGAGCCGATTAAGGACTTCAATTCTCGATTTAACAAATTATTAAACAAAATTCCAGCGGCATCCAAGCCAAGCACTGAAGTTCAAAATGAATGGTACATTTCTGCTCTTCCCTCGAATGCAACTATTTTTGTAGACAAAGCTGCCAAACCAACTTTGGCAGAAAACATGAAAGAAGCCATAGCTGTGGAAAAACACATTTTAGCTTTAGAAAAGAAGAATGCATTAGAAGAAAGAAAATCCAAGAAGGTCACTTTCAAGGATGAATCCAAGAAGAAAGCACCTAAAGATCCTTTCGATCTTGAAGGTCTGCAAAAGGTACTTAAAACCATGTCCAATGAAATGGTAGACATTAAAAAGCAGGTAGCTGAGACTTCTTCTAGGAAATCTTTTAGACCTTACAAAAGAAATTCCCCCTCTGATCCTAAACCTCCAAATACAATATCAAATTCTGAATTAGATGTGGAGGAAGAAGAAGTGTCAACAACTGAAGAACAAACTAATGACAAAGAGATAGTTGAAGTACAAGGAATGTGGGATTTCATTCTTCCTCTGTCAGATAATGAAGAATCAGAAGAAGCATTACCTGTCGCTACCAGAAGCAAGAGCACTATTGATTTGCCACAAACAAATCAAAAACATAAATCATCAACTCCTTCTCCCAAAGATAAAGCAATAGGTAAGAAATCTTCTCCCAAATCCACTCAAACAACTCCTCCTCAATCCAATTCTTCACCTCCAGCTAAAACCTTGCTAGTATCTGATGAGATGGAATACAACATCGTCGAAGACATGAAAAAGACTAGAGCTAATATCATGTTTCATGAGCTTAGCAAGCTAAAACATCAACATAAGATATTTCTCAAAGAATTAAAAGCAATCCCCACTTCTCCTCTTCCTACTGCTGTAATTTCTCAGGCTGCTCAAGAAATGGGTAGGCCTCCTAGTACTTCATCAAACAAAATGAGTTCAACTGATGTTGCTTTACAGGTGGTATATGTAAATCCCATACACCTCCTTTTATTTCGACTTTTGAAGTCTTCAATAAGGATTTGCACAATTGTTTAGTAGACTCTACAGCCTCATCCAACATTTTACCAAAAATTGCTTGTGCAAAATTGAATGTCGAACCCCATAAGGTTATTGTTCACATTGTACAATTAAATCGATCTCAAGTCGAATTCATAAGAGAAATCAATCAGGTTACCATTAAACTCTCATCAAACCCAAACGTATGTCAAGTGATTGACGTTCTTGTGGCCTACATCCCTGAGTTCTATGGCTTGATCCTTAGTAGAGATCGCTCTGAAAAACTTTGTGGCTATTTTAAAACATATTGATCCCATATGTGGCTTCCTTATAATGGTAAGCCAAATCAAATAAGGGTTGACTGAGAGAAACATTTAAAGTATATCGTCACATATCTGGAAGGAGAAAATGAGCTCGTCGCATATAGTAGTAATATCATTGGAAATTATTCAATCGAATCATTTTTAGGCAATTTTAATGCCCATACATCACCCTTTCTGGAAAATTCTGTTACATCACAAATAAAAAATTATTCTCAAACAAATTCTTCTAAATGTATCAATTTTGTAGATAAACCTGTAGTTAATTCTTTATTTTGGAAATTGTTTTTTGATGGACCTAAATCTAATGATGTAGCTGGAGCATGTTGCATATTGGTTAGCCCCGAAGGAGAAAAAACTATGTTGGCATGCAGACTTGAATTTGAATGCACAAATAACACTTTCGAATATGAAGCATTAGTTCAAGGGTTGTATAAAGCCATTGGCCTTGATATTAAATACCTTCAAGTATTTGCAGATTCAGAAATTGTAATCAAACGGGTGAGGAATACTATTCACTATCTTTCTAGACATTTAAAACATTATCAATCATTAGTCTAGGACCTCAACTCACATTTCTTAGCATTTAACATTTCCCCAATCCCAAGACTTCAAAATGCAAGTGCCGATGTTTTGGCTATCGTTGCATCCAAGCTCATACCACCAGGGGATTATAGTCCTGATCGATTCTCTATAGAATTAATTTTTAGGCCTTCTATTCCCAATAACATCAACAATTGGTGAGTTTTTAATAATGATCCGGATATCATAAATTTTCTAACATCTGAAGGCTTTTATGATGACCAGATAATAGATGAAGACCAACACGATAACCAGCTTAAGCAAGAAATAAGCGTAAATCCCATACCTAAATTTGTGGTTAAGCTAGAGGATCTGTATGATCTCAAGGACAAATTCAAGAAACCTACTAACTCAAAGCTTCAAAGTTCAACTTTGAGGTTTGAGTTAGTTAATCTTGGAATTGATCTTAAGCCTAAAAATATTAACCTGGGTCATGATCTTACACCCGATGAGAGATTAAACTTTATTCATTTATTGAAGAGATATAAAAATGTTTTTGCTTGGAATTATGAATATCTTAAGATATATGATACTTCCATCATTCAACATACCATTCCTATGATATCTGATGAAAATCCTGTACAACAGAAGTTGAGAAAGATTCACCCAAACTTAGAAAATCAAATCAAATCTGAACTGAATAAACTTCTCAAAGCCAAAATAATTTTTCCTGTCAGAAATTCAAGGTGGGTTTCTAACCTAGTTCCAGTCAAGAAAAATAATGGTGATATTCGAATTTGTATAGATTTTTGCAATCTCAACAAAGCTTGTCAGAAGGACAACTTTCCATTGCCTCCTATGGAACAGATATTGTAGTCAGTTGCAGGCTTAGAGTTAATGTCTTTTCTGGATGGATTTTTAGGTTATAACCAAATTCTTGTACATCCAGATGATCGACTAAGGACCACATTTAGAACCAAATGGGGAACCTACATTTATCAAAAGATGCCATTTGGATTAATCAATGCTGGTGCAACATTTCAGAGAGCCATGGATATAGCTTTCAAAGGTTTGGTGAATAAAACAATGGTAATTTATTTAGATGACATAACTGTGTATTAAAAAAAACGCAGTAATCATTTAAAGGACTTAAAACAAATCTTTGAATGTTGTCAGAGATATTGAATTTCCCTAATTCCAAAGAAATCTTTATTTTCTTTAAGTGAATGTAAACTTCTTGGATTTATTGTATCTAAATATGGCATTCACATAGATCCTGATAGGATAAGAGAAATTTCTGAAATCTCTTTGCCTCGTAACAAAAAATCCATGCAATCTTTCCTAGGTCAAATAAATTTTGTCAAAAGATTTGTGCCTCACTTTTCACGAATTGGTTTACCCCTCCAATCTATGATCAAGAAAAAATATGTTTTTAAATGGGGACATACTGAGCATGAAGCTTTTAATCTTATCAAATAAGCGATTATAAATGCTCCCTCTTTAACAATTCCGAATTTGTCTAATTATTTTATTTTATATACTTTTGCTTTCGATACATCATATGCATCTATTTTGACACAGGTCAATGATGAGAAAACCGAAGCACTAATTTCTTTCTTTAGCTCCAATTTGCAGGGTGCTGAATTGAATTATTCAGATGTTGAAAATCAGGCTTTTGCTGTTTTCAAATCAATAAAACATTTCAGACCTTTCCTTCTTAAAACTCATACCAAAGTAAAATTTCCATTCTCATCAGTGATAAATTTGCTACTGCAAAGAGAATTAGGTGATAAAAGAGAAAATTGGGTAACAACACTGCAAGAATATGACATAGAGATTAGACCAGCTAAAATTGTTAGAGGTCAAGGTTTTTGCAGGAGGTTAACGAGAGCATCCAACCTACCAACACCAGAAGATTCAGGTGATGATATAAAAATATGTGAGGTAAGTCTCAATGATATTGAATCTAAATATGTTGATATCATCTTTTATTTAAAAAATGGATACGCTCCTATGCAACTCAGTTACAAAAGAAAAAGGTCTTTGAGATTAAAAGCTAAACAATATGAGATCATCAATGATGTTTTGTTTAGGAAGAATTATGATTCTGTTCTACTTAGGTGCCTTGAAAAATCTGAGGCAAAAAAGGTTTTGCAGGAACTCCATGATGGACCAGCTGGTGGACATTTTGGAGGAGACACAACAACACATAAAATCCTGCATGCTAGCTATTATTGGCCAACCTTATTCAAAGATGCACACAAATATGTAAGGAAGTGAAAAATTTGTCAAATAGCTACTGGAAGACAAAGGAAACCTGCATTACCATTACAATCGGTCAACATTGAACAACCATTTGAGAAATGGGGACTGGACATAATAGGTGAGATCATTCCTCACTCTTCAAAGAAGCACATATATATATCCTTACAACAACTAATTACTTCACTAAGTGGGTGGAAGCAATTCCACTCAAGGTAGCCAATTCTGAAAACATCATTGAATTTATTGATCAATTTATTATTACCAGATTTGGCCTACCAACTACTCTCATGTTTGACAATGCATCCTATTTCACAGGCAATGCTATGATAGAATTTGCTCTTAAAAGAGGTTTCAAGCTTAAATATTTTGTTAATTATTATCCTCAGGGAAATGGTTTAGCTGAATCAACGAGAAAAAATCTCATAAGGATCATCAAATGAACTATTGATCAGAGTTAGAAAATTGGCATAAATCTTTAACATTTGCTCTATGGGTAGATCGAATAACACAAAAGGCCTCAATAGGCACTTCTCCTTTTAATTTGGTCTATGGGAAAGAGGTTATTCTTCCTACAAATGTAGCTATTCCCTCTCTATCCCTGGTTCAATTTATTGAAGAAAATCCTTCCTCTTCTATGCAATTAAGGCAATCGCAAATCCTCAAACTCGAAGAAGAAAGAGATAAAGCCAAGATCATACATGCACATCATCAAAAATTAGTTAAATATTCATTTGATGCAAATTCTGTAAGTCCTAAATCTTTTCAACTCGGAGACCTTATATTGAAGTGGGATAAAGCACACGAGGAAAAAGGTAAGCATACCAAATTCCAAAGAATGTGGCTTGGCCCATTTCAGATCGTGGAACAAACCGACCCATCAATGTTTATATTGCAAGATTTATCAGGCAAGAGAGATTCTCTACCAATGAATGGGCAGATTTTGAAGAATTTTTTTCATAGAAGATAACCTCTTCTATCCCTTGTACACTATTGCCTTTACTTTTCCTAGGAAAATAAAAGTTAAATAGTATTAACTTTGGCCTTTCAAAAAAAAATCTCTTTTATATTTTGATTTTTCGCTTGTATAAGTAGAGATTGTTAAGAAGATAACTATGACATTTGAAAAATAAGCTAAGTTCTATTTCTCTAAAATTTGCTTGTTTTCCACCAAAATCATTTATCCTTTGTGAAACCCCAACTTTATAAAGAGACCTTTGTTCTATTATCAGTCAAGAAAAGTATCTTTAACAAAGCAAAGACTCTCTGCAGATAAGCACCTTTAACTCTATAATTGTCATCTAGAAACTCTTAAGGAGTCAATGATTCTCCCCATCTAGTAAACTTTTCTCTTTTTAGAGTGTAATTCTAAAATATACTAAAACTTAAAAGATAAGAGGTCTCATTAAGAGTCGACTTACCATGTTCATAGGGAAATAATAGACTGACATTACCAATACTGCATATCAAAACAGGGTAATGGCTTGAGATTATTTTAATCAAAAGACAAGGGGTCTCATCATGAGCCAGCTTGTTCAGTTGAATTACAACTAGTGAATGGCATTGTCACTTTTTGGCCACCAAACCAAGACAATGACTTTTAAGTAGAAAAAAGGAAAATTTTTAGAAGAAAAATAAACTGTTTAAAAAAGAAAGAGAAGAGAATAAGTATATGAGTCTAAATTTATCTCTAAAAATTGCACTCTTATCTGGATGGGATACTGAATCATTGATGGTTAAAAGGTAACCTTGTCGAGGCTATGGACGCTTGCTAGAAATAATGGCTCTACCTGTGACAAATGAGTACATCTAAAAGCTAATCATGCAAGAGCACCCTCCTTTATCTTTAAACCAAGTAAATACTGATATAGACAAAGGAATTTTCATTTTGAAGAGGATATCAAGTGGATGATAATTAGGTGAGTTTTGTTTTCTTATTCAGAGAAATGTTACTTATCTTAAATTTCATGTAATTCCTATTTTCTGAACTATCTTTATTTTGGAAGTTTTAGAAGTTTCAAAAAACTATCAGAGATAACTGGTTCTTCTAGTGAATCGCCAATTGTTGTACTATTCAACAACCCCCCATTTATTAATTTAATAGTTAATATTCTATTGATAAATGGGGACCCTTTATAAAAAATTCTCTAAAAAACTTAGCACTTAAGCGCTTCCTTTTTGAATTATTAGAAATAAATTTCTAAATAAATATAAGGTGTCAAGCCAAAGTCCCTTTGTAACTAGCTATTCTCGCTTTATCGCATATCGCCAGATCATGTGTGTCAAAGGTTAATTAACAAATCAGGATTTGCGAATTGCGATAAGAGGGATCACCGTAACAAACTTATGGTATCATTAAACTTTTCATTTAAAACTAAGGCTTAAAGTATTTCTTGCAAAACAAAGTACCTATTGCAATCACATATCGACATTCACAAAAAGCACCACAAATAAAACCTTTGGAATATGCGAATTGCGATATTGCGACATAACAAGCTGAACACTCATCGCATCGTGGTGCTTACGCAAAGGCCAATCTTGTGAACTAGAAAAGTTTGCAAAATGTGATGTGACCCGAATCTGATGGAAGTATGCGATAATTGTTATAACTTTGGTTAAGTCTGGCGCATAGTAAAAGGTCACTTTATGCAATAAGTATTCATTTAAGCAAAATGCGCTTAAAACAATAAAAGGTATGCCACTCACATCACATCTCACTAAATTCTAAATAACTTTGATATAACGCATAACCTAAAGTGCGATGTTGCGATTTGCGATAATCTTTATTGCAATCACATAATTGGCATTTCACACTTTAAAACTCATCAAATTAAAAGCTTTTCCTTACACGTTTGCGATGTGATGACTTAAATGAGTAATAAAAGCCATAATAAAAGATATTAGTGTGTATTTAATGTTTTAATGGAATTTATGTTTAAAACAACTTGATGTAATTTGATATCTTTCATCTGCATTTTCGTATAAAATCTACTTCCTTGTCACCTTTCGGAATTAACTGTATCATTGAATTGTCATTGTCATTTTTGCTTTGTGTTTATCTGATAATCTCTATTGCTCAATTTCAGGGAACCTTCGAAGGAAACAATGTTTGGGAAAATGGCAAAGAAGGGAAAAGCTACTGCATCTGAGAAATCAAACATGACGCCACTCTTCTCCGATACCACCTGCAATAAAGATGGAGGAACCACATCATGGGAAGCTATGTATAACCTACTGGAAAAAGAGAAACCCAGGCCACTGGAAATGAAGGAAACAACTGATGCAGAAGAATCATATGACACTTCATACTTTGAGGCAACATGTTCATTTTTACATAGGATGGCTGCAAGACCTAAGATATTACCATACATAGATATGGTAAAATGGGTGATTGATAATGTGAATATCTCAGACAGAACTTTTAGGAATGGGAGACATGAGGTCATGGGGTCTTTCACATCAGACAACTTGCGCCAGATGTACCATCTACCAGAGCCTCAAATCTCTATGACAAAGCTTTCCTGGAGCATTTTGCGAAAGAGAACGAGGACCCTTTGGACGTTACACAGACTTGGAGGTCAGGCTCAGGAAAATTCAAACGAGAAAAATCCGGTATGTATCCAATTGCATCCCTCTCGGCCCCACATAATTTCGTAGCTGCAATGATGTGTAGGTTATTTGGTAAAGCTTAGAGTACCAAATTTTTCGTAGACTGGCTTCCATTAATTGATGCAGTGGTTAACGCGATGATTATAATCTGGAGTAAGATTTTATCAGATAATTTAGCTATGGCTATTAGGGAATATAGGCAAAAGAGAAATATTTCCTCAAGAGATATTCCCCCTTTTACATGAGCACTTATATAATGGACGCTATTTGTTTTTTTTTCTCAATTTACAAACATGGGTTGGAAGTGGACTGTACAGAACCCTCTCCCCATCCATGTATACCATATAATCAAACTGCGGATTTGCTCTCAAAGAAGGCTCTTCTGGGTGAAATGGGTAAAGTTTAGATGGTCATTTATATGGAGGTGCAACAATCACACTCTGTGGATTTTACATTCCCCAGATAAGTTCTTACATCAACAATTCTCGATCTATTTTGCTTTTTGATAAAAATGCTAATTTCATACTTGTATGTGTGATAATTGGAATGTATATATGGATGCTATATTTTTCAGTTTTTTTGATAGTGTTGATGATGATTTAGAAGGAACATACAATTCTATGGATCATATTGCTTAAGCTTATTTTCTTAAGCAAGCATGATTATATCTGGGTATATGGCAGTTTTGAGGGGATTAACTGTTTCAAGCTATTGGGTAATTTGGAATGCTACTGTGTACATTCTAGAAGACAATTGATGTATATGATCCATCAATTTTTTTATTATCTAATATACAGATTTTTTTCATACTGAAAAAAAGAAAAAGAAAAAGAAAGAAGATCCAAACAGGCGCAAATATTGAGGAAACATTTGATTTTTAGACCCCCAAACAAAATCAGCACAAAGAAAATCCAGAGACAATAGAGCAAGGGGCTACAAGCACTCAAGATATTGAGGTTATTCCAACTTTTTCCACTTACAAAATTGTCTTAAGAATTGAAGAGATACCTCCATTAGATATATTCTACAATCCTACTCATAAAGCTATAGTCAAAAGACAATGAAAGAAGAGGAAATTAGACACCATGGTTGTTGCAACTCTTGGAAAACGAATCCATGGATGTTGTGTGGAAAGACACTCTTGTTGACCCATCATATAATCTTACGAATTTGTCATAGTTTGCAGGAGCTTATGCCATAATGACCATTTATAAAGCAACGGAAGTTCGACTACTGCTAAAAGAAAAAGAACAGAGAATTCTTTTGCTTGAACAACAATTAGAACAAGAAAGAACCAATCAACAAGTAGAACAACAAGTAGCTCAACTTCAGAGGGAATTCGAGCAAATGAGGTTACAATACCAGGCAAGCTTATTAGAAAAGGACTCGCAGATTCACCAAATGTAGGCCATGGTGGATAGATTTAAAGATAATCCTCAAACAGACGAGTTCATCAAAGAAGAAATCAAGCTAAATTCCCTATTAATACAACAAGAAGAAATGTTTTGCCAGAAAATCTCACAAATTAATCCTTACTATGAGACAAGTGATAAATTGACAAATCAAGTGATTGATATGAGGTTTGAATATGAAGAAATCCATAAAAATATTTCTAAATTTATTACCTGGCAAGAGTCTGATGAGGGAAGAAAGGCTGACCTACCAAAAATAAAATAATCCCACAAAGATATTCTATTTACAGATTGGGATACACGGTTAAAACAGGAAGAAAGGGCAACATCGGCAGCAACAAGTGCATCAAGTAGTATAATTGAAGCCATTCATGAAAACCTCCATAGTGCCAACCTTGTTAAAGAGTGCATACCAGGTTCTCTCCCAAATATCAAACAATTGGAACAACAGTGGAAACAGACAACACAAATCAAAGAAGAAGCAATCAAACAATTAACAAAACTGGATTGGGAAACATACTGATAGTATATAGTAAAACCACATAGCCAGTGGATGACTTTGCGGTGTTTAACTACCTTTGCACAAAATATGGTGCAAACTTTGTCAGATGCCATATTTGCTAGATAGTTAAAATCCACAATTGACCAACCGCCTCAGCTCAAATCAATGATCGACATTTGCAATCTCAAAGATCAAGTTAGCAAACCAAGTTAGTTCAAGTTGAAAAGAAGCTTATCATTAGTTTAATTCTATTTTTAGTTTTATTTTTGCTTACTGTGAGGAAGGTTGTTTGAAACCTCCTAAACTTTTTTTGTAATAATCTATTTTTGAAGCATGTATTATAGTATTTAAACCCCTCTCATGCATTTAGAGAGGGGTCCAGAATTTTATCAAAAACACTTTTCAAGACATTACACTTCTGTATACTTGGAAGGTTTTGATGAAATTATTGGAACAAGATCTATTTTTCTTTGAATATTGAGCATGCTCTACTGAAATTACACTTCTGTACTCTTAGAGTGTATTTGATTGGATGAAATTGGATCAATATTGCTGAGCCCATGAGCAGGACCTTTCATATATGGTACTTTTATTGTATGATCATGTTTTATTTATGCATTAGCAATACTCTTTCTTTGATTGTCTTATGTATGAAAATCTGAGTTATAGTTCTACATTATTGCACTTTTGTATGATGTTTTAGCTCTGATTCTGTATTGAATATGTAAACAATTATTATATGCGATATAGTTTTCTCAATTGTTTTGTCTAACTATTTATCCAAAACAATTATCTTGAATGATTTCATTTCTTTTGGCAGTTGAATGATATTTATTACCAATTGCTTTGAGACATCTTTGTAGATCACATATTTTAGTTTATTCCTGGGTATATTTATAGTCAGATAATGTTAGATTAAGATATATGCATGTGTTTATTATTTATATTAGATTATACTTAGTTGAATCATTCTCCATTATATCTTATATCATCCCAACAACATTATCAAATCAATCCTCTGTGGGAAACTGGTCCCATTATCCTTAGTCAGAGCCACTATACCAAACAAAAAAGGAGCTGCTTTTAAGGTCCGGACCAGGTGGTTATCCCCCATGTTGTCGTAGCGATTTTTGAGGCTTCAACACCAAGCAACAAACAAAATAGAAAACAAAGGTTTGAATTTGAATATGGGTGAATTTAGGGTCAATGGGAAATATTCATTGTGCAAGCTCCCTTGACTTAGCTGTTGGGTGTGGAGCCTGATTATCTTATGTATTCAAAGGTATCGCCACATTGGACCCTAGTTCGAAATGGAGGGGAAACGCCGTCCAAAAAATATTCACTGCAGGGGGGGTATGGGGGGGGGGGGGGCGGCTGCGACCTTTGGGGAGGCCCCCCCCCCCCCCCTGGCGGGGGGTTTCGGGGCAGTGCCCCCGAAGCTAAGAATAGATGTAAAATTTCCTTGTAAAAGTATAGTAATTTCTAGTCAATATGGGCCGTTCATTATGCGGAGATCTGACGATAGAAGTTACGTTTAATTTAGGGTTTTTTGCCCTAGAAGGCAACCCCTCACTATATATGAGGGAATTGTATTGCGTCTATGTAGATTTGTATTCTGAGTGAGAAAGAGGGAGGAGATTGAGAGCAAAGAGGGTGTTACAACGGATTTGTTGTAGGTTGTATCTCTTCAGTTTGCTGGATAATATAAAAGGACTGGTTGTTTCTCCGTGGACGTAGCCCAAACTAGGTGAACCACGTATATCTGCGTCTCTCTTCTTTTATGCGTTTTCTGTGTTTATATTTCTGCAATATTTTATGTGTTCCATTGCTCCGTAATATATAATTTTCTAACATTAGCTCTGAAGAAGTTATATAAACAAAAGTCCCATCCTTTAGGGCCTAAATGTCATGCCAAGGAAATCAAAATGTGGCATATGTCTTGGGTGGGTTTCATGCAAAAGCACTAATACAAATTTTCTTTGTCATTGTTTCACCTGATCGCCATACCCACTTTGTAATGGGTATGAAGGCCAACATAGATGAAACAATCATGGAGGAAAATTAGATAGCGGAGATGTCTTGTAATATCTTTTCTATCTTTAGTACTAATTCACTACATGGTCCTCAACATATTTGGAAGTAAGGTTATGGCAAGAAGAAGGACATAAGCCATATTATACCTCATGTGCTTTTTAGTATCACGAAGTTGGCTCACGTTGGAATTATACTGTGATGACACATATTCAAATAATTTTTGGATCTCAGGCACTTCACATCAAGTGAATTCAGGCCTTATTTGACATCTCTCCTTCTATCAAGTGTGCAACAATAAATAGAGTAGGGCAAGGTGGTAATAGAATATAAATTGTTCTCACAAGTCGTGCCTTATGTGGTCTCTAGTACATATCTTCACAAAGTGTGGAGGTGGTGTACTATGTCAATTATGTGAATTATATGTGCCAAGGCAGGCAAAAGTTTCTATTCTTCATGATAAATATGGGTTTATGCAAGAGAATTGGAATTAGTTCAATTTCACCTTTCCTATGCTAAGCACTTGGGAGACAATCCATTGGAAAGAAAGACATGGAAATGGTTGTATACAACATCTTAGACTATGTAAGGAATTCATTCTAATTTTGAATCTGTGGCCAATTGGGAGTTCAAGATATTTGCAATTTATCGGTCATTAAGTCTCCATTGAGTGTAAAAAAGCTATTGCAACAGTGGGTGCTATGTCTTGACGCTTATCTCTTGGTTTGGTTCTTATTAATTATTTGCTTTGTAACTTTGAATGCATGCATCATGATTGTTATGTGATTATTTGAATTTGGGATATAGTCTACCTTTATGAAGATGTTCTGAAATTGGGGGTTGAATTTACACCTCTTGGAAAATGCAGCACAACCTAGTTGGCTGGAACTTTGAAGTGTAATTTGTCATGTGTTTTAGTTAGCTTGACTAGCTTTCTTCGAATTAGAAAAAGGGTTTTTTTTGGCTCTCAGAGGCAAAGAAAATAGTGTAACTCAAAAATATGAGGTTGAGTAGGATTTCATTGGTCACAACCCCATAACCATCAATATGGAAGGTGGTTTGGGGGTCCAGTATGATCCTCTGCATGAATAGTTGCAAAAATGCAGGAATAAATTCTCGCTCTCCAACTGAATAACAATCAGTTGGTTTCCAAGATTACTTCCTCGATAGAAATCCTGATAGAACATTGCAATCTGATAAAGCAGTCAAAATATGAAATCTCTGCCTTGTGTCAGAAAATGGAGGAAATTCGACTCTCTATGGGACAACATCAAGTACTTATGCTAGCTCCCCCAGCTAGCTATCCTGAATCTAAATGAACCAGCTTTGGATATAGGAATGGGGTTTTCCCATGATGCTTTTGTTTTTCCTCATAATGTCTAAGTAGTGTGGAAGTAAAATATTGTAGGATTTTAGGAGTTTTTGGAAAGTTTACACCTTATGGATGTCTAGTTCACATGTAGTCTCATACTGGCATTTTGGGGTTATAGTTTGGCAAAAAAATATTTTTGTCTAAGCCAACCAACAAATATCCTCTCTATTTTAATGTACTTTGACACAATATTTACATTCTAAATACAAATTTTTAATTAATATAAATTCTCTTTTAATTTAATAATAATAATAAATCTTAATTAATACTCTCAATTGAATATCCAAAAAGTTAATTATTCATTCCACCACTAAATTGCATGGAGTTCATGATGACAAACCATATCAAAAGTTAAAAGATGTGAAAATTTTCCTCACAACATGGTGGGAAGATTCCTAAACTAGCAATTGCACCAGATGTTGCAAAGGAAACGTTGTAAGGTATAATTCAAGAAGAATCATCACATGTAAAAGATCATTGAAGATAAGGATTAGTAAACGAGATGTCATTTAAACGTAGAAGATGAATGATTTACATTATAAAAAATATTTTCCCCTCCCCTAATAGGCTCCTCTTCTTCCTTTATCATCTTTTCTTTTCATCATTCATCAGTTATTTAAAAAAAAACATTGTTTGGTCTTAGGTTCATCCTACAATCCTAAGTTGTTGATTAAAAAAAAATTCATTGTTTGGTCTTAGGTTCATCCTACAATCCTAAGTCGTTGAAATCATAGCATTGACGTGAGAATGTGTTATACAGTTTCATAATTCTAATCCCTGGTTGCAAACCCTTAATACAACTAAATGAATACAAATAAATGATTATCTGAGTTAATATATGCGGCCACTTACATACACTATTGTGTATGATGTAAATAATTACCATTCCATGGTGAATGCTCTATGTGAATACCTTGTCTAGTGGATAACTCCTCTTCAAGGTCTTATTTTTCTTTGATATAATGGGGATATTTCCTACCAAACTCCTCTTAAGAAATACTTAGATCAATGTTATGCCTTGTGTCACGATTAGTCTTATAGTTAGGATTGCTCTAACACTCTATAATGCTTCTTAATTAAATTGGTACTCCTATCATCGAAAGGGGGGCAATGCAAAATTAGTTTTTGCCTTCAGTCCATGAGTGCTCTAGTTGCACTATCATATGCCCAAATTAAACCACAATGATACATACCCAAATTTAAGTCTTCATATAATTTTGTTCTCCCTGTTATGACCCACTCAAGCTCAATCAAATCCTTTATTCTTTCTTCCTATTAGCATTGCTCAAATAAATTATCTACTTAGTAGTGTCTAATATATTTCCACAAGCATTTACAAAGGGGTTGGCGGAGATATTAATATGGTCACATCCATTGATTCAATGTTGTGTTGAAGTCAAGGATCCAAAGGAATCCTTTATTCTTTCTTCCTATTAGCATTGCTCAAATAAATTATCTACTTAGTAGTGTCTAATATATTTGCACAAGCATTTACAAAGGGGTTGGCGGAGATATTAATATGGTCACATCCATTGATTCAATGTTGTGTTGAAGTCAAGGATCCAAAGGATGTGTTGATCCCTCTACAATAATTCCTTCACACATGTAAATAAAATCTAGCATAGAAAAAAATACATAAAATGTTTGGATGTATCAAGGAATCTATCTTTGAAAGCCCTTATGATCTTAACAATATCACCTTCCCTCTATAGAAGTCCCATTAACATTGATATATCTCTTTGTGTAACAACCTTCTATAGTGCAATATGAAATATTATACGATTAAAAGACATTTCAACATTGTACAATCTTAATGATAGATTAAAACAAAATTCTTCTCTACACATCATAAGCAACGAATAGAGAACTTCAATAGAAGCCTAGAATTCATATGATACAAAAAAATAAAAAATAAAAAAATTTGAAGGCTTATTGAATTATACTTTGACATCAATTTTTATATGGTATGACATAAACTATAATAAATTTCTATATAATCTTCTAATTAATATAACATAACAATTATCATATGCCATTATTATAGATAGAGTTAAATAAAATATTATTTCATTGGATACCAATAATACAAAATTAACACATCTATGACACAAAGTAAGACAACCCAACGACATTAAATCTTACCTTAGCGATTTAGGAAAATAACAAAGATAGCGACACAAACCCTTGTTACACTATCATAGTAGTGCTAGTATAGGAAGGAACTCAAGAATATGTTACATAACACTACAAAAATAAACACCCTTAATTTTATTCAGGTTTAAAAGAGGTTGGTTTTATATTTGTTTAGCCATAAAAATTAATATCAAAGGTCAAAATAATATTTGTCTTTTTTTCCATATTTTTTTATTTAGATTAATTAATTATTGATATTTAAAAAAATAATTTATAGTAGAAATTTATTTTATATATTTAATTACTTTATGATATTTAAAAAAAATATAATCATATTATTGTTATATATTTTAACTTACAATGTCTTCACAATTTTTTTTTTCAAAAATTAACTTACAAAATAAATTTAATCTTAATTCAACTTTTTATATTAAATATTATAAATCACTCATTTATATTTACTCAAAAATATTTTTTATTACACTTAAATATTAAAAAAAAAACAAAATAAATAAATGAAGGGATGTTATATGCTTAGGTCCTATTGTTTGAGTTAACGAACTAAAACACATGTTTAATGCCATTGAAATTGATGTCTCAAAGAAATAAGACATAATATTATTTTAAAATGGTAATCTTAATAATATAAGCAAATATTAGGAGGGCAAAAATAATCAAAGCTAATTGCTAACAAGGGCATGGTTGAATCTCAAACGTTGGGAAGCATATCTTTTTGGGTGATAAAGTGCAACTTAGTGAAACATTACAAACTACTACTAACAAAGCGATCATAGGTATTCTATGTCATCTGAACCAACCAAGATGAGAGACATGAAGGATTGATAACTGAAAAACTATCACACAATACTAGAACAAACAATGCATCATGCGTCATTAAGGCCACCAGTGCCTTCTCACTGCATCCCTGGCTTTCGATATAGACAGACCATTGCCAGGGAGACATACACTTTTGAACTCTACATGATGGTTCTGGTTGCAATAACATTCATTATTCCCACAATCAACATACTACTCAGGCTGACGGTCACCATCGATCCATCGCTTGCAGAGCCAGTTGGCTTCACAGAGCTACCCGACGGAGAAAGTACCCCACCAATAGTAGCTGGTAGAAGAGCTAACGGATTAGCTACTGAACTTGATTAGGGAAGTTGGAACAACGATTATAACAGAGATAATCGCACCGAACAGAATAACTAAAGTCCTACATGAAAGTCCTACATGAATTTTGTGACCGTTTAGATATGAGTAAGATGGAGGTACAACGGAATAACTAAAATATAACTGGACTAACCACCCAGATATGCCGTGTGACGGAGGTATCGATTGGATGGTAGAAGATAAATCGATCGTCTAACATAGAAATGGATAACGGACAATTTCGATCGGATGGTAGAAGATAATTCTATCATCTAACATAGAAATGGATGGCAGACAACTGCACACAGTGGCAGTTTGTGGGAGTTGGTCTCAAAGGGAAATAATTATCAAATTAAACAATTACATTTTACATTCCCTTATTACTAGACATGCATAACATTTAACCAAAGTTAAAAAGGATTTGAAATGTGTTTTAACCATAACAAACAGTAGGAAGTGACAAAACATTCCCTCAACCAATATTGACGTGACAAAAAAGGTCTTCATATATCTCTTTTTTATTGAGCCGAGAGGCTTATTATACAACCCAATATGATGTGAAACATTGTATGTCTGTCATCAAAGTTGAAATTTTGCTATGCTAGCCAAAATAAAAAATCTAAAAATCTAAAATGAAAAAAATTAAATAACTATACAAGACATTTAAATAATGTCAAATCATAAAAAAATTTGCACTAGAAGAAATTAATTTAAAAAAATCTAAAATTAAAAAATTAAATAACTATACAAAACATTTAACTAATATCAACTTATAAAAAAAAAATTGCACATAAAGAAATTGGATCCCTTTAACACTAAATCAAAGTTTTGAATATTTAAAATATAAAACAATATCAATGCATTTCATGGCAAAGAAAGAAAGTCTTTCTTTGGTTATACTTGGAAATTAAAACCCTCCCATGTTCTTTCTCTAACCTTTGCACAACTAGCTAGTAATATTTTATTCAATATTTTACTTAGAGAGTTAGCTCTTTATTAAGCAAACGTTTAGGTTAAAAAAGGTGGATAACAAAAAATAAGACTAAAAAGGTTTAGTGGATTGGTTGGGATAACTAACCCTATGCAAAGCCAATTTTTTAGGGTATGGTTTTAAGCTATTTAGAAAGCTAGGTTTTTTGGTAATTTTTTTTAGGATATGGTTTTAAGCTATTTAGGAAGTAAGTGTTTACTTTTAGTTTAGGTTTTTGTTTTTATCAAATTTTTTTTGAATTATATAAGATAAATTTTAAAAGGTTAATTACAATAATTTTGATTAGTTAAATAATTTGAAGGCAAGTATTTTATAAATAATGAAAAATTGATCAAAATAATTTTAATTAGTTAAATTTTGTGAAGGTAAATTTTTTTATTTGTTGTGAATTTAATTATAAAATGAAAATAATATATTTAAAGTTTATATATATATATGAAAGAAAGGTTGTTGTTTATTAAGATTACACATTAACAAGTGATTTTTTTTAATAGTCAATTTATACTTTGTGTTATTTTACATGATATATCAAATTCCAAGTGCCTTTCTCTAATTGTCGCTTCTAAATGTTAACATCAATTACCAAATCATATCACTATGGTTAGGATTGTGTAGACACTTAGATTGTTAACATCTACTGACACTTTAATAGTTCCATGTTGGAAACCATTTTTATGTTTCCTTTTTTTTTTCTTTTTTAATCATGTAAATTTCTTAACTTAATACTTATAAAAATATTCAAAAATGTATATTGGAAGCATCCTATGAGATATAAGTCATTATTGTGCATTTGATGTTTGGGACAAATATGTGTGTGCACACAATGACTTCATTGTTTTGAACTATGATCATAAACTTTGCAAATACAATCTAATAATAGAAGTTAACATAATTCCCTTCTAAAAAAAGGAAAGAAAAAGAGCATGCCCACATACTGTAGATCTGATAAGATCTGGACATGGATTTGTTCTTATTAGTGCACATAGTAAGTTATACAACTAATCTGACAAGATTTGGACACTATTTTATTCTTATTAATGTACATTACAAGCCATACAACTAATATTTCAATATATGGATACAACTTCATTCTTATAAATATAAATTGTAAATTATACAATTAATCTTTTGGGTAAGAAATTTTTACACTAACCCTACTAGATTTGTTGCTTTGGGAATCGATTTTATGACCATTTGATGACAACAATCAATCAATCGTTTAAGTTGGCAAATATATGGATAAAATTTAACAAGTTAGAAAACAATGTTGCCAACTCCTATGTATGCACAATTTATAGTGTAATAAATGGTGGAAGTTTTGCCAATTGAAAGGTGTCGTGATTCCTTCTTTTCATAAGGATGTTTATTTTATTTTTTCACCTTTAATTGCTATGAAATAAAATTTATCTTATAAAATTAAGCCGCACTGCAAATTTTATCATCATCTAACACTATTAAAATCAATAAACATGTAAGGTAGTATAAATTTACTAAATTTTTAAATTTAAAAACAAAAACAAAAGTACACACACATATATTAGTTATATTTTCAAATATATGAAACTTTTCTCTCATACTAATTGTCGTGTCCTCTAGCATGTTTCTCTTAGGGAACAGGTAAAAGGGCATATGCTTTGCCTCCTCTGTTGAATATTTGAAAATGATACACCATGTAGCTCTTAACATAAGCATGTAATCCAATAGAAATTACTAAATTGTTAAATTTAAAAACAAAAATAAAAATGACATACATATGTATTAGTTATAGTTTCAAATATATGAAACTTTCCTCTCAAACTAGTTGTCATATCCTCTAGCATATTTCTCTTAGGGAGGAGGGGAAAAGGCCTATGCTTTGCCTCCTCTATTAAATCTTTGAAATGGATACACCATGTAACTCTTAACATAAGCCTATGAAAGTACCATATATCAATGATTGTATGATGGCTCAAGTGGTTGGGAGCACAATTTGTTCTCCCATCCACCCAAGTTCAATTCCAAGGTACATGTTTGACCTGTTGTGATAAGGCTTGAAGAGTACGCATCCCCACCCATGTGATGTCTTGGCTCTTGCTAAGTTATAAGTTATTGGTGTATCTGGCTTGCAAGTTGTTGAATATACTCTTAGTGTTATAGTGGTAACTAAAATATTTGATCCTAGACCTTGCCAAGGTTAATCCAACGTGTTACAAACTCACCATGGTTTATATATATATAGACACACACACACACACACACACACACACACACATTGAATGGTTTTAGTGTTTTAAATGGGTAAAATGAGAATGGAGAAGAGTTGGAATTCATTCACATTTAGTACTAATGAAAGCCACCCATGGCATGTTAAAGGATTTGTTACCTTGTGGGTTTGTAGATAATCACAAAGTCTTATTGCTTAACATGGTAAATCCATGAAAGTTTAAGTTTGTGCCATTATAGATTAACATTGTGATTCACACATGATGATCTACTCTTCGAATCTGATTGCATCAATGAGATTAATTGTTCTCATACAAAGGATTTAATCTCACCATTAACAATCTTTGAAGCTGACCACATAGCAAAGACCACCTGTATCGTTCTGAGAATTTGATTGCAACCTCACTAGTCTTTGAATGCCCTGTCCCACAAACAATATTGAATCTATGACGTCTAAGGATCACTAACTTAAGCACTTGAGGCATTGTATTCATCTGAAAAAAAGAGTGGGATTATCAAGGAAACTATGCGAAGGAATGAGCATAATTCTATGACTTGTAATAGGTAGTAACAAATAAGATAATGACATTCTGCTAAAGGGGACTGATAGAGTTAATTCAACAATGTGGCTTCCTCCTTCCAAATTAGCGAGTAGTAGTCCCTCTGTATCAATGAAACAAAAAGTGTTAGTGTGAGAATCCACAATAGTGAATAACTTCGTAGTCAAAGGAAGAGACACCCTTATCAACTAGTAGACCACTGTTAAATTTGGAAACTAGGGCCAAACTACATGTGGGTCATCTTATTCATGGCTGATAATATTTTTATTAGATTCCTCTCGTCGAGAGGTGTAGGATTGATCTAAAGATCATCCGATTCCGATAAGTATTTATGGAGATATGAATTTATTTTGATTATGGAATTATTATCAAGCCTATCAACAACTCATCTAGGCTCAGAAGCCCAACAGTCACATCTATTCAAATATCATCAGATGTGTATAAATACAAGAGGAATTTTCCTCATTTGGTCTCACTCAACTCATCACATCTCTCTCTCTCTCTCCAGTGCAGTAAAGAGTCTCTTCTCTCCTGCGTAGTAGGTGACTCTCTCTCTCATAGGTGGAAGGAAGGACGCAGAATTTAGTGTTGCAACTGCAGAACCAAAGTTTGACCAGCGTTGACCAGAAGATCCCCTCCTCAGAACTGTGCTGTAGGTCCATCTGGACCTCCTTTGAAGGCAACATTTTTTGGTGGTGGAATCAAGCCGATCCGACGGTCGGTTTGCGAGATATCGACTGCCCTAGTTTTGATGATGAAGCCGCTAACGCTGATGCTGCTGATCTAGGGTTTGCTACTACTGATATAAATCAGATTTTTGTACTATTTCTCTCTGCTGAATTATTGAAGATAAAAGAAGATTTGATCAAAGGGTTTCCCCATATTGGGGTTTGTCCCTGGCTAGCCGCCACATCTTGTGTCTCTTGTCTTGGCTTGTTTTCTATTAATCGTTTAATGTTCTATCTGCACTTTACTTATGCACATGTGATTGCTAATATATGAATAATAATAAGAAAGAGAAGTAAATTTCTTTAAGCATAGAACATACCATAAATTAACATGGTATCAGAGCTGAGGTGAAGACAAAGCCCGAGCAAGAGCAAGAGTAATCACCGAAAAAAAATATTGGCAAGGCTATCCGAAAAGAACTATGGGGTCCTCAACACTCTTCCCTGCTGAAGACAAGTTCTGTGAGAAAGCTGACTATCACGGATGGAAGATGTCTATTGATATAACCTTAGAAGATCAAGGAGTGTTGGACCATGTGAGAGGCAATATTGTTGAGCCTCCATCAAATACATCTGTTGCTGCGAGGAACATATGGAAAATCGGCGAAGTCAAAACAAAGAAGATCATCTGGGACTCTATCGATAAGTGCTTGGTGGCCTACATCTCCGATATGAACACCTCCAAGGAAATCTACGATAGACTGGTGAGTTTATTTAAAGTTAATGGTGCAAATCAAGTTTTGTTTCTTAGAAATAAGCTGAAGGAAATTAAGAAGGGCAAAGATGAGAGTATGCGAGCATACTTCTTAAGAATCACTGAGATCAGGAACGATCTCCTATCTATTGGGGAGACTATTACTGATAGGGAAATGGCACTCACGACTCTGGGAGGATTACCATTCGAATGTTATGTGTTCAGGACTACTCTTCTGAACAATAATTTAATTCTTGGTTTCGAGGAATTAATGGCTAGATGCATTCAAGAAGAATCAAGGGTAGAAGAGCAAGAAATGCCCATGCCTAAAGGTCCTCCTGCTGCCTTTTCTTCTCATGCTAAGAAGAGAAATAATTCTGGGACTAAATCAAAAAGAAAGGCTGGACCTAAGGGTGGAAGAAAAGGATGATAGTAGGTCACTATGCAAGGGAGTGCCCTGATAGAAAGGACTCGCACGGGGACGATGATCAAAATCCCTCTCATGGAAATCAAAGGAATGGAAAATCTTATAACAGAGGTAAAAGGAGTGCTGGAAGTCAAGGAAGAGGACAATCATTCAAGAAGGCTAGAAATTCCAGGTATGAATCTAACATTGTTGAAAATAAGCAGGATGAATATTATCTACCAGCTGCTCTATCTACCTCTGCTCCTTCGGACTTAATGGGAATTTGGCTCATTGATAGTGGTGCCTCAAGGCACTTTACTGGTTACGAAGAAGTTCTCCATAATCTGATAGAGAAAGAAACTAACTTGGAAATTGTCCTTGGAGATAATATGAAATATCCCGTGAAAGGTGTAGGCAATGTCTCTCTTAAATTGAATCAAGGTAATACGATCCACTTACAGGATGTATTATATGTACCTGACCTCAAAAAGAACCTGGTGTCCATCTCAGCAATGGAAGACAAAGGCTACAAGGTGACCTTCAACGATGGCAAGGTACGTATATGGAAAAATAATGTTAAAGATGCCTTCACTCTTGGGTTTCGAGTTGATTCATTATATTAGGTCGGAGGAAGTCCGCTAGGTGTCATGTCTTGTGACACATCTCAAGCCTTGATCGAGAATCAAACCAAAAAGAAGATCAAGATCTTAAGGACTGATAATGGAACTGAATATGAATCTAACGAGTTTCATGACTTTTGTAAAGAGGCTGGCATTAAGAGGGAGACTACTACACCATATACTCCTGAACAGAATGGTGTGGCGGAAAGGAAGAACCGTACGATTGTGAAAGTTGTCCATGATCAAAGACTTCCGAAGTTTCTATGGGCCGAAGCTGCAAACACCACCGTATATATACAAAACCGATTCCCTCATCAAGCATTGGGTTCCAAGACTCCTAAAGAAATGTTCACCATCAGTCAAAGGGAAGTCATGATTAGTCATGATGTCACCTTTGAAGAAGATATGGCCCTTAGCAAGGTGAACAATCTTTCTACAGTAAGGAGTTCTCAAGAAGCTGACACCAGGGAACCATAAGAAAAAGAGTATGACGAGACATTTGTACCTGTTGCCAGATATACCACCATCCACTCGATCATAGCCCTTGCGGCTTCACAAGGATGGAACCTACATCAGATGGATGTCAAGACCGCATTCTTGCATGGTTCGAACAAAGAAGAGGTCTACGTGGAGCAACCCGAAGGATTTGAGATTTATGATCGAAAATATCATGTATGCAGGTTGAAGAAGGCTCTCTATGGGTTGAAGCAAGCACCCCGAGCATGGTATGAGAGGATCGATAGCTACTTGATGAAGCTGGGATTCACTTGGAGTGAAACCAATCCTAACCTTGACTTTAAGGTTGAAGATGACAAACCTCTCATACTGGTGCTGTATGTGGATGACCTCTTTCTAACAAGTGCAGACCCTCTCATTCACAAATGTAAGAGGGAGTTGGATTTTGAATTTGAAATGAAGGACCTAGGACTGATGCACTATTTCCTAGGAATTGAAGTCTGGCAAAAGCCAAGGGAAATTTTTCTATCTCAAGGAAAATATGTGGTGAAGATATTGGAAAGATTCAGTATGGTGGACTGCAAGCCTGTGACTATCTCGACGATCTTAACTTTCAGAAGTTATATGGTAGTGATGTCAGACCAGATTTGAGAAATAAACTCATAAACTCATTCACGTTGATGTTCTTGGTGAACCTCCATTTGGACATATGTCTTGCAGTGAGCATGGTGAGCTCATATTTGGTTAAGCCTCACTGGATTGATGCCAAGAATCTTCTGAGATGTCTTCGAGGCACAATCTCTAATGGATTGAGATACACTGCGAAAATATGAAACTGCATGATTATTCGAATGATGAGCGAGCAGGCAGTGTGGAGAGCACTTCTCAGTGCTGGTTCTCTTTGGAATCTGCCTTGATATCTTGGATGAGCAGGAAGTAGAAGTCGGTGGCTCTGAGCACCGCCAAGGTAGAATACATTGCTGCTAGCATGGCCTCCTGTGAGGCAGTCTGGTTGTGGAAGCTCTTCAGTGAGCTGTTTGTACACATGATGAATACCACTATGATTCTCTGTGACGGGATTCGATTATAGAAGAATCCCATATTCGATGATTTCTCCAAGCAGATAAACATGAAGTGCTGCCTTACCTGGGATGTGGTAAATCGATGAGCAAGGAGGCTCCATCGCATTGAGACTGATGTACAGGTCGTTGACATTTTGACAAAGCCCCAGGGAAAGATCAAATCTGTGATTTCCTGAACGACTTGGAGTTGTTGAGAGACCCTTTTAAAAGGGTCCTGCATGTTGCATACATTGAGCTTTGGGAGCTCTAGGGGGCTTGCAGTTCTTACTGGAGCAACATATGACCACAGGGTGACTCACCCTCCCCTGGTGGTGCACACTGGGACAAGATGATTCGCTCTCTTGTGAGACAGGATGATTCGCTCTCCTGTGGACAGGATGATTTGCTCTCCTGTGGGACAAGATGATTCGCTCTTTTGTGAGATAGGATGATTTTCTCTCCTATGGATAGGATGATTCGCTCTCCTGTGGACAGGATGATTCGCTCTCCTGTGGGACAAGATGATTCGCTTTCTTGTAAGATAGGATGATTCACTCTCCTATGGATAGGATGATTCGCTCTCTTGTGGACAATATGATTCGCTCTCTTGTGGGACAATATGATTCGCTCTCCTGTGGACAGGATGATTCCTCCTGTGGACAAGATGATTCCCTCTCTTGTGAGACAAGATGATTCACTCTCTTGTGGGACAGGATGATTCGCTCTCTTGTGGACAGGATGATTTGCTCTCCTGTGGAGAAGATGATTCACTCTCTTGTGTAGAAGGATGATTAGTTCTCCTGTGAGGTTTGGATGATGTGTTCTCCATGAAGAAATTGTAGCAAGGTGATTAGTTCTCTTGTGAGGACGGGATTGATTAAGTTCTCCTGTCGAGGCATCTTACCCATGCAGTCAGGAACTCATGGGAAGTACCTCTCTTCTGATCAATCAGCAGGGAAATGAAGTTAGGGACCATAGTAGTACCGATGGATGCATTGTTGTATCTACTGTACTCCCTACGCTAGGATGACCTTCATTGATCTGGGATCAATGATATTGGTCTGGGACCAGTGGTAGGAGTTGTACCCACTATGAAGCTGACTTCGGGTTGGTTGAGACTAGTCTGGGACCAGTGGTAGGAGTGGTACATACTATGATGCTGATTTCGGGTCGGTTGAGATTGGTCTGGGACCAGTGGTATGCACTCCGAGACTGACTTTAAGTCAGTGGAGGATGATACTGGTCTGGGACCAGTGGTAGGAGTTGTACTCACTATGACGTTGACTTCGGGTTGGTTGAGACTAGTCTGGGACCAGTGGTACATACTCTGAGATTGACTTTGAGTCAGTATGATGCATCCTCGATCATTTCTTCTTCTTCATAATTTGGACAAAAGCAGAGCAGAAAAGAAGAAAGCAGAGTAGAATAGAACAAAGCAGAGCAGATCAATACAAAGTAGAACAAGTAGAATAGAGCAGAGCAGGGCAAGGGTCAAGCTGTACAGGGCAGTTCATTTGATGGATGAATAGTAGCGACCGACAGACAGATTGCAGATGGAGTTCTCCCTAGTTGAGAGGGAGTGTTAAATTTGGAAACTAGGGACAAACTCCATGTGGGTCATCTTATTCATGGCTGATAATATTTTTATTAGATTCCTCTCGTCAAGAGGTGTAGGATTGATCTAAAGATTATCCGATTCCGATAAGTATTTATGGAGATATGAATTGTTTTTTATTATGGAATTATTATTGAGCATACCAACAACTCATGTAGGCTCAGAAGCCCAACAGTCGCATCTATTCAAATATCATCAGATGTGTATAAATACAGGAGGACTTTTCCTCATTTGTTCTCACTCAACTCATCACATCTCTCTCTCTCCAACACAGTAAAGAGTCCCTTCTCTCCTGCGTAGTAGGTGACTCTCTCTCACACAGGTGGAAGGAAGGATGTAGAATTTAGTGTTGCAACTGCAAAACCAAAGTTTGACCAGAGTTGACCAGAATATCCCCTCTTCAGAACTGCATTGTAGGTCCATCTAGACCTCCTATGAAGGCCACATTTTTTGGTGGTGGAATCAAGCCGATCTGACAGTCGATTTGCGAGATATCAACTGCCCTAGTTTTGATGATGAAGTTGCTAATACTGATGTTGTTGATCTAGGGTTTTCTACTACTGATATAAATCAAGTTTTTGTACTATTTCTCTCTATTGAATTATTGAAGATAAAAGAAGATTTGATCAAAGGGTTTCCCCATATTGGGGTTTGTCCCTGGCTAGCCGCCACATCTTGTGTCTCTTGTCTTGGCTTGTTTTCTATTGATCATTTAATGTTCTATTTGCACTTTACTTATGCACATGTGATTGCTAATCTGTTAATAATAATAAGAAACAGAAGTAAATTTCTCTAAGCATAGAACATACCATAAATTGACAACCACGCATAAAAAAGATAATGTTTGGAGGTTCTTAATGTGGCAAACATAGTGTTAGTGGTGGCTTCAAAAAATTTCTCTCATAGAACTATGACAATCACATCCTCGTGCATGTGCCAACTGGATTTAAAGGTAACTATTTTTTTTATGGTTTTTCTTATCCCACATTTAATCCACCCTTGAAAGTCATCTTGTTTCAAAGTTACCTATATGAGTTATTGAAAAGTGTATCCACTAAGTGTAGATTATTTGGTTTATGGTTTTGTCTCCATCAAGTCTTAGGTTTAAATCTCATGTGGAAGGGGTTGAGGGTGGGAGCCAAATTTGGGATTACACTATTCCAAGAGGTGTCAAAGCTTGACCAAGTCTCACACAATCTAAATATGTTGAGTTCGACCGAGTGTCACTCAATTCTGATGACAACATCCTATTGTTAGGTAGATCATTTTTCTATCCAATATTGGGGTGTTCAAACTTGACTAATGTTGAAATGTGTAACTAGGTCCGGTCTTCATAATGACATGTAATTATGATTTTATGTAATGAGATGTAAAGAAGAAAAATAAAATTATTATTGACTTACTTCATGGGTTTCATGAGTAAGAGATTTTGTTTTTGAGTTAAGACTTCGATTGAGAGTCTTTAGGAATTATTTTTCATCTAGTCATAAAATGTTAGAGTCATTGTCATGTTACACTTTGTATAAAGTCAAAATTGCCTATGTAAAGTATCCTCCAAGACCTTGTCACTCATCCTCTTCAAGTCGACCTACAACGATGGAAGAACATACTAGAAGAAGTCGGCCTAACCTCTGTTGAGAAATCTGAGGGCTGATATATTAATGATTTCTCTATCTTGATAACTGCTTATGAAGTAAATGTGACTTTAGATTTATTTAACCAAGATCTTTTATATGTTAGTGATTATTAACTTCATCAACCAACTATCATGCATGATAAACAAAAGAACAAAAACACAAGATATAGGCAACAGCCAGGGCAAAACCTCTCCAAACCTAAGAGGAAAAACCCACGTAATTATTCTTATGATATCTTCACTTGACAAAATTTCCAAGACCAATACAAGACCCTTCTTACCAATGTGACTCTAAGATCAAGGCTAGATCATATAGCTACTACGATTCTACTGTCCCATGGATCAGATTTGTTGCCATGAATGGATGAACTGGCTTCCTCATTCCTTCTTCTTCGTCCTTCCAGCTTTCCTTGCTCAAGATGGTCCACTAGCCTAGTGGATCTCCTCAATGCTGTCTTGAGACAATGAGATCTGCTTCTTGGAATGGACTTCTTAGAAATCTTAGTTGCAAACCTGAAGATGATACCTTCATTCCACATGTGAATGAGCCTTTTTCTCTTTAAGGTCTTCTTCTTCCTTCCTGTGATTGGAGCTATCTACTAACCCAATAACCAAGCTCTTTAGGCCTAGAACCAACCCTTATGATCCAGATACCTTAAGACTGTAACTCTTCCCTTTTCCAAATTTGCACCTTCATACGTGAGATGGCTTTATGACTCTTCTAGCCCTCCTAAATCCTCATTTCAATGGTCACCCTTCTTCGCATGATCTACCTTTCAAATGGACTCAAGACCAAGCATTTTCATTCACAACGATGGCATATGGAGCGATTCCCTAACCTTGCACGTGTGGTAGGACTTACTGCTGTTAGAACAAACTTCTATGGCTCCTTAATCTCTTCCTTCACTTCACACCCAAAGACAATCTTCTTCACATAAAATGGAGACGGAATAGATCTTGTGATTGTATGTCCGAATAGATGAGAAGATGCCTTTATTTATAATGTTTGAGGGCTGTCCATTAGGGTGACATAACATGCCTCTAAGCCAATGTGAATGTGATATGAACACTCAAATATAAATATATATTTATGCTAAAAATGCATTGCTTCTTCCATATTCGTTTGGAGGGGTTAATTGCTAGCCTTTTGTTCTTGATCTTGAAGGAGTATTGTCACATGATTCTGCCCTTGATCTTGGAGTCATATATTGTACATATTCAAGTGTAAACATTTACATCAATGACACAAAGCTATCACCTAGCCTAGAGCTCATAATGAGAGCTACTAAAACAAATACATTTTTGAGCATGAAACCCATGACTCAAATTCACAAAAATATTTTGCTAGATACAATTTTACATCATTTACATTGGAATGTGTCATTATGAATACTAAACCTAGTTACACTTTCTTCAACACTCCCTCTTATCTAGGGAGGTATTCATACATATGGTCCTTGGTCAATTTTTCAAGTTCACAGAAGAATTCTCATAAGAAGATCGGATTTGCAATCCATCTATTATATCATCGTTTCAACCAACATTGTTGTCATTTAGCAAGGCCTTGACTAACAACTCCATCTCTCACTTAGATCAGAGCATAATGTTGGCAAGACCAATGACTGACACACACATATCATCATTGTCTCTCTTAGGGTCATACCCACCCGAGTGTTCTCCGGGTATTGCCTACTACGACTATTCTCATATTGGGTTCCCAACCCTCAAGAATATCGGTCTTCTTGCCCACTCTTATATTGGATGCCCTACCACATCCTCAAAGTGTGTCGGATGCTAGATGATTCCACAATCCTCCATTCTTTCTTCCAAACTGAAGACAAGAATGTTGTGTCTAACTCTCCCTCTTAACCAGGGATGAGTTCCAAGTTTCTCTCTGCTCAAAAACTTACTCATGTTCCTTTACTCATAGGAATCTTCCAGATCTCCCTCTTAAACAGGGACTCTATCATCAATGTTTTTAGGGTCTTCTAGTTGACTGATGATTCAACACCTTGATGTCGTCAATTTATTCATATGTAGGGTTCAACTATCCATCACTCTCCTTCATCATGTCATTCCTTCTTTCCTGAAAAGCATCCTCCTTGGATCTGCATCTAGGGCTTCCTTCATAGGGCCATCTAGCTCCACCTTTCCTTCAACGGTGATTGCTTTATACCTCTAGGTACATAGTTGTGACATCCTTCATAGCTCTTCTTACCAAGGCCATGCATACATACCCAGACTTATCAAAAAAGTCAGAAACCAAAAATAAATCACATATTACCTTTTTGGTGATGGCCTTTTTCCAGTGACATCTCTTGGTAGATATCAACACCCTGGATACATGTTGACACATCTCCGTAGATATCTATAGTCAATGGTCTTCAACTTTTCAGACTTCTATCCAAGTCTCCATATCTTTCTAGGAGATTTCCTCGTCAAATATTCTCTGGATGTTGACTGCTTCCAACATGGTTGCATATCTCACGATCTCTATCATCCTTACACATTTCATTCTCAGGGGCTTCCAATCAGAGTTCCTTAATTGTAATCAACTACCTCATACTCCATATGAGGACATATTATGTTGATTTCATCTTTAAACCTTTCATAGGAGGAGATCCTTTTTCTCTTGATCATGCTTGATCAATGCTACCTGCAACCATGTGACATGATATTATAATATTAAACAAAATATTCATACCTCATTTTTCTTGAATCATATCATGATTCTTGCAACGAAATTCTTGAGGGATTTTTGACCTGTAATGTAGTTGATAAGTACCATTGACCTCGATTCTTTACAGAGGATATTTTCCTGTATAAATTCTTTAAATATTCGGAGAACCAAGATGTTCCCATCTTAGAATTTCCTACACATAACAATTTCATTTCTACCTAGAATCCTTACATAAAGAACTACAACATACATTAATCATAACCATTAATAGTATTTCCAGATGATTCAACATATGCTCATCCATCAAATGTTCATCAATAGCTCATCCATGGATGTTACCAAATCCATAATCAATTCATTTTTTAAAAGAGTCACTTAAACAACACATAAGAATGTTCATGAATCACAACATGTTATGCTAACTAAGACCTATGAAATAAAATAGGCGGTGATGTTTTAATCATAGTAAATATCTTCAGGCTCCTCCTTCTTCGGCTTCTTTTCATTGTCTTTTGTTTCCTGAGCGACATGATCTGCTTCATATTTCCTCTTTCCATTCTTCTTTCGCTTGGGACAGTCTCTTCAGTAGTGTCCATATTCGTGACATTAAAAGCATTGAATATTTGACATGTCTTTCTTGGGATGTTGATGGTGACTAGATCTCTCAAAATTTATGAACTTCCCTTTTCTTTTAAACCTAGCAGAAAATGCTTGCTCTTTGGATCCAACTGCAATATCTTCCTTGGCCTTTAATCGAGCTTCTTCCACTTTGCATATTTCCCATAGATCATTGAGTGAGGATGCCTCCTTCTTGGCCCATATTCTTGCTGTAAAGTTTCCCCACTCCTCAGGTAATGCATTTAGCACTATCATAGTCATCTCTTGATCAAACATGATTTCTCCTCGTTCATGCAACTGATCTCTTATTTTATAGACCCTCATGAAATATGAAGTTATACCTTCTTATTTGCTGATATTCATTTTGTATAACTCACTCCTCAGAGAGATCCCTTATCCTGCAGTGCTGACAAAGAATAAAGCTATCATTTTGTCATAGATCTCTTTGGCTATTTCAAGCTTGGCTACATAAGGAATCAGAGGAGTCCTTGATAGATTCTATGAGAATCTTTTGAGCTCTCCCTTTGTTCTTGTTATGCTTAGCTAGTTCTTGACTATCAGAAGGAGCAACAATTTTATTTTGTACATAATCAATAACTTCTTATTCTTTCAAAGTGAGATCAATCCTCTTCTTCCAAGCAAGGAAGTTGGCAAATCCAACTAAATTATTTCATTCCTTGTAGGAATACATCCTTTTCAAGATTAGATTTTCTCAAATCAATAAGATACTTACTTGATGTAATGATCCTTGAAACTTGACTTTAGATGGATGCCTTGAAGGAGCTTGAGGAAGCTTGACTACCCTTGACTGCTAGGGAACCTAAGATCTACTTGCCTTATCCTTGAGGACCTGCTGTTCAACTGAAGCAAGAGGATTCTTGATAACTTCCTCTTATAAATCCTTCACTTTGATAGATCTTGAAATTTTAGAATGTGGATCTGAATTCTGAATCTTGCTTTGACTTCAACTTCATCTACCTTGCCTCTTCCTCAATGTTCTTTATCAACCCTTCCTTGATCTGCTACCGACCCTCTGATACCATGTTGAGAAATATGAGGGCTTGATATATTAATGATTTATATATATTGATAATTGCTTGTGAAGTAAATGTGCCTTTAGATTTATTCAACCAAGATCTTTTATATGTTAGTGATTATTAACTTCATGAACTAGCTATCATGCATGATAAACAAAATAACAGTAACACAAGATATAGACAACAACCAGGGCAAAAACATCTCCAAACTTGAGAGGAAAAACCACAATAATTATTCTTATGATATCTTCACTTGACAAAATTTCCAAGACCAATACAAGACCCTTCTTACCAATATGACTCCAAGATCAAGGCTAGATCATACTGCTAACTGCAATCCTGCTGTCCCATAGATTAAATCTGCTTCCATGAAAGGATGAACTGGCTTCCCCCTTCCTTCTTCTTCATCCTTCAAGCTTTCCTTGCTCAAGATGGTCCACTAGCCTAGTGTATCTCCTCAATGCTGTCTTGAGACGATGAGATATGCTTCCTAGAATGGAATGCTCAAAAATCTTAGTTGCAAACCTAAAGATGTTACCTTCCTTCCACATGTGAATTAGCCTTTTTCTCTCTAAGGTCTTCTTCTTCCTCGCTATGCTTGGAGCTATCTTCTAGCCCAATGACCAAGATCTTTAGGCCTAGAACCAACCCTTATCATCAAGAGACCTTAAGATTGTGACTCTTCCCTAATCCAGATCTGGACCTTCGTACGTGAGAGGGGCTTCAATGGTCACCCTTCTTCACATGGATCTACCTTTCAAATGAACTCAAGACCGATAATTTTCCTTCACAATGATGGCATATGGAGTGATGACCTAACCTCGCATGGGTGGCAGGACTTACTACTGTTAGAATAGACTTCTGTGGCTCCTTAATCTCTTCCTTCACTTTGCACCCAAAGACAGTCTTCTTCGCATAAAATGTAGACGGAATAGATCTTGTGATTGTATGTACGAATAGATGAGAAGAGGCCATGCCTTTAAGCCGACGTGAGTGTGATATGAACACTCAAATATAAATATATATTTATGCCGAAAATACATTGCTTCTTCCATATTCGTTTGGAGGGGTTAATTTCTAGCCTTTTGTTCTTGATCTTGAAGGAGTCTTGTCACATGATTCTGCCCTTGATCTTGGAGTCATACATTGTACATTTTCAAGTGTAAACATTTACATCAATGACACAAACCTATCACCTAGCCTAGAGCTCATAATAAGAGCTACTAAATCAAATACATTTTTGAGCATGAAACCCATGACTCAAATTCACAAAAATATTTTGCTAGATACAATTTTACATCATTTACATTGGAATGTGTCATTATGAAGACCGAACCTAGTTACACTTTCTTCAAAAACCTCTAGTGACCATGTCAGCCTAAAGGACATGAGGAGAGGTGTATATATAGCCACACTCAACCTCACTTGAACACAAGTAACTCGACTTGCATTTGATCAAGAGAACTGTGAAGGAGGAGCAATGAAAGAGGATTCTTATGCGACAACGAAAATTTTTCTTTTGGGGCATCAAAATAGATTCTTCTTGGGAAAACGAAGAAAGGCTCTTCTAGATCAACGGAGGATATATTATTCTGGGACAACAAAGAAGGTATTTTTTTGGGCAAGCGAAGGATAGGTTTCTTCTAGGCTAGCAAAGGAGAGTTTTCTTCTAGGGCAGCAAATAAAGGCTTCTTCTTGGTGACCAAGATAGAGATCTAGAGACCGAGTTTCTCTAGAGAATATCAGTGAAATCCTGGAGACCGAGATTCTCTAGAGGAAGCCGAGAAGGAGAAGTGTGAAGAATAGAGACCGAGTTTCTCTAGAAGGAGCCGAGGAAAGCAGTTCGAGATCAAGAAGAAAGTCGAGGAAGGGAAGAGGCAGAGCATCAAGGTTAGTGACAAGGTTCTTTGGAGGATATTAGAGTCAAGAGTCTGTGTCATGGTCTTGGTACTCATCAATTGAAGATCTAGAAGAAGAATTTTGATTGGGTTTTCCTCTCAAGAGGTGAGAGGTTTTGGACCTGGCTGAAGAAGTAAAAAATAGTTGGGTGACAAACCCAATGAAGCTACTAAGCTCATCAAGTTCCTCAAATCTAAAAAAAAAATAGGAATTAGAAGAGCTAGAGATTGAAGATAGAACATAAACTATACTAAAGGTCAAAAAGGTGCTGACAAAGAGAAATTTGATGAGGCATCTTGAAGAAAAGTGTTAGATTCTGGACATTGGTGTACAAAGGTTCTTCAACAAGCTGGAAGCCCTCTACAAAAAAGGACTTCCTAATTTATTAGTAATAAATGATAAGATCAATACGTGGTCCAATTATAGTGAGAAATTGATGACCAAGGCTAGAGACAGTTCTAAATTTACAGGAGGAAGAATTAGCATGACAGGAAAAGCATTCTTGGAAGCGTTGGCATATGATCTGGACATTCAATATGAAATTAAACACATCTTCATTTCCAAACCAACATTTGAAAAATACACTGAAGTGGACAAGGTTTACAGAAAGTTACTGAAGACAACTATCCCTAGTGAGTAGTGCTGGGATAAATTATGCGAATTACTGGAGTAAGCAAAGGATTTGGTTGTACAACTCAGCATCAACAACACAACAGGATTCGAAGGACTAGACAATCAACAGTTCCACAAATTTAGTGCCAACACTTCTGACAATTCAAATTTTCCTAAATTTTTGTAATATGTTACATCTATTCAGTTTAGGAATTCCTAAATCCATCCTAGTCATTTTCGACAGGATTTTTTGTAAATATCTTTTAAATACTTTTCTTTTTGAAGTATCAAGAGTTGATTTCTACGTTGATTTTTGCATTCCAAAAAGCTATTGTACTATTTTCATTTGATGAGATGATCAATAATAAAAATGACATTCTTCATAGGATTCATGTGTTGGACTATTTGGTGAAGTGCTTCTCTCACTGTCTATGTGTTTATTCCTTTGTTTCCATGTTTATGTTTTCTTAAATCTGAATTATTTTACAGAAAGTTGATGAACATAATTTGTTGAAAAATACACTCTGATTCTGGCTATGGATAATTTAAATGTTTTTTTTGATATCATGTTAAGGAATTCTTAATTGCTCTTTAACTTCAATTGAACTTATATATTTTCTTCTATCACACTTCATTTAAACATAAAGGATCCAATTAGTTTAGCTACCTTTCCCTATGAAACTCCTTTGAAAATCTAAATCAAATCCATGTTAAGCTGTAGACTCCATAGCCCAATGGAAATTTATGGCATTTAATCAACCAATCAATTTTAAAATCGATCTCCAAACCCTCATAACTAGCCTAATATTATTCAGAAGAACATAGCTAAATCAGACAGAGAGATCCCTCTCTAGAGTTGGAAGGGCTATATTTCCAACTCACAAAGTGGTTTTGTGATTACATCTATGTTTTCTTTCACAACCTCAGAAATTATAGAGCGTTAACATTCTAGCGACCATACTGGGGACGTTTAATCCTTCATTTAATTTTTACAAAATTAACTTCCCTAGTTCATAAAACTTTATCTAAGGAATAACAATGATTCAAATTTTAGAAATAAAGTATTAGAGTTTGTTTTTCACATTTATGATCTGGCTCCGAAAAGAATTTACACCAAATCTCATCCTGATCCAAAACATCCCGAAATTTTAGATGATCCTGCAAAGTTAGTAAAGAAAAGAAGTTTAGCTAAAATTCAAGGAAGTAATAGTTCCCTTTCTAGGGAAAATTGCCTTCTAGAAAAGTTTGTTACCATACAAGATCTTCAGTTTGACTCACCATTTGAACACCGTCTATTTAGGACCAAATCTGAAAGTTTTTTCGATCAAATAGTAACTGATAAATATGTTCTCTAGCCTTGCAAATCTATAGAACCATCTATTGAACCTGATTTTGATCAGCAAGCCCTCTAGAACTTTGACAGATTACAGGATCTTGTATCAACACTTGATCAAGTTGTACATCAAGCCTATATTCAACAATATGTTGAACTTTTTTCCCTCACTATTGCAACATCATCTCATTCTTCCAAATCAGTTCATCCTACATCAATAGGCCCTACCCTTCTGTAATCTCTACTACTTCTCTAGTAGTATCACAGATAGTAACCCAACCTATCCCAACAAATCCTATATCTATCCCTCCCATAAGATCACACATTATTCAACCCAACATGGCTGCTCGTTATACTCCCTAAGTTTCACTTGCCCAGTTGCATCCTATGCCCCAATATTATCAAACCATAATTCCTCAATTTGATGCCACTAGTGTTATCAATGCACAACAACATATAGATAAAATGAACAATTTCTTTGATCTTCAGGAAGTGGAAGAAAGTGACATAAAGATGAGACTTTTTGCCCAGAGTTTGGGTGGAGAAGTAAGAAAATGGTTTAAAAATTTAGCAGCAGCTAGCATAGTTGACCTTGCTACCTTTCATCAGTCTTTCCTAAGTAGGTGGGAAACCAAAAAGAATCCTCTTCAGATCTTGAATGAATATAAAAACCTAAAGAGAGGACCTAATGAGATTGTGGAAGAATATTGTGATAGGTTTAATAAAGTTTATAATGCAATCCCACATGCTATTAAACCTCCCTCGAGCTTGGCCCTTATACATTTCCCTGAAGGATTTGATGTTGATATGACATATCAGCTAAGAGAAAGAGACCCTACTACCTTAGAGGAAATGCAAGCTAATGCCCTTAAAGTCGAGGCTAATTTATTAGCCAAAAAAGAAAAACTAAAAACTGAAAGAAGGGTTACCATCAAAGAGGAACCTTCCTCTTCTTCTCCATCTAATTATAAAATAGATAGTCTGCTTAGAACTATGGAGAAAATGATGGATAGAATAAGCATAACTGATAGGGCTCCTCCTAGAGAAAACCAAACTACTCCCCAAATCAGAAATCCAAATTTTAGAAGAAACCAACCCTAGATCAAACAAAGAGACCCAAAAGGTCCAGATCAACAGGTAAGACCTCCTTTTCAAGAGAACTATACAGATGAGGAGGGAGAAATAGTTGAAGACATGAACGATTCTCAAATCAATTTAATGGGAGTAAATGACAATGATTCTACATTTCTTACTCAAGAAGAACAAGACCTCTTTCTACTATCCCATGATGAAACAAATCTTGAGGAATCAAAAGAGTATAAGAAAGGTTTTGAAAATGCAATTATGGAAGTCCACAAGCAATATAATCAGAGGAGTAGGAAAACACCTGATACTCCAACTAAAAAGCGAGCCGATACACCTGCTAAGAAAAAAAAATGAGATTCTTGCTAGAAAGAATACTGAGGTTCCAACCCAAAAAAGACCTGATACTATAGTCAAACCAACTCAAACAAATGATCCCTCCACTAGCCAACAAAGAGACATCTCCCAAAAGGTCTTGGCTGAAAAAATAGAGGCTATCAATTTAAACAAAACTCAAACATCGTTCAGTATATAACATGAATTGGAAAAGCTCAAAATTAAGGATTTGTGTGTCAACTTAGTGCAAATACCATCCAAGAGCATGGTAATAGATATAATTGTTTCTAACATACCCCCTAAATATGGCATGCTACTATCTTGTTCATGGGGAGCTAAACTCAAGGGAACCCTCCAAATGGATATGACCTATGCTACAATTCTAGTATTTGGTCAGAATATGAGACTATATAGGGAAAAAATCATGAAATTCATGGTTACTACTCAGGATAAACCTCATAATTATCCCTTATATTCAGTCCATTTAGACCTTGATTCTTTTATTTTGTATAATGATGGAAATATACAAGAACAACTTCCCAATAAAAACACTGAGTTATGTCAGACTGAGGAATGCCAAACAGATATCAGGGAACATGATGAACCAAATGAACCTTTGTGGAATTTAAGTTTTGATGGAGATGTTAGTAAAGAAGGATCAGGGGCAGGCATATGGGTTTCAAATTCACAAACTAATTATGTAGAAGGCCATTCATACAAATTAAATTTCAAATGTTCCAACAACATAGCCAAGTATGAAGCCTTAATTTTAGGGTTATGTTGACGGTGCTGGACCCACCAACATGTCAAGAGATCTCCCTGGTAGAAGTCCCAATTAGACCTCAGACCATTTGGTGTAGGAGTCCCAATAGTGGGTTGTACGGTAATGCCTTGAGTGCGATTTCTCACATAGGCAAGTAGGATAATTTTGCTGGTAGCAAAGGTGTGACATATGCAGTGAGCCAAGGAAGGTGCATGAGAGGTTCTAACATACGGGGATTGAGATGAGTGCACCCCTTGGAAACCTGTGATAGCACAAAGTTAAGAAGGGAAAACACGAGAAAATATGCATCACAACATGGAAGGCAAGTTAGCTAGCAATCCAAAGTGATGGTTAAACCAACAACACATTTCATAAAGATTCATACATACATACACAGAAATAGCTATACATGCATGCGTAAGAAAACAAATACATATATCATTTAGAGTAAACAGATAGCTGAAATACAATACAACATATGCATGAAATGTGCTAGCTCTTGTTATATTAAGAAGTGTAAGTTCCAGTCATACAATACATCCATGTCCAACCACTAGTTTCGACAGCGGAACGTTACAGCCACAACTACCTGCTCCTCCAAAGAGATGTACTAGCTCTGCGTGGTGGAGAAGACAAGGCTCATTATAATACTGTCCAAGCTCTCTCTAAGATAGTCCTATTGGAAGCTTCGCTGACCAAAAGCCCATACAATGAGTTATGAGGGAATATTTATAGCAAAGAGTGGAGTGACCCTTGACATTCCCCTTTGTGACAGTTCATCTACCCTCTTGACTCTTCATCTACTCTATGACCGTTACATCCAACTATCGACACTTGAACTTACACTTGACAAGATGCTACATTACGATGCACATGTACCCAAGTGAGACAAAAAATGGTTCGAGCAAGCCATGCTAGACATCACTATGAGTTGGAAAACTGTTGGAAGACCAACTCTTTGACATCTTCATTGTGATTGACAGTAGCGAACTGATGCCAAGATTAGTAGTTCGCGATGGTGTCCTTGTGCTCCAAGGTGACATCTTTCCGGAACCTGACTCTTGCCTCCATAGCATCTGGGTACACTACTCGGGCTCCTCTTTCCAACTCGTTTGAAAGCATGAGCATCATTGTCTTCAATGCGACCGGACCAACAACATACTTGTGCATGATGTCTGTACTGATGGGCAAGTCTGGGCTGGTGGCAATGTGCATCAAATTGTCAAAGTACAAATCAAGCTCTAGTCGGACCTGTGCCTTTGTATTCGCTTGGGTGAGAGTCCCAATAGATGGGATCACATGTGCGCACACCACAACATCCATACTCTTGAATACACGTGCATGGGAAAACTGTAGATTAGTGATGAGCTGCGGGATCTCAACGTAGTTCCGAATCTGACTCCGGATGCGTGCTCTCAGCTCAACCGCTTTGGGCTTCATCATCTTAGGCAAGTGAAGCGGGGATCCCTTGTATCTCATCATCCATGTTTGCATGTAATCAATAATGACATGCACATTTGACAAGATACCTACTCTTCTAGCACATCGCTATTGCCATCTGTTGAGATGGATGACTACCTTCTGCACAGTACCAAACTTGGAATACAACGCTTGCATAATTGTGTCAAGGGACAATACTTCATCTAGTATTGCCTTCTTCAGTTCATCTCAGGCAGACGCTGTCACCAACTCCCCTCCTTGCTTGGCTGTCTGTAGTTCTTTAGCCATTCGCTCATTCTTAGTTATCAAAATGCGAACACTTGAGCTAGTGGCTTCGGCATATGCTCTGGTAGCATCAGCCAAGGCTACTGGACGTTTGCGCACGTCAGACACAATCACTCATTCCTCATACTGTGCAGGAGATGTATGATCTTCCAGAGTTGACACTCTGCGGGATTGCACAACTCTATGTTGAGACTCATCGAATGAGATGCTATGCATCTCTCCTTCCGGCTAATCTATAAGGATCTCAGTGTCTCCTTGGTCACTTGGGACTTGCTCATGTTCTGGATGTGGTGAAGCTAGTGGGTTGACCTCTTGGTGGTGAGGCATGAGGTTGATGTCCTGCTCTAACTCCTACTGCTCCATGTCCATATCCATCCGTTCAAGCGCTCGCTCTATCTCCTGAGTGAAGTCCTGCTCCTGCGATGGTTCACCCTGTTCGCCTGATGCTAGCTGTTCTAATGAGTCCACTACCTGTACAGGCATTTTTTCATCCGTCTACACATGTTGCATCCCCTGTTGTACCTGTTGCTACTGCACTTCCCTCTCCTGTTTGCGCAGCTCTTGTTCCTTTCGTAGTTGCTCCTTCAACTCATGCAACTCCTTCTCTGTTTCCTCCATTCTCTGTTTCTCCCTCTGCCTTTGCGCGATTCGCTTATCGCGTTGTTGCCTCTTCGCCTCTATAGCCATAGCTGCTTTCTCTACAAGTGGATTTTCTCGGAACTTGCAACTTTTCTCTTCCTCCATGCGATCAACAATCTTCCTCTTTCCCTTGTCGCGCACTGGTATGTTCACCTCTACTGCTGCTGCTGCTTCTGGTGCTCTTCGGGATTTTACTTCGCGTTGCTTCACTAGCCACTCCACAAATGAAACCGACCTATTCATTGGGTCTAGAGGAGCTGTAGCAATATCTCCATGGGTCCTCCTCCGCCCAATGAAATGCCCCGTGGATCCAGTTGAACTGTACTCTCGTGTAGTGATCTTTCACAAGACAATGTGGGTCATACAGATTGTAACTTTGAAGGTCGAATGGATACTTCTTCATCATCTTTGCTTCAACATCTGCATGCTTGAAACTTCGGATCTCATATAACCCAATGCGTAGCGGAAAAGTGGGACAAGGTGCCTTCCTCTTTCGGTGCAACCTAGATGTCAATCCTGTCAAGATGTGATATGTTACTTCCTGCAGACGAGCATGTCCAAGGAAAACTTCAGTAGAACATGTAGAGGCTTCTCTGCAATGTACATTCATATGAAGGTGTCGGATGGTGAGGAATACCAATCAGCTATGTCTATTAGTGCTCCATTATTGCCATCGACATGTAGGGTGGATCCTGTTCAAATATCATCTTGTAAACAGGTGACAAAATGATCGGAAAACCACGTGATAACTCCTATGAAGTTGCATTTGGACAACATCTTACAATAAGTATTCACAACATTCTCCGCCGGTGACCATGCCCACTTCAAGCCCAGGAACTCCTGTCAGGCACAAACTGCATCCAAGATGTAGGCGGACATGTAGATTTCTGCTTGCATACCTTTGGGCGGTTGTTGAGCCCTCGTTACCTGTTCCTTCAGCTAATGAGCCAACATACTGGACCAGTGGCATGGTTTTCCCTCTCTAGCCAGTTGGTCCAACGTGATCACCCAACTCTGTGGGAAGGTTTCCATGCTTTCTTTGCCATACAGTCGACATGCAAAGATGACCAAGTATTAATACACCTTCCGCAGTATCTTCGTCTTGTAGATCTGGTTGGGTGTCATCCTAAATCTAGTTGGCTCATTTACCCAGTTCTTTAGAATGTCTCTGGAGTTGGCATTGTTACTGGGTAAGCTGAAGGGAATATCCATGATAGTCACGGGCTCGGACATCTGATACATCTCATCATAATCCTCTGCCCTAAAGGTTGTAATCTTCATCCTGCTGACACTACTCAAGGTCATTGTCTAGGGATCAGTGTGCGAGAAGATCCATTGTATCGTGTCCGCACATGGGAACACGAGGTATCTGCATGCAATCCGGTACAATCGGGACTTGTGGATGTTCACGTATACCTAGTGGTCGTCGAGGTCTTCCCCAAATGTGCCTGTAAATGCATTAATGACCTCTTGCCATTTCAGCTTGATGTCCTTGTCTAGAAACAAATTGGTATCTTCATAGATCGGTAGACTTGCGAATACTCGCTCAACCGCTGCTCCAGTTGCACTTCCATCAGTGTCCTTTGGTCCTGCTCTCTTGGTGGCCACTGATCCTGAATTATTAAGAGGCGGACGAACACCTGCTAGATATGGAGACAAAGTGATATGCATGGCAAGAAATATGTCAGCAAAAACCAAAGCAAGTTGGAGGAACAACATAACACATACCTGGGGAAAGACTGGCAGGGATTGCGCAATTTCTTCTGGGACGCTGAGGGAATGGCTGTCAAAACTACGCAAAAGGTAGTCTGGGATATCTGGGAGGCATGACTGGTTGCTGGGATTGTGAAATACGCAATCCAGGCTGACTACTGACTGCTGGAATTGCATAATGCACAATTTCAGCTGGCAATGGCTGTAGGCTCAGTGACAACATTGCACAATTTTCTGGGCCAGCAGTCACTGTCCCTCAGAATTGCGCAAAGCAAGCCCGGGGAACAACTGCTGGGAAGAAATGCGCATTGCCTGAGGGGAATACAGAGCCTTCCCTCTTAGGTTTGCGCAATGCTATCTTAGTGAGGCAGAGTTCGGGCAAAGGCTACCTAGACCCGCCAGCGGGCAACTGAAAGAAAATGTGAAAGTGAATGCATGGAGATACTAAGTGTAGGTAGAAGAAAATGATCGTGCATGCAAACAGTGAATAAAATATTCAGAAAATAGAACATCATGCATGTGGGTGGAGCGATTCGCTGAATCAACGACTGTTCGTGCAAAACAGTTTCATGCATGCGACAACAGTGAGATAGCAACAAAAACTGAAATGGTTCTAGTACAAGCTAGTATGCATCTAAACAACAACAAGCATTCAAAGAAATCAAGCAAACAACACTCATACAAGCGAAAACACAAAAAGATACAAAAATGTTGTAAAAGACAAGTTGAGACCACTTACCCGTGAATAGTTGAGTTGGATGTGTTGAAGAGTCCTAGATGTGTTGTGGGATGTTAGAGCTCCAATATCGATGTGAAGAAATGAGCTCTGAAGCATCGAATAAATAAGTTTGAAGCTCATGATGCGCATGCCACAAATTTAGGAAAAAGCGACACTTGGAGGAAAGATTCTAAAATGATCTTTGCATGTAACCTCCAGCTGCTAAAAGTAGCTCCCTAAATCATGGGATTCCTTTGCATGCTGCATTTTTCTATTCCGGGAAAAAGCAATTCATGGATGCAAGTCAAGTTTCCTTGGTCCCAGGTGGAACTGGTCAAACCAACTGCACATGCAAGAGCCTGCTCCACTACTGGGAGAAAATGTGCATTTGGAAGGGAGCTAGGCTGACTACCCAGGAGATTTGCACAATTTTTGGGTAAAGCAGCTCTACTGGGAGGAATTGTGCAATTTTATGGATAAAGCTTGACTATTAGAATTGCGCAATTCTGGTGCCCAGCAGGTTGCCAGACTGAATTGCAAAATTTCTAAAGGGAAGGCTGGTTGCCCTCCAGAATTGCGTAATTTCTTGAGGGAGCTTCTCAGCCTGCAGCTGGACCAAGTCTGGAGAAACATCCTGTGAGGGGAATGCATCAAGCTTTGATAGACAAGCTACCTTTTTGCAAGAAAATAACTAAATCTTGTGTACTTGACGAAGTAAGACATGCTGCTGTGATAGGTTGGTAGGGAGGCTCCAAAACGAAGCTAAGGCAAAATTTTGGAGGGTGGTTGTAGCCACTACAACACTTGGCAACACACTGGTAGAATTCCAGCTCTCTGAATGGACCTTGTTCGTGAAAAACAAGTCTAACACCTCCAGAAGTATTGTTCAGTTCTTAGTTCGTATTGGTTTTACACTAGCTTGATTGTAAGATGTAGCATCTGCCACGTTCTTGGTCGACTGACACAAATTCCAAGCCAAGGCAACACAGTTGTTTTGATTGGAGTTGAGGGGTATATTGGTGCACAAGCAATATAATCATCAGAGTCTTAGTTTCATCTTTGGTGTTGCTTCGTTGCCAACAGGCCTGGACTGTACCCCGGCGGAGTCACATAGGAACACAAGCATCGCTCCGCCACGAGTGAGACTGGTCAGTACTCCAGCAGAGTTATTTTCATCACTTCTCTGCATAGGAAGCCTTTCTCTTCCTTCGCCTTATTCATTTTTCATTTTTCACTTTTCATTTTTTTTATAACTATGCATAACACTTATTCATTTCAGAGGCGGAAGAGGGATCTCGAATTATTGAGAGAAGAAGAGGTTGTTCCTTCAGAGAAGTAGTTTATTATATACCTCTGACGTGATTTTTAAGGTTTTCCCCCCTCACCTTAGTCTACTTGACTGGGCTGAAAAGGGTTAACCCAAAAAAACCAACTAGAGTAGGTGACACTAGTTAGTGCGCACGCATTGTGTTTTCACCAAGGTTCGCTTTGAACGGTACGTATTTTCCTTCGACGTATCATGGACTAAAGGTAACAAGTTCATCATACAGAGGCAAGATGACAGATAACCAAGTAGTGATAATAGTAAAAGGCCTCTTGTACTTTACCCAACTTGTCTCAAGAGTCACACATGGTTTCATGCGAAACTAAACTACAAACAAAACAAGCAAACAAACAACAAAGAAAAGCAGAAGCGGAAGCAAATGTGAAATCAAAGTAAGAAATCAAGCAAGCAAGCAAACAAGTGAAGCAAGTAAGCAAACAAGCATGCAAGAAAACAAATGAAAGCAAAACTACTCCTACTCCTAAGCTAACAGTGCATGGGCCCAATCACGTGAAGTGATATTTCCAATGCAACCACCGGGGTATTGGGTTGCCCATGTTGGTGAAGTCTTGGTCCATGAGCAATCCGGTTGTGTGGACCAGCAAGTAAGAAAGATATGATAATGAAGACAAACACACTTCATGTTTAAAAGTGTCCACGGGACATAAGTGAGTGCAAGTACATGACATGTGATCCGTGGACTTGTCACAATGCCGTGCGACACTGCATGCAGCTTCGAAGCATACACATGCTCTTGAATGTGACATGCAAGCAAACAAAAGAAAAAAAGACAACTTGCGTCGTGCACACGTGCTTGCAATGTAAGATTCATCCAATGCATGAGTGATGGGATCGTGCAGTTCGAGTGGAGGAAGCATGATATGTGTGTGAGGTTGATCTTCAATGCATACAGATGAGTGATGAGGAGCCTCGGGTGATTGAACAATTTCTTGATCGGAAGTGAAACCAACCTTAGGATAGCGAGGCCCTGACATAACCATCAGCTCAGGCTGAAGTGCCTCCACAGTCTTGGGTGTTTCGATTTGATCATCAGATAGATCATAATAAACAAGTGGCTTCGAAAAATCGACTGCAATAAAATCATGATCGTGATCGAATATGGGAGTAAATGGATCACGACAACCATGATCAGAAAAATCAATGTTTTCATCGACATCCTCATGATCTGATGAATCAAACCGAGGGGTAGATGAGAAGCGAACAAATTCATCCTCTGTGTTTTCGGGAAAGGCAGATGAAATATCAAGTGGATTTTCAATGAATAACTTATCCCCTCCGTTGTCAGGTGATGGAATGACATCTGTTGTGTCCTGCTAGTGATCAACAATGGGTACATCCATAGATGAAGATGCACATGCGAACTCATGGATGGAAGGTTCAATAAATATGTCAGGGAAGAATGGAGGAGGCTCAGACGGAATGGAGCCATCCTTCGCCAAGTGTTGGTGCTCAAGCTCCCAGTCATACTCTTCATGAATGACAACGCATGTTGGTTGCGCAACACCAACTTCGTCAATGGCTTGTTCCTCGTTCACAAGAAGTGTAGAGTCCGAAATGGAAGAACAAAAGACGATATCATCCAGAGGATTAGCTGAGTACGAAGACGGAGGTTGTGGAACAAAATGCATATGACAATACATGGACTCACAACCAAATTTGCACAAAAATTAAGCAAGTGATGTTGGGAGGATGTGACACCTGAACAGATGTGTGAGCATGATCACCCACATCACTCTGCAATGGCAGTGTTGTTTGATGAGGGGATGACGGAAATCATTTGTGAAAGTGATCGCATCCATCTATGATTATGCAGCTCCATCACTGAAGAATATTGAGCAAGGCTTGATTTCAAACTTCTTCTTGGGACGAGCAGATTTCTTAACACAGTACTCGAATCGGTCCAAAAGATAGAAAAATTTCATCTCGCTCTTCGGAGCTTGAAACTGCAACTCACGGAAGTGCTGCCAAAAATCCATAAGCGATTCATGTGGAGCCTTCCGTTGTTGTAGCAATTTTTGGTCAAGATGCTCTAGATCAAAATGATATAAAGTGTCTTCAATGAGATCACAAAAGTACTCAAGTGAGTGCACGCTGTCAGCCAGCAGGCTGCACAACCATCGATGTGGAGATTCACAAAGTGTGTATGCAAGCAACAAACTGGCTTGTTCGTCAGAACATCCATCTTCCTCATGAAGCATGGAAAGAAAGTCATGCAAAAACTCAGGCCAGGCCACTTCGCCTTCACCATCATACGTGTAAGTGGACAAGTGATCGAAAAACTCCCTCATGATGGTAACAAATTCAGAATTCGAAAAACATCGTGGAGGGAGAAGAGTGCAAGAATCCATGATAAATATGCAAAGGTTCAAAACATGATAAGAGGACACAACTTGTCATCTGGACCTCCTTTTAGCACCGGAAGTGTTGACGGTTCTAGAACCGCCAACATGTTAAGGGATCTCCCAGGCAAGAAGTCCCAATTAGACCTCAAGTAGTTTGGTGTAGGGGTCCCAACAGTGGGTCATACGATAATGCCTTGACCGCGACTTCGCACAGAGGCAAGTAGGATGACTCTATTGGTAGCAAAGGTGTGACATATGTAGTGAGCCAAGGAAGGTGCATGAGAGGTTCTAACACACAGGGGTTGAGATGAGTGCACCCCTTGGAAACCTATGATAGCATGTAGTTAAGAAGGGAACACACAAGAAAAGATGCATCACAACATGGAAGGCGAGTTAGCTAGCAATCCAAAGTGATGGTTAAACCAACAACACATTTCATAAAGATTCATACATACATACACAGAAATAACTATACATGCATGAGTAAGCAAACAAAGACATATATCATTTAGAGTAAATAGATACCTGAAATACAATACAACATATGCATGAAATGTGCTAGCTCTTGTTATATTAAGAAGTGTAAGTTCCAATCATACAATACATCCATGTCCAACCACTAGTTCTGACAGTGGAATGTTACAACCACAACCGCCTGCTCCTCCAAAGAGATGTACTAGCTCTGCGCAGTGGAGAAGCCAAGGCTCATTACAATACTGTCCAAGCTCTCTCTAAGATAGTCCTATCAGAAGCTTGGCTAACCAAAAGCCCATACAATGAGTTATGAGGGACTATTTATAGTAAAGGGTGGGGTGACCCTTGACATTCCCCTTTGTGACAGTTCATCTATCCTCATGACTCTTCATCTACTCTATGACTGTTACATCCAACTATCGACACTTGAACTTACACTTGACAAGATGTTACATTACAATGCACATGTACCCATGTGAGACAAAAAATGGCTTGAGCAAGCCATGCTAGACATCACTATGACTCAGACAACTATTGGAAGACCAACTCTTCGACATCTTCATTGTGATTGACAGTAGCGAATTGATGCCAAGATCAGTAGTTCGCGATGGTGTCCTTGTGCTCCAAGGTGACATCTTTCTGGATCCTGACTCTTGCCTCCATAGCATATGGGTACACTACTCGGGCTCCTATGTCCAACTCGTTTGAAAGCATGTGCATCATTGTCTTCAATGCGGCCAAACCAACAACATACTTGTGCATGATATCTACACTAATGGGCAAGTCTGGGTTGGTGGCAATGCACATCAACTTGTCAAAGTACGAGTCAAGCTCTAGTCAGACCTATACCTTTGTCTTCACCTGGGTGAGAGTCCCAATAGATGGGATCTCATGTACACGCACCACAACATCCATACTCTTGAATACATGTGCATGGGAAGCCTGTAGACTAGTGATGAGCTGTGGGAGCTCTTCGTAATTCTGAATCTGACTCCGGATGCGTGCCTTCAGCTCGACTGCTCTAAGCTTCATCATCTTAGGCAAGTGAAGCGGGGCTCCCTTGTATCTCATCGTCCATGTTTTCATGTAATCAACAATAACATGCACGTTTGACAAGATACATGCTCTTCTAACACATCGCTGCTGCCATCCATTGAGATGGACGACTGCCTTATGCACGGTACCAAACTTGGAATACAACGCTCGCATAACTGTGTCAAGGGACAATACTTCATCTAGTATTGCCTTCTTCAGTTCAGCTTGGGCGGATGCTATCACCAACTCCCCTCCTTGCTTGGTCGTTTGTAGTTCTTTAGCCATTCGCTCATTCTCAACTATCAGAAAGCAAACACTTGAGCTAGTGGCTTCGACATATGCTCTGGTAGCATTGGCCAAGGCTGCTGGATGTTTGCACACGTCAGAAATGATCACTCATTCCTCATACTGTGCAAGAGATGTATGATCTTCTAAAGTTGACACTCTGCAGGATTGCACAACTCTATGTTGAGACTCGTCAAATGAGATGTTGTGCAACTCTCCTTCCGGCTGATCTCTAAGGATCTCAGTGTCTCCTTCGTCACTTGGGACTTTCTCATCTTCTGGATGTGATGAAGCTAGTGGGTTGACCACTTGGTGGTGAGGCATGAGGTCGATGTCTTGCTCTAACTCCTGCTGCTCCATGTCCGTATCCATCCGTTCAAGTGATCGCTCTATCTCCTGAGCAAAGTCTTGCTCCTGCGATGGTTCACCCTGTTCGCCTGATGCCAGCTATTCTAATGAGTCCACTACTTGTACGAGATCTATTTCATCCATCTGCACATGTTGCGCCCCCATACTATACCTATTGCTGTTGAGCTTCCCTCTCTTGATTTCACAACTCTTGTTCCTTTCGAAGTTGCTCCTTCAACTCATGCAACTCCTTCTCTGTTTCCTCCATTCTCCGTTTCTCCCTCTGCCTTTGCACGATTCACTTATCGTGCTATTGCCTCTTCGCCTCTATAAACATAACTTCTTTCTCTACAAGTGGATATGCTCGTAACTTGCAGCTTTGCTCTTCCTCCATGTGATTGACAATCTTCCTCTTGCCCTTGTCGTGCACTGGTATGTTCACCTCTACTGTTGCTGCTGCTTCTGGTGCTTTCTGGGATGCTGCTTCACTAACCACTCTACAAGGAAGCCGACCTGTTCATTGGCTCTGGAAGATTTGTAGCAATATCTCCATGGGTCCTCCTCCGCCCAATGAAATGCTCTGTGGATGGGAACACGGGGTATCTGCATGCAATTTGATACAAGCTAGACTTGAGGATGTTCACATATACCTGGCGGTCTTCGAGTTCTTCCCCAAATGTGCTTGTAAATGCATCATTGACCTCTTGCCATTTCAACTTGATGTCCTTGTCTAGAAACAACTTGGTATCTTCATAGATCAGTAGACTTGTGGACACTCACTAAATCCCTACTCTAGTTGCACTTCCATTAATTTCCTTTGATCCTACTCTCTTGGAGGGCATTGATCCTGAGCTGTTAAGAGGCGGATGAACACCTTCTAGATCTGGAGACAAAGTGACATGCATGGAAAGAAATCTGTCAGCGAAAACCAAAGCAAGTTGGAGGAATGATATAACACATGCCTGGGGAAACACTGGCAGGGATTGCGCAATTTCTTCTGGGAGGCTGAGTGACTGGTTGCCAGAACTACGCAAAATGCAGTCTGGGCTGTCTCGGAGGCATGACTAGCTGCCGGGATTGCACAATGCACAATCCAAGCTGACTGTTGACTGCTGGAATTGTGCAATGCGCAATTTCAGCTAGCAATGGCTGCAATCTCAGTGAATGCATTGCGCAATTTTCTGAGCCAGTAGTCATTGTCCCTCAGAATTGTGCAAAGCAGGCCTGGGGAACAACTGCTCGGAAGAAATGCGCATTTCTTGAGGGGAAGACAGAGCCTTCCCTCTCAGGTTTTCACAATGTTGTCTTGGTGAGGTAGAGTCCGGGCCAAGGCTGCCCAGACCCACCGACGAGCAACTGAAAGCATATGTTAAAGTGAATGCATGGCGATACTGAGTGTAGGCAAAAGTAAATGATCGTGCATGAAAATAGTGAATGGAAGATTTAGAAAAAAAAACAACATGCATGTGGGTGAAGTGAGTTGCCGAATCGACGACCGTTCGTGAAAAACAATTTCGTGTATGCGATATCAGTGAGATAGCAACAAGCTAGTATGCATGTAAATGACAACAAGCATTCAAAGAAATCAAGAAAACAACACTCATACAAGCAAAAACAAAAAAAGCAACAGAAATGTTGTAAAAGACAAGTTGAGACCACTTACCCGTGAATAGATGAGCTGGATGTGTCGAAGAGTCCTGGATGTGCTGTGGGATGTCAGAGCTCCAAGATCGATGTGAAGAAATGAGCTCTGAAGCATCAAATAAATAAGTTTGAAGCTCATGACGTGCATGCCACAAATCTAGGAAAAAGCGACACTTGGAGGAAAGATTCTAAAATGATCTTTGCATGTAACCTCCAGCTGATAAAAGTAGCTCCCTAAATCATGGGCTGCTTTTTGCTATTCTAGGAAAAAGCAAGTCAAGTTTCCTTGGTCCCGGGTGGAATTGGTCAAACCAACTGCACATGCAAGAGCCTTCTCAATTGTTGGGAGAAAATGCGCATTTCTGGAAGGGAGCTGGGCTGACTGCCCAAGAGATTTGCGCAATTTCTGGGTAGAGCAACTAACTACTGCCCAAGATTGCGCAATTCTTAGGCTGAGCAGCCCTGTTGGGAGGAAATGCACAATTTTCTAGATGAAGATTGACTGGCAGAATTGCACAATTCTGGAGCCCAGCAGGCTGCCAGACTGAATTGCGCAATTTCTGGAGGGAAGGTTGGTTTCCCTCCAGAATTGTGCAATTTCTTGAGGGAGCTACTCAGCCTGCCGCTAAACCAATTATGGAGAAACAACCTGTGAGGGGAATGCATCAAGCTTTGATAGACAGGCTGCATTTCTGCAAGAAAATCACTGAAGATTGTGTAGTTGACATAGCAAGACATGATGCTATGATAGGTTGGTAGGGAGGCTCCAAAACGAAGTTAAGGCAAAATATTGGAGGGTGGTTGTAGCCGCTACAAGAAATTACATATTTTAAAGAAGCTAGGTGCTAAGCGAATTTCAATTAATTGATATTGTGAACTGATAATAAAACAAATTAAAGGGGAATATTTTGCTAAACATGCAAGGATGAGAGTCTATAGGAATGTTGTTTTGGATTTTTTAGAATCCTTCATTGAGTATAGCTTGTCTGTGGTCCCTAGAGATCAAAACATCCTACCTGATGGTCTTGCTACTTCAGCTAGTACCTGTAAATTTCCATTTAGTCCTAGCCACCAATATACTATTGAAATAAAAAGCAGACCTACCATACCAAACAATATCAGATACTGGCAAGTTTTTGGGAATGATGCCCAGATTGAAAGTTTTTTGCAGTTAAAAGATGAGTTTGAGTATGCTAATATAGATACAGAAGTTGACTTAGAAGATAGTGTACATAACGGTGTGACTAAATTATAATTGAAAGAAATAGATCAATAAAAAGAAGAATAAATTTTTTACAGTTAAAAGACAATGTTTTTCCTAAAGGATTAGTCCCCTTAGAAGATTTGTTTGACTTTAATGACGTAGCCAAAAAGCCTAAAATTGAACCTACTGGACCCGAAGTTGAAGAATATAACATTGGAACTGAACAAGAACCTAACATGGTTAAATTGTCCAAATCTATACCCCCAATAGAAAAACTAAAGTACATAGACTTGTTCAAATAATTCATAGATGTGTTTGCATGGAGTTATGAGGATTTGAAATCCTATGACAACAACATTATACAACATAAGATTCCCTTAAAAGAAGACCACAAGCCTTTTAAGCACAAATTAAGGATAATCAACCCAATGCTTATGCCTCTAATTGAAAAGGAGGTCAAAAGAATGTATGACGCTAAGATCATAATACCATTAAGATATTCTAAATGGGTGTCTAATTTAGTTCCAACTAGGAAAAACACTGGAGAAATCAGACTTTGTATTGATTTCCGAAATATTAATAAAGCCTCTTTGAAAGATAATTACCCTTTGCCTAAGATGGATCACATTTTGTAGAAGGTGGTTGGATCTAGTAGAATTTCCCTTTTAGATGGCTTTTCTGGTTATAATCAAGTCCTAGTACATCCTGAAGACCAAGAAAAGACAACATTTACTACACCTTGGGGCACTTTCATGTATGTGAAGATGTCTTTTGGTCTAATGAATGTTGGTGCCACTTTCCAAAGAGCCATGGAATTTACCTTTGCAGATGAAATGGGTCATTTTATAGTCATATATCTTGATGATATCATTGTTTTTTCGAAAACAGATGAGGAACACTTACTTCACCTAAGGAGAGTCTTTGAAAAATGTAGGAGATTTGGTATTTCCCTCAACCCAAAGAAAACATTGTTTGGTTTACAAGAAGGAAAACTGCTAGGACATATCATTTCAAAGGAAGGAATTAAAATAGATCCCAGCATAATTGAAGCTATATTAAAAATAAATCCCCCTAGAAATGTAAAGGAAGTTCAATCTTTCATTGGCCAGATCAATTTTCTGAGGAAATTTATTCCTAATCTAGAAGAGCTTTTAAAGAATATAACAAACATGTTGAGAAAAGATATAGAGGTAAAATGGAACATTGAGGCTAAACAATCATTTAATAAGGTAAAACAAGTCTTAACCCAAGCTCCTGCGTTGATTAGCCCATATTTTACAGAAGATTTTCTGATTTTCTGATTTGCTTCTGAGCATACCATTGCTGCACAAAGAACTAATGAAGGACATGAACAACCTATTGCTTTCTTTAGTAAAGCCCTGAGAGATGCTGCATTTAAATACGATATCATGGAAAAATAGGCTTTCGCCTTTGTAAAAGCATAAAATATTTTAGAGTGTATATCCTCCATTCACATATAATTTCCTTTGTTCCAAATGCAGTGGCAAAAGACATACTAACCCAAAATGATACTAATGGGAGAAGGGGTAAATGGATTGGCATTATCTTAGAATATGACATTGAAATCAGACCTACCAAACTCATTAAAGGTCAGGGGTTAGCTAAATTAATGGCTGAATCTAATTTACATGCTTTGGATATAAATTTTCTAGCTATACTTGACAAACTAGAAGAGCTGGCGACTCCACAAGTAGCAGATTATTTTGCTACCTCTCCTTGGTATGAAGACCTTATTTTTGTTCTACATCATTTACAAGCTCCTCCTGGTTTGACCAAAACGAAAGCTAGATTTCTTAAACTCAAAGCTATGAAATTTTGTATTTTAGATAATAATCTGTATTGGAAAGATACTGGTGGAATTTTACTAAATTTCTTGTTGAAAGATGAGGCAGATAAAGTGATGCAGGAATTTCATGAAGGAGACTGTGGTGGACACCTATACTGGAAGACTACTGCCAACAAGATCCTAAGAGAAAGTTTTTATTGGCCAACCTTATTTTCTGATGTCCAAAAGAAAGTCACCTCATGCCACAAATGCCAAATATTTGAAGGAAAAAGGAAACTATTGCCTTTACCCTTAAAGCCCATATCTGTTGAAACTCCTTTTCAGCAATGGGGTTTGGATTTTATAGGAGAAATTCACCCTTCCTCTTCTTCCCAACATAAGTGGATTCTTACAGCCACTGATTATTTTACCAAATGGATAGAAGCCATACCTACTAGACAAGCCTCTGATGCAGTAATCATTAAATTCCTAGAGAATAATATTCTTTCAAGATTTGGATGCCCTAGGAAAATCATTACAGATAATGTTGCAACATTTAGGTCAAAGAGAATGGTGGAATTTTGCAACAAATATCAAATAACGTTGGGACATTCTACAGCCTATTACCCTCAGGGAAATGGACTAGCAGAATCTTCCAACAAAATTCTGGTTAATATTATCAAAAAATTGTTGCAGGATAACAAGAAATCATGGCACAACAAGCTTGTAAATGCATTATGGGCAGACAAAATTACAACTAAGAAATCAATTGGTATGTCTCCATACCAATTAGTTTATGGGATGGATGTTGTTTTTCCAACTTCGTTGGGAATTCTTGTTTTGAAAATGATGCAAGAATTGGAGGTTGAACCAAATGACCTACAAAGAAGAATAAATCAAACAATTCACCTGCAACAGTCAAGAGAGGAAGTTCACAACACAACTCAATTGATCCATGAAATATATATATGTGTGTGTGTGTGTGTGTGTGTGACAGAAGAACTAAGGCAGATGATTTGTAGATAGGCAATCATGTTCTGAAATGGGATTCCATAAGAGAAGATAAAGGCAAGCATGGTAAGTTTGATATATTATGGGTGGGACCTTACATAATCCATTCTTACAGAGGAAATAATGCATTTTTTCTGAAGGACATGGATGGAATGAAGCTACCTGGAGGACCTGTCAATGACAAGATGTTGAAACATTATGTTTTTCAGGAATAAAAGCAGTTTTCATCACACCCATTGTAGATACCATTTCTTTTGTATTGTTATGATTGGGTAACTTATGTCTGAAAGTTGAAGCCCGTGGAGAAGACCCTGAGCTTTTAGTCATTTTTCCACCATAACTACAACAACCACAAAAAAATTAGATGCAGTAAAACTATGAAGACAAGGATTCAAGGCTACTAGTCCACTGTTCTTGACACCTCACAAGGAGAGTACCATCCCCAACTAGAGCGACCGTTAGGGTTCTATAATCTATAGGATCAAATGGTGATTGGATGTTTTCTTTTAGTATTTCAAAATGTAAATAATATTGCATACTCCAAATGATTTCCAATATATATATATATATATATATATATATATATATATATATATATATATATATATATATATATATATATATAAAATGAAAAGAGGGTATATATAGAAAAAATTGAAAAAAAAAGAAATGATAAAAGAACCCCACAAAAAATGAAAAAAATGTGAAAGTGATGCCACTTGAAGTGCCACTGATAGTAAAATATTTTTGTAGAGAATAAATTCATGAAATTGTGTCCAACTTGTCTAAAATGCCACAATGAATCTTTTTGTTTGTAACATAATGTTTAATCATGTTCAAGCAAATTTCAATTTATGCCAATTAGATTAGAATGAATAACTTAGCCAAACAGTGTAATCTTGGGTAAGATTATGTTAGGTAGAATAGGTGAATAAATTAATCCAACAATTTAATATGGATTAATGAAATTATCATACTAGTTTAGTTGTTTTAATAGATGCTTTTAGTCCTTTAAAATGGAGAAATAACTGAGGGTTTGCGCACTAAATGCACCCTAATTGGTTTAGTTAGATTAGATTAGGGGAAAATGAAATTTATCTCAAGGAATGCTATTTGTAAATATTGTTATTTGTCCAAGGTCAAGCCTAATTGTAAAAAATATAGGCCCGTGATATGACGTTGTACCGTTGGTGTTAAAAACCGTACATCTCCCCACACCAATCATGATCCTATTTTAATCTGATCGCTCTAAGGCCATTTCTGCACCCATGCCATATTCCCTTTACCAGCGAGGGGAGGGTCCGAAAACCGGTTTCCCCACCGCTATGTGTCCTCCCCTCATCATTTCGCACCCCCCTCTCAATACCACATACCGCTCCTACCCCCTCTGAAAGCGTTTTCCCTGCTCCCGCCATAACTCACACTCCCGGTTACGTCACCCTCCACTTCCGCTCCACCTCCACTACCCTATTTCCACATAGCCCCTTCTACCTATCACCTCACGCCAACAGTCTCGCACCTTCATCCGCCTATCCCTTGCCACCATGTCGACGACCATTACACCTTTCCGTTGCAACTCCCTCCCGTTGCCTCCGTCCCGTTGTTGATTAAATGCTCCTGAACAACCGTTTAGCCAACGGTCCTGCTCCACTAACAAATCTTCCTTCTCTCCCACAATCACACTCTTTTCTCACTCTCTTACTCTCACAGTGCTCTCGATCCATACTTTCTATTTTTCTTGTCGACTATTGATCATAGAGGAATTGCCTCAAAGCTTTTTCCCATGCAATTAATAGTTTCCCTCTGCAAATTCCGTCTGTCATCCTCTGCATTTTCATCCTACTACCACAATGGATCCCAAAGCTAACACTGATGCTACTGTGGTTAACCTGATTCTCCCTCCCCCTGTGGATTTAGACCATATCCCCCTAGCTGACAGAGATTATAAAATCGTTGAAACACAGTGTGAATTTGACCTCTTCGAGTTACAGTACTGGTTTCGTGACACTTATCTTGACGAGTCTGATAAGATTAACCTCTAGCAATCTAGATTACACCTCTTCGTTTCTCCCAATCGTACTATTTCCCTGAATTATTCCTCAAGTGTCATGCCTCTTATCTCTCAAGTAAGAGGGCTATCATCTCCCCTATTGGTGAAATCCTTTTCACCATTACCTCTGAAAATATAAACCAAATGTTGCAAGTCCCATACAGTGACTCTCTGACTCCCTTTTCCATTGAGGTTCTTAAAGAAATTTATCAAAAACTCACTTTTCCCCAGAGAGCCAAGATTTTTGAGGTCTTCCTGCCAAAATATTCTCAACTGCCCAAGAAGAACCCCCCTTACCCCTCTTCTATTGTCCCTCGAAGAACCAGACAAATCATTTATGTCTTGTCCTGCTTACTTGGATACTTTTAAGATGAATGGGTAGATAAGCCTATTTTAGGCTTTCTATCCACCCTTTCCACAAATGAAGGACTATTAGTCACCTTTCACTATGGTCACTTCCTTGCATATGTAATTCATGAACAATTCCTTCAGTTTTTAACTCAATGAATATTAAGGTAATCTTCCATTCTTATGTACATGTTTATTTTCTTCAAGAACGACAGGTTTCCCTTTGTAGTGCAGAACCTCAATCAATGAGGAGAGACTCAGTCCATTATTTTCTGGACCTCCATTATCATAAAGCAATCACACGAGTTCAGTTTCAAAGAGTTTATTGATGAGTTTGTATATCCAACAACTTGTTTTCTAAGTGGCCAACAATTTCCAAGAATCAATGAGGACATCCAAAAGGTGCTACATCTCAGTGAACAAGTGAAGACATGAGATTGGTATTTGTACCAGTAATTTACAGAGATCGGAGTTTATGGCTCTGAGCTGCCACCATATAAACTTCCAAAGTACCTTCCAATGAGGATATTTTCCTTGGAGTATATCAGGAAAATAATCCACTCAAACAACATCCATTTTGTGGCAGCTAAGAAGAAGTCTCAATTCAAAATTAATACACGGATAGGACCTTTTATCTGTAACAACAGAGCAACATGAGAGGAAGCAGATCTCTTGCTGAAACAATTCCCTCTTAGCTTTACATGGTCTTATGGCATTCTTACAGGCACAGGGTCCTCAACCAAAGTCAACAACCGACTTCAATCAGACTACCTTTGAGTTTGAGGCAAAGGATGTTCATCCTTTGGATCAGATGGAAATGCATAGAAAAATAGGAGATATGGTCTACTCAACATTCACACAAACTTCCCTTACTGCTTCCAAACTACAACTTTCTTTGAACAATGTTCAATCTCAGCTCAAAGTGGAGAATATTTCCTCCTTGGCCAAAGATAACAGAATTAAATATTTGGAGGAAATGGTCATTAAAGCAAGTTTTGATCTTGGTAATTCAAAATCCATGGAGGATATAATTAAGAAAAAGAATGTTGATATATGATCTCTAGGGAAGAAATTGAAACAACTTGCTACTGAAGATCCCCGGGCAAAGGAATTAGGAGAAACAAAGATACAGAAAGAAGAAATGTTGAAGTTGTTGGTGGAACAGAGTGCACAGATTAAGGAAATGGAGGCATAGAGGGACAAGTTGATCAAAGAGAACGAACAAAGTTCTCAACTAGCAGTGGTTCCTCTTGATGCAATGCCTATTGCATCCATACTTCAAACATGTATTCCTACAACAACTACAATAGTAGGAGCATCCTCTTCTATAGTACTTCCCACATCAACTGCAGATGATTCAATTAAATTGGATCAATCAATGGAAAACATGTCGATATAGGGAGAAGAAATTAAAAACTGAGAGAAGATGTGAAATTCCTATAGGAGCACAACAATAGATATGAGAATTCTCTCATGATAGAGATGCAGAAGTCTCAGACACTTTCCCAGAGATTGCAACAGATGGAAAAAGAGACTGTTGTGGGTAATACCCTCGCCCAGGTTAAAGAAAACACTTGGAAACGGATAAATGAAGATATGATAGATATTTTTCCATCTATACAAATTATATTTGAGCAACAGGAACTGATTGAAAGATCTAATGAAGCCATTGAAGAAGTCAAAAAACAGTTGGGTGACAAACCCAATGAAGCTACTGAGCTCATCAAGTTCCTCAACTCTAAAAACAAACAGGAATCAGAAGAGCTAGAGATTGGAGATAGAACAGAAACTATACTGGAGGCCAAAAAGGTGTTGACTAAGATAAATTTGATGAGGCAACTTGAAGAAAAGGTTCAAATTTTGGACATTGGTGTACAAAGGTTCTTCAACAAGCTAGAAGCCCTCTACAAAAAGGGACTTCCTAATTTATTAGTAATAAATGATAAGCTCAGTACATGGTCCAATTACAATGAGAAATTGATGACCAAGGCTAAAGACAATTCTAAAGTTACAAGAGGAAGAATCAATATGACATGAAAAGAATTCTTGGAAGCATTGGCATATGACCTAGACATTTAGTATGAAATTAAACACAACTTCATTTCCAAACCAACATTCGCAAAATACACTGAAGTGGATGAGGTTTATAGAAAGTTACTGAAGACACCTATCCCTAGTGAGCAACGTTGGGATAAATTATGCGAATTACTGGAGTAAGCAGAGGATTTGGTTGTACAACTTAGCATCAACAACACAACATGATTCAAAGGGCCAGACAGTCACCGGTTCCAAAAATTTAGTGCCAGCACTTTAGACAGTTCAAATTTTCCTAGATTTTTGTAATAAGTTAGATAGATTCAGTTGAGGAATTCCTAAATACATCCTAGTCATTTTTTATAGGATTTTTTGTAAATATCTTATAAATACTTCTCTTTTTGAAGTATCAAGGATTGATTTCTGCGTTGATTTTTGCAATCCAGAAAAATATTGTACTAATTTCATTTGATGAGCTATTCAGTAATAAACAAGATATTCTTCATAGGATTCATGTGTTGGACTATTTGGTGAAGTGCTTCTCTCACCGTCTATGTGTTTATTCCTTTGTTTCCATGCTTATGTTTTCTTAAATCTGAATTATTTTACAGAAAGTTGATGAACAAAATTTGTTGAAAAATACACTCTGATTCTGGTTGTGGATAATTTAAATGTTTTCTTCTGATATCATGTTAAGGAATTATTAATTGCTCTTTAACTTCAATTGAACTTATATCTTTTCTTTTATCACACTTCATTTAAACATAAAGGATCCAATTAGTTTAGCTACCTTGCCCTGTGAAACTCCTTTGAAACCCTGAAACAGATCCACGTTAAATTGTAGACTCCATAGCCCAATGGAAATTTCAGGCATTTAATCAACCAATCAATTTTAAAATCAAAATCCCAACCCTCATAACTAGCCTAGTATTATTTAGAAGAACATAGCTAGATCAGAGAGAGAGATCCCTCTCTGGAGTTGGAAGGGCTAGATTTCCAACTCCCAAAGTGGTTTTGTGGTTACCTCTGTGTTTTCTTTCACAAACTCGGAAATTACAGAGTGCTAACAATATTTATTCAAGAAAAGAAATATTATTTTTATAATATATGTCGATGAGTTTCTTGCTACTTGAAATATGTCTAGCACATGTTAAAGTGCTATAGGTGAGTCAAATAGTCAAAAGAAAATGTTGAAGACCTTGAGGGCATGTTGCACCATGTATATGTTTGTATAAGATTCAAAGAATACTCCTCCAAGCAAAGTCAAGTCTCCTCCAAGGAAGAAACACCATCAAAGAGTCTCCTCCAAAGCAAAGACACCATCAAAAGAATCCAATCGAAGCTAAGACATCAAGTCAGCCTACAAACAACTAGTCACCCTTCAAGTCAGCCTAAATGAGGGACAATCCTCTCTATATAGAGGATTTCCACTCCAAAGATAACACACTCATATCTCTGAAATTTGCGAATAAAAGAGGCAAGTAAAGGGTAACGAAGGACGAAGAAGAGGTCTCCAAGTGAAACAAGGAAGAAGGATACATAACCGAGCCTAAGAGGACTATTATAGGGCTAGTTACAAACACACATGCGAGGAAAGGAAGGTTGTCTTTGTGGTTATGACAACAACAACAAACAATCAACCATCTCCCATTGTTTAGGGTTAAATCTAGGCCTACAAGGCCTCCTACTCAAGCATATAAGAAGGGGACTCAAGTGAAGGAGAGAATGGTATACAACATCAAGTAAACCTCCTACACGTGCGAGAATCTAGAGCTACTTTGCATTCACTTCAGTCTACACCTACATCTCAAGAAGGATCTCATTTGAAGGAAGGTGTCTACATAAGTGAAAGATATCTGTAAGTATAGAAGAGAAGCATCTCATCTAGAGCAAGTGCAACAAGGTTTACAAACAGTTGAAATAAGAATGAAGTGTCGAAAGGAGGAGGATGAAGTGCCGGAAGAAGGAAGTGTCGAGGAACAAAGTGCAGAAAGGACAAGGACTTGACTTGTGCTTGGAGGACATTCTAGTCAAGGGTCTAGGGTTTGTCATTGATCAATAAGAAGCTTCAATAAGAGAAACTTACTAAAGGGTTTTCCTCTCAAGAGAAGAGAGGTTTTGGCCCTAGAAAAGAGACAACATCTTGTGTTCTTGTTCTTATGTTTTTTGTAGTAGTTTGATGAAGTGCACACACATGCATTAATGAGAAGAAGAAGATTAAGCTAACAAGAAAAGTAAAAAGACTCCACAAATTGTTATCAAGTCAAGAAGAATCACACACCTAATTGCCCTTGATTCTTCAACATGGTATCGGAGCTAAGGTGACATATCAAGGAAAGGGCATCTCAAGAACACTCATCAAGGAAGGAAATCTACAAAAGTTGAAGCATCAAGCCAAGACGTATCAATCACTTCAAGTACAAGAAGGTCTACTGTCTATCTTTCATCAAGGAAGACTACAAAGCAAGATGAAGAGCCTTACATAAAGGCACCTACAATGAGAGCAAATCAAAGTAGGACCTACATCAAGCTACAAGTCATCAAGCAACACTCATCATCAAGCAAGTCCACTTGGAGAAAACAACTTGAAGAACGTCAAGATCTAAGAAAGGCAAGTCATCAAGTCTTCAAGGAGAAAGCAAGTCTACTACATCTCAAAATATATCAAGTAAGTATATGTCTCCTTCTAAATATACATCAATGTCTTTTTGTAAGGAAAGCAACAAATTGGTAGGTACCAATAATTTTCTTGCATGGAAGAAGAGGACTGATTTACTTCTCAAGAAGAATGAACTCCTAGAACACATCAAAAGGAATGTTACTATTCCTGCTAAGGAACAAACTCAAGCCTTAGCCAAGTATAATAAGGATGAGACAAGAGCTCAAAGGATTCTAATAGAATCCATCAAAGACTCTCTCATTGCTTATGTCTCCAAACTTGAAACATCAAAAGAAACCTATGATAAACTAGTAGAACTATTCTCGGTAACCACAACTGGAGAAGTGATATCTCTATGAAATGAATTGTACAAGATGCATATATCAAGGAAGGAATATCTCCCTACTTCATGAAGATCTATGAGATGAGGGATCAACTTCAAGAGCTAGGGGAAGTCATGTTTGATAGAGAAATGACAATCGTAGTACTCAATGCTCTACCTGAGGATTGGGGAAACTTCACATCAAGCATATATTAAAATAAGGAAGCCACCCCACTAAGTGACATGTGGTCTCTATGCAAGATAGAGGAAACAAGACTCAAAGAAAAGGAAGATGTGGGATCAAAGGAGAAAACATTTGCTACCATGGCCAAGAGAAAGGGAAAATTTGGCAAATTTGGTCCATGAAAAACAAACAACAAAGATATGTCCAAAATCCAATGCTATGGATGCTAAGAATATGGACACTACAAAAGGAATTGTCCTAAACTAAAGAAGGACAACAAAAACAAAAGAAAAAGGGAAGAAGCTCATGTGACTCAAGAAATGAAAGAAGAAGACATGAAGCAAAAGAAGGAATATCCTCATTATCTCTACTATGAATAAGTATACTTCTTTACTTGAGGTCTTCTTTCAAAGTTTTGAGTAGTATAGGAGCATGTAGGAATAAAATAAAATTGCATGGATAGAAACATCTTCTAGAATCTAGAAGCATGATGTACATAGAGTTCAAAATACTCATTAGAATGAGCATTTATAAATAGAACAAAATGAATGGTTTGAAATATCTCCTAGAATATAGAAGCATGATAGATATAGCTCAAGATATTCATGTAGAAGGAGCATACCTAGTATAGGACCTCATCCACAATGAAAGAAATTTTATCATGATTAAGAATCGTGGAAGACCACCATCATCAAAAGGAAAGAAACATTTGCAACGTAAGGGTCTTCAAGATCCTATGATGGAATCTTCAAAAGAAGATTCATAAACAAAAGTAGATGTCTCATTGGGAATCCCATTCATGGGATTCAAGAAAAGGATGATATGTAGGCAAGCTAAGATGAAGCAAGAAGGGCCACATCAAGGACAAACAAAATCAAGCTAAGATGATCAAATGAGAATCAAGATGAGGTATGTATGCATCAAAGTTTAGTCATGTTATCATATGTATATTATTGAGTCATGGGAATATTTCTATAACATGGTCAAGTAGGAAAGAATCTCTTTCACCAATGACAAGCTCGAAGGCATGTACTACAATGAAATCAAGGTCAACAAAAAGGGAATACTCACATATGGAGTATAAGATCACTGACTAAGAAGCAAGTAAAGAAGAAATGCTGACTAGTCCTAGAAGCAAGCAATGAAGAAGTGCTATCACAAGGAGCATAAGGTGGTTGACCAATATATCCAAGAAGAAGCAAGTGAAGAAAGGGATCAAGCATGTCAAGAACACCATGATCACCAATAATAACTATCTTACAAGATACTTTGAGGGCATCTCCCGAAAGAATGCAAGACAACTTTGACTAAGAAAATATCAAAGGACCCTTGACACCTATGAAGACCTTGGAGATATGAAAGGTGCAGATAATTGATTCTACTCTACAAAGATGTCATGATGAACAAGATATCCAACAAAAACACTATTTAATGTTGAAGCAATATCAGGATGAAGTCATAAAGGGCTACTATATCAAAGCATGAGAACAAGCAAGTACAAAGAAGCATCCATGTGAAGGGTATTCTGAAGCATAGAAAAGATGACAAGGAATAACCAGATGACAAGAGAACCTGATATATGACAAGGCCATTTTCCATGAAGGAAACAATGACATGACAAACCAGGAAGGAAAGTGATCAATGGATTGTGCCCTACCAAGAAGAAGTTCGAACAAAGACTTCATGACATCAAAGGAAGGAAGGAGATCAAGCAGCTGGAGGACCCATGAAGAAGAAGTTTTTGATGAATGGACAAGTCCCTACCTAAGAGGGAGTTATAACAAGTTCCCAATTACAAAGGAACTTGGACAAGTACCTTGTCAGAGGATACTTGGGCATGTCTTCCTCAATTGAGAGGAAGTGATAGACACAACATTCTTGTCTTCACTTGGGAATAAATAATGGGAGGATTGGGTAATCATATAACATTCAATACTCTTTGAGGATGTATAGGGCATCCAAGACAAGAGTAGGCAAGAGGACCGATACTCTTTGAGGGCTAGGAACCCAAGACAAGAATAGTCCTAGAAGGTCATACTCAGTGAACACCCGAGTGGGTTTGTAACTTGAGAGATAATGACTAAGATGTCTATAATTCATTGGTCTCGCCAACATTGTGCTCTGATCTATTGAGATATAGAGTTGTCAATCAAGGCCTTGCTGCAGAAACAATGTTGGTTACTATGATGCTATAACAGATGGATTACCAATCTGGTTTCTCTTATGTGAATTTTTCATGTTTGAAACATATCCAAACACCTTGTAATGTTGTATGAATACCTCCTTAGTTAAGAGGGAGGGTTGAAGGAAATGTAACTAAGTTCCGTCTTCATAAATATACTTTTGATATTTGTATTTATTCAAGAAAAGAAATATTATTTTTATAATAGATGTCAATGAGTTTCTTTCTCATTGAAATAGGTGTAGCACACGTTAAAGTGATATAAGTGAGTCAAATAGTCAAAACAAAATATTGAAGACCTTAACGACATGTTACACCATGTATATGTTTGTATAAGAGTCAAAGAATACTCCTCCAAGCAAAGTCAAGTCTCCACCAAAGAAAAGACACCATCAAAAGAAGCCAACCAAAGCTAAGACATCAAGTTGGCCTACAAACAGCTAGTCAGCCTTCAAGTCGGCCTAAAGGAGGGACAATCCTCTATATATAGAGGTTGTCCACTCCTCCAAAGATAACACACTCATATCTCTGAAATATGTGAAGAAAAGAGGCAAGTAAAGGGTAACGAAGGACGAAGAAGAGGTCTCCAAGTGCAGCAAAGAAGAAGGATACATAACCGAGCCTAAGAGGACTGTTCTAGGGCTAGTTACAACCACACATGCGAGGAAAGGAAGGTTGTCTCTGCGGTTATGATAGAAACAAAAAATAGTCAACCATCTCTCATGGTTTGGGATTAAATCTAGGCCTACAAGGCCTCCTACTCAAGCATAGAAGAAGGGGACTCAGGCGAAGGAGAGAAGGGTATACAACATCAAGTAAACCTCCCACATGTGCGAGAATTTAGGGTTGTTGTATAGTGACTTCAGTCTACACGTACATCTCAAGAAGGATCTCATATGAAGGAAGGTGTCTACATAAGTGAAGGATATCTCTAAGTATAGAAGAGAAGCATCTCATATAGAGCAAGTGCAACAAGGTTTACAAACAGTTGAAAGAAGAACAGAGTGTCGGAAGGAGGAGGACGAATTGTCGGGGAACGAAGTGCCGGAAGAAGGAAGTGTCAGGGAACAAAGTGCAGAAAGGAGAAAGGACTTAACTTGTGCTTGGAGACACCATCTTGTGTTCTTGTTCTTATGTTTTTGGTATAAGTTTGATGAAGTACACACACATGCATTAATAATAAGAAGAAGATTAAGCTAACAAGAAAAGTAAAAAGACTCCACAAACTGTTATCAAGTCAAGAAGAATCACAGTACACCTAATTGCCCTTGATTCTTCAACAAGAGGGAGCCAGAAAAAGAAGTTTCTTACTTGGAAGAAACTTGGAAATTCCTAAGTCAAGAGGGAGCTTAGGTACATTCCTTTTGTAAGAATGAGTACATTCTTTATTGGAATATGGCCTCCCTATTTGAGAGGGAGAGATGGACATGACATTCTAGTCTTCACCTAGGAAGACATAATGGAGAATTGGGTAATCATTTGGCATCTGATACTCTTTGAGGATGAGATAGGGCATCCAACAAAAAGAGTAGTCATGGAGGACCGATATTCTTTGAGGGCTGGGGAGTCCAAGATAAGAATAGTCCTCATGGAACATACCTTGAGAGAACCCAGGTGGGGTATGTTCCGAGAGAGACAATGATGAGGGTGTTTATAGATCATTGGTCTCGCCAACATTGAGCTCAGATCTTGTGGAGATAAGGAGCTATTAGTTAAGGCCTTTCTATGTAACAATGTTGGTTGATATGATGCTATACAAATGAGTTACCAATCTGAATTCTTCTTATGAGAAATTATTCAGATTGAGAGAGTCCGAGTACCATTATGAATACCTCCCTAGTTAAGAGGGAGTGTTGAAAAGTGTAACTAGGTTCGGTCTTCATAATGACATGTAATTATGATTTTATGTAATGAGATGTAAAGAAGAAAAATAAAATTATTATTGACTTGCTTCATGGGTTTCATGAGCAAGAGATTTTGTTTTTGAGTCAAGACTCTCATTGAGAGTCTCTAGAAATTATTTGTCATCAGCCTCACTTGAACACAAGAAACTCGACTTGCATTCGATCAAGAGAAGTGCGAAGAAGGAGCAACAAAAGAAGATTCTTCTGGGACAATGAAAGAGTTTCTTCTGGGGCAACGAAAGAGATTCTTCTAGGTCAAGCGAAGAAAGGTTCTTCTGGATCAACAAAGGAGATATTCTTCTGGGACAACAAAGAAGGTATTTTTCTGGGCAAGCGAAGGAGAGGTTTCTTCTGGGCTAGCGAAGGAGAGTTTTCTTATGAGGCAACAAAGGAAGGATTCTTTTGGGTGACCGAGATAGAGATCTAGAGACCGAGTTTCTCTAGAGAAGATCAGTGAAAGCCTAGAGACTTAGATTCTCTAGAGGAAGCCGAGGAGCAGTGTGAAGAATAAAGGTTGAGTTTCTCTAGAAGGAGTCGAGGAAAGTTGTTCGAGATCAAGAAGAAAGTCGAGGAAGAGAAGAGGCAAAGCATCAAGATTAATGACAAGGTTCTTATTAGGATACTAGAGTCAAGGGTTTATGTGATGGTCTTGGCACTCATCAATTGAAGATCTAGAAGAAGAATTTTGATCGGGTTTTCCTCTAAATAGGTGAGAGGTTTTGGCCCTCTATGACAAGCCTACATGCTGTGTCACTTGTCTTTTATTGTGCATATTGGAAATTGCCTTAATGAAAAGAACACAATAATAACATAACAAAGAAAAGACTATAAGCTAAGAAGTAAAAGTATATCACAAGCAATTATCAAGCAGAGAAATCTTTTAACTATTCATGCCCTAGATTTCTCAACAACTAAGCCTCACATAATCCTGGTGACAACATCCTACTATTGGACAAACCATTTTTCCATTAAGGCTAGCCCCAACCTAGGAACCAAAAACAAAGTTATTAACAAGTGAAATAGAACTTATATTTGATTATGTTTGAGTGATAGTTTGTGGTTGTGATATCGAACTTCAACTATCATTGTATATTATGGAGGTTCATTTTAATTGTGCCTTTTTAAAAATCTAAAAGGTTCATTTTAATTGTGCTTTTTTTGGAGCCTCAAATAATAATTCTAGTTTTGTAATTGCCTTAAAAGAGGTCATTGAATATTGTTTCCAAATTTTGTTCTTTGTCAATTAGTCTTTGTTTTTCTCGCTTTGAAATGTATACACAATGCATTTTATCTCCTTGTTGAAATGGGAACAATGTCATATGCAAAAGGTTGAAGGATTGTAATTGGTATAAAAGTGGAGACAAAATTTGGGATATGAATAACATTCTAGCCCTATCAATTTTTTTTTCCCATACTATTATGGTCACAAGAAGGATATCATAATAAAATCATATTTTTATTTGGTTCATGCATCTTGGACCTGGCCCAAAATTGAAATAATGGGGTTTAAGGTACACTTGGTGTTTGTGTGTGATAAATCATTTTTGAATGTTTAATAATATTTTGTTCTAGTTTTTTGACACATTTAATTTAACAAATGGGGAAACACACTAAGTAGCAAATTGTAAATCAATCAAGAACAAACACTTCTTTGAATTAAGAGTTGATTGAAAATCTAATTGTAGAAATTGAAGAAGATTAAGTCATTGAACAAAACCATTAGATTGTATTGTAAAAAGTTGTCTAACAACCTATCTAAAATTGAATAAAGTCATTGCCATAAATTAAATGAATTAATTAAATTTAAAAAATATTGTAAAAATCACAGCTTGGAGTGCATGATTGATAACTACCTAACATGCTAAGGTTGGCAACATAGAAAAAAGTGTAAATACAAGAGCATAAAAATTGTAAAAAAAAAAGGAGGATTTGCAAAATGCTAATCAAGAAAGTAAATGACTATAGAGAACTCTTCACATGAATTAGATAATTGGATTATTATTCTTCACAAGTAAATCGATTTGGATGATAAATTGATTAATTGAAAGGAGTAGTGAATTGAAAATATTGGTTGACACAACTTGTGACACGAATAATCTAATGCAAATTGTTGATGTTAGTTGTGATGTAAATGACTTAATAGTTGATACAAATACAAGAAGTAATATGTGGTTGATGATTTCTTAACTAATCATGAGAAGGACCCACTTATAGACAATGAATCAATGAAGATTTTTTAAGGTGAGTCCAAAGAATAAGCAAGGAGTTATCTTTTCAAATCTATTATCAGACCTTGGGAAGAAATCCATGAATACAAATAAAAAACAAGACTTGGATATGATAAGGAAGTTACATTTTATATTACCAACTATTCTAGACCAATCCATTTGTATAGTGCAAGATTCCTTAAAGGAGATTCCACTTTTCTTATTCCAATGCAATATCAAAATGCTAAGTGCCAACATTGTCATCAAGTTGGTCACATGGAGAATCAATGTCTTCATCTCCATCTTTGTTTTCATTGTGGGATGACAAATCAACTCCTATAAAAATGTTAATTAAAAGAACAAAACAAAACAAAAAATCAATAAGCTCATTATGTTTGGATTAGTGATGGAATAAACAAGTCAATATTTTGCACAAGCGTTACCATCTAGTTTAGACATAGATAAAGACATTTGAATGGTTAAACTACAAAAGCCATTGATTAATTATTTCAAGGGATGATTTTGGCATTATTGGGCTCAATCCAAAAAAAATTGAAAATTGAGTCCATGACTCTGGATAGGTACTCTTGCAGTTGAAGAGGGTAGTAATTTGTCAATTTAAAATCACTAGTGGTCAACCAAAACCACCAAATACAGTAATGAAAGATTCATTGAAGGCTCAAAAGCCCAAACTTGTCCCTTTAACAATCTTTTCCTCTTGCAATTGGCAAGCGAGAATATCAATGATGATATTCAAGGTTCAAGTTTTGAAGTCCCACCAATCAAAATTCATTAATAATTTCAAAATTCCAACATGTCAACAAGTCTCCTCAATAAGATATCTATAATTCAAACAACTTCAATTAATCTCATAAAATCAACATATTTGGGAAGTGTTATTCTCCAAAGGGTAACTACATTAGAGGCACTCCCATAAGGGTGTATTGTTGTTGATTGCATGAACTTTCTTGCTAAGACTCTCCAAATTCAAGCACCTCTCTTAGTTTCTCCTTAAGAAATATCATTGTGCTAGCTCAACTATGGTATATTGGATGCTCCACCCCCATCTATAATATTGATATATGCATTTATGGATGGTAGAGTTTGATTTAACCATACTTTATTATATATTCAATGCATCAATTGTCTTACCTAGATGTGATGCTATAACTTCTAGGTCATCTTGTGAAGTGGTGAACTCTAAATGAGATTTGATAACACACCATAGTATTATACTTTTATTTTTTTCCTCATTGTATCATGGAGAACATGATTTTCCTTTAGAAGTGTCATCATTTCTCAAGTCAATTCGTACCACTGAGACTCTGGTTTACGTAGCATCTTCCACCCATATGTAACACTTTTCACTTGCCCCCTCCACTCCATCCTATCCATAAAAATCTATCCCATTTCGTGTTTGACTTATTAAAAGATCACCAAAAGGTATAAATGAAGAAAAACCTTAGTCACTAAGCCGGAAAGCCTAAGAGGTGGAGAGGCAATAAAATGTAAGGCTTGAGTGAATTGACCTTGCTATGAGGCCATTGCCCCTAGTTTCTTGCTTATCTATGAATATCTAAAGGAAAGGGGACCTATTCATTGAAACAAACACATGAAGAAAAAGGAAAAAGGTTTAATAAGAAACAATCCCAGGAGAAGACAACTTGATGCTAAGTTCCCTCTATAAAGGCTTATACATGAAATTCCTAGCTCTTGAAAGCCATATGATCAAATATAAGACCTATATGTCATTACATGACTTTGAGAGTCATCACATAAAGCTTTCCCCTTCCCTTTCATAATTTTCGATCACATCACCTATCTTTTACTTAGGAACTTGAAAAATACACTTTGTCCTAGGACTATATAAGAGTTAATTGTTATTCCCCCCATGGTAAAACTTAAGCAAATTTAAAATCTAACCTTTATTATGTTCAATGGGAAGAAATCACTAAAATTATACCGCCCAATGACACATTAGGAAGTTGGATCTACCACCACAAGTGGGCACTTTTCATTGCAATTTGTGTACCATGCATCTTGGATCCATGGCATTGCATTAGGATCCATGATGTTGCATTGGGATCCATGTGCTTATATTTGGCCATATCTACAGAGATTAGATCCATGCCACTTTTCTGGAGATCCATGTAGTTCATTGTGATGGATGTCATCACATTAGACTTCATGACAATGCATAAAGGAATGACAAGGATGCCACATCATCATAGTTGACACATTGCCCATTCAGAGATGGCCCTGTTGCCCAATTGGATGCCTTACTCATATAAGCATGATTATTCCCTACTTGAACCACACATGAGAGTTTCTTGAGGCATTGGAGGATTCCTAATAGTTGGTCACACAAAGTCATATGTTGTTATAGTAGGTTACAAATGGCATGGCATGGCAATTGACCACCTTCTTTTATCTAAGGAGTGCCCTACTTGAGAAGCCACATATTCCATCTCACATTGGATTCTATCTTGGAAATCCCACATGTTTGGGGTGATGTCATACAAATGGAGGTTGTTATTTCTTGTTTTCTCCACTTCCTTGCTTTTGGGAGTTGGTTTGAGGGGCACCCTAATCCCCGGGCCCTTGTTGATATTTTCTTCACTCACTTTTGGGATATCAACACATTTTATGAGGGGACATACTTTCAACCCCTTTAGCCCACATGCGTGGCCACTTTTTTAGAATATTTGACCATTTCTAGTGGGGTACTCTTCTTTTGGAGCATTTGAGGGTGTTTTGTGCCAACTTCTTGTATTCTGCTCATGGTTTTAAGATGAGCTAATGATTTTTTCTCATGGTTTTGAGCTAGCACATTGTATTCACATCTTATATTATGGAGGCCACTCATTTTCATTTGTTAGAGACTATTGATAAAACTTGCCTAAAAAGTTCTTGTGCATCTATCTTTTTCTAGGTGATTATGTATATATTTTATAAGGGTTAGATTAGGATATTTTTCTAAATTTTCTAGAGAACTACTACAAGGCCAAAGAAGGGCACCTTGCTCCACTTGGAAGAGTAAATCAAGGTATAGTCCTTTTTCCTTTATGTTTTGACCATTGAGGAATTGTTACATTCCATTGACGTACGCTGTTCTTGGGCTCTCCGCTCTTGCCTCGACCAACTTTTGAGATCACCTTGCTAGCAATTGGGTAGGATTCCTAGAGGATTATCCCTCCATCCATCTTGAGAAAACCTAGTAACCCTAGCCAACACTAGAGATATTATCCCCCTTGGCACACTCAACATTGTGTCATCTTAAACCCTAAGCTTCACCTAAGATTTGTGTAGCGACCCCATATCCCTTTCTAAGCATTGGTCTATCTATTTCTTCACCAAAAAGCTTCATTGTTTTCCCTTTATATTTATTTGTTTTGAAACCTAGGGATTTACTTGTTTGATATCTTAATCTAGGTTGTTGGATTTAAGGTATTTCATAGTTATATCATTAATTATTTAGATCTTGTCATGCTTTTATCAACCTTTATCATCGGATCAAGTCTTATTTCATGTGTCAATCTTTGAATCCTACCCTAATGTTAAGGAAACTTTGAAGTTGTTTGAAATCTTTCATATCTATAAGGTTGCTTTAAATCCATGCTTGGAAACACATAAGTATTGACCTTACTCTCAATTCATGCCAATGTTGAGCCATTTTTGTGATCCATGTGTTAAATGAAGATAGGTTGATGGTAAAATAACAACAACAATCCAACTTTTGATTGAAACCACTTGCATTTGAAGTTGGAAGTCTAGGGTTTTGAACTTGAACTTTCCAAATCTGAACATGTTCATATCAATGTTATCATATTTTGATATCTCACTTGACACTCACCTAAGCACACCAACCTTTCTTTTATTAGTCCAGCTCTTTAGCACTTGAGAATACGGTACATGGGTTTACATGAATTGTTTAACTTTGAGTCTTGTACCATTGGTTCTTCTTGCAAACTTTTGATAGATTTAACATATAAGGCACCTTTGGAAACAAATCATTGGACCATTAAGAGGAGTGACTTGCTTCAAAGGGGAAACATCACCTAGTTTCAAGCCGTTGTGAGGAACCTTAACTCTGGTTTATTGCAAAATTATGCTCCTTCCTTCAAATCTGGGTTATAACACTTTAATATATCAACTCTTTTAAATACTTAACATTTGAGACAAGGTTTGGTATTTTGCATACACTTTTCTTGCAATGTTTGGGTGCATATGATAAGTATTCGTTTGAGGGATTTACTTATCGCAGAATGTGTGGTCTCTCATATGTGTGAATAACAAACACTCTTAACACTTGATTTGATCTAAATGAAACACGCTTTAATATTGGTACATAATCATATGTAGCTTACATTGTATTTTTTTTATATGAATCCCAAAACTTCTCTTTTTACTCATTGCATGGTGGATGGTTAATTTCATAACTGTACTTAAACCTCAATTTAGATTTAAGCATCTAAGAGGATATTACACTACTGACATACTCTTTCATAAGTTCACATAACACTATAGTAAATACTTGTTATTCTAATGTGTTTTCTCATGATAACAGACTAGTGGTAACATACCTTTGAGTGCTCATTGTTTTATGGGTTAAACTTAGTGCTAAATATCTTGTGGCAATATATGTTAAAGAAGTTGATTTTTGTGTAGCATCGGGAGGTATTCCCACATGCCAAGAGACCTCCTAAGTCAGCCGAGAAGAATTACAGATATTAAAATAAAAGAAATTTTATTGGACATCATGAAAGGGTGACACTTGAAAGTCAAGTCGGCTCCACCATGAAAGGGTGTGTTCCTTGGTAAAATTCACCCATTCGACTTGTATATATATACATGGTGTGACACTTCATTTGATCACTCACTCATCATCAACTCTATCCTATAATAGCCACACGTGGGAGCAGATAAAGGACAAATTTCACTGAAGTTTGGACTTGAATTTTGGCACTAATTTCTAGACAATTTGGAATTGTAAACCTTGCTGAAGAATAATTTCTCCTAGAAGAAAAGTTGGGTTTTCTCCCAAGTTTGGGTTTCCCAGGGAAAATTTGTTGTCTCTATTGTGCATGGCTGTCTCCTTACGATCTTACTATTTTCACTACATTACTGTTGAGATTTTATGTATGTAAATGCTCAATGATATAAATGGTATAAAGATAAATAGTTAAAGATCATTAGGTAGTAATTATCATATTAGAAAATTTGGTTTCTATTGTTCATGTTGTAGAAAATTCAATAAAAGATTGACTTCATTTTGAGTGTAGTTGGCATATAGGACTGATCATTATGAACACAAATTAACATTATGAGCTTATATTTAATCGACACTCTCATGGTTAAATGATGCACTAGTAATCGATGTGGGCATATAATTACTCACCACTCATTCCATTCTTCTAGAATATTTTTTCATGGTCACAACTTAAGCATTCAAATAACTATGTATGTTTGAAGCAAAACATTTATATTCCATGGTTCAATTCTCATGATTAAACAATGCATTGATAATCACTGGCTAGCTTATTGGATGATATAGCTATGCTATGAGTTGGTTGTCCTCTCTGTTCAAAATAACAACAATATACTTTGGTTTATCACTGCAAATCTTTAGTACAAGACCTCTTGATGATGATATTAATCATTGATGCTATGATGTGATGGACAACTAAATGGTTTTGAGCCCTCTAATTGTTAATGTTGTTCTTTATTTTCATGGTTATGGATGCAAATGGATGCATGTTTCACATTGTCAGTAGCACTTCGTGGCATACAAAAATTTGAGCAAGATTTAAGTTTTCCTCTTCCAAGCATAATTTTCGATAAGCATTGTTATCTAATTTAAATATCTTAAGCTTATTCACATTTGGCAATTTGATCTACTATTCACACCTACACAAGCTTACCCTTTACCTTTAAACTAGGTGGTATCTAGTTGTCTTAGTCAAACCAAATCATAGAGTTCCCCTTTATTACTTAATGACTTTGACATGGTTTGACCCTTAGAAACAACGTCCTTAGGGTTAGGAACCTTTCTTCCTTGGTCTTAAAGTGAGGGGCACAACCACCAAGGTAATAGTGGGCGGCTTGCTCAAGAGTTGCCTCTTGGCTCTCCCGTTGGGGTTATAAATTTTCCTCTTAGGTGAGAATTTGAGTTACAATAGGAAGATCTAGCACAATATTTATTTGGTGGTCACAAATCTTGGCCCAAGGAGAATATTTTTTTCCCCAAAATTCCTTGGTTCTCCATCATCAACTTTTTCAATTATGGCAATAGGGACAAGGATTTAATTGATAGACAAACAAGACCCTTATGACATTATCATAACTTAAAGATCAATTTAGATTGGCAAACCTAAACAAGATTATCATTGATAGCATCAAAACCCTTGATTCACTCTTCATTAAGGTTGACCTCCAAGGCTCTCAACTTTGGTATTTGACAGAAAATGGAACATATCTACGACCTTTGCTACATTTAAATCTAGATGTGGTTACAAGTGGCTATGACTCAAGCCCATACTAGATGACTTGTTTAACTAGATCCAGACATTAAGATCAATATTTAAGACTTGGCCTTTAAAGCTCTGGAGCATTTTGAAGTCTTTGACGGAACCCAAAAATACATTATTTGCATAGTCACTAATAATGGTGGCCTTCATGTTGGTAGGCAAATAAATCCCCTGGGATTGTTGCATCCTAGATGTTCTCTTTAAGTTGAAACACTCAAACACCTTTTCTAGTTTTATCTACTTGCCAAGCTTCCCTAGGAGTGGGTCTAGTGTTTCTATGTTTAATTTGTGCTCATCCACATCATTGAAAGTAGCTCTATGAGACGATAAACTCCCATGGGTTGTGGAGTTTCAAACTCCATGGCAACTAATAAGAGTGGAACATCCCTTTTTCATTTGCAAAAAAAAATATCGATGCCTTATTTAATTGCGTACACCCTACTAGATGTTTCTCTTGGGATGACAATTCCATAATGCATTCAAGCTTGTTCAAGTAGAGCCTTTGTGCAAGTTTACGTGGTAATAGACGGTAACCCGCTTAAAACAACTTCTCAGTTTTGGGGGAGGCACCCTATGCTCTATGTAGATAGCCACCTAAAGGCTTCCCAGCACATTTAGATCACTCTCGGCAGTCACAAAGCTCTAAGGGGCACCAAACATCAAGTTGGCCGAGTAGTAAGAGATAGGAAGGAATCACTGACACAATTGCTTATCTCTTACAATGGTTGAGGACCAACCCCACAAGGACATGATGATCCACGATGCAAAATTGCGCTGCTCCCCGACGTTGTTGAACTTTTGCTTGTTTCTAGGCCAAGGGTTGCTCGATTATGATATCGTTTGGTTGCTTTATGAACTACACACACACAAAGCATGCCCAAAGGGGAAATGTTAATGTAGTGGCCATTTTTGGTGCGTAACCAACTCAACTTGGAGCTTTGCTACTGCTTGTGGCTGTTGTGATGGTAGCCCACGTTTTATTGTATAAAATATGTATGTACATCTTTTGTTTATATTATATAGTTTATCACACCCACAAATTTAACCAAAAGAAACCTAGTTGTCTCTGCATTATCCACTTACCCACCTACCATGGTCTGTTTTACCAAAGTACGGGGGAAGATTAAGTGTTGATATGGCTTTTGGATTGGGGTATACACCATTGTCACAGGAATCACAATTTAAATCACCAAATTGTGTTTCTAACTTGGATCGACACTCAAAATATCCGATAGGAGTTTTTGTCACAAGCTTGCTCGACTCTTGGCCTTGTTGTGTCTCTTCACTTGCCTTCACTTATCGACCTCTGGTGAACCCAACGTGAACTCAGCGCAAACCTACTTGGTTTTTTCACGCTCTGCGACCTTACATACGGCTTCCTCACCTTTCAATGGTCTGACGTCCCTTCAAACCTTTGGTGAACCTCTGATGAACTTTTAGTGAACTTCGAGTGAAAATAATGAGACAACTACTACACAGCAGACATTTTATAATAACACACAAGTATTCAAATGCAGAAATTTCTTCTCATATTATTTCTCAGGAATGGATTCAGATTATAGATCACAGATTACAGAGAGTATTCCTTTCAAAGATAGACTATGGTTGCATTTATCGGACTTTTGCTTCTCATAGAAGACTAAGCATTATCGAAGGCTTCCTGGTAACACATAGGCTCTGTCTAAGAATATATAGACTCGATTGACTTCCAACTTCTAATAGATTTGGCCACTTTAGGTTCTTATCAGTGCCGTGCACACTGATACACAGGCTTCTTAGATCTCTAAGACTCTAAGACTCCGAATGCCTCATTAATGAGCCTTACCCTCTTTTTATAGAAAAAGAGGGGGCAAACATTACTGTAGGGCATCTAAAAAAAGGATGGAATCATTGCTTTTGGGTAACACCGAGGTGACATCGGCACTAAGATTCTAGTCCGGAAAAGTAAATCTTACAGAAAATATGCTAATTGTATAAATTACATAAGCCCACGAGAAAAGCTGGCCACAATTAAGTCATTGTGACTGGACAACATGATTACACTGATGGATGCTTTTATTGGTTAAGCCCATGGGAATCGTCAAAACACAGTGATTTCAGGGAATCTACGTTTTTTATATGGTAATTCATCCCATGCTTTGGTAAAAATTCTTCGGACAATCATGGGTTTCCTTAGAATGATTTGATGCTTTACTTTGGTTAATACAAGCCATTCATAATGTCTGGCCATGTATTCTTTTAAGGACTTATTTTCATCATGAAAAGGTGACCATTCTAGTGTCATCATTTGATTAACAGTTTTATATGGTAGATGAAAATAGTCTCCAATGTTGTACTCAAAACATATATCATAATGGAGTCGACAGTGTGCTTCATGATATAATGGATCCATTGCTGTCCTGTTGACTCCGTAGTCAGCCCACCATTTCTGTAGCCAATCGCATTGTTGATTTCTTTGCATTATTCCAGTTGTGCTAAATTTTAATTTAGTATAGTGGGTTTCTTCCTTGTCTACATTTAGTAGGTCCCACCATAATTGTTTATAGCTGTGGAAATCATATACTGTATCTGGAAAAATTAATTTTGGATCTCCTCCTAGCCATAATGCTGCAGTTTGTGCAGGCATGGGCCATGTAAGGTTTCTGGTCCGATTTATACAAAAATATTTTTCATAGATCCCTCTACGGATTCCTCCATGTGACCAAATACATGTGATATCATGAAAATCTCTTTTGAGAGCATCTTCTGCATATAGTGCATCAATCTTGGCTTTTCTGTAAATCATGTCGTGTATCCATCTGCTTCCTTTTGGGTACACTTTTCTTTCTGGTACAAAATGCAAAATATCTGTATGTGCTTGTAGATTTGCATCCAATACTTTGGTATTTCTTAACTACCAGGTTGGCTTCCAATTATCTCTGTATTGTGTAGGCATGGGCCATGTAAGGTTTCTGGTCCGATTTATACAGAAATATTTTTCATAGATCCCTCTACGGATTCCTCCATGTGACCAAATACATGTGATATCATGAAAATCCCTTTTGAGAGCATCTTCTGCATATAGTGCATCAGTTTTGGCTTTTGTGTAAATCATGTCGTGTATCCATCTGCTTCCTTTTGGGTACACTTTTCTTTCTGGTACAAGATGCAGAATATCTGTATGTGCTTGTAGATTTGCATCCAATACTTTGGTATTTCTTAACTACCAGGTTGGCTTCCAATTATATCTGTATTCAGACCAGTCCTGGTTATCTGGTATTGTTCACAGAACTTCTTGTTTCTGGCTTTGGTCCCATTCTGTGACAATAATCATTATATGTTCTTGTTGCTGGATAAATTCTCTGCTGAGAAAGTCTGGTAAACAATTTTTTGTACCTTTTATATGTTCAACCTCAAAGTCAAAATTGGCAAAAAGGGCTTGCCATCTAGCAAATTTAGCTTCACCTGGTTTCTTTATATCCTTAGTCAAGCCTTTTTGTAAGGCCGAGGCATCTGTTCACAAAAGAAACTTTTTGTTTACCAAATGGATGTCAAATTTACTGATACAATTCCATGCAACTTTTACCTCTTTTTCAATTGTGGAATAGTTCTGTTCAACAGGATTCCAAGTGCCTGATGCAAACTGGACAATTTGTTCAGCACCATCCTTCTTTTGTTTGAGGATACCTCCCCATCCTATGTCGTTGGTGTCTGACTCTACGATCTTGAATGAACTGTCATCAGATACATATAAAATAGGAAGAGTTTTTACCTTTGCCTTGATTTTCTGGACAGCTTTGGTATGTATGTCTGACCACTGGGGTGGATCTTTCTTGAGTCTTTGATTCAGTAAACTTCTATCTTTGGCACAGTCCTGGTAGAAGTTACTAACATAATTTAAACATCCCAAAAACCTTTGAAGTTGGGTTTTATCTGTGATAACATCTGGGAATTTATCAGAGAATTCAAGTGCATGCTTCTGCAAAGTTATTTGGCCATTAAAGATAGTATGGCCAAGAAATCTGATAGAGGTTTGAAAAACTTCTATCTTCTTTTTGCTCAGGACCAAACCATTTCGTTTTACCAGCTGTACAAATGTATGGATGTGCTTGAAATGGTCTTGGATATTCTTTGAAAATATCAAAATGTCACCAATATAAACTATAAACCAATCAAAATAAGGCTTAAAGATTTTGTCCATTACCTTTTGGAATTTTAATGGAGCATTCTTTAATCGGAAAGGCATGACGTTCCACTCATAATGTCCTGCAGGAATACTGAAAGCAGTTTTGAATTTATTTTCTTCAAAAATGGCGACTTGCCAAAATCCTACCTTCAGATCAAATTTGGAGAATATCTTTTCTCCTACTATCCTTCCTATTAGATCTCCTTTATGAGGGATAGGATAAGTGTTATCTGCAAGAACAAAATTTAGAGGTTTAAAGTTTATCACTAATCTTGGAATTCCTCTAATTTGTTCCGCTCTCTCGTTAACATAGAATCCATAATAGTTCCATGGAATGTCATATTCTCGAATGAGCTTGCGATCCAGTAACTGTTTGATTTCTTTTTCACATAGATCCCGATATTCCTTATTCATAGGAATAGCTCTACTTTTACAAGGCTTGCCTGTATACCCATCTTTGTAAGGAAGTTGGATTGTATGCTGTTTTCTGTGCCAAAAGGCATTTGGCTCTTTAGAGCAACATTCTTCTTCTATATGCTTTTTTAGTTCTTCAATTTTTCTTTTGACTTGAATAACTTTTAACTATTCTTCTACCTTCAATGTAGACTTCAGATCTTTTAAATATGTCAATTTTGCTTCAGCTTTGTCTAATTCTTGGACAGTCTAGATCATAGTAGAGATTCTGGGGTTTGAAATATAGGGCATCTCAATTCTTCTTCTTGTTCCTTTTGAAGTGGGAACAGTGATGAAATAACCAGAGTTATTTCCTTTTAATCTAGTTGATCCATGAGGCTCAACTGTTGCTAAGAAGATATTTCCCAGAATGCAATCGACTGGAATTTCTGCAACGGCAAATTTCAAATTTATACAGTGATTATCAAAACAAATGGAAGCTTTTGGAATTTCATAGTTGAGCGTTTTGTTGCCTAGCCCAACAACTTTTCTTTTTGCAGAGACCCAATACTTTGCTGGAATGACTTTTTTTATTTAAAATATTCACATCAGCACCTGAGTCAAGAAGTGTTGTTACTACAAACATTTCTCCTTGTATACAGATTTTAACTTGAACGTGACACTGTTGGTATGATATGGCAAGAATTCTCATTTCTTGGAATCCTAAAACAGGATCTTGTCTCCCTTCATTTATTTCAATATTTGGATTCTTGCTATATATTGTTGTATCCCAAGGATGTGCGGATTCTTCTATAGCTTCTACAACGTGTTTTCTTTTTTGTATTTCAGCTATTTGAGATTTCAAAGTTGAGATTCTATACTTGAGCGTTTTGTTGCCTAGCCCAACAACTTTTCTTTTTGCAGAGACCCAATACTTTGTGGAATGACTTTTATTTAAAATATTCACATCAGCAGCTGAGTCAAGAAGTGTTGTTAATTCAAACATTTCTCCTTGTATATAGATTTTAACTTGAACATGATGATGTTGGTATGATATGGCAAGAATTCTCATTTCTTGGAATCCTAAAACAGGATCTTGTCTCCCTTCAATTATTTCAATATTTGGATTCTTGCTATATATTGTTGTATCCCAAGGATGTGCAGATTCTTCTATAGCTTCTACAGCCTGTTTTCCTTTTTATATTTCAGCTATTTGAGATTTCAAAGTAGAGATTTCTATTTTGATGTTATGGATTTCTCTACTTACCTAGCCCAATGTGAGTGAGCGAACTTTGTCTGTTGGAGTCTGGTGTCTCTGGAACGACCTGGTATTTCGTTCAAAAGAGGCATCAACAAATAATGGTTTCTTAGCTGAATTTTTGGAAGAGCCGGAATGGCGCTGATCCATGAATGCTTCTGTAACCCTGTTCTTCATTTCTCCTTCATCCATTGCACAGATCTGAGAGAGAATTTTAATCTCTTCCTCTTCTGTGGCGGCCATCAATATCTTTTCTTTTTGTGGGAGAAAATCATGTTCTTCAATACTAGAATCACTGTAAGATTCAGAATCAACGTCAGTATACATGTGACAAGCACAATTTTCTGATTCTGAGCATGAACGGTCTGAGTATGAGCAAGGCTGTATATATGCCTGTAATTATTCTTTGGATGAAGAAGAACTGTAAGAGTCAAGAGATGACTCTTCGAGCTGCTGCTGGTGGATTTGGTCTCTAATAACCACATTAGGACATCGTTCTGTTTTATGGGTGCGAGAGCCGCACTTCATGCATGTAATTGTCCCTCAGTTTTGACAGTTTTGCCTCTTTGGAAGAAAGCTTGGGACTTTTTGCCTCTGTTCTTTTTTGACTCTTTCACCTTCTGGACATTTAGTTGAAGTGTGTCCAATTTTTCCACATAACCAGCAAGTAAGCTTGTTCCATTTTTCTTGCTTGGAGGTATGTAGATGAATATCAGAGGGCTTGTAATAATGTGTCTTCGGGGCATACCTGTAGTAGCCTTTTATTGCTGTGGAGGAATCTTTAGGCCTGCGAGGGGGTTTTCTTTGATACTTATGGAATTTAGCAGTTTGTTTATACTCCTTTTTGGCCCTTTTCTTAGCTTTCCTTTTTCTGACCAAAGGATCATCAATTGTGAGTCCATATTTGCTGCAAATGGACTTTCTGTCTGGAAGCTTGGAAAGTTTTTCCAATGATCTGTTCACTTTGGAACTTGTACACAGACTGACTAATGTCTTGGTTATGTGAGAATAAATTTCTCCCCAAGTATATGACTCAAAAGGCAACTGAAAGATTTCTTGCAATCTGATGTAGTCAACAAATCTAGATGGAAGAGCAGCAAGATATACCTATTTCCATAATAGATTTTTAGAATCTTTCACTTCATAAATTCTTTGCATCCAATCACAGTGAAAGTCTTCAAATTGTGACATTTTGTGGCATTTGAGATTCATCAGAATAACTTCATGTTTGTCTGCAATCTCTGTTTCACAGCCACACCAATGCTCTAATATCATGGAAGTTAGAGCTCCAATCATGTTGCTTGTTGTTGTGCCATCTGTATTGTGAATCACATCTCCTGCTTCATCTTTGAGAACTTCAGCTTCCATTTTTGCTAATAATGCTGGAGATGATTCTGTTTCCCACCATCCGAGTAGTGTTCCTGTAAAACACTAAATAATGGTTTTGCATGCTTCTATTTCACTCTTACCTCGGAGGTACATGAGATTATATTCGGTAAACATCATATCAAGCAACTGTCTAATATGATCAACACTCAGATTATCAATATTCCATTCACGGTGTGATTCAAGGAAAAAAGTATGAGATTCTGGAAGTGTGCCTTTTCCTTCTATATCAGGTGCAAGATACTGAACCGACTTTCCAAAGGTTCATAAATAGGGAGAATCTGAGGTTCATATTCTTTCTGTTCTTCTTCTTCCTTGAATAAGGAAGCAATTGTAATTTTCTCTGTAGCTTCTGAAGATGGGGCTACTTCTTTTGGAAATAATGTCGGAAATCTGTCAACTGGTTTGACAGGATCTTGAATCTTAATATTTCTTTTATAAAGAAATGAAGTAGGAACTGGTTTATCAACTTTGGACAAGCTCAATTTTTCAACTTTTTCTGTTAAACTAGTTATTAAGCTTTTAGTAGTACCAATGTGGTCTACTATTTTTTCTTCTACTTCTTCTATTTTATTCAAAGATTCTTTGGCATATGATCTAACAACTGATGAAGAATATTGTACATCATTGAGGCTTCTGTTTACCTCATTGAGAGAAACTTGAACAGTATCAAACTGTTCTTTTATTTCAGCAGTCTTTGCTGTGTTCATTTCTAGGCCTTTAATTGCAGTATTGGTCCAGTTAATTTGCTCACTAGCTTTTTGAATTCTACCATCTATTCCCAATGCATTATCATCTTTCTGAACTAGAGGAATTGCTTTTGTTGTATTATGGTTTTCTCCTATTATGATTCCTCTGTATGGGGGAAAAGTAGATGGTGTCTCCACTTTGCTACCATCTAAAGCAGTCCAGGAATGTTTGGTAGAAGAAGAAGATGTCCCAGTGATTAACACTGCTTCAATATTAACTTCTCTTTTCCATTCATAAAAAGAAATCCAAGAATTGGTTACTTCCATGTAATGTTTCCAATCTTGTGATAACCTAATCGTTTCTTCAACAGAATAAGACCGACCAAATTGTTCTACTTCAGGATGAGTAAATAAATCCCAGTTCAACATGGCTTTCATCCATTTAGAACTTATTTGAGATTTTAGCCAGTGATTCATCAAAGTAAAGAACTTATGCATTTCCATTACGACTGGTTTTTTGCAATCTTCTGGAATGGGGCCAAATCTGGATGGAGGGATTAGACCTTTTGCTTGTTCTAAATACCCTAATCCATATTTTGGCTTGGTTGGCCTCATCGTGCTGAATATTTTTGTTAATCTTGGATCTTCATTTTCCAAGGTAACAATTTCATGCATCATCAAAATATGATCAGACTCAGGTTCATGTGGAAAAGGAATGTCTGAGCATTTTGGATTTGGACATGGATTGACTGATGTGGAAGGAGGGGCTTCTCCAGTCCTTGGATGATGATTTTCATGAATTACTGATTTAGCAAGGGTGCATAAATTTACCGCAGACTAACATTCAGGGCACTTGACTTCTACAGAAGAGAAATTTACAAGTTGGGCAAATTCAAATAAAGAAATATCTCTGCGAGGATTAGAACTTGAGCAGGCGGTATCTATAGTGGATGGATCACGATAATATCGATAACTTTTGCAGGCTTGTTCAATCCTTCTGTAATCTATTGTAGATCTTCTTGGAAAAGATAAGACAGCAATGGATTGGTTTTCTTGGATGTTTGCAGAGGTTATCTTTTTTAGCGCTGGAGGCTTGGGATTTGAGACTACCCAGTGCTCAGGGAATGTGAGGTCTTCCCATCGAATAGTCTCGTGTTCTATCTTCTGGTTCTTTGAATCAGTTAGAACAACAACACTGGCTTTTGAATCTCGACTGGGCGTATGGAGGACAACAGGATATAAAGTATTGGTATACCTGAAACATCCTATAGTCTGTATGGCTATATTATGTCTTTTCTTATGCATATCAAATCCTGTAGTTTGAATCTGTAATTGTAAGATTTGATCTATCGTTTCGTAAAACACAGACTGAGAAATTAGGGTAGCAGTGGAAATAAACTGGGCCATTTGACATAGGTGCGACAATACCTCCTATTAAAGAATCGATGTACTTATTATGCGTAAGGTCTCTAACTGTGGCTAAAACAAAGGTGTTTAAGCCTTGGTGGGTTAGAGGATTTATCCCGATTCTTATACATCCCAAATGTAAATACTTTGTATTCAACCTCTTAGCTTCAGCCTGTAATTGTTTTGGATTAAGAAGAGGAATGGACTAGATACTATCAAAATTTTATTGGATCTGGGTAATGGACTCTTTGATACTTATTCTAATAGCGGCTCTCAAATGAAAGATAGACAAATCACCATAAACTTCAGATGCAGAGATACTAGGGAGTTGCCATCGGGCAGAAGGTTGTGATTCTTCATATTCTAGTTCGGCCTGATTTAAAACACGACTAGAACTTGATGCAAACATATCTCTGAGTGGGTTTTCTATGGCAAAAGACTCTCTTCTAATTCACGAAAAGATACAGATTTCCTGAATGAATCCATTTTCTTAATGAGTGATGTATTATGAATACCAACCTCTAGAACCAGAGGTTACTGGCTCTGATACCAATTTTGCAGCAGGGGCTTCTGTCACAAGCTTGCTCGACTCTTGGCCTTGCTGTGTCTCTTCGCTTGCCTTCACTTATCGACCTCTGGTGAACCCAACGTGAACTCAACACGAACCTACTTGGTTTTTTCACTTTCTGTGACCTTTATGAATTTTTTTGGAGGTTTTTCGTCATGTTCTGCCGTCTGTTTGAGCTAGTTCCTCCTCTACCAAGTGAGGAACATTGACTATCAGTGATCGGGATCCTACATCTACTTGGCTTAAATTGGAGCAGACTCCTTTAGCCTTCAGAACTCAGAGAACCTCGAGGGTCAAGCAGCCAAAGACATGGGAGAATCTGCTTTTTAGTTTTTTCACTGTCAACTCTCAGACTTCAGTATTTACTATCTAATTAAATTTTATAAGCAGATGCTTCCATCTCTCTGTTTGGAGTCTGAACTCATATTATGGAAGAGATACCTTTCCATCTGTGAAATTTTGGATATCTATTGATATTTTGCATCGTATGGACATCGCTTTATTATATATCAATGAAAAATGTTTTTCTAAATGAAAAAATGTGTATATCTTTGATTTTTTGTATTTACCAATTTTTTCTTGATCGAATTCAAACTCTTCGCTCATTTGCCTCACTGAAATTTTGCTGATCATCAATTCTGGACATTTATGCTTTAATATTCAAGAACAGGTGAATCAAATGTAATTAGACACATAGCCCCTCGTGGTGCATTTGCAAACAAATACCAAATTATGCCCCAGATTAAGTTGTTCCATTGTCAGACCCTGACCTACCTACCCACAATCAGAACAGCAATTGATCCCTGTACAAGGAGCAAATCCCTGGAACAATGCACTGATATTAAACTCGTATTTTCTTTTGGCCTTCAGAGAAATCATTGCATCACTATCATACAGTTCAGAATCAATATATCAAATATCCACAGATAGAATGCATAAAACTATTCCATCTTAGCACAAAATAAATTGTGTGCTTGGTTCTTTACGAAAGGAACCACAGTATTCATGCCATTATACAAAACACCATCTGATCAATACATATCGACCATATCAATTATGTCCCCTTTGATCATGTTAAAGCTCCAGTTGTCCTTCCTACCTTTGTAGTTCCAGCTATTCTTCTGTCACGTCCACCTCAGATGTCCACACAATGTCCTTTAAAGCAGTAGAAAAATTCTCGTAGAACTGCATTTATGAACAAAACTGCATCACCTTCTTTAAAAGAGTAGGCAAAAGGACTATTGATGCTCCTGCTCAAGTTTTACAGTTTTGTATCTTACCAAAGCTTCCAGTCAAATGATGGGTCATTATCAAATACATGTCCCTTTATGATCAAAGAAAAACAGTACGCCAATTACCTTGTTGTACTCCAGGGTATCCCCGCCAGCTTTTTTCACTTCCACAACAAAGAGAGAAGGAGAAACTTCAAAAACCTACAAACAAAAAATTTGTATAGGACTTTAGCGAATAATAATATTTTCCTAAATAGTAAAACCAAAAACAAAAGGCCCCTGTAAAATGTGACAATTAAGCACATTCTAGCTGTTACATAAAATGTGATTTAAATGCTGTTCTAATAAAGTTTCTGGATGTCAAAACAAATGCTTGCTAGTTGTCGAATCTTAAGGGGAAAAAAATCTAGCCTCACCTCTGTAGCTACAGAAAGATGCCCCTTTCTACCTGTTTCAGACCCCTGGAACCTCATCTGTTCCAAAGTCCAACATTAACAGGAAGGTAAGTACATAAAAATGCAATAATTCAAATTTTAAACTATAAAAGTGATTTAACAGGTAACTACTAATTCCTAAACCTATATAAGATAGAAATGAATCATGACTCTTCAGTAGTAAGGCCTCACCATGCCTGTGCTGGACCTTAGAGATGTTTAATGGATCTGTTGAGCAAGGGAGACAAGTATGCAAGGACAGTAGCTTCATAGCTCCTATGGTGGCATGTACACAATTCCTGCCCTGAATTAAGGTGCCTTTAAAGGATTGAATGGTATGTACTACATATAGAAATCTGGAGGAGAATGGAGCGTTCAGGTTGTACAATGTATTACTTCAGTCTTATGATTTATCAATGTTCTGTTGGAAACTAAGTTGATTGCTGGTAGAGTGCTGTTGCATTGTTTTGTTGTAAAATAAGTTGACCGCTGGTAGAGTGCTGCTGCATTGTAACTTTGAGGGTATCTCTATTTTCGGAGCATACAGGAGAATGTTACTGTTAATTCTAGAGGCCTCTGTTCAAGGCATTTTTATGTCATGTCCTGATGGGTAGAGGTGCTTCCAAATTCACTCTGTTCTAAGCTATGGGCTAAAGAATGGTCAATGACATAATGTTATTGAATAAGACTTACATGACTTTAAGAATGGTTGGATATCTTCCTGCTAAAGAGGGAAATTTGTTGGGAAATTCTTATGATGTCATGCTTGAACAATGAAAACCATTCTGCACAGAGAAAGGTGTAATTTTTTTTGTATCCAATTGTCTTTTGGATGGTACATAAGATAGTACAGTTGGTGTAAATTGCTGAATCAGTGTTTATCACTGGAGTTAAAATATTATGATCTTAGGCATTGAATGGCCCTGTTGGGTGGAGTAAATAGTTTCTCACATTAACAGCTTGCAACCTTTGATTTCTCTTCCTCTTTACCATTATGTTTTGTGGGATATTTCTGGCCAGATGTTTTGTCGTTCTTCCTATTTGAACAATATCATTGTTGTGAGAAATAGTGGCCAGGCAGTGCAAGTGTTGGACCAAGTATTTTTTTCAGTAATAGTAGCCTTACAGCCTCTGGCTTCTTTAAAACTGGGGAGTCTTGACAAATGCCTGTCCTGAGATCTTAATTCCCGAGAGCCCTCAACAGATCCAGTATCATCTATAATGAGGAAATATTTTGAGAGATGATAAGCTCCATGCCCTATGATTGAGCCTGTAGATTGAAACTGTAGACATACTTGCAGTTTGTGCTTGGTTTGTCTTTGTCTTGTGTAGCCATATAGAGTTTACGGCCTGTAAGGATGGAGAGTTTCATTTCCATTCCTCCTTCCACCCCCCTCCCCTCCCCACCCTTGTTATTTCCTGTGAAGCTAATATTTCCAATAAACTGATCCTCTCAAGCCCGAAAACACCAACATCCCTTATCACCAGCTTGTACACGGCTCTAAATAGCAAACATGTGCTGTGTATGAATGATAGGCACATTTACAGGAACTAAAGAGGTTAATAAGCATGACAAATTGACCACAGAAGCAATCCTGCTTGGAAAGACTTAATGCATACAACACTTCACCTTGTAATCACGTCTTTTAACATTGAACCCAAGTGGCTTCACGCTCTCCTCCATCTTTGTGATGATTTCTGTAGCTGGGTGCTTAGATGTGAACCTTGCTTCCCTAGTAGCACTCTGAATAGTAGACCATAAACAATGAGTTTTTGATATATAACAAATTTATCATTTCTGACATTTTGGAATTTTACTTTTATTAATCATTGTAAAACCAGAAAATGACAAAAGGAGATCATTATTAAAAACTAGAAATTATTCATAAAACAAAAGAGATTTTAAATTAAAAAACTAAGAATTGAACACACCTGTTTTTTCTCAAACAGACCAGATAGATTCAGCCCCTTAGACAATGAAATGATATCAAATGCATTCATAAGAGAAGGTCTGCCCCCCTTCAATTCCTTCTGTTCCATTACAAGGTGTTCCTGTGTTTGGAAAAATGGCACCTTGTTACTACTTAGGTTCAACACTGATGCCAAAGAAGAAATGCACTTATATCTGAAGAATCTATCAACTGTGCCAAAAATTAACCCAAAAATTTTGGTCAGTGAAAGCCCTGGTGTGCTCGTAGAAAATAGTAAACACTGAGGCAAAGAACACTCATCATGAAAGGTGTGGGTGTAGAAAAACTTAACATAGGAAGCAGCCTAATGATTGTTGATGTTTTGGGTAGCATTAGGGGTATTTTCATGCGTGGGGCAAGTGGGCTAAGTGATGGGGCTTTGCACCCATAAACCCATGGTATTCTGATAACCCATGCTGTAGATCCATGGTATTGCACCCTTCGGGAAGGTATAAGCACAAGGGTGAGTGATTCATTCTTGTGGCTTGGCAAAAGGGCCAAGCAAGGCACAGAGATGTGCAATAGCACATGACATTGAGAGGGATGCATGAGTAATATTGCAGGTTTGCTGTGAATGAGATACTCAGTTGCGCTGGGTCCAAGGAGAGAGCATGGAGCAGCAAAGGAGATCCACATCAGCCAGTTTGATGATGGATCTAGGGCTTGATCTGCTGGATCAGATCCAGAGTAATTGTTGTATATGTTAGTTTTTGGTAGCTTGGAGGTACTTCTACGTTGATGGTGCCTAGCATATAGAAGTAACCAAGCATATTTCATTCTCTAAGCACTACACTTCATAAAGTTAAAAAGTGACTTTATGGGTTTATTAAAGTCGTGTGATTTTTCCTTACCTAATGAGAAAATACATGGTACACTTTATATTATTAAAGTGATTTTATGTTTTGAAGTGACTGTGTCATAAAGTACGTGGTACACTTTTATATTATTAAAGTGACTATGTTTTAAAGTTACTTCATGTGTCATAAAGTACATGGTACCTTTTATGTTATGAAAGTGACTAGGAGGGTCAACTAATGAAAAGGGGGTCAATGTGAGATTAGATCTCCACCATTGATCAAGAGGCTGAGATTTACTCTCAGCCCTTAATCCTAGGTTAGGTCTTTTTATTCATTATGAGAACATAAAAGGGGGAAAAGACACTTTGAGAGAGTCATTCTTCATGTGTGGGATTAGAAAAGAGGAGGCTGAGAGAAAAAGTACAACAGGAGAAGAGCTAGTACAACAAGGAAAGGACATACATTTCAAGTCTGAGTATAGCACAGAAATTGAGGTACTCTCCCAGCATTTATTGTAGCCATGTCAACGAATTTTTCAAGACAGACAGGGGCTGGGTTTCAAGGGCTGTTAGGCTGAATTAATTGCTGCCAGGAACAACATGAATTTTGGGATCTCAGGCGTGAATTCTGAGGTCTGACAAGCATTTATTGAAGCCTGTTAAAACTGCAAACCAGTGTGGAAATCGAGGCTGCCTAAGCATAGATTTGGAGGCAACCTAAGCAGAACTTTTGTAGGTTTGTATGTGCGAATTTTGAGGCAACCTGAGAAGAATCTGGGCATGGAAGTCGAGGCTTCCTGAGAAAAAAAATTGTGGGTCTGTCCACACAGATTTCAAGGCAGATTAAGGCATGAATTTCGAGACTGTATGAGCAGAAATTCAAGGTGCTGTTAGGGACAAATTTCAAGGCTGTATGTACACAGAAATCAAGAAGCTACTGAGGAACAACTACAACACATTTCCCAAGGAGTTCTGAGCAAAGAAATCAGGGAGATAAGTTGACTGTTTTGTTATAAAATACTGTTCCAAATTTCTCTTAAGAAAATTAAAAGCTCCCATCCTCACTGGTTTTCCCTTTGGGTTTTTTCTAGGGTCAGCTTGACCAAAAATTTGTGTCCTAATTTCATAAATGTTTGTGTTACTTCTCAGCAAATGTGAAAATTAGAGTAGCTCCCTTCTGTTGCCTTTTGCAATTTATATTCAAGTTTATATCAGTTGTTAATAATGAGGGGAAATGCAATAAACTTGATGCAAAAACCAAACTTTGAAACCGGGAGGGATTTGTAGTGCATAATACATATTTCCTACATGGTATCAAACCAAGTGGGTTGGACAGCTGAGAACAGTGACCAAGCAATAACATAACAACAGTTTAAACTTTAAACAGGGTTGTGTAGGACCAAACAACAGGTTAAATAGGGTTGTGTGGTTGAGAGGGAGTTGAGTTTAACCTTGGGACAGATTTGTGTTGGGTTCTTGAAGTCATGGCAACTAGGTTGACGGTGGAAGATAGGCTGAGTGGGGCTGAAAACTTTAGCCCATGAAAGAGAGATTTGTACTGGTGCTTCAGGAGTTTGAGTTGTGGGACATTGTCAAGAAGACAGTTACTGTACCCATTGATCTAGTACAACTAGCTGATTTTAACAAGAGAAATGTTAAGGCCAAAAGGCTCCTTCTTGATGCTACTAAAGATCACCTTATTCCTCATGTTTCATGGAAGACTCATGCCTTTGAAATGTGTGCAGCCTTGATCAAGCTTTTCTGGAGAATTAATGAGAACAAGAAGATGGTGTTGAGGGAAAAATTAAGGCAAGCCGAGATGATTAAAACCGACACTATATCCTCAGAGCTCACCAGGGTCACCCAAGTAAGAAATGAGTTGGCAGCTGTGGGTAGAACCATCTCTGATGAGCAGCTGGTTAGATCAGCCATGAGTGTTTTTTCCAAGGAGTGGGTTGCCGCCATTGATGGGATAGTTGCCCATGATAATCTTCTAGATTGAGGAAGAATGTGGGATGATTTCCATCAAGAGGAGATAAGGCGAAATACCAAGAACGGTGTGCAACATGGTGGGCGAGATGAGGAGAATGTTGCTCTTGCGACAAAAGGGCAAAGGTAAGGTAAGGTAAAGGGAAGTGGGGGCTTTGCTTCTGAAAAGGACACTAGCAATGTCAAGTCCTTTGCATGTCACGAGTTTGGCCATTATGTAGGCCAATGTCCGAATAAGAGGAAAAGTTGTTGAAGAATCTAGGGCAATGAGATGTAGAGTGATTCCTTGGGACTAGATAACAATTTGTGAAGTCCTTTTACAATTTGTCTTTGTTAGCTTAATCTTCTTCTTCTCTTATTAATGCATGTGTGTACTTCATCAAACTGCTATCAAAAACATAAAACAAGAAAACAAGATATTGGCTCTTTGCCAGGGCCAAAACCTCTCTTCTCTTGAGAGGAAAACCCTTCGATAAGTTTTCTCTTATTGAAGCTTCTTTCTTGATCAATGCCAAACCCTAGACCCTTGACAAGAATATCCTCCAAGCACAAGTCAAGTCCTTCCTCCTTTCTGCACTTTGTTTCCTAGCATTTCCTTCTTACAACACTTCGTTTCCCAACACTTCGTCCTCCTTCCAACTGTTGTTAGATCTTGTCGCACATGCTCTAGAAGAGATACCTTTGATGAGACCCTTTCCTTATGATGATCCCTTCCTTCTCTTCACCAACCAACGAACTTGTATGACTGTAATGGGAGGGCTGTTATGACAGCAGAGACAACCTCCTCTTCGCACATGTGACTGTATTCCTTGTGATATTGACCTCTTCCTTCTTCGCTTGAGTGAGAGGCCTTATAGGCCTACTTAGATTGCCCAACCAACGAAGTTATGTGACTGTGATAGTAGTGCTGTAATGACTGTAGGAAGAGGCTCTTTCCTTCACATGTATGACTGTAATAAGCCCTAGAACAGACCTCTAAGGCTCGATGTTTCTTCCTCCTCCTTTGTTGTCCTTGGAGACCCTTTTCTCGTCCTTTTGTTACCCTTTACTTGCCTCCTTACTTCGCTGATTTCAGAGATATAAATGCATTGTCTTTAGAGGAGTGGAAAACCTCTATATATAGAGGACTCTCCCTCCTTTAGGCCAACTTGTCTTCTTTGCTACAGATGGGTTCTTTTGATGGTGCCTTTGCTTGGAGGTGACTTCTTTGACTCTAATACATAAGTATACCTATAGTAACATGCCCTTAAGGTCTTCAACATAATTCTTTTGACTCTTTGACTCACCTATAGCACTTTAACATGTGCTAGACCTATTTCAATGAGCAAGAAACTCATTGACATATATTATAAAAATAATATTTCTTTTCTTGAATAAATACAAATATCAAAAGTACATTTATGAAAACTAAACCTAGTTACATTTCCTTCAACACTCCCTCTTAACTAGGGAGGTATTCATACAACATTACAAGGTGTTTGGCTATTTTTCAATCTTGAAGAATTCACATAAGAGAAACTGGATTGGCAATCCATCTGTTATAGCATCATAGTAACCAACATTGTATCCACAACAAGGCCTTGACTAACAACTCTATCTCTCAATAGATCAGAGCACAATGTTGGCGAGACCAATGACATATAGACACCATAGTCATTGTCTCTCAAGGTACATACCCACCCGGGTGTTCACTGAGTATGACATTCTAGGACTATTCTTATCTTGGGTTCCCAACCCTCAAAGAATATCAGTCCTCTTGCCTACTCTTGTCTTGAATGTCCTACACATCCTCAAAGAGTATCGAATGCCAGATGATTACCCAATCCTCCCATTCTTTCTTCACAAGCGAAGACAAGAATGTTGTGTCTATTCCTTCCTCCAAAATGAGGAAGACATACCCAAGTTTCCTTTGACAGGTAACTTGCCCAAGTTCCTTTGAGAACTTGTCAAAACTCCCTCTTAGCTAGGGACTTGTCCATACATCAGCAACTTCTTCTTCGTGGGTCCTTCAACTGCTCGATTTTCTTCTTTCCTTCGATGTCATGAAGTCTTTGTTCGAACTTCCTTTTTGGTAGGGCACCATCCATCGATCACTTTCCTTCCTGGTTATTCATGTCATTGCTTCCTTCGTGGAAAGTGGCCTTCTTGTCATATATCAAGTTCTCTTGTCATCTTGTCTATGCTTTGGACTACTCTTCACATGGATGTTTCTTTGTACTTGCTTGTTCCCATGCTTTGATCTAGTAGCCCTTCATGACTTCATCCTGATATTGCTTCAACATTAAATGGTGCTTTTGTTGGATGGCTTTTTCATCATGACATCTTCGTAGAGTAGAATCAGTTATCTGCATCTTTCATATCTCCAAGGCCTTCATAGGTGTCAAGGGTCCTTTGATCTTTTTCTTCCTTTGTCAGAGTTGTCATGCCTTCTTTCGAGAGATGTCTTCAATGTATCTTGTCAGATAGTGATTCTTTGTGATCATGGTGTTCTTCACATGCTTGATCTCTTTCTTCATTTGCTTCTTCATGGAGAGATTGGTCAACCACCTTCTACTCCTTGTGGGAGCACTTCTTCATTGCTTGCTTTTAGGACCAGTCAACATTTCTTCTTCACATGTTTCTTAGTCAATAATTTTATACTCCTTATGTGAGTATTTCCTTTTGTTGACCTTCATTGCATTGTAGTACATGCCTTTGAGCATGTCATTGATGAAAAAGATTCTTCCCTACTTGATCATGTTATAGAACTATTCCCATGACTCAATAATATACATATAATAACATGACTAAAATTTGATGCATACATACCTCATCTTGGTTCTCCTTTGATCATCTTAGCTTCATTTGGTTATCCTTGGTGTGGCCCTTCTTGCTTCATCTTAGCTTGCCTTCATATCATCCTTTTCTTGAATCCCATGAATGGGATTCCCAATGAGACATCTGCTTTTGTTTATGAATCTTCTTTTGAAGATTCCATCATAGGATCTTGAAGACCCTTACCCTGCAAATGTTTCTTTCTTTTTGATGATGGAGGTCTCCTAAGATTCTTAATCATGATCAATTTTTTCATTGTGGATGAGGTCCTATTCTAGTTATGCTCCTTCTACATGAATATCTTGAGCTATATCTACCATGCCTCTATATTCTAGAAGATATTTCTAACCCAGCATTTAGTTCTATTTATAAATGCTCCTTTTACATCATGCTTCTAGATTCTAGAAGATGTTTCTAGCCATGCAATTTTATTCTATTCCTACATGCTCCTATACTACTCAAAACTTTGAACAAAGACTTTAAGTACAGAAGTAGACTTAGTCATAGTAGAGATTCGGAGGATCTTCCTTCTTTTGCTTCTTGCCTTCTTTTATTGCTTGAGTCATATGAGCTTCTTCCCATTTTCTCTTGTTGTTGTTGTCCTTCTTAAGTTTAGGACAATTCCTTTTGTAGTGTCCATATTCTTGGCATCCAAAACATTGGATTTTGGACATGTCTTTGTTGTTTGTTCTTCATGGACCAAATTTGCCAAATTTTCCCTTTCTCTTAACCATGGTAGCAAATGCTTGCTCCTTTGATCCCACGTCTTCCTTAGCTTTGAGTCTAGATTCCTCTATCTTGCATAGAGACCACATTTCACTTAGTGTGGTAGCTTCCTTCTTGGCATATATGTGAAGTTGCCCCAGTCCTCAAGTAGAGCATTGAGTACTATGGTTGTCATTTCTTTGTCGGACATGACTTCCACTAGCTTTTGAAGTTGATTCCTCACCTCAGAGATTTTCATGAAGTAGGGAGCTATTGCTTCCTTTGTTATCATCACTTTGTATAATTCATTCCTTAGAGATATCACTTCTCCGACTGTGGATACTGAGAATAGCTCTACTAGCTTATCATAAATTTATTTTGATGTCTCAAATTTGGAGACATAAGGAATGAGAGAGTCCTTAATAAATTCTATTAGAATCCTTTGAGCTCGTCTCATCCTTATTATATTTGGCTAAGGCTTGAGTTTGTTCCTTAGCAGGGATAGTGATATTCCCTTTGATATGTTCTAAAAGTTCATTCTCCTTGAGAAGTAGATCAATCCTCTTCTTTCATGCAAGAAAGTTATTGGTACCTACCAATTTGTTGTTTTCCTTGCAAAAAGACATTGATGTATATTCAGAAGGGGACATATACTTGATAAGTTTTGAAATGTAGTTGATTCCTTTTCTCTTTGAAGTCTTGATGGCTTGCTTTCCTTGAATCTTGATGTTCCTCAAGATGTTTTCTCCAAGTGGATTTGCTTGATGATTTGTGGCTTGATGTAGATCCCTCTTTGATCTACTCTTCTTTGTAGGTGCCTTTATATACAACTCTTCTTCTATCTTTGTAGTCTCCCCTGATGAATGACAGATGATAGACATTCTTATCCTTGATGTGATAAAGGCTTCTTCGCTTGATGTTTCAACTTTTGTAGATGTCCTTCCTTGATGAGTGTTCTTAAGCTGCCCTTTCCTTGATGTGTCACCTTAGCTCCGATACCATGTTGAAGAATCTAGGGCAATGAGATGTAGAGTGAATCTTCGAGACTAGATAACAATTTGTGAAGTCTTTTTACAGTTTGTCTTTGTTAGCTTAATCTTATCTTCTCTTATTAATGCATGTGTGTGTACTTCATCAAACTGCTATCAAAAACATAAAATAAGAACACAAGATATTGGCTCTCTGCCAGAGCCAAAACCTCTCTTCTCTTGAGAGGAAAACTTGTCGATAAGTTTTCTTTTATTGAAGCTTCTTTCTTGATCAATGCCAAACCTTAGACCCTTGACAAGAATATCCTCCAAGCACAAGTCAAGTCCTTCCTCCTTTCTGCACTTTGTTCCCCAACACTTCCTTCTTCTGGCACTTCGTTTCCCAACACTTCGTCCTCCTTCCAACTGTTGTTAGATCTTGTTGCACTTTCTCTAGAAGAGATACCTTTGATGAGACCCTTTCCTTATGATGATCCCTTCCTTCCCTTCACCAAACAACAAACTTGTATGACTATAATGGGAGGGTTGTTATGACAGCAGAGACAACCTCCTTCTCTTCGCACATGTGATTGTATTCCTTGTGATATTGACCTCTTCCTTCTTCGCTTGAGTGAGAGGCCTTATAGGCCTACTTAGATTACCCAACCAACAAAGTTATGTGACTGTAATAGTAGTGCTGCAATGACCGCAGGAAGAGGCTCTTTCCTTTGCACGTGTGACTGTAATAAGCCCTAGAACAAAGCTCTAAGGCTCGGTGTTTCTTCCTCCCTGATTTCAGAGATATGAATTCGTTGTCTTTAGAGGAGTGGACAACCTCTATATATAGAGGACTCTCCCTCCTTTAGGCCGACTTGTAGATTGCAGGCTGACTTGTCTTCTTTGCTTCGGATGGGTTCTTTTGATGGTGCCTTTGCTTGGAGGAGACTTGACTTTGCTTGGAGGTGACTTCTTTGACTCTATAAATAAGCATACCTATAGTAACATGCCCTTAAAGTCTTCAACATAATTCTTTTGACTCTTTGACTCACCTATAGCACTTTAACATGTGCTAGACCTATTTCAATATGCAAGAAACTCATTGACATATATTATAAAAATAATATTTATTTTCTTGAATAGATACAACTACCAAAAGTACATTTATGAAGACCGAACCTAGTTACATTTCCTTCAACAAAAGCAAGGAGGAGGACAAGGGCCAGGTCGCTGCATCAACTAAGGTTGATGAGTTTTCGGAAAAGTTTGAGAAGGAATTATCCTTAGTATTTTATGTTTTGAGTAGTGTTGCTAAGAGTGAGGAAACTGGTACATGGGTTGTGAATAGCGGGGCATCACACCGCACGATAGGGACTAGAGCTATGTTCTCGAGTCTTATAGATATTGACTCAAACATGCAAGTTGATAGTGGAATTAACACCACACATGTGGTGAGGGGGATTAGATACGTGAGGTTCCAGTTGAAGTCAAGAGGGTATCTAGAGGTGGCCAATGTGTTAACTATTGAAAAGTGTAACTATGTTCGGTCTTCATAATGACATGTAGTTATGATTTTATGTAATAGATGAAAGGAAGAAAAATAAAATTATTGTAATGCTTGCATCATGGGTTTCATGAGCAAGAGATTTTATTTGTAGTTCAGGCTCCCACTGAGAGCTCTTAGGGATATTGTCATCTAGTTACAAAAGTCTAAAGAGTCACTGTCATGTATTGAACGCATGTTACACATTGTAAAGAGTCAAATTTGCTTTGTATAATTTACCCTCGAAGACCTTGTCACTAGCCCTCATGAAGTTGGCCTACAAAGGAAGGATTATTTTAGAAAGGTGAAGTCGGCCTACTTCAAGGGATCATGTCGGCCTAACAGTGATGAACCAACCACGATATATAGCAGTGCTCGGCCTCATTTGGAGGACTTGAATTCGGTGAAGAAAGTCTCAAAGAAGAAGTGCGAAAATTATACTAAGAAAGATCTTCAAGATCAGCGAAGGAAGAAGATAAGAAGAGTGAAGGAGGTGACATCATTGAAAGACTATTTCTAGGCTATTACTCGGCTTCCTCACACCTGCGAAGATCACAGATCTGAAGCAAGCCAAAGGTTGCAATCATACATAGGTGTTCTTGGTTGGGTGGAAATCTTCGCTAAAGGAATCCGAGTAAGATAGAGAAAAGAGTCTCTCTCTTGAAGAAATTATTCAAGGAACAAATCTGATCTAGGGTTTCTGTGGTAAAGAAAAGAGTTGTAGACTTACAAGTAGAGATTCTGAAGGAAGCCGAGAAGAGAAAGAAGAAGGGCATCATTGATCCAAGGAGGTTTGTGACTTGGTCTTGGAAGGGCTCTCATGTCAAGGGTCTTTGTCATGGTCTTGGTACTCATCAATTGAAGGTTCTATAAGAAGAATTTGTTTGGGTTTTCCTATCAAAGAGTGAGAGGTTTTGGCCCTCGCTAACAACTTATATACTGTGTCTCTTTATTGTTCATGAATTGGTAATTGTCTTGATGAAAAGGACACAATAATAACTCAAGAAGAGAAGACCATAATCAAGAAGTAAAAAGACTATCACAAGCAATTATCTAATCTAGAGAAATCATCTATCCACTGATGCCCCAGACTTCTCAACATGGAATCAAAGCTAAGGTGACAAAGTCAAGAAAGGAGCATCTTATCAAGGGACACTCAAGGATCGAATCTTGAGAAAGACACCAAGGCAAGTTGAAGGGTATCAAGGTGTAATCGAGATCTACATAAAAATGTCAAACCCTAGATCAAAGAAGAAGTACACACCAACAAAAGTTTTGGGAACCTCTAGTCATCATCAAAAGACCACAAAGACCCTCATCAAGTTGAAGAGATCTACAAAGCAAGGTAGCCCAAAGTATAGACATCCAAGAGAAGCACTTCAAGGACAAAGATCACATCATCTTGGAGAAATTTGAAACCCTAGAAGCATTTCTGGATCTGCACTCATTCACCACCGAAGAAGTCGAAGTATCTTGAAGGCTAGTTATCTAAAGAAGGCTAAAGGCATTGTCATCATCTTCAAAAGGCTATAAGGAAAGTTCCCTCTCATTGAAGCAAATCCCCTCCCTTATCCTTAAAGAAGATCTGAGGAAGCATCAAGACATCCTCATCAATCACCATCAACACAGGGATCAAGTTGAAGATCTTATCTTCACTTGACAAGTACCTTTTCTTCTATAATCTAATCTAGTAAAATGACTTCATTTTGCAAGGAGATCTATAAGCTGGTTGGGTCATCGAACTTCCTTGCATGGAAAAGAAGGATAGACATAGTCCTCAAAGAAAATGAAGTCATTGATCATGTCCATGGAAAGGTCTCCAAACCACCCAAAGATCAAGCACTATCTGAATACATGGAAAGGGAACTAAGGGCTCAAAATATTCTTATAAAATCTATCAAAGATCCCCTCATTCCCTATATAGCCAAGCTGGAGATATCAAAAGAGATATATGATAAGCTGGTAGAACTATTCTCTGAAAGTGCAATAAGAAAGATCATATCACTTAGATCTGATCTATATAAATTGAAGGTATCAAAGGATGAATGGATATCTACTTGTCTCTCAAAAGCATCTCAAATAAGAACTCAACTGCAAGATCTAGGAGAGATGATATCTGATAAAGAAATGATCTCCATTGTTCTAAATGCATTAACTGATGCACAAGGCAACCTCGTATCTAATGCCCATAAGGAAAAGGAAGTTATCCCATTCAACAACTTGTGGTTTCTATGCAAGATAGAAGAAAACAGGTCGAAGGGAGAAAGTGATGAAGGACAAAGAGAAAGGGGTCAAACAGTTAATAAAAGAAAGGGAAAGTTTGGTAAATTTGGTCCTCAAAAGAAAAAGAAGAACATGGCTAAGGTTCACTACTATGGATGTCAAGAATATGGGCACTATAGAATAAATTGTCCTAAACTTAAAAGGGACAATAACAAGAGAAATAAGGAAGAAGCCCATATTACCGAAGAAGTGGAAGAACCTGAGATGAAGAAGCCTAAGAAGGAGGAAGTAAGTGATCTCTACTATGCGTGAGATAATCTCCTTCATTAATACTACTCTTCTGTTGTAGATAGGAAGTGTTGACCCCGCCGCCTACACCCACCTACAAGTCAGTGAGAAAATCCTTCAACCCCACAAGGTGTGGTTGGTGGCAAGGAACTCATAGAAGGGTCTGTCAAACTAATCTCGACTCTCTCTTCATGCTTATCTTATGATGGTTATTGTTCATAGCAGTTTTTGCTTATAAATCTTAAAGAGATAATCTATTTAACTCTAACAATTCTCCTAGAAACTCACATCCTTTTTAACTTAACTTTTCATTAAGGACCACCCCCCTTAGCTAACCTAGGAGATAGCTCAAATGGAGAGAGTCGTGATTAGTTTGGCAACCCCTTCTCTGAGTTCCCTGCCACCAACCACATCTTGTGGGGTTGAAGGCTTTTCTCACTAACTTGTAGGTAGGTGTAGGCAGCAGGGTCAACATGAAGCATTGTAAATAAGATAGGATGCATCATATTAGAAATTGGCATTAGAAGAGCTCGTAATCAACATGAAGGATGTTTGGAAAAAAAATCTATGGTAGGAAACCTCATTGAAAGCTCAAGGAAGAAGTCATCTAGGACAAGGCTCATCATACATTAGTCAAAAGGAAACATCTGCAGGATAGGCAAGATCCTCAAGATTCTCTGATGGAATCTTCATTGTAAGGTTCACCGATCATTAGGGGAAGCTAGTGTTTCATCAAGAATTCCAAACTTTTGGAATCCATGGGATGATGGTATGATGACATAACAAAGAAGCAGATCAAGGGAATGAAGCTACTTCATTCAAAGAAAGATGTTGCAAGAAGTTTGGATGACACAAAGCAAAGATGAGGTATGTATGTTAATATTTGATATTATGGAAGTCATGTCATATGGTTGCAGACAACATGGATCAATGCTCTATCTTTAGAAGCATGATCAAAGAAAGGATCTCCTCCCTCGAAGGGATGCAAGAATGCATGGGTTGTGAAAATTCGAGAATCCCACCCAAATCACCTACTGCAGCAACTGATTAAACTTCTCCTATCTGTTAAATACTGAAACAAATTATTTATTGTTTCCTACAACAAATATCGAAGCTAACACATTGCAACTTTCACTTAATTAATTAATTTACCCAAAACAAGAACAAAACAAATAGAGAAAGATGCACAAGTGACAATATTTTTTGGACAAATGTCCCCGGAAAAACCCAATGTGGAAAAACCAGTGCAACAACTTTGAGGGTTTTATATTATTAAGCAGTAGTTTCTTAATACAACTCTGTATGCCCTTTCAGCAATCCAGTTACAGAAAAAATAAACTGGCAGAAAAACTTAGAGAGATTACTTCACTCTACCCAGCAATTCCGACTGTTCCAGCAGCTGAACCAACTGTCCTCGACGATCTCTGCGTTGGCTCTGCGTAGTGTTGATTTTAGGTAGCATCGGATGTGCTCTAGCCTTGAAAATTGGTGGAGAGGCTAAGGCACGTGAGATCTCCAAGACCCAGAAATTGTTTGGAGAAATTCCACCCATATGAGGATTTATTAAAATAATTAATATTTTTAATGGGTTCCTAAGTCTAAACATAGGAAAATAAAAAATATTATGTGTATCAATAAAATATGGGGGAGAAAGTTCTAAAGTGACGAGGATCAAGCCAGTTCTAATCTTATCGATTGATTAGAGACTTAATCTCAGCCGTTGATTCGTCAATAGGAAAAGTATAAGAGGAGGCTTGAGGGTTAGTTGGAGACACACCATATTGATCAAAGAATTTGATTTTCTGGGGCGAGGTTTGTTGAGTAAATCGAGTTACTGATCAGAGTTGCAGTGAGGGGCAGTTCAACAAGGGAATTTCATTCGAGGCTGAAGAATACATAGCAGAGAGGCAGTGCAATGCCGGGAGAGACAGTGCAGGTCCTAGAAGGGCTCTGATGCAGAGGCTGAAGCACTGATGCAGAGGACGCAGAAGGCTAACGTAGAGGACGCAAAAGTTGTAGAGGCTGACACTGGGCCTCAGAGGCAGCGTTGGGGAGATTCTGTGGGACAAACTGAGAGCAGATCAACAAATTCTGAGTCGGGAGAGCGTGACACAACTCCTGGAGGAGTCACGTAGTTCCAGAGCAGTGTTTAGAGCAGCTTTCGCTATCCAGCATAGGGAACAACCGAAGTCACTGTGGGGTTTGATCATTTGGCTGCTAATTTGCTGGAATATCCATCTCCGGATAGAGGTACTATTGCCGAGGATATTCTTTGTTGGGTGAGCCATTTATGGCACCCTAGTTGTATTCACGAATCTGCTTAATAATACAAACCCTCTATATGCTGCACCGATTTTCCTAAATTGGGTTTTTCCGGGGACGATTGCCCAAAAATAACGGTGTCCCTTGTGTTATTTTCTCAGTTTATTTCAGTGCATGATTTGTATATTTGTGAAGGTTGCAATAGTGTTTACTTCGATGTTTATGCAATTAAATAACTTGTTAATGTGAAGAACAAGTAGGAGATTGTAAACCGGTAATTGCAATAGGAGTTTTTGATGTGTTAGATTTAGGAATTTTCACACGTAGGCCCTCTGTCAACCTCAACAGGCTCTGCATTAGCTCAACTGGGAAACATTTGCTCCCTAGAGCAGTTTCCAACCTTCCCAGCTCAGAAATATCAACTCCCCAGCACATTTCGGATTTCTACACTGGAAGACTGCGTTGCCTGTGTTGGCCCAGCGTCAACACCTCTTGGGTCTACGTTTCCTCCTCCGGGTGTCTCTCTGCTGCTGATACTGGGTCCTGGAGAAGATACTCCAATCCATCTATCCCCACCCCTCACTGCAAAAGCTCACTATCGAAAATCTCCCGGCAACTACTGTGCTTCAGAAAATTGATTCTCTGAACTCTCTCTATGTGTTTTCCAAGTGACCCTCAAGCCTCCTTAAATAATCTCCTCGTTGACATTCAACGACCCAGATTAGAAGTTAATCAATGGCTAAGATCATTTCTACTTGATCCTCGTCTTCTTCTAGAAGTTACACCCACAGTTTATATTAATACCCTTTAATTATTTTATTTTCCTAAGTTTAGACTTAGGGTCCCATTAAAAATAATTAATTATTTTAATACAATTGTTTCTGGGTGGAATTTCCCAAAACGATTTCTGGGTTCTTTGGAATACATGTGCCTAAGCCTCCCTGCAAAATTTGAGACTTAGAGCACATTCGATGCTACCAGAAATCAACACTCCCTCTTAGCGAGGAATGTGCTCTAGTAATGCCTCCAACTGAAGCATCACACTGTTCTGTAACATCTCCCTCTGCACTGCTAATGTCTGACATGTTGTCCACCAACCTCTCCGCAAATGTTGCATCTGTACTACTGTTGACCCTACCACTGTCAACACTTCATCCGTACTGCAACTCCCAATGAATTTTTGCATCCGTGTTGTTGTTGGCACTGCCACTGCCAACTGCTACTGCATCAACAATGGAAAAACATCCCAAATTACTGAACTAACTATGTTTAGTATGATACCACATGAATGTTGAAGCCTGATTGTTGTTAGTCTTTGCGTTGACCCTCCAAATCTACTGCGTTGTTGCTAACCTCTGTTATGTGCCATCTGCACTTCTGCCAACTCTGCTCTGCGCTGCTCAAACTCTGGCACTCCTAGCCACTGCAACTATCTCTCCGACATTCCTTGGCGTCATCCGACATTAGTCCATCCTGCTATCTTTGATCTGGGCTCCCATAGCAAGGAAATGATCCAAGAGGTGGGCTCCTCAAGGATCTTTCCCATCCATATCTCTTTCGAACTACAACTCCAAATCAACCCACCTCCCTCCTGGAGGTATCTTGGCTGTCATGGCGAACTCCTCTTTGATCTTCACGGGCGCAGCCTTCAGATCATATCTCTCATCTTTGTCCTTCTTCCTAAGAGGACACTATGTAGCGCAGTGACCCATCTCACCACACCTGTAACACTTGATCTTCAAGACGTCCTTCTTACGTCTTCGTTGCCCCTGCTGTCCCTTCGATGCAAGGGTTGCATTCTCCTCCTCATTGGGCTTCGACCCACTAAGTCTCTCCTCAGCTCCTCTTGTTTTAGAGTTGTCCACATCTCATCCCAATTCGGCAAAGCTGCTCTGCCCAGGATACTTTGGACAAAGACTTGCCACTCATTTGAGACAAAATTGAGGGCTAGTCTAATCAACTCTGAATCTTGAGGTGTATGCCCCACAACAAACAATTCATCACAGGGCTCTTGAAGCTTCGTGAGGAATGGATCCACATGCTTGCCCTTCTGCATCTGAGCAGATCTCAATTTCTGTTCAAGGTACATCTTCCGCTACTCGGAAGATCCCTGATATAACATAGACAATGCATCCCACATCTCCTTAGTGGTCCCTCTACTAGTGATATGACAGACCACATGATCCTTCAATCCATCGAGGATCATTCTTTTTGCCTTTGCCATCTCAGCCTTATATTTCTTCAATGGATCTAGATCTACTGGTTCAACCACCACGTTTTCGACGTATGTCTTGAGAGCATGCTCATCTAGAAGGAATGACATTCTTGCCTTCTAGATGACGTAGTTGGATGCCCCATCAATGATCCCTCAAGCCACTGGTCATTTGGCAGTTCTTGTGGCAATGCAAGTAGGAGGCTGCGTAGAAATGTGTACCCAATCAATGAGAAGAGAGAGAGGTGTGAAGATGCGTGTGTCCAAATGAGGCTAAGTCACCTTCTATTTATATGCAACATTGAGGATGAATAGACGTGACTGTTGGGCTTTAGAGCCTATATGAGTTTGTTGGCCGACCTTGACAATTTGTCCATAATCAAAATAAATTCATAACTTCATTTGTACATGTTAGAATCGGATGATCTCTAGATCAATCCTACACCTCTCGGAGAGAGGAATCCAAGAAAAAATATCAGTTGTCATAAATAAGATGACCCATGTGGAGTTTGGCACTAGTTGCCAATTTTAACACTCCCTCTCAACTAGGAAGAACTCCATCTGCTAATCTATCTGCCAATCTGTATTATCTCTACCATGAATGCACTACTCTGCACTATTCTGCTCTGCTGCGTTGAACTATGAAGAAGAATAAGTGATCAAGAACGTATCATACCATTCTCTACTGACCCGAAGTCAGTCCCAATCAAAAGAGAGTGTCTCATACCACTCTTACTAACCCGAAGTTAGTTCCAATCAAAAGAGAGTGTCTCATACCACTCTTACTGACCCGAAGTCAGTTCCCATTGATCCCAGATCAATATCGATCATCCTAGCATAGGGAGTATGGTAGTACACGATGCGTCCATCGGTAGTACTATGGTCCCTATCCTCATTTCCCTACTCACTGGCCAGATGAGAGATACTTCCCATGAGTCCCAGACTGCATGGGTAAGATGTTTCAGCAAGAAAAGGATGAACCACTCACCCTGCCTACATGTCGCCAAGGGGTATCGCAAGGGAAGGCTGAACCACTCACCTTATGGTTGCTCACCACTCCAAGAAGTACCCCAAGCCCCCCGGAGCTCCCAAAGCTCAATGTCCATCTCATACAGGACCCTCATAAGAGGGTCTCTCCACGACTCCAAGTCGTTCTCGGAAGGCCAAGAATTTGACCTTCCCCAGGGGCTTTGTCAGAATATCGGTGACCTACTCATCAGTCCCAATGTGATGGAGCCTTATTGCTCCTCGTTGTACCATATCCTGGATAAAGTGGTACCTGATATCTATATGCTTGGAGCGATCATGAAACACGGGATTCTCTGATAATCAGATCCCACTTTGGTTGTCGCAGAGGATCACGGTGGTATCCAACACATGTCCAAACAACTCACCGAAGAGCTTCCTCAACCAGACAGCTTCACAGGAGGTCATACTAGCTGCTATGTATTCAGCCTCGGCGGTGCTCAAGGAAACCGATTTTTGCTTCTTGCTCATCTAGGATATCGAAGCAGAACCCAAAGAAAAACAACATCCAGAAGTGCTCTTGTGATCCACCACACTGCGAGCCCAATCAACATCAAAATAACCATGCGGCCTCACATTTCCGGTAGTGTATCTCAGTTCATGAGTGATTATGCCCTGAAGATATCTTAGAAGATTCTTGGCAGCAATCCAATGTATATGATCAGGCTCAACCATGTATTGGCTCAATGTGTTAACTACAAAACATATGTCCGGACGGGAGTTCACCAAGAACATCAGTACTCCTATGAGTTGACGATACTCAAAAGCATTTCCCAATTCAGGCCCAACGGCACTACCACGTAACTTCTTAAAGTTAAGTTCCATTGGAGTAGTCACAAGCTTGCAGTCCAGCATCCCAAATCTTTCCAATATCTTCACAACATATTTTCCTTGAGAGAGGAAAATTTCACCTGGTTTTTGCCAGACCTCCAACCCTAGGAAATAGTGCATTGGTCCTAGGTCCTTCATCTCAAATTCAGAAGCCAACTCCTTCTTACATTTGTGAATGAGAGGGTCTACACCTATCAGAAAGAGGTCGTCCACATAAAGCACCAAAATAAGAGGTTTATCATTTTCAACCTTAAAGTAAAGGTTCAGATCAGCTTCACTTCTAGCGAATCCCAACTTCATTAGATAGCTATCGATCCTCTCATACCAAGCTCGGTGTGCTTGCTTCAATCCATAGAGAGCTTTCTTCAACCAGCATAAATGAAATTCTCAATCATATAATTCAAACCCCTCGGGTTGTTCCAAATAGACTTCCTCTTTGATTGAACCATGCAAGAAGGCGGTCTTGACATCCATCTGATGTAGGTTCCATCCTTGTGAGGCAGCAACGACTATGATCGAGTGGATGGTGGTGTATCGGGCAACAAGTGCAAATATCTCATCGTAATCTACACCTTCCTTTTGAGAGAGGCCTCGGGCAACAAAGCAAGCCTTGAACTTTTCTGCACTTCCATCAACTCCATGCTTGATTTTGTAGAGCCACTTGGAGGTGACAACCAATTTGCCCTGGGTCTAGGGACCACATCCTAGACATCATTCTTCATAATTGACTCGTATTCTTCATTCCTAGCATCCTTCCATATCTGTTGCTTCACGACTTCTTCGAATGATGAAGGCTCGTTTTGAATGATAATGCTCATGGAGGTCAAATATCCTTGATAATTGTTCGGCTTCTTGCTTTCACAGAAAGTTCCCCTTGGTGCAATGTGCCTCTCAGCATCTTCGAGAGTCTCCCTGAGCCATGAGGGTCTCCTTTTAAAGGAGGAGGGCTCATGAGGAGGAGGATCAATAGGATCCAAAGGTTCATCAACATCAGGCATCGTTTCATCCTCTTTTTCACCCTGATTTATGGTGTCATCTTCTTTGTCCATCCTTAGGATAGGAAGGTTGTTGATCTTCCTGATGGCCATATCTTCGTCGAAGGTGACATCTCGACTTATCTCAACTTCCTTTTAACCAACCACATAAATTCTATATCCCTTAGAATTTTCACTATAGCTGTTAAAATTGGCAACCAGGGCAAAACTTCATGTGAGTCATCTTATTCATGGCTGATAATATTTTTATTAGATTCCTCTCGTCGAGAGGTGTAGAATTGATATAAAGATCATCCGATTCTGATAAGTATTCATGGAGATATGAATTTATTTTGATTATGGAATTATTATCAAGCCGACCTACAACTCATGTAGGCTCAGAAGCCCAACAGTCGCATCTATTCAAACACCAACGTTGTGTATAAATATAAGAGGACTTTTCCTCATTTGCACTCACTCTTCTCATCACATCTCTCTCTCTCTACTGCGCAGAAATGAGTCTCTTCTCTACTGCGCAGAAATGGGTCTCTCTCTCACACATGTGAAGCCGGAAGCTGTTGAACCTGAAGCTGCAACTGCAGAAGCAAAGATTGACCTGCGTGGCCTAGAAGATCTCCTCTTTGGAACTGCGCTGTAGGTCCATCTAGATCTCCTCTGAAAGCCGCAACTTTTGGTGGTGGAATGAAGTCAATCCGACGAACGGTTTGCAAGATATCGACTGCCCTAGTTTGAAGCCGAAAACTGCTGAAACTGAAGCTGCAACTGCAGAAGTAAAGATTGACCTGCATGGCCTAGAAGATCTCCTCATCTAAACTGCATTGTAGGTTCATCTGAACCTCCTCTAGAAGCCGCAACTTTTGGTGGTGGAATGAAGTCAATCCGACGGTTGGTTTGTGAGATATCGTCTACCCTAGTTTGATAATGAAGCCGCTAATACTGATGTTGCTGATCTAGGGTTTGCTACTGCTGATATGAATCAGATTTATTGTATTATTTCTCTCTGCTGAATTATTGAAGATAAAAGAAGATTTGATCAAAGGGTTTCCCCACACATTGTGGGGTTTGTCCCTGGCTAGCCGCCACATCTTGTGTCTCTTGTCTTGGTTTGTTTACTGTCAATCATTTAATGTTCTATCTGCACTTTACCTTATGTACATGTGATTGCTAATCTGTGGAATATAATAAGAAAAAGAAGTAAACTGTTATAAGCATAGAACATACCATAACTTAACATGGTATCGGAGCTGAGGTGAAGACAAAGCCCGAGCAAGAGCAAGAGCAATCACCGAAGAGAAGATTGGCAAGGCTATCCTAAAAGAACTATGGGGTCCTCAACACTCTTTCCTGCCGAAGACAAGCTCCGTGAGAAAGATGACTATCACGCATGGAAGATGTCTATCGATCTAACCCTAGAAGATCCAGGAGTGTTGGACCATGTAAGAGGCAATATTGTTGAGCCTCCATCAAATGCATCCACTGCTGCATGGAACAAATGGAAAACCGAAGAAGTCAAAATAGAAGATCATCCGGGACTCTATCGACAAGCACTTGGTGGCCTACATCTCTGAACTGGACACCTCCAAGGAAATCTATGATATACTGGGAAATGGCACTCATGACTCTTGGAGGATTACCATCCGAATAGTACGTGTTCAGGACTACTCTTCTGAACTATAATGTAATTCCTGGTTTCGAGGAATTAATGGCTAGATGCATTTAGGAAGAAACAAGGGAAGAAGAGCAAGAAATGCCCATGCCTAAAGGGCTTCCTGCTGCCTTTTCTTCTCATGCTAAGAAAAGAAATAATTCCGGAACTAAATCAAACGGAAAGGCTGGACCTAAGGGTGGAAGAAAAGGACGATGTTACATCTGCGATAAAGCAGGTCACTATGCAAGAGAGTGCCCTGATAGAAAGGACTCACACCGGGACGATGATCAAAATCCCTCTGATGGCAAATCAAAGGAATGACAAATTCAACAGCAAGGTAAGAGGAGAGCTGGGGATCGAGGAAGAGGACAACCATTCAAGAAGGCTAGAAAGTCCAGGATGTATTAAATGCACCTACCTCAAAAAGAACCTAGTGTCCATCTCCGCAATGGAAGACAAAGGCTACAAGGTAACCTTCAGCGATGGCAAGGTATGTATATGGAAAAATAATGTTAAAGATGCCTTTACTCTTGGGTTTAGTGTTGATTCATTATATCAGGTCAATGAAAGTCCGCTATGTATCATGTCTTGTGACACAACTCTTCAGTCCGAACTTTGGCATCAGAGGTTTGCCCACCTTCATTACAAAGCTCTACCCGATGTAAGACAGATGGTAACAGGGATGCCCGAATTCCAAGTAGAGAAAGAAGGTGTATGTCCGGGATGTGTCGAAGGAAAACTCAAAAGGGGCCCATTCCCCTCAAGCCAAAGCAAGACCTCCAATATATTACAGTTGGTTCACTTAGGCATATCTAAGGTTGGCATTAAGAGGGAGACTACTACACCACGTACCCCTAAGCAGAATGGTGTGGCGGGAAGGAAGAACCGCACGATTGTGGAAGCTGTCTAGGCCATGCTACATGATCAAAGACTTCCGAAGTTTCTATGGGTTGAAACTACAAACACTGTCGTATAGCATTGGGTTCCAAGACTCCTGAAGAAAAGTTCACCGGTAAGAAACCTGATGTTTCTCATTTTAGAATTTTTGGAAGCCCTGTATATTTTCATGTGCCGAAAGAGAAAAGAAATAAATTGGATGCATCTGGAAAGAAGGGAATTTTCGTGGGCTATGGTGAAAATACTAAAGGCTATAGAATCTATGTAGCCGGTCAAAGGGAAGTCGTAATTAGTCATGATGTCACCTTTGACGAAGATATGGCTCTCAGCAAGGTGAACAATCTTCCGACTTTGAGGAGCTCTCAAGAAGCCGACACCAGGTAACCGAAAGAAAAGGCTGATGAATCAATGCCTGATGTAGAAGAACCCATGGATCCGATTGATCCTCCTCCACATGAGCCTTCCTCTTCTAGGAAGAGGCCTTCATGGCTTAGGGGGCTACTTGATGATGCTGAAGGACATGTTGCACCCCGAGGAACCTTTCGTGAAAGTAAGAAACCTAATAGGTATCAGGGATACCTGACCATCATGAGCACGATCATACAAAATAAGCCTTCATCATTCTCAAACATCGTCAAGCATCAAGTATGGAAGGATACTATGACCGAAGAATATGAGTCTATCATGAAGAATGATGTCTGGGAAGTAGTTCCTAGACCCCATGACAAGACAGTTGTTACTTCCAAATGGCTTTACAAGATAAAGCATGCAGCAGATGGAAGTACGGAAAAGTATAAGGCTCGTTTTGTTGCTTGTGGTTTCTCCAAGAAGGAAGGTATAGACTATGATGTGATATTTGCACCTGTTACCAGATATACGACCATCTGCTCAATCATAGCCCTTGTCGCTTCACAAGGATGGAACCTACATCAGATGGATGTCAAGACTGCGTTCTTACACGGCTCGATCAAAGAAGAGGTCTACGTGGAGCAACCTGAAAGATTTGAAATTTATGATCGAAAATCTCATGTATGCAGGTTGAAGAAGGATCTCTATGGGCTGAAGCAAGCACCCCAAGCATGGTATGAGAGGATCGACAGCTACTTGATGAAGTTGGAATTCACTAGGAGTGAAGCCGATCCTAACCTTTACTTTAAGGTTGAAGATGACAAGCCTCTCATACTGGTGTTGTATGTGGATGACCTCTTTCTAACAGGTGCAGACCCTCTCATTCACAAATGTAAGAGGGAGTTGGCTTCTGAATTTGAAATGAAGGACCAAGGACTTGAAGTATGCTAGAAGCCAAGGGAAATTTTCCTATCTCAAGGAAAATATGTGGTAAAGATATTGGAAAGATTTGGTATGATGGACTCCAAGCCTGTGACTACCTCGAGGATCTTAACTTTTAGAAGTTATATGGTAGTGAAATCGGACCAGATTTGGGAAATGCCCTTGAGTTTCAAAAACTCATTCGCATTGATGTTCTTGGTGAACCTCTGTCCGAACATATGTTTTGCAATTAACATTGTGAGCTCATATTTGGTTGAGCCTCACTGCATTGATGCCAACAATCTTCTAAGATATCTTCATGACACAATTACTAATGGATTGAGATACACTACCAGAAATATGAAACTGCATGATTATTCGAATGCTGATTAGGAAGGTAGTGTGGAGGATCACTGGAGCACTTTTTAGTGTTGTTTCTCTTTCGGATTCTGCTTCGATATAATGGATAAGCAAGAAGCAGAAGTCAGTTGCCATAAGCACCACCGAGACCGGATACATATCTATGAGTATGATCTCGTATGAAGTTCCCTGGTTGGGGAAGCTCTTCAGTGCGCTGTTTGAACACATACCATTGTGATTCTCTGTAACAACCAGAGGTGGGATTCGATTATTAAGGAATCCTGTATTCGTCGATTGCTCCAGCAGATAGACATCATCTGGGATATGGTAAGACGATGAGCAAGGAGGCTCCATCACATTAAGATGATGTACAGGCCGATACATCTTGTCAAAGCCCCGAGGAAAGATCTAATATGTGATTTTCCCAAACGACTTGGAGTCGTCAAGAAACCCTTGTACAAGGGTCCTGCATGTTGCATACATTGAGCTCTGGGAGCTCTAAGGGCTTGCGGTTCTTACTAGAGCAACATATGACCACAGGGTGACTCACCCTCCCCTAGTGGTGCGCACCGGAACAAGATGACTCGCTCTCTTGTGGGACAAGATGATTCGCTCTCTTGTGGAACAGAATGATTCGCTCTCCTGTGTAGCAGGATTGATGTGTTCTCCTGTGAGGCCTGGATTGATGTGTTCTCAATGGCGATTGTAGCAGGATTGATGTGTTCCCCGGTGAGGCCTAGATTGATGTGTTCTCCATGGCGGCCTGGATTGATGTGTTCTCTATGGCGATTGTAGCAGGATTGATGTGTTCTCCTGTGAGGACAGGATTGATTAGTTCTCCTGTCGAGGCATCCTACCCATGCAGTCTGGGACTCATGGGAAGTACCTCTCATCTGATCAATGAACAGGGAAATGAAGTAAGGGACCATAGTAGTATAGATGGACGCATCGTTGTATCTACCGTACTCCCTATGCTAGGATGACCTCCATTGATCTGGGATCAATGATACTAGTCTGGGACCAGTGGTAGGAGTTGTACCATACTATGACGCTAACTTCGGGTCGGTTGAGACTGGTCTGGGACCAGTGGTACATACTCCGAGACTGACTTCGTGTCAGTGTAATACTGGTCTGGGACCAATGAGAGTGGTACATACTATGATGCTGACTTCGGGTCCGTTGAGACTGGTCTGGGACCAGTGGTACACTCTCTGAGATTGCGATACTGGTCTGGGACCAGTGGTAGGAGTGGTACTTACTATGAAGCTAACTTCGGGTCGGCTGAGACTGGTCTAGGACCAGTGGTACGCACTCTGAGACTGACTTTGAGTCAGTGGAGGATGATACTGGTCTAGGACCAGTGGAGTTGTACTCACTATGATGCTGACTTCGGGTTGGTTGAGACTGGTCTAGGACCAGTGGTACATACTCTGAGGCTGACTTTGAGTCAGTATGATACATCCTCGATCATTTCTTCTTCTTCATAATTCGGACAAAAGCATAGCAGAACAGAACAATGCAAGAGCAGAGCAGAACAGAGCAAAACAGTACCGATCAGTACAGGGCAGAACAAGACAAAGCAGAACAGGCAGAATAGAGGAAAGCAGGGCAAGGGTCAGGCTGTACAGGGCAGTGCATTTGATGGATGAATAGTAACGACCGATAGACAGATTGCAGATGAAGTTCTCCCTGGTTGAGAGGGAGTGTTAAAATTGGAAATCAGAGCAAAACTTTATGTGGTTCATCTTATTCATCACTGATAATATTTTTATTAGATTCCTCTCGTCGAGAGGTGTAGGATTGATATAAAGATCATCCGATTCTGATAAGTATTCATGGATATATGAATTTATTTTGACTATGGAATTATTATCAAGCCGACCTACAACTCATGTAGGCTCAGAAGCCCAACAGTCGCATCTATTCAAACACCAACGTTGTGTATAAATATAAGAGGACTTTTCCTCATTTGCACTCACTCTTCTCATCACATCTCTCTCTCTCTACTGCGCAGAAATGAGTCTCTTCTCTACTGCGCAGAAATGGGTCTCTCTCTCACACATGTGAAGCCGGAAGCTGTTGAACCTGAAGCTGCAACTGCAGAAGCAAAGATTGACCTGCGTGGCCTAGAAGATCTCCTCTTTGGAACTACGTTGTAGGTCCATCTGGATCTCCTCTGAAAGCCGCAACTTTTGGTGGTGGAATGAAGTCAATCCGACGAACGGTTTGCAAGATATCGACTGCCCTAGTTTGAAGCCGAAAACTGCTGAAACTGAAGCTGCAACTGCAGAAGTAAAGATTGACCTGCATGGCCTAGAAGATCTCCTCATCTAAACTGCATTGTCGGTTCATCTGAACCTCCTCTAGAAGCCGCAACTTTTGGTGGTGGAATGAAGTCAATCCGACGGTTGGTTTGTGAGATATCGTCTACCCTAGTTTGATAATGAAGCCGCTAATACTGATGTTGCTGATCTAGGGTTTGCTACTGCTGATATGAATCAGATTTATTGTATTATTTCTCTCTGCTGAATTATTGAAGATAAAAGAAGATTTGATCAAAGGGTTTCCCCACACATTGTGGGGTTTGTCCCTGGCTAGCCGCCACATCTTGTGTCTCTTGTCTTGGCTTGTTTTCTGTCAATCATTTAATGTTCTATCTGCACTTTACTTTACGTACATGTGATTGCTAATCTGTGGAATATAATAAGAAAAAGAAGTAAACTGTTATAAGCATAGAACATACCATAACTTAACAATAGCGCACAAAGATTCCTTTCATTCCAGATGCACCCAATTTGCTTCTCTTCTCTTTCGGCACATGAAAATATATGGGGCTTCCAAAAATTATAAAATGAGAGACATCGGGTTTCTTACCAGTGAACATTTCTTCGGGAGTCTTAAAGTCCAATGCTTGATGAGGGCATCGGTTTTGAACATACACAACAGTATTTGCAGCTTCAGCCCATAGAAACTTTGGAAGGCCTTGATCATGAAGCATGGCACGAACAAGTTCTACAATAGAGCGATTCTTCCTTTCAGCCACACTATTCTGCTCGGGAGCGTATGGCATTGTAGTCTCCCTCTTAATGCCAGCGTCTCTGCAATAATCTTGGAATTCATTGGATTCGTACTTGATCCCATTATCAGTCCTCAATATCTTGATTTTCTTCTCGAATTGGTTTTCGATCAAGGCTTTGAAATGTCGGAACCAGGTGAACACTTCATCCTTCTTCTTCAAGAAGTAGATCCAGGTCTTGTGAGAATAATCATCCACAAAGGTGAGATAATATAAGTATCCTCCCAAGGAGTTTACGGGCATCATACCAGATATGTCGGAGTGGATCAATTGCAATATGTCTGTGGTCTTGCTATTACTTGAGGGGAATGGTCCCTTGTAAGTTTTCCTTCGACACATCCCAGACATACACCTTCATGCTCTACTTTGAACTCGGGCATACCTGTCACCATCTGTCTCACATCGGGTAGGGCCTTATAATGAAGATGGGCAAACCTCCGGTGCCATAGTTCAAATTGTAGAGATGTGTCGCAAGACATGGCTCCCAATGGACTTCCTCCAACTTGATATAAAGTGTCAACCCTGAACCCAAGAGTAAAAGCATCTTTAAAATTTATTTTCCAAACACGTACCTTTCCATCGATAAAAGCCACCTTGAATCCTTTGTCTTCCATTGCTGAAATGGACACCAGGTTCTTCTTGAGATCGGGTACATATAGTACTTCTTGCAAATGAATATTGTTACCTTGATTCAATTGAAGGGTAACATTCCCTACTCACTTCACGGGACAGGTGGCATCGTCTCCAAGGATGATCTCCAAGTTTGTCTCCTTTTCTATCAGATTAGAGAGGGCTTCCTTGTATCCAGTGAAGTGCTTGAGGCACCACTATCAATCAACCAATTTCCAAAGTGTCCGGAGGAGAGGCAGTGGAGAGGATCGATATAAGATAGTACACTTTTTGCTTATTGTTAACAACATTGGATTCTTCATACCTGGAGTTCCTTGATTTCTTGGAGGGTCGACCATTTCCTTGATGTCCCGCATTCCTTTTTCCCTTGCCATTGGACCTGCCATTTCTTTGATCGTTGTTGTTGAAGTTGCCCCTGGAGTTGTTATGATAGTCATCATCTCGAGGTGTATCCCTTCTATTAGGACACTCCCTTGCATAGTGGCCAAACTTATTGCAAACAAAGCATCTTCCCTTCCTTCCATTTTTGAATCCCGGTCTTCCTTGACTTTACTTCTTTGAACCTGCATTGTTCTTCCTCTTGGCATGAGCGGAGAATGCAGTGGGGTTGCTTCTATTAGAAGGCATTTCTTGCTCCACCATTCTTGTTTCTTCTTGAATGCATCTTGACATCAATTCTTCAAACCCTGGAATTTGATCATTGTTGAGTATAGTGGTTCTAAATACATACCACTCAGGTGGGAGTCCTCCAAGGGTGGTGAGAGTAAGTTCCCTGTCAAAAATGACTTCTCCAATCAAGAGTAGATCATTATTGATCTCAATAATCCTGAACATGCCAACCAACCTGTCAATATCTCCTTGGAGGTCTTCAATTCGGAGATGTAGGCCACCAGAGGCTTCTCAACGGAATCCCTGATAATCTTCTTCGCTTTCACTTCAGCCCTATTGTACTTGGTCTTCTCAACAATCGGTGCATTTGAAGGAGGTTCAGGTATTTTACCCTACACATAATCCATCACTTATTTTTCTTCCAAGGTCAAATCAAGAGACCTCTTCCATCCATGATAGTCAGATTTATCATGGAGCTTGTCTTTAGCCAGGAAGTAGGATGAGGAACCCATTGAGTCTTTTGTTTTGTCCAACTGTCTTTGGTGATTGCTCTTTCACTCTTGCTTGGGCTTTGTCTTCACCTCATCTCTGATACCATGTTAATTTTAGGAAGCAATGGTATGTTCTATGCTTTAGAGCAATTTTACTTCAATTTCTTTATTAGCCCAATATCAATATTCAGATTAACAATCACATCAACATGATAGTAAAATGCAGATAAAACATAAACATAAACCGCAAAAGACAAGCCAAGACAAGAAGACACAAGATGTAGCACCCGCCAGGAACAAACCCCAATGTGGGGAAACCCTTGATCAATTCTTCTTATAGTCTTCAATAGTTCAGCAATTTACAAATTTGATAATTTATAACAACAGCAAAAGAGCCCTAACCAGAAAAGTCAACACTGGTCAACAGGGCAGATTTGACCCTCAACAATTCGGTCAACTTCAGTCAACTTCGGCCTCCAAATAGCAAGATGAATCAACCCTCAAAACAGTCAAATTCAGCCTAGTCAAAATCTGGTCAGACAGTCCACTTGCAGTTAACCCTAACCATAGTCAACGCTGGTCAAACAATGAATAGTTTGCCTTGATTTTTGTGCCCTGAAATGTGGCCTACCCAAACAGAAATTCCTCATACAAAAACACAATCAAACAGGTCAACATTGCTAGTCAACGCTTGGTCAAACTATCCCTGAAATTCGGTCAATGCTGGTCAATGCCCAAAACAGAAAATTGCCCTTCTTTCCTTCGCACGTGTGGAGAGAGATGCTACCCAGAAATGCGTACCCAATCAATGAGAGAGAGATGTGTGAAGATGAGTGTGTCCAAATGAGGCTAAGTCACCTTCTATTTATTTGCAACGTTGAGGATGAATAGACATGACTGTTGGGCTTCTGAGCCTACATGAGTTTGCTCGCTGACCTTGACAATTTGTCCATAATCAAAAGAAATTCATAACTTCATTTGTACATGTCAGAATCAGATGATCTCTAAATTAATCCTACACCTCTCGGAAAGAGGAATCCAAAAAAAATATCAGTTGTCATAAATAAGATGACACGTGGAGTTTGGCCCTAGTTACCAATTTTAACATTATTGGAATAGATATGTCCTCCCTAATTGAGAGGGAGAGATAGACACATCATTCTTGTCTTCACTTGGGAAGATAGAATGGAGGATTGGGTACTCATTTGGCATCTAATGCTCTTTGAGGATGAGATAGGGCATCCAAGATAAGAGTAGTCATGGAGGATTGATATTCTTTGAGGACTGGGAAACCAAGATAAGAATAGTCCTGATGGAACACACCCTGAGAACCCAGGTGGGGTATGTTCCGAGAGAGACAGTGATGAGAGTGTCTATAAATCATTTGTCTCACCAGCATTGAGCTCAGGTCTTGTGGAGAGATAGAGTTGTGAGTCAAGGCCTTGCTATGTGACAATGCTAGTTGATATGATGCTATAATAGATGGGTTACCAATCTGATTCTTCTTATGAGAAATTATTCAAATTAAGAATGACCAAGTACCATTATGAATACCTCCCTAGTTAGAAGGGAGTGTTGAAAAATGTAACTAGGTTCAGTCTTCATAATGACATGTAATTATGATTTTATGTAATAAATGAAATGAAGAAAAATAAAATTATTGTAATGCTTGTATCATGGGTTTCATGAGAAAGAGACTTTATTTGTAGTTAAGGCTCCCATTGAGAGCTCTTTGGGATACTGTCATCTAGTTATAAAAGTGTAAAGAGTCATTGTCATGTATTGAACACATGTTACACATTGTAAAGAGTCAAATTTGTTTTGTATAATTTACCCTCCAAGACCTTGTCACTAGCCCTCATCAAGTTGACCTACAAAGGAAGGATTATTCTATAAAGGTAAAGTCAGCTTACTTCAAAGGATCATGTCGACCTAACAGTGATGAAACAACCACTATATATAGCAGTGATTGGCCTCATTTGGAGGACATGAATTTGGTGAAGAAAGTCTCTAAGAAAAAGTGTGAAAATTATACTAAGAAAGAGCTTCAAGATCAACAAAGGAAGAAGACGCCTACTTCAAGGGATCATGTCGGCCTAACAGTGATGAACCAACCACTATATATAGCAGTGCTCAGCCTCATTTGCAGGACATGAATTCAATGAAGAAAGTCTCTAAGAAGAAGTGTGAAAATTGTACTAAGAAAGAGCTTCAAGATCAACAAAGGAAGAAGACAAGAAGAGCGAAGGAGGTGACATCATTGAAGGACTATTTTTGGGCTATTCTACTCTCACACGCGCGAAGATCACAGATCCGAAGGAGGCCGAAGGTTGCAGTCATACATAGGCGTTCTTGGTTGGGTGGAAATCTTCGCTAAAGGAAGTCGAGTAAGATAGAGAAAAGAGTCTCTCTCTTGAAGAAACTATTCAAGGAACAAATCTGATCTAGGGTTTTTGGGGTAAAGAAAAGAGTTCCAGCCTTAGAAAGATAAGCCTAGATTTTGAAGGAAGTTGAGAAGAGAAAGAAGAAGGGCAGCGTTGATCTAAGGAGGTTTGTGACTTGATCTTGGAAGGGCTCTAATGTCAAGGGTGTTAATTTTTGGTATGTTCTATGCTTAAGAGCGATTTACTTCAATTTTCTTATTAGCTCAATGTCAATACCCAAATTAGCAATTACATCAACATGATTGTAAAATGCAAAATGAACATAAACATAAACAGTAGAAGACAAGAGGACACAAGATGTGGCACCAACGAGAGACAAACCCCAATGTGGGGAAACCCTTGATCAATTCTTCTTATATTCTTCAATAGTTCAACAGAGAGATAGAGATAGTACAAATATACAAAACGGATCATTTTATGACAAAAATAGTAAGTCCATCATTCTGCTAATTATGACTGGTCAAAGATGCAACCTTGAATTCTCATGACAGTCTTCAACCAATCACTAAGAGTGATGTAGCATATCCTTTGAGGAGATCATCAAACTAATGACCCTCCATATAACACTATTGCAACATTCCTTTGATTGCTCGCTACTCCTGCAATTCTAGTCAAGGCACAATATGCAGCCCTTAATCAGCAAACGAAGTTCTTCTAGGGCTATGGTCCACCTAGGAGAGACTCCCCTTTATCCACGCTATCTCCTGCAAGCAATGTACACCTCAATGCTACCTTGGAACAACCTTAGCTGCTTGCTATGGCTTGGAGCCTAGCAAAGCAACTAGCTGTAGCTTTCGGCCTGCCCAAATGACACTCAAATGGCAACGTTTCCTTCTTGAAGATATCAACCTAGCTGTCTACTCTTGGCAGGACCCAAACGCATAACCAATTCTGCCCTATGTTGTCTTGAAGACAGACTTCTTCATCACAATGCATCTCCTTATGACTGTAACTTCCAGCCTTGCTAACAACCCTTTAATTCAAGCCTTAAGGCTGCCTTATTTGCCTTGTTGTCACCAACAACACACAAAGATTTCCACGTTGTCCATCTAGACTTCTACACGCTATGATGAGGTCTCCTCTTGTTGTGGCTAGGTCCCTTCTTGCCTTGGTGCGTCTAGGTCCCTTCTGCCTTGCTGCGACTAGGGATTCATTGACTGCACTAGGGCTTTATTATGACAGCAGCTAGGTCTCCTTTCCGCGCTGCGTATTAGGACTCTTCTTAAACTGCAGATAGGGCCTCCCTCTAGCTACAGATTAGGGCTTTCTTTGTTGTGGATAGGCCTCTTCTTGACAGCGTCTAAATGACCTTAGTTGACTGTAGCTAGATCTTGCTTTTGCTGAGGATTAGGAGCCTCTCTTGCTGAGTATTGGAGCCTTCCCTTTGATTGCGGCTAGGGCTAGATCTCCTTCTTTTAGGACTGCGACTAGGTCTCCCACTTGAGCTCTCTTGCCACCAAACCCAAACGAGTGGAGAGAGATCATGAGAGATTTGCGTCTAAAATGACTTGAGATCACCTCTATTTATAATGCAACATTGAGGTTGAGCTGGGGGTAATTTGCTTGCTGGCCGATCTTCACAATTTGTCAAATAATACAAATAAATTCATATCTCCATAAATACATGTCGTAATTGGATGATCTTTAGATCAATCCTATGCCTCTCGAAGAGAGGAATCCAAGAAAAATATCAGCTGCCATAAATAAGATGACCCACATGGATTTTGGCCCTAGTTGCCAATTTTAACACTTCCTCTTTACTAGGGAGACTTCCATCTGCTAATCCATCTGTCAATCGGTACTATCTCTGCCATCAATGCACTTCTCTTCACTTCTCTGTTGAACTATGAAGAAGAAGAAGTGATCGAGAATGTATCATACCATTCTCTACTGACCCGAAGTCAGTCGCATATAAAGAGAGTGTCTCATACCACTCGTACTGATCTGAAATCAGTTCCAAATAAGGAGAGTGTCTCATACCACTCTTATTGATTTGAAATCAGTTCCAAATAAGAAGAGTGTCTCATACTACTCTTACTGACCCAAAGTCAGTTCCAATTGATCCAAGATCAATATCATCCTAGCATAAGGAGTACAGCGGTACACAATGCATCCATCGGTAGTACTATGGTCCCTATCCTCATTTCCCTGCTCATTGGCCAAATGAGAGGTACTTCCCATTAGTCCCAGACTGCATGGGTAGGATGTCTCAGCAGGAGAAGGATGAACCACTCATCCTGCCTAAATGTCGCCAGGGGTATCCTAGGGGAAGGCTGAACCACTCACCCTATACACAACAAATCACTAGGGGAAGGCTGGACCACTCATCCTATGATTGTGTCTCAGCAAGAGAAGGATGAACCACTCATCCTGCCTACATAGAAAACCACTAAGGGAACGCTGAACCAGTGTTTTACAACCAGGCCGAGTCAACTCAGAAACGGCCTGGTCAAACCGAGCCGATAAAAAAATTTACGACCAGGCCAAGTAACCGGCTAGGTTGGCCGAGTCAACTATGACTCGGCCTAGTCATCCAATGACCAGGCCGAGTCATAGTTGACTCGGTCAACCAGGCCGAGTCCGTATTGACCAGGCCGGGTCAATGAAAACCGGCTGGGCAGCGTAAATCATGTTTTTTTTTTCACTTTTTTACCTCATAACTGTGTGTCAGAGATTTTACTTTTTGAAATATGTGTATGTTAAAAATTGAAAAAGGCTGCCAGCCAAGTTGAATAGGCTCACTAAGGCATGTTGGATCCTCCAAATAGACATGTCTCTTCATAGACTCAAACAAGTATATATACCCAACTGAACTTGTCCATTTTAGCTCTGAAATTTTCAGTCAAGAGAGTACAGAAAAAATTGGTTAAGAAGAGGTGAATTGCAAAAAAGAGCAAAGAGTTAAAAAAGGATGAATTTTGGTGAAGATTCTGTGATTGGGATTTGATCGATATACTATGCAAACCTGAGAATTGTGTCACAAGCATAATTTGGAAACGAAGGACAGAACCTGAGTACTGTTTGGGCCCACAAATCTCACACTTTTTCAGAACTATGGTGTCTTCTGCTTGTAAAACGAATTAGTGGATCTGTGAAAGAATTTAAACCTGTTGTAGCTTGGATTTGTAGTGGGATTTTTTGGACTTGTGGAAGCATTTAAAATCAGATCCGTGGTGACAAAGTTTTGCACTGTGGAGGACATTTTCTTTGAACCATTGAAGCTCAGATCTGTTGAAAATAGTTTGGTCCAATATAGAACATCAGCAGATCTGTGGAGCATCTCTTCTTGACATGGACAGTCTTTTGAAACAGTTTTAAGCAGCCCTTTGAGACAATTTGAGCAGACCTAGGAGGCATTTTGCAGCACTCCCTTGATGTCTTTAGAGCAGCCCTTGAAAAGATTCTGAAGCAGCATTTTGTAGACATGCAAGCACCTTGGAGCAGATTTTGAAGGGCTCTGAAGATAACATCTAAAGCAGTATTGAAGTGCCTTGGAAGCCATTACTGGGATAGCCCTTAGAAGATCTCTTGAGCAGACTTGAAAGCCTGTTGGTGCAGATCTTGAAGACTTCTTAAGCAGGACTTCAAGTGATTCTAATGCAAGTTCTTGGGGATGATCTGAAGCCTACCTTGAGTACTTATAGAGGCATCTAGGGGACAGAGCTATTAGCAGAATTTGGAAGTCTTTGAGGAATTTTTGAAGGTGTTTAGATCAGACTAAGAGTCGGTTTAATCCTTGTATGACAGTTGACTATGTTTAATCCTTGGTTATTTGTATTTTGTTTTGAGTCTTTGATCATGTATGACAGTTGACTATGTATTGCCATTGGGTACCATTTTGATATAATGGATTGGTTCATGAGCCTACTTTGATCATATGTTGTCTTCCATCTATATTATAATGCTATGTGTTTGGAAACATGAATGAAAATCTTTAAAATTATGTTTAAAATATTTAAAATTATGTTTTTTTATAAAAAAAATAAATATTTAATGTATTTTTTACAACGACCGAGTCATTGAAATCGACTAGGCCGAGTCATTACCGATTCGGAGTCGGAGTCGGAGTCGATCCTCGGCCGAGTCGGAGTCCTGGTCGGAGTCGTAAAACACTGGGCTGAACCACTCACCTTATGGTTGCCCATCGCTCCAAGAAGTACCCCAAGCCCCTCGGAGCTCCCAAAGCTCAATATCCATATCATACAGGACCCTCAAGAGAGGTCCTATCCACGACTCCTAGTCATTCTCAAAAAGTCAAGAATTTGACCTTTCCCAGGGGCTTCGTCAGAATATCAACAACCTGCACATCAGTGCCAATGTGATGGAGTCTTATTGCTCCTTGTTGTACCATATCCCAGATAAAGTGGTACCTGATGTCTATATGCTTGGAGCGATCATGAAATAGAGGATTTTTTGATAATCGGATCCCACTCTGGTTGTCGCAAAGGATCATGGTGGCATTCAGTGCATGTCCAAACAACTCATGGAAGAGCTTCCTCAACCAGACAACTTCACAAGAGGCCATACTCGCAGCTATGTATTCGGCCTCAACGGTGCTCAAAGTAACTGACTTCTGCTTCCTGCTCATCCATCCAGGATATCAAGGCAGGACCCAAAGAGAAACAAGACTCAAAACTGCTTTTGCGATCCACCATACTGCCTGCCCAATCAGCATCAAATTAACCATGCAGCCTCACATCTCCGACATTGTATCTCAGTCCATGAGTGATTGTGCCCCAAAGATATCTCATAAGATTCTTGGCACCAATCCAATGTGAGTGATGAGGCTCAACCATATATTGGCTCAACATGTTAACTGCAAAACATATATCCGGACGGGAGTTCACCAAGAACATCAATGCTACTATGAGTTGACGATACTCAGAAGCATTACCCAATTCAAGTCCAACAACACTACCGCATAACTTCTTAAAGTTAAGCTCCATCGAGGTAGTCACAAGCTTGCAGCGCAGCATTCCAAATTCGGATCCAACTCCCACTTACGTTTGTAAATGAGAGGGTTTGCACCTGTCAGAAAGAGGCCGTCCACATAAAGTACTAGTATGAGAGGTCCATCATCCAAAACCTTAAAGCAAAGGTTTGGATCAGCTTCACTCCTAGTGAATCCCAACTTCATCAGATAGCTATCGATCCTCTCATACCAAGCCCAGGGTGCTTGCTTCAAACCATAAAGAGCTTTCTTCAACCTACATATATGAGATTCTTGGTCATGAACCTCAAACCCCTCGGGTTGTTCCACATTTGTGGTCTTGCTATTACTTGAGGGGAATATCCCCTTGTAAGCTTTCCCTCGGTACATCCTGAACATATACCTTCATGCTCTTCTTTGAACTCAGACATCCCTGTCACCATCTGACTCATATCGGGTAGGGCCTTGTAATGAAGATGAGCAAACCTCCGGTGCCATAGATCAGATTGTAGAGATGTGTCGCAAGACATGGCCCCCAATGGACTTCCTGCAACTTGATACAAAGTGCCAACCCTGAACCCAAGAGTAATAGCATCTTTAAATTTCTTTTCCAAACACGTACCTTTCCATCGATGAATGCCACCTTGTAACTTTTGTCTTCCATTGTCGAAATGGACACCAGGTTCTTCTTGAGATTAGGTACATAAAGAACTTCTTGTAAATGAATCGAGTTACCCTGGTCCAATTGAAGAGTAACATTCCCTACACCCTTTATGGGACAGGTGGCATCGTCTCCAAGAATAATCTCCAAGTTTGTCTCCTTCTCTATCATATTAGAGAGAGCTTCCTTGAATCCGATGAAGTGCCTTCAAGCACCACTATCAATAAGCCAATTTCCCAAAATGTCCAGAGGAGAGGTAGTGGAGAGGGCCGATATAAAGTCATACTCCTTTTTTCTTATAAGAAACAACATTTGATTCTTCATACCTGGAGTTCCTTGCTTTCTTGGAGGGTCGACCTTGATGTCCTGCATTCCTTTTGCCTTTGCCATTTTACATGTCATTCCTCCGATCATTGTTGTTGAAGTTGCCCCTGGAGTGATTGTGATCATCATTATGTGATGTGTCACTTCTATTTGGACACTCCCTTGCATAGTGGCCAAACTTATTGCAAACAAAGCACCTCCCTTTCCTTCCTCCCTTAGATCCAGGCTTTCCATGGAAATGACTTTTAGACCCTGCATTATTTCTCCTTTTGGCATGAGTGGAGAAAGCAGTGAGGTTGCCTCTCCACCATTCTTGTTTCTTCCTGAATGCATCTTGACATCAATTCTTGAAATCCCAAAATTCGATCATTATTGAGAATAGTAGTTCTGAATATATACCACTCGGGTGGGAGCCCTCCAAGGGTAGTGATAGTAAGTTCCCTGTCAGGAATGACTTCTCCAATCGATAGAAGATCATTCTTGATCTCAGTGATCCTTAAGAAGTAGGATTGAATATCCTCGTCCTTGCCCTTCTTAATATCCTTCAACTTATTTTTGAGGAACAAAATTTGATTTGCATCACTAACCTTGAACATGCTTACCAATCTATCATAGATTTCCTTGGAGGTGTTTAGATCGGAGATGTAGGCCACCAGACGCTTGTCAATGGAATCTCTGATAATCTTCTTCACTTTGACTTCACCCTTGGTGTACTTGTTCTTTGTAGCAGCTGGTGCATTTGATGGAGGCTCAGGGATTTTACCCTTCACATAATCCAACACTTCTTGTTCTTCCAATGTCAGATCAAGAGACATCTTCCATCCGTGATAGTCAGGCTTTTCGCGAAGCTTATCTTCAACTGAGAAATGGGATGAGGAACCCATTGAGCCTTTTGTCCTTTCCAACTGCCTTTGGTGATTGCTCTTTCACTCTTGCTTGGGCTTTGTCTTTACCTCAGCTCTGATACCATGTTAATTTTTTGTATTTTCTATGCTTAAGAGCAATTTACTTCAATTTTCTTATTAGCTCAATGTCAATATCCAGATTAGCAATCACATCAGCATGATAGTAAAATGCAGATAAAACATAAACATAAATAGTACAAGACAAGCCAAGACAAGAGGACACAAGATGTGGCACCAACCAGGGACAAACCCCAATGTGGGGAAACCCTTGATCAGTTCTTCTTATATTCTTCAATAGTTCAGCAAAGAGATAGAGATAGTACAAATATACAAAACTGATCTTTTTATGACAGCAGTAGTAAGTCCATCATTCTGCTAATGATGACTGTTCAAAGATGCAGCCCTGAATTCTCATGACAGTCTTCAACCAATCACTAAGAGTGTTGTAGCATATCCTTTGAGGAGATCATCAAACTAATGGCCCTCCACATAACACTGTTGCAACATTCCTCTGATTGCTTGCTGCTCCTGCAATTCTGGTTAGGGCACAATATGCAGCCCTTAATCAGCAAACTAAGTTCTTCTAGGGTTGTGGTCCACCTAGGAGAGACTCCCCTTTATCCACGCTGCCTCCTGCAAGCAATGTACACCTCAATGTTGCCTTGGAACAGCCTTAGCTGCTTGCTATGGCTTGCAGCCTAGCAAAGCAGCTAGTTGTAGCTTTCAGCCTGCCCAAATGACACTCAAATGGCAGCGTTTCCTTCCTGAAGATCTCGGCCTAGCTGTCTACTCTTGGCAGCACCCAAACGCATAACCAATTCTGCCCTACGTTGTCTTGAAGACAGACTTCTTCATCGCAATGCATCTCCTTATGATTGTAACTTCCAGCCTTGCTAACAGTCCTTTAATTCAAGCCTTAACACTGCCTTATTTGCCCTGTTGTCACCAACAACACACAGATTTCCACGATGTCCATCTAGACTTCTACACACTATGATGAGGTCTCCTCTTGCTGTGGCTAGGGCTTCATTGATTGCGGCTAGGGCTTTATTATGACAACGGCTAGGTCTCCTTTCTGAGCTGCGTATTAGGCCTCTTCTTAAACTGCGGATAGGGCCTCCCTCTAGCTACGGATTAGGGCCTTCTTTGCTATGGATAGGCCTCTTCTTGACAACATCTAAATGACCTTAGTTGACTGCAGATAGATCTTGTTTTTGCTGCGGATTAAGAGCCTCTCTTGCTGCGTATTGGAGCCTTCCCTTTGACTACGGTTAGAGCTAGATCTCCTTCTTTCAGGACTACGGCTAGGTCTCCCACTTGACCTCTCTTGCCACCAAACCCAAACGAGTGGAGAGAGATCATGAGAGATGTGCGTCTAAAATGACTTGAGATCACCTCTATTTATAATGCAACGTTGAGGTTGAGTTGGGGGTAATTTGCTTGTTGGCCGACCTCGACAATTTGTCAACTAATACAAATAAATTCATATCTCCATAAATACATGTTGGAATCGAATGATCTTTAAATCAATCCTACACCTCTCTAAGAGAGGAATCCAAGAAAAATATCAGTCGCCATAAATAAGATGACCCACATGGAGTTTGGCCCTAGTTTCCAATTTTAACATCTTTGTCATGGTCTTGGTATTCATCAATTAAAGGTTTGATAAGAAGAAATTGTTTGGTTTTTCCTCTCAAAGAGTGAGAGGTTTTGGCCCTCGCTGATAGCCTATATACTATGTAGCTTGTCTCTTTATTGCTCATGAATTGGTAATTGTCTTGATGAGAAAAACACAATAAGAAGGTCATAATCAAGAAGTGAAAATACTATCACAAGCAATTATCTAATCTAGAGAAATCGTTTATCTACTTATGCCCCATATTTTTCAACATTAAGGGTACCAAAGTGGAGGACAAACATTATCTCTGTGTTAACTCTCGAGGATGAACAGTATGCAATCATGTTCTCCAATGGACAAGCAATGATGTCTCCGATGGAGAGAGTAGGGATGCAACACGAGTGCTTGGTGTCCATGAGGGCAGGCTGTACAAGTTGAGAGGTGTTGAAAAAAAAATATGGTAGCCAGGGTCAGTGTTTTCATCATAAAATAAATTCGAAAAATTCGAATTTAATTTTGCCTCCTTAATTGTCAAGTCGATTGCACTGAAAGGTAGGTCAATCGGGCCCCTAAGATGCACCCATTCGACCCCCACTTGAAGATTATATATAGGAAATCATTTCTCCTCATTTGGACACACACGATTTTGTCTCATGTATCTCTGATCCAACGAAATTACAGGAGGGCTGAAATTTCAAGAGGAGGCTGAAATTCTAGGGATGTTCGAAATTTCAGGAAATTGGTGTTTGACATGGCACTTAATCATGATCTTGGTTACTAGTTTGGGCCTTGCCTACTATTTTTTGCTATGGTTATTTTTGACGTTAATAATGAATCTTGAATTCTCTCCATCTCTTATAAGAAAAGATTTATGGGTTTTCCCCTTGTGGGTTTTGCCCTGGCCTCAAGTCTAAATTTTTTGTGTCTCTTGTTTTATTGTCTCGGTTTCTTGATGTTTTTCGTACAACTCTTTCATGCTTATGAATGAATTTTCTTAATACTGTATTTAATGATGTAACATTCTAATAATTGTTATTTGTGTAAGAAACATTAGAGGAAATTTCAACATAAAACTGCCAATGAAATTTTCACATAATTTCCATGTCATAATATGTAAACCAATCAAATTCCTTTAAATTTGAAAAGAGGTACATGTCTTAAATAATATTAAATTGTTTAATTTTGGTATCTGTGAAATATTTTATTAATAATTTGGGTATTGGTGAAACATTATATTATTAATTTGGGTATGTGGAATATTTTATTAACATTATTTACCTACCTTACCTATAAGAATTAGAATATCAAAAAAGTTATTAATTAAATGTAAATCTTGATATTAGTGAAGAAATATAAATTAGAAGTGTGGACCCACTTGACATTAATAACCAAGGCCCCAAAAAAACACCAAAAAAATAGTTAAATATAAAATAGCGAAATAGTTAAAAAAATATAATCCATAAAGGACGGACTATGGCAAAAAATATATTCCGGGCGAAATTATGGCCTCAGTAGACAACAATGTTGAAAAACACCAACAAAAATTAGTTAAATATAAAATATATATAGACAATTAAATATAAAATATAAATATAGATAGTTAAATTTAAATATAAAATATATATAGACAATTATTTTAAAAAGTGTCATATATTGAGGGATTTCGATAAAAGTAAAAAATTAGAAATAGTATATTAATTTTTTTATTAAATCTCATGCTAATAAATATTGTGGAACATAGATAAAAGTAAAGTAATATTAAAAAATTGTCTACATGGTATTTTTTATTAATTTCTTGATTTTTCCTTAGGAGGCCACTTTTAGGCTGAAATTTCCTTTAATGATTGTTCTAAGCTTCGCCCTTAGTCAAAATTCAACATGGCATCAGAGCTGGGAGGACATTGAAGAGGAGTGAATAGACAAATGATCCTATAAGAAGAAGCTGAATCTGTGAGACTCCTTGTGGATGCAACAATCCAATCTCAGTGACGAAAGGAAGACTATTATCTCAGGTACGCATTCCATGGTATCATCAATATTTTACAATGGCTTATCTTAATATCTGTGAAGGCTTGTAACCTGTTTCTAACCTTGCATCTGTAATCTCAGGGCTTACGTCAAAGTTTATAAGGCTGACTGTATATACTTTTTATATTTGGTAAATCGCACTACTCCTGAAGTTTGTGCTTGTGACTCGCACCATAATCTATGACCCTAAGATTTTATATGTATTAAAGCTCTCTGGCTCTCACCTGTTGCTTGTTGTCCCAGCTGTAAAATAAGTACAATTGTTTGTATACAGTATTCCTCCATTGTGGCAGCTAACAAGCTCACTATATATATGATGGCTTGCCATACATGTTACAACAATCTCAGATATGTCAAAAATTTTCGATATAACAATGACCTAATAGAGATGTTTTCAAGATATTCACATTACATATGATTCAAATAGTGGCTCTATGATCGCATTCAATGGATCCTTACCTATGGCTCGTAGTTCTGAGATGGTATCGCAATTTTGCAGTGTTGAAAATATCGGTATCGGCAAAATATCGGCGAGGGTCCAGAAAATATCTTATCGGCAATATCAGCGAAAATATCGGCAAAATATCGGCAAATATCGGCAAGCATAAAAAATAATTTTTTCAATTTTTAAATATAGCCGATATTTTGCCGATATTTTCAAAATATCGCGATATTTTGCCGATATTTTCCGATATTTGCCGATATTTTGAAAATATCGCGATATTTTCAAAACAGAAAATATCACGATATTTTCTCGGCGATATATCGTTTTGCCGAAAATATCGCGATATTTCCGAATATCGCCGATATATCGCCGATATTATCAACAGTGCAATTTTGTGACTCTATGGATTACCTTCAGTGGTGGCTCATCTTATATACAGTTACAGTGGCTATAGTGACTCACTAATCACATGATATATGGTAACAATATTAAGATGCAACAATGTTTTGATTGTCATGAGGATTAAGGTATATGGTAGTAACTCTAAGTATAATATACCTCTACAGTAATAAGCAAGAAATCTCAATACACATGACAGTAGCCTTGATCACATTTTTCAATAGTTTGGTATCACATTCTCGATTGAGGTGTGACTCGCATCATTAGCACTCTATGACTGGGTGACTTGGAGGAATGAGCAAGTGGTTCCCACGTTGTTTAAACAGAAATTTGTTAGCTATATGTGATACCTATTACAATGTTTATGGAACAATGAAATCGTAACCTATGCGACAGTGGAAAGAGCAAATCGTTATGGCATGATATGCGAACCTCCTAGGAGTTCTATTTTGCTAAGTATCTTTGTATAACAAGATTGATCAAGTCCCTAAAGTAACCTATCTACCTTTGAGAGATACAAATCTTATATAATCATTTTTTAAAGTTTGAGAGGTTAAAATAAGAATGAGGCCTATCTACTTTGTGCATTAGTATATGATGTGCTCTTAAACCATTTCTATGTCCTATACTGTGACAAAAATTAGTAAACGATTTGGATCTGAGATCACATGGAGGATACCCTATCCTATTCATATAGATCGACATTTCTCTCTCTGGAGTCTGGACTAGGCCGACTTGATTGATTAAAGCCGATTGGATCCCTTGTATATTGAGTAGAGGTCTCAAAATTAAAATCTCTAAAGACCGTAGGCATGTCTCTGTGATCTGAGACAATTCTGAGCAATATATATGTCTTTTATATTACATGGACATATGAATCCTTATGATGACGTGGATGATGATGAACTCTTTGATGGTGATCTAGACTCCTTAATGCTTACTCTTTGATGATGATAATGTTTAATCCTTCATGATGACGATGTGGACTTCTTGATGATATGGAGTCATTTGATGATGACATGCTCAAGTTCAACTCCTTGATGACATAAACAAGTTTAGCTACCTGATAATGTTGACAAAATTAATTTCTTGTTGATATGGACAAGATTTTTGACTCCGTATAGACATAGATTCCTTTAATGATGATGGTGTAGATATGAATCCCATTCATGATGATGATTTGGAGTTATTTAATGATAAATCTTGGATGATCTGAACAAATTTATCTTCTTGATGATATGGACTATTCCCCTGATGATTGACCTCCCTAGTCTTGCTGATATGATTGATTGCAAGAAGGTTAAGATTAAGAGGGAGCTGACACACTCTCAAGAGATAAGTACTTTATTATTTATTTCTATTATTGTCTCATTATGAATCTCTTGTCTTTGCATATCTTGTTTGGTTGTATTTCTTCTTCCATGACCTCCTAGTGAGGATTGCAGGTACATATTGAATATTGCCAAGGTGTGGCAACTGTTGAAAATGGATGGAAGAAGGAAGTGACAAGGTGGCTCGTGATTGGATGAGCTCTAGATTCAGAGGGAGGAAACATGAACAACTTGATTGAAGCATGTTTTGACCCATGAAGTTCAATATGAAGATGGCTTGAAGTCCTAAAGGAAGATTTTGATCTACTGAAGACCAGTTCGTGAACTCCTCTATCGTGTGTTGATGATATGTTTCTCACGAAGGTTGAGAACCTCTTCAATATAAGAGGGAGCTGATTGAAAGTGTCGCATGAGCATGATAAAATACTTGATGAGAATGTGGCATGATGGACTATGAATCCATGGACACTTGCTTGATAAAGAAGTTGCAAGACTCCATTGTTGATGTGTTGATTTGGCCCATTATGTTGAAATATGTAACTAGGTTCGGTCTTCATAATGTATATTGTAATCATGATTTTATATATTTGATATTAAAGAGAAAAGAGATTTATTATTATCATTCTTGAGACATGGGTTTCATGCTCAAGATAAAATTATTTATAGGTCAAACACCCTTTGAGTGCTTCTAGGTTTGTCATAGAAATATGAAGTCAAAAGAGTCATTGTCATACATGTAAGACCCCTTTGGGCATGTTGTATCTTGTAAAGAAATTTTTTGTAGAATCAAAAATGTCATAAAGACCCTCCAAGACCTTGTCAAGCAAGTTAGCCTATATGAAAGATCAAGTCAGCCTCATGAAAGCAATTCGTACCCCTGGAAAGCCTATATATAAGAAGGAACTCGACCTCATTTGTGCAAAAAACAAGCAAGTTCAATCTCCTCAAGAAAGAAGCTGAAAAAGGACGAAAATCAAGGATAAGAAGAACAAAAACAAGATCAAAGTTTTGGACCTCTCTCTCTTTCTCTTTCTCTTGTGTTAGGGTTTCTAAGGTTGTTGGGCAAGTCGAAATTGTAGAAGTCGCTGGGCAAGTCGAAATTGTTGGAAGTTGTTGGAAAAGTTGTTGGGGTCGAAGTTGTTGTTGGAAGGTCAAAATTTGTTGATGTGAGTTGTGTAAGGAGAGTTCATCAAGAAGGAAGGTTGGCTTAGTCTTGGAGGGGTCTTTGTCAAGGGTCTTAGGTCTTGGAATTTGTCATTTGAAGATTCTATAAGAAGAGAAAAATTCTTATGGGTTTCCCTCTCAAGAGGAGAGGTTTTGGCCTTGGCTGACAGCCTACATTTTGTATCCTCTTGTCTCTTTGATCTTCATTGTTTGGTAGTTGTTTGATGATAGAAAACACAATAATAATCAAGTTAAAGAAGAAGCTAATCAAGTTAAGTAAAAAGACATCACAAGCAGTTATCAAAGTAAGAGAAATCACCTAATCTAGTTGCCCCTAGATTTCTCAACATGGTATCAGAGCTAAGGTGACAAGTCAAGAAGAGGCAGCTTGAAGATCACATCATTGAAGAAGGATACATAAGGGTCGAGCACAAGGAAATCATTAAAGAGGACTAAGAAGCACCAAGGAGGAGTACTCATCTCAAAAGATCACATCATCACAAGGAGAAGAAGACCTCAAGGACCCTACCTCCACTCAAAGAAAGGACTACACATTTGAAGCATCTTGAAGTCTCCATATTCTACATTTCTACATCCCAAGGAAGCAAGAAGAAGCATTGCCATCATCATCAAAGAAATCAAGGTGATCTCCCTCTCTTTGAAGAAAGGATCACATCTCAAGCATATTTGAAGAAAGACATCTCTAGAAGAAGAAGTATTGTCATCTTCAAGGAAGCAAACATCATCAATCATCATCAAAATCAAGAAGGCATCAAGTTGAAGATATCATCATCAAAGGAGCATCTTCACTTGAAAAGTAAGTATCTTTATATCTATGTCTGAATCTACTATCAAAATGACTTCATTCTACAAGGAAAGCAATAAACTGGTTGGGTCATCAAATTTCCTTGCATGGAAGAAGAGGATAGATTTGATCCTCATGAAAATGAAGTTATTGTTAAAATATGTAACTAGGTTCAATACTCATAATGGCATGTATGTAATTGATGAAAAGAAGGAAAATAAAATTATTTATGTTATGCTTGAGTCATGGGTTTCATGCTCAAGGAATTTCATTTTATAGATGAAACTTCCATTGTGAGCTATTAGGTTTTTTCATCAAGTCATAAAGTCTAATGAGTCAATGTCATGTATTGAAGACCCATTTGGGCATGTTACATATGTAATTAAGTCATTGTAAAGAGTCAAAAGATCCTCCAAGCCCAAGTTCAAGCACCTCCAACAAGTCGGCCTTCAATGAAGCAATCAACTTTCACTAAGATCAAGTCAACCTAGAACCAATGGCAATTCGGCCTCAATTCATGAACAAGAAGCCTATACAAAGGAGGCACTCAGCCTCTCTCAAGGACACACTTCACACTTGACACTCAAACACGAGCAAGAGGAAAAGGTGCGAGATAAAGGAGGACGAAAGAAGGAAAGAAGATTGAAGTTTTGGGATCAATTTTGAGTTACTTCTCTCCACACATGCGAAGAGATCTAGGGTTTCAATCTGCTGCAGAAAGGCCGAGTTGCAGTCACATCAAAGTGTCAAAAGATTGGTGTCAACAAGGTCTAGTTTGAAGGCTAAATTAGCTACAAAAGAAGGGGAAGCATAGAGAAGGCAAAGGACGATAGATCTCTCCATTATCTCCTCTCTCATGTGACCTAGGGTTTCTGAAGCTAGGGCCGAAAATTTGCAGAAGTTGCAAGCCGAATTGCAGTAAGGAAGGACGAAGTTGCAATAAAAGTGTTGTTGAGGTTGAAGTTGAAGTCAAGGAAGAAGCTACTTTGATTTAAGGGCAAGGGTGACTTGGTCTTGGAAGAATCTTGGTCAAGGGTCTTGGTCTTGGAATTCATCACTTGAAGATTCTATAAGAAGACGAATTCATTTGGGTTTTCCTCTCATGATCGAGAGGTTTTGGCCCTCGCTGATCCCCTACATTTTGTGTCCCTTATCTCATGCTTATTTATGATTTGGTAGTTGTTTGATGATAGAAAACATTAACGTAATTAAGAGAAAGAAAGAAGCTAATAAAAGACTAAGTAAAATTGCATCACACACAATTATTGTAATGACCCACCTACAACTATAAACATAATGTGAATATTAGCATACATAAGGGACATCCAAATGATAGCTACATATGCATGAACCGCATGTGAAAAAAAATTAAGTTTATGTGAATGAATCAATTATCGAAATAAATTCCTAAACTCACGAAAAAATAATAAATATACCAAGTGGGGCATTGATATGTGTACCACCCTAATAGAACTATATATATGACTAATATTTTAAATCAATAATATATATATAATAAAGAGAATGAAGATATAAATTAAAATTTAATTAATCTATAATTAATTAAAGTAAATAAAAGAATTTAATTAAAGGTTAAATAAAGTAATTTATTTAATATATGAATAAAACAACTTTAGAAACTAAAATTTAATAAAATACTAATAAGATAACAAAACAAAAAAAATTACTTCAAATGATTCTTTTCAATTAAGAACTGCCTCCATCCAAAAGGAAGAAGGGCCGAGAAGAGTAGGAGAATGACAACGAAGAGAAATAGGAAGCGGTGGAGGAAGGAGGCAGACAACAAGAAGGTCGGAATCAGTGTTTTTAAAACCGGAACCAGTGACCGAACCGGTCCACCTAATGAACCGGTTTACCGACCGGAACCGGTCTAACCGGGACTGGTTTGGTCTAAACGAACCGGTTTTTAAAAAATACATTAAATAATTAATTTTTAATGAAACAAAACTATTTTTAAGATGTAAAACCATGATTCCAAGCCAATAGAGACAAAATATGCAAAGTTTGCTCATTTATATACCATGCAAAGGTGAATATATCAAAATGGCACCGAGTGCAATACATATCATCGACAAAATAGCAAAATACATAAGAAATGAGGCTCTAAATGGCCTATAAAGTCCAAAAACAATGCTGCAAGCTATGAGGCCATTGGCCTACTACAAGTCTACAGTGTACACATGATCAATCATCAAGTCCATCACCACTACTAGACACATGATCATCATCAGGAGCTACATAGACATCATCTGGTTCAGAGTCTGAGGATGCCTCTGCCTCATTTGCAACATAAGTATCAATGCCACCAATGACAATAGAAGTGGACCTAATGGAAGCACGAGTTTGTCGACCTGCACGACTAGTGCCTTCCATTGGTTCCTTGCCTTTCCTTGATGCCGCTACTGATCCTGGTTCTGATGCCGCCACATAATCTGCCTCATCCTCCGCTAAAGCCATGTCGATATCAAAATCAGCCTCAAACACAGGATCTTCAGTCTCCTCCACCCATTCTGATGTTGGATCAATATCGTCCAACACAATGGGATCTAGATCAGGTGATTTGCTCATCATTTGGTTCCTCTTCAGTCGAAGGTTGTATTGCACAAAAACAAGATCATTTAACCGTTTTTGTTCCAAACGGTTTCTCTTCTTCGTGTGTATGCGCTCAAAAACAGACCAATTGCGCTCACAACCTGAAGCACTGCAAGTTTGACTGAGGACTCTAATTGCAAACCTTTGCAATTGAGGACACTAGCCACCAAATGACTCCCACCAATGTGCTGCAAAGAAAAAGACAATAATTAGTAACTTAGTTTATAATTTGAATTGTAAAGAACGTAAACAATTTTAACTTGAAATGAAAAACAAAATGGAAATTGGAATTGCTTACCTGGTTGGTCCACATCTCTTGCCATCTTTGCCAAGTTTTTGCCAAAAGTACCACTTGCTTGATTGAAAATAGTAATCTGTCTATGTATATCCAACTGGTCTACATGGTTAGGGACCATGCGCTCCAAGCAATCAATCAATCCAGCTCTGACCTCCCCATCATGCTGATCTCCTAGCCGATTTTTATAGTGATACCTTGGGTTCAAAAAATACCCGGCTGCATGTATAGGACGATGGAGTTGATTGTTCCATCTGTTATCAATGATCTCCCATATACGGCCATATTTAGCTAACCTGTCATTGTAAGCTGCCCGTATCTGCTCCTTTGCCTGATCCATAGCTTCATAAATGTAGCCCATGGCCAATCTTTCCCCATCCACCAACCTTAGCACCTTAACAAGGGGCTCGGTAATTTTCACAAGCTCTACAGACCTTTTCCAAAAATAAGTGTCTAACACTTTCTTTTTGGTGTCTTTTCCATCTGGTCTACGAGCCCACCGAGATTCAGACCATTCATCAGAGGAAAACATTTTCTGCAAGTTTCTATGTTGACCATTGAGACATTGCAACGTGAGGAAGTGAGTTGCAAATCTCGTAATTGCAGGCCTAACAAGCTCTTTGCCTCCAGTGTGTTTCCTCATTAGGCTCAATACCCATGAGTGGTTGTAAATGTATTTTGTAATGCACTTGGCATGCTCTACAGTGTTTTTTACCCACTCCACCTTGCCTATATCCTCAAGCATGAGGTCTATGCAATGTGCAGCACATGGAGTCCAAAATATGGTCTTATATTTGGCCTCAAGCATCTTTCCAGCAAGAACATAGTTTGAGGCATTATCAGTGATGACCTGCACAACATGCTGCTCCCCAACTTCCTGAATAATGTTATCCAAAAGCTCAAATAGAAGGCTTGCATCCTTTACCCTATCAGATGCATCAACTGATTTCAAAAACATGGTTCCTTGAGGGCAAGAAACAAGGAAATTAATGATAGTGCGGTTCTTTCCATCGGTCCATCCATCTGACATAATGGAACAACCTGTTTTGACCCATGACTCTTTAAACTCAACCAAATACTCATCAATGGAAGATATCTCTTTTTGCAAAAGAGCTCCCCTCAAGTCATGCATACTAGGGCCTTTGAAGCCCTTTCCTGCAGCTATAACAGAGTCCCACATAGCTTGGTAATAAGGTGAGCGAGCAGCATTAAATGGGATATCTGAATCATACCACCATCTAGCAATGTATTGGTGAGAAGTTTCTTTGCATTGTTTTTTCCAATGCTGATCCAAAGTGGGTTGAGAACTTGGCTGGGAGGAAGTGGGATTAGATTTAGAAGAGGCAATGGTGGCAGAAGATGAGAAATAACTTTGGATGTTTGGTCTCTTTGTTCCTTTTGATGGTTGGCCAACTCCAACAGAAGGATGAACATAGTGAAAGGGGTCATTGGTGGAAGGGATAGAAGTGGAGTCTTGAATCTCATAATCATTATACCCACTCTGTTTCAAAACATTCATGGTTTCCATTAATTCCCTCTTCCTTGCAATTTCATCTTGGATGGCCTTCTCCCTAGCCTTATCCTCATAAAATTTTTCAAGCTTGGCAATGTATTCTGCCCTAATAGGACCTAACAGTTCTTTTGGTGCATCACATGGCTTTACTTGGCCTCTTACCCCAGCCAAGTGTTGTTTCAACCTAAGAATACCCCCACCTCCAATAGATTTATGGCATAATTTGCATATCATTTTTCCCTCAATTACATCACAATGAACCCATGCACTGTCCTTTCCTTTTGGAGCCATGTTTGCTTGAAATAATAACAATTTGCAAATAAATCTGCCATTTAAAAAAAAAATTGCAGCTAAGGAACATGGAAAACCAATGATAAATGTAGGAAAAAAATGCACATGCAAGCTACAAAATTTGATAGCATAGAGCTAGAGAGTTCATAGGCTTAGCATAGATGATAGATCATTGAAGTGAGAAGTTTATAGCACAAAAAAAATAATTCATGGACAGCAGACTCAAATGAGGAATTATCAAGTGCAAATCCTTACCTGGAAATGCAAAGTAGCTCCCTTAGCCTCCTCTTGATGATGGCAACTCCACTGACAGCTACACACTATCTCCAAAATAGCTCCAACTCCAACTCCAAGATGACTACTTCAGCAAAAACTCCACACTCTCCAAGCTCACAAACACTCACAAACACTCCAAATCAGTTGTGTGAGACAAATGAGAGTGAGAGGGGTGTCTTATAGCAAGTGTGAGGGTGTTTTTGGAGGGAAAATACCTTTCCCTCACCCCCAAAACCCCTAAACCGCCCTCATTTCCAAAACCGCTGCGCTTTTTTGCTTTAACCGGCGGCCTGTCCATAAACCGGCCGGTTTAGGACGGAACCGGCCGGTTTGCTATAAACCGGCCGGTTCCGCCCTAAACCGGTCGGTTTTTACCGGTTAGGGCCTTTTTTTGGGCACGAGGGTGTCTAAACCGGGTTAGAAGGGCCGGTTCGGACCGAACAGGCTTCCAACCGGCCGATTAGGCCGGTAACCGGTTTTTTCCACCGGTTTTTTAAACTATGGTTGGAATATGAAAATTACTAAATAGAAATCCTACTGCAATGATTAATATTATTTCTTCTGCTTATTATCTCATAAATAAGTTATCCACAATATTCTTACGGCAAATATCGAAATATATTCTACTGCGGCCTTCACAATTAAAGCATTGCAGAAAATAAATGTAAGGAAAAATATTGGCACAAATACAATCACAATGACATTTAATTTTGGACAATCGTCCCCGGAAAAACCCAATGTGGGAAAATCGGTGCAATAGATGAGGGTTTTATTATTCTTCAACAAATTCTCATGTACAAACTACAGCCAACAAAATAGGAATGAGAAATTTTACAGACACTTCTTGACCAAACTCTTCCCCAAGTGAAACACTTCTTCCTCCCCGGAATCCTTCTGATCCTCTCTGTGTCAAACTGCTCTCCCTGGCTCAGCGTCAAGCTGCCCACGCAAGCTCTGCGTCAAACTGCCTCTGCGTTGCCTCTTTCTGCGTCACCCTATTCCTACTCTGCGTCTTGTTGCCTTGCACTCTTTGAATATGTTGATGCCCTCTCTTCCTTTCTCACCTGCAACTCTCCCTCTAATTCGATTTTCTCTTACCAAACTTCAACCAGTGAGAAAATCGATCTTACTCGGGTAACTCTACCTCTGGTGTGTTCTCCAAGTGCTCATTAAGTCTCCTCTTATAATCCTCTCGCTAATCAATCAACGACCTAGATTAGATTCTAATCAATGGTTAGGATCATTTGACTTGATCTCTGCCTTCTTCTCGAAGTTCCACCTACAGTTTAGATTAATACCCATTAATTATTTTAATTTCCTAAGTTTAGACTTAGGGTCCCATTAAAAATAATTAATTATTTTAATAAAATTGTTTCCGAGTGGAATTTCCCAAAACGATTTCTGGGTATTGGAGAATGCAGGTGTCTTAGCCTTCCTGCAAATTTTGAGGCCTAGAGCACATCCGATGCTACCCCAAATCAACATGGAAGACAGTGGAATAAAAGATATAAGGGAGTGAAGAAGGCCATGACGGGGGAATTTACAGAGAGGAGGAATTACAAAGAAGGGAAATTACAAAAAGGAGAAAATTCCATGACTGATAGAAGGAAGTCTGAGCTCAGTTGTTCTTGAAATTTTGGGCACAGGGGCTAGAGTACCTCGAATTTGAAGTACTTTGGACCTGGGTACTAAAGTTGTGCTCAGTTTGGCAAGGAGGTTTTGGTCGTTTTGGTAACAAGAGCAAATTGGAGCTACAACCGCGCGAGATCGACTTCATACTCGAAAGTCAGGTATGTATATGTGAATTAAATTGATCGCTGCTAATTTCTGTAGAATTTAGAAATTTAAATTCTGAAATAAATAATAGCTGGTAAAATCTCGTAGAATTTCTGGAATAAAATTGTGGTTTGGTCCCAAGAGTTATCATTTCTAGAGAAATCAACTCATCCCTCTACCGTAGATTTCTCAACAATTATTAAATATGCAAAAGGCTCCATCACCAAACCATCTCAAGAGCAAGTTCAAGCATTACCGAAGTATATGAAAGGGAAAATAAGGGCGCAAAGAATCCCCATAGAATCAATCAAGGATTCACTCATCCCTTATGTAGAAAATATGGAAACATCAAAAGAAATCTATGAAAAGTTGGTAGAATTGTTTTCTGTAAGCACTGCAGGAGAAGTCATATCATTGAGAACTGAATTATACAAAATGAAGGTATCAAAGAAAGAAGGGATATCCTCATACCTTTGTTAGTTTTTGTAGCATCAGAGGTGTTATAGTCTCAAAACTTTGTGGAGAGGCTAAAACACAGGAGTTCTCCATAACCTAGAAATCGTTTATGGAAATTCCACCTAGAAGTGTCTCAATTAGATTATTACCTATTTTTAAATATTTCCTAAGTCTAAACTTAAGAAAAGGGGTTAATTAATCAAAATTAATTGAGAAAGGTGAGAATCATCTAGAAACTCACATGGATCGACTGAAAAATAATCTTAGCCCTTGATTAAGTTTTAATCTTGGCCGTTGGAGTCCCAACAGAAGATTATAAGAAGAAGTCGATGGGTAGATGGAGAACACACACTTGACACACTAGAGATCGATTTCCTTAGGTAGTTCGATTTTCCAGAGAGCAACAGCAGTTGTTGGAAGAGTTCGAGCCAGAGAAGGGAAGTAGAGGCAGAGAAGGGAAGGGACATTGACTCCGAAGGAAGAGATTCCAGTTCCAGAGAGTACATTGTAGAGAGGCATAGAGAGCCACGAAGAGGTTGGGTAAGGGTTGCGTAGAAGCCTCGAAGAGGCAGTTTGATTTGCAGATTCGGGAAGTCATTTCAGTGTTCCAGAGGCAGAAGAATTTCGCAGAGGCTGGGAGGAATGTTTCCAGAGTCAAAGGCAAGTTGAAGAGCCAGCTCAGTGTGATATCCAGGTCGTACAGATTCGTGCCTGCACAGAGGGTGACATAGGGCAATTCGTGGAGGGGTTTCAAAGGCCAGTCTTCAGTACCTGATTGCTTGTGGGGTGAGAAAAATTTCTCACTATATTTTTGCCAGTATTTCTCTCTGTAGGATTCTCAAATTTTGGCATCCTGTTGTACTCAGAATTTCTCACTGCTGCTTAATAATAAAAACCCTCAACTATTGCACCAATTTTCCCAAGTTGGGTTTTTCCGAGGACTTTTGTCCAAAAATAACTGTATCAAGTTTTTGTGTGTGTGCCATTGTTTTCTTAATTTCCAGTTTATCTTCAGCATTGTTTTTATTTTTAAAGGTTGTAGTATGATTAATTCATTGTTGTCGTAGCAATAAACTGAATAATTAGCTTATCAGTTAGGAGAATTAATTCCACTCGCTGCAATAGGATTTATCATTTCAGTAGTTGAAATTTTCACATGGTATCAGACTGATTTTGATCGGAAGGGGAAGCTTAGAAGCAGAAGCAAGAATTCGTTGTTCAAAAGGAGCAGCAGGATGAATTTCTGGAAGTTGCGCAAAGCCTAAGCCAGATAGTGTGAGTTGCTCAAGGAGTTCGATTTTTCAGTGCAAGTTGGCAAAAAAATTCGGCTTGTCATTTGAGTGATTCCAATAGGCAAAGGGAGCAACAACTTAGGTATTCTCACTAGGCCGATTCCTTGTTTGGGCACAAAAGGATTTTGCAACAACAGAATCAGCACCAGGTGGAAGAGAAAGGCACACAAAGAGAATTTCTCTCAGGCAGTTCCGAATTCTAGAAATCTGATTTTCCGGTTGTAGATTAGCAAAAGTTGTGAGCAGAGTTTCTCGCTCCAGAAAGGAGTGCGTGTAGCAAACTCAGCAGCCAAGGAGCAGGAAAGAGGGAGATTTTCGTCCAGATTCAGAGATGGCCACAACTAGGTTTGGAGATTAGGATAGATTGGAGGGAGCCTCCAACTTTGTCATCTAGAAGGCTAGGATGTCATTCCCGATGGATGAACATGGCCTGAAAGCCTATGTGGATAATGTGGTGGGAGTACCCCAGGATGTAGATCAGCCGAAGGAATACAAGAGAGAGATGGCGAAGGCAAAGCAGTTGATCTTGGATGGAGTTCGAGACCATATAGTCTCGCATGTATCTGACAAGAATACTGCCAAGGAAATGTGGGACGCTCTCGACCAGCTATATCAGAACCCTTCCAAGCAGCGGAAGATGTTCCTACAGGAGAAGTTGAGCAACATCAGGATATAGAAGGGTGAAGGCATAGATCCCTTCCTCATCGGGATTCAAGAGGTCTGAGATCAACTTGCAGCCGTTGGGGAGGCACCTCTACCAACAAAGTTTGTATAGTTGGCACTGAATAGCGTTTCAGAGGAGTGGCAAGTCTTTGTCCAAAGTATCTTTTGCTGAGACAACTTGCCTAGATGGGATAAGATGTGGTCAGACCTACAGCAAGAGGAGTTGAGGCGAGCTCTATTAAAGAGCACCATCAGTGGAAGCAACAATAAGAGCACGAAGGGTGAGAAGGAGGAGGAGAATGTGGCCCTAGCATCAAAGGGTCCTAGTCAGGGACAGGGAGAAAAGAAGAAGAAGAAGGACCTACCTAAGGTCAAGTGCTTCAGGTGTCGCAAGTTTGGCCACTACAGTACTCAGTGTCCTCTCAAGAAGAAGGACAAACAAAAGAAGCAGGACTGGGCGGCAGCGTCCGTAGAGATAGACAAGTTGTCCTTGTGAAAATTCCAGAAACTAGAATCCTATTGCAGCGACTGGAAATAATTCTCCTAATTGTTAATTTAATTATTAACAATTTATTTACTATATGCTACAACAAACATTGAATCAATCACACTACAACCTACACAAATAAACTGCGAAATAAATAAACACTGGAAGAAATACTAGCACACACACATAAAATGACAGTTATTTTTGGACCCATGTCCCCGGAAAAAACCTAACTTGGGAAAATTGGTGCAACAACTGAGGGTTTTATTATTATACAGTAGTGAAATAATCTGAGAACAACTAGATGCCAACATTGGCAATCCTACAGAGAAAAATTGGCAAGAAAAATCTAGTGAAGAATTTTTTCACTCCACAAGCAAATTCGGGCTTTGACCTCAGTTCAAATTGAGCCGTCCAAACTGGCTATACGCAGTCACTGCATCACCCTAGCACAGTTGCCCCTGCACTCAACTTAGAACAACTTCTCCTTGTTGATATCTGTAGCATCAGATGTGCTCTTGCCTCAGGATTTTGCAAAGAGGCTAAGGCACATGCATTATCCAATACCCAAAAATCGTTTTGGAAAATTCCACATAGAGATGGTTTAATTAAAATAATTAACTTTTTTAAATGGTTCCCTAAGTCTAACCTTTGGAAATCTGGTTAATTAAAGGGTATTAATTAAATCAGATGTGAATCTTCTAGAAAAAGACGAGGATCAACTCCCAGTTAATCTTAGCCCTTGATTATGTTTTAATCTTCGTTGTTGGAGCTCCAACGAGAGATTATAAGAAGGAGTTTGATGGGCACGTGGAGAACATATCGAGTCAATGAGATCAGAGATCAAATTTCTCAAGAAAAGCAGCGTTGGGTTGCCGAATGATATCGAGTGATCTTCTTGCAGTGAAGAGCAGAGATAGTAGTCCGAAGGTGAGTTTTCCAGATCCAAAGAGTGCAAAGCAGAGATGGCATAGAGCAATTCGGTGAGGCAGCACAGTGCCACGCAGAGGCAGCACACAGCTTTAAATGGAGTTTGAAATCCAGTTGGGAGAGTTGAGATCTACTGCCAGAAGTCGGAGTGTGAGACCAAAGGGCTAGAATGTCAAATTTCTAGATAGCAGGAGATCAGCAGAGCAAGTGACGCATGTCAGTTTTTGGTAGCATCGGAAGTGCTCTAGCCTTGAAAATTGGTGGAGAGGCTAAGGCACATGAGTTCTAAAGAACCGATAAATCGTTTCGGGAAATTCCACCCGGATTGTATTTTATTAAAATAATTAATATTTTTTAATGGAGTTCCTAAGTCTAAACTTTAGGGAAATTAAAATATTAATGGGTATTAATCAAAATATGGGTGAGAATGATCTAGAAGACGGATCAAGTCATGTTTTAATCTTAGCCATTGATTAGAGACTTAATCTCAGTGGTTGAAGACTCAACAGGAAAAGTATAAAATGGAGGATTGGGGTTCATTTGGAAACACATATAGAGAGATTGAGGAAATCAATTTTCTAAGGTGAGAAGTTTTCAAGAGGAAAATCGATAGGGGAGATCTTGCAGCAGAGCGGCAGTGAGAATCTGGGAGAAGGACTTTCCGGAGAATACAATGCAAAGAGAGGACAAAAAGACTTCCAGAGGAGGGCTGACGCTGGCCTACGCAGTGCTAACACAGAGGCAGCACAGTCAATGAGGGGAATTCAAAATTCTGCAGAGGGAATTCGATTTACAGTTGCTAGGAGCCAGGGTGTGAAACTGGAGGCAAGAAAGTCGAATTCTCACCTAGCAGAAGATCCAGAGCAGAGAGGCAGTGTAATACCCAGCAGGGGTGATGCAGAAGTTGCCCAGGGTGATGCAGTTTGACGCAGAGGCCATTAGAGGGTGATGCAAAGCCTCCCAGAGCTGAGGATCAGTCACTATTTCTCCAGTGACAGGTGAGATCATTTCATCAGTCTTTGTCCAGTATTTTCTCTGTAAAGGGTTGCTAGATGAGCATCCTATATTTGTATTCATATATTTCTCCTGCATAATAATAAACCCATAGAGTTGCTGCATCGGTTTTCCTGCATTGGGTTTTTCTGAGGACTATTGTGTCCAAAAATAAGTGTGTCCTATATATCTTGTTCTTTGCTTTTTTTATGTTTCATGAGATCAAATATTTAATTAGTATAGGCTGCAGAAGTAATTTGCATCAGTATTCAGAAGAATAACTTGATGAATGTAATTTAAAAATCAAGTAGTTGAAATAGATTCAGATTTGTTGCAGAAGGGGTTACTTCGAGTCTAGGAATTTTCATATGGAATTAGAGCATTGATTTTGAAACAGGAAGAGCAAATCAAGTGCTGAGTAGTAAGGCCGAAAGTTGCACTTGGCAGCGATTTGAATCCCCTTGAAGGGATTGCGTAGTCCTTGCAGGAAACCAAATACAAGGAAATCTCTCTCTGAGTGAGACGATAGAGAGGTACGATTTCCAGTTCATGAGTTTGCAGAGGCAGAGGGAGTGACGCAGAGACTCAACGCAGTAATTGAAGGGCACAGTTTCTATTGGGGCAGAAATCCGCTGGAAAAGAACGAAGACACGTAGAAGGAGAATTTTCTCCTCAAAGAAATTTCCGCCAAAAAGTTCGAATTTCTCACTTGCTGAGCAGTGCTAGGCAATGACTAGAGAGTCAGTTCAACAGTTGGGTGAGATGGCATCGCATGGGCTCAGAGATCAGGATAGGTTGGAAGGAGCTTCCAACTATGTCATATGGAATACCATAATCTTAGTTGTTCTGGAGGAATATGATCTAGAGGCCTACGTCAATAGTGTTGAACTAGTTCCTGCTGACAACGATCAAAAGAAGAAGTACAAAGCCGAGCAAGGGAAGGCAAAGAGGCTCATTCTCGATGGAGTTCGAGATCATGTGGTCTCACACTTGCAGGGCAAGGATACAACCCAAGAGATGTGGGAAGCCTTGTCTTCTATGTATGAAGGACCTTTCGAACAATGGAAGATGTACCTAGCACAGAAGTTGCTACGAACTTTGATGCAGAAATGAGAAGGGGTGAACCTCTACCTTCAACGTCTTTAGGACACTAGAGACCAACTTGCTGCAGTGGGGTCCACTCCTCAGCCAACCGCGATGCTGAGGATAGCCCTGAATGGAGTCTCGGATGAATGGCAAGTTTTCGTCCAAAGCATATTGGGCAGGGAAAAACTACCTTCATGGGAGGAGATGAGAGCGACTCTTCAATAGTGGGAGTTAAGGAGGGACCTAGTGAAGTTCAACCTCAATGGCAGTCGTGGGAGTGGCACAAAGACAAAGGAGGAGGAGGAAAACGCAGCTTTAGCATCGAAGGGACAACAGAAGCAGAAGCGGAAGGACATTTCGAATGTGAAATGTTTTAGATGTCGCGAGATGGGTCACTTGGCATCTCAGTGTCCTTTGAAGCAAAAAGGATAAGGATGAGAAGCATGATCCAAAGGTTGCAACCGCGAAGATAGACAAAGAAAAGTATGTCTTAAGTGCCCACACATCTCCAGGAGGGAAATGGGGCGATATTGAGTTGTATTGAAGAGGACTACATGTGGGCAGGATCCTTGAGGAGTCCACCTCTTGGATCAATTCCTTGCTACAGGAGCCCAGGATTCAACTGTAGCAAGATAGACTTAGTGTCAGAGGATGCAGTGGATTTTTTGGAGGAAAGATGCAGTGGCTTGGGACCAGAGACTGATGAGCGCAGAGCAAGGTTGGTAGCAGTGCAGTTGGCACAGTATAGGAGTCAACAACAGCGCAGAAGATTCAGAGGGTCAGAATCAGCAGCAATCAGATTCCAACATTCATTGTATTATGCTGAACACAGTTAAGTTCAACTAATTTTGGATGTTTTTCAGTTGCTTCTCTCAGCGACTGAGTGACATTACAGATGCAGTGTTAACAGTGGCAATGCTAACAGCATAACAGATGCAGCGTTTGAGAGGGAGTTGTAGTACAAATGCAGCATTTGAGAGGGAGTTGTAGTAAGAATGCAGCAATGGCAGTGGCAGTGTCATGGGCAACAATACAATAGCAGCAACATCACAGTGTTGGTGGCAACAACAGTGTAGAAAGGAGGAGCTTCATAAACAGAGCAACATGCAGGTGGACATTGTTGCTAGAGCACTTTCCTCGCTAAGAGGGAGTGTTAGTTTTTGGTAGCATAGGAAGTGCTCTAGCCTTGAAAATTGGTGGAGAGGCTAAGGCACATGAGTTCTAAAGAACCCATAAACTGTTTGCTGAAATTCCACCGGGATTGTATTTTATTAAAATAATTAATATTTTTAACAGAGTTCCAAAGTCTAAACTCAGGGAAACTAAAATATTAATGGGTATTAATCAAAATATGGGTGAGAATGATCTAGAAGGCAGATCAAGTCATGTTTTAATCTTGGCCATTGATTAGAGACTTAATCTCAACCGTTGAAGACTCAACAGGAAAAGTATAAAATGGAGGCTTGGGGTTCATTTGGAAACACATACAGAGATATTTGAGGAAATCGATTTTCTAAGGTGAGAAGTTCTCAAGAGGAAAATCGATTGGGGATATCTTGCAGCAGAGGGGGCGGTGAGAATCCGGGAGAAGGACTTTTCGGAGAATACAACACAAAGAGAGGACAGAAAGACGTCTAGAGGAGGGTTGACGCTGGCCTACGCAATGCTTACACAAAGGCAACGAAGTCAGTGAGGGGAATTCGAAATTCTGCAGAGGGAATTCAATTTGTAGTTATCGGGAGCCAGGGTGTGAGACTGGAGGCAAGAAAGTTGAATTCTCAACCAGCAGAAGATCCAGAGCAGAGAGGCAGTGTAATACCCAGCAGGGGTGACGCAGAAGCTGCCCAGGGTGATGCAGTTTGACGCAGAGGCCATCAGAGGGTGACGCAAAGCCTCCCAAAGCTGAGGATCAGTCACTATTTCTCCAGTGATAGGGTGAGATCATTTCACTAGTCTTTTTTCTAGTATTTTCTCTGTAAAGGATTGCTAGATGAGCATCCTAGATTTGTATTCAGATATTTCTCCTGCATAATAATAAACCCTCAGAGCTGTTGCACCGGTTTTCCCACATTGGGTTTTTCCGGGGACTATTGTGTCCAAAAATAAGTGTGTCCTATGTATCTTGTTCTTTGCTCTGTTTTATGTTTCATGAGATCAAATATTTAATTAGTGTAGGCTACAGAAGTAATTTGCTTCAATATTCAGAAGAATAACTTGATGAATGTAATTTAAAAATCAAGTAGGTGAAGTAGATTCAGATTCGCTGCAATAGAGGTTCCTTTGAGTCTAGAAATTTTCACAATGCAGAGCCTAGCCAGTGTGACACAAATCTTCGTAGGATTGACGCAGAAGCTGCGTAGAGGCAGCGTGGGGCCAGCCAACCAGCCCCTGATCAATGTCGGATCTCCCGAATCAGTGTGAGATTTTTCTCACTAACTCTTTGCCAACATTTCTCTGTATCAGATAACCAGTTTGGGCATCCAATGATTTGTACTCAAATTTACTACTGCATAATAATTAAAACCCTCAATTGTTGCATCGGTTTTCCCACATTGGGTTTTTCCGAGGACATTGTCCAAAAACAACGGTGTTGATGTGTGTTTATTTCTCTCCAATGCAGTGCTTAGTTTCCGCAGTATTTTTTTTTTGCGTAGTCTGCAATGTATGTATTTCAATATTTGTCGTAGAAAACTGCAAGTAACTTGTTCGAGAAATTTAACAAGTAGGTGAAATATTATCAGTTTGCTGCAGTAGGAATCGGGTAACCGGATTTTCACACTACTCAAGTCGTCTAATCAGTTGTTGTCTAGGAAAATGACTCCTGGCCTCTGGAACCTCTACCCAGCTTTTGGCACTGAAACTCTGCTTCTCCCCAACAAAATTGAAATTGCCTTTAGAGGCTATTGCGCTACTCTGCGTCAGTGACGTCAGCCTCTTTGTGGCTCCTCTACCTCTCTACAAATGCACTCACCGAAACTGGAATCATTCCTTCGGCTTCACTGTCCTTGCCCCTCTCTCACTGCTTTGATCTCACTAGCTCTCTCTCTAACAACTGACTGTTGCTACTCTGGAAATCGATCTACCAAGAAATCGAACTTCAAAAGTGAATTCTCTAAGCCCTATTGACTTCTTCTTATAATCCTCTGTTGAGACTTCAACAACCAAGATTAGATCTTAATCGGTGGCTAGGATTAACTTGAAGTCGATCTGTGTGAGTTTCTAGAACATTCACACCTTAACTTAATTAGTTCTGATTAATTAGTCATATTCCCTAAGTTTAGACTTAGGAAATATTTAAAAACTGACTAATAATCTAATTAAGTCATTTCTAGGTAGAATTTTCAGAAGTTATGGAGCTATAGTCCCAAAGTTGCAGAGGTTGTGTAGGGTCCATTGAGGTGTCCTCCTAATGGATCATTACTTTGCTACAGAGGCCCACAATGTTCAGTAGAAGGATGGATTAGTGTCAGTTGACGTAGTCAGATTCCAGAGTGACAGTTGCAGACTAGTTGTAGTCAAGTGTTGAAGAGCACAGAGCAGTGTTGACAGCAGAGCAAGAGGCTCAGTGGCAAAGTCAGTGACAACGTAGATTTCTTAGTAGACAGTGTCGAGGCTAGTAGCAATTAGGACTCAGGAGATATATGCATCACAAATACAATTGATTCAGTATTTTGGATGCTTCTCAGTGGCAGTAGTTGCAATAGCAGCAACAACAGTTGAGAGGGAGTTGCAGTCCAAATGAAGAGTTGACAGCAGTATGGCAGTGTCAACAGCAGCATAGTTGCAACATAAGAGTTGCGCAATGGTTAGTGGGCAGTGGCAAGCAATCACAGTGGTCAGACATCAACATCGTACAAAGGGTGATACAGAGATAGGGTGTTGTAGCAGTAGTGGAACACTAAAACACCTTCCTCGCTAAGAGGGAGCATTAGTTTTGTAGCATCGAAGACGTTCTAGTCTCAAAACTTTGTGGAGAGGCTAAAACACGAGTTCTCCATAACCCAAAAATCGTTTCTAGAAATTCTATCTACAAGTGTCTCAATTAGATTATTAGCCTATTTTTAAATATTTCCTAAGTCTAAGCTTAGGAAAAGGGGTTAATTAATCAAAATTAATTGAGAAAGGTGAGAATCATCTAGAAACTCACACAGATCAATTGGGAAGTGATCTTAGCCCTTGATTAAGTTTTAATTTTGACCGCTGGAGGCCCAACAGAAGATTATAAGAAGTCGATGGGTAGATGGGAAACACACACTTGACACACTAGAGATCAATTTCATTGGGCAGCACGATTTTCCAGAGAGCAGTAACAGTTGTTGGAAGAGTTCGAGCTAGATAAGGGAATCAAAGACAGACAGGGGCAAGGACAGTGAGTTCAAAGAAAGAGATTCCATTTCCGAAAAGTACACTACAAAGAGGCAAAGACAACTACAAATAGGTTGTGCAAGGGTTGCACAGAAGCCTCTAAGAGGCGGTTCGATTTGCAAATTCGGGAAGTCATTTCAATGTTCAAGAGGAAGAAAAACTTCGCAGAGGCCGGGATGAAAATTTCTAGAGTCAATGGCAAGTTGAAGAGCCAGCTCAGTGTGAGATCCAGGCTATACAGATTTATGCCTGCGCAAAGGATGACGCAGGGCAATTCATGGAGGGGTTTCAGAGGCCAGTCTTCAATGCTAGATTGCTTGTGGGGTGAGGAAAATTCTTCACTAAATTTTTGGCAGTATTTTTCTCTATAAGATTGCCAAATTTCGACATTCAGTGCTACTCAGAATTTCTCACTGTTGCTTAATAATAAAAACCCTCAGTTGTTGCACCAATTTTCACGAGTTGGGTTTTTCCGAAGACTTTTGTCCAAAAATAACTGTCAATGTTTTGTGTGTGTGACAATATTTTCTTAGATTCCAGTTTATCTTCAGCAATATTTTTATTTGTGAAGATTGCAATGTGATTAATTCGTTGTTGTCATAGCAATAAACTGAATAATTAATTTATCAGTTAGAAAAATTAATTCCAGTTGCTGCAATAGGATTTCAGTGGTTCAAAATTTTCACAACCTTATGAGGGTATTGTTGAGAAATCTAAGGGAAACTAAACTAGCTGATTTCTCTTACTTTGATAATTCATTGTGATGTAATTTTACTTGACTTGATTAGCTACTTCTTTCACTTGATTATTATTATATTCTTATCATCAAACAACTACCAAACTATGAAGATCAAATAGACAAGAGGACACAAAATGTAGGCTGCAAGTCAGGGCCAAAACCTCTCCTCTTGAGAGGAAAACCCACAAGAATTCTTCTCTTCTTATAGAATGTTTAGATGACGAATTCCAAGACCTAAGACCCTTGTCAAAGACCCCTCCAAGACCAAGTCAAACTTCTTCGTGATAAATTTTTCCAGCTACTTTAACCTAGCAACTTCTAGAAATTTCGACCCAAGAACTTCTCTTGCAACTTTGACTTCTCAAGTAGTTTCTTTTGCAACTTTGACTTCTCCAGCAGTTTCTTCTACAACTTCGACTTCCCCAACAATTTGCTCTGCAACTCCGACTTCCCCAAAAACTTCTACAATTTTGGTCTAGCAACTACTTTAGAAACCCTAACAAGAGAGAGAAAGAGGTTCAAAATTGCTTTTCTTCGTTCTTTTCCTTGATCTTCATCCTTTTCTAGCTTCTTTCTTGAGGAGATTGAACTTCTTGCTTGATCGAATTGTGTCTTTAAATGAAGTCGAGGTTGCCTTATACATAGGCTTCTTAGGAGGTTGGATTGTTGTCCTTAAGGCCGACTTGATCCTTCTTGTAGGCCGACTTGTTTGACAAGGTCTTGGAGGGTCTTTATGAGACTTTTGACTTTACAAAAAAAATCTTTACAAGATACAACATGCCCAAAGGGATCATACATGTATGACAATGATTCTTTTGGCTTCATAATTCTATGACAAACCTAGAAGCACTCAATGGGTGCTTGACCAACAAATAAATTTATCTTGAGCATGAAACCCATGCCTCAAGAATGACACTAACAAATTTCTTCTCTTTAATATCAAATATATAAAATCATGATTACAATAGACATTATCAAGACCTAACCTAGTTACACATTTCAATAGGTATCACAAATAAGAGATCAACTACAAGAACTAGGAGAAATAATGTTTGATAAAGAAATGACCACCGTTGTGCTCAATGCACTACTTGATGAATGGGGCAACTTTGTATTGAGTATCTATGGAAAGAAGGAGGCCACTCCATTCAGTGACCTTTGGTCATTATGTGTTAATTTTAGGCAACAATGATATGTTCTATGCTTTAGAGCAATTTTACTTCAATTTCTTTATTAGCACAGTATCATTATTCAAATTAGCAATCACATCAACATGATAGTAAAATGCAGATAGAACATAAACACAAATAGTAGAAGACAAGCCAAGACAAGAGGGCACAAGATGGGGCACCAACGAAAGATAAACCCCAATGTGGGGAAACCCTTGATCAAATCTTCTTTTAGTCTTCAATAGTTCAGCAGAGAGAGAGTACAATTTAGAAATCTGATAATTTATAACAACAACAAAAGAGCCCTAACCAAAAAAGTCAACGTTGGTCAATAGGGCAAATTTGACCCTCAACAAATTGGTCAACTTCACTCAACTTCGGCCTCCAAACAACAAGATGAATCAGCCCTCAAAACAACCCACAAACAGCCCAGTCAAATCTAGTCAAACAGCCAACCTGCGGTTAGCCCTCGCTGCAGTCAACGCTAGTCAAAGTCAACGTTTGGCCTCGATTTCTATGCCCAAAAATGCGGCCTGACCAAACAGAGATAGCCCTCACAAAAAACGCAGTTAAAGGAGGTCAATGCATGCTGGTCAACGCTTGGTCAAACTGTCCAGAAATTCGGACCCCTGAAATTCGTCAACGCTTGGTCAAACTGTCTAGAAATTCTGCTTCCTGAAATTTCGGACATGTGGAGAGAGAGGGATGTCTGAAGTGAGTGTGTCCAAATGAGGCTAACACATCATGTATTTATAGCAAACATTGAGGATGAATAGACATGACTGTTGGGCTTCTGAGCCTACATAAGTTTGTTCGTCGACCTTGACAATTTGTCCATAATCAAAATAAATTCATAACTTCATTTGTACATGTTGAAATCATACGATCTTTAGATCAATCCTACACCTCTCGGAGAGAGGAATCCAAGAAAAATATCAATTGTCATAAATAGGATGACTCATGTGGAGTTTGGCCCTAGTTTCCAATTTTAACACTCTCTCTCAACTAGGGAGAACTCCATCTGCTAATCCATCTGCCAATCTGCACTATCTCTGCCAAAATGCACTGCTCTGCTAAAATATGAAGAAGAAGTGATCGAGAACGTATCATACCATTCTCTATTGACCCGAAGTCAGTCCCAAATAAAAGAGAGTGTCACATACCACTCTTACTAACCCAAAGTCAGTTCCAATCAAAAGAGAGTGTCTCATACCACTCTTACTGACCTGAAGTTAGTTCCCATTGATCCTAGATCAACATGGGTCATCCTAGCATAAGGAGTACAGTAGTACACGATGCGTCCATCGATAGTACTATGGTCCCTATCCTCATTTCCCTACTCATTGGCCAGATGAGAGGTACTTCCCATGAGTCCCAGACTACATGGGTAGGATGTTTCAGCAGGAGAAGGATGAACCACTCATCCTACCTACATTATGCCAAGGGGTATTACAGGGGAAGCCTGAACCACTCACCCTATACACAACAAACCACTAGGGGAAGGCTGAACCACTCACCCTATGGTTGCTCATCGCTCCAAGAAGTACCCCAAGCCCCCCAAAGCTCTCAAAGCTCAATGTCCATCTCATGCAGGACCCTCACAAGAGGGTCTCTCCACGACTCCAAGTCGTTTTCAGAAGGCCAAGAACTTGACCTTCCCCAGGGGCTTTGTCAGAATATCGATGACCTGCTCACCAATCCCAATGTGATGGAGCCTTATTGCTCTTCGTTGTACCATATCCCGGATAAAGTGATACCTGATATCTATATGCTTGGAGCAAACATGAAACACGGGATTCTCTGATAATCGAATCCCATCTGGTTGTCACAGAGGATCATGGTGGTATCCAGCACATGTCCAAACAGCGCACTGAAGAGCTTCCTCAACCAGACAGCCTCACAGGAGGCCATACTAGCAACTATGTATTCGGCCTCGACGGTGCTCAAGGCAATCGATTTTTGCTTCCTGCTCATCCAAGATATCAAAGCAGAACCCAAAGAAAAATAACATCCGTAAGTGCTCTTATGATCCACCACACTACAAGCCCAATCAGCACCAGAGTAACCATGCAGACTCACAATTTTGACAGTGTATCTCTGTCCATGAGTGATTGTGCCCCGAAGATATCTCAGAAGATTCGTGGCAGCAATCTAATGTATATGATGAGGCTCAACCATGTATTGGCTCAATGTGTTAACTGCAAAACATATGTTTGGATGGGAGTTCACCAAGAACATCAGTGCTCCTATGAGTTGACAATACTTAGAAGCATTTCCCAATTTAGGTCCAACAGCACTACCACATAACTTCTTAAGGTTAAGTTCCATCGGGGTAGTCGCAGGCTTGCAGTCCACCATCCCAAATCTTTTCAATATCTTCACAACAAATTTTCCTTAAGATAGGAAAATTTCACCTCGCTTTTGCTAGACCTCCAACCCTAGGAAGTAGTGCATCAAGCATAGGTCCTTCATCTCAAATTCATAAGCCAACTCCCTCTTACATTTGAGAATGAGAGGGTTTGCACCTATCAGAAAGAGGTCGTCCACATAAAGTACTAGAATGAGAGGTTTATTATTTTCAGCCTTAAAGTAAAGGTTTAGATAGGCATCACTTCTAGTGAATTCCAGCTTCATCAGATAGCTATTGATTCTCTCATACCAAGCCCGGGGTGCTTGTTTCAATCCATAGAGAGTTTTCTTCAATCAGCGTACATGAGATTCCCGGTCATGAACCTCAAACCCCTCGGGTTGTTCCACATAGACTTCCTCTTTGATTGAACCATGCAAGAAAGCAGTTTTGACATCCATTTGATGTAGGTTCCATCCTTGTGAGGTAACAAGGGCTATGATCGAGCAGATGGTTGTGTATCGGGCAATAGGTCCAAATATCTCATCATAATCTACGCCTTCCTTTTGAGAGAAACCTCAAACAACAAATCGAGCCTTGAACTTTTCTACACTACCATCAGCTCCATGCTTGATTTTGAAGAGCCACTTGGAGGTGACAACCAATTTGTCCTAAGGTCTGGGGACGACATCCCAGGCATCATTCTTCATAATTGACTCGTACTCTTCATTCATAGCATCCTTCCATACTTGTTGTTTCACGACTTATTCGAATGATGAAGGCTCATTTTGAATGATAGTGCTCACGACGATCAAGTATCCTTGATACCTGTTCGGCTTCTTGCTTTCACAGAAAGTCACCCTTGGTGCAATGTGTCTCTTGGCATCTTCGAGAGTCTCCCTAAGCCATGCGGGACTTCCAAAAATTCTAAAATGAGAGACATCAAGTTTCTTACCAGTGAACATTTCTTTGAGAGTCTTGGAGTCCAATGCTTGATGAGGGCATTGGTTTTGAACATACACGATGGTATTTGCAGCTTCATCCCATAGCAACTTCAAAAGGCCTTGATCATGAAGCATTGCACGAACAACTTCTACAATAAAGCGATTCTTCCTTTCAGCCACACCATTCTGCTCAGGAGTGTATGGTGTTGTAGTCCCCCTCTTAATGCCAGCTTCTCTGCAATAATCTTGGAATTCATTGGATTAGTACTTAGACCCATTATCAGTCCTCAATATTTTGATTTTCTGTTGAAATTTGGTACCGGAGGACAGGTGGTTCCCTTAGGCTTTGACCTTTGGCCTAGGGAAAAGTGTCCAAAAGAATTTAATTTTTCTCCTAAAGTGACTTTGTAATTTTATAAAGTTAAATCTAATTTAAAAGTGACTTTAAGTGATAAAGTTATTAAGTCTAATTTTAAAGTGACTTTTATAAAGTCAATGAAAAATTAGAAAGGAAAAGTGACTTTGGAAATAAATGACTAAGTGGGTCTTTATTAAAGTGGGGTGAATTAAAAAATAGAAAGTGAGATTTAAATAAGCATTTAATCTCAACCATTGATCTAAATCTATTTCAGCCATTGGATTTAGAGATCACCCAAAAGTCACTTGGAGTTATATTAAAGGAGGAAAAGGAGGAAAAGATCATTCATTCTTTCATGAGCAGATTGGGAGAAGGAGAGCAAGAGAGCAAGAGAGATTTCTGAGCAGGAAGGAGAAGGAGACAGCAGCTTGGCACACATTCCAAGGCAGCAGTTGAGCAGATTTGTACAGCTGATTCAGCACATAGTGAAAGGCAGATTTTTGCACAAAAATCGAGGAGCAGTTTGCTGATTTTTCTGCACACAAAACGGAGGTCGTACAGCATTTATTGCTGTCATGTTTGCTGTAATTTCCAGATTGCTGTGAGGCACGGGAAAGGAGATAAGTTGTAAATTTGCTTGCTGATTTTTTGCTGAATAATTCTCACTGTAAAAAGACAATTTTCAGAAATAAAGAAGAGCTCTCAAACTGGTTTTCCCCAAGAGTTGTAGGGGGTTTTTCCAGGGTCAAGTTGACCAAAAATATCAGTGTTTTAATGTGTTTTAATGGCTGTTTTTAATTGCTGATTTTTATTTCTGCAATTTCCAGCATTCTGAAAAATTTCCAGAATTTGTGTTTTCAGCCATATTTATTTTTTTCAGTCTGTTAAATGTATGGTTATGGGAATGGGCATTTAACTACATGGGAGAAATAAGGTGAAACTGAAAAACGGGGTGGGAAAACAGAAATTTTTACATTTTCTTCTCGAATTGGGTTTTGATCAAGGCTTTGAAATGTCAGAACCAAGTGAACACTTCATCCTTCTTTTTCAAGAAGTAGATCTAGGTCTTGCGAGAATAATCATCAGTAAAGGTGAGATAATATAAGTATCCTCCCAAAGAGTTTACAGGCATCATACCAGATATGTCGAAATGGACCAATTGCAATATATCTGTGGTCTTGCTATTACTTGAGGGGAATGGTCCCCTTGTATGTTTTCCTTCGGCACATCCCGAACATATACCTTCATGCTCTACTTTGAACCCGGGCATACCTATCACCATCTGTCTCACATCTGGTAAGGCCTTATAATGAAGATGGGCAAACCTCTAGTGCCATAGTTCAGATTGTAGAGATGTGTCGCAAAACATGGCTCCCAATGGACTTCATCCAACTTGATATAAAGTGTCAACCCTAAACCTAAGAGTAAAAGCATCTTTAAAATTTCTTTCACAAACACGTACCTTTCCATCAATAAAAGCCACCTTGAATCCTTTATCCTCCATGGCTTGATTCAATTGAAGGGTAACATTCCCTACTCCCTTCATGGGATAGGTGACATCGTCTCCAAGGATGATCTCCAAGTTTGTCTCCTTTTCTATCATATTACAGAGGGCTTCCTTGTATCCAGTGATGTGCTTTGAGGCACCACTATCACTCAACCAATTTCCCAAAGTGTCCGGAGGAGAGGCAGTGGAGAGGGCCGATATAAGATAGTACTCTTTTTGCTTATTGTTAACAACCTGGAGTTCCTTGATTTTTTGGAAGGTCGGCCATTTCCTTTATGTCCTGCATTCATTTTTCCCTTGCCATTGGACCTGCCATTTCTTTGATCGTTATTGTTGAAGTTGCCCCTGGAATGATTGTGATCATCATCATGTGATGTGTCCCTTCCATTTGGACACTCCCTTGCATAGTGGCCAAACTTATTGCAAACAAAGCATCTTTCCTTCCTTCCTCCCTTAGATCCAAGCTTTCCATGGAAATGACTTTTAGACCTTGCATTATTTCTCCTTTTGTCATGAGTGGAGAATGCAGTGGGGTTGCTTATATTAGAAGGCATTTCTTGCTCCACCATTCTTGTTTCTTCTTGAATGCATCTCGACATCAATTCTTCAAACCCTGGAATTCGATCATTGTTGAGGACAACGGTTATAAATACATACCACTTAGGTGGGAGTCCTCCAAGGGTGGTGAGAGTAAGTTCCCTGTCAGGAATGACTTCTCAAATCGAGAGTAGATCATTATTGATCTCAATAATCCTCAAGAAACAAGATTGAATATCCTCAGCCCTTTCCCTTCTTAATATCCTTCAACTTATTCTTAAAAAATAGAATTTGATTAGCATTACTAGCCTTGAACATGCCGACCAACCTGTCGTAGATCTCCTTGGAGGTCTTCAATTCGGAGACATAGGCCACCAGATGCTTGTCAATGGAATCCCTAATAATCTTCTTTGCTTTGACTTCAGCCCTACTGTACTTGGTCTTCGCAATAGCCGGTGCATTTGAAGGAGGTTCATGGATTTTACCCTGCACATAGTCCATCACTTCTTTTCCTTCCAAGGTCAAATCAAGAAAAATCTTCCAACCATGATAGTCAGATTTATCATGGAGCTTGTCTTCAGCCGGGAAGTAGGGTGAGGAACCCATTGAACCTTTTGTCCTTGTCCAACCGTCTTTGGTGATTGCTCTTTCCCTCTTGCTTGGACTTTGTCTTCACCTCAGCTCTGATACCATGTTAATTAAAAATGTTAGGCAACAATGGTATGTTCTATACTTTAAAGCAATTTTACTTCAATTTCTTTATTAGCCCAATATCAATATTCAGATTAGCAATCACATGAATGTGATAACAAAATGCAGATAGAACATAAACATAAACAGTAGAAGACAAGCCAAGACAAGAGGACACAAGATGTGGCACCAGCGAGGGACAAACCCCAATGTGGGGAAACCCTTGATCAAATTTTCTTTTAGTCTTCAATAGTTCAACAGAGAGAGAGAGTACAATTTACAAATTTGATAATTTATAAAAGCAGCAAAAGAGCCCTAACCAAAAAAGTCAAAGTTGGTCGACAAGGCAAATTTAACCCACAACAAATTAGTCAACTTCAGTTGACTTCGGTCTCCAAAAACCAAGATGAATTGGCCCTCAAAACAACCCAGTCAAATTTGGTCAAACAACCAACCTGCGGTCAGCGCTAGCTGCAATCAACGCTTGTCAAAGTCAATATTTGGCCTCGATTTCTATGCCCATAATGCAGCCTGCCCAAATAGAGATAGCCCTCACAAAAAATGCAGTCAAAGAAGGTCAACGCTTGGTCAAACTGTCCAGAAATTCGGTCTCCTGAAATTTCGACCCCCTGAAATTTCACTCTCCTTTTCGGATGTGTGGAGAGAGAGACGGATGTGTGAAGTGAGTGTATCCAAATGAGGTTAAGGCATCATGTATTTATAGAAAAAGTTGAGAATGAATAGACGTGATTGTTGGGCTTCTGAGCCTACATAAGTTTCCTAGCCGACCTTGACAATTTATCCATAATCAAAATAAATTCATAACTTCATTTGTACATGTCGGAATCGGATGATCTTTAGATCAATCCTACACCTCTCAGAGAGAGGAATCCAAGAAAAATATCAGTGGTCATTAATAAGATGACCCATGTGGAGTTTGTCCCTAGTTGCCAATTTTAACATTAGGTAAGATTGAAGAAACTAGGTTGAAGGCAAAAGGCAATGTTGGATCAAATGAAAAAGTTCAAGCATATGCTACCATGGCTAGGAGAAAAGGAAAGTTTGGTCCTCGGAAAAAGAAGAAGAACGACATGTCAAAGATACAATGTCATGAGTGTAACGAATATGGGCACTACAAAAGGAATTGTCCCAAACTCAACAAGGACAACAAGAAGAGAAAGGAAAGAAATGGAGCCCATATCACCGAAAAAGTAGAAGAACCTAAAAAGAAGAAATCAAAGGAGGAAGTGAAAGATCTCTACTATGACTGAGATAATCTCCTTAAGTTCTTTTTAGTTATAGAAAATGTGTTAATTTTGGGTTGTTCTATGCTTAAGAGAAATTTACTTCAAATTTCTTATTAGCCCAATATCAATTTCTAGATTAGCAATCACATCCACATGATAGTAAGATTCAGATAGAATATAAACATAAATAGTGGAAGACAAGCCAAGACAAGAGGACACAAGATGTGGCACTAGCCAAGGACAAACACCAATGTGGGGAAACCCTTGATCAATTCTTCTTATAATCTTCAATAGTTCAACGGAGAGAGAGAGATTGTACAAATATACAATTCTGATATTTTATGACAGCAACAACAAACCCTAACCAGCAAAGTCAAAGCTAGTCAAACAAGTCAGATTTGACCTCCAATCAACACGGTCAATACCCCAAACAACTCGGCCTCCAACAACAACAAGAAGCAGCCCAAAACAGTCCCAAAATTCAGTCAAACGAAGGTCAACAGAAGTCAACATGCAGCCAGCAATTAGGGCAGTGGACGCTGGTCAAACCTGAGGTTAGATCACCTTAGTTTGCGTGCCAAAATCTACGGCTTGCCAAGGATAAGCAGCCACACCTAATCCGCAATCAAGGAGGAGCCCACGCTGGTCAACGCTAGTCAGATTACCTTCCTACAGCCTCGGTCAATGCAGCCCTAGTCCAAAAACAGACTTCGTCCTTTCACACATGTGAGAGAGGCAACTCCAGAAATGCGTACCCAAACAAGAGAGAAGAGAGAATGACGAATGGATGAGATGATGAAATAATGCCACAAAGTCTCCTCCTTTTATATGCAATGTTGAGGTTAAGTTGGGGGTGAAAATGACTATTTTGCTTGCTGGCCGACCTTGACAAATTGTCAAGAATATAAATAAATTCATATCTCCATAAATACATGTCGGAATCGGATGATCTTTAAATCAATCCTACACCTCTCGGAGAGAGGAATCCAAGAAAAATATCACCTGCCATAAATAAGGTGACCCACATGGAGTTTGGCCCTAGTTGCCAATTTTAACAAAATGAGAATAGACAGCATCATGAGTATGATAGGATCAATGTTTTTAAAACCAGAACCGGTGACCGGACCGGTCCACCTAATGAATCGGTTTACCGACCGGAACCGGTCTAACCGGGACTGGTTTGGTCTAAACGAACCGGTTTTAAAAAAATACATTAAATAATTAATTTTTAATGAAACAAAACTATTTTTAAGATGTAAAACCATGATTCCAAGCCAATAGAGACAAAATATGCAAAGTTTGCTCATTTATATACCATGTAAAGGTGAATATATCAAAATGGCACCGAGTGCAACACATATCATCGACAAAAATAGCAAATTACATAAGAAATGAGGCTCTAAATGGCCTATAAAGTCCAAAAACAATGTTGCAAGCTATGAGGCCATTGGCCTACTACAAGTCTACAGTGTACACATGATCAATCATCAAGTTCATCACCACTACTAGACAAAGGATCATCATCAGGAGCTACATAGACATCATCTGGTTCAAAGTCTGAGGATGCCTCAACCTGATCTGCAACCTCAGTATCAATGCCACCAATGACAATAGAAGTGGACCTAATGGAAGCACGAGTTTGTCGACCTGCATGACTAGTGCCTTCCATTGGTTCTTTGCCTTTCCTTGATGCCGCTACTGATCCTGGTTCTGATGCCACCACATAATCTGCTTCATCCCCTGCTAAAGCCATGTCGATATCAAAATCAGCCTCAAACACAGGTTCTTCAATCTCCTCCACCCATTCTAATGTTGGATCAATATCATCCAACACAAGGGGATCTAGATCAGGAGTTTTGCTCATCATTTGGAGCTCCGATTGCATTTATTGTTTACCCCCAAACCATGAAATCCTGAAAACCATTAACTCTGCTGAATTTTGAGTGAAACCTAAAATTCTAGTTTCTCCATATGAAATCCAATGAGGTCGAAACCACTCTCAAACATCCTGAGTCATTTCATGGTAATGTTAAAAATTTAAGTAAAAGGACGAAAATGAAAATTAAAGGAAATTTCCTTTAAGTTTCATTTCCTTTTACTTTTAAAGGAAATGTTGAAAGTCACATTTCCTTTAATTTTCATTTTCGTCCTTTTACTTTAAGAATTTAACATTACCATTAATTTCCAACATTGTTAGGGTTGAAACACCCTTAGTTCCCCCCCAAAACCCCTAAAACACAGTCAAAAATATGCTTTTCTAACTTTACGGTGGGCATGCCTAAAACCAGCCGGTTCCGTCCTAAACCGGCCGGTTTTCACCGGTTAGGGCAAAAAAATGGCGAAATGGCCTTTCCAACCGGGTTTTTTGGCCGGTTTAGACCGGCGGCCTTGCTAACCGGCCGGTTAGACCGGTAACCGGTTTTTAAAAACGGTTTTGAAAACACTGGATAGGATGCATTATAGCATGATAGAGATGACATCATCATAAAAGCATGGAAGGATAGCTGAAGTAGAAAGTCTACATGATTATAGCAGTCATCATGATAGAAATGGCATCTCCATTGGAGGCATATAAGGACAACCGAAGTAGAAGTATATATGTTTGGAGGAAAGTCATCTAGCAAGATAAAAGAAAAAGAAAGGTCATCATACATCATCATTATTAGAAAGGAGCATTTACAGAATGAGGATCATCGAGATCCTCCACTAGAATCTTTATAAGAAGATTCACCTCTACTTGGAAGAAGCAAGTGTCTCATTGATTGTCTACATTCCACCTTGTGTGGGATCCATTGTTTAGAAGGATGATGGTATGGTGACGAAGGAGTCCAACATGTCAAATAAATTGAAGTACTTTCATCTTCAAGAAAAGAAAGAAAGTTGCTAGAAGGAAGTCTAGATGACCAAAAAAAAGGAAGCGGTATGTATATCTTTGATAGAGAAAGTCATGTCATCATATAGTTGTAGATAGCATGATTGAATGCTCTATCTCATGAGCATGATCGAAGAAGAAGGATCTCTTCCATTAGAATGATGCATGAAGGCATGTAGACAATGTGCTTTGAACTCTTCTACATATTGATGAGATGAAATCAACATAATATGACCTGATATGGAAGATGAAGTGGTTGACAATTATGGTTCCTATAATGAAGGAACTATGTATAGAAGTTCCTGGGGTAGCAATATGTGAAGAAAGGAAGAAGAGTTCATGAAAGATGCAACTATAGTCATGTACGATTAGATAAGTGATCAACATCCGATAACTAGAAAGATTAGCTATGATGTCTCCATGAAGAAGGTATGAAGACCTTGATAAGTATGCTAGAAAAAGAAAACCTTGGTAATATGTGTCTTGGAGATGGACTCATACATGTGTAGGATGTTGATGTTGATGTTGATGTTGCAAGACGCTGATGTCATGATGAAAGGCCATCATTAAAAAGTAGCTTTGATTTGATGTTCATTTTGATTTTTGAAAACATCTGGTTGGGTTGTTACAAGGTTACCAAAAGAAGGTTGTAGAAGTCACCTACAACTAATACTCGTGTCATTGGATGGAAGATCCTGAAAGAAACATCACTTGGAAAAGGTAGTTGTATAAAGAAAACCTAGATGTGGACTAGAAGATCACTCTCTGATGAAGAGAAGGATGACATGACTATTGGTTCAACATTATGGTTCGTTGAAGGGAAGTGAAGGAGAAGATGGTCAATTCCCTACAATAAAGTTATGATGAAGAAGATAAAGTTCATGACATGATGCAGAAAAAGGAGCCCTACAAGCAACTGATAGTACCATGATCTCCACGAAAGAGAAGATAGTTGTTGTTGGAAACAAGTCCCTAGTTGAAAAGGAGCTTGGGCAAGTCCCTAATTAAAAAGGAGCTTGGGAATATTCCTTTATAAGAATGTGTAGATCCTCCCTAGTTGAGAGGGAGAGATAGACACATCATTCTTGTCTTCGTGTTATGAAGAAAGAATGGAGGATTGGGTAAGCATATGGTTTTCGATACTCTTTGAGGATGTGGTAGGGCATCCAGTAAGTAAGAGTTGTCAAAGAGGAAATTCCTTGAGGATGTGTTATTCCAAGACAGGAATTGTCCTAAGACATACCTTGTGAACATTCAGGTGGGGTATGTCCCTGAAGAGACAATGATGATAGTGTCTATCAGTCATTGTTTCGCCAACATTATGCTTTGATCTTGTGAAGAGATAAAGGCCTTGCTATGTGACAATGTTGGTTGGTATGATGAGATGCAATGAGATAAGTTGAAATAATAGCTTATGAGATGCTTACCAATCCGACTCTTATTATGAGAGTTCTTTAGTTTGAAAATGTCCATGTACCATGTATGGATTATGAATACCTCCCTAGTTAAGAGGGAGTGTTGAAATATGTAACTAGGTTCGGTCTTCATAATGTCTATTGTAATCATGATTTTATGTATTTGATATTAAAAGGAAAAGAAATTTATTATCGTCATTCTCGAGGCATGGGTTTCATGCTCAAGATAAAAATATTTATAGGTCAACCACCAATTGAGTGCTTCTAGGTTTTTCATAGAATTATGAAGTCAAAAGATCCATTGTCATACATGTAAGATCCCTTTGGGCATGTATCTTGTAAAGAAATTTTTTGTAGAGACAAAAATGTCATAAAGACCTTGTCAAGCAAGTCGGCCTACATGAAAGATCAAGTCAGCCTCATGCAAGCAATTCATACCCGTGAAAAGCTTATATATAAGAAGGAACTCAACCTCATTTGTGCAAAAGACAAGCAAGTTCGATCTCCTCATGAAAGAAGTTGAAAAAGGATGAAAATCAAGGATAAGAAGAACAAGAACAAGATCGAAGTTTTGGACCTCTCTCTCTCTCTCTCTTGTGTTAGGGTTTCTAAAGTTGTTGGGCAAGTCGAAATTGCAAAAGTTGTTGGCCAAGTCAAAGTTGTTGAAGTTGTTTGGCAAGTCGAAATTGTTGGAAGTTGTTGAAGTTGCTAGAAAAGTTGTTGGGGTAGAAGTTGCTAGAAAAGTTGTTGGGATAGAAGTTACTGGAAAAGTTGTTAGATCGAAATTACTGGAGAAGTTGATGGGGTCGAAGTTGTTGCTGGAAGGTCAAAGTTCGTTGCTGTGATTTGTGTAAGGAGAGCTCATCAAGAAGGAAGGTTGAATTGATCTTGGAGGGGTCTTTATCAAGGGTCTTAGGTCTTGGAATTCGTCACTTGAAGATTCTACAGGAAGAGAAGAAGTCTTGTGGGTTTTCCTCTCAAGAGGAGAGGTTTGTGTCCTCTTGTCTCTTTTATATTCATTTTTTTATAGTTATTTGATGATAGAAAACACAATAATAATCAAGTTAAGTAAAAAGACATCACAAGCAGTTATCAAAGTAAGAGAAATCACCAAATCTAGTTGCCTCTAGATTTATCAACACGTTAAGCAAAGGAAGAGCACTGATAAGTTGTTGATGTTTGCTTATGGTTAAAGCTGAGTGAATAGTTGGATGTTGTTACTGAAACAAGTGTTGAAATCCACCATGGCTATGATTCTGCTTCTGAACAGGTTGATGATTATGTAAGAAGCTTGGAATGGTCGTGGATCCCTTTGAGAAGGAGCATTGATTTGATAGCATCATAGAAATACTTTGTTCATGTTATTGTGAGACTTATGTGGTCAGGGAGTTTGGTTCTCAGGCCCGATGTGATCCTTTCAAGTTATCATGAGGTATTGTTTTCATCTCTCCTGAAAGGAGATTGATGGTGTATTATTTTCATCTCTCTTGAGAAGAGATTGATGGTGTATTGTTTTCATCTCTCCTGAGAGGAGAGAGATGGTGCATTGTTTTCATCTCTCTCGAGAGGAGATTGATGGTGTATTGTTTTCATTTCTCCATGAGAAGATTGATGGTGTATTGTTTTCATCTCACCCTTAGAGGAGATCGATGGTATGATCCCTTCCTTGTTTGATGAAGGATGAGTTATCTCTGAGAGATTGGACTATGTTGTGGCCTCATGAACAATGTTGTTTGGTTTGATGCTATCAACTTTCCTTTGAGACTGATGATCTCTCCCTTCGGTGTTCCGTGAGACCTTTGAGATGGTCGGGGAGATTAATCGTGATAACGAGAGAGAGAATGAAAAGTACCTCCCTGGCTAAGAGGGAGTGTTGAAAAAAAAATGGTAGCCATGGTCGATATTTTCTTCATAAAAGAAATTTGAAAAAATCGAATTTGATTTTGCCTCTTTAATTGTCAAGTCGATTGCACTGAAAGTTAGGTGGGTTGGGTCCCTAAGATGCACCCATTCGACCCCCACTTGAAGACTATATATAGGAGATCATTTCTCCTCATTTGGATACATGATTTTGTCTCATCCATCTCTGATCCAATGAAGTTACAAGAGGGCCGAAATTTTAAGAGGAGGCCGAATTTCTAGGGAGGGCAGAAATTTCAAGAAATTGGTTTTTTGACATGGCATTTGATCATGACCTTGGTTACTGGTTTGGCTATTATTTTTTGCTATCGTTATTTCTGATGTAATAATGAATCTAAAACTGTCTCTCTCTCTCTCTCTCTCTCTCTCTCTCTCTCTTATAAGGAAAGATTTATGGGTTTTCCCCTTGTGGGTTTTTTGTGTCTCTTGTTTAATTGTCTCATGGTTTCTTGATGTTTTTCCTACTGCTCTTTCATGCTTATGAATGAATTCTCTTAATACTATATCTAATGATATAACATTCTAATAATTGCTATATGTGCAAGCAAATTGTTCTAAGCTTCGCCCTATACAAAATTGAACAAGAGCACATCTTGTGGATGGTGATTCTGGTTGGATTTCACACTCGGTGGTAGTGTCGGAGGCTATCAAAGGGGAGGCTTCTTCTAGCTCGATCAGAAAGCCTTTATGGTATGATATGACACTGGAGGATGCTTAGGATGGGAGAGAGGAGTCTCCCCAGAGCAAAGGTTACAGGCACAAGTATTTAAGCCAAGGTTCAAGGCAAGTAGCATAATAGGCTTTAGGTTCAGAGGGAACAACTATAGATGATGAGATGGGCTTGGAGACAGATCCGAATGGTGGAGGTGCCAGAAGTACCTCCCTCTCTAAGAGGGAGTGTTAATTTTTGGTAGCTCGGAGGTACTTTTGCATTGACAGTGCCTAGCATGTAGAAGTAACCAATCATATTTCATTCTCTAGGCAATTTACTTTATAAAGTGATTTTATAAAGTTAAAAAGTGACTTTGTGAGTTTATTAAAGTCATGTGACTTTTAGTTACTTTATGACAAAATACATGGTACACTGTATATTATTAAAGAGACTTTATGTTTTAAATTTACTTTATGTGTCGTAAAGTACATGGTACACTTTTATATTATTAAAGCGATTTTATGTTTTAAAGTTGCTTTATGTGTCATTAAGTAAATGGTACCTTTTGTTGGAGAAAGTAACTAGTTTCGGTCTTCATAATTTGTATCATTATGTAATTTATGTAAAAACAAAAGAAAAGAAAAAAAAAAATATTATTATTTTCTAGATAAGCATGTTCTTTGTGTTGAAGAAAGTGTAACTAAGTTCAGTGTTTATAATGACATGATCTTTGTAAATGATGTAATAAATTATTTTTGTATATCTCGCTGCATGGGTTTCATGAGCAAGAAGTGTCATAGGTCAAAAGACTTCTTCTTGATGTCTTTAGGATTTTATTATTATGTCAAAGAGTCATGTCATGTGTAAAGAAGCTCTTTAAGAGACTATGTAAAATGTATTTAAGTAAAATAAGCCCCCCAAGACCAAGAATAAAAGAAGCTCTTTACCTTTAGGATTTTATTATTACGTCAAAGAGTCATGTCATGTGTAAAGAAGCTCTTTAAGAGACTATGTAAAATGTATTTAAGTAAAATAAGCCCCCCAAGACCAAGAATAATCCTCCATTGCCATGCTCAAGAAGTTTGCAAGCAAATCGATTCAAAACTCCTCAAGTCGGCTTCAATATCAAATTAATATAAATGGCAGTCATGTCATCTTGGTTAAAATGACATGTCGGTTCATGAACTCATGTCGGCTCAAATATGTGGCACAAACCACTATAAATACTCGTCTAGGGTCAGCGCAAAATACACAAGAAAATCTCGCAATCTATCTCTGAAATTTCAGGTGATTATGGGCACAAATATCCGCATCAAAGGAGGGATAAATCTAGGGTTTAACTGCTACCTCGGATGGGTATAAGGAGCAGAAGAACCCGGGTTAATCCCATTCTCGGCATTCCTGTGAATTGAAGGTGCAGTCAAGCTAGATCTCGGATGCATGAAGCAGAAAGGACTTCAGATGAGGACGCAGTATTGGTATGAGTTCTGGACTAGATACATTCTCGGCATAAACATAATTCTTGTGATGACAATCTCGGCATTTCTGAAGAATGGAGTCATACCATCTTAGCTCATGTAATCTCGGTAGATATCACAGTATACGGATTTGTCTTGATATATATATCTCAGTGATATCACAACAGCACTGCTAATAGTCTCGGCATACATATAAGTGTATCTGTGCTCTTATTACCTCGCATACAACAGACCTCAGTGCAATGATTTAGTTGGTTACAGTATTGGTGAAATCAAAGATGCAGTCCTAATCACAGTAATCTCAGTGCAATGAGCAATATCACAGTCCTTTCGTGATAAGAAGGAACAGTACCATAGCCTCGGCATAATATGAAGAAGCAATGATAAGGGAGATCAGTCTCATCATGATGAGAAGGAGTAACAAGGATCATCACAGTTTCAGTATGATCTTATGATCCTATCTCAGTTATGATCCCAGTCTTGAAGGTCATGATCTCAATGAAGACAAGAGATCTCAGTGACATGATGAAGAGGCAGTAACGAAGATCTCAGTGATGCAACAATGATCTCAGTGAGGCAACAGTGATGGCTTCAATGGTGCAACAATCATGATGATCTCAGCAGTGTTCGAAGAAGAGGATTGATGTCTTGGTCTTGGAGAGGCAGAATGTGTCAAGGGTCAAGGTCTTGGTATTCATCAATTGGAATCTCTATAAGAAGAATTTTGTGCGGGTTTTCCTCTCTAAGAGGGAGAGGTTTTGGCCCTGGCAGAAAGCCAAATACTTTGTGTTTTTGTCTCTTTTGTTTTGATAGCAGTTTGATGAAGTAAATACACACACTAATAATAATATGAAGATCAAGCTAAGATAAAATTGTAAAAGAACTTCACAAATTGTTATCATATTAAGAAGAATCACTCTAATTTATGGTTGCCCTAGATTCTTCAACACTTTGTGCGTCTAGGTTTTTGAGTCAAAGTCCTATTTTGGACCTATTGTAAAATAAAATGGAAAATAAATTTTAAATGTAAATTTTGGGACAGAAACCCCTCTAGATGCCAAGTTGGTCTACATGTCAAGTCGGCCTTGCCCAAATGGACATGTCTATTCGCACCCCTCTGAATTGTATAAATAGAGGATGGATGGAGCTCATTTGGACACACACTTGGATGAATTTTTGGTCTAAAATATCACGGAAGGGCAGAGAAGAAGTGGAGGACGAAGTCTAGAAGAAAGGATTTCTTCTTGGAGCTAGGGTTTGTGAAAGATCTATCTTGGTTTGCTTCTTGTTGTTAGTCCCTTGCTGGTGAATTTGTTGCAAGTAAGACTTGACTTGGCATCTAGAGGTGGAATTTTTTGTGGTTATGGGTCTTGGATATCTCATTTGATTTTATTCTATAAGAAGAGATTTCCTGGGTTTTCCCCTTCGAGGGGTTTTGCCCTAGCTTGGAGCCTATATCGTGTTCTATTGTCTTCAGTGATCTTCATGTTTTATGATAATTGCTTGATGAAGAAAGAAAACATAATAAAATGCTAACAATTTCACAAGTAATTAATCATGTGTAATATCCCCAAGGAAAATTAACAGTAAATATGTAAAGCAAACATAGACAAAAACACCATTAAACAGTAACAAACAATCAGACCACATATTGGCACCAAAAACTGCATTATGTACTCTTTTTATTAATGAAAAAGGAGTGTACAATAAGGTGTTGGAATGAGTGCACCTAGGCTTTCTCTAGGCAAGCTAGCAAATCCCAAAACGACAAATGAGACACCCTCCTCCAAATTGTTGATATGTTGCCCAAGTACTGCGTTGTAGATGCCTAGAAATGTGTTGTTGCTTGAAAGGATCTGCTGCTAGGGCGCTCTCCACTGCTCAGAAAATTTTGGGAAATTAATCTCAGCCTCTCCTCAATGAACCTAGAATAACCCACGAAAGGGTTTGGCCAAAGCTTGACCACAGAAATTCGACCCTCTTTGGCTTGAGTGGCTCTGCTGCTGGGCAAATCGACCCACCTGTATAATATGCTACTAAATGCCCCAAAAATGCTTGCAATCCTTGTTAGAAGGCTCCCCAGGCCTTCCCTCCAAGTTTCCACCTCAAACTCCACTCACTCCTCAACCTCCTGGAGTGACTCTACCCAAGACTACACAGCCCCTGTGCTGCCGTAGTATGGCCTCACTGCTGCTAGTATGATTGAGGACTAAGTAGAACTCCCTCCTTGGGCTGGCACTTGAAGTCCACCAAAGCAAGGGTTGGGATTTCCACTCGGAAACACCCGTGTGTTGAACAACACATGCAGACTCAGCTCATTGCTCAAGCGTGCTATGTCAAGAGACAATTTCTAAAATGATAGATGAATGAGAAAAATGAAAGTCCCTTCTTCCTTTTGTCATGTTACCTCCAAGATTGCCCATGTGGGTCCACATCGAACTCCTCACACCAATTCTGCTCCAATGAGAGCGTACTCTCCATGTGGGCCGAAATTCCCTTGTGGTGGCCCCCACGCTCCACCAAGGCTGCAATCTTTCCTCTAACTCTAATGTTAGAGTGCCTCCTACGCCAAATATCAAATATGGGTCCTCTAAGCCCACTTCTCCTAAGTGTAACCATGTAATAAACCAACATTGAGCAAAATTGATGTTTACTTAGTAAATTAATAAGTAGGAATATCACAGTCCTCAAGCAACTGCAATGAAGGATGTTTGTAGTATCTGCTCCCCCTCCCAGGTGGCACCCTCATCCGAAAGATTCCTCCATCAGATCAAAAACTCCCTGATGACCCTATTATGCAAATGTCTCTCCCTAGTATCCAAAATGGCCTCCGGTTCCAGCACCAAATGCCCCTCATCGTCCATAGGGGGTAGCTCTGTAGTTGTTGTAAGTTGTAACATGTTGTCCCAGTGCCTTTTTTAGGCAGGACACATGAGAGATGTTGTGCACCCCGCTCTCCGAGGGTAGCTCCAGCTCATATGCTACCTCCCCCACCCTCTGAGTGACACGATATGGTCCATAGAAGCGGGGTTTAAGCTTCTCCACCCCCTTCTGTTTGAGTGTAGACTGTCGGTACGGTTGGAGCCTCAAGAATACCAAGTCCCCTACTTCGAACTACCTCTCAACTTTGCCCCTGTCTACATAAAGCTTCTACTTGTTTTGGGCCATCTACGTGTTGTCTTTCAAAGCCCTCGAGATATCTTGGCTCTCCTGTATCCACTCCTTTGCCCTTGGGGCCCTAGTGTCTCCAAACATAATGTCAGCAAAAGACAATGCATCGTAACCATACAGAGCTAGGAATGGTGACATACCTATGGACATGTGGTGCATAATGTTGTAGCAGTATTCACTCAAGTGTAGCCACTGTATCCATGCTCTCTGCTGACCTGTCGCATAGTTACGCAAGTATCCCTCCAGCCACTTGTTAACTATCTCCGTCTACCTGTCTGTCTGAGGGTGGTAACTGGTACTCTATATGAGCTCAGTGCCCTCCAACCAAAACAGTTCCTACCAAAATCCACGTATGAACCGGCTACCCTGGTCACTGACAATGGTCTTTGGTAGACAATGTAGCCGAAACACCTCCCTAAAGAACAATTTAGCCACCTGTGAGGCCGAGTACCAGCCTAGGATGGCGAAGAAGTGAGCATACTTCGTCAAGCGGTCCACCACTACATATATGCAATCTTTGCCCTGTACTGTGGGCAGCCCGATAATGAAATCCATCGATATGCTCTCCCATTTCCCCTCTGGAATGGGAAGCGGCTACAATAGACCTGCGGGGTGTGTCTTCTCACCCTTGTTCCACTGGCATGTGTCACACTCCTGAATATGCCTTAGAACATCATCCTTGAGGCCCTTCCATGCAAAGCGCTCTCTAATGGCCCGGTATGTCTTCGTGAACCCTTGGTGCCCTGCTAATGGTGAATCGTGGGCAGCTTGTAGAATCTTCTCACTTAGTGGGGATTTGGTTACCAAGTAGATTCAGTCTCAATAGTATATCACCGTGTTCATCACCTGATACCGGTCATCCGTCACCAAACCATCAAGGACCTCACACGCGAACCAGTCCTTGGAGTACTCCACTAGTAACTGCACCCTCCAATCCGGGGCAATGCTCATCAAAGAAAGAGTAGTTGGCCTCCTGGACAACGCATCAGCCACTACGTTGTGCTTCCCTTTGACATACTCAATGTCAAAGTCATATGCTTGGAGCTTGCTCACCCACTTCTGCTACCTCTCCTGCAATTGTTTTTGCTCCAAGAAGAACCTAAGGCTGTTGTGATCTATCTTGACTTTAAACCTGTTCCCCACCAAATACTGTCTGAAATTGGCCAATGCATGCATGATGGCCAACATCTCCTTCTCATATATGGAGTACAATAGCTCATGGGGCAGTATCTTCCAACTCTCGAAAGCTATGGGGTGCCCTCCCTACATCAACACGGCCCCCACACTCACTCTTGATGCATCACACTCCAACACGAAAGGTTGAGTGAAGTCAGGAAGTGCCAACAGAGAACAGCTACTCATGACCTCCTTGAGACAATCAAATGCCTCTTGCAATGTATTGGTCCACTCGAATGCCCCTTTCTTCATCAAGTCTGTGAGGGGTGCTGCTAGTTTGGAGAAGCCCTTCACGAACTTCCTGTAATAAGTGCAAATACCTACGAAACCCCTCAGCTCGGTCACATTTCGGGGCTTTGGCCAATCCCGAATAGCCCTGATCTTCTCCTCATGTACTCTCACACTATCCACCCCAATGATGTGCCCTAGGTAGAGCATCTCAGTTAGCCCAAACTCGCACTTGGACAGTTTGGCATAGAACTGCTACTCCTCTAGAATGCGCAATATTGTCTCAAGGTGTTGCAAATGCTCCTCCCAAGTCCGGCTATAAATCAGTATGTCATCAAAGAACACCAGCACGAACTTCCTCAACTACCCACGAAACACGTGGTTCATGCATGACTGGAAGGTAGTTGGTGCGTTGGTCAACTGGAAGGGCATAACCAAGAACTCGAAGTGCCCATAATGGCACCAAAATGCTGTCTTCGGGACATCTTGGTCCCTCACCCAGATCTAATGGTACCCCGATTGTAGATCAATCTTTGAAAGAACTTAGCTCCCCTCAACTCATCCATCAACTCATCTATACGTGGGATGGGGTAGCAGTTCTTCAGTGTCTTCTTGTTGAGGGCCCGGTAATCGATGCACATACGTAAGGACCCATCCTTCTTCTTCACCAGCACAACCGATGAAGCAAAAGGGCTAGAGATGGGCCCAATATGCCCAAGTGCCAAAAACTCGTGGATGGCCCTCTCTATCTCATCCCGATATGCCTTGGGATGTCGGTAAGGAGTGGTGATGGCAGCCTGCACTCCCAGCTCCAGCTCAATAGTGTGCTCAAACCCCTGGTCAGGTGGTTGACCCGGTGGTATGTCCCCAAATACAACTAGATACCCATCAAGAATAGCCTGTATCTTCGGATGTGGAGGCTTGGATTTGCCCCCAGCCTCCAAGATCCTCAACTCCACATCCCACTCAATGTCCCCATGTCTCAAATCGGCCTCCATCCTGTGGGCCAAAACAGTTTGTGGTGGGTATGAGTGCATTCCTCAAAGCAACACTGACTTTCCATCTGGCCCTACAAACTCCATCTCCAACTTCCTCCAGTTGGTTGTGACTCTGCCAAGCGGATAGAGCCACTGGACACCCAACACCACATTGGTGTCCAATACGTCTACTACAAAGAAATGATCTGTCCTGGAGTAGTTCCCCATGGTAACTATCAAAGTTGGCACATAGAAAGTACACTACATGGTTCTGTCCTCGGGCACAAGAACTGTGAATCCCTCAAACTCCTCAGTTGTGATGCCTCTCCTCTGAACCAACTGAGCATCAATGAAATTGTGGGTAGCCCCACTGTCCACCAGAACTAATACACATTGCCCCTAAACAGTGCCTCTGATCCTCAAGGTAAAAAATTTGGGTACCCCACGCAGTGATGCAAGGACCCCTCTAGAAGGTGCAAAGGAAACTCCCCTGTTGTTGTTGGTGGTAGTGGTGGTCCTCCCTCCTGAGGTCTTGCGCTGTCATCTCCACCCATCTCAAAGTAGGTCTCATCCTCTGCATCATTGTCAGAAAAGACCTCGATGTAGTGGGCCTTTCCCGCTACACATCTGTGGCTTGGTGCCCACGACTCCTGACAAGTGAAGCACAGTTTCCTCCTCAGGAGGTCTCTCTGGGTCTCCTCATCCAGCTACCCACGCCCCTGATTGGCCCTTACTGGTGGAGCCCTGGTGTCTTTTCCCCTCTGCTAGAAACCCTGTCTAGGGGGTAGTGGTGCTTGAGCCCTAGGTAGGGCATGTTGAAAATAGCAACAAGAAATGCTAAAAATAGAATTGCTAAAAACAGCACTGCTATAAATCGCAGTTCGGCCAGTGTTGATCTTAGCAACAATGGATGGAAAAATGGAAGTGCTAAAAATAGCATTCTATAAATAGCATTTCGAGATACCTTCCTATTTTAGTCAGTCCCTAAAATAAAATAGTCAGGTAAAATTTGAATTTTTGCAAAATAATTAATTAATTCATCTTGAGTTAATTAGTTAAGGAAAATCAAACTTGAAGTCTATGTGGGAACATGCAACAGTTTCTCCATTAATTGAGGAATTTATCCATTAGTTAAAGAGATAAGAGTGGGTTGTAATTTGAGTTGTAATTAGTTGACTTAGTTATCTGAGTCAAGTCCAGTTAGATTAATTCAAACAATTTGTTGAATTAATGTGAGTTCAGTTAGTTAATGCTTGCATGCATGTAACTACTGCACTTCAGATAATTGAGTATTGTCTCATAAATAATTCATGCATGTCAGTTCAGACAGAGACCCAGTTGAGATCAGATGGAGGGGCAGTGTACTATCAGTTGCTAGAATATTCCATTGTGAATATTCCTTGCATGCAGAAGGAATTCTTTCCTTGAGGATTGCACAATTACTTCTTCAAGTTTAGTGAGTGTGATGAGGCCAATTCACACACATGTGACATCATTGGACCCCAAGAAAAATTGCGCAAGGAAATAGGAGGCTTGGAGGGCTTAAGCAGGACATATACAGTGTCTATTCAGTCTGTGAGCTGTATTGTAGAGAGCGGGATAACTTGAGCGCTGATTCTTTTTGTAACTTGAACAAGATTTCCACGTGTATGATAATATAGAGTTGGGATTTTAGGCTGAGGCTTTCCCCGTGATATTTCTTCTGTGTTATGTATGATTGATTTCTCTTTCTCAGTTATATGTGTTCTCTTGATCTTGCTCAATTTGATTAAGCTTCTGCAAAGTGTTGTAGAAGTAGATCTTGTATTGTGTTTTAGTATATTGCATAATCTGTCAATCTACAGTGGGAATTTCTACATGGTATCAGAGCAAAGATGATTAAGGCGAAAAACAGTATACAAGAAGGAGAAGTTCGACGTTTGGTTCCTGAAAATAGAAATCGAGTTCTTATCACATCTCTATTTCACCTATGGCGTTCAGTGGTTTAAGACTCGAGTATGCCCTTGGTGGCAGCTCGAATTATATAGCCTCGAAGGATCACATGGAAGCAGTGTTAGAGGATAACGGTCTAAAGGACTTCATTGATCAAGAAGTCACCAAGCCGACTGATGCTACTCAACTAGCGAAATGGAAGAAATGTGTGGCTAGAGCAAGGAGAATCCTCCTAGAGGGAGTTCGAGATCACATTGTCTCGAACCTCCATGGGAAGGAGACTCCGTTTTCGATGTGGAAAACATTGAAAGATTTATATCAAAACAACAGCGATCAGAGGAAGCTGGCGCTGAAAGATAAGCTTCATAAGATCAAGTGTGAAAAGGGTGACACGATCTCTACATATCTGAACAAGCTCACCGCCTACAGGGATGAGCTTGGAAGTGTAGGGATCACTACCACTGATGATGACATGGTGAGTCTTGCACTCCTCGGTCTTCCTAAGAGCTGGCATAGCTACCAGGACTCAGTTAATGGAAGAGAAAAACTGCGAGATTGGGAACGACTTTGGTCAGATCTGATGCAGGAGGAAATAAGAAGAAGCACCAGAGATGGATCCTCATCGAAGCAAGATGATGAGGAAAATCTGGCCTTAGCGAGTAAGGTGAGGAAAGGGAAAGGGAATGCGTCCCATCCCAAATCCGGTTCTTCCCATGGTGGGAAGAAGATTGACAAATCGAAAGTGCGATGCTTTCATTGTCATGAAGTGGGCCATTATGCTGCGAATTGTCCACAAAAGAAATCCAAGAAGGGTTCCTCAAAGGGATCTGATGGTGAGGCACTGGCCTCACAGTTTGAGCTAGGTTTCTCGCGTATCGCATGCATGGTTTCATCCATGGTAGGATGTGTGTGGTACCTGGACAGTGGAGCTTCATTCCACATGTCAGGTGACAAGAATCTTTTCAGTACCTTGGAGGAGAAGGATCTCTAGATGCGGATCGAGATGGGCGATGATGGAAAGTACCGTGTTTCAGGTGAAATTACAGTTGTGTTTCAGAGGGAGCATGGGGCTCCCCTCACCCTGACTGATGTAAAGTATGTACCAGGTTTGAAGAAGAATCTTGTGTCTGTCGCTATGCTAGAAGATAAAGGCTATGATGTAGTCTTTAGTCAAGGAAAGGTATTCTTGAGGCATATCGATACTGGATAGACAAAGCGAATAGGGATTCGAGTCAAGAATCTCTACAAGTTGGAGGTAGACAACTGTGCTGCTTTGAGTTCCAAAGCTGAGATGATGCAGAGCCAAGATGTTGGCGAGCTATGGTATAGAAGACTGGGCCACTTGCACCATGGAGCCCTGAAGATCATGCAGTAGATTTCTACCGAATTACCCAATGGAAAACTTGAGTAGACGACTACATGCAAAGGTTGTACCTTGGGTAAGTATGCAAAATCTTCCTTTCTGGATCGAGACAGTAGAGCTAGAGCAATCCTGGAGCGAGTTCACTCAAATGTTTGTGGACCCTTCTCTACAGCCTCCACCGCTAAACAAAGGTACTATGTTATTTTTATTGATGATTTTTCTCGTAGATGCTGGATCTACTTTATGCAAAAGAAGGATCAAACCTTCTTGAGGTTTTGTGAGTTTAAAGCCTTGGCAGAGAAAGAATCTGGAAAGAAAATAAAAGCCTTGCGTAGTGACAATGGTGGAGAGTATGTCTCCCAACAGTTTAAAGACTTCTGCGCTGCAGAAGGTATTAAACGGGAACTGACGGCACCCCATAACCCACAGCAGAATGGGGTGGCCAAAAGGAAGAATAGATTGATTGTGGGAGCAGCTCGAGTGATGTTGCATGACCCAAGCTTACCACTGCATTTGTGGGCTAAGGCATGCAATATAGCAGTATACTTGCAGAACAAAAGCCTGCACTGTATACTAAGGATGAAGACACCTATGGAGGCATATTCCGGGAAGTGACCTAATGTAAGTCACTTTCGAATCTTTGGATCATCAGTTTACTGTCATGTGACCAAAGATGCCAGGAAGAAGCTAGACCCAACAGCTGAGTTGGGAATACTTGTGGGGTACACGGATACACCCCACAACTATCGGGTGTACCTTCCTTCCACTCAGAGGACTGTGGTACACAGGGATCTGAAGTTCGACGAGCAGAAAGCCATGCACTTATCACTTGAGAGGGAGCTCGAGTTGCATGCAGATGAGGAACTTTGAGTTCATAAGGATGAGGAGTCTCAGATTGGTGCGGAGCAGCCGCATGCAGAGGATCCGAGAGTGGAGACATCCACTCATGCTGATACTTGCAGAGATGGGCGGAAACGCTCAAGGGAAGCTGACAGGTTGATGCTGGATGCGCGAGAGAATGTGGGACAGCCATCTTCTCAGCGCAGACGGAGGAGGTCACCTAAGCGGTACACTGGGTACATGGCCCTGGTTGGAGAGTATGTAGATACCGAACCTTCTTCATTCGAGGAGGCAGTGCAGCAACCAGTCTGGGTTGATGCAATGGTAGAGGAGTACGACTCTATCAGTCGGAACAGTGTGTAAGATGTTGTCCCAAGGCCTCAGGGCAAGTCAGTGGTGAGTTCCAAATGGCTTTACAACATAAAGCAAGCAGCTGATGGCAGTGTTGAGAAACATAAGGCAAGGTTTGTTGCCTAGGGTTTCTCACAGGTCGAGGGGATCGACTACGATGAGACTTTTGCTCCCATAGCAAGGTACTCATCGATTAAATCAATGTTGGCACTATCAGCTCAGATGGGGTGGAAGATCCCCCAGATGGATGTGAAGACAACATTCCTCAATGGAAAGATTGAGGAGGAGGTGTACATTGAGCAGCCAAAAGGTTTCAAAACCTTCGATCGTGAGTCGCATGTGTGCAGACTCAAGAGGGCTCTCTATGGGCTGAGGCAAGCACCCCATGCTTGGTACACCAGGATCGGCAGCTATTTCATTGGTTTGGACTTCACCAAGAGTGAAGCAGATGCGAACCTTTACCACGTCATGGTAGAAGGTAAACCATTGATCATTGTTCTTTATGTCGATGATCTGATTTTGACAAGTGATGATCATCTGATACAGTCTTGCAAGGAGGACCTTGCAAGAGAGTTCGAGATGAAGGACATGGGCCTTATGCACTACTTTCTAGGCATGGAGGTGTGGCAGAAAGATGGGGAAGTATTTGTGTCTCAAGGCAAGTATGCCAATGAGATACTCAGGAACTTTCACATGGAGAAGTGCAAGCCCATGTAGACTCCTCTAGCTAGGAACTCGAGGAAGGAGGATGCTACTTCAGGTGAAGTAGTAGCTGCTATTGTTTATCGGCAGTTGGTGGGTTCACTTATGTATCTGGTGAACACACAACCCGACTTATTCTTTGCGGTGAACCAACTGAGTCAAGCTATGGTTCAACCTACCAAGCTGTTTTGGATGGCAGCGAAGCATGTGTTGAGATACCTCAAAGGCACATCTCAGTGCGGATTGTGGTACAGACGGACCGAGGGAGTGAAGCTTCGGGGCTTCACAGATGCAGATTGGGCAGGGAGTCCATCAGATCAGAAGAGCACTTCTGGAGGAATCCTCATCCTTCGTTCAGCTGCAGTTTCCTGGTACAGCAGGAAACAGAGATCAATTGCACTTAGCTCAGCAGACGTTGAATACATGGCTGCTAGTCACGCTGCATGTGAGGCCATTTGGATGCGGAAGATTCTAGTGGGATTGTTTGGTCAGATGATGGATCCTACAGTGATTTGCTGCGATAACTAGAGTTGTATCAAACTCTCGGAGAATTCAATTTTTCATGACAGGTCCAAGCACATAGATATCCGATATCACCATCTTCGAGACTGTGTGGTCAAGAGGATCATGTTGTTGCTGTATGTTTCGACCGAGGAACAGGATGCAGATATCTTAACTAAGGCATTGTTAAGATGCAAGTTCGAGTTCCACAGAGACAGGATTGGGGTTACTGATAATCCCTTTCTTGTTGAGAGGTAGTGTTGAAAATAGCAACAAGAAATGCTAAAAATAGAATTGCTAAAAATAGCACTGCTATAAATAGCACTGCTATAAATAGCAGTTCAACCAGCGTTGATCTTAGCAACAATGGATGGAAAAATGGAAGTGCTAAAAATAGCATTCTATAAATAGCATTTCGGGATACCTTCCTATTTTAGTCAATCCCTAAACTAAAATAGTGAAGTAAAATTCGAATTTGATCTTAGCAGCAGTTTGTAAAATAATTAATTAATTCATCTTGAGTTAATTAGTTAAGGAAAATCAAACTTGAAGTCTTTGTGGGGACATGCAACAGTTTCTCCATTAATTGAGGAATTTATCCATCAGTTAAAGAGATACGAGTGAGTTGTAATTTGAGTTGTAATTAGTTGACTTAGTTATCTGAGTCAAGTCCAATTAGATTAATTCAAACAGTTTGTTGAATTAATGTAAGTTCAGTTAGTTAATGCTTGCATGCATGTAACTACTACACTTCAGATAACTAAGTATTGTCTCATAAATAATTCATGCATGTCAGTTCAGACAGAGACCCAGTTGAGATCAAATGGAGGGGCAGTGTACTATCAGTTGCTAGAATATTCCATTGTGAATATTCCTTGCATGCAGAAGGAATTCTTTCCTTGAGGATTGCGCAGTTACTTCTTCAAGTTTAGTGAGTGCGATGAGGCCAATTCACACACATGTGACATCATTGTACCCCAAGAAAAATTGCGCAAGGAAATAGGAGGCTTGGAGGGCTTAAGGAGGACATATACAGTGACTATTCAGTCTGTGAGCTGTATTGTTTGATTGCAGAGAGAGCAGGATAGCTTGAGCGCTGATTCTTTTTGTAACTTGAACAAGATTTCCACGTGTATGATAATATAAAGTTGGGGTTTTAGGCTGAGGCTTTCCCCGTGATATTTCTTCTGTGTTATGTATGATTGATTTCTCTTTCTCAGTTATATGTGTTCTCTTGATCTTGCTCAATTCGATTAAGCTTCTGCAAAGTGTTGTAGAAGTAGATCTCGTATTGTGTTTTAGTATATTGCATAATCTGTCGATCTACAGTGGGAATTTCTACAAGGCATCCTGTAAATCTCAGGCTCTCCCTACCGCATCCTGTAATGTAGTGGGCCTATTGGACCTCACTAACCCGCGCAATGGCTCTTCTAGCCCATCCACAAACATGTAGATCCTCCTAGACTCCAACAAATCTGGCACCATCACAGACAATCGCAAAAATTCTGAAATGTATGCTTTTGCACTCCCAGTCTACTTGAGCCTTGTCAACTCCCCAAAATACTCCTCCGGATCTTTCCTCTCAAACCGCTCCAACACCCTCCTGGTGAAATCATCATAAGCAGTTACTCCTACATGTCCCAACATGGTCAGCCCATGGAACCACCAGTCATGGGCTTCCCCCTCCAAATGCAACGTGGCAATCTTGATTGCCTCTCCTTCCGTCATTTGATTCAGCTAGAAATAGACATCCAACTTTTTGACCCATGCCTTGGCCGAGCTCTTGGAGGACCCATCGAAAGTTGGGAGAAACAACCTCCCCACAGTGTGTTGCAAGTCTGTCCCTTGCATGTAGCCTCCTCCACTCTGTCCCTTGGGCCTATTATTTCCCTTCAACTGGCAGAAATATTTGAAAGTAATGGCCCTCCCAAAATTAGGTCCATAGGACTGATACTCCAGGAAATAGTCCCCATAAGGTGCCTCCTCCTGCTCTGGTTGCCCACCAGCTCCAAATTGTAGGAATGTGGGAATGGTGAACCTAGGTGGTGTGTCGGGATCAATGGCATGTTGGCATTGAGAGATGTGTGGTGCTGTGAAGTGTCAGACCCTTCTCCATAGTGGAAATCCCCTTGGACTCCCTTACCCTTGTTGACATTGCCATTTCATTGGCCCATTCTCTCAATGTTCCAGGATAAGTCCTGCATTGCCTTCAGTAGGAGTTGGGCAAACTCCTTTTCCTCATTCCTTCCGTCTCCTTCATTGTCCCCCATGTTGGCTTCTTCTACCTCAAACTTTGTAGTCACAGGATCAGGGGTAATTTCCAACTGTCTTTCTTTGCTTATGTAGCTTTGCCTTCAGTATGTCACGTTCTGCTTATCCTCTGGTGTCATAGACTGCGCTGCTCCCACAGGTTGTGCCAAGTCTATGAGCTATGATACCACTGTAATATCCCTAAGGAAAATTAACAGTAAATATGCAAAGCAAACACAAACAAAATCACCATGAAACAGTAACAAACAATCAAACCATAAATTGGCTCCAAAAACTGCATTGTGTACTCCTTTTATTAATGAGTGCACCTGGGCTTGCTCCAGGCAACCTAGCAAAGACCAAAATGACAAGTGAGACACCCTCCTCCAAACTACTACTATGCTGCCCAACTACTGCATTTTAGATGCCCAAAAATGTGTTGCTGCCTGAAAGGATCTGTTGCTAGGGCCCTCTCCATTGCTCAGAAAATTCTGAGAAATTAATCCCAACCTCTCCTCAATAAACCCAGAATAACCCAGGAAGGGTTTGGCCAAAGCTTGACCCCGAAAATTCAACCCTCTTTGGCTTGAGTGGCTCTGTTGCTAAACAAATCGACCCACTTGTAGAATCTACTACTAAATGCCCCAAAAATGCCGCAATCCTTGTTAGAAGGCTCCCCAGGCATTCCCTCCAAACTCCACTCACTCCTTAACCTCCCAAAGTGGCTCTACCCAAGACAGCGCAGTCCCTACGCTACTATAGCTTCCCCTTTGTTGTAGTACAGCCTCACTGCTACTGGTATGATTCAGGACTAAGTAGAACTCCCTCCTTGGGCTGGCACTCGAAGTCCACCGAAGCAAGGGCTGGGATCTTTGCTCGGAAACACCGGTGTGCTGAACAGCACATGCAGACTTGACTCACTGCTCAAGCATTCTATGTCAAGAGACAATTTCTGAAATGATAAATGAATGAGCAAAATGAAAGTCCCTTCTTTTTGTCAAGTTGCATCCAAGATTGCCCATGTGGGCCCACATTGAACTTCTCACACCGATTCCGCTCCAATGAGAGCTTACTCTCCATGTGGGCCGAAATTCCCTTGTGGTGCCCCCACGCTCCACCAAGGCCGCAATCTTTCCTCTAAATCTAATGTTGGAGTGCCGCCTACGCCAAAAATCAAATGTGGGTCCTCTAAGCCCACTTCTACTCATGTAATAAACCAAAATTGAGCAAAATTGATATTTACTTAGTAAAATACTAAGTAGGAATATCACATCATGTAATGGAAATCTAAAGATAAGATTGAAAACCTCCCGATTTCCAACACCTTTTATGTTATTAAAGTGACTAGGAGCGTCAATTAATGAAAAGGGGGACTTAAGGGGATCAATGTGAGATTAGATCTCCACCATTGATCAAGAGAGGCTAAGATGTAATCTCAGCCCTTGATCCCAGGGTTACGTATTTTTCTTCATTATGAGAACATAAAAGGGGATAAAGTACTTTGAGAGAGTCATTCTTCATGTGTGAGATGGGAGAACAGAAGGAGGCCGAGACGAAAAGTACAGCAGGAGAAGAGTTAGTATTGCAGCAGGTACTACAAGGAGAGGGCATACATTTTCAATCTGAGTATAGCACAGAAATCGAGGTACTCTCCCAGCATTTATTGCAGCTGTGTCAGCAAGTTTTTCAAGGCAGATGGGGGCCAAGTTTCAGGGGCTGTTAGGCCACATTAATTACTTCCAGGAACAACATGAATTTCGACATCTGGCAGGCATTTATTGCAGCCTATCAGAACTATAGATTAGCATGGAAATCGAGGCTGCCTAACAGATTTAGAGGCAGCCTTAGCAGAATTTTTGTGGGTTTGTCTGTGCAGATTTCGAGGCAACCTGAGCAGAAAATGGGCATGGAAATTGATGCTGCATGAGCACAGATTTCTAGGCAGCTTGAGCAGAATTTTTGTGGGTCTATCAGCACGGATTTCAAGGCAGATTCAGGCATGAATTTCGAGACTGTCTGAACAGACATTCGAGGTGCTGTCAGGGACAAATTTCAAGGTTGTCTGTGCACAGAAATCAAGGAGCTGCTGAGGAACAGCTACAGCACATTTCCCAAGGAGTTCTGAGCAAAGAAATCAGGGAGATAAGTTGGCTGTTTTTCTGTAATGTACTGTTGTAACAAATTTCTCTTAAGAAAAATAGGATCCCCCTTCGTGACAAGTTTTCCCTTCAGGGTTTTTCCAGGGTCAGCTTGACCAAAAAAAAATTGTGTCCTAATTTCATGAATGTTTGTGTTACTTCTCAGCAAATGTGAAAAGTAGAGTATATCTCTTGTGTTTCCTTTTGAGATTTATATTCAAGTTTATATCAGCTGCTAATAATGAGGGGAAGTGCATTAAACTTGATGTGAAAACCAAACTTGAAACTGGAAGGGATTTACTGTGCATGTTTTCTACAGTATGTGTAATTTCCTTGAGGGCCATTATTCCAATAAGGGAGCCTGAGTAGCTTTTGCAAAGAATTTGATAAAAAGTTGTTGATTGGGAAAAAATAGTGTAATATGTTATTGTGCATAATCTAATTGCTAGTTTTATAAGTTCCACTTCGCAAGATTTGGTTAGGCACATCAGTGTGTTTCAGTTAAATAGTTAATTTAAGACTGTTACCAGATCTGGTGTGTGTGTGTGTGCGTGCACTAAGTTTAGTGCCCAAAATTCTAACATGGTATCAATTTATCAAAGCATGGTCTCTAAAAATGGTAGTTGGATCTGAGTTTTGCATAGGAGATAGCTCTGATAGGGAATTGTAGGAACTGTTGTAGGTAGTAGCAGTGTTTTGAAGAAACCATGCCAAGAGAGTTGGCTATGTATGGAAAACTGCTTGTATGTGTCAAGAAGGTAGGACCAAGATGGTTAGAGGGCTGAGATAACCATTGGAGATTCAAGTGAGAAACTTGGGAATGAAGGTCAAGCAGAGACCTTGAGGGCCGAGAAGGCTTATGATATGGAACCTTCTGGTTTAGGAAGTCATGGTACAAGATGGCCATGCAAGATGCTCAAGAGCAAGAGGCTTCTATGAGTAGGGTGTCTTCGATGAAGGGTCCCCATGATACAACAAGAATTGCATATGTGTCATATGGAGCAGCTGTGGTAGCAGATCAAGGGTGGAAATGTGTTTCAGGTTCGAAGGTAGAGCCACTTCCAGGTGGTGTTGTGAGAATACATCCCTCACTAAGAGGGAGTGTTGATGTTTTGGGTAGCATAACAAGTATTCTCACGTGTGGGGCAAGTAGGCTAAGTGATGGGGCTTTGCACCCATAGAGCTGTTGAAGAAAGTGTAACTAGGTTCGGTCTTCATAATGAAATGATCTTTGTAAGTGATGTAATAAAAGAGAACAACTTATTTTTGTATGCCTTGCTACATGGGTTTCATGAGAAAAAGTGTCATTAGGTCAAAGACTTCTTCTTGATGTCTTTAGGATTTTATTAATAATGTCAAAGAGTCAAGTCATGTATGAAGCAGCTCTTCTTAAGCCTATATTTAATGTATACTAGTCTACAAAATGTGTAGAAGCCCTACAAAGACCAAGCACAATCCTCCAGCTACAAGCACAAAGAAGTCTGCAAGCAAAACGAGAAGGAGATCATCATGTCGACCTCAAAATTAATTAAATAACAAAAATGGCAGTCATGTCGGCTTGTATAAAAGACATGTTGGTTCACCTGTTATAGTCGGCTCAAAATAGGAAGCACAAACCACTATAAATACCCATCTAGGGTATCCGCAAATGTGAAGCACAGAACTCGGATCCTCCTCTGAAATCTCGGATGGGTAAGGTGCAGGAAGGAGGATGGGTACAGGATCTCGGACGTCTTGCAGATTTGGATGAGGAGCAGTGAAAATCTTCGCATGCCTGTAAGGTTCAGACTTTGGACAAATAAGATCACTGTAGTTTTCGGATGGGTGCAGGCAGATCAAGTCTCGGTCAAGCAAATACCATAGGGTCTCGGATGAGGTACAAGAGAGTAAAACAAGTCTCTGCAATTCGCACTACAGGAGAACACAACTTCGGACCTGTCTCCTAGCAACCTTGGCATTCTAATGATGAAGATGATCCATGTGGTATCTCTGTTGCAGTCTCAGCATAACAAGAAGCAGTGACAAGGGTTACAGTCTCGGCATAATTATTATGGTCTCAAAAAACCCTACAGTTTCAATGAAGAGGATCACGATGATCCCACAGTAGCACATATTTATCCCTCTCGGCATACTTACAGTCACAGCTGTAACGATATCAGTTCACACTCCTTGACATTCCAGATAGACGCAGCATATGATGACTTATATCTCAGTCGTATACTTGGTGCTTACTGTATCATTAAATATAATCACAGTCTTGATATATTCGTGATAAGGAGGGTTCTCTGTGATAACTTCTCATACACAGCCTTGATCCTGGCATAGATGTAATTATGATAGTTATAGGATCATGTTTTTGATCTCGATATAACTCTCATATCTCAGGGATCTCATTATGATCTCGGTGCAGCAAGGTGCAGGAAAGATGCAATAGTAAATGATCTTGGTGGTACTAATGTGAAGGTCTCAGTATGTACATCAATGATGATCTCAGTGAAGGAGCAGCAAGGATTATCTCAGTGAAGGTGCAGCAGTACTGTGATGACACAAGTATAGTAGCAGTGATGATAATGATATCAGCAGCAACAGAGAAAAGGGATGGATGTCTTGGTCTTGGAATGGCAGAATAGGTCAAGGGTCATGGTCTTGGTATTCGTCAATTGAATCTCTATAAGAAGAATTTTGTGCTGGTTTTCCTCTCCAAGAAAGAGAGTTTTTAGCCCTGGCAGAAAGCCAAACATCTTGTGTTCTTGTCTCTTGTTTTTTATGGCAGTTTGATGAAGTAATCTCACACACTAATAATAACAAGAAAATCAAGCTAAGAAAAATTGCAAAAGAACTTCACAAATCGTTATCATGCTAAGAAGAATCAGATTCTTTAATTCTGAATGCCCTAGATTCTTCAACAAGACCCATGGTATTCTGATGACCCATGGTATTTTGATAACCCATGGTATAGATGCATGGTATTGCACCCTTTGGAAAGGTATAAGTACAAGGGTGAATGATTCATTCTTGTGGCTTGGCAAGAGGTCCGAGAGGGCCTATGGAGAGCTGAGAGGATTGAGCAAGGTTGAGAGGGCTAAGAGGGTCAAGCAAGGCTGAGTAGGGCACAAAGACATGCAGGAGCATGAGATATTGAGAGAGAGATTCTCTCAAGTAAGCAAGAGATCTACATGAGTAATATTGCAGGTTTGTTGTGAGTGAGATACTCAGTTATACCGGGTCCAAGGAAAGAGCATGGAGTAACAAAGGAGATCCACATCAGCAAAATCGAGGACGGATCTCGGGCTTGATCCACTAGATCAAATCTAGGGCAATTGCTGTACATGTAATTTCCTCAAGGGCCATTATCCAGAAAGGGAGCCCGAGCAAGTTTTAAGAAGAATTTAATGAAGAACTGTTGATTGGGCAAAACTTGTGTAATATGTTACTGTGCATGATCTAATTGCTGGTTTAATAAGTTCCCCTGTGCAAGATTTGGTTAGGCACATCAGTGTGTTTTAGTTAATTAATTAATTCGAGACTGTTATCGGATCTGTTGTGTGTGTGTGTGCACTGAGTCTAGTGCCCAAAATTTTAACAATGTTGAGGTGCAATTGCTGCATATGTAATATTCATTTTGACAAGAGTGCATGTAAGCAGTGATGCATAGATATATAGAAAAGCAAAATAAGGCTTACACATATTCACTTACAACAGAATCACTAAATACTGCATCGATGTCATCAAGGCTGGTATCTCTTTCTTCTTCAAATTTGACTGGATTGTAGCCTTTCTTGAACCAAGAACTTTCTAACATCTGAGGTATTGTAATCCGCTGATACAGGAAATAATTACAAGTCAAAGACACAGAACAAATATCAATAAACTGGTAGCACTCAGAATTGAACCAAGCAAAGACACCCAACACTCCAATGTCAATATAGCAAGGAAATAACTTACTGAAGTGTATTATTATTCTTAATAAAAACATACATATTCAGAATTTGGCTCAAGTATTCTCAGAATCAGTTTCCGAGCTCCTGGAGAAAACCATTTCGGGCAAGTGAAATCTGCTCTGTATATCTGCAAATAAATTTAAAAAGGGCTGAGGAATATTAGAAAATTAGTACATTTTAAGAACTGAGTTTCATCCTCTAGACAAAACAGTTTGCTGCAATATGAAAATAAACCTTCTTATAAAGCGCTATGATGTTGGGTTCATCAAATGGTAAATAGCCAGCCATGAGGACAAAGAGAATGACTCCACAAGACCACAGATCAGCTTTAGCACCATCATATCCCTTGTCCACAATGACCTATTACACAAAGCATCCATAAATCATCCATGAAGTTATTATGTGCCATGTTTAGACTTCTTATCATACAAATTATGGGGGTTATTTGATGATTAGCAAATAAAGGAAATACAAATAACCCTACTACCTCTGGGGCAACATAGTTGGGGGTTCCACAAGCAGTATGCAACAGCCCATCTTCCTACAAGGATTGCACCATATAAACAGATTTTCAATGTCGTGTCAACAATCCTGGTAGTACACTTTTAACTTGAAAAAAACTAATATGTCATGATTTTCCTTCAAAAGCAAATTTTGCATCTTCTTCTGTCAAAGAGAAAAAGCATGAAAAAAGCACACAATAAACTTTCATATGACACTTTTTTTATCAAAATATTATTACAGTAATCTAAAATTATGTCTAATATAAATGCTCACAAATAGTGAAAGCTAAAGCCACAAACTTTATTAAGCAAGCATGTGCACAGCATGTATGAATCAATAGACAGAATAAACATCAAACCTGTTATCTATAGTACAACAACTCCTTGGCCTTGTGTTTCTCTCAACACAATCTACTTGTCTCAGCCAAGAGAATTAGAAATGGATGTCTAAAACTTTATAATCCTGGAGCTTTAGTTCAAACAGCATAGAGTCTAGACAGAACTTATTTCTCCTTGCATGGGAATTTGCTACAACCTTTCAGCTTCCAAGCACTATACACAGTTAACTCACTAACCAACTTATTCTCTGGATCCATCAATGCTTCAAATCAACCAGCCAACTTCTTATGCCAATCCTCTGTCTGGGGTGTGCATATGCATATGCATCTTGCAAATATGAAACCAACAAGAACAAGATTCCTGCTGCTTTTTATGTGCCATTAAATTAGGTGCTTAGACCAAAGCAATGCAGTTGTTGCAACTTTGAACAGAAAGGATGCAGTGGATGGCATCAATCCAAGCTAAAATACTAATGAAATGACACGGAAATTCTTAGTCTGATGTTGAGATGCTTCGGTTTGACCAACCAAAAAGGTCAATTGTGTTGTCAATATGGAATTGCTGAGAAATGCAATTCTTCTTCTGCAAATGCAGTAGCTCAAAAAGATACAACTTTTCCACAAATGAAAGAGATGCAAATGTTAAAACTAGTCTACTAAATTATTCCTCAGGTCTTCCAGCCCATGTTACAGTTATATTGTTTAAAGACTGTATACGGCCACTGTTACCTAGTCTTTGCCATGGATATAAAGCTAATGAATCACTTGTAATTGTGGCTTTTCTTTCAAAAAAACATTAAACTGTTCAAGAGAAAGATATTCACCCTCTTTTCAAATGCCAACATACTTGCACATAAAGTTCACTCCCCAAGTAATCTACATGAATAATTTTGCTATATGTTTAAGAAAATATGTCATTTAGAATTTACCATATTCAACCAGCAGTATATAGCATCTAAAATATCTAGGTAGTTCCACCCTTTAAAAACTGAATTATTGTGAAGTACAGCTAATCTGTGACATGCTCTTAGCAAAGCAAAAACCGATTACAAAGATCCCTATCAAAGTCCTCAAATTATTGTTATAGTATAAATTCTTAATTTAGGTGACAGAACTACATATGGACTTGTATAGAGAACTATTACTTAAAATTCAACTTAAATTGCAAATTGGTGAAAAAAAACTAAAAAGAATAGAAGCCAGGGCAATCATTTGAGAACTTGAGGAAATTAATACAGTGCACCTAAACTGAAGTTTACCATAAAGATAGCATGCTCTTTTAGGATCTGCTAACATAAAACATCATCAAAAAAAGGATAGGAAAATGTCACCAGTAAATACCTTCACTTGCTGTGAAAGTGCACTAAGACCAAAATCTGAGATCTTCAGATTTCCTTTTGAATCCAAAAGAAGGTTCTCTGGCTGGAAATAAAGTTCAACTACATATCAGAAACCATTTTACCTTCAATTTGAAGAAATTATGCTCAACAATAATCTATTAATCAATCAATTTTTTTTCCTGTTAAAATATCCATGCCATGAAGCGAACTACTAAACGAATGAAATTTATGGTGTCAATGCAGCCTGCTTTATATTGGGAGCAATAAACCACACCTTAAGATCCCTATGGTAAACTCCTCTGCTATGACAATAATCAACTGCATTTATAAGTTGCTGAAAATATTTTCTGGCATCATCTTCCTTTAATTTCCCATGTTGAGCCTGGCATTAAAAAGATATTTTATTAAATTTATTTCATTACATTAATATTTCCAATTTGAACTATAGTACCAAGATTCAGCCACATTGACATTTGAAATTTGCTGTATGAAAATTTGGTAGTTGTACAAAATTTGACAAATTTTCAATATAGCATGGATACAGTACAGACAATTTTCTTTCTAATATCTTTGATAATAATAAATATACATCATGCCTTTCATTCCTGTCCAGTTATAAACTCAAAAAAAAGCCAATATTTTAAAGAAACACTTTAAAAAACTTATAAAAAGTTAATTCTTATAATCAAAGTAGTCAATTTGATCCTTACAATAGCAGAGTTTCACTTTGCTCCAGAAGATAAAAGTGATAAAGAGGTCAAGATATAGCTACTAGCCTACTAGCAGTGAATTCTAGATACTTTCATTTTGGCACAAATTGCAATGCAGCCATTTCAGGCCATACAACAACAGATTTCATGGTGCTCCAAAATGAAGAATGTTCAGGATAATAAACTCTATCAGCTCAAAAAAATTTAGAAAAAAATTGGGCAGTTAAGTTTTATTTTTCTTGTTTCAAGGATTCCTACCAACTTAGTACTTGTCAGATCAACCCCAAAGCTTGGAAAAGAATCCAGATGTTCAGAAATGATATTTTCGGCTGTAGGTGGTCAGTTATGTTCAATTCACTCCGCAGATCCATTTTATTGATGTGCAGACTGTTGCCGCACAAACTAGCAGGCCTTGTGAAGAGGCAAAAGCTAGAGGGCACAACAACACTTGGGACAGAGGCCCACTATCACCACAGCCTAAGTCCCCTGCTCTTCTCGGATTTTCACCGACGGGAGGAGTCCCAGTATTACTCACTTGTGATAAATGTCTTTATGATAGGTTTGAAGTGAGGCAAGGTAGCTCATTCAATGGAAAGATTCAACCAAGGTGCAAGCTTTGGGAGAAGCTAGTAAGACTTTCCACGAAAAACCCCTTTGAAAATAAACTACACAAGACCTAGGGTTGAGACTTGACACGAATTATATGTGCATCCAAGGTCAAGGTAGGTAAGAGGTTCCCTCTTGATGTGATAACTAGAGCATCAAAATTTATGGAGAATCCACCGTGAAAATTCTACCAAAATTTGAGGTCCTCTAGAGGAGACAAAGGAAGATTTCTATCCAAATGAAATTCAAAAGTTCCTCCTACAAGCGATTTCACACCAAGCCCTAGATGAGCCTCCTTATCCTTAAAGGGACGAAAAATATAGGTTAAAAGAGAAATAATTTTGAGTTTTTGGTGACCACCAAGGAAATTTGACCAGTGCCTAGACCCTTGGGAGGTTTGGAGTCATGAATGATCTTGATATGGGCAATTCGCTCTTCAAGGAGACCTAAAGGAACAAACTTTCGCTACCCCTTTAGATATTTATACCTCTTAGACACTTGTTAATGGAGTTTCAAGGATAAAATGCAATAATCCCCTAGGAACATTCATTCATTCACTATCAAATGAGTAACACATGCAAAAATTCCCAATAGTTACAATTTTAAACAATATTCAACAATTAGGGCACATTAATAACCATGAGACATTATTCCATGCATTAGACATTAGCAAAAATCAGAAATTCGTCATAAAGAGCACTTACAAGATAGTGAAGAGTATATCCATCCATAACAATGCCATATAGAAGCTCCAAAAATGAGACAAAATTATCCACACATCAAAATGCATCCATAATCACCAAAAATCCTCCACGAATTGCAAGTCTGAAATTGCCAATGAGGCCGAAAATCCAAGAAGTGATGGTGAGATCTCAAATGAGGTCTCCCAAATATATACAAGACCTATGAGGTCGAATTACAAATGAACAAGCCCCTCTAACATGTCTAAGATGCTAAGTAACCCACCCATGGTTACAAGCCAACCATGATAGCTTTTAAAAATTAATTTCTCTCTCTCTAGCCCACGCAAGGCTAATGTCATGCATGCGAAGAAGCCTAGGGAGGCAATGGGGCCTCTTGTGCTAGAACTTTGGTAGAGGGCCTCAAAAATCATGATGAAGAGGGTGACATCCTCATTATGTTGCAAAACATCTCTGGGACCCCTATTTTGGGCTTGGGGCTCCAAAATGGGTCTCCAAGTGGCTCAAAATCATGTCAATGCTCCATCAATGAGGGCTCAAAGATGACACATGCCCTCCCATGTCTCCCTAGGAAAGACATAACCTCCTCTGGGCCTTGGATCAACTGCCAAGTGTCAGGTGCAATGTGTAGTCGATTGGGGCATCATGGTCCAAGTGCATCATCTCTTGAATAATTGGGGCGACAAACAAGCTAGTAATGATGCTGAAGAAGCCCATGGTGTGGCAATCAATGCTCTGCATGAATGGAGGCCCATGGCTCTCAACACTCACCCTACAAATGCCATCATGATCCTTTGGAGGGCTTGAATCCCATATAGAGAGGCCAAGTCCAAGATGAAAACCCACCTACAATCTTGTATAAGATCCAATGTGTCTCCTCACCTTCAGATACAATAATTCATTAGTGCAATTGAGTGAATAAGCTTGTTAAACAAGGGCAGAAATGAAACTTCATAGTGGGTTTCCCTTCCAAATTTGGCGCTTTGAGAATGTAATGGTGTTACCTCTCTGGGTAGGAATGGCTAATAAACAACCTTATTAGGACATGTCCAAGGTACATCCTTCAAGTGGTAGGTGTCATGTGGATAATGATGAGGTCGACGGGGACTATTGCACACTTTTTGTCAAAGTTCCAAGGAAGCAGATTTGCCAAAAAAATTCAAAGCATTGGATAATCAATTAGCTGTTTATTGAGTCACTGTAAACCCATTCTGCAAATTTATAATGTAAATGATGCTGGTAAGATCGTGTGTATGTAAAAACCTAGGTAAGCCTATTATTTTGGCAAGAGCTTCATTCTACGAGGTTTTTCGTTTCACTGACTCATTTGAGTTTCATTTGTGTTTCTAAACACGGACGGTCGGCAAAGTTTTGTTGAAATTTCTAAGTCTGACACATTAGAAACCCCTACTGCATTATCTGGTTTATTTCTCCTACTTGTTTATTCCATTAACAAGTTATTTATAAATATAAATATTGAAATAAACACAAATGCAGCCTTAACTCATATACAGATCATCAACTGAAATACTGAAACAAACACACAAGGGACACCGTTATTTTTGGACAATCGTCCCCGGAAAAACCCAATGCGGGAAAACCGATGCAACAGTTCTAAGGGTTTTATTATTATGCAGATTTCTTGAGTACAACTAGGGTGTCGAAATGGCTCACCCAACAAAGATTGTTACACGGCAATAATACCTCTTCTCAGAGACAGATATTCAGCCTCTCAACTCTAGTCTGCCCCACGAAAATCCTTTTGGCACTTCCTCTTGGCTCTGTGTCAACCTTGCTAGCTTTAGATTAGCTCTTGAAGCCTTTACATCAGTCCTCTGGCCCTCTACGTCAGCACTCTGGCCCTTTGCGTCATCTCTCTGACCTTCTGCATCACCCACGCTGGCCCCTCAACCTCTACGCAGTCTCTAGCTGCCTCTACGTCAGCCTCTTCAGTCACTGCGCTGACCCTCAAGCACTATACCTGCCTCTTTGCTATGTAATCACTGCCCCTCGCTACAACAGATCACTTGTTCGAATTTTCTCAGCAAGCCCCACTCCAGAAAATTGAACTAACTGATCAATCTTGGTGTATCTCCAACTGACCCTCAAGCCTCCTCTTATACTTTTCCTGTTGAGTCTTCAACGACCAACATTAAATCTCTAATCAACAACTAAGATTAGATTTGGCTTGATCCATGTCATTTAGAACATTCTCACCCAGTGTTATATTAATACCCATTAATATTTTAATTTTCCTAAGTTTAGACTTAGGAACCCCATTAAAAATATTAATTATTTTAATATCTCTCCAACAGGGTGGATTTCCCCAAACCATTTCTGGGTCTTGGAAATTTTATGTGCCTTAGCCTCTCCACCAATTTTCATGGCTAGAGCACATCCGATGCTACCACAAATCAAGACTTCCTCTTAGCAAGGAATGTGCTCTAGTAATGCTCCACCACTAAACATCACATTGATCCTTCCGCATCGGTACCTGTGCTGATGTTGGGCCGGCTGCCCTACATCCACTGCCTTGCTGCCCATGGCTCTGCCGCTGCCATTACTACATCTTTACTGCAGCTCCCTCTCAACATGTTGCCTATGTTGCCCCTAACACTGCCACTGCTAACTGTTGCACTGCAACTCTGATACCGAGAATTAAGTAACTGATCTACCCAAATACTTACATCCTTGTCAGTCTAGAAGCCTCCTGATGCTGAAGTTGCCTGTGCTGCTATCTTGTGCTCCATTTGCGCTGCTGCAACCACCTCTCGCACTGCTGCAAACACCTTTGTGCCTCTCGCACTGCTGCAAACACCTCTGTGTCTCTCACACTGCTGCAACCCCCACTACGCTGCTACAGACCTCTACACTCTAGCACTGCCTTGTTGCTCCATCGCATCTTGCTACTGTCATTAAGGGCTCCCGTAGCCGAATATGATCCAAGAGTTTGGGCACCTCAAGGATCCTACCCCTAGTATGCAGTCCTCTTGACTACAACTCGATGTCTCCCCACCTCTTCTCTAGAGGTGCATGAGCACTCATGGTATAGTCGTCATCAGTCTCGACTTTTTCTCTGCCTTAGCCGGAGTTGTCTTGGAGTCAGAAGCCTCTCCCTTGTTCTTCTTCCTGGGACACTGGGATGCATAATGACCCAGCGCCCCACAATGGAAGCACTTCACCTTGGAGATATCCTTCTTCTTCCTCTTCCCCTGTTGTCCCGCAGATGCTAAAGCCACATCCTCCTCCTCTTTCTTGGTTTGACTTCCCTTCCCACCACTCCCCGCCTTGGTCAACCGTCTAATCTCTTCTTGGCAAAGAGCTACCCACATCTCTTCTCATCCTAGAAGATTAGCTCTGCCCAAAATTCTTTGGACAAATGTCTCCCACTCCTCGGAGACTGCATTCAGGGCGGTCCTCACCATGAACTCCTGATCCGATGTGGACCCTATGGAAGTAAGATGGTCACGAATCTCCTGCAATCTGAGCAAGAATAGATCTATCTGCTCCCCCTTCTGCATCTGATACGTCTGCAGCTGATTCTCCAATAGCATCTTCCACTGCACGGTAGTGCCCTGATACAATGTCAAAGTATCCCACATCTCCTTTGTTGTGTTTTTTTCAGCAATATGTGGTACAACATGATCCTTGACCCCATCAAGGATTATGCACTTTGCCCTCGCCATTGCATCCTCATACTTCTCATTATCAGCTGGATCCTGGCCTTCCAGATGACAAAGTTGGACGCCCTGTCCAACCTGTCATGATCCCTCAGTGCATTCACTGCTATCTCCACTCCTCTTCTGGACTCCCTCTAAGTTCTGACTTCCCTCCTGGAAGTTTCCCTCTAAGTCCTGATTTCCCTACTGGAAATCTTCCCGCCAAATGTCGACCACTCCTCTCCAATCCTCTTTGCAATTGCAACTCGAATCTTAATTTCTTGACCAAAAATTCGTCAAGGCAGTGACTCCCTCTACCTTGGTTCTGTCCCGTTAGGTATTGCTCTGCTTCGACAGAAACAACACCCCACCAGGTTCCTAATCCATAATCTACCCACAGCTCCCTAGGCCCCAGCAACTGAAGAAACTGAGCCTTCTAGCTCTGCGCAATCCCGAAAAGCACTGAATCACTCCTCTGGCCAACTGCGTCAAGCCTACCTAGCTAAGTAGGATGACGTGGCTCTTCGTGAGCCTCTTCTGCCTCTCTTTGCCTCTGCATTGGCCCTCTCTCTAGCTCGAAATGATGACGCAAGCCCTCTGCGTCACTCCTTCTCTGCTGCCTTCTGCTTAGGAGCAACTCTGTCTCTCGGGACAGCTGCTACTGCTGCAAATTTCCAATATCGCTGATGCCTTCAGTCCTCCTGTGATCTGCAACGCTCTGATACCATGTTGAAATTTCTAAGTCTGACACGTTAGAAACCCCTATTGCATTATCTGGTTTATTTCTCCTACTTGTTTATTCCATTAACAAGTTATTTATAAATATAAATACTGAAATAAACACAAATGCAGCGTTAACTCATATACAAATCATCAACTAAAATACTAAAACAAACACACAAGGGACACCGTTATTTTTGGACAATCGTCCCTGGAAAAACCCAATGCGGGAAAATCAGTGCAGTAGTTCTGAGGGTTTTATTATTATGCAGATTTCTTGAGTACAACTAGGGTGTCGAAATGGCTCACCCAACATAGATTGTTACACGGCAATAATACCTCTTCTCGGAGACAGATATTTTGCCTCTCAGCTCTAGTCTACCCCACGAAAATCCTTTTGACGCTTCCTCTTGGCTCTGCGTCAGCCTTGCCAGCTTCAAATCAGCCCCTGAAACCTCTGCGTCAGTCCTCTGGCCCTATGCATCATCTCTCTGGCCTTTTGCATCACCCACGCAGGCCCCTCAACCTCTGCGCAGAATCAAGCCAACTAGCCGTTAATTTTCCACTTGGAGGATTTATTTATAAATAGTCATTTGAGTCTCAAGCCATCTAATGTTTGTCTAAGAAAATTTTGCAGAAAAAACTAATGTAACGCTGCTATCCCGCTGGGAACGTTTTTTTGAATCATAATAAAGACTTTGGGGTGCAGTGCATGGTGTTTATTGTCTACTGATTTGTGGCATGTGTTGGGTACGAGCTTTCCTATATTTTATTGGTAGATTTTGGGTTTATCTTGGGCGATTTGATTCGCCATATGTCTAACAGGTTTTCTTGAGAAAAATATATAGTGTATGCAGCTTCCCCAGTCGTTGGACTCCAAGTTCACACAATGTGGGCATGAATTGACCTTGTTCGGACTTCACATATTTTATGGTTTAGCTAACTTCGCTAAGGCTTTAACTTGCATTTATTTTCCAAAGTATTATTAACCATTTATCAAAGGAAAAACTCCATAAAAATTTATTCTTCATAATTTCTTTTAAAAAGCATTGTAAATTTGTTAATTTTGTAAATAAATTTGTATAATTTATTTGTAGATTATTTTTTCTAATCGGGGTCTTGGGGTTCTAAGATTTTTTGTATATATTGGGATTTTGGGGTTTTACGATTTTTTGTATATACTGGGGTTTTGGGTATTTTTATCTCCACTTTTTGCAAGTGAGATCAAATGAAAGAGCTTGAATACAACTAGATCTAGGTCCTTGAGGGTAAGATCTAGTCTCCGAAATTTTTTGCAGGGCCATCCATTGAATAATTTGCAGCAAATTTCAGATCTGAAGCAAATTGATTTTTCTAAAAGCAACGGTTTGAAGTTTCAACCCTCCTGGGCCTGGATCCAACGTCTCCCTCTCCTAACCATGCATCAGCCTATTAGGCCCCTGTGTCACCTTTTCTAGCCTCACTTGAGGCCTGGGTCAGCCTCTAGGCCTCTCGACCTTCCCTCCTTGGCCCAGCGATGAGGATTTCAGGCCATTTTCGGCCTAGCTGTGAGCCCTAAGCCACTCGGCCCTCGTCCTTGAACTTGGACGGTTGCCTTTAGGGTCGGTCGTGAGTTTCTCAAACCCCCTCCTAGCCTCTTCCTCCTCAACCCCCCTCTCTCCCCTTCGCTCTCCTTTTTTGGCCTCTTTTGACCCCCTTTTAGCCCTCATTCAACATCTAACCCTAGCCGCTAGCCCTTAGAGGGCTTTCTCCCTCCAGCGTCAGTCCTACTCCTCCTTAGCCTTTTCTCACCTCCTTTTCCTCTTTTTAGGCCTTCTAGGCCCTCTCTTGCCCAACGTTAGCCCTACTAGGCTTAGCGTTTCCCTTTTTTGGCCCTAATTTGACCCTTGCTTATCTCTAAAATTTTTTGGGACTGAAGCTTGGTGTGTTTTGCAGAAAATTTGGCCCTAAGTTGGTGTTTTCAGGTGGCAAAATCATTGGAGAAATTTTGACAAGTTTTGGGCAAGTGATCTACAAGGCCTTGGGCCTAGGGTTTGCTCTCTAAACCCTCATTTTATCTCTGTTTTCCTACAGCTGTAATATATTTTTCATAACAGTGATATAAATGCCCTAAAATCACAACTAAGTGATCCAAAGACTCTAAAAATTTCATAATAATTTTCCTAATTTTTTGGCCACTTGGGCATTGCGTATCTAGCCTAGATCTAGTTTTTAGCTTGCTGGGATATCTCTGCATAACTGTGAAATCAAATATGACATTTTCTGAATATTGCATCCCAAAAAAATAAAAAATCAAATTTTTCAACTTGGCAAAGCTTATTCTAAGTTTTGGGCATAATTTGGAATTTGTTGTGCCAATAATAACTCACTGATTGTTCACTTTACTCACTGTTGTAATAAGGTTTCAAATCTGATACAACAGTTGGTAATTCGTCATAAGTGAGCTAAAATTCACTAATTTACATTGCAAGTCATTAGATTACTCCTTGGTCATCTTCTGATTTTCATATGTTTGACAATTTCCTTGTTTTGAAGTGAGATATTCACTGTTGCACCACATTGCATCATAAGTAGCTCTTCATGATTTACCTGGTTCATAGTGGTCGATGTTGTTAAGCTCTAACAATTGTTTGTCTTGTGATAGATTTTTAAAAATTTGTTAACTTGGCACTAAAATCACTCACACATCTAAGTTCTAATCAAGTAACTTTGGGCATTTGAAATCTAATTGCCATTGTGGCATGGACATAACATCAATATTGGAATATCTTGAAGTAATTATGATTGGCATCTTGTGTCGATAATCATTGCTTAATTAATAAGTGGATAAGTGCTCTAAGATCCTTCAATTGTTGTCATTGATTAAGTATCTTGTGGATTGATTTATTGTTGGCACTAAGTTATTGGCACTTTCTCGGTTGTAAAATTGCATTTTGATTTACAAGTACTCTTGTCTTTAAAGAAGTATCATAACTTAAGTACTTAAACCTTAAGCAATCTTAACTAAGAATCTCACTCATAATCATTGCATAAGCATTCTAGGTTTAACTTGCAATCATAGTACATGAGTTACCCCAGCCTTTGTTTTTCCACCTTTCATTTTCCTTTTGCCTTTTATTGATTTTTCTTTTATTACACTAGTCAGGGTGTTGGAAAATGTAACTAGGTTCGGTCTTCATTAATGTATTTGAGTCATCATGAAATGTAATTGTCAAAAGAATAAAGTAAATAATTTTTATTATTGTATCAATGACTTATTAAAGCATGGTCTTCATGCTTGGGTCATCATTATATTAGTCAAAGTCCCCATTGTGGACTACTAAGATTAATATTGAGTTTATAAAGTCATTGTACATTCAAAGAGACCCTTCTTGGGCTTTTGAATCATGTAAAAATGTTTACTATTGAATCAAATATAATTTATGTATCCTCCACACCAAGTCGGCCTAAGGACACTAATTCGACCTCACTTGAACTCTATAAATAGAAGCAAGTTGAATTCATTTGGAGCATCTCATCTCAAGCAAATTCGATATCTCAAAAGAAGCTGGAGAAGTACGAAGTGGGTCTAAGGAAGCAAAAGGAAGTGCAAGACGGGTGGAATCTAAGGAGAAGAAGAAAATCACTCTTTTGGTGCCTCTCTCTCTCTGTTTCATGCCCTAGTTTGGGAGATCGAAGTCTTCCAAGTTCTGCTACTGCCTGATGCTGAAAGCCACTGCATAGTCGAAGTTGCTGGAAAGGAAGTGTTGCTGGAAAGAGGTCGAAGATCTGGGAGGCTAACTTGGTGTGGAGGGAAGGTTTGGTCTTTGTCTAGGCCCTAGGGTGAAGAGTCTCAAAGAATACTATTGAAAGGAAAGAATTTTTTATTGGGTTTTCCCCTCGAGGAGGGTTTTGCCCTAGCATAGTGCCTACATCTTGTGTCTCTTGTTTTGTGATCTTCATACACACATAGTATTGTAATTGCTTAATGAAAGATAAAATAATAAAGAAGTAAAAGAAGCCAACATAACTCACAAGTAATTATCAAGAAAGGAGAATCAAACCCTAATCTATTTGCATTGATTTTCCAACACGGGGTTCCAAGGGATGAGAGCATGTTGTGTATGATATAGCAGTGATTACCCCCTTAAGGTAGGGCAGTTCATCGCTCACCAATGGTTGGAACATGCATGGGTTCCTTAATGATGTAGGGAGCACTCATAGGGGCCCTAAGAACAAGAGTGATGGCCATAATGATTGGGGGTAGAGCTCATGTTTGGCCTTTGCCCACGTGCTAATTTTATTGTTCGACCATCTTTTTCATTTTGTGGTATTATTTCCTTTTGTATGTGGCCATTTAAGTTTTTATCTTTTTTTTTAAGTTGCATCAACCCCCAAGGCATCATTTCAGGCTCGATCCAAACATGTGGACAAAGGGAGGGAGAAACCAAAGCCTTGTGGACCCAGTGATCATGTGGACCCAAAGAAGGAAGATGATGAAATAAGGCATGTAATGTGTGGAGAGGAGTGAAAAATGTGAAACAAGGAAACGGGACCATGCTACCAAGACCAAGGTTTCCCAAGTAGTGGCCATCCTAAAGCTATAAGCCAATAGGGGAGATCCCACGGGACTAGGGTTGAAGATTAACCTCCCAATTAAGGTAAGGGAACAAGACTACTATCAAAACCCTTCCTTCTTCCCAGTCACCCAGTAATCCATACCTAAGTGTGCCCATGAAAAACTAGCATAAACACCTGATTGCATAATGAAAAACTATACCTTTAGGATTGGATGGCCCACCCTCAAACATATGATCTCTACATATGGGTGAGGGTACATGATGGTTGGCTCAAGTGGCGAAGACAAAGTAGCACATCAAAGTTATCAAGTGGCTCTTAGGGATTGTTGTTGTCGGCTGAAGGAGAATACATCGAAAAAGGAAAGCTCTCCAAAGGGGTACCCCACTTTTGGTGGGCTACATCTGGCTCCAGCTAGGACATGAGCTCACCATAGAGCACATGACCCATGTACTCAATCAGGGAGGTCATGAGAACCTCAACAATCCTCTGGGACCATAGACTTATTACCTACACATCACAGACTATGTTTCAAAGCATGTGCACTAGGCGTCCTTGATCGCCTTGTTTTTCATCAAATATATAATAAACCATATAATAAATAAAATCTATTCTAAGATGCAATATTAAGCTAAATGCAATCTAATCTACCATGAGCAATCAATATGATATTAAATTTTAATGCAAAAATCAATATGCAATGCACCTACTCTAACATGCATATGATACGATGTCATGTGTCTAAGACAGTGGTGATTGGTAGTTGACTTGACCGGTGCGGGCCAAGTCTCACAATCCAGGCTAACTATGTAATAATATCCTTCACCGACTCTCCCAAGAATCTTAACAGGCATAGGGTTGTCCCCAACCAAGACAACATCGCTAGGTTTAAAATCTTTAGGTCTGGTCACCCACTGCTTCTTAGATTTGATTGATTTGGGTGGTGGCTTTTTAAGGAGACAAACTTCATGTGGTGGAGGGGCATTGATTTTCTTAGGGACCTTCCCTTTTGGATTATGTTCAAGGTATGGATATGGTTCAAGTTCTTCAACATGTTGTGCGAGTAATGGTTCTCTATACAATATGAAAGGGGACCCATCAGGTAAAGGTATGGTGGCATATGACAAATCAAATTGCAAATGACCCCTAATTGACGCAGCACATTTTCTTGACAATAACATTCCCCAAACATCAAGGATATCCACCACTACAACATCCATGAACATAGTTATATCATTATTGCAAGCCAAACATACTTTAAGGTCTTTGATAACACCAGCAATAGGGATGGATTTGGAATCAAAACCACACACGTTCCTATAAGGTCCCGCGATACTCAACTCTAATTGATTCATGACTTTTAAATGCATAATGTTGACTGCGGCCCCGGAATCAAACATACAATTATGGAGGTGTAATATTCCTAATTGGAAATATTAAGTGAATAACATAACATGCACTATAACAACAACTAGGAAATTGAACACACAAAGAAAATCAAAACTCAAGAAAAAATGCACCAAACGTCTGAGCCATTTTATTAATTCTGAGTGGAACAGAGCCATTTCCTTAATTTTGAGTGGAACAGAGTATATATGATTAGGAAAAGGGGAACTTGGGTTGGCTATAGTAAGCTTGGCAAGACCCAAGTTGAAATTGTGATGCCCGAGTGTTGAAATGACTCCACCAAAAAACTTTGCGATGGCCCAGAAAATTCACTACCTCTGTTGCTGGAAAGAAATAGGAAAATGGCCCTCAGATGTGCTCAGAAAATTCTGAAATTGGAGTTGGTGCCTTTTCTCAACAAGGCCAACAAAACTCAGAAAGTGTTTGACCCCAAACCAACTCTCCAAAAAACCCAAAAAGTGATGTAAATTATCGTTTGACTAGTAAAACGAACTGCTAAAAGAAATTGGATTTTCGGTCTAAATATTGCTCGGATCACTCCAAAATCACAGCTACAAACTCCTCCAAATACCCACAAAAATCCAGAAAGGGTTTGGCTTGATTTTGAGTGATGAGAGAGCCCACCAAATAGTGCGACTGGCCCTCTGGCTGGCTACACGCACTGTTGTGAAATAATGCTCCAGAAACTCCCCAAATCCTCCACTAAAGTGCCACTGAAATTCCACACAAAATCCCCTCTGAAAACTACCTTTCTCCTCCAACCAATCTCCTCCGAAAATTAGTTCTCCTTTGCCTTGTGCAAGCTTTCTCTAGTGAGCTTTGCGCACTACCAGAATGGAGAAATTAGGCCCAACAAATGACCACGGCTTCTGCCATGCAAAACACTACCAAAATTCCGGTCTCAAGGTAGAAAAACTCTCTACAAATTCTCAAATCTCCCAACTCACTCCAATGGAAAAAATTTGTGCTCCACGAACTGCCTCTACGCCTAGGAAGTGCGCAGGACTAGTTAAACCCCTGCGATGTAGCTCTAGGAGAACCCTAAATTGGACTCCCAAAATTCCTCACTAGGGAGACACTCAAAGTTCTCCGAAATGAGGGTGGGATTTTGCCTGAAATCCCTGTGCTAAACAACACTTCTCTTCTTGTGCTCAACAACTCCAAGAGAAGATGGAATGTGAAGTGTAATAGTCAAAAGATAATCCACAAAATGAGTCCATCCTCCTTTTATAATTTCTCCTCATGCTTCTAGACTCCTTTTTAATATTATTTTATTGGTGGGGGCCATTTTCCACTAAGTGACTTTTGTCGCCATTTTAATAAAATAATAATTTGCCCCTTTTAAATTAATATTACTAAAATTGGGCAAAATTCCTTAGCGACTCCCATGTTCACAAAATTGGGGATATTACAGTCCTCCCCGTCAAAAATTGCTTTTACTCAAGCAATGCTCAAACAAGCACTCCCTCTTTGTTGACCCGAACTGTCACCGCAAACAATGTCGGGATCCCCAAATGTGCCACCAAGCCACCCTAAATCTGTGCACCATCTTGTCATAAATGAATCCCTCGATACCAAGGTCCCGAGTCATCCTACTCAATGTGGAGCACTCCTTGCCCCACAAGACACAATCACTAGAAGCACTCTGCATATGGCTAGCAAGTAGAGCATCCTGATCATGTTGAAACCTAACCAACTCCTCGTGAAGATGCCCTACTGAAAAACCAATCTTATGCACTAGAATAAACACCGGAGGATGTAATCCAACCCTCGTGGAGATGAATCCTCCCCCGCTTGAACTCTTCAGGATCTCCTCCTACTAACCATCCTGCCATACTGGTGAAGTGCCTCGCGCTATCTATAGAGGTCAATAGGGAGTGAAATGTTATTTGTAAATCTGAGACCCAACCTGATCTCCTACAAAAAATAGCTCATCCCTATGGGTAGTTGAATTGCCAAGCTCTGAAATGTCGGGGTACCATGCTAGTCTCAAAAGAATGCCACCTTTGCGACGTTGCGCCACTCTGATTATAACTAACTACGTATTGTGCACATGTCGTATCCTCCTCTTGTGGGACCTAATGATGAAATACCAGTAAAGGCTGAATACATCTTGCTCTAGCATCTCCACGATGTCAAAGCCTACCCACCCAGAGCTAACTCTGAACTTGCACAGCGATAGGGAAAGTTTGCCTTGCCATACAATGAAGGCCTTTGCGAACCCCTTGTGTCAACCCAAGAGTGAACAAGATCACTCTCTGCCATGACTTCGCTCATCACAAGATAGAGCGACCTATCAACCAATTGAATCCCTAGATCCTATAGCCAGATTTGTTGCGGCATAGCTCTAACAACTGTTGGAATCCATCTCTAGCCCTCGCGTGCAAATAATACATAGGCTCCATATATCATGAACTAATCTTATGCATATTAAATTGCCCTATGTCTGCCACTACGTAGTACTGATGACAGTTGGAAACCACATGTGCCAAATAACTAACCCCCAAATGCAACCAATAGATGTGTATTTGATACTCGCAATCGACGCAATGTACGCGGATTTGTCCTGCTCCTACCAACCATCACCACTAAGCCTGCCATCCAAACTCTTGATAATGTGCTAATGTCGTGTATGGAGCCTGGACACCCACTTGAAAACTACCTCAATCATACACGATATCCTTCACTCGAATAACATCTTGACACGCCCTGCAGAAAGAGCAACACATGTCTCCCTCGTGACTAGCGCCCTAAGTGTAGGCTCAATAATGAACAATATGCCACCCCTGCAGAAGATCACCTCATCCCCCAGCTTGTGGTTGTCAACTTGCACATCCACCCGACTCCTCTACTGGAAAATCTCTATTCTTCCCTTGAGGCATTGACTCTCATAGCGTCGTCTCAAGCAAATCCCCCAAGTCCTGCTATCCACAATGTGGGTCTGGATCAGACACAACAAGGTTCCCCTCAACTGCATGTGGTGCCAAAGAGTGCAAGATGTGTGGGTTCTGATGGGTATGATTAAGAACCCATGTGGACGTGCCCACCTGTCCTGTGACTGATCCACTCTCCCCACCTAGGTATGTCCACCTCAATGGCATGCTTGACATCCTCATCAAGGAATCTCCCTGCTAGTAGCAATCCCTCAATCTGCAATGCAGCCCCACACACTATTGCATATAACCATGTATCTTTGTGCCTCTTGGCATACAGCTGCACCTAGTTGCACATCTTTGTGCATTGTCGAACCCGGCTACATGTTGCTACATCATCTCGGATCAATGGGTACCCCTACTATATCGATGTGTCCTTCACTCTATGAAGAAAAGAACTGTGATGTGGACCATTCCTCCTATACCACGATGTAGGTTCTATAGCATCAAATTTGTTCTAGCCACGAAATTTGGTGGAGAGGCTAGAATACCAAAGATCTCCAAAACCCATAAATCGTTTTTGGAAATTCCACCTAGAGATGACTTAATTAGATTATTAACCATTTTTTTAATGTTTCCTAAGTCTAAACTTAGGAAAACTAGTTAATTAATCATAATTAATTAAGTTAAGGTGAGAATTCTCTAGAAACTCACATGGATCAATCCAGAAATGATCTAGGCCATCGATTAAGATTTAATCTTTGTCATTGGAGTCCCAATAGGATGATATAAGAAGGGATCGATGGGGTGATGGAGAATACACCAAAGTCACTTAGAGAATTCGATTTTCCAGAGTAGCAACAGTCAATTGCCAGAGATTTCGAGCCTTAGTGAGGAAGCATAGATAGTGAGGGGCAGAGACAATGATCTAGAGGAAGTTTTCCAGATCTGGAGAGGCAACAGCAAGGAGGCTGAGTTATTCCTAGTGAGGCAGCGCAGAGGACTGTGCAGTTGCTTCATAAAAGCAATTCGATTTGGCTGGAGGAAAAATCAATTTAGCTTCCAGAGGCCAAGAAAGTCTTCCAAAGGACTTTAGGATCAATTTCCTCAGCAGAGACAAGCAGAATGACTTCATTAGAGGCATTTTCAAGCTTAGACGTCCAAGGGTCTATGCAAGCATTGCGCAGAGGCTAGCGCAGAGGGTCCAAGAGGATGAATATTCTGAAGGGAAGTTGTGCCAGGGTTGCTTGTGGAAGAAGTAAAATTCCCTTAAATAATTTTGGCCAGATTTTCTTGTTGTTTGGATTGCCAGTTAGGCATCCATAGATTGTACTCAAAATTTCACTACTACATAATAATAAAACACTCAACTGCTACACCAGTTTTCCTAAGTTGGGTCTTTCCAGGGACTTTTGTCCAAAAATAAAGGTGTCATTTTTATTGTGTATGCTAGTATTTTCTCATTTTGTAGCACTATTTTTCTTCCGCAGTTTATTAGTGAAAATCACAATGTGAATTATTTGATATTTGTCATAGTAAACAACAAATAAATTGTTAAATAAATTAACATATAAGAGAATAATTTCCAGTGGTTGTGATAGATGAAATTTTCACATGGTATCAAAACGTGAGTGATCAACGAGAAAGCTCAGAAGCGAAGGAAAGAATTCCGTTGCTCAAAAGGAGAAGCAGGCCGGAATTCTTAGAGGCAGAGCAGTGCTCAGACAGGCAGGCCGAAATGTTGGGGCAAGAATTTGATTTTTAGTTGCAGGGTTGCAGAAAAGTCGAGTTGCCCAAGTTAGTGATTCCAGCAGTTAGAGGGAGCAGAAGCAACTCAAATTTTCGCTGAGCAGATTCCTTGATTGGTCGCAGAGGGTTTTGCAGTAGCAGAACCAGCGTCGAGTGGAAGGGAAAAACACACACAGCAGATGGAAATTTTCAAAAATTGAACTTCGAGTCTCAAAGTTCGATTTTTCCAGACAGATTGGCAGTAGCAACTAGCAAATCTGCGCATTCCAAGAGGGAGTGTGAGTGCTAGAGCAGCAACCAAGCACGGGGAAAGAGGGAGCTTTCGACTTGATCAGACATGGCCATAGCAAGGCTTAGAGATTGGGATAGGTTGGATGGAGCTTCCAACTATGTCATCTGGAAAGCTAGGATGTCCTTCCTTCTAGATGAATATGGCCTTAGAGCCTACATAGATAATGTGGTGGCAGTTCCCCAAGATGCGGATTAGCTAAAAGAATACAAGAAGGAAATGGCGATGCATCGGGATGCAGAAGGGTGAAGGCATAGATCCCTTCCTCACCAGGATTCAGGAGGTCCGAGACGAACTTGCAGTTGTTGGGTAGTGCCTCAACCAACAAAGCTAGTGAGATTGGCACTTAACAGTGTCTCTCCGTGGCAACTTTTTTTACAAACTATATTAGGCAAAGGCAAGCTACCAGAATGGGGCAAGATATGGTCAGACTTGCAACAGGAGGAGTTGAGGCAAGCTCTATTATAGAGCTCCATCAGTGGCAGCAGTAGCAGTTGATCGAAGGTGGTGAAGAAGGAGGAGAATGTGGCCCTCGCATCAAAGGGTCCCAGTCAACGACAGGGGGAACAAAAAAGGAAAAAGAAGGACTTGTCAAAGGTCAAGTGCTTCAGATGTGGTGAGCTCGGTCACTACAGCATGCAGTGTCCTCTCAGGAAGAAGAAGTCAAAGAAGCAAGACCAGCAGGCAATGTCAGCTAAGATCGACAAGTTGTCCTCCAGGTTGGAGGAAGACTTCGCAATGTTGGCAGCCATACCTCTAGGAGTGAGGAGGGGTGACTGGGAGTTGTAGCCCTAAAGAACTACAAAGATTGGGCAGGGTCCTTGAGATTTCCACCTCATGAATCATTACCTGGCTACAGGGAACCACAGTATTCAATAACAGGATGAATCAATGGCAGTTGATGCAGTCAGTACCAAAGTGACAGTTACAGATAAGTAGCAGTCATATGTTGAGGAGCGTAGTGCAGTGTTGACTGCAGAGCAAGTGGCTTAGTGCAGAGTTGGCAGCGGCGCAGATTCTACAGTGACAATGCAAATGCTAGTAGCAATAAAAGACTCTGGAGACAAATGCATCATACTGAACACAATGGATTCAGTATTTTGGATGCTTCTCAGTTGCAGTGGTTGCAATTGCAACAACAATAGATGAGAGGGAGTTGCAGTGCAGATGCAGAGTTGGCAGCAGTATGGCAGTGTCAGCAGCAGAACAGATACAGCGTTAGATTTGCGCAGTAGTTGGTGGGCAGTATGACCAAACATCAGCAGCATAACAGGAGGTGATACAGAGACAGGGTGTTGGGGCAAGACGTGCAGCACTAGAGAGAACACAGTCCTTGCTAAGAGGGAGTGTTAGTTTTTGTAGCATTGGACGTATTCTAGCCACGAAATTTGGTGGAGAAGCTAGAATACATGAGATCTCCAAAACCCATAAATCGTTTCTAGAAATTCCACCTAGAGATGACTTAATTAGATTATTAACCATTTTTTTAATGTTTCCCAAGTCTAAACTTAGGAAAACTGGTTAATTAATCAGAATTAATTAAGTCAAGGTGAGAATTCTTTAGAAACTCACACGAATCGATCTAGAAATGATCTGAACCATCGATTAAAATTTAATCTTGGTTGTTGGAGTCCCAACAAGAAGATAAAAGAAGGGATCGATGTGGTGATGGAGAATACACCAGAGTCACTTAGAAAATTCGATTTTCCAGAGTAGCAGCAGACAGTTGTCAGAGAGTTCGAGCTTCAGTGAGGAAGCAAAGACGATGAGGGACAGATACAGTTATCCGGAGGAAGTTTTCCAAATCTGAAGAGGCAACAGCAAGGAGGACGTGTTATTTCCAATGAGGCAACGCAAAGCACTATGCAGTTGCTTCATAAAAGCAATTCGATTTGGCTAGAGGAAACATCGATTCAGCTCCCAGAGGCAGGAAAGTCTCCCAAAGGACTGGAGAATCAATTTCCTCAACAGATACAGGCAGAACGACTTCATGAGAGGCAGTTTCGGGCTTAGACATCCAAGGGTCTACGCAAGCCCTACACAGAGGCTAACGCAGGGGGTCCAAGAGGACGAATTTTCTGAAGGAAGTTGTGTCGAGGTTGCTTGTGGAAGAAGGGAAATTCCTTCAAATAATTTTGGCCATATTTTCTTGTTGTTTGGATTGTCAGTTGGGCATCCATAGATTGTACTCAGAATTTCACCGCTGCATAATAATAAAACCTTCAACTATTGCACCGATTTTCCCAAGTTGGGCTTTTCCAGGGACTTTTGTCCAAAAATAATTGTGTCATTTTTATAGTGTGTGCTAGTATTTTCTCATTTTCCAGTGCTATTTTTCTTCCATAGTTTATTTGTGAAAATCACAGTATGAATTATTTGATATTTGTCGTAGTAAACAACAGATAAATTGTTAAATAAATTAACAATTAGGAGAATAGTTTCCAGTTGTGATAGATGAAATATTCAAATTGTGCACCTTCGTGCACCTCTGCATACTACTACGCACAGCTGCATACCCCTATCGACCCCTGGACATTATGGTCTAAAACTGAGTCCATAGGCATCAGCCTGCATCCTGTCAGGGCCGCCATCTCCACTACCACGCCTCCATAACCTCGAATGAGTGGACTTCCCCTCCTCATCCTCTGGGAGAGACTTGATAAGCAAACCTCCTTAAGTGCCAGTGGCGGTGTCGCTAACGTGTTGCTGCTCTGTGACCTCTGCTCCCCACATGTCCACGGAAAATCCTCATCCTCGTACAATGCTCTGTCTGGTGGCCGGCCTATTCCACCTCCTCCGATCAACGCTTGCCAAAGTGCACTAATCCTTCTATGACCCCACATGTCCAGCCAGCGTACCATGGAAACTCACAGAATCTGCCTACTACCTTGTCAATCCATTTTGTCAGTAGGGTTGTCTGGAACTCTAATGGAAATCTGAAAGTGTGTATGCGCTCAAGCACTGGATCCATCACAGAGTTGCTACTATCACCGACCAAATGTCTGATGTGATGGGGGATCCCACCTAGATCCCAGTACTAATCTGGCCTTGGAGCCCCTCTAGTAACCCACGACCCTTGTGGAACTTGTTGGAAATAATACTAAGAGGGGGGGTGAATCAGTATTATCAAATTCTTTTCAATATATCTTCCAGATTTATACTTTAATTTATTCTTCAGATATTGATCATTAGTTTGTATGTCAGTACCATATAATAATGAGCAAGAACAGGAAAAACAGATAATCACACCAAAAAACACCAGATATAAGGTGGAAACCCAATGTGGGTGAAAACCACCTGCTGCAATATGTCTCTATCTTCTTTCAATTAGAAACTTCTTTTACAATGATTTTATACTGGTGCAGTCCTTTATCAGTAGGGTTGTCTTCCGAAACCTGCTCCTGCATTCAGACTCTTCATGACCGAAGTTATTACAAATAGAACATTCAATTTCACTTTCAAGGGCAGAAAAGTTGTTATAGGTCTTTTTCGTGATTCCAATCATACTTCTTTGTTTTTGAGCTTCTCTAGTCATGATTGTCTTATAGGCAACACATTGAGCTGCTTTGTGACCAAAGTTATGGCAAGAGAAACATTGGCCATTGAAGAAACTCCTGCGATTATCAAATCTATCACCCAACCGATTGTAGTTTCTACTGACATCCATTCTTGAGGCAAATTGGGAAGATTTTACCTGTGGCTGGTTGTAGCTTCTGTTTGTCCTTAAGGTAGCTTGCCCCTGATTTTCTTGATAGTCTTTGTTCGTTCTTGAGATAAACTGTCCCTGATTTACCTGATGATTTCTATTAGGCCTTTGCTCGCTCCTCCTTGCTGCATCAAGATAACTTTTGGAGGTGGATGCTTGAGATGCTTCTCCATTATATCCCAGACCTGTCTTGATTAGTGGAGAACGCTGCACATTGATAATCTCATCCAGAGTTTCAGACCCTTTAACAAATTTAAGATTAAGAGCTTTTGTTTTCTCAATCTCTTTTCTAAGACTAACAATTTCACATTCCAATTTTTCGTGATGTTTTTCCCTTTCAGCTAGTTGACATTGCAGAGAATCAATAATCACATTTTTCTCTTCTAAACAAATTTTGAGATTAGAAATCTCTTCATAAAGACCTTCTTCATCTACAGCATCCATATAATCATCATCTTCAAAAGCCATTAAAAGTTTATAATTATTACCTCGTTCATCTTCGTCACTATTTGAAAGTCCATCACTATCTTCATGAGTGTAATAGCTTTTCTTATTTGCATTATGTTTCTTGTTCCATCTAACAGGTTCCTTCCCCTTGTCAATCTTATCCTTATGAGGACATTTGGCAGCATAGTGACCGACTCTTCCACAAGCAAAGCATTTGAAAGGTAACTTACCTCGAAATCGTCCAGCACCCCGTTGAAGGTTTTTGACAAAATTTGATTCTTCTTCTTCTTCTGACACGTGTCCTGACTCATAGTAATCTCCTTTGCCGAAAGCCTTAAAGGCAACTTCTCTCCTGTCTGATGGTCCTCCTTTCCTCATTTCATAAGCAGTCAGAATTCTGTGCAGCTGTGACATGGTAAGGTTTCGTAGATTCTCCTTTTCTTCTATTGCAGAAACTTTAGATTCAAACCTAGGGGACAAAGATCTTAGAACCTTTTCAACCACAACAGCCTCTTTTATTTCTTCACCCAAATTTTTCATACAATTAACAATCTCATCTACACGAAGGAAATAGTTAGCCACACTTTCATCGTTGTGCATTCTGAGATTTTCATACTGAATTCTGAAGGTTTGAAGTTTTGCTCGTTTTACCTGATCATCTCCTTCATAGCTCAGAACAATCTTATCCCATATTTCTTTTGCAGATTTATGCTGCATAACCTTCACGAATTCTGATTGAGATAGACATCCTAGTAGAGTATTGACAGCCTTTGCATTTGTTTCATATTTCTTCTTCTCAGCCAGATCTGTAGGAGTTGTTGATGGAAAAGTGTACCCTGTATCTATGATATCCCAGACTTCTGTACCAAGAGATTGAAGATAGGCAGTAACTCTTCTATGATATAAGTTTGTCCCGTCAAAAATTGGTGGCCTGATAGATGCTTCTCTCTCGTAGTTGCTCATGATGATGGATCTTCCTTCAAGCGATCAAGCTTCTTCAGAAGGACCTGCTCTAATACCAATTGTTGGAAATAATACTGAGAGGGGGGTGAATCAGTATTATCAAATTCTTTTCAATATATCTTCCAGATTTATACTTTAATTTATTCTTCAAATATTGATCATTAGTTTGTATGTCAGTACCATATAATAATGAGCAAGAACAGGAAAAACAGATAATCACACCAAAGAACACCAGATATAAGGTGGAAACCCAATGTGACTGAAAACCACCTGCTGCAATATGTTTCTATCTTCTTTCAATTAGAAACTTCTTTTACAATGATTTTGTACTGGTGCAGTCCTTTACCAGTACGCAAGCTGCAACCTGCTGAGAGCTACAACCCTCTCTCGTTTTCCAGTCTCTCCTGGAAGGGAGCTACAACCCCCTTAGCTCTTGTACTAGCTAATCTACTAGTACGTAGGTGCTGACCTACTTCTTTTCTTCCAAGGACCACTTTTCATAAATTTTCAAACTGGATCCATAAACATCAAATAATCATCAAGTACATGTGAATCAACCAATCTCCTTTTTCAATCAACCAATGAATCAACCAATAACTTCTCAGAATGCAGTAACCAAAACAACAATACCAGTAATCTAAACCCAGAACTCTTCAGCAATAGATAAAAGGCAGCCAACAAATATTTCAAGAAAAGTCCGCAACTTCACCAATAGAAACCTGCGAATATCCGCAGCTCTTCTGTGTCTAAACTACGCAGATCCGCACCTGGTCCTTCTTCTGCTCTACGTACCTCCGCACCTACTCCTTCTGCTGCACTGCGTACCTCTGCGCAGATCCGCACCTGCACTGTCTGCCTGACAGCGTACCTCCGCACCTGGTCCTTCTGTTCCTCTGCGTACCTCCGCACTGTGCCTTCTGCTGCGCTGCGTACCTCCGCACCAGCGCCTTCTGCTTCGCTGCGGACCCCCGCACCTGCGCCTTCTGCTGCGCTGCGGACCCCCGCACCTGCGCTGTGGATCGCCTACAGACCTCTGAATAGAGCCAAATTAACAGTCCTCCAATGTGCCACAGACAGTCAGATCCACAGATCTGATCATGCACCCGAGAGATCACGACCTATCAATAGATTCGCCTTAAATTTCACCTTGATTTAGATCTAGCTTTTCAAACCGATCACCCAAAATTTTAGATCTTAAGATATTCAAATTTCACCAGTGACTAGCCAAGTGATCTCCTTTCCTTTTTATAGGCAAGCCCTTATTCACACCATGGGACAAAACCATCGAAAACCAATACAAGGGATCCAAACCGGGGTTCAATAATTTAGATCCTATACCACGGGCCAAAACCATAGGATCATGAACGTCGGGCTAAATACCATGGGCCAGACATAAGAATTCCCACGTGTGCGCGCTTTCTTTGCATTGGAGTGAGTGGATTGGGGTCCGCACCTTCTGTTCGGATAACCTGCAGACATGACCGCACTTGGTGAACGGCGTGCCTACGGGCCCGCACCTTTTGAACGGTGTACCTGCGAACCCCTTATTTTCCATCATTTTGAGAGCGAGAACAGAGATTTGTCACTTGAATAAGTTGCCATCAAGTACAACACCTGTGCCATAACGCCAAACCTAAATCATAATGCCAACAGAACTATGGCCATGGATATATCCTGACACCTAACCCACTCCACCAGGTACCAACTCGAAATCTCTCGCCATCCAACCCCAATAGAGGAATCGAATGCACGAACTCCCGTACACAGAACAAGCTCTCCATCCTGTAAATGTTGCACCCTATGCAGCTCATGTTGCCTCATCTCATCATCCTGGTCAACACATAAAACCTATTGAGGTGGCTCTGCCTCTCCCTCTCCAACGTGCAGAGGTAACCTACTAGTGCTACAAGCTCCATTTATGTATGTCTAAAGAGGGTTGCTTTGATTCTCCAATGTGTACTCTAGTTGTACCATTAGGGAATCCAACAGTTCCCTAACGTGAGTCAATTTGGCCTCTGACTCGACATAAACCGCTCTCATACCCTCCAAATCCTCGTTCTGCTGCAAGATGGCCTCTCGTACTATCGTGGCCTTCTTTTTCAATGCTAGAAGGTCGGCCTAGAACTAATGAAATTGATGTTGGCCACTATCATCTGTAAACTTGGTCACAGCTCTGGACCCCTCTTTGTCTTTTGGCACCTCGTCAACGACAAATGTCTCAAGGCACCTCGTCAATCTCTTGTGGGTGGCTATCATCTGAAAACTCGGTCACAGCGATGGGTACCTCATCAACTGTTGGCACCTCATCAATAGGTGACGCCTCCTCAACGGATGGCCCTCTAAGTGTATGCTCTACTCTCTCCACTAAGGTATCAACTAGAGCTAGCAAGGTGATCTCCAACAATTGTGACTCCTGCATCTCACTAGGTATATCTACATGCTCCTCACACTCCTACGCTTCCTCTGCCTCATGCTCAACCCTCAAGCTCCTAATATCTAAAGGCAGGTCTCCACCAGCAGAAGCACACCTTGGTCTCACCCTCTATCTGCCCCTATCCAGTGCACTCCTTTTGAGGTTTGGTGCCCTAATTTTGTCGACTTATCTCACATGGTGTGAATGGTTGCACCCACATGGCCTGAGCACTTCTAGTGTCTCTATTGTAAGGATGAGGATGGATTTGGTCTGTCACCTTCCTCAACTGGGCCAATCTCTCATCGTTCCAGCAGATTCCACCTCAAAATTCCTGCATACTGAATCTTCCTTGAGCCATGGGTTTGTCTATGGTTTCACCTATCACTATGCATACATGCCCAACACCTTCATGATCTTGCTAGCTTCCCCATAGCGAGCCAAGATCATGCTTTGATACCACTATAATATTCCTAATTGCAAATATTAAGTGAATAACAAAACATGCACTATAACAACAACTAGGAAATTCAACACATACATAGAAAATCAAAACTCTAGAGAAAATGCATCAAATGCCTGAGCCATTTTATTAATTTTGAGTGGAACATAGTACATATGAGGAGGACAAGAGGAACCTAGGCTTGCTACAGCAGGGTAGGCAAGACCCAGGTTGAACTTATAATGCCCAAGTGCTAGACTTACTCCACCAAAAATCTTTGCGCTGGCTCAGAAAATTCACTGCCTTTGTTGCTGGAAAGAAATAGGAAATTGGCCCTCAGATGTGTTCAAAAAAAATTGAAATTGGAGTTGGTGCGTTTTCTCAACAAGGCCATCAAAACCCAGGAAGGGTTTGGCCCCAAACCAACTCTTCAAGAAACCCACAAAGTAATGCAAATTATCAATTGACTAGTAAAACGCACTATTGAAAGAAAGTGGATTTTCCGCCTGAACACTGCTCGGATCACTCTAAAATCACAAGCTACAAACTCCTCTCCCAATACCCACAAAAACCTAGAAAGGGTTTGGTCTGATTTTGAGTGACGCGAGAGCCCACCAAATGGTGCAAAGTGGCTCTTTGGCTGGCTACACACACTGTTGTGAAATAATGCTCCAGAAACTCCCAAATCTTCCACTAATGTGCCACAACAATTCAACAGAGAATCCCCTCCAAAAACTACCTTTCTCCTCCGAAAATAAATTTTCCTCTACCCTGCATAAGATTTCTCTAGTGAGCTCTGCACACTACTAGAATGGAGAAATTCAGCCCAACAAATGGCCACAACTTCAACTTTTCGCACAGAATGTCTAGGCACCACGACCATGGCTCAGATCGGGGGCTATCACCTTGATCCCCAATCTCTTTGTTTAAGTTGTCTCCCAACAGCATGCTAAGGAAGGTAGACCCTATGGAAATGAAATGAAGGAGAACTAGTTGGGAACCAACTAGTTCGGGAGACACAGTTAAGCGATTAAGAACTTGATTTTGATTTAGCAAGTCTTATAGGATTCGATTAGATTTAATTGATTGATACCAATGCCTTATGGAGTCAACTATCTTGCTAGGAAATTTAGGACCAAGTAATTGATTAGCAACTACTGCTTGGATGAATAACTATCTTATATGAAGTGCAGATCCTAAAGCTAATGTGAGATGCAGGAATCTTGGTAAATTTTAGTTAAATGTCTATCTAAGTTTTAACCCTTCAATCCTTTCTATATTGAGCCTGATTTCATAGTACATGGCAGAGAGAAGATAAGGTAAAGCACACTAAGGTGTGATTAACGATACCTCTCCTGAAAATCTAACATACCCAGTGCCTCCGGCGCTGCAGAGAGATGTGGCTCTGAGGACTGCAAAGTCACCGGTTTAAGTACTATTAAAAGCGGCCTTCTCAAGCAAAGATGGATGGGTACCTATCTTTCTATCGACCACGCTTACATTTGGAAGTAGATTTTAATTATGTAGAACTAACTTAATATACAAATTCAAAGTGAAATGATGTGATGGCGAAAGGAGGGCCTAAAAAATGAGTTAATTCTGAAATATGTCATGAGTGTTTTTTAACTTCAGGCTTAGAAAAATTATCTTAATGTAAAAACAAATACTTGCACCAGCAATGTAAAATAAGAAGTCCGCACAAACTGAAAACACAACAGAAAAACAATGTAAAATGTTGGAAATAAAACACTTTATATTCAAAAATCCATTTGCATAAGGTACTCAATCAGAGATCATTAGATGCATAAGTAAAACTAAATTGATCCTTCCTGAATGAGCATCTAAAAAAACAAATGTACTTCATAAATTAAATTAAGTGTTCAAATCACAACAATTGGGTGCACAAGTCTGAAATATCAACTCTAGCAATCTGATCTTAAAACAAATGGTAATGCCAACAATTTATTTTAAACCAATGATCCTATAACCATTCAAGATTTAGAATTTTTCTGTGTAACAGCAAAAACTTCAAATGACAAATTGATAACTAATAATTCAGAAAATTCTATGTTTAACTATTTCCAATCTAGTGATTCATTTGATCTTAAAACTCAAAAATAAATTATTGAAAATAACAGTGAGATAATATTCAAAAATTTGTTAATTAGCATGCAAAAGTTTCTGAAAATAAATCTATTTCTAAAATGTACTACAATAAAAGATGCAAACTAAATTTGTTGTTAAACTTTAGATAATTGTGCCAGTGTTAGTCTTGCTTTCAATCAGATAAATGAAATGAGATAAGGGTTTAGAGGATGTGCACCAGTCAGCGCTTATAGGGGCTTGAAGATACTTGGAGATAAGCTGCCCAAGTCACTGAAGTTCTTCCAATCCAAAAACCAACTCAGAAAATTTAGAAAAAATTTATTAAAATTTTGTTAAAATTTTTAGGAAAAAACTATGGTGAAGAGGGTGAAGGAAGAAAGGTTGAGAGGGGAATGCCTTGAGGCCGAAAGATGGAGATGAGGGAGGCCGAGAAAGGGAGGCCAAGGAGGAGGAGGGGGAGGCCGAGAAAGGGAGGACGAGAAGAAGATGAGGGAGGCTGAGAAAGGGGAGGTGAGGATGTCGTGAGGAAGAGGATGAACAGTGTTGATTTGGGGTAGCATCGGATGTGCTCTAGCCATGAAAATTCATGGACAGACTAAAGCACATGAGATCTCCGAGACCCAGAAATGGTTTGGACAGATTGTGACCAGTATGGGAAATATTAAAATAATTAATATTTTTAATGGACTTCCTAAGTCTGAACTTAAGAAAAATAAAATATTAATGGGTATTAATATAAAACTGGGTTAGAAGGTTCCAAAAGTCATGGATCAAGCCAAACCTAATCTTAGACATTGATTAGAGATTTAATCTCGGTTGTTGAAGGACCAACATGAAAAGTATAAGAGGAGGCTTGAGGGTCAGTGGGAAAACACACCAGAGTGACCAGTTATTCGATTTGCTAAAGCGGGGTTGCTAAGCAAAGTCAAATCAGTGATTAGCAGCGAGGGGCAATGAGTACTAAACAAAGAGGCAGAGATAATGCCAAAAGACCAACACAGAGGCAAAGAGTGAGAAGCAGCAGCCAAAGCAGGCCATGCAAAGCCCACCAGAGACAGCGCAGAGGCGAGAGGGATTGCATCATCCACTAGAGAGCATCTGGAGTGACGCAGAGGGTCCCAGAAGTTGCACAGTGCCTCAAAGGGTTGACGCAAAGGGGCTTGGGGCTGACACAGAGACCAAAAGGGCCAGCGCAGAGCTTCAGAGTCGCTTGAGAGGGTTTCGTGGGACAGGTTTTCTGAATCCCTGTTTCCGAATAGAGAGGTATTATTGCCAGTTATTTTTCTCTGTCGAGTGAGCCAGTTTGGCACCCAATTGTACTCAAGGAAATACTACATAATAATAAAGCCTCAGAAAAGTTCCACCGGTTTTCCCGCATTGGGTTTTTCCGGGGACATTTGTCTAAAAACAACGGTGTCACTTGTGTGTATGTTTTCTTTCAATTGATGATCTGTAGATATTGAGACGGTATTGTGTTTATTTCATTATTTATATGTTTTAAATAACTTGTTCGAATTTAACAAGTAGAAGAAATAAACCAGAAGAATACAGATTAAATTTCTAACGAATAGACTTAGAAATTTCAACATGGTATCAAAGCATGGTTGCAGATCACAGGAGAGCTGAAGGCATCAGCGAAGAAAAGCGTTTGCAGCAGAATCAACTGTCCCGAGTGACAAAAGTTGATCCTTGCAAAAGTGATAGAGAAAGGGTTGACGTAGAGGGACTGCATCATTAGTCCGAGCCAGAGAGAGGCCAGCACAGAGGGTGAGGAGGGCAAAAAGAGGCTCATGCAGAGCCATGCAGAGCCCAGTAGGGTTGAAGCAGTTACCTGAGGGAGCTGTTTTGCCAGTGTCGGGATTGCACAGAGCCTAAGGGCTTCATCCTTCAGTTGCTGGGGCATAGGACGCTGTGAGCAGTTTGCGGGAGCAAAGCTAGTGGGGCACTGGGGCAGAACAGTACCTAACAGGGCAAAACCAAGGTAGAGGGAGTTGCTAACGAGGCGGATTTCTAGCCAAGGAATCTGGATCAGTGTTACGGGTGCACAGAAGATCGAAGAGGTGCAACTTGACGATTCGCAGGAGGATTTCCATAAGGGAAATCGGGACTCAAAGGGAGTCTAGCAGAGAACTTCCAAGCAGGAAGTAGAGAGACTCAACAACAGTCGAAAAGAGAAGTTCCGAAGGGAAGTAGAGAGACTCGGAGGAGTCGACAGAGGAGCAAAGAGATGGCCATGAATGGGCTGAGGGATCAGGACAGGCTAGACGGGGCGTCCAACTTTGTGGTCTGGAAGACCAGGATCCTGTCCATTCTAGATAAACATTGCATCAAGGGCTTTGCCTTGATAATAATGGCTATCCTAGTTGACCCGGCAGCTAATGAGAAGTACAAGGAGGCAATGGCTAAGGCAAAATGCATCATCCTTGATGGGGTCAAAGATCATGTGGTCCAACATATTGCCGAGAAGGAGACGGCAAAGGAAATGTGGGACACCTTGAAGACGTACCAACATACTTTCATGCAAAGAAAGATGTTACTTGAGAATCAACTGCGGTCATACTAGATGCAAAAGGGGGAGTAGATAGATCACTTCCTCAGTCGGTTGAAGGAGATCCGGGACCAACTGACTTCCATAGGAGCCATGCCAGATGAAGAGTTGACAGTGAGGACCGCACTTAACGCAGTCTCCGAGGAGTGGGAGACATTTGTCCAAAGCATATTGGGCAGGGCAGATCTTCCAGATTGGGAAGAATTGTGGGTGGCTCTTCCCCAAGAGGAGATTAAGCGGCTGAGCAAGACGGGAAGTAGCAGCAAAGGTGTAAGGCCTCCGGGTGATGGTGCGACGGCGCCGGGCACGAACGCGGGCGGGCGCGCTGAACGACGGTTTGCGACACAAATGCGACGTTAAGAAATGCACAAAAAATGACTAAGTGTCTTTCACGCTTGTACGCATATGTTACAAGGGATGCACGAAGGTTTATACGTTGATGCGTTGAACATAAAGCATACCCCCAAGCCGACATCATAAAATATTATGTGGAGAGCTTCATGGTATTATTTAACATGTCGGCCCAAGGTTATGTGCCATGATGGGAAGCGTATATATATGGGGAGGCTGCTCCTCATTCAATCATACAACTTCGCACTTGATATCTACGCATAAGGGTAAAACAGCGGCGCAGGGGTAAAAGGGAATACACATGATTTATGTGTAGTTCTTCCCTTGTGTGGAAATGGAGTTTTGATCTGGGAGTTGCCCCTCCCTTTGTACTTGCTTATTGTTGATGTTCTCGGTTAATTGTATATGGTTAATGATTGAGAATGGTCTTCACTAAAGTATAAAGGATAATGCTTTTACTTGGTTGCAAAACATAAACTAAGTATGTTCATGATGAAATAGGCGTAGTCCACGAATGTTAGTATTGTTAAAAAGAAAGCGTTCGGTGGTGCCGCACCTCGCTACAAGCAGTTGGAAGATCACCGCAGGTGTAGGGGCGTGACAAAAGGAGTCTGGATCAAGAAGGAAGAGGAAGAGGATGCAGCGTTGGCATCTGCGGGAAATAAGGAGAAGAGGAAGAAAAAGGACCTCTCCAAGTTCAAATGCTTCAACTTTTGGGAACTGGGTCATTATGCGAACCAGTGTTTGAGGAAGAAGAATAAGGGAGAGGCGTCTGACTCTAAGGCAACGCCAACGAAGGCGGAGAAGGAAGTCAAGGAAGATGACGATTGTGCCATGAGTACTCATGTACCTCTAGAGAAGAGGTGGGGAGACATCGAGCTGTAGTCAAGAAGACTACAGGAGATGAGGGGCAGGATCCTTGAGGTACCCAACCTCTTGGATTATACCTTGCTACGGAAGCCCCGAAAAGAGAGTAGCACAACTGGCAGATGTGGGTAGAGACGGATGCAAATGAAGTGGCAAAGAGTGCTACAGTGCAGGAGTCCCCGGGCAGCACAAGGCTAGCAGGCTGCAATAGTGCGAGAGACACGGGAGTGTTGCAACAATGCAAAATGGCATAAAGAGGTGTGCAACGGTGCGAGATGCAGGGAGTTGTTACAGTAGCGCAGAGGTCAGTAGAGGGAGCACTTGTTAGCGACAGAGGGAGCTTCAGCATCGGGAGTGTTTCTAGCCTGACAGGGATGTCAGAAGTTGGGTGGATCAGTTACTTACTTCTTAGTAACTGAGTTGCAGTGTATTAGCAGTATGCAGTAGCACGATGCAGCATGATGAGAGGGGGATGCAGTGTTGGGAGGATGGACCAGCAACAACACAAATGCAGAGGGAGCTGTTGTACGGATGCAGCAGTGGCAGTGGCAGGGCCATGGGCAGTAGTACAGGATGCAACAGTGCAGAGGATGTTGGACGGGGAGGCCTAGCATCAGCACAGGTATTGATGCTGGATAATCAGAGTGATGCTCAGTGAGGAGTATTACTAGAGCACAGTCCTCGCTAAGGGGGAGTGTTGATTTGGGGTGGCATCGAATGCACTCTAGCCATGAAAATTGGTGGAGAGGCTAAAGCGCATGAAGTCTCCAAGACCCAGAAATGGTTTGGATAGATTGTACCCGGTTTGGGAGATATTAAAATAATTAATATTTTTAATGGAGTTCCTAAGTCTAAACTTAGGAAAACTAAAATATTAATGGGTATTAATATAAAACTAGGTTAGAAGGTTCCAAAAGTCATCGATTAAGCCAAATCTAATCTTAGTCGTTGATTAGAGATTTAATCTCAATGTTTGAAGGACCAACAAGAAAAGTAGAAGAGGAAGCTTGAGGGTCAGTTGGAGAACACACCAGAGTGATGAGTGATTCAATTTGCTAGAGCAGGATTGCTAAGAAAAAAAGAAATCAGTGATCAGCAACGAGAGGCAATGAGTACTAGACAAAGGAGCAGCGACAGTGCCAAAAGACCAGCGCAGAGGCAGAGAGCGAGAAGCAGTAGCCAGGGCAGGCCACGTAGAGCCCGGCAGAGACAGTGCAGAGGCCAGACGGACTGCGTCATCCATGCAGAGAGAATCTGGAGTGACGTGGAGGGTCTGAGAGGCTGCGCAATGCCTCAAAGTGCTGATGCAGAGGGGCTTGGGGCTGACGCAGAGGCCAGAAGGGCCAGAGCAGAGCTTCAAAGTCGCTGGAGAGGGTTTGGTGGGACAGGTTTTCTGAATCCCTATTTTTGAATAGAGAGGTATTGCTGCCAGTTATTTTTCTTTGTCGAGTGAGCCAGTTTGGCACCCAGTTGTACTCAAGGAAATACTGCATAATAATAAACCCTCTGAATAGATGCACAGGTTTTCCTGCATTGGGTTTTTCGGGGATATTTGTCCAAAAATAACGGTGTCACTTGTGTATTTGTTTTCTTTTAGCTGATGATCTGTAGATGTTGAGACTATATTGTGTTTATTTCATTATTTTTATGTTTTAAATAACTTGTTTGAATTTAACAAGTAGAAGAAATAAACGAGAACACAGATTAAATTTCTAACAGACAGAATTAGAAATTTCAACAAAGAGGAAGCGGAGGAGGGCTGAGAAGAAGAAGAGAGACCGAGAAAGAAGAGGAGAGGAGGAGAAAGGGAGGCCGAGAACAGGCCGAGAAGGAAAGAAGAGGGAGCAAGGGACTAGAGATGGTCAGCGCAAGGCCTCAAGGCCCTAAAAAGTTTGCCCACGATATTTTTGAAATTTCTCTTCAACCTGCAAATAAAATGGAGATCAGATCTTGCCCTCAAGGGCCTGGATCTGTCTCCAAAATCCACAAAAATCGTCTGCAATCTTCAGATCTGTCCTTGCACAAACAAAAGATAGAAAAATCCAAAGCATGTATGTACAAAAATATGAAATACCCAAAACCCCAATGAATTAAAAAACTTGAAATTTACAAATCTACAATAATATTCCACAGATCAAGCAGATCTGCAGATCAAAGTCCTCTATTAGCTAGATCTACACAATTTTTCAAGGATTTATAAATAAACTGGAAATTTTAGCCCTGCAAATAAAATATTTTGTACGAAGACTTCAGAAATTAAAAACAGTAGCCTCTTTAGATTTTGTAATCTGAGAGTCAATTGGTCCAGCTGAGGACTTCCCCAAACGTCCAAATGTTGAATAATAACTTTTGCACACTTAGATCTGATTGTTAGATTAATAGAGATCCAAAATAATCGTAAAATCATCAAGAAATACAGATACCTGCTAGTTTTATCAAAATCAAAATGATATTTTAAAAAATCCAGAAATCTGTGCAAAATACTTGGGCACAGATCAATCCTCAAAGGCTATTATCCAGCAAATACAAATAAAAGCAACAAAGTATTAAGAGCGATATTACCACATAAATCTGAAAGAGGAACACCACAGTGTGAAACCCCAAAGTCTTTGCAATTTATTAACCAAATAATGGAGAGAGGCCTCTAATTTTAGATAAATTCCCCAACAGCTATATGGCTTGATCCCAGTCAAAGCAATCTCAACCATTGATGAAGATCAAATGATGTTTTAATCATCACCGTTGAAATTATGTTACTTTTTAAAGAAATTCGAATTTCACTTTTAATTTCTTTTTAATTAACTCAAAAATGATTATTTTGAGTTAATTGCCTCAAAAAATTGACTTTGACTTAACTACTAAGGCCCAATGGTATAAAATATCTTGAAATTTTCAATATTCCCTTAGCCAGAGACCTCCAAATATTAAAAACTCTAAAACCCACGAATTTTAAATGTTGGAGAATTTAATTTTTCCAAGGACCTAAATTAATTAAATTTCTGGCTTAGCATTTTTAATTTATTTTAGCCAGAAAATTTAATTAATTGACTCATGAGGGGATTAATAATTTTTCCAACCCTCTAATATTTAGCCATGGTGTCTAATTATGAGGGACCATGCACTAAATATTTTTTACATCAGGATATTACAATTTAATACATGAAGGGGGAACACCCATTCGTTATAGACCCTCAACATTTACCCATTTCTGCGACACAAAATATGATCTAATAGACTAAGTGACTTGTAATAAAATAATCTAACCAAATAGCTAAGATTATTTCCAAATCCCTACCTCCCAAACATCATTCTGTGAAAATTTCTGAATCGAACAAGTCAGAAATCCTACTGCAGAAAATTGATTTACATCACCTACTTCTATTCTTCATTTAACAAGTTATTTTCAGAAATGTTCAGAAAATATTAATGTAAATACACTGCATCCTACACCACTGTATAGATCAAGGACTGAAAAATATATGAGACAATCATGCAAAGGACACACTTATTTTTGGACTAAACGTCACCGAAAAAACCCAATGCGGGAAAATCGGTGAAGCAATGCTGAGGGTTTTCTATTATTAAGCATAAGTTCTGAATACAAATGTTGGTTGCCCTCCCAACAAACCAGTGATAGATAAATACAATGGCAGAGAACTTGAGTGAGTTTTACCTCACTTCACCCGGCAAAATCCGGCTGATCTCGCAACAAAACTGGCTGACCCCGGCTACAACTTCGTTGCCCCTTCACAGTAACTGCGTGGGCCTGCATGGAGCTCTCTGAGGCTCTGCATCAACACTTCCACCCACTGCATCAGCTTTCCCGGTTGTTCGGGCAGTTTCTGGCAAGTCCCCAGCTTTCTGCGTGGAAGGCAGCTCTTCCTCTGCGCTGACCCTCCTAGCTCTGCATCAAGGCTGCCTGGGCCCAGAATGGCACAGCGTCAACTCTCCTGGCTACTGTGTGGCCTCCACAAGTTTCTCTCCGCCTCTCTATCAGTATTCCCGAACTATCACTGCCCCTCAGTTGCAAGATCTCCCCAATCAATTTTCCTCCTGAGAACTTTTCACCTCAGAAAATCGATTTCCTCGATCTCTCTGTGTATGTTCTCCAACTGACGCCAAGCCTTCCTTTATACTTTTCCTGTTGAGAAATCAACAGTCGAGATCTAATCTCTCATCAATGGCTAAGATTAAATTAGACTTGATCCTCATCTCTTAGAAGCTTCTCACCCATATTTTCATTAATACCCATTAATATTTTAATTTTCCTAAGTTTAGACTTAGGAACCCCATTAAAAATATTAATTATTTTAATAAAATACAATCCGAGAGGAATTTCACCAAATGATTTTTGGGTCTTGGAGATTTCGTGTATTCTAGCCCCTCCACCAAATTTCGGAGCTAGAATCCCTCCAGATTTGCTGACTACCGACCTCCTCAAAACTAGTTGGCTTTGTCTACACAACATCTGCCACAATGCCACCCAACCTCTCCGGTCTTTTTCTCTCCATCACTGACCACTTGGGTCTCCCCACTGCCTCCTAAGCCTCCTTCAAGGTCTCCCGAAGACATCTTGGTTTCCTCTTCCCTGTAGTAATCTCCTCTTGTGGTATGGGAAAATCCTCAATTGGCGCCTCTCCTGCTGACGAGGAAAGCTTTGCTATAACCAATGGAGATCCTAGACTTTGAGATACTGTGCCTGATGAGCCTGCACCAGATGATCCTGAACCAGGGGAAACTGTACTCTGTGAACCTGTCACCGCTGATGAAGGTGAACCTCCTGATCCTAAGGTACCACCTGATGCTCCTAAAACCTGTAGTGTGGGCCCCTAATAAGGAGCCTGCTGCTCTAACTGATTAACCTCCCGAGACCTCCTCAAAGCCCTCTCCTCCTCAAGTCTCACATCCCTCCTCAGGACAATCTTCCGTTGTGCAGTAAGATATATAAGGTAGGCTCTACTGGTCTCATTGTAACGCAATAGGATACCATTATGTGCAATGGGTTCCAACATCGGCCTCTTCTCCTTGGGGTTGTAAGGCACAATGACCTCCCTCTTGATGCCAACACTCCCACATGTGAAATTTTTATCTATTGCAACAACTGTAAATTATTCTTCTAACTATAACTTTAAATAGGCAGTTTATTTGCTACGGCAATCAACAAATAAAATCACAGCTGTAATTTTCACAATAAAAATACAGTAGAAAACAAAATACTGAAAACGGAAAAATTCTAGCACACACAAGAATTTTGACACAGTTATTTTTTGACAATTGTCCTCGGAAAAATCCAATGCAGGAAAACTAGTGCAGTAGATGAGGGTTTTATTATTAATCTTCAGCAACAAATTTGATTACAATAATTTAGATGCCCAACTGGCTATCTAATCTGAGGAAAATACTGGCAAAATTATTGTAAGAATTTTCCCTCGCCCAACAGTTAATTTCTACCTCCGAAATTACCTCCCCAGCCTCTACGTTGAGCCTCCTGCATCACCCTCTACGCAGAACTTACGCTAACCCTATGAGAATTTCAGCCTTCCCTCCTTTGTCTCTTCCAGGAACTAGAAACCTTCCTCCCGGAATGTTGCTACCCATGTCTTCCACTTGCTACTCACCCTCTGGCTGTATCTTTTGTGTTGAGCTAATGCTACTGAGAAAATCGAATTGCCTGGGCAACTGAGTATCTACACTGGTGTATTCTCCATCACCACATCGACCTCCTCTTATAATCCACTGTTGGAGCACCAACGGCCAAGATTAAAACTTAATCAATAGCTAAGATCATCTTTGGATCGATCCAAGTGAGTTTCTAGATGATTCTCACCTTATCTCAATTAACACTAATTAATTAACCATATTCCCTAAGTTTATACTTTGGAAATATTTTTAAAAACGGTTAATAATCTAATTGAGCCACTTTTAGACGAAATTTCCAGAAACGATTTCTGGATTTTGGAGATCTCATGTATTTTAGCCTCTCCACCAAATTTTGTGGCTGGAACACATCTAATGCTACAGAAACTAACACTCTCTTAGAAATGAATGTGTTCTAGTGCGACAACACACTCTATAGTAGCACCCCGTCTCTGCATCATCTCTTGTCACGTTGTTGATGTCTGGCCATATTGCCCACCAACCACTGCGCAACTCTAATATAGGCTGCATATGTGGTGTTGCTAACACTATTGTATTGTTGCCAACACCACATCTGCAATGCAACACCCTCTCATTTGTTGTTGCTACAGCTGAGAATCATCCAAGGTAACTTGCCATTGCAAATGAAACGGGTTCTCCACCATACCCATTTGTTCTCTAAAATAGACGAACTTAGCTCTTCCTAGAGCTTTCGTGAGAATATCTGCAACATGCACTTCTATGGGAACATACTGTAGCTAGACTGCTCCACATTGTACACAATCTCTAATGAAATGACGTCGAATATCTATGTGTTTTGACCTGTCATGAAACAATGGATTCTCAGAGAGATTTATGCAACTCTGATTATCATTGTAGACATTGATCGCCTCCATCCTCTACCTGAACAAGCTCACTAGCAACTTCCGAAGCCATATAGCTTCGCATGTAGTTGTGCTTGTTGCCATATACTCTGCTTTTGCAGAGCTCAGTGCTACTGACTTCTGCTTCCTGTTACACCAAGAAACCATTCCTGATCCAACACTAAAGTAGTACCCAAAGGTACTTTTCCTATCCACTGAATTGCTTGCCCAATCTGCATCTGTGAATCCACATAATCTGACATCATCTCCTCAGGTATATCTCAACCCATACTCAATTGTGCCACGCACATACCTCAGAATGTGCCTCGCTGCTGCCCAATGTACCCTCTTCGGCTCTACCATGAACTGACTAAGGGTATTGACTGCGAAGCAAATATCTGGCCTCGTATTGACTAGATACATGAGAGATCCAATAAGTTGTCTATACAAGGTGGGGTCGACATCCTTGTCATCTGATGCATCTATCTTCTTCCAGTTGGTGATCATGGGTGTAGACAAGGGTCTGCAATCCTGCATTCTGAACCTCTTCAGAATATCTATAGCGTATCTTCCTTGCCCAAGGAAGATCTCCCCATCCTTCTACCATACTTCCAATCCAAGGAAATAGTGCATCAACCACAAATCCTTCATGTCGAACTCTGTTGTCAAGTTCCTCTTGCAGTGCTCTATGAGCCCTGATGGTCCTGTCAAAAAGAGATCATCCACACACAAAACTAGAAAGACTGGCTCGCCCTCTACCATAAAATAGTAAAGGTTAGGATCTGCGTCTCTCTTGATGAATCCCATTCGCTGCAAGTAGTTGTCAATCCTACCATACCATGCCTTGGGACCCTGTTTGAGTCCGTATAGAGCTTTCTTCAGTCTACACACGAGTGCTCCTCTCATTAGACTCAGCCCTCTAGATGTTCTATGTACACTTCTTCCTCTATCACCCCGTTCAAGAAGGTTGTCTTGACATCCATCTGGTGAATCTGCCATCCCATCTGAGCTGTTAGGGATATCACTAGCCAGACAGAAGCGTATCAGGCAACTGGGGCGAAAGTCTCCTCATAATCTATTCCTTTTTTCTATGCATACCCCTTTGCCACGAACCTAGCCTTGTATTTCTCCACACTGTCATCTGCAGCATAATTGATCTTGTAGATCCAACTAGAACCTACAACTGATTTGTCTTCCGGCCTTGGCACCATCTCCCAAACATCATTCGTCATGATACAGCTATACTCTTCTACCATGGCATCTACCCATACCTGATGTTGTGCGGCCTCTTAAAAGCTAGAAGGTTCTGCAAACTGAGCTACCAATGCTTGGTACTTGTCAAGCTATTTGCGTTGTCTTTTGTTCGTCCTAGGTGTTTCAATAAACTCATCTGCATCTCTCAATGTCTGACGAACCTCTTCGCTGGCTCAAACACTAGTCATGGGAGGTTCAGCTAGCTCCTCCTCATCATGCCTTTGCTCCATCTGCTTAGAACTCCCCAGATTTCCTGCACCTGAGGAAACACTGGTACTCGTCACAGTACTTGATCCTTGTGACTGTCCTCCTACCTATCCCACAGGCTGAACCTACTGTTGGACCAAAGGAGATTCTGCTGACTGATTCTAATCACTTGCAGGCATCTCACAAGATCTCCTGAAAGCTCGATCCTCCATGAAATTCACGTCTCGCCTTACCCCAAGCTTCCTATTGGTAGGAATGTAGATTTTGTATGCCTTCGAGGTTTCGCTATACCCAACGAAGAACCCCTTTCTCTGTAGTTTGATCTAGTTTGGTACGTTTATCATCTGGCACATGGCAATAAGCAATGCTGCCAAAAATTCTGAAGTGGCTAACTTCAGGCTTCTTCCCTATGAAGACTCATTATGGCATTTTCTTTCCCAATGCTCCATGACAAGTCTTGTTTTGAATATATACTGTCGTGTTACATGCCCCTACCCATAGAAATCTGGGTAGATCCTGGTCATATAACATAGCCTTTGCAGCTCCAACAGTGGTTCTCTTTTTCCGCTCTGCTACACCATTCTATTGTTGATTATATGGAGTTGTCCATCCTCTCTTGATGTCTTCCTTCGTAGAGAAATCTGTGAAGTCTTTATCAATATATTCTCCACCATTATCTGAGTGAAGCACCTTGATATTCTTCCCTGTCACATTCTCCAGGAGAGCTTTAAACTCTCTAAAACGATCGAAGACTTCATCTTTGGTCTTCAAGAGGTAGATCCAGGTTTTCCTGGAATAGTCATCAATAAAGATGACGAAATATTCAACACCGTTGAGAGCTCTAGTGGACATCGAGATGCAAATATCTGAATGTATGATTCCTAACACACCATCCGCTCTGTTGTCACTTCTTGGAAATGTTGCCTTAGCATACTTCCCAGGTACGCATCCTCTGCACATATCATCATGTTCTGTGCCACGTTCTAGAACCCCTGTTACTATTTCCCTGAGCATCCCGAGTGCTCCATGGTGTAGATGTCCCATTCTCCTATGCCATAAATTATTCAACTCCTTCCCACCACTACTATCACTACCTATTAGTGCCATTGGAGAATCAATTTGTAACTGGTACAATCTGTTACTTCGAACTCCAATTTGTCTTACCTTTTTCCAGCTTGGGTGTTTGACATACACTTTCTTCCCTACAAAGTGAATATAATACCCTTCATCATGTAATTAGGATAATGAAATCAGGTTCATACACAATCCTGGCACATGCAAACATCTGTAGTGTTGGTGCTTGCTCCTGACTCCCTCTGAAAATCTATGATACCTCTCCCTACTTGAGTACATTTCGTTTTGTTTCCCATAGTAATCTGGAAGTCCATCTACTCCTCCTTGTAGCTAGAGAAATATTCTCTAGCCCCTGTCATGTGAGTTGATGCTCCACTATCTATATATCAGACACCCTGTGAAGTTGATCCTGATAAGCAAGCAAACTCGTCCTCCAATCTGGAAGACAAATTTGAAGTCTCATGAATGTTACTTTTGTCCACAGTTATGCTAAAGAATTTATAGTGTACTATTTCTCTTTTCCACCCCGACGTTGGCTCTGTTCTTAGCAAATTGTTGCAAAAATCCTCTGCGTCCAGCTAGAAATCTGCCCAACAAAAAAATCTAAGTTGGTCCCTTTGCCTCTGGAATCACTCGATTTGGAAGGATCGAATTTTTTTGCCCCTCTCAGAAAAATCGGTCTTCCTTAAGCAATTCGGCCTCTTGGCAAAAGACTGCGCTGCCTTTGGGAATTTCACCCTGATGCCCACATTGAGCAGCGAAATTCCTTCTTTTCGCCTCTAAGCTCTCCGGCTGATCAACTATGCTCTGATACCATGTAAAAAATTTATCTGTTGCCCAAGTGGAAATTATTCTTCTAACTGTAACTTTAGTTATGTAGTTTATTAGCTATGCCAAACAACAAATAAAATCACAACTACAATTTTCACCATAAAAATAATGCGAAAAATAAAATATTGAAAACTAAGAAATTCTAGAACACACACAAGAATTTTGACATAGTTAATTTTGGACAATTGTCCCCGGAAAAACACAATGCGGGAAAACCAATGCAGCAGTTGAGGGTTTTATTATTATTCAACAACAATTTTGAGTACAATAATTTAGATGCCCAACTAGCTATCTAATCTGAGGAAAATACTGGCAAAAATTATTGTGAGAATTTTCTCTCACCCCACAATTAATTTCTGCCTCTGAAATTACCTCCCCAGCCTCTGGGTTGAGCCTCTTGTGTCACCCTCTGCGCAGAGCTTACGATGACCCTATGAGAATTTCGGCCTTCCTTCCTTTACCTCTTCTGGGAACTGGAAACCTTCCTCTTGGAATGCTACTACCCTCCTCTTCTACTTGCTACTCACCCTCTGACTCTATCTTCTCTACTGAGCCACTACTACTGAGAAAATCGAACTACTTGGGCAACTGAGTATTTGTCCTGGTGTATTCTCCATCACCACATCGACCTCTTATAATCCACCGTTGGAGCACCAACGGCCAAAATTAAAACTTAATCAAAGGCTAAGATGATCTCTAGATCAATCCATGTGAGTTTCTAGAAGATTCTCACCTTATCTCAATTAATACTGATTAATTAACCACATTCCCTAAGTTTACACTTTGGAAATATTTAAAAAATCGGTTAATAATCCAATTTAGACACTTCTTGGCGGAATTTCCAGAAACGATTTATGGGTTTTGGAGATCTCATGTATTCTAGCCTCTCCAAATTCTGTCGCTAGAACCATGTTTCTAAAATCAGTTGATGCATCTGATAGGGTGAAAGATGCACACTTGTTGTTTCAGCTTTTGGATGAGATTGTTGAAGAGGTGGGGTGGCTAATGTTGTTCAAATCATCATAGATAATACCTCTAACTATGTTCTTGCTAGTAAAATGTTGAGGAAAAACACAAAACCATTTTTGGACCCCATGTGCTACACATTGCATAGACCTCATGCTTGAGGATATTGGTAAAATAGATTGGATCAAGAACACTGTAGGGCATGCCAAAAGCATAACAAAATATATCTACAATCACTCATGGATTTTGAACCTGATGAGGAAACACATAGGGGGCAGGGATATTATTAGGCATGTCATCACTAGATTTGCAACTCATTTTTTGACATTGCAATCTATGCTTCCCCAAAATACAAACTTGTGAAGGGTGTTTTCCAATGATAAATGGAATGAATGTCAATGGTCTCACAAACAGGATGGCAAAGATGTGAGAAAGAAAGTTAATGAAGAAATATTTTGGAAAAAGGCAGCAAAGATTGTGAAGGTTGTTAAGCCACTGGTTAAGGTGTTGCAGTTGGTGGATGGGGAAAGATTGGCTATGGGCTTCATTTATGAGGCTATGGATCAAGCAAAGGAGCAAATAAAGGCAACATACAAGGATAGAGTGGCTAAGTATGGGCCCATTTGGGAAATCATTGATCAAATATGGAACAATCAACTCCATCGCCCTATACATGCAGCTGGGTATTTTCTGAACCCAAGGTATCATTATAAAGCTCTGGAGGCAGAAGCTTTGACTGGGGAGGTTAGAGATGGATTGATTGACTACATTGATTGCATGGTCCCTAAGGAGAGTGACCAGCTAGATATACACCGACAGATCACTTGTTTCTGCAGAGCCATAGGTACCTTTGGCAAGAACCTAGCAAGGATTGCAAGGGAAGCAGATGAGCCAGGTAAACAAACAATTTCAATTTTCAAATTCTTATTTTGTTAAATAGTTTATAATTTTAAGGTTGGATATAATTTGTTGAGCTGACTCGATACACAACTATGTTTTTGCAGCACATTGGTGGGAGGCATTTGCTAGCCATTGTCCTCAATTATAGAAGTTTGCAATCTGTATTTTGAGTCAAACTTGTAGTGCTACTAGGTGTGAGCACAATTGGTCTGTCTTCGAGAGGATTCACACGAAGAAGAGAAACCGTTTGGAACAAAAACAGTTAAATGATCTAGTCTATGTCCAATACAACCTCTGGCTAAGACGCAACCAATTGTTGAACAAAAGACCTGATACAGATCCCATTGTGTTGGAAGATATTGATCCAACATCAGATTGGGTAGTGGAGAGTCATCCAGCAGAGTTTGATTCTAATGAGGATATTGGTATTGATTTGGATTTACAGATGGAGGCAGTAGTTGAACATCATGTTCAGTTAAATGCAGATCCACTAGTACCAGGCCCAGCCCAAAGTCCTCCAGTTCCAGGTATTTCCTCTAACCCAGCCACGATGGAAGCGCATAGCTCGTCTATCTCAACGTGCCACTGTTGCACCTGCTAGTGCTACTACTTTTGCAATAGCAGTTGGAGACGGTGATGAGGAGGAGGAGCCTTGGGTTTCCCTGTCTGACTCTGATTCAGAGTCTGAGCCAGATGATGTTGGCTTCTCTAGCAGTAGCCAGTAGTACTAGTGACTAGTGATGTTTTACAGTTTCACTTTTGTTGTAGAGGGCCAGAGGCTATTTAGAGCCTCCTTAGTTATGCGTTTTTGTTTTGATATCTATATCATGTATGTATTGGATAGTGCACTAGGTGCCATTTTGATATAATGGATATATTCATGAGCCTACTTTGATCATATGGTGTCTTCTCTCTACATCTAATGCTTTGTGTTTGGAAACATGAATGAAAAATTATGTTTTTTCATAAAAAAAATAAATATTTCATGTATTTTGTACAATGACCGAGTCATTGAAATCAAACCGGCTGATTCGATACTGAGTCGAAGTCAGAGTCAGAGTCAACCGTCAACTGGTTCCAAACCCGAGTCGGAGTTTTAAAACATTGCTCCTTGGAACTATTTTCAACAATTTGTTGAGTTCATTGGCTGAGATAAGTTGTTGGTGCTAAGAGACAGAGGGAGTTGAGCAAAAAGGTGCTAACACATAGAGCAAGAGAAGTCATAACACTTGTGCTATGAGCCCTTCTTTGAAGAATTGGTTTGTAAACCCTAGAAGATTGGAAGTCTTAGATGTCAAATCCCTAGGGTTTATGGATAAAAACCCTGGAGTTGGACCTAGACCAATGTTTCTGTTGAAAGAAGAAACCCTAGCTCATGCAAGGAAGGAAAGGATGATGAGTTTGATAATAAGGGTGAGGATGATGAGTTTGCAAATGGATGCAGGGAGGCAAGGATGAAGAGGGAGATTCTCTACAATCTTCAAAAGGAAAGTACTTTATATCTCTCTTCCTAGTGAGGATTGCAGGTACATCGTGAAAGCTACTAAGGCTCTGGAAACAAGTGGAAGTATTGGAAGAACGAAGCAAAATTTGTAGCAAAAGGATTCTGACATCTGTAACCATACTTGATGATCGAAAGAGCTCTTAGTTCAAAGGGAGCAGGCAAGGTAGCAAGTTTTTTAGGATGTCATTGTGCCGAGATCTGTGGAAAGTCAGTGATGACTTCAAAGTGGATATACAAGATCAAGCATTTGGTAGATGGCAACATAGAGAAGTACAAAGTGAGGATTCTCTCAGGAAGAGGGAGAGAACTATGAGGAGACATTTGCTCCAGTTGTCAGGAAGAAGTGTACAAGGAAAAACCTTTGGACTTTGAGGTACATGAGAGGGGATCTCATGTTTGCAGACTGGAGAAAGCTTTGTACGGACCTTGGGCTTGGTATGGGTATCTGAGAAATCTTGGTTGATCTTATTTCTGATGAGTGGAAGGACTCACTCGTCAGAGGGAGCAACAGTGGCAGGAGGATTTGCTTTTTGATAGAGGAAGCACTCGTGACAAAGGGAGTTGATCTCTAGGATTGAAATGAAGGATCTTAGTTGGATATATTACTTCTTGAGACTAAAAGTGTGGAAGAATCCAGATGAGAACTTCCTCGGTCAAAAGGAAGTGTATTGTTACGATCCTTCAAAGATTTGGGATGATGGACAACAAGTCCATGGCCATTCCCATGGTATCCAATCTGATGAAGCTGAGTGGCAAAGGGAGCAGCCTGGATTGTCTCAACAGAATTTGTTTCAGTGTTAGAGGGAGCACCCAGTGAGGGTGACCAGAAAACAATGGTGGTGATGTATTCAAGTTAGTCAGTTTATGGTTAAGCCAAGGCATGTGGCACAACATGTGTTGAGGTACTGACATTGAGCTAAGAAGATGAGAAAAGTACATCAAGATGATGATTCAGCTTGGGGTCTGCTATGATGAGCAGGAAGTTGACAGCACTACTGAAGCAGAGTATATTGCAGTTTGTTTGGCAAGTCGTGAAGCAGTGTTGCTTCGAAAGCTACTTGCATAATTGTTTGATCAAGTGTAGGAGACAACCGTGATGACAAGTCAAAGCACGTGGTACAAAAGGAGCAGTGAGGCTCCTATGTATTTCTATAATCGAGTTGGTTGCTGACATTCTCACAAAGCCTCTGTCCTTGGATGAAGTTGGCATACTTCTGGGACAAGCTTGGAGTGATTGAGAATGCTTCCCTTGGTTGAAGGGAGTGTTGATGTTGTAGCATCAAGGGGTAGATAATCTCCCTTAGGTCATGGGTATTGACCAGGAAGCCATGTAATATGGCTGGGGAGATTGGCCCAGTAGCATCAAGGCTTAGATTGCTCCCCCAGTCAAGGGTTATCTGACCATATTGCCATGGGTTTTGGCTAGTGGGTTGAGCTTGTGCGGCAAGTATTTTTACCATTCAATAGCATGTGACGACATGTGGGAATGGTAAATGGGCCTCGGGTTTCACCATGGGTCAGGTGGGTTCCTGACAAGACTCCAAGTGACGACTTGGTAGATTGGTGACCCAAGGACTAGTCTTGTGTCAGGGGGTGCCTGACCTGCCAATGGGTATTTGGCTTGTGTTTGACTAGATCCTTTGCAAAGGAGATGTGACTAGTGGGTTACTAGATCCCTTTACATGATGTTGATGCGAGATGCTTTCCACATGTAGTGGATGGATTCATCAACATAGCTGAGCTCATTCAACCTTTTCTTGGGATAGAGAAATTTTTATTCAACAAGAGAACATCTGGGAAAGTCATTATGAATACCTCCCTAGCTAAGAGGGAGTGTTGAATTTTTGTAGCTATGGTCAATCTTTATAATTTGTTTTAGCCCTCCAAATAAAAGAAAATGATAAATATGAAAGCGACTTTCAAGTCGATTTCAAGAGAGGGAAAATGAATTTTGAAATTCAAATTATTTTTGCCTCCCAAATTATGTCGGCTATCCCCAAAGGTTCAAGTCAGCCTAACCCTTTGACACACCTATTCTGGCTCATTGAGTTACTCTATATAAAGGCAACTTGTTTTCCTCATTTGAACACCAATTCACATTACTCATTTCATATACATATTCTTATGTTCATGCCAATGAAAGAGAGAGATAACAAACCGAGCTTATGGGCAGACAAAAGTTTCTTCTGAGGAAGACTGACGCTAACCGAAATATCTGAGGCATGACTAACCAAATTTTTTAGGCTATCTCAACGAGACGAATTTATCACAATTTGACCAGGTTTGGCTTGGGTTTGGTTATTGGTTAGTTTGACTTTTATTTGACTGAATAGTTCAGATTGTATCTCTTGTTGAAATGGACAATTTCTCTAAGAAAAGGTTGTTGGGTTTTTCCCTGGTTAGGGTTTCCCCAAGATAAATTTTGTCTCTTGCGTTTGGTTGTCTCTTCATGATCCTACTACCATTATTGTTTTACTCTTGAAGTTTTTTATGTACAATTTCTTAATGATGAATGTGACACAAGTTAAACTAATGAAGAAATCATTAGAAGTAATTATCAATCTAGGAAATCATGAAAAATCAACACAAACTCCACTCATATGTAGTAAAAGTGGAAACCTGAAAGGGACTTCTTTGAACATTTGAAGATTGACCTTAGTTTTTCCAAGGTTGGTCGTCAACTCTTGAAGGTCACAAGACATTGCAAGAGCACCCAGTCATCTTTATAGGCCCTTAAGAGTGGAGGCCATGAGGACCACATCATCAACGAAAGATCAAGACATGATGGGAAAAGACATTATGTCGACTAGTTGGATGTGCTCATGCAAAAAAGCCTCCAACTCATCTATAGATATCCCAAATAAATTGGGCGAGAGGGGACACCCTTCCTTCACCCAAATGATGTTCTTGATGAAATCAAATAATCAATGTGTTGTACCAAGGTGATAGATGATTGTTTCATAGGGTTGTAGAATAGCAGCTATAAGAAATTAAGAATCTTTGAAACCTCAATGTCTCTAAGCCTCCGAACATGGCTTCCCAAGGAACTAAATAAAAATCTTTCCAAAAACCTACAAAACAACAAAAGATTTTCAAAGAGCGATGTCTCACCTCCTCAATGATGACCTACAAAGTGATAACAAAGACCCCGACATAAATCTAGGAGGTTATTAGTTAGACTCCACATCTCAATCAACACCAAAATTTAGCTCAATTGATTGCATAATCCACCCAAGGCATGTTGCTTATGGGGAGACCACAAGTAACAAGTTCAAATCTAGTCAAGTCCATTGGGGCCACACGATTGAGCAACCCTCCATTCAAATATTGTTGAATTTTCTCTTAGGGCTATAATGTTCTTTGCTTTGATAATTGCATTACATCATTTACACATTGATTTCAGTTCACAACATTATAACATCATATGCAATTATGTAGAAAGAACGACATCATCAGTAACACAGTGGAACAGTAAAAATGAACAATTGAAGAAAAGCAAGCACACATAGAGACACCAAGATTGGTCTAAGACCAAGGCAAAACCCCACAAAGGGGGGAAACCAAGAATTCTTCTTCGTCAATTGTTCAGCTAAGATACAAAGTACAATGCTACATATCAAACCAATTAGGCCACCTAGGGCCAACCAAGGATCATTTATGATCCTTAAACTACATCATGTCACAAATATCTATATCACATGAGCAGGCTTATATCTCTTCCACTGTCATTGATATCCCACTATAGGAATCTCACAAACATAGGGTCTATGTCACTGTAATAATGATAGTGACATAGACTATTTATTTATTCATCTTCTACATCATGTTGCCACAACTATCCTAAAGGTACGGCCATGTTATCATTACTATACAGTCAAGTGTTACTGTCATTTATATATTATCACAAGCATGTTGTCATATACGCTGACACAAGTAACAGGGACTCTGCATATACTCATATGATTATACCAATATGATTCAGCTGTATTAGTTCGCAATATTGCTCTACAATGCCATATCAATAGCCCATGCCAATATAGTTCTACAATACACAATACTATTCATATAGTGTAACAAAGTTGTTGTATTGAAACCACTGTAGCAATAATATGACTGTGCAATCCATCCAACTGATGCAATAATATTATGTCATCTACAATTATAGTATGATTATCCCATACCAACGAGTGAATACCATACACAATGAGCGAGTACCTTACCAGTGAGTGCTATAGTGAGAACTGTAGAGCAAACCATATACTTGTACCATAAACCATGGATCAAGGTATTAGGTGTGGACCATGAGACTGAATCTGCAATGTATGTTGACACTGTAGTGATGCCAAGACTAAATAATATATATGTGATGCCTGGAAGATGTATGTGATAACTAAAAGATATATGCAATTCCAAAACTATGAGATATATGAGATCTGATATGCCAACAATGCGATATCAAGCCTCATATTGACTAGATACATAAGAGATCCAATAAGTTGTCTATACAAGGTGGCGTCGACATCCTTGTCGTCCGATGCATCTATCTTCTTCCACTTGGTGATCATGGGCGTAGCCATGGATCTACAATCCTGTATTTGAACCTCTTCAGAATATTTGTAGCGTATCTTCCTTGCCCAAGGAAGATCTCCCCATCCTTCTGCCATAGTTCCAATCCTAGGAAATAGTGCATCAACCCCAAATCCTTCATGTCGAACTCTATTGTCAGGTTCCTCTTGCAGTCCTCTATGAGCCCTGATGATCCTGTCAAAAAGAGATCATCCACATACAAAACTAGAATGAGTGGCTCACCCTCTACCATCAAATAGTAAAGGTTGGGATCCACGTCACTCTTGACGAATCCCATCTACTGCAAGTAGTTGTCAATCCTACCATACCATGCCCTAGGAGCCTGTTTGCGTCTGTATGGAGCTTTCTTCAGTTTGCACACGTGAGCGCTCCTCTCATCAGACTTGAAGCCCTATGGTTGTTCTATGTACACTTCTTCCTCTATCACCATGTTCAAGAAGGTTGTTTTGACGTCCATCTGGTGAATCTGCCATCCCATCTGAGCTGCTAGGTATATAACTGACGAGATAGAAGTGTATTTGGCAACTGGGGCAAAGCTCTCATAATCTATTCCTTCTTTCTATGCATACCCCTTTGCCACGAACATAGCCTTGTATTTCTCCACATTGTCGTCTGCATCATATTTGATCTTGTAGATCCATCTAGAACTTGCAACTAATTTGTCTTCTGGTCTTGGCACCACCTCCCAAACATCATTCATCATGATAGAGAATTACTCTTCTACCGTGGCAACTACCCATACCTGATGTTGTGCGGCCTCCTGAAAGCTGGAAGGTTCTGCAACCTGACCTACCAACGCTTGGTACCTGTCAGGTTGTCTACATTGTCTTTTTTTCATCCTAGGTGTTCCAATAAACTCCTCTGCATCTCTCAATGTCTGACGAACCTTTGTGCTAGCTCAACCACTAGTCGTGGGAGGCTCAGCCAGCTCCTCCTCATCCTACCTCTACTACTCCATTTGCTTTGAAATCCCTGGATCTCCTACACCTAAGGAAACACTAGTACTGGTCACAGTACTCAATCCTTGTGAATGTCCTCGTGCCTGTCCCACTGGTTGGCCCTGCTGTTGAACCAAAGGAGCTTTTTCTGACTGATTCTGATCACCTGCAGGCATCTCACCAGATCTCCTAAAAGCTTGGTCCTCCACAAACTTCACGTCTCGCCTTACTACAATCTTCCTATTGCTAGAAATGTAGATTTTCTATGCCTTTGAGGTTTCGCTATACCCAACGAAGAACCACTTTTCTGCAATCTGATCTAGTTTGGTACATTTAGCATCCCGCACATGGCAATAAGCAACGCTACCAAAAATTCTGAAGTGGCTAAATTCAGGCTTCTTCCCTATGAAGACTCCTTCTACCATTTTCTTCCCCAATGCTCTATGAGGAGTCCTGTTGTAAATGTATATTGTCGTGTTACATGCCTCTGCCCATAAAAACTTGGATAGATCCTGGTCATATAACATAGTCTTTGCAGCTACAACAATGGTTCTGTTTTTCCACTCCGCTACACCATTATGCTGTGGATTATATGGAGTTTTCCATTCTCTCTTGATGCCTTCCTTCGCACAAAAATCTGTGAAGTCTTTATCAATATATTCTCCACCATTATCTGAGTGAAGCACCTTGATCTTCTTCCCTGTCGTATTCTCCATGAGAGCTTTAAACTCTCTGAAACGATCGAAGACCTCATCTTTGGTGTTCAAGAAGTAGATCCAGGTTTTCCTGGAATGGTCACCAATAAAAGTGACGAAATATTCGGCACCGCTGAGAGCTCTAGTGGACATCAAGCCGCAAATATCTGAATGTATGAGTCCTAACACACCATCAGCTCTGCTATCACTTCTTGGAAATGTTGCCTTAGCATACTTCCCAAGTACACATCCTCTGCACATATCATCGTGTTCTGTGCCAATTTCTGGAACCCATGTTACTGTTTCTCTGAGCATCGTGAGTGCTCCATGGCGTAGATGTCCCATTCTCCTATGCTATAACTCATTCATCTCCTTACCACTGCTACTATCACTGCCTATTAGTGCAATTAGAGAATCAATTGTAACAGGGACAATCTGTTACTTCGAACTCCAATCTGTCTCACCTTTTTCCAACTTGGGTGTTTGACATACACTTTCTTTTTAAGTATTGAGGGGTTTTCACAGTGCATTATATTAGATATCATTTTTTGGGATTCAACTGCGTTAAGTCATTCATCTATGACCATTTCCATGAGTGGTAGTCATAACTAACTAATTTCTCATGATTTTTGAATAGTCCACTTAGCACTCATTACATCAGGTGATGCTCACAGGGGTGAAGAAGTGGGATTGAAACTAGTGAAATGAATCACATAGCGTCAATCATCACTTTCGAGGCTTGCACCCGATAACCAGGACTTCCCGGGAGGTCACCCATCGAAGTGAATATCATACCCCTTATCCTATAACTGGGATATTGAAATCAAGTTCATACCCAATCCTGGCAAATGCAATACATCTGTAGCGCTGGTGCTTGCCCCTGACTCCCTCTGAAAATCTATGGTACCTCTCCCTACTTGAGTACATTTCGTTTTGTTTCCCATAGTAATCTGAAAGTCCATCTAATCCTCCTTGTAGCTAGAGAAATCTTCTCTAACCCCTATCATGTGAGTTGATGCTCCATTGTCTATATACCAGACACGCTATGAGTTGATCCTAATAAGCAAGCAATTTCATCCTCCAATCTGGAAGACAAATTTGAACTCTCCTGAATGTTACTTTTGTCCATGGTTATGTTGAAGAATTTATAGTGTACTATTTCTCTTTTCCACCCCAACGCTAGCTATGTTCTGAGCGAACTGCTGCAAAAACTCTCTATGTCTAGCTAGAGATCTGCCTAACGAAAAAATCTGAGTTGTTCCCTTTGCCTCTGGAATCACTCAATCTGGAAGGATTGAACTTTTCTGCCCCTCTCAGAAAAAATCGGTCTTCCTTAAGCAATCCAGCCTCCTGGCAAAAGACTGCGCTGCCCGTCGGAATTCCAGCCTGATGCCCACACTTAGCAATGAAATTCCTTATTTTCGCCTCTGAGTTCTCTGGCTGATCAATTGTGATCTGATACCATGTGAAATATTTATCTATTACAGCAACTAGAAATTATTCTTCTAACTGTAACTTTAATTATGCAGTTTATTTGCTACGGCAAACAACGAATAAAATCACAACTGCAATTTTCACCATAAAAATACTACGGAAAATAAAATACTGAAAACTGAGAAATTCTAGCACACGCACAAGAATTTTGACACAGTTATATTTCGACAATTGTCCCCAGAAAGGCCCAATGTGGGAAAACTGGTGCAGCAGGTGAGGGTTTTATTATTATTCTTCAGCAACAATTCTGAGTACAATAATTTAGATGCCCAACTGGCAATCTAATTTGAGGAAAATACTAGCAAAATTATTGTGAGAATTTTCTCTCACCCCACAGCTAATTTCTGCCTTCGAAATTACCTCACCAACCTCTGCGTTGAGCCTCCTGGGTCACCCTCTACGCAAAGCTTACGCTAACCCTATGAGAATTTCTACCTTCCTTCCCTTACCTCTTCTGGGAACTAGAAACCTTCCTCCCGGAATGTTACTAGCCTCCTCTTCCACTTGCTACACACCCTCTAGCTCTATCTTCTCTACTAAGCTACTGCTACTAAGAAAATCAAAATGTTTGGGCAACTGAGTATCTGCACTGGTGTATTCTCCATCAACACATTGACCTCCTCTTATAATTCATTGTTGGAGCACCAACGACCAAGATTAAAACTTAATCAATGGCTAGGATCATCTCTGGATCGATCCTTGTGAGTTTTTAGACGATCCTCACCTTATCCCAATTAATACTTATTAATTAACCATATTCCCTAAGTTTAGACTTAGGAAATAATTTTAAAAACGGTTAATAATCTAATTGAGACACTTCTTAGCGGAATTTCCATAAACGATTTCTGGTTTTTGGAGATATCATGTATTCTAGCCTCTCCACCAAATTTCGTGGCTAGAACACATTTGATACTACAGAAACTAACACCACAAAACTCCATCTCCGTGGGGGTATAATCGCCCCCATTGGCTGATCTCAACACCCTGATTTTCCTCCCTAATTTACGATCCTTCAGAGATTTGGGATGATGGACAACAAGTCCATGGCCATTCCCATGGTATCCAATCTGCTGAAGCTAAGTGGCAGAGGGAGCAGCCTGGATTGTCTCAACATAACCTGTTATAGTGTTAGAGGGAGCACCCAGTCAGGGTAACCAGAAAACAGTTGTGGTGATAGATTCAAGCTAGTCAGTTATGGTTAAGCCAAGGCATGTGGCACATGTGTTAACGTACCGAATACCTCCCTAGCTAAGGGGGAGTGTTGAATTTTTGTAGCTATGGTCAGTCTTCATAATTTGTTTTAGCCCTCCAAATAAAAGAAAATGATAAATATGAAAGTGACTTTCAAGTCGACTTCAAGAGAGGGAAAATGAATTTTGAAATTCAAATTATTCTTGCCTCCAAAATCAAGTCGGCTAACCCCAAAGGTTCAAGTCAGCCTAACCCTTTGACACACCTATTCGGGCTCATTGATTTACTATATATAAAGGCAACTTGTTTTCCTCATTTGAACACCAATTCACATCACTCATTTCATATACATATTCTTATGTTCATGCCAATGAAAGAGAGAGATAACAAACCGAGCTTATGGGCAGACAAAAGTTTCTTCTGAGGAAGACTGACGCTAACCGAAATATCTGAGGCATGACTAACCAAATTTTTTAGGCTATCTCAACAAGACGAATTTATCACAATTTGACCAGGTTTGACCTGGGTTTGGTTATTGGTTAGTTTGACTTTTATTTGACTGAATAGTTCAAATTGTATCTCTTGTTCAAATGGACAATTTCTCTAAGAAAAAGTTGTTGGGTTTTTCCCTGGTGAGGGTTTCCCCAAGATAAATTTTGTCTCTTGTGTTTGGTTGTCTCTTCATGATCCTACTACCATTATTGTTTTACTCTTGAAGTTTTTTATGTACAATTGCTTAATGATGAATGTGACACAAGTTAAACTAATGAAGAAATCATTGGAAGTAATTATCAATCTAGGAAATCATGAAAAATCAACACAAACTCCACTCATATGGAGTAAAAGTTTTTTATGTACAATTGCTTAATGATGAATGTGACACAAGTTAAACTAATGAAGAAACCATTGGAAGTAATTATCAATCTAGGAAATCATGAAAAATCAACACAAACTCCACTCATATGGAGTAAAAGTGGAAACCTGAAAGGGACTTCTTTGAACATTTGAAGATTGACCTTAGTTTTCCCAAGGTTGGTCATCAACTCTTGAAGGTCACAAGACATTGCAAGAGCACCCAGTCATCTTTATAGGCCCTTAAGAGTGGAGGCCATGAGGACCACATCATCAACGAAAGAGCAAGACATGATGGGAAAAGACATTGTGTCGACTAGTTGGATGTGCTCATGCAAAAAAGCCTCCAACTCATCTATAAATATCCTAAATAACTTGGGCGAGAGGGGACACCCTTGCTTCACCCAAATGATGTTCTTGATGAAATCAAACAATCAATGTGTTGTACCAAGGTGATAGAGGATTGTTTCATAGAGTTGTAGAATAGCAGCTATAAGAAATTAAGAATCTTTGAAACCTCAATGTCTCTAAGCCTCCGAACATGGCTTCCCAAGGAACTACATAAAAATATTTCCAAAAACCTACAAAACAACAAAATATTTTCAAAGAGTGATGTCTCAACTCCTCAATGATGACCTACAAAGTGATAACAAAGACCCCGACATAAATCTAGGAGGTTATTAGTTAGACTCCACATCTCAATCAACACCAAAATTTAGCTCAATTGATTGCATAATCCACCCAAGGCATGTTGCTTATGGGGAGACCACAAGTAACAAGTTCAAATCTAGTCAAGTCCATTGGGGCCACACAGTTGAGCAACCCTCCATTCAAATATTGTTGAATTTATCTTAGGGCTATAATGTTCTTTGCTTTGATAATTGCATTACATCATTTACACATTGATTTCACTTCACAACATTATAACATCATATGCAATTATGTAGAAAGAACGACATCATCAGTAATGCAGTGGAATAGTGAAAATGAACAATCGAAGAAAAGCAAGCACACATAGAGACACCAAGATTGGTCTAAGTCCAAGGCAAAACCCCACAAAGGGGGGAAACCAGGAAATTGTTTAGCTGAGATACAGAGTACAATGCTACATATCAAACCAATTAGGCCACCTAGGACCAACCAAGGATCATTTATGATCCTTAAACTACATCATGTCACAAATATCTATATCACATGAGCAAGCTTATATCTCTGCCACTGTCATTGATATCCCACTATAGGAATCCCACAAACATAGGGTCTATGTCACTGTCATAATGATAGTGACATAGACTATTTATTTATTCATCTTCTTCATCATGTTGCCACAACTGTCCTGAAGGTACGGTCATGTTATCATTACTATACAGTCAAGTGTTACTGTCATTTATATATTATCACGAGCATGTTGTCATATACGCTGACACAAGTAACAGGGACTCTGCATATACTCATATGACTATACCAATATGATTCAGTTGTATCAATTCGCAATACTGCTCTACAATGCCATATCAATAGCCCATGCCAATATAGTTCTACAATACACAATACTATTCATATAGTGTAACAAAGTTGTTGTATTGAAACCACTGTAGCAATAATATGACTGTGCCATCCATCGAACTGATGCAATAATATTATGTCATCTACAATTATAGTATGATTATCCCATACCAACGAGTGAATACCATACACAATGAGCGAGTACCTTACCAGTGAGTGCTATAGTGTGAACTGTAGAGCAAACCATATACTTGTACCATAAACCATGGATCAGGGTATTAGGTGTGGACCATGAGACTGAATCTGCAATGTATGTTGACACTGTAGTGATGCCAAGACTAAATAATATATATGTGATGCCCGAAAGATGTATGTGATAACGAAAAGATATATGCAATTCCAAAACTGTGAGATATATGAGATCCAATATGCCAACACTGCGATATGCCAACACTGTGACGTGCCAACACTGCGATGTATATGCGAAGACTGCGATATGCCAACACTGCGATGTATACAATATGCTAACACTGCGATATATATGATATGCCAAAACTGTGATATATAGTATATGTGATCAAGAACTGTAATATAAATGCAAAGCGAGGACTTGAGAGTATATACAATATTGCATGATACATAAAGATGGTGCGAAAAACAAGATATCAAAGGAGCGAGAGCCAAACGAGACGACAACAACGAGTATTATATAGATGCAAGATCCATTGACGTGATACCATTACAGACCAATGCGATTTTCGTCCAAACTTTTTCGATCATCAATTGAGATCAATAGGTTCCTTATATATAGATAAATGTGGAGTCTTTGACGTATCTTTTGCTCAAGCCAACCATGAATTCTTTTTGGAGGGAAATGCTTTAATTAAAAATTTGAACACACACACACATATATATATATTTTCTTTTTTCTTTTAAATAAACACAAACCCAAGTTAATTTTCCTTTGACGAATATAATTCAAGTTCTCCCTTTTTTGATCAAAATAAATCCTCTTCTAAGGGCAAGATGGGCTTTTCTTAGGGCTTAGGGTTTCTATGGGAATTCATCTCGAAGCTGCCCATATTTTAACACTCCCTCTCAACTAGGGAGGAATTTCCATCATCATCATAAGCCGTATCTAAGATGTATCATCATGACGAAACTCGAATGAACATATCTCAATCATAAAGAAGGCAGACAACTGTATCATCAATAGGACCCACCCATCTCATATCGTCTCATATCACCAATGGTAGGGGAGATTAGCCTTCCAAACCCTACCTGTCTTCAGGTCAAATCACATGTCCTCCTCCTCAGCTATATTAACAAAATATCTCATCACATCTTGCCCTTTGATCATCAGTTGAACAATCTTGATCTAAATAAGAAGAAGAATCTAACATCATAGTGGAGCCCATCTTAACCCACAACAACATCAAAAAGTTTAAGCTCAATCCGGAAGAACATCAAGGAGCCTTGCTCAACCTAGAACCACATTCGGAAGCCTATCCCAATCCGGGAATCTCATCATCAGGAAGCCAATGCTACCACCCAGAATCTACAAACAAAAGGAAGGATGCCACTTACCTTATGAGGTAAGTATCATGCCTATCCTACTACCTGGCGATAATAGGAGGGATACCACTTACAATGAATAGTAAGGATCGCGCCTATCCTATTATTTGTTGATCTTCCCAGTAATGACCCATTGTCATCTCTACTAAATATTTTTGAATCTAAAGAAGAAAAAGAACATCACAAGGAGCCCTTTGCTTCCACCCTGTATCCAAAGACAATGGGCAATATCACACCTACCCCAATGCGTAGGGATCACACTCTATCCAAAGTACCTGGCAATAGGTGAGATCAATTTACCAAAGGTAAGGATCAAACTCTACCCTATTGTCCTTGATCTTCCCATCTTGACCTTTGAGAGTCAGATGGTAGAACACCTGCATCCACCAACTTGGGCGAGAACCACCTACTGCAAGGGGTAGGGATCATACTCTATCCCAAGTCCCTCATCCCATTAGCGAGATGGGGAGGTTATCCCACAAAGTGGGCAGGATGCTAACTGGGGCATACTCTGACTAGGGGAGATCCCAAATATCTACAAACCCAATCGATCAAAGGTCTCTCATCCCCAAGAGTCCTCTAGCTCCATTCCCCACCCTGGGAGCTCAACCAAGGGGGAAGAGCAATGCTCATTGTTCTCGATCAGCCTGGACCCTTACCCAATAGGGTCACATCCATCAATCTGTGTTGCTCTCTAAAGATCAAAAACATATCAAAGTGCCAACTCAAACAACTCACTGGAGAGTTCAATCACATTGCCTCATGTATTACCAAGAGCAGCAGTCCTTTGATTTCCTGTTCATATGGGACACAAATCAAAATATTATGTTAGAACAAATATATGACATAAAAGAATATCTTATCCATCCTTTCTCCCTCTCATTGAGGCAACAACCACAAGCCTAAGCATGTCTCATATAGCAGCACTTTCTTAATACATGAAGATATATTTGTCCCAGCTATATACGAGATTCTATGTCAATAGGAACCCACTCTCGATGTTGCACAAATGTCACTGTTGTGTCCAAGACCTACTCACACAATTCTCCAAAGAGCTTTCTCCACCAAACTTTCCCACAGCTAGCCATGTTAGCAATAGTGTACTCAACCTTGACCGTGCTGAAAGCTATGGACTTCTCTTTCCTTCTTATCCAAGATACCATCATAGATCCAAACTAAATCAACACTCAGGTGTGCTCTTTTTGTCAATAGCCAAATCATTATCATTGTATCCATGCAGATTCATATCTCGAACTCAAAGGACAACTCCTTCTTATGCCTGATCATCAGGGGCTCACTACCTGTCAAGAATAGATTGTCAGTATAAAACCAAAATCCATGCTTAGCCAGGTAACTGCCACTTTGGGCATACCAAACTCGAGGAGCTTACTTCAAACCACATAATGTTGTCTTGTGAGTCTCCTTTAAATTCCAAATGTTGCTCAACACATACTTCTTCCTTAGGTCTTGGCACAACATCCTACACATCATTATTCATAACGAAGCCATTATGGTCTTTTCCTTTAACAACATCAGATGATCATCTATTCATGCTCAGAAATCTTGTTTTATTTTGCCATCATCCATCACAAATAATAGAAGGGGTTGGGATCTCATCAAGAGTCTCTCCCTCTGAATGGTAAGCCTCTTCAATTAACCTGTCTATAATATTGTCATGCATCAATACAACTGTTATATCACAGAGTCAGGGTATATCAAATTTAAAAACATATATGCAAATCGTCATCATCTGCTTGATTTGTCACATATGAACATGTCATCAAATATTCATCAAAGGTTAGTGTCATATAAGAGTATCTTCATAATTCGAGGATTTTAATCACAACATCATTTCTTTATCACATCAAGTCAAGGCATCCATTTGTCACATAGTAAAATTTACCATGCTTGATAAGACATCATAGCAGTTATAATTTGTTAAGGCCTTATCAAGATCAACAAGAAAATAGCCAATAGATCAATCTTACAATCACATTATTGCCATCAAGGTTATCATAGTCATTACAAGTATTGAAAACAATATCAAGTTACCGCACATCAAAATCAAAGATTTTGACCTTACTTTACAAAATCATATGATAGGTATCAAATCGTCATATATCAAGGAGATCATATTCATTGTTACTATGGAGTGCACCAATATATCACATGTACCGGAGATCTTACTTTCATATGCATGTAACTGGCATGCACGAATCAAATCAGTCATAGGGGTGATATTCTTGTCATACCCTAGGGCTCAACTTGTCATCCAACATTGCAACTAAACTAAAACATATATTATACATACCTTGTAATATTTGAATACCTTTATCAACTTGTAACATTTAGATAACATATACGCAACTTGCATATTGCTCTAACTTCCTCTTTCCTGCACTAGCTTTCATCTTGTTCCTACACTGGCTTCCAAATGATCTTTAAGAAGGATCAATTACTCACATCTTCATCAGGAGGTTAGAAATACTCAAACATTCATGCAGGAAGAATAAGTAATAGTCAAAATAAATCTAAACAAGAGTAGTGTCATAACATATATCTAGAAGGTACTTATCTTTAACAAGAGGTGATCAGCTCCTTGAACCAATCTTCAAAAATCATTGTTGTCTATATCTCAATGCATGATCATCAACCATATATCATTGCTATTTAACGAAAGGGGAGGTGCTTCAACTAACAATAGCCAATTCAAGTCTTGTGATCATTCTATCTCCTGGAGTGAAACTAGCCCATCAGGGTTTATCTATTACAGATATTGATTACGCTAGGGTTTCAAGAGTTGAAGAGCGCAAGCCTTTATCATATCCAAATCCTTCTTCCAAACACATTCCAAGGGTTTTTGTCAAACCCTAACCACCAAACCCTAAGTACTCTTGTTAGAACAAGGTTGCCTAGGGTTTCCTTAAAACCCTAGCTTTCTTTTAGGTCTCCATTTTTACTTGCTTCCATCAACGGTGTCTTCACAGGGGTGATATCCATGACTTTTCTTCCAGCCTAGCTTTGATACCCTGTTAATTTTTCTCTTAGGGCTATAATGTTCTTTGCTATGATAATTGCACTACATCATTTACACATTGATTTCACTTCATAACATTATAACATCATATGCAATTATGTAGAAATAACGATATCAACAGTAATGCAGTGGATAAGTAAAAAGGAACAATAGAAGAAAAGAAAGCACACCTAGAGACACCAAGATTGGTCGGAGACCAACGCAAAACCCCACAAAGGAGGAAAACCAAGAATTCTTCTTCTTCTATAAGATTTCATCAATTGTTCAGTTGAGATACAAAGTACAATGCTACATATCAAACCAATTAGGCCACCTAGGGCCAACCAAGGATCATTTATGATCCTTAAACTACATCATGTCACAAATATCTATTATCACATGAGCAGGCATATATCTTTGCCACTGTCATCAAGATCCTGCTATAGGAATCTCACAAACATAGGGCCTATGCCACTATCGTAATGACAAACTATTTATTTATTCATCTTCTTCATCACATTGCCACAACTATCCTGAAGGTACGATCATGCTATCATCGCTATACAGTCGAGTGTTATTGTTATCTATATATTATCGTGAACATGTTGTCATATATGTTGACAAAAGTAACAAGGGCTTTGCATATACTCGTATGACTATACCGATATGATTTAGTTGTATCAGCTCTCAATACTGCTCTATGATGCCTTATCAATAGCCCATGCCAATATAGTTCTACAATACACAATATTGTTCATATAGTGTAAAAGTTGTTGTATTGAAACCACTGTAGCAATAATGTCATCTACAATTATAGTATGACTATCCCACACCAATGAGTGAATACCATACACAATGAGCGAGTACCTTACCAGTGAGTGTTATAATTATTATTATTATACAATTTTAAGGTCACGGTCAAGCCAAACACCAAATTAGTGTATGAGAACCCCTTGTTTGAGGGACAAGGGACCCACCTCCTCGCAACGATTTCATACACTAACCTCCCTCTAGTTTTGAACTTATGACCTCTTAGGAGGAAACACATGCTCTTAACCATTAGGCCCACTCAAACTGTATAGCACTATAGAGCAAACCACATACCTATACCGTAAACCATGGATCAGAGTATCAGGTGTGGACCATGAGACTGAATCTGCAATGTATGTTGAGACTGTAGTGATGCCAAGACTGAATAATATATATGTGATGCTCGAATGATGTATGCGATAATTGTAAGATATATGCAATTCCAAGACTGTGAGATATATGAGATCTGATATGCCAACACTATGATGTATATGATATGCCAACACTGCGATATATATGCCAGGACTATGATATGCCAGCACTGCAATGTGATATGAGGACCTGAGGATATATGCGATCAAGAATTGTAATATAAATGCTAAGTGAGGACATGAGAGTATATGTGATGTTGCATGATACATAAAGATGAAACGAAAAACAAGATATCGGAGGAGCGAGAGCCAAACGAAACTGCAACAGAGTATTATATAGATGCGAGAGCCATTGACGCGAGACCATTATAGACAAATGTGATTTTCGTCCAAACTTTTTCGATCATCAATTGAGATCAATATTTTCTTATATATAGATCAATGTGGAGTCTTTGACGTATCTTTTGCTCAAGCCAACCATGAATTATTTTTTGAGGGAAATGCTTTAACTAAAAATTTGAACATATATATATATTCTTTTAAATGAATACAAACCCAAGTTAATTTTCCTTTGACGAATATAATTCAAGTTCTCCCTTTTTTATCAAAATAAATCCTCTTCTAAGGGCCAGGTGGGCTTTTCTTAAGGCTTAGGGTTTCTATGGGAATTCATCCTGAATTTGCCCATATTTTAACAAATATTATGTAGAAGACGATGGATCTCAGGAAGTTTTTCTTGAAAACAAGAAAGATTCCACATCAAGGTTGATGATTAGTAATGATATGGACCCAATTGACATGGTCAATTATGATTAGCTAGCGATGATGTGGAACTAATTTACATGGTCAACGATGATTATTAAAAAAACTACAGGATTTTTGGGGCCAATAAAAGGTTGCCTACATGTAGGCAATGGGTGTGTCCAAAGATAGCTTGAAGTTATAGTTTGGAGGTGCAAGACCAAGTCATAGGACCTAGGTTTGGTTGTTAGTATGGTTGGTGTACATTGAGGCTTCAAGTTTGCACTATGAGATATCGAAGATATGTTTTATTAAAAATTTGAATGTTGTTGTGTACAACGCTTTGTGGCTTTGTTTATGAAATGAATTTATTCAATTGAGTAAAAATGGCTTAAACAACAATTCATCCGTTTATTTGCTGAAATTGTGTTGAACTATCTACTTGTTGTGTTGAGTAAACTTCCAACGATAAATTTGTGGTTTCTTGTTTTATCAATATCAATTGTTGTGTGTGTTCTAGTGCATTATACCCAATCTTACTGCTTCCCCAAGGGCTCTCCTATAAGTTGTTCTATCACCTCTACAACAACATTCTCAACCATACTATCAATGTCCTTTTCCACATGTTTGCAAGTCTCTATCCTCATTTCTTGTTGTTTATTGTATAAATCATGTGGAAGTTGATCCTCCCTCGAACTTTCTTCCATCTCAACTCAATTGTTGGTACTTCTCCCTTCACATCTTCTTTTGAACTATAATGTTGTAGCTCACCTCCTACCTTCTCATGTATGGCTACATATGAATCCATACCTGCACTTTTCTTTTCTTCAAACATGTTTAGTAAGTTTTCCCTTCCTTATATCACACCTTTGTTGATTCTACATGTTGTTCTTCAACACATTTGATTGTTTCCTTCAAGGATTCTTTATCAAACCACAACACTACTTTATCGTCTTTCTTTCTCTCATCTTTCATAGGTAAGTGTTCATTTTGCCATCTTAAAACACATAGCAACCAAATTGCCATTGTCGATATCAAACCACATAAAAGCTCCTCATAGTAGCATCCAATATTAAACTTATTAAACATCGCTTTGAAACAAGCATTGTATGTCTTGCAACTAAGAAACATGGTGGGCATTGGGATGTGGCAAACATTTCATATATAACTCTGCAATGACCTCTATGGACACTAAACTTCATGTGTTACCTCCATCTATAATCAAATTACAAAGCTTACATCTTATTTTGCACTTGATTCAAAAAATATTCTTCCCTTGCTTGAAATCCTTCTCAAATAGCTTGTCCAACTACAACAATATTCTTCATAACAAAAAATTCTTTCCTTATTCCTGCTATACTTTTAAATGCATGGTCTTCAATTACATCTTCTACTATCTCAACCATGTGTTCTCTTGCATCTTTATTTCTTCCACCATTCAAGGTCTCTAGGAATTCATTGTTGAAGAATGTAACTAGGTTCGGTCTTCATAATTGTATTTGAGTTACAGTAAAATGTATTTATCAAAAGAATGAAAAAATATATTTTTATTATTATTATTATGACTTGTTAAAGCATGGGTTTCATGCTTGGGTCATCATGTTTTAAGTCAAAGTCCACATTGAGGACTTCTAGGATTTATTCTGAGTCATTAGAGTCATTGTCCATTTAAAGAGACCCTTCTTTGGCTTTTGAATCATGTAAAAAGGTTTATTATTGAGTCAAATAAGGTATTTGTCACCTCCACACCAAGTTGGCCTCAAGGAGATCAAGTCGGCCTCAAACTGGGTAATTCGACCTCACCAAAAGCCTATATATTGGAGCAGTTTGAATTCATTTGGAGCACTCACTCTCTCTCACACAAGTTCGATATCTAGAAGAAAGAGTTGGAAAAGTGCGAAGTAGGAAAAGAAGGCTAAAAGGAGTGCGAAGTTGGAGAAGAAGAAAGAAAGGGTCAAGATTGAAATTTTGGGCTATCTATCTCTCTCTCATGTGGATTCCTCTAGGAGATCGAAGTCTCTCTTGTCAAGTCGAAGTTGTTGTTGTTGCTGCTGCTGCCAGTTGTTGGGTCAATGTTGTTCTTGCAAGTTGTTGTTGCTAGGTCAAAGTTGTTGCTGCCAATTGTTGGGTCAACATTGTTAGGTCGAAGTTGCTTACTATCGGAAGCTTACTCAACATAGCAAGTAAATAACAATGTTCAACACAAACACATCCCACAAGGTGGGGGGCACACTCCTCATGTTTCCCACACTCTTAGGACAATGGGACACCTGAGGAAACATTACGCCATGTCCCCCTTTTGGAGAAACTCCAAGAAATACAGGAGGGGAATGTTTCCCTATTTAGGGGACATGTTTCCGCAAAAGGGGTGCTTGTGGGAGTCCCCCCCTCAAAAAGGGGTAGCTTCTGGAATAACGTGTTTCACAAGGACATGTTCCATAGGGTTGGGGACTCACTGCTCACTTTTCCCACACTCCTAGGACAACGGGACACCCGAGGAAACTTTACCCGATGTCCCCCTTTTGGAGAAACTCCAGGAAATGCAAGGGGGGTATGTTTCATTGATGTAAGGGGCGTGTCTCCCTGAAAGGGGTGCTTGTGGGAGTCCCTCCTCAAAAAGGGGGGCTTTTGGTTGTCCCCCCTCAAAACGAGGGGCTTTCGGGCATCCCCCCTCTAAAGGAGGACATCTAAGCATCCCCCCTGAATTCTGCCTAAATACAATAATTTATGAGTGGGGAGGCCTAATATTCAATCCCATGGCCCTATTTGTTGAATTTTGTAACTATGGTCAGTCTTCATAATGTATATTTTCATCATTTATTATAAGCATGTTCTTCATGCTTAAAAGAAAATTATATTATTTGTATTTGTCAAAGAAAAATTAGAAAGCTTGTTCTTCAACACCTTCCAAAAGAAAAATTTGTATTTGTATTGTGCATTTTTATTGTGCCATGGCTCCACAAGATGTCCAAGTCGACCCCTCCTGCTCAAGTAGGCTTGGCCCCTTGGAGGCACCCATTCAACCCCCCTGGATGACTATATATATGCACTCACTCCTCCTCCATGAGACATACTTCGACTCATACATAAGAGTAAAATTTGTCTACTCCCAAGTGAAGGAAAGAAGCCAAAGTCAAAGAGAAGCTGACCAAATCAAAGAAGAAAGAGAAGGTGACCTCACACATGTGGATTTTGCCTTTCCGATGCTCACACATGTGACTATTCTAGGCCGAGTTTTTTTTGGTGCACCTTTCTATGGTCAAGTCTAAACCTTTGTGGTGAACATAGGCCAAATTGCAAACCTTATTGTAGACCTTGAACGAATTTGACTTGGAGGAGTCTTGGAGGAGAGTAGAATTGGCATCTTGGTGGTTTGTTGGCCTTGTCATCTTGGTGGTTTGTTGGTCTTGTCATCTTGCTAGTCCATTTGTCCATCATTTTGACTTGGATGTCTCTCTTGTTGAATTGATTCTATAAGGAAAGGTTGTTGGGTTTTTCCCATGTAGGTTTTCCCAGGGTAAGCTCTTGTGTTATTTTGTGGCTATCTCTTTATGATCCTCTAGCATTTTGTTATATTGTTGAAGTTCTCTGTGTAGTTGTTTTATGATGAATAATAAATGTGAGAAAAGATCAATCTAAGAAAAATCATAAGAAACAATTATCAAATTAGAGAACTAAAGAAAAATCAACATCCTATCAAAGTTATGGTGAAAGAGCAGCCCTGAAAAGAAGTCCTTTAGTCATCCTCTAGGGCTTTATTTGCCAATCAATCCTAGATACCCTAGCTCCAGAATTAAAGGTCAAGATTTGATAAATGTCTCTATTGTTTAGACCAAGTTCTTGCCACCAAAGCATCATGTAATTCATGCCCTAACTAGGGTTTGTCCATACATTGAGAAGCAGAAAATCTTTGTGTACAGAATAAACTTGTGTCCAAGAAACCTCGAGAAAAGGAACCAAAGTTTCAATTTGTGTAGGACGAAAGATCCTCAGATGTGAAAGTCTTGGAGGTTATCTCATAACTTGTTTTTGAGGATCAAAAGCCTCAAAACATAAGGCCGAAGTTCAAGTCTAATATCTCGGAAAATCCAAAATTTTGAAGGAGGTCAAGGATATTTTTTTGAGAAGATCTCAAATGCTCTAAGGTCTACCTCAGATAGATTGAAAAGCCTCAAATCATCTACCAAAAGTTCCGAAGATCTCAGAACTAATAATAGAGGTCGAGTAACCTCAGAAAAGTCGAATCATCACAGTCAATCTATAATCCTACAAAGAAGAAGGGCTCAGGTCAAATGCTAGAAGGTTGAATGACTCCATCAAATGACCTCAAAAATATCAAATTTGTTTTTGGTTTCAAAGGACGATGTCAACATCTAGAGAAGTCTTGAATTTGTGGTTAAAGCAAAGGAATCCCGGAAATTCAAAAGTCATCAAGAAGTCTCAAATGCAGGTCACCATTGCGCAAGCATCTGGAAGAAGATTTGTTGTCACTATAATTCTAAAAGATGTCGAGTTTGATAGTTCAAGTCATTTCTAGAATTTAAGGGTTGATCCTCTTATATTCTTTAAGGATTCGAACTTGTATCACTTCAAAGAATAAAAATCATTGTAAGTCAAAATTTTCTATTGCCTTGAAAGTTGTGTAGATCAGTCTGAGTCATTGGTTCTAAGGTTGTACCAAATTGCCCTTAATAAGTCTTTGTGATTGCTTGGATCATGATAAGTCATTCAAAAATATTGTAATAAATCTTGAAGTTCAACTACAGTCCAAGGTTTGATCTCAAAGTTACAAGTGTTGTTGAACAATGTGTGAAATTTATGATCTTATAGTGAAGAATAGGTTGAGTCCTCTTTTAAAGTTGAGAGTCCGCTCAAGAAAAATAAGTGATTCGCAGAACTCGATGTGTGTAGGCTACTTGGTTGAAACATTCAAAAAACAATGTTAGTAAGCTCAAATACGTTGGTTAATGGAATATGAAAGGAGAATCTTACATTGCAATGGATTTGTAAAAGTCTAGGGTTTTGGAAGTCTAAAAGTCTTGGATAAAAAAATAAAGGCTTTGAGGTGCATAGAAGTCTCATGATTGAAGAAGGCCTTATTTGAAGAGGGAGTATACCTCGGAGATCGAGATATTAGATTACCACCGACATTGTCAAGCTAGAGAGTTGAAAGACAATAGTGGCAGAGGGAGCAACCTGAGTTACCACAGCGATATATGTCTCGATCCGTGAGGGAGCACCCAATCGGGGTGACCAAAAAGCATCTGTGATCTAGCGGATTAGATTATGGTTGAGCCAAGATATGTTTCTCAACGTGTGTTGGAGTACCAACATGGTACAATTGGTTATGGAAACGTTGGTTGTAATTTGATATTCGTCTCAAATAGTGAAAATACATTTACAGATTCAGATCGGTTTACAAGCGTTGAAGACAAAAAGAGTTTATGAGGATATCACTTCAGTTTGGGCTCTATTATGATTTCATTGGATGAGCTGGAAGCGAACATCTATTGCACTCAGTATTGCGAAAGCCTAGTATATTGCAGTTGGTTGAGTAGCAGCTTGGCTTTAGAGGCTATTTGCAGGATTGTCTTGATCAGGTGCAGGTGATGATCCAGGTGGATATTGGTGGCAACCCACCTATTCCACTTAGACCTCCAGTCAATTTCATTTGTTTCCTTGTTTATTACAGCATTTACTATTTTTAGCAATTTTTCGAGCCCTGAACTTCCAAAGCTGTTTTGACCCCCTAAACGGCGCTTCTTTGAGGTCCACTACAGGCCCATAGCCGTAGGCAAGGACCTACAACAAATCTTGTAGTACTCGGAGAGACCTTTCCAACAAGGTATCGTACGTGCCAAACAGAGATAATATGACCAAGTTATGACCCTGGGAAGTTGGCTGCCCAACTAACCCCAACGGGGCCCACAAACTCTTGGCGTTACATCTCCTAGGGTTAGGGTTTTGGTTGTTTAGGGTTTTCTCACCCAACCGCGATGCTGAGGATAGCCCTGAATGGAGTCTCGGATGAATGGCAAGTTTTCATCCAAAGCATATTGGGTAGGGAAAAACTACCTTCATGGGAGAAGATGTGGGCGGCTCTTCAACAGGAGGAGTTAAGGAGGGACCTAGTGAAGGTCAACCTCAATGTCAGTAATGGGAGTGGCACAAAGACGAAAGAGGAGCAAAATGCAGCTCTAGCATTGAAGGGACAGAAAACTTGACTTGATCCACTTTCTAGATCATTCTCACCCATATTTTGATTAATACCCATTAATGTTTTAATTTCCCTAAGTTTAGAATTAGGAACTCCATTAAAAATGTTAATTATTTTAATAAAATACAATCCGGGTGGAATTTCACCAAACAGTTTTTGAGTTCTTTAGAACTCATGTGCCTTAGCCTCTCCACCAATTTTCAAGGCTATAGCACTTCCGATGCTACCAAAAGCTAACACTCCCTCTTAGCAAGGAAGGTGCTCTAGCAACAATGTCTACCTGCATGTTGCTCTGTTTCTGAAGAACCTCCTTTTTGCACTACTGCTGCGACCAACACTGTGCTGCTACTGCTACTGTACTATTGCCCATGACACTACCACTGCCACTGCTACATCTGTACTACAACTCCCTCTCAAATGTTGCATCTGCTATGCTATTAGCACTGCCACTGTTAACACCGCATTCGTACTGCAACTTAGTTGCTGAGAGAAGCAACTGAAAAAATCCAAAATTAGCTGAACTTAACTGTGTTCAGCGTAATACAATGAATGTTGGATTCTGACTGTTGTTGACCCTCTGAATCTTTTGCATTGTTGCTGACTTTTGCACTGTGCCATCTGCACTGCTGCCAACCTTACTCTGCGCTGATCAGTCTCTGGTCCCAAGCCACTGCATCTGTCCTCCAAACACTCCACTGCATCATCTGACACTAAGTCCATCTCGATACTGCATAATCTTGGGCTCCTGTAGCAAGGAATTGATCCAAGAAGTGGACTCCTCAAGGATCCTTCCCACATGTAGTCCTCCCGACTACAACTCAATATTGCCACGTCTCCCTCCTGGAGATGTGTGGGCTTTTTGCTGCTGTCATAAATTATCATATTTGTAAATTGTACTATCTCTCTCTCTGCTGAACTATTAAAGAATATAAGAAGAATTGATCAAGGGTTTCCCCACATTGGGGTTTGTCCCTGGCGGGTGCCACATCTTGTGTCCTCTTGGCTTGGCTTGGCTTGTCTTCTATTGTTTATGTTTATGTTCTATCTGCATTTTACTATCATGATGATGTGATTGCTAAACAAGATATTGATATTGGGCTAATAAACAAATTGAAGTAAATTGCTCTAAAGCATAGAACATACCATTGTTACCTAAAATTAACATGGTATCAGAGCTGAGGTGAAGACAAAGCCCAAGCAAGAGTGAAAGAGCATCACCACAAACAATTGGACAAGGACAAAAGGCTCAATGGGTTCCTCATCCCACTTCCCGGCTGAAGACAAGCTCCGGAAAAATCTGACTATCATGGATAAAAGATGTCTCTTGATTTGACCTTGGAAAAACAAGAAGCGTTGGATTATGTGAAGGGTAGAATCCTTGAGCCTCCTTCAAATGCACCGACCGATGCGAAGACCAAGTACAATAGGGCTAAAGTCAAAGCAAAAAAGATTATCAGGGATTCCATTAACAAGCGTCTGGTGGCCCACATCTCCGAATTGAAGACCTCCAAGGAGATCTACGATAGGTTGATCAGCATGTTCAAGGTTAGTGATGCTAATCAAATTTTATTTCTCAAAAATAAGTTTAAGGATATTAAGAAGGGCAAGGACAAGGATATTCAATCCTACTTCTTAAGGATCATTGAGATCAAGAATGATCTACTTTCGATTGAAGAGTCCATTCCTAACAGAGAACTTACTATCACTACCCTTGGAGGACTCCCACCTAAGTGGTATATATTTAGAACCACTATTCTCAATAATGATTGAATTGCAGGGCTTGAAGAATTGATGTCGAGATGCATTCAAGAAGAAACAAGAATGGTGGAGCAAGAAATGCCTTCAAATAGAAGCAACCCCACCGCATTCTCCGCTCATGCCAAAAGGAGAAATAATGCAGGGTCTGAAGGTCATTTCAATGGAAATCTTGGATCTAAGGGAGGAAGGAAGGGCAGGTGCTTTGTTTGCGATAAGTTTGGCCACTATGCAAGGGAGTGTCCAAATAGAAGGGACATGTCGCATGATGATGATCACAATCTTTCCAGGGGAAATTTCAACAATAATGATCAAAGGAATGGCAGGTCTTATGGCAAGGGAAAAAGGAATGCAGGACATCAAGGAAATGGTCGACCCTCCAAGAAAGAAAGGAACTCTAGGTATGAAGAATCAAATGTTGTTAACAAAAGCAAAAGGAGTACTATCTTATATCGGCCCTCTCCACTACCTCTCCACCGGACACTTTGGGGAATTGGCTATTTGATAGTGGTAACTCAAGGCACTTCACCAGATTCAAGGAAGCTCTCTCTAATCTGATAGAGAAAGAGACAAACTTGGAGATTATCCTTAGAGACGATGCCACCTATTGTTAAAATTTGGGTACCAGAGGACAAGTGGTTCCCTAAGGCTTTGATCTTTGGCCTAGGGAAAAGTGGCCAAATTTATTTTTTTACTTTTCTCCTAAAGTGACTTTATAAGTGGTAAAGTCAATTTAATTTAAAAGTGACTTTATAAGTGGTAAAGTTACATTCTAATTTAAAAGTGACTTTATAAGTGGTAAAGTTACATTCTAATTTAAAGGTGACTTTATTAAAGTGAATGAAGAATTAGAAAGTGAAAAAGTGACTAGGGAAATAAAAGGCTACGTGGGTCTTTATTTGAGTGGGTGAATTAAAAAATAAAAAGTGAGAATTAAATGCACATTTATTCTCATCCTTAGATCTAAATGAATCTCAGCCATTAGATCTTAGGGTAGCTCAAAAGATCATTTAGAGAATAAAAGGAGAAGAGAAGAGGAAAAGATCAATTCATTCTTTCATGAGCATTTCAGAGAAAGAGGAGAGAGAGCAAGGAGAAAATTTCTGAGCAGTGAAGAAGTGAAAGAGAGCAGCAAAAAGACATTTCAGCAAATCTGGACAGCGACAATTATTGGCACGCATCCCAATGAAAAACGTACAATAGGAAGAAAAAAAAAGGCACAAAAATCGAGGAAGAGGGACATCAAGTTCTGGGCACGTTTTTTGAAGCTGGTCGTACAGCATTTAATGTTGTTTTATTGCTGTAAAAATTTCTATTTTGGTTGTTTGTTGATTGGCACGATTTTCGAGGCAGAGTGCAAGCACGAAAATCGAGATAAGTTGTAATTTGTGGTTGCTGAAATTTTTACTGTGTATTTCAATTTCTCTGTAAAAGCATTTTTAGAAATAAAGAAGAGTTCTCAAACTGGTTTTCCCCGAGAGTTGTAGGAGTTTTTCCAGCGTCACATTGACCAAAAATCACTGTGTTACTTTCTATGTGTGGCTGTCATAATTTTGCTGTGTTTTATTTATGCAATTTCAGCGGTTGTGAAATCTCTAAAATTGTGTTTTCAGAAAATTATTGTCATTTCCAGATTTTAGAATTTTTATCATGCTTGGATTTAAAACTAAATGCATGGAGTGATAAGGAAAACTGATAACCGGAGTGGGGGTTGAAATTTCTTCACCTATCCCGTGAAGGGAGTAGGGAATGTTACCCTTCAATCGAATCAAGGTAACACTATTCATTTACAAGAAGTACTATATGTCCCTGATCTCAAGAAGAACCTGGTGTCCATTTCGGCAATGGAAGACAAAGGATTCAAGGTGGCATTCATCGATGGAAAGGTACGTGTTTGGAAAAGAAATTTTAAAGATGCTTTTACTCTTGGGTTTAGGGTTGACACTTTGTATCAAGTTGGAGGAAGTCCATTGGGAACCATGTCTTGCGACACATCTCTACAATCTGAACTATGGCACCGGAGGTTTGCCCATCTTCATTATAAGGCCCTACTCGATGTGAGACAGATGGTGACAGGTACGCCCGAGTTCAAGATAGAGCATGAAGGTGTATGTCCGAGATGTGCCGAAGGAAAGCTTACAGGGGGACCATTTCTCTCAAGTAATAGCAAGACCACAGATATATTACAATTGATCCACTCCGACATATCTGGTATGATGCCCATAAACTCTTTGGGAGGATACTTATATTATCTAACCTTTACAGATGATTATTCTCGCAAGACCTGGATCTACTTCTTGAAAAAGAAGGATGAAGTGTTCACCTGGTTCTGTCACTTCAAAGCCTTGATCGAAAACCAATCCGAGAAGAAAATCAAGATATTAAGGACTGATAATGGGACCAAGTACGAATCAAATGAATTCCATGATTATTGCAGAGAAGCTGGCATTAAGAGGGAGACTACAACGCCATACACCCCTGAGCAAAATGGTGTGGCTAAAAGGAAGAATCGCACTATTGTAGAAGTTGTTCGTGCCATGCTTCATGATCAAGGGTTTCTGAAGTTCCTATGGTCTGAAGCTGCAAATACCGTCGTGTATGTTCAAAACCGATGCCCTCATCAAGCATTGGACTCCAAGACTCCCGAAGAAATGTTCACTAGTAAGAAACCCAATGTCTCTCATTTTAGAATTTTCGGAAGTCCCGTATATTTTCATGTGCCGAAAGAGAAAAGAAGCAAATTGGGTGCATCTGGGAAGAAAGGAATCTTTGTGGGCTATAGTGAAAATTCTAAGGGTTATAGAATTTATGTGGTTGGTCAAAGGGAAGTTGAGATAAGTCATGATGTCACCTTCGACGAAGATATAGCCCTCAGAAAGATCAACAACCTTCCTATCCCAAGGAAGGGCAAAGAAGCTGACACCGGAAAACAGGGTGCAAAAGAAGATGAAACAATGTCGGATATTGATGAACCTATGGATCCTATTGATCCTCCTCCTCCAAGAGGAGACTCTCGCAGATGCCGAGAGACATATTGCACTAAGAGGGACTTTCTGTAAAAGCAAAAAGTCGAACAGGGATCAAGGATACTTGATCGTCATGAGCACTACCATTCAAAATGAGCCTTCATCATTTGAAGAAGCTATGAAGCAACAAGTATGGAAGGATGCTACAAATGAAGAATACAAGTCAATTATGAAGAATGATGTCTAGGATGTGGTCCCTAGACCCCAGGACAAATCAGTTGTTACCTCTAAGTGGCTCTACAAAATCAAGCATGGAGCTGATGGAAGTGCAGAAAAGTTCAAGGCTCGCTTTGTTGCTCGAGGTTTCTCTCAAAAGGAAGGAGTAGATTATGATGAAATATTTGCACATGTTGTCCGATACACCACCATCCGCTCGATCATAGCCCTTGCTATCTCGCAAGGATGGAACCTATATTAGATGGATGTCAAGACCGCTTTCTTGCATGGTTCATCAAAGAGGTAGTCTATGTGGAACAACCAGAGGGGTTTGAAGTTCATGACCAAGAATCTCATGTATGCAGGTTGAAGAAATCTCTCTATGGTTTGATGCAAGCACCCCGGGCTTGGTATGAGAAGATTGATAGTTATCTAATGAAGCTAAGATTCACTAGAAGTGAAATCGATCCGAACCTTTACTTTAAGGTTGAAAATGATAAACCTCTCGTACTAGTACTTTATGTAGACGACCTCTTTCTAATAGGTGCAGACCCTCTCATTCAAAAATGTAAGAGGTAGTTGGCTTCTGAATTTGAGATGAAAGACCTAGGACCGATGCACTACTTACTAGCACTGGAGGTCTGGCAAAAGCCAAGAGAAATTTTCCTATCTCAAGGAAAATATGTTGTGAAGATATTGGAAAGATTTGGGATGGTGGACTGCAAGCCTGTGACTACCCCAAAGGAACTTAACTTTAAGAAGTTATGTGGTAGTGTTGCCGAACCTAAATTGGGAAATGCTTCTGAGTATTGTCAACTCATAGGAGCATTGGTGTTCTTGGTGAACTCCCGTCCTGACATATGTTTTGCAGTTAACACCCTGAGCCAATATATGGTTGAGCCTCATCATATACATTGGATTGGTGCCAAGAATCTTCTGAGATATCTTCAGGGCACAATCACTCATGCACTGAGATACACTACCGGAGATGTGAGGCTGCATGGTTATTCTGATGCTGATTAGGTTGGTAGTGTGGTGGATCGCAAGAGCACTTCTCGATGTTGTTTTTCTTTGGGATCTGTTTCGATATCCTAGATGAGCAGGAAGCAGAAGTCGGTTTCCTTGAGCACCACTGAGGCCGAATACATAGCTGCTAGTATGGCCTCCTGTGAAGCTGTCTAGTTGAGGAAGCTCTTCAGTGAGATGTTTGGACATGTGTTGGATACCACCGTGATCCTCTGTGACAACCAGAGTGGGATCCGATTATCAGAGAATCCTGTGTTTCATGATCGCTCCAAGCATATAGATATCAGGTACCACTTTATCCGGGATATGGTACAACGAGGAGCAATAAGGCTCCATCACATTGGGACTGATGAGCAGGTCATCGATATTCTGACAAAGCCCCTGGGGAAGGTCAAGTTCTTGGCCTTTCGAGAACGACTTGGAGTCGTGGAGAGACCCTCTTGTGAGGGTCCTGTATGATATGGACATTGAGCTTTGGGAGCTCCGAGGGACTTGGGGTACTTCTTGGAGCGATGAGCAACCATAGGGTGAGTGGTTCAGCCTTCCCCTAGTGGTTTGTTGTGTACAGGGTGAGTGGTTCAGCCTTCCCCTGTGATACCTCGTGGCGACATGTAGGCAGGATGAGTGGTTCATCCTTCTCCTGCTGAGACATCCTACTCATGCAGTCTGGGACTCATGGGAAGTACCTCTCATCTGGCCAATGAGTAGGGAAATGGGGATAGGGACCATAGTACTACCGATGGATGCATCGTGTACTACCGTACTCCCTATGCTAGGATGACCGATATTGATCTAGGATCAATTGGAACTGACTTCGGGTCAGTAAGAGTGGTATGAGACACTCTCTTCTGAATGGAACTGACTTCGGGTCAGTAAGAGTGCTATGAGACACTCTCTTTTATCTGGGACTGACTTCGGGTCAGTAGAGAATGGTATGAGACATTCTCGATCACTTCTTCTCCTTCATAGTTCAGCAGAGCAGTGCATTGATGGCAGAGAGTACAGATTGGCAGATGGAGTTCTCCCTAGTTGAGAGGGAGTGTTAAAATTGGCAACTAGGGCCAAACTCCACATGGGTCATCTTATTTATGACCGCTGATATTTTTCTTGGATTCCTCTCTTCGAGAGGTGTAGGATTGATCTAAGAATCATCCGATTCCGACATGTACAAATGAAGATATGAATTATTTATATTATGGACAAATTGTCAAGGTCGGCCAACAAGCAAAATAGGCATTCAAACCCCCAACTCATCCTCAACGTTGCATATAAAAAGAGACCTCAAGTCATTTTCATCATCATCTCATCTCACATCTCTCTCTCTTCTCTTGTGATTGGGTATGCATTTTTGGGCATTCTTCTCTCTCACACGTGCGAAGGAAAGGAGGACAGATTTCTGTTGACTGCATTGACCAGCGTTGACCGAGCTGCAGGGAGGTTGTTTGACTGCGTTGACTTCAAGCGTTGACCTGTTTTGACTTCGGTTTGGGTGAGGCATCTCTGTCCTAGCAGGCCGCAGATCTGAGCACTCAAACCGAGGCAATCTGACCTCTTCTTTGACCAACGTTGACTATACTAGGGCTGACCACAAGATTGACTTTCATTTACCAGTTTTGACTGGACTTTTTCGGGCTGTTTTGGGCTGATTACTCTTGCTGTTGGAGGCCGAAGCTGACTAGGTTTGACCGAGCTGAATAGAGGAAGAATTATGCACTGTTGACCAGCATTGACTTTTCTGGTTAGGGCTTTTTGCTGCTGTCATAAATTATCAGAGTTGTAAATTGTACTATCTCTCTCTCTGCTGAACTATTGAAGAATATAAGAAGAATTGATCAAGGATTTCCCCACATTTGGGTTTGTCCCTGGCTGGTGCCACATCTTGTGTTCTCTTTCTTGGCTTGTCTTCTACTGTTTATGTTTATGTTCTATCTGCATTTTACTATCATGCTGATGTGATTGCTAAACTGGATATTGATATTGGACTAATAAAGAATTGGAGTAAAATTGCTCCAAAGCATAGAACATACCATTGTTACCTAAAATTAACAACATCCCCCCTGAATTTCCCTAAAATCTAGGGGTGCTCCCACACATCCCCTTGTGCATCTCCTCGTTCCCGCATCCCCCCGTCCCAGAAACTTGGTGGAACATTGATGAATAATTGTCCCGGGTTGGTAGCTCAAGTGATTGGGAGCAATGCTTTTTCTCCCATTCACCCAAGTTCAATTCATGTTTAGCCTGTTGTGATGAGGTTTAATGAGTAGGTGCTGCCACCCACGTGATGTCTTGGCTCTTGCTAAGTCATAAGTTATTGGTATACTTGGCTTGCGGGTTGTTGGATATGTTCTTGGCGTTATAATGGCAGCCGGAAGATTTGATCCTGGGCCTTGCCCAAATTAATCCAATGTGTTACCGATTTACCATGGTTTAAAAAAAAACACACACACAGCAAGTAAATAATTAAATGCACAGTTGTAGAAAGCAGATAAATAAAAGACAGTCTCAACAGTTTTTACTCAACTGAAATAGATTCATTCATAAACAAAATCCCACAGCACTGTCCACAAGAATCATTTAACAGAACACAGCTTCAATCCATCATATTGCAGGCTTGGAGCCTCACTCTAAATCAACCAGACTTACTAACAGCCAAAGTTAAGGTCCCACGACCTAATTCTGTGCCTCCAAATTGCAGCTTTAAACTATCTTTGGACCTTTTATGGGCCCTACGCCTCCTAGTGTTTGCTGATTATCATATAGTTGACTGTGTTAATTGAGTTCAGACTCCATACCATCACTATCTGATCATAGTTGACCATGTTAACAGGGTCCCCATCACCACTAATCATCAGCTGCCATGTGGAATCTAAGAGCCTCTTGAATTTATCCTAGGTCTCTGCATTGTGGTCCCTTTGCCCTCTGTTTCTCCTACTGAAATTTCAGCAAACTGGAAAACTGAAATGGAATTTGGGTGATGTAGGATTGCCAGCTACCCAAGGTTGCTCCTGCATCCGGAATAGAGCTCCTTAGATCCAGGGTTAGATGGGACCCCAATTTGAACAAGATTTTAGAAGACAAGGCCCCACCTATGTGCCTCGTCAACAAAATGCCCAGCTAAGTATGCCAGCAGAATATGTGGATCAGTCCACAACATTTTGGTCTCTATGTCTAATGTGAACAAATCTAGTGTAAGCTATACTACGTGTACTAAATCTGCCATCAGCTAGAAAGCCCAAGGTCTCCTGTTTCGGTAGTTATTATCTATGTAATGTATTCAATACGATGAGGCTACAGAACATGATTGGTTTTGTCCTGAGCTTTTGTATCCTATGTAAGATATTCCATATGATAAAGTCTCACTTTCTAAGCAAAGAAAGAATGAATGAAGAATAGCTTGGTGAGTAAGCTCGAGTGGTTGAGTGCTTTGAACTTATGCATGAAGTCTCGAGGCCAACCCACCACATTAGCTGTCTATGTTGTGTGTTTCACTTAATGCCCCTCCTGGTCTCACACCATAATCAGTGCTCATGGATATACATTGGATACCATCTGCAAAATGCAAAATGTGTCAAGAGTTTTCCCACAAGGTTTTCCTTGGAATAAAAAATGAATGAAGAATAAGTAGGCAAGCAAAATGTTTCTGTGCCCTTAGCAACATGCAGAATAGAGTAGGGCAAAGAGCAGGGAAGAAAGAATTAAGCTTCTATCAGGTAAATTCATTCGAGTTTATGGTTATAAGTTATAACACACCAAAGACAAGTCTGCTCTTTTCATGCTTAAACTACCTTACTAAAGCAGCCCTTAACCTCGAAGCATAGTTGGAATTTTTGAAAGAAATAAGACAACGTTATACAGATCAAATGAACGGAGCTCATGCCAGTACGTCTGTTTGTGCATAAAGAAACACACTTGCCGTTACCCACACCAACTTCTGCACCCTAGGGACGCCCATAACCAGGCATGGGTGCACGTACATACATACATCCACAAAAGAGGGTTAAGAAGAGACTGTGCTGCATGAGAATGGAACTTATAAGAGTGTAAGATGTAGCAGAACTTAATTTCTTCTAAACCAAACCCAATTTGCTAAAAACAAGAGATGTTGACGACAGCAGAAAATTAGGGAGAACAGCAAAAAGCAAAAATACAAACAAAGATGATACTTGCAGCAATTACATTGATCCGTTAAACCATATACAGACTAACTTAGGCTTATAATGATGCTTACAATTTGATTAAAAAGCTCTCCTCCTGTAACGTACTCAAGAACAAAATATATCTTTGTCTTGCTAGCCATAACCTGCATGAGTGCAAGGACAAAGAAAGATCAATATAAGAATAACCAATTGGCTAAAGACTTTATGCCGCAACTAATGACTTATAACAGATATACATTACAAGCACCATTAATAGCTGCAAATCTAACAAAATATACTGCACTATTTTATTAGAGAGATGTTCTAGGCAGACGGGTAAAATTACCTCGAAAAGCTGTACAATATTAGGATGCTTTACCAGTTTCATTGTACTGATCTCTATTTTTATCTGCAAACAAGAAAATGTATTAGCAAACTACAACAAGAGTTTGCACCGCATATATCAGAAACGATGAATTAACGAGCATAAATATTTAAACAGCAGAAGCATATCTCGATTTATCCAGGGTAAAAAGAAATGCCCTCTCACATTTTGCATGTCCGAAAGAAATATTTAGAACGCAACATGTAGATGATGCAAACTCTATAAATATTGCAGCTGAATCGTACCACAAGGAAGGAATACTATACTAGACCTGATTGAGATCATGGTTGAAACACCTCTCAGCATACACAAATCAGGGGACGTTACTGACCTCAACAGACCATGTAACTGCGACATGGGCTGCAATCAAAGGAATGTTTCTCGTTCATATCCGCGGGGTGAATCAGCGATAAGTGATTCAGGATAATGGTGACAATGTTATTTACTATCTACGATTGTATTATATCTGGTATCGCACTAATTCGTCAAACTTTTATCCAACAATAAATTGATAGGAATTTACCACCATCAACCCAAGTTTAATTATTCGTTTCTTCGTAATAGCTGTATCTCAATCCACAAAACAACAACAGATCCCAGTGAACTAACCCCACTCCCACCTTAAAAAACGGTTTTTTAAAATCTAAGGTGCGCAGAGCAAAGTTTGCGATCCTTAAGCATTCGCAAAACTTTACTCTAACCAAAAACTGATAGGAATTTGCCACCATCAACCCAAGTTTAATTTTCAATGCCTTCGTACCAAGACGACATATCACACTGGATTAACCCCACTACAACCTTAAAAACGTTTTAAAAAATGGCTTCTAAAATTTAAGGTACGCGATGCAAAGTTTGCGATCCTGTGGTTTCTGAAATCTAAAGTACGCAGTGCAAAGCTTGCGATCCTGACGCTAAAATATTTAAAAAGTCTCGAGGTTGAAATACTAACTTTGCATTCAACAAGTTATAAACCCTATGGATTAATATTTTCATACCTGCTAATTCTTGACATTCTAATTTTAAGATATAAGCTTGAAAATAAAAATTAAAAAGTACCTGCTCCACCATCTTATCCTTCAATATTCTCTCTTTGTTGAGCACCTTGATGGCCACACTTTGTCCCGTCTCCACGTTTTTTGCGAGTCGAACTTTGGCAAACGAGCCCTCTCCTATAACCCTACCAAGCTCATACTTTCCAAGTCGTGTACGCATAGGCCCGCCGTGGGGAGTCATTTTAGTAAACCAACTGATCTTGGAAAGAGATCCAACACGATAGCTCCTTTCACTGCTGGTAGTTATTTTGATGTTTAAAAAACTCAATCCCTCGCATCGGGAGGGTCAAAAAATCTCCAGTTTTCCAACCGTGCGCTAGAATAATCGGAGACAAAGCACATATCGTTGAGTACGGACTAGAGCCTCTGTAATAACAATCAATACAGCTTCAATGCATGACCACGGCTTTGTCTAAAAGCCGAAAGCGTGTCCTATGCCGCTAGTCCTCGGATAAAGCTTGATCTACGGTAACAACAAGCCGCAAATTTCGACAATATCTGAAGCGATTTCGAAAAGGCGAGTAGATCGATAAAAGAAACTTGTATTTGCTCCCATATCTGAAGCGACTTCGAAAAGACGAGTAGATCGATAAAAGAAACTTGTATTTGTTCCCTTATCGTGAGAATTACTAGATTTTCTCCGCAATCGGTTCCTGCGCCATTAAGTCTCCGCGCGCTTTTAGGCGTAATACTTAAATATCCATACGATCTTTGGGATCTTCAACAAGAACAACTACACAAATCAATATTAATTTCTCAAAATGGTCGGAATCTCCAATGAAATAATAATCAGTTGGAACTTCTCATTGCTAAAAGCGACAAAAGCTGAAATCTTTAAAACGCTCCAAAGAAGCGGCAAAACAAAAGCGTTAATGCCAGATATATCTTCTAGAAGCTTCAGTAGGTTCAGACTGGAAAACTGAAAGTCACGGAATAGCCGAGCCTAAGAGCTAATGAAGAGTCAATTTTTGCGAAGATGCCCGGAATGAAAATCCAAGATGCTTTCGAAATCAAGGGCTTCTGAAGCGTTCTAGAACGCTCAGGCATGAAGCACTGAAAAGCTTGAAGGGTGAAAACAGAAACGTGGAGACTCTGCGAGAATGCAAAGCATTTTTCGTTCTCGTGCAAAGGGGAGAGACGTACCTGGAATCCGACCTCCGCCGTTCGTCTTGCTGCACTTATCTGACAGTCGGCATATAGGGAGTCGTGCGAGAGAGAACCCGCCAGCCCTGTGCGCAGCGACTTGACAGTGCACATAGATAAATCTTTAACTCTCTTGTATTTTCTATTGCATGTCATCACTTGTTCGCGGAAGTATGATTTGTGGTAAGATTTTGTGCGGCCCAACAGTGTATATGATAAGGCCTATGGCCCACCTTTAGCAAATAAGTCCAAACAAAATAGAAGTTGCATTAATTGAACCTCCTTAGATAATGTTGAAAACATCAATTAATTAAATAAATATAATATAAGAATTTATTATGTTTTTTTACTTGATCAAGTAAATCAATATAATATTAAAAAAAAAAAATGTTTTTTTAACTGGAATAAGAGTGAGATTCGTTGTGTGTGAGATTGTTATGGGTTAAAAATTATAATAGCCATGGTTTTTAGGTGTTAGTTGGATAAAATTATAATAGTTTATGGTTTTTTTACTATTGGTTTGACAATTCAGTTATAAGAGTAAGATGGTTAGTTTTTTCTTTTTATTGTTGTTTTTCATTCTCTTATTGTTGTCTTTCCTCTTTAGTGTTGGTTTGACAAAATTATAATAGTTGATGGTTCTCTTCACTACTAAGTTATGATAGTTTTTCTTACTCTTGAAAAAATAATAATTTATTTTAGATTTAATTATATATTGATTTATATTAAATTCCTTTAAGTATAAACATTTAGTTTAAGTTTTATATTTTAAAAAGAGATCTACATTTCATATTTGATCTTATTTATTTATTCTGAAGGTAAACAATTTATATAATATTTCATGATATAATGGTTGTTAATTGAGTTGCTTGTGTGGGCAAAATATTTGATCTTTATTAATGCATAATAAAATCTATGCACTTCCCAAATTCGGGTGCTCCACCAAAATCAGTGGCAATCATTACGCATATGACGACTCACCTTAGTGCATTAAAGGCCAGGGAATGGTGGTGATCCTTGTTTTCCATTCCTACAGGTTGTATTCAATGCAACGGATAGGGTGGCAGAATACCAAGAACCTTGCATTCATTTTTTATTTGGGAAGTGGAGTTCAACTCTACTCCTCAGGTGCCTGAACATTCCCACATTTGCAGAGCTCAGCAGGAGGTCAAACACTCCAACATTTGCAAAGCCAAGAAGGACACTAAGCTTGGAGGTAAGAACAATGACATGTCTCACCTGACAAGCATGGTACGCAAATGTGGTCACACTAGGAGAGGAGGGAGAGGAAGAGGTTGTCAACCTCTGCCTCCATGGCATGGCCAAGGAGCTGACAAGTTCGACAAGGACCTCCCTTAGCGCATCAGGTGAATGGTCGTGGCCATGGAGGCATGTGAGATAAGAAACATTGGCAATGAACACTTGGAGGCAGGAACCTACTTGGTAGGCACTTGAAGGACCAAAAATAGGTCTCGTGTGTTGTGGAGGGAAAAATAATTTATTTAGATTTCCATCTGGTTTAGGCTCAATCAACTCTGCAAGTTTGAGCTGGCATTCTGGGAATTCAATTCCCCCTCCTCCCCCACTTTCGGCTTCCTCCAACTCCCCAAACAATTTAGACCCCTCCTCTCTGAGTCCCCCGGACTCAATTTTTCAAGGAGCAAAGCCTCCTAGCCCTTAGAAGTTGGGTCCTCTGTAAAGGATGGAGAAACAAATAGGTAAATCATTCACATATGGCAATGAGACAATGGAGCAAGCCACTGGCAACAAGGTAGTCACAGCAGACAATCCAACAAGAGAGACAATCCAACAAGATGCCAACATCAACACTATAGGGACACTTGTTGAATGGGAAAAACCACCATGGTTGTCAAAAGGTCAAGATGACCCCTTCAACTAATTATCAGCATGACATGGCTCGCCATCACTCTTCAAGAAGGCCTTCTCAGTTCTTGTTATTTGATGTTTTCTTGCATACTCGTTTAGTCTTTTATTGATAAAAGTTGGTCGCATATCACTCAAGGAGACCATTCACTTTCCCACCTAATGGTAGATGGCTACTCCCAAGGTCTCTCTTAGTTAGACGGGTCTTTTTGCTTCCTAAACATACTCAATTCAGACATAGTCTGTCAATGTTTTGACAAGACTGCACTCTATGTAAATTTATGTTAATCTAATGAAATTTTGTTTACTTACAAAAAAAAATAAAAATAAAAAATATGTACTATATGTCAACTTCATGTTAAATATAGAAGGACTTACATATATCATTCACACTAATATGCATGTGTGTAGCACCATATGTCAACTTCATGTTAAATATGGAAAATCTTATTGCAATAGGCTTCTTCCTTCTAGGTGAGCCCGTGACCTAGCCGCGCCCCTGCCTCCCGCGCTGCCTCCTGCAGCTTCCCTGCCTGGCAGCCTGCTGCTGTCAGGCTTCCTTCCTTCCCTCTGGCCTTCTGCTGGTGGGCTCCTTTTGTGCTGACTTCTCTTGTCCAGAGCTTGGCAACCTTCTGCTGCTGAGCTTCCTTCTGCCCAATGTCTCATCAGCCGGGGGATGGCTCTCCTTCTCCAAATGGCAATCCAAACCTAGAAGCAGCTTTCACCTCCTTAATAGTTGATCAAGGAGTCCCAAAAGCCAAACCAGTTGCAAGTAAATTTGTTAAAAAACTTCATGAAATTCCTAAGATAGCCTTACCCCCTACTCTACCTCGGAAAGCAGCCATTTCTCTGGCCGAACGGGGACTGGTTGGGCAGTTCACAGGTCTGTGGCCCTCCCCCAGAGCAGTTCAAAAATGGGTGGAGAGAAACTGGAGCGCCAATATACAAGGGAAAATAGCGATCAAGTTCTGTGGAAGGGGCTACTACACATTTTTATTCGAATCTAAAGAAGATAGGAACCTTATTTTCAGGAATGGACCATACTTCATGGATTCGCGAGGCCTATACTTGAACAGGTGGTCTCTGGACTTTGACCCTGAGATGGACATACCAAACGCAGTGCCGGTTTGGGTTAGGTTGCCGCATCTCCCACTTCACTGCTAGGGGGACGAATCAGTCAAAGCTATAGGGAATGTTGTGGGAAAGTATATTGATAGATGTGAACCAAAAGACAACATGCACGCTTGCGCCAGGATCTGCGTGGAAGTAGACTTGGGAAGAGGGCTCTCGGAGGCAATCAAACTTAGGGTGGATCAGTGGACGCACATCCAGCAGTTGGACTACGAGCAAATCCCTTTCAAATGCAAAGTATGTCATGAGTATGGTCATTTCGCTAATAGATGTAGCAAACTTAAGGATGTCGAGACAGTTGAGAACGCAGAAACCCAAGAAAATAACTGGGAACAAGTGAAAAGGAAGAAAACAAGTAATAAACAAAATACCCAGAACCCTCCTCAAGCAAATGAAAACACTGCTACTTCCTCTCACCCCCTCATCATCCCTGCTCCTCCGATTGAACCATCTACTAATCCTTTTGAATTTCTTGAAGATGACTTCCCATCTCCTCACTCCCCTCCCCGACCAAATGCTAATGCCAGTGCTTCCTCCCCCCCTTCAATCGATAGAATCCTCACCAAAAACAAAATCAAAGAAACAACCAATACTCTGGAACAACAAAAAAAAACTGGGAGGAAATCCAACAAGGAACTTAGAGATGAGGCTGCAGCAAAGGACATGGCTATCGGAACTCAATAGCCTATGGACACCTTCTTGGGCAAACAGAAAGGGAGTGTGGAAAAAATGCAGCCAAAGGAAAAGGCTGGGAACCACCATAAACCAAGTAAATAATGATCTTGGTCTCTTGGAACAGCAGGGGGTTGGGTTCTGCCTTAAAACTCAACGCAACAAGAGATCTGATAAAGCAGGAACAACCGGATGTTTTAATGATCCAAGAGACCAAAATTAATAACTGAGAATTTCAAAATTTGATAGCAACCCAAAAAAATTATGAAGGAATAGCAACATATTCAAACGGGGCATCAGGAGGCATTGGAACGTTGTGGAATAAATGGAACTAGAAAATTATCAGCCAAAAACTCAACAGCAGCTCGGTGAGGACAGATCTAATAAAGAAGAATACAAATATCACATATACGGTTATAAATATATACTCACCGAATCATTATAGAGACAAAGCCTTATGTTGGGAGTCTCTAAAAGAAGAGGTACAAGACGCCCAGATTGACAATCTAATAATGGGAGGGGATCTAAATTTGATCTGGAATATAGAGGAAAAGCTGGGAGCAGATTCATAGGAGACCCGTCAAGAGCTGCCTTTGAGGACATTATTGTTGAACATAAGTTGCTTGATATCCATCCCAACAACGGAAAATTCACATGGAGCAACAAAAGAACGGGCATTCATAACATAAAAGAAAGGCTTGATAGAATCTTGATCCAGGAGGATATTGCAGCAAATTTCTTGTCCATAAAGAGCAAAATCGTGCATGCCTCGGCCTCCGATCACAAGCCGGTTGTGCTCATTTTGGACAAATGGGAAAATCAGGGTCCGATCCCATTTAAGTACAGCAAAATTTGGGACAACAAGGACAACTTCAGGAATTTGATCAAAAAGAGTTGGGAAGAAGAGGTGTTGGGCTCCCCACAGTATGTATGGGAGACTAAGCTTAAAAATGTGAGAGAAAAAAATTAAAACGTGGGCCAGAGAAGAAGCTGTAAGAGACAAGAATCGTAAATCAGAATTGCAAGACAAGTTGGAGAAGTGGAACAAAGAAAAGGAAAGCCAGCAAGTCACTAAACAAGACAAAGCCCAGGAAGCAGAACTGTTTGCGGCTCTATATCAGCAAAATAGAAACGAAGAGGAGGAACTTAGACAAAAATCCAAATGTCTTTGGATCCAAGCTGGGGACAAGAACACAGCCTTCTTCCACAACAACCTCAAGATTCATCGAGCAGGCAACCAAATCGACAAAATCCATGTGGCAGGGCAGGAAATCAAGGGGAAAGAGGAAATAAAAGAAGCAACGTTTCACCACTTTAAATCCCTCCTCACAGCTGAGGAACAACAAGTGGACAACACTGATTTTCTTCATCAAATTAGCAGCAAAGTCAGCGATCAGCAAAATAGTGAGCTCGAGAAGGAGGTAACAACGGAAGAAATAAGGGAAGTTGTTTGGAGCATGCATCCAGAAAAAGCTCCAGGCCCTGATGGATTCACCATCGCCTTCTATAAGAGCCATTGGGAGACAATCCAAAAAGATCTGGTACGTATGATCAAGAATGTTTTCAAAAAGCATAAAGTGGGGGAAATACAAAAACTTCACACCTGGCTCTTATTCCCAAGGAGCCAAATCCAGTATCCTTTGACAGATTCAAGCCAATTTCTCTATGTAACTCTTCATATAAAATCATTACCAAGATTTTGGCAAACCGTCTAAAAAAAATCCTTCCTTGTATCATTTCGGAAAACCAAGGGGGCTTCGTTCCAAAAAGGCAAATAACTGACAATGTAATCCTCATTCAAGAGGCCATACACAGCAGCGTCCAAAACAATGAAAGAGGAATGGTTATAAAGTTGGATATGGCTAACGCCTTCGACCGCATTGGCCATCGTTTCCTTGCTGCAGTTTTACAAAAATTTGGCATTTCAGACAAGTTCATTAGGATCATTGAAGCATGTATTTCCAACCCATGGATCACCCCTCTGATTAATGGAAGACCCTGCAGATACTTTCGCAGCTCAAGAGCACTGAGGCAGGGATGCCCGCTCTCTCCTTTTCTGTATATAATTATGGTAGAAACTTTGAGTATATAGCTAGAAAATTAGCGTCTGAGAAGAGAGATTACAAGCATAAGAATAACATGAGGTGTTAAAGAAATTAATCACTCTCTCTTCGTAGACGACACCCTATTGATTGGGGGAGCATTCAGTATAATTGCCAGAAGGTTCAAAAAGGTGTTAGATGACTTTCTAGCTGTCTCTTGAGGTCTTTTGAACAACAAAAAATGTAGAATATACACTTGGAATGTGCCAAACAACATCATGCAAAGGATTTCCCAAATTCTGGAAATCCCAGTTCAGCAAAATTGGAGTCACTTCATATATTTGGGTTTACCATTGGCCAAAGAAGGGATTAAGACAGAGACTTGGAACAAACAAATTGAGAAAGTAAGAGGGAAAATCCAAAGTTGGGGAATGATGTGGTTAAACTTGGCTGGTAGAACTATCTTAATCAAAGCGCTCCTTTCGGCCTTGCCTATCTACCAGTTTGCTTTAATTTTGGCTCCAGCCAGCATCCATAAACAAATGGAACTCATCATTAGAGGCTTCCTTTGGTGGGGGGACAGGACTCCAAGAAGTTCAGTTTGGTTTGGTGGGATCAAGTCACCCTTCCTTTCGAATATGGAGGTATCTCTATCTGTCTCCCAAATTTAACAAACAAAGCTCTTGGTATAAAATTAGTCTGGCGCATGCTTATTGGTCAGGATCAGTGGTGGGGAGAAGCCTTGGCCAGGAAATACCTCAATGGCCAGAGGTCTTTGCTGATTAATGGGCTGATCTCGGACTGCCCTTGTACTCAAATTTGGAGACTTATCAAAAAATCCATCCCCCATATCAAAGATCATCTCTCAAAGAATCTTGGAAATGGAGAAAACACCTCCATCTGGAACGACAGAATCATGGGAGCAACCCCGTTAAAAGGACACCACAACTTGAATGACCTTCATGACTGGATGGAGGAGAAGGGCATATCTTCCTTATTCTCTATTTCGGAGTGGAACCAAGATAGATGGACAGCTTGGAAAAGGCCAGCTCTTCCAAATTGCCTTGCTGATCAGTGGGAAGATTTGAAGGCACTCCTATATGGCTTAGCTTCGATAAACAAACAGAACAAGGATACTTATATTTGGGATCCCAGTGGAGGAGACTACACTGTCAAATCTGGTTACAACTTCCTCCGAAATGATAGCAACCTCGATAAGTGGAGCCTCTGGACTGCTGTGTGGAAGAATGCTTGCCTTCCTAAAGTCAAGTTCTTCGTGTGGACCCTATTAAAAGGGAGGATTCTTACTGCTGAGAATTTGAGAAAAAATGGCATCCATGGGCTGTCAATGTGTGTTCTTTGCCTTGCTGAAGAAGAGAGCTGTAGGAATTTACAGGGTAAGTTCCTCATAAAGAACACCAAAAGGACACCGCTCACAACCAGATCACAGATCAATACACCAGTATTTTTGACGTGGTTAAAACCCTCAAAGAGGGAAACAGTCCACGGCATGTGCCAACGTGGCTACTACAGGCAATTTATTAATCAAAGAATGAAAATTTACATAAGCTTCTCTCATGCACGGATTACCCGAACAATGACCCTCCATGCGCTTTAAATAGAACTCATGGACCAATCGGGTGTCAAGCCACGGATCAAGTGTCAGTAATACCGAGGAGAGAGTGAACCGTCGGATCACTACATATCGTGACCGTCGGATTGTAAGTTACAAAATGTACAACGGTAAAGAAACACACTTTACCTAACTCTATACCTAACTCTACACTAGACCAAGTTGAACTTAACTATTTCCTATGTGTCGGAATATCCTAACATCCCCCCTTAAGAACAACTTGTGATAGAATTGAAGGATTTACAAATATGACACAATAGGAGAAGGAAGGAGGCACTAGAGCCTATCCCCCCTTAGTGACAACTTCTTGAACTCCAAGCATATATCGAAGTTTAGTGAACTTCGCCTCTGTGAGAGCCTTTGTGAAGATGTCTGCAACCTGATCATCTGTTGAACAATATTGCACTTCAAGAACATGGTCATGAATGAGCTTTCTGATGAAGTGCATGTGTAGTTCAATGTGTTTGTTGCGCTGATGCTGGACTGGATCTTTGCATAGCTGAATGGCACTTTGATTATCACACCAAAGTGTGGTTGGATGTTGCTGCTCAAAGCCAAACTCTGATAGGATCTGACGAAGCCACAAGGCTTCCTTACTAGCTTCCACGGCACCACGATACTCTGCTTCTGCTGACGAAATAGAAATGGCAGCCTGTTTCTTACAAGCCCATGTAATAGGTCCTGAACCAAGAGTGAAGACATAACCGGCAGTAGACTTCCGATCATCAGGGTCACCAGCCCAATCAGAATCAGTGAAACCAACTAATAGAGGAGCTGCTTTGGCACTGTAATGAATCCCAAACTGTACTGTACCTCGAACATAACGAAGTATTCTTTTGGCTGCTTTCCAATGACTTTCACGGGGGTTTTGCATAAAACGAGCAACAAGGCCAACGGCAAAGGAAAGGTCAGGACGAGTATGGGTTAAATACAAGAGTTTTCCTACAAGTTGACGGTATAAGGTAACATCAACTTCAGGAGAAGTACAAGAGACTGAAAGTTTGACTCCAGACTGAAAGGGAGAAGGGGCTGGCTTACAGTCTTCCATGTGAAAATGACGAAGAATATCACAAGCATACTTGGACTGGGAAAGGGAAATACCCTCCTTGGATCGCAAGACTTGAAGACCGAGAAAATAGTGTAAGTGTCCTAAGTCTGTCATTTCAAATTTCTTTTTAAGGCTGGACTTCACATGGTTTATAAGGTTGGGATCACTACATGTAAGAATAAGATCATCAACATAAAGAACAAGGATGATAAGAGAGTTGCCCACTTTCTTGGTGTAGACAGTATTGTCAGAATAACACCTAGAAAAGCCAGATTCTAAAAGAAAGCTATCCATTTTGGCATACCAAGCCCGAGGAGCTTGCTTGAGACCATAAAGAGATTTCTTAAGTCGACATACAAGGCTGGAGTCTGTTTGGATGAAGCCAATGGGTTGTTCCATATAGATTTCTTCATGCAAGAAGGCAGATTTAACATCCATCTGATGGACTTCCCATTTTAAAGAGGCAGCAAGGGAAAGAACAAGGCGGATAGAGTTCATTTTGGCAACAGGGGAGAAGGTTTCAGTGTAGTCAATGCCTTCAACCTGTGAAAAGCCCTTAGCAACAAGACGAGCTTTATGTTTATCAACTTTCCCATCTGGTCCATACTTGGTTCTGTAAACCCATTTACATCTAACAAGTTTGCGTCCCTTTGGTAGAGGAACAAGATCCCATGTATCATTTGTCAACAATGAATGATATTCTTCATTCATAGCTGCTTCCCAATGTGGATGGCCTGAAGCTTGTGCAAAAGTGTCAGGATCATGATTTACTGGAGCTTGAGCCAGTAAAGAAGAGGCTCTTTCAAACTGAGAACGTGTACGTCGCTGATCTGTAGGATCACCGGCAAGATCACCTGCTGCATCCCGAGTAGCACGGACCCATCTTGGAAGTTGAGGATCCTGAGAAGGTGGGGGAGGATTGTCATCCTCACTTTCATCATCTGAAGAAGAAATGTTTTCAAAAGTAGAAGAGATAGGAAGAGGTGGCACATCCGCCGGACTAGGCTCGCAGGCCGATTTATTTTCATCAAATTTTACATCTCTTCTAATGATAACATTTTTGGACTTAAATGGAATAAGTCTATAACCTTTTACATCTTCAGAATATCCAACAAAAGTACATTTCTCACTCTTAGGTTCTAAAGCTTTATGCTTTTCATCTGGAATATGGGCCCATGCTTCACTTCCAAAAACACGAAAGTGACTTACATCTGGTTTAATGGAACTCCAAGCTTCTTCTGGAGTGAGATTCTTTAGAACCTTAGTAGGAGTGCGATTTATTATATAATTTGCATAATTAATTGCTTCGGCCCAAAACTAAGACTGAGTCCTTTAGATTGCAACATACAATTAGCCATTTCCTTTAAGGTGCGATTTTTCCTTTCAGCTACACCATTTTGTTGTGGAGTGTATGGAACAGTATGTTGCATTTGAATTCCTTTTTCGGTGCAAAAGTTGATGAATGTGTTTTTAACATATTCTCCACCATTATCAGTTCTTAGCTTAAGAATTTGATGTCCAGATTGTTTTTCAACAAAGGCTTTGAAGGCCAAAAATGTGTTAAATACTTTGCTCTTGAGTTTTAAGAAGTATACCCAAGTGCGTCTGGAGAAATCATCAATGAAAGTTAAGAAATACTTGCAGCCAGAGAATGAAGCAACAGGAAGTGGACCACATAAATCACTGTGCACAAGCTGTAAAGGCGCTGAGGCGTGCCAAGAGACACGTTTTTCAAAACTGTCCCGATGATGTTTTCCGAGTACACATCCGGAACAAACACCATCTCTGCAAGATACCATAGGAAGACCTGTCACCATATTTTCTTTACATAGATGCTGAAGGGAGCGATAGTTTAAGTGACCAAATCGCTCATGCCAAAGTTTGCTCACTTCATCATTATGAGCAACAAATACTGAGGGAAGATTTGATGACCCAAAGTTGTGAAACTTATACAACCTTGTGGAATCATCAGCAATACCAGTAGCTAGAATCTGTTTAGGATTTCTTAGATCCTTGATTACAACATCATGAGGTGAAAATTCAACAATTTTACCTTCACCTGAATGAGTTATCTGATATACAGATAGAAGGTTGCAGGATAAGGTTGGAACACATAATACATCATTAAACTGACCATTGTCTAGATGAACAGTTCCAGTCCCTACAACATTAAGAGATCTATCATCACCAACATATATATTTTTGGTGTTACAATCATTTAAAGAAGAAAACATGGCTTTGTTTTTGGCCATGTGATAAGAGGCTCCAGAATCAATGAGCCACTCATGAGAATGAGAAGAAGAAGATACATTTAATGCATAACCAGACTGAGATGATTGACAGCGACATGCAGAAAGTGTCATTCCTGAAGATGAAGTTGAAGTTGAAGTTGAAGAATGCTCCACATGGATGTTATGTTTCTTCATTGCGGCTTCCATCTTCTTAAAGCATTTAGATTCTAAGTGGCCATCTCGATTACAAAAGTTACAATGTCTATCAGTCTTCTTCCATTTGTTTTTATTGGTCTTATCATTTTGCTGAAATGATCTTTCATTTTGAGGCTGAGTTTGCTTAGGACCCTTGTTTGGTTTAGGACCATTCTTTTTAGGATATGACTTCTTACGATTCTTTGAATTTGGTTGCTACTGGGCGGCTAACGCTTTCTTGGAAGAGTTTCCAAGATTAAGAAGACAAAGGTGTAAGAGTTTTTCTTGTTCTCTTATTAAAGAATCACAAAAAGAGTCAAAGGAAGGGGCCTTGTAGTCTTTTCCCTGACAAATGAAAGCTTCCCTTGTAGAATGGAAGGTGGAAACAAATACAGAGTAGGCTGGTCCCAACTTAGTAAGGATGGAATAAATAAGGTTACTATCTTCTTTCTTAACCTTAACACCTTCCAAGAGATATCTAAGGGTTTTGAATTTGGACAAGAAATCTTCAATGCAAGAAAAATTATTAGGATCCAATGTAAGCAACTCATTTTCAAGTTGATGGGCTCTAATTTCATTTTTAATCCCAAAAACTTTAGTGATTTGTTCCAATGCTTCATGAGGAGTCTCAAGTTCTACAATATGGAATCTAAGATCAGGAGAAATAGACATCCATATCAAACCACGTGCTTGATCTTGTCTATTTTCCCATTTTGCAACCTTGTCTTCATCTTTTGGTTTCTTGTCTTGGTCTGTGGCTATTCTGTAGAGACCTTTACTTCTAAGTAAATCTTCCATGTAGGATATCCATTGGAAGTAGTTAGTGTTGTCAAGAATGACTTGGCATGGACTTTCCATTTTTTTAAAAAAACTGAAGCTGAAGATGCTGAAAGTAAGTGTTCCAATGGATAGATCTCGAAAAATTAGGCTGTTTTAAAAAAAACGGCTCTGAAAAAGGCTTCCGGATGAAGAAGTTATGGCTTTTTGAAAACAATTTGTTGAAGTTGTCGGCAAAGTGCGCGAATGAAATAATCCGTCCCCACAAAATGGAGACTTGAACCCAAGACCTCTACTCTCTTAAAATAGCTCTGAACCAATTGATCTATACAAAAAAATTGAGAGAGAGAGAGAGAGGGGGGGGGGGGCCTTGGTTTGCGTGCTTGCCTTGAGAAAGCTCTTTTTCCCTACAAAACACAAAACACAAAACCCAACACGGACATGCAAAGAAAGCGAACCTTATGGCTCGAAGTTAGCTTTAGCCAAAAAACTAGATATTTAAAAAAATGAGCCTTGCAGCTCAAAGTTAGCTTTAGCCGAAAAACTAAATATTTTTCTCAATGTTTCTGATTTTTCGAGATCACACTAAGGTGCAGGGAAAAGAGCATACGCATGAGAAAAATCCTTCCTTTCTGTTTCTGATTTGCCCAGATCGCACAGATTCGCAGGGCAAAGAGCATACGCAGAAATGAAAGGTATAGATCCGGTTAAAAAAAAGCTAAATAAACCGAAACCGAAATAAGCAGAGAGAAAATAATAGTAAACTGCAAATAAAGACTGTATACCTCCAGATCTTAAAAATGACGCAGCTAGGGCTACCGGAAACCTTTTCGCGTGAAACGAAAGGGGTTCCTCACTGGAACAGATGCTCCGAACACAACAGAGCAGTCCTCTCGGCCCGAAAGCAGTCAGAAACAGCAGATCTAGGAAACGGCAGTCAGATGCAGTTCTACCGGCTTCAGATTTGGATCACCAACGGACGCAGCCCTCAAATAGCTCTGATACCATGTAGGAATTTACAGGGTAAGTTCCTCAGAAAGAACACCAAAAGGACACCGCTCACAACCAGATCACAGATCAATACACTAGTATTTTTGACGTGGTTAAAACCCTCTAAGAGGGAAACAGTCCACGGCCTGTGCCAACGTGGCTACTACAGGCAATTTATTAATCAAAGAATGAAAATTTACATAAGCTTCTCTCATGCACGGATTACCCGAACAATGACCCTCCATGCGCTTTAAATAGAACTCATGGACCAATCGGGTATCAAGCCACTGATCAAGTGTCGGTAATACCGAGGAGAGAGTGAACCGTCAGATCACTACATATCGTGACCGTCGGATTGTAAGTTATAAAATGTACAACGGTAAAGAAACACACTTTACCTAACTCTACACTAGACCAAGTTGAACTTAACTATTTCCTATGTGTCAGAATATCCTAACAAGAGCTCCCAACATCTCTTCTTGAATTGCCACATATCCAGACAGTGTTGGAAACAGGTTATCTGCCCCCTTGAAATGAATATTGATTCAATTGTGCAGCTGTCTTTGTTATTCAAAAATTGGGCGCACAACTATCCCCATGCAAAGCGAAATAAGGCAGCCATCTTAAGTGTTTGGAAGTGTCTTCCCTCCACACTTTGCTGGCACATCTGGCTGGCCAGGAACAAGTGCATCTTCAAGGGCAAAAAACCAAGTATAGGGACTATTCTTGCCAAAACTTGGGCTCATATAGCGGAAATGATCAATGCCAAAAGTATGCCTCCCCCTGATCAAACCAACTGGACACACGCAGAAAGAGTTTGGTACAATAAAATCCCCTTGGATGGCCTAGCCAGAAATTATATTCCAAAGATTGTCGGAAACAAACAAGCAAATTGGAAGCTGCGGGGAAATGAAAGGGAAGTAGAGGAATGGATCAAAAACCAAAAAAACTTCAAACTCTTCTTTGATGGAGCTTCAAAGAACAACCCCGGAAGAGCTGGGGCGGGTGGGCTAATCCGGGATCAGCAAGGTGAAATAATATCAACGTTCGAGTGGGGGCTTGGGACTATGTCAAACAATAGAGCAGAGGCTTATGGCTTGTTAATGGGAACCAACCTCCTCACAAAGCTCCAAGTCAAAGATCCAATTATTATAAGAGACTCCGCTATTATAATAGCAGCAATGGATTCTTGAAGAGACTTTAAAAACCTAGCCATGAATAAGATAAAGCAGAGAATCAATGAAAATATCAACCGGTTAGGGATAGTGGTCTATAAGCATGTGCTAAGAGTTCATAACCAGGCAACAGATGCCTTAGCCAACAAGGCGGTGGACAGAGAGGTTGGGACAGCAAAAGAAAATAATGTTGTCTACGAAAAATCAATTCCATAACCAGGCTGCTGGGGTGATATGGCTCATAACAAAGGAAAAACACTGGGAAAATCATTACTCATGGGAAAAAAGAAAATGCAGTACTATTCAGTCCCAAACTACGATTTTCCAGCAGATGACAGTCATAAATATCAAAGGAAACCTGCTTAGAGCAGAGCGGAAAATCGTTCTCGTTCGGAGCAGTAGACAGAGGATCCTCATGAATAAGAAATATCGTCCCCACGACAAGACAGAAGTGGGCAACAGTCTTTTCAAGCGCAGGGGAATCAGCTATGACACAGATCGCAATGTATCAACTATCAGGAAGGATCACGAGGGATTTCTCATCAACTTCTATAAGAAGCAGCCCAGGATAAGGTTGCCTCATATGAAGAAGCCTCTCAGCAGCGCGTGCAGAACAGGTCGCAGTGTTTGTTTCTGGAGGTGTCCGAAGAGCATTAGCTACTCCTCTTCCCTCTTGCGCGTCGGTAGAGGTATTGTTGTCTCAATTATTTGTCTATGTAATTTTTACGCTAACATCCAGCTTGTCCTTGTGGTTCCGTTTACGCTCGGGGCTTTCCAAGCTTTTCCAGGGGAGACTCTCTGTCCCACGCAGTTTAATCCCTCCCCTTGCCTCCAGATCTTCTCCCATCCACTCTATTTCTTCCCACCCTCATCGTCAAAAGTTTCTGACCCCCCTATCAGGCTGACACTTCCCCGTTGTCTCACCCTCCCTCCCAAAAGCCCTCTCTCCTTGAGGCATCTGCATCAGTCATCCTTTAGCGAAGTTCTGCTTTCCAAGCATTACTTGAACTGCAGCAAACTTCTATCCAAAGGGATAATTTCGGACAATAACTTCAGAATCGTTGCCTTCTGCCCACTCACATTCAGAAGATCTCAGGCACAGAACCGTAACGAGGACAAGAAGAGTTCCCCCCTGCCTCCAATATGTCTGGCAATCCTTTGGACCAGATCGAGAGCAACAGCAACTGCGCACTCTGCAAGGCAAATTGCTTCATGATCGGCCGCTTCATCAAATATTTCAATGAGCTCAAGGCTGAAGTGGAGTCTGAAAATAAATCCAAGAAGAAGAAATTCGAGAAGCAGAAAGCAGAAATTGAAGGGCTAAAAGAAAAATGTCAACATCTGGAAGAAGCAGTAAGATACATAAAGACATTGAATCAAAGCGAACAAGGCGAAGCCTCGACCAAGCTCAGCGATAAGAAAGACAAGCCTCCAGATGATTCTGTTAATCAGTTTTGGTGACCCCTTTGATAACTTCCTATGCAATGTAATTTTTGTTTACTGTTAGGGCAGTTCATTCGACAATATAGTCGTTATGTATTTCAAATTTTAAGAAGCTTGAGCAGTGATTTGGAAGAAGGGATTGCGTTCCCATTTTGCTCCAATCCCACTGACCTTCCCTCTCCATATGTACTGGGACCTAGTCCCCCTCTTGTTGTTTTATAATATATCAGTAACCGATCTTGTCAAAAAAAAGATGTTGCTAATCTTATATTAATATTATTGATATTAAAATATTTCACTAGAAGTAGAAATATTTTATTTTGATTCATATTTTTTTTTTTTTGTAAGCTGGGGTGGGACTCTCCGATTTACATGTCCATTATGTACCCCTCTACGGGGGAAGGGTAGCCCAAGATTTGAACCCAAGACTTCCGGTTCGGTGAGACTTCATTTCTACGGCCCTTGCCGCTTGAGCTACCCCATGTGGACTATTTTGATTCATATTTAAATATTCTGTATTAGTAATATATTTTGTTAGATTTAAGACTTTTTGTGACCCATAATGTAGATAGATGTCTTTTGGATTATTCACATAATCAGGGTTTGGTGACGTTTCGAAGCAACTAATGTGGTCCATCCTCTTGAGTATGGACCACTAGGATGAAGATGGACCACATTAGTTGGTTTGAAACATCACCAAATGCTGATTATGTGATTAATCCGAAAGACATATCTAAAAAAAATGTTAAGCATCAACTCATATTAAACATTAAAATATACAAAAGTGTTTATTAAATTTTCATTAAAATATACAAAAACAATTAATCATATATATATATATTATTTTTATTTTTTTTGAACTACTTTTTATATGCATAGAGTTGAAATTGAAATATATATATATATATATATAGATAGATAGATATATTATTAATTATATATAGCATCAATTTAAAACGGGAGGAATTGTTAAATTACACATTTCTCGTATTTTTATGTAAAAATTATTTATAGGGTATTTTTTTATTTTCAATTACTTTATTTTTATATAGATTTTATATAAGTTGGATATTGAATTTATTTTTTCATGGGTAAAGAAAAAATTTGCATGAAGATTTGATACTCGTTATTATTCAAATAAATAAAATTATAAAATAATTTATAGGGTAGATTTTCGTTCTTATCAAAAAAAATATATATATATATATATATATATATATTTATTTTAAATATGATCAAACTTTTAAGGGATAAAACATGATGTAGAAGCCTTTTTGATGCGATCTTTAAAATATTGATAAATATTATTGGTTTGCTTTAAAATATTATTTTTATGCAGTGGTTTTTTGGTTTCTAAAATTGCTTTAGTGTATTGTAAAAGTGTTTTTGCGTTTTTTAAGAAGATTTTATGGTTGATTTTGCCGAAAATTTGGTTATAAATTGGGAAAATTGTAATGTTAAGTTGTCGAGTTTGTAATATTGAAATGTTTCAAATGTTTTTTTTAAGATGATGAATTTAATATTACATTGAAAAATGGAGTTGTTTTTAGTGCGATTTTTTGGACTTCTAATGGCGGAATCTGGCGGAAAAATTTGAGGTGAATCTTGATTTGTGTTATTTAAACTGGTTTTTTCACTCTATATATGGATTCAACACCCTGAAAAACCTAGGGCACTTCCATTATGTAGGGGTTACCCTTCAAGCTTGTGATTTCAATAAATTCCTGCCAAATTTTAGAGAAATTAGACCTGAAAAAACCCACCAGAAAAGTTTCCAAAAAGTCTCACTAAAGACAACTCCTTTAAAAATACAATTTAAATAACAAGACATTTATAACTTCAATAAGAATCATTTTGCTGGATTTCGGTAGAAAAGGTGAAAGGTCACTTAGTTAAACTATATCATTAAATTTTATGAGTTAAAAAGCTATCATCATCATCATCCTCATAAAAAAAAAAAAAAAAAAAAAAAAAAAAATTGATAAGAATGAAATTTATCCTATAAATCATTTTATAATTTTATTTGAATAATAACTAGCATAGATCCATCTTAAGTTTAGATCTCCCAAGCTCCCAAAGGGATTAAATATTTTTTGAGTGCAAAAACTTGAGGAAATATTTGCACCTCCAGAGATTTGATTCCTCTTGATACCTAGTAGATCTAGAGTTACGATGGATTTATACTCGTTCTTAATAATATTATTTATTAAGCAAATAATTTTGGTAGAAATTACATAAGAGAAATTTTTGGCCAATGCATTTCGAACCAACAAGTGTGGTTCATCATCAAGACAAAAGCATGAATACAAAAAATAGTAGTTATATTAAATAAATTTCACATCCCTATATATAGAAATATTATTACTTGATATATATATATATATATTTTAATAAAAACAAAATTATAATATTTCCCGATGGGGTGGAAGAACAATCGCAAGAGGGCATTGGGATAGCGCCCACTACCCACCTATCCCCACGAGATTTAAGGCGGGGGTGGTGTGGTGCCTCTACACCATGTAGATGAAGTGTGGGAGAGTTAAGATAGAATGTGCATGAGGGTTATATTAGCACTTTGGTTTCTATTTGAAGAGATGTTGTAGAGAGGAATACAGATGGTATGTTGGTGGTTGGCTTTTTGATCCATCATCTTGGCATCTAGCGATGGTGTGTGCTTGTACTGGGTCGATTTGACTTCAATGTGGCCTGGTCAAGCCTTGTGGGGCGAGAAGTGTTTTGGGTGGCGAGGTGTAGTGCCCAATTTGCCTCGCCCTCTGATGCACTTCAATTGGGACCCCGAGATATGGCATTCTCTGCACCGAGGATTACAGTCTGGCTCGGGTTGTTCTGAGGTGGCGTTGCTTTGCGCTTTTGTGGATTAGAAGCAGAGCTCCCTTATGGAGGTCTAGTGTCGACTCGAGGTAATTTGGTTTTATTATCTGGTTTGAACTATCTTAATTATTGTTGAAGCGTTTAGTTGGATTTTCTTGGCCCCTAGGGCCATCTTCATTTGTAATGGTGGTCGCGATTCCTATGGCTTTAGGGTGTTGTGTTTGTTTTATGGTTTTTGGCTCTCTCTAGTTTTATTGTTTTAGGGTTGGTGCGAACTAAAAGGAAGGGCACTCGTTGTCATTAAACCATCTAGGCTCTTCTACATATGTTGGTGTCCATATGGTACTACTCAGGATTCATTGTGGTTCCAGGGTACCCAAACTTATACCTGTTTGTGGGAGTCTGGTTTGTTGTATTTGCTAAGTCGTTGGGGTTTTTTGAGTAATTCTTATTTGGAACTTGCAGACGCCTTGTTGCACTAGTATAGTTACAATGGGTTGGAGTTTTGCTGGAGGAGTCGGTGTTTACTTTGCCCTCTCGACATAGTTGGTGGGGTTTGTGGTCTGGCTGGTACAACCTAAGTTTGTTCAATAGTCACTTCAATTTCCTTGTCTTTTATTTTGCAGTGAATTTCTTAATATCGCATCAATGTGGCAGGGTAAGTCAAGGGGTAGGCGAACGAGGGCATTCTAATCGAACTCACCTGGAGGCTCTTAGCCATGAAGAGATAGTTGACCCCAAAATTGTTAACTCTCACAGGCCTTCATGATTTTGACCCTAGAAAAGGCAAAATTGACACTCAAATCCATCAACTTAAAATGCTTATGGAGCAGTTGAGCAGATATCGACATGATGATAGAAACGCAATCATTATTTTATGAATGACCTCTAGAGAAACCAATGGTATATGCAGGACAAACTTGCAAGTTTGTAGAGGGGACAATGGTGCCTTTAAGAAAAGATAGACTGGATGGAACGTACAATGGCTCACATGAAGAAACATATCCATTGTGAGTTTCGGTCTCTGCGATCGCCTGGTTCAGGACCGAACAAACCAACCCCAATCACATCTTCATATGTCTAATGAATCCATGGTTGCATTCTAATTTTGCTAGTCTTTTGGGCTTATGGGCCCTATAGCTTCTAGTCTTTCCGATATGCATGACATCTTGTTGTATTTTTGGGAAACTACCTACTCACCAATAAATGTGGTGGGAGTGAAACTAGTAACATTTTAGCAAAATGTTATCCTTGGTGTAGTCTTTCTATGTGAATGAAAAAACTTAATTTACAAAATAATATAAAAAATTGAATTGAATTTTTATTTTTATTACCTTTTATTTATTATTATTATTTTTAATTGAGTCTACATTATGCTTTATTATCATTACTATTATTATTTTATTTAATGCTTCATTTTATGCACGGTACAACATCTCTCATATTAAACCAATATTTAAATATTTACACTTATTTATAAACATCGCAATATCTTTTCCATATTAGATTATAAAATGTCTCAACACATTGTTAATCAACTAACGTTTACATAACAACATAAAAAAAAAATATTTAATCAATAATAATAATTGACGAACTAAAAAAATTGTAAATAATATATTTAATCAATAATAATAATTGACGAACTAAAAAAATTGTAAATATTTTCCATGCAAATTCAAGTGGACTCTCCTAAAGTATTTTGAGTAATTTTTATAAATAAAAAATTATCGTTGTAAAAATGTACGCAATACTTGGATATTTTTGTAAAATTTCAAACCAGAAAATTTATTGTATTAGTTTTAATATTTTGCGAAAATTTAAATTTAAATAATAAATTTATCTTCCAACCTAAAACAAAAATAATATTCTACCCGTACAACAACTAACAAATATATATCATACAAGATAATGTTCATAATATTTTGAGTAAAGTTTTAGATTAGACAGAGTTGTCATAAAAGTAGGTAGACCTTTTTGTAAAGTTTCAAGTAGGTACCCTATCGCATCAACTTTAACGTTTTGCAAAGCTTTGAGCAGGAATTCTATTACATAAATCTAAATTAAAGTTAATTTTTTTATTTATTTAAAAGAAATAATAATAAACATTTTAAGAGTATATGTTTTCATAAATTCATATATTAATTAAATTAAAATATTATATAAAAGATATGGAATATATTATTAGTTTATAGTAGTTTGAAGTGTTAAATATGCATGGAATATATTAAGGATAAGATAATCATGAGTTGCATTTAATATTCACAATGATATACATTTATAATACATTATTGTGATCATTGGTTTCATATTCCAAGATCTTTTGAATTTTAGTGATTTTATATTTCACATCCAAAACTCTTAGTAGATTAAATGTCTAACATTTCTCCTTTAATCCGAAAAGATATATACGAGTCCAAAAAGAGAGCTCTAATACAAATATGTAAAAAAAATGCATTTTAGTAATAGGTTGATTGTTCTCTCTGAAATGAGGTATAAGTGGGAGAACTCGAGGTCTCAACCAATGGTGGTTTAAGGATGACCACTAACACTATAACGCTTAGTGCAGTTCCTCTTCTAATGACAAGAAGTTGAAGTCTTCTGCTAGAGGAAGTGCTTCTGATTGTCTTGAAAAGGGAGACCATTGGAGTCTCAACCTAGAACGCTTAGTGCAGTTCCCGGAACAGTTCCAAATCTGGCAAGAAGTTGTTAGTCTCCTGCTAAACACAATTACCAATCAAACGGGAACTTCACCGAGTTCTCACTTTTTTAGAGGTAGCAAAAAATCATCTGATTTTGAAAAGTGTTGATTAAGAATACACATTTTTCTTTATGCACATTTGTTTTAAAATGTCAATGATTTTCATACTAATTTTGAAAAATGTTGATGCAACACTAACCCCCATTTTTTTTGGCTTCTTGTTTACACTTTAATTTTTTTGATATATTAAGTATGGATATTTTTTTTAAATGTTTATGACTCTCATGGGGATTTTGAAACGTTTTTTTTTTAGGCATATTTTTGACAACATTTTTTTTTGAAGTTTTTTTAAATCCCTGTTTAATGTATTTTTGCTTTTTCTATTTTTACTATTATTATTATCTAATTAGCTTTTATCTATTTGTTTTTCTAGTATTTTTTTTTTTTTTAATTATACTTTTTTTGGAATTTACTTTTTTGCTTTTTCATTTATTTTTTTTATATTTCTTAATTTTTATTTTTATTTTTATTTTTTTGTGAGCAATTTTGTTTTTTTTTTTTTTTTTTTTGTCGGCAAAAGTAAGACCTTTCATTTTCTATTGAAGCAAGTTATAATAAGTACATATATTTGGTGACCTCAACCCGCCCCGAAGGGAAACCGGGTCTGTTGGCCACCTGAAGTCTTTGAAAGCCAACCAGTAATAAAAAAGTACCAGCCTATCTATCCATGCCAGGTGAACTATACTACCGAAATTGCTAAAACTGCTTCCTTTCACCATTATAAACAAACTATAAACAAACAGAGGGCTCGACTATCTAACAAAATCCATGAACGAAGCTTGACAGTCTAGTCTACCTCGTTTTCAGGAGGGGTATCTTCAGCTTTTATCTCTGGCACTATCTTCTTCAGAAGTTGTTGAATTTCTTCCAGCTTGCTGTCTTGCATGAGCAGGGCGATCTGTAGGTTCTTCATTTATCTCTTTAAGTTTGGGATGCCCTGAGCCATTTCTGCCATTTCCATTGCTACTTGTTCCATCGCTTTTGCCATAATTCTCTTAAAAACCTAGTAAACATGAAGGGCCTGCTTATATAGGGACATGCGGCTTCTGGTGTTACCTGGATCAGGAATCAAATTTCCCCAGTCCTCCATCTCCATTTCTAAGTCCTCCTGAAAGGCATTGGCTTCCATTTCCTAGATTATCCTACGTATCTCAGCATTTGTGCCTTCATTATATGCTTTCTCCGCTTCTTGAACCATTTGATACATGGTTCTTCGTCCACGTCGTTGGTCTGCTGGCGGTTCTGAACTCTGTTCCTGCCTTTCAAATTTCCGCCCTCTACCTCTGCCTCGACGTCCTCTACCTCTGCCTGGATTCATAGGATTTTTCCTCGCTGCTGGCTCGCTTCCTTGACCAATTTCAAAACTTATGTTCTCTGTTAAATCCTCCCTTCCCTGTCCTCTGGTTCTCTTCTCCTGATTTGTTTTTCCGTCTTGTTGGTCTCTCCCTGGTCTCCGGATTTTCCTTTCTCCTCCTTTCCTCACCTGCGTTTGGTGAGGCTTCTCTATAATCTGCACTTCCTCATTAAGCCCTTGTTCCTCTATCGCCACCTGGCCCTGGTCTATGCCCTCCCGAGTTCCTCGCTTGGTTCTGACCTGTCCTATCCCGCTTCCCTCCATATTCGTGTCAATCTCAATCTTTCCCACGCTCTCCTCGTCTAATTTCAAACTGATATTGTGATAGCCTAGCTCCCGGCCTTTCTCCTCTTGGTTACTCTCTACAAATGTTATGTGTCTTACAGTTTCTAAGCTTCTACCTGTACTCACTGTCTGAGCATAAGTTTGATTCACCTTGGCGAGCCTATTCCAACTGCGAATATCCCAGCATACCACTCTTTCTTTACTACTTTGCGACTCCACCCTTTGGCGCGGTGCCACTCCTCCTTTACTGCTTTGCGTCTCCTCCCTTTGGCGCGTGCAGTCTTTTGGGTTGCCCTTGTCTTCTCTTATTAACCATGTGCCAGCTGCCTTCCGTCCTCTCGCATCAAAGCCGTCGGTCTTACACTCTCCCCTCATCTCTTGATCACTGCCCTTCTTGCCATCAACTGTCTTCATTACCCTGTCATTTCTTGGCCTCGGGATCCTGCCGGTTCTGAAAGCCATCATGACAGCTTGAATGGTTTTAATGTTTCATGGTGGCACACCAGGCCTCCTCTCTACTTTCATGATTTTGCCATGCTTCTCCACCTTCTCCACCCTGATCGGGGGTCATTTTTTCATATATATATATATAGAGATATATTTTGATATTATGTTTTAATATATTTTTTTTTATTTACTTGTTCTTATGTTTTTTTTTTTTTCAATCTTTTAATTTAATTTAATTTTGTATTTTTCATTTTTATTTATTTATTATTTTATTTTATTTTACTTTTTTCCTGCAAGGTCTGTGTTGATCCTCGATTAACAATCTGACCCTATTATGTTTCAATTTGATATTTGATTTTAAAGTTTTCATTATAATGGATCAAGTCTGCCCCACAGTGTTTCGATTTCATGGTCGATTTTTAAGTTTTCATTGTAATGGGTCGAGTTCACCTACACTCCGTATCAACTTGATAATTGATTTTTAATTTTTCGTTGCAATGTGTCAAGTTATCTTAGGCTAAATTTTAAAATAACTACATTTTTAACATTTAAAAAGGGAATTACTCTTGGTATCATGACTCTTTCATTTAAGTGTTCATTTTTTAAGTTTTTTTAGTCATATAACTTTTCCATAATATCATGGTTGAAATATGTTGAAAACTTAAGGATTTTTGTAGTCATGATATTTGATTTTAATTCCATGGTTGAAAATTTGTCCAAATTTTAAGGTTTTTCTAGGTCATGATATTTTATCTTTAATGCTATGGTTGAAAATAGTTATAAGTATTTTATCTTTAATGTCATTGCTGAAAATTGTTGGAACTTTAAGGTTTTTCAAAGATGTGATATTTTATCTTTAATTTCATGTTTGAAAATTGTTAAAATTTTAAGGTTTTCCGAAGTTATGATATTTTATTTTTAACGTTATTGCTAAATGAATGTTGAAAATTTACCCAAAAAAATGTTGTTCCAACATCAACACTATTCATTTTCATGGTGTTTTTTGTGCAAAAACAATTGGTTTTCACTGCCATTTTTTAAAATGTTGAAAAATTACCCTAAAAAAACAACGTTCTAACATACACACTTTTCATTTTCGAGTTGTTCATGTTTTTTTGGGGTTTTTTAAACTGAACTTAAACAAGAACGCAACAATTTACAGATATAATCATAAACACAGAGATGCAACAGAAAAACACTTCATTTCATTAATAGAAAAATATTGAACTATGCTTACAAACATTATGGAAATAAGATAGCTCGAGCGATGGTAGCTTATCTATGAAAAGAGATGTGGCAGCTACATGCCTCTGAACTGTGTTACAATAAGGCTCAAGGGCCTATTTATTATTGGAAAACATGAGAAAACCCTAAACAACCAAAACCCTAACCTAGAAGATGTAACACCAAGAGTTTGTGGGCCCCGTTGGGGTTAGTTGGGCAACCAACTTCCCGGGGTCGTAACTTGATCATATTATCTATGTTTGTCGTGTACGATACCTTGTTGGAAAGGTCTCGCCAAGTACTATAAGTCTCGCCACAAGCCCCTATCTACAATAATGGACTTGCTGCAGACCCCCAAAAAACGTCGTTTAGGGGGTCAAAACAGCTCCAGAAGTTCAAGACCCAAAAACTGCTAAAAATAGTAAATGTTGAAATGAACAAGGAAACAGATGAAACTGACTAGGGGGTCTAGGTGGAATAGGTGGGTGGCCACCAATATCCACCTGGATCATTCCTCCCCCCTAGGAAGCAATGGTCCCCATTGCATGTAGAGCCTCCATGAGGTGAGGAAATTTCTGTTGAACCTGGTCCCTGTTGAACCACTTGCCCTGGTGAAGGAGTTAGCATGCTTTGACAACTCGATATAATTGTATCCTCTATTGGAAAGTGTTATTGATCTATGTGTCCATGGTTTGTTTAGTTGTGGCATGTTTCATGTAGTCCGAGTTGAGCTTTGTTGGTGTGAGCTGTTCTGCAATGTCAGATGTGTCCAACAATGGTGGAAAGTATGGTCGAAGGCGATCTACATTGAACACTAGGTGCAGACCAAGGAACAGTGTGATGCTAAGCTCGAAGGCATTGTCACTGACGACCTTGGTGATGATGTATATCCCATATCAGAGCGGGCATTGCTTGTACTTAGCATTCGCCCTGTCTAATATATCATGGACTTGTTGGTAGATGTGTTGAATGCACTCAATTAAGTTGTTAGCCCTTTTAGCTTCGGACTGAATGTGAGCTTAATCTACCTGAGTGGATGCAAATGGTATGGCCACGTCAATGGGGCATAATGGCTGAAATCCCAGCCCTACCAGATAGGGGTTGTGGCCTGTTGAACTGTGGAGAGCTTTGTTGTAGCTGTGTTGGACATATGGGAGACTTTAATCCCTTGTGTGTGGATGCTTCAAGTTGTACATGTGTATAATGTGTATAATCATCATGTTGACAACCTTTGTTTGGCCATCAGTTTGGGGATGGAAATTCGTGGACTTAGTAAGTTTTGTATCCAACATCGACCATAGACTTGACCAAAATGCACTTAGGAATATATTATCCCGACCTAAGACAATGGACTGTGGGATCCCAAAGTGTATGCACACGTTAAAAGAAGAGATTAACAATGGCCTCTGCTGTGATACTCTTCTTGTAGGCCACCGTGATGGCCATCTTAGAGAATTTGTCGACGACCACGAACACGCAATCGTTGCTGTGCTTAGTAGAAGGAAGGTCCGACATGTAATCCATGGAAACATATTCCCAAGGCTGGCTAGGAGTAGCTAAAGGAGTATATAGGCCTTGCTTCTTGATGGTTGGTTTGGCAATGGCGCAGGCGATGTAGGATCTAATGTCGCTCCCAACATCCTGACGAAGTTTTGGCCAATAAAAATTCTTCTGCAATACCACCATGTTTTCTCTACTCCGAAATGTCCAACAACCCAACTGTAGTGCACCTCCCAAATCATCTTGGCACGCTCACTTGAAAGAACACAAATGTGTCCCAGGTGGCATAATAATGCATCATGAAGGTGAAAATTTGGAACTTGCTTCCCTTCCAGGAGTGTCTCATATATGCTGGCGAATTTTGGATCGCTCTTGCAAAGATGCGACCACCTCGATGTCTTGTGCCCACAGGAGTCGAGCACGGTGATCAGTGCCATGACTGGGGGTCGATTGAGGCAATCAGCGACATCATTGGTGCTTCCCTTCTTATACTTAATGTTCAAATGAAATTTTTGTAGATAGGTGGACCATTTATGATGGTGATCATTCTGCAACTTCTCTTGTGTCTATATGAATTGTAGAGGTCGGTGGTCTGTGTGGATGATCATTTCCTTCCCCATAATGTAATGCCTCCATTGACGGCAAGCCTGCACACTGGAATACATTTCTTTGTCATAAGTGGGGTACTTTCAGACTGTGTCTAAAAGTGGCTCACTGTGGTAATCCATTGGATGCCCATGTTGAGTAAGAGCCGCACCAATAGCATAGTCGGAGGCATCTGTCTCAATCTCAAATGGTTGTTGCAGGTTTGGTAATGTGAGCACTAGTGCAGAATAGAGGCGATTCTTCAACTCAGAGAATGATTTTTGTTGGGTTTCCAACCAAAAAAACTTTGCTTTCGCTCTGCCCTTGGTGACTTGACTTAAAGTCCAAGTGATATGAGAGAACCCCAACACGAACCTACGGTAGAAATTGGCAAGACCCAAAAATCTGCAGAGCTCTGTTAGAGTGGTTGGGGTTGGCCAATCTTGAATGACTTGTAACTTGGATGGGTCCACATGTACACCCTTCTCATTAATTATATATCCCATATATTGAACCTGGGTTAGGCCAAAGGTGCATTTCTCCAAGTTAGCACACATCTTGTGTTGTCGCGGGGTTTGAAGGACCTGTCGAATATGGGGATGGTGCTCTTCCCAAATATGGTTGAAGATCAAGATGTCATCTAAATACACCACCATGAATGCATTGGTGAAGGGTCGCAAGATGTCGTCCATCAGTCTCATGAAGGTTGTAGGGGCATTCTTCAATCCAAACAACATGACCAACCATTCAAAAAGGCCCTCCTTGGATTTGAAGGTAGTCTTCCACACATTGGAGGGTTCGATAGGCACTTGGTGATAACCTGACTTCAAGTCAATCTTGCTAAAATATTTGGCCCCTTTGAGCTAGTCCAGAAGGTCATCAATCAACGAGAATGGGTACCTATTCCAGATAATGATCTTGTTCAGCACCTGATAATTAATACAGAGCCTCCAGGTCCCATCCTTCTTTTGTACCAATATAATTGGGCTCCCACAAGGTGATGAGCTTGGCCTGATGTGCCCTTTCTACAATAGTTCTTGAATCTACCTCTTGATCTCATTGTTCTCCAGAATAGAGCATCAATAGATCGGTCCATTGGGCAGTGGCACGCCCGGGGTCATATCGATGGAGTGCTTGACCTGGCAGTGCAGAGGTACCCCTGTGGGTGAGACAAAAATATCGCTGTACTCCTCCACGACCTTGTCCATATGTTGTTGTTGTGCAAAGGAGCCCTGCCTAGAAGCCATGGCCACAACCTTCTTCTTTCTCTAGAGGTGAATCGTAAGCAAAACAAATTTCTTGGTCTAGGAAATGATATTACTGCATTGCTTTGCAGTGATCAAAGAGATGGAAGTAGGCGGAGCTACCTCTGGTATCCTGTACAACTTATTAGCCAAATTAATAATCACAAAGTGAGTTCTAGACTCATATACATCATGTCGCTTCCACAAGTATGGTTGTCCTAATAATACATCACAAACTTCAAGAGGAGCAATGTCACATAGTACCTCATCCGTGAAGGGCTTGATGTTGTAGGGAAGGCGACGCTATTGGCTGACGCGAAGATCTCATCCTTAGTGATGCCACTCGATGGTGTATGACTGTGGATGTGATGTATTCTTTAGGCCCAACCACTCCACAGCCTTTATTGAAATGAGGTTCTTTTGGCTCCTGTTGTTGACAATGAAATACAACGGAGAACCATTCACCCACATCTGTGAGTGGAAGAGGCATTCCCCCTCCTTTGGATCTTCAGGCTCAATCTTCTAGATCTTGGTGGTGGCCACGGTGGCACTGGGCTCCACATCAATGATTTTCTTCCCTTTGTCAGTTCCCTTATCGGGTTCTAATTCAGAGTCAAAACCCGCGTCTGATTTGAAATCCTTCAACTCAACCACCAGTGACTGCTTGGCCCTGTTAGCACTCCAGGAAACTTTCTTAGGTTGTAACTCGGAGATGCCTAGTAACATATAAATCTTCAATATTGTTCTTTGAACTCTCGGAATGGATTGGGGTTTGGATCAAGTCAGATGACTGTTTCAACTTTGTTTTCACTCAAGACATGCATGAACAGCCTCAGCTTGACAAGGTTTTTGACCACTAATGCTCAATAGTTTATAGATTCAATGAATATATGGAGAATCCTGTCTATACCAGCAGATGCATACATAAAAACATATGAATGGCTAGCTACAGAAAGTAAATGAAGCTTGCAAATATAATTTATCAACGCAGAGAAAAGATGACAGTTATATGGCATTAGACATAGAAGAAAACATGAATAACCTATTCAAGTGCAAGCTTAGAACAGAGGAGAAGATGGCGATTGAACATGTAATAACAAAAGAAGCTTGTATTACTGGAATGAAAATGAGATGTTGGGAGGAACAGAGTATCCACAGTCTCCAAAAGTTGAACCTCTATTACTTCTAACTTTCAGCCGTTTATAGGCTTTTTACAATACTCTCGAACTCTTTGAGACTCGAGATGTCTTAATCTATCCCCTCTGTCTTCTAACCACTTAATACCATAACTAGACAAACATGAACTTAGAGAGCTCTGTTTCTAACAAACATAGTAATCAAATTTTGGTAATTTTGTTGCATTGTCAGGTGGTTCACTCGTGTCAGCGATGTTCCATGATCATTTCTATTGGTTCGGTTGCATCATGCTGTTGTTTTTCCCCTTTCAGCCATGCATTCCGTTATTTCAGTTCAATTGTCCGACTGTCAAAAACATTGACAAAGCCAACAAATTTCCTCCCTGGGTGACTGATGGGAAGTAGGGTACGGGGGCACGTTGGATGGTGTGGATCGACGGTGGGGATGTTGGTCAGGTGGCGGAGGATGAACTATGGTGATCGTGAACGGGGGTCGTTGGATCGGGAGGAATGGGTGGAGGAGATCAATCGCCGGAGGCTTGAAGTCATGGCGGGAGTGGAATACTCTGGGCTGTCAGATCTTAGATGGGTAGATCGAACGACTGTCGGGCGGAGGAGGTGCTCGAAGGATAACGCCCGGGAGTGGTTTATTCAAGCGGAAATGGTTTATATCAGGCGGTCATTGGGCGGTAAGTGGTAAAGGTCGGAGCTCGCTCAATTCCATTCATCGCCCGCTACATAGCAACGGAGGAGAGAGAGGAAACCGCTTTATCAGGTGGGTATCCCTCTCTCTTGTTTTCCTGAGCGATATGCGCAATAGCCATTAGATCTGGCGGAAATGATCTAACGACGGTGATTGGTCGAAGCGGGTGAGCGTATAACGTTGGTCAGATGAAGTGTGGATCGTTAGATCAGTGGGAAGATCGACGGCGGGGGACACGAAGGTATGGGATGACCTCGAGAAATGTGCAAAGGGGTGCATATGGACGGAAAGGTAAGGTTTTCGGGGGCTTTTGCGCATTAGTGCATGTTTTCATGCGCTCTGAAAATATACCATTTCCCTTCTCTAGTCTTCAAAATAGCAGCACTGCACCTCAGGGCTAACACTGGCTCCTTCTAGGGATGAAATACTCCAGTAATAACCAAAACAAACTTATCTCCTAGTGTTCCATTGGGCATGGAGTTTATTTGCATAGAAAACAAAAATTGAGAAAACCTATTACAATATTAAGGCCTTAAAGCCTCATATCAAAAACACCTTCCCCCTCCAAATTGTGCAGAATGAAAGTATTGTTCATCTGAACTTGAGCAATGACAAATGCTCCCGTCCATAAGGCATCAAATTTACCATGGTTTCCCTTCTTTTTCTTCAATGCATCCCATTTGAGAACCCAGTCACCAACTTGAAAACTGTCCATTTTTGCCTTTCTATCAAAGGTTTCTTTGATTTTCTTATGATGAATTCTTGGATTCTCAATCAGTTGTTCTCTGATCTACTGTAATTCAACCAAGTTACTCATTCTCCTCGCCATGTCATTCTTTTCATCTTGTTCTTCTTGCAAGAATTTGGCCACAAGGAGAATCAGTTGGATAGGAAAAACAACATCAGCGCCATAAACCAACTTAAATGGAGAATTTCCTATGGACTTCTTGTTGATAACTCTGTCAGCCCACAGTGAAAACTTCAACTTGGAATCCCAGCTCTTTTTGTTGTCCTCCAACAGTTTTTTGATTATCCTTACAAGACTCTTGTTATATGATTCTGCCAGGCCATTGCCTTGAGGATAATATGAGGTAGTATGCACCAATTGAATGCCCATGGATTCACACATGTCCACCAATTCTTCTGCCCCAAAAGTTGTTGCATTATCAGGGACTAGTTTGGTTGGGCAACCAAATCTACTGAAAATATTCTCATTCAAGAACTTTATGATAACATGATGATTACATTTTTAGTGGGTATAGCCTCAATCCATTTGGTGAGATAATCAGTGGCTACCAAGATCCATTTGCGTTGGCCACTGGAATGTGGATTGATCTCTCCTATGAAGTCCAAGCCCCACTACTGGAAGGGACCATTGGTGTGTACTGGCTTCAAGGGCAGAGATTTTCGTTGTTGGCTTCCTGCAAACCTCTGACATTTGTCAGCAGACTTCACAAAAGAAAACACATCAGAGAACATAGTAGGCCAATAATACCCAGCTCTCAGGATCTTGTGGGCTGTGGTTTTCCAATAATGATGCCCTCCACAGATGCTAGAATGGAACTGGTGCATGACTTCCACAGATTGTCCTTTGTCTAGGCATCTCAAGAGGATCCCTGATGGGTCTCTCCAATAAAGTAGGTTTTTATTAATGTAGAATTTGGTTGATCTGAGCTTAATGGCCCGGGCTTGACTTGAGCTATGCCCTGGAGGGACTTCTAGCTTCTACAAAAAATGAACTACACTGGAATACCATTCATAGGTGGCTAGATTTTCAGCCAAAGACTGATTTTGCTCTTGCTCTTTTGCTTCTTCCTCTGTCCGCTCACCACTTGAATTTGAACTCATGCAATTGATGTCTAACAAACTGCAATTTTCCTAAGCCAAAAGCTTAGCCACCCCCTGGCCTTTGACAAGCTTGGCGGGCATCACCTCTGTGTTGAACTCTATGAATTTCGCAATCCATTTAGCTCTCTTTCCATCAATATCTCGCTGAGTTAGGACATCTTTTGATGAGGCTGAAGGTACATACACAACCACTTTGGAATGGAGAATATAAATTATGAATACCTTTAAAGATTTTATGAGAGCATAATCTTGTTTTTCAATAAGGTCATACCTTAGTTCAGTATCCCTAAGAGTTTTGTTGAAAAAGGCCATAGGGTGCTCTACACCTTCATCATTTTTCTGCAATAGAACTGCCGCAAGTGTATCATAAGAGGAAAAAGAGAATATATAAAACTCCCTGGCATAATTTGGTTGATTAGAGTGGGAGTTTCCATGATAGCTTGTTTGATGGCTTAAAAAGAACTTCTTGCACCATCTGTCCATTTTATTTCTGATCATTTATTCAGCATGGAAGTGATGTGCTTCACTAGCTCTGCAAAGTTTGGAATAAACCTACTGACAAAGTTAATCTTACCCAGGAAAAATTGAATGTCCCTTTTTGACCTTGGGATGGACAATGTCTGAATTGCTTGAACCTTGTTCGATCGATCTTCACACCTTCAACAGAAACAATATGTCCCAGAAGTTTGCCTTCTTCTAGAGAAAATTGTGACTTCTTTGGGTTCACAGAAATTCCAAACCGTCTACACTTTAGAAACACCTTCTTCAAATGATGCAAATGGTCCTTGTGACTACTGGAAAAGACTGTTATGTCATCAAAGTAAATAAGGACAAACTTGTCTTTCTCTCCCACAAAGGCTATGTCCATGGGCCTCTGAAAAGTAGCCCCAACATTCATCAATCCAAAAGGCATCTTGGAGTACATGAAAGTGCCCCAAGGAGTAGTGAAGGTGGTCTTTTCCTGATCTTCTGGATGTACAACAATCTGATTTTAACCTAAAAATCCATCTAAGAAAGACATGAATCTAGCCCCTGAAACTTTTTGCAGCAAGTGTTCCATCTTAGGCAAGGGGTAGTTGTCTTTTTTAGAGCATTTGCTCAGATTCCTGAAGTCAACACAAAGCTTGATTTCTCCATTCTTCTTTCTTACTACCACAAGGTTAGCTATCCACTTTGAATACCTTAGGGGAACTATGATCTTAGCATCCAACAGTTTCTTGATTTCCTTTTCAATCAAAGGTAATAAGAGAGGGTTGATAGGTCTTAATTTATGCTTAAAAGGGATGGTGTTCTTCTCCAGTGGAATCTTATGCTGGATGATGTTGGTGTCATAGGTCTTAAGATCACTGTACTCCCAAGAAAAAATATCAGCAAATTGTTTCATCAGGGTGCAATACTCGGAACTTTGGGCAGAAGACAAGTGAGTGGACAGATTTATGTACTTTGGATGGGCTGGACTCCCTACATTATGTCTATGAACTGCAAACTCATTTTCCTTTTTGGCAGGCTTATAAGGTACATCATTATGATCAAACAACTTCTCCAGGGGCACCAATCCTTTGGGTATATGGTTACTAGGCAACTGAACAATGCTATCCTGACCAATCTCGTCCTTTAGCTTGGACTGGTTGCATTCTTCAATGGTTTCGTTTTCTTGGTCAATGTGCATTTCAGAAAATTCATCAATGACTTGTAAAAACCTATTAATTTCATCATCATCTTCAAAAACTTTCCAGTATTTGACATTGTCAGGCAGAGATGGTCTATATTTCACCTGAACTTCATAAGTCAATTTAGGAGGCAAAGGAGGAATAAACGTGCTAGCAGACACAACAAGGGAATCAACAAGTTGGTTCTTCATTCTAGGGATGTAAGAAATGTTGAAACTATTAAAAGAACCCGTGAGCTTCCATACCTCATCTCTGTATGCTTTCAGCCTTGGATGCTTTGCTTGGAAAGTTTTGTTCACCTGCTAAATGATAAGGTCTACATCTCCAAACACCTTCAGACCTTTGATGCCCATTTCTTTAGCAGCGTTTAAGCCCAATATCAAGGCTTCATACTCTGCTATGTTATTTGTGACCTGAAAAGTTAACTTGAAAGATAAATGAATGCATTCTTGTGTGGGGGACACATGGACTACAACTGCCCCTGCATCTTCCTTAGAGAAAGCTCCATCAAAGAACATGTCCCAAATTTCTCACCTTCTTCCTTTGTGATCTGGAAAACTGGTTTCCTAAGCTACATGGAGGCCAACTGGGATTCTTCAATCTGAAGAATACAGGCTCCAAAATCAGTGTCGACAGCATAGATGGGATGTTTAGTGGGATTCCTTTCATCACTGATGATATAAGACAACTGAGCTTCTATGTATAATCTCCTACTCTCACCTCCAAAAACTGGGACAATAGCATAAGACTGATCATTTTGCAATGTTCCACCTAATCTCTTGATCCAACCTCTGGAAAGCAACATGCCAAACTTGGGCGGTACATCTGCTACCACAATATCCATCATCATGCTCTTCATGGGAAACTGAGACAAGGTGATGGCTAGGTCTTTGATTAATCCCAAACATTTCACTTTTCTAGAGTCACAAGAAAACAGGTCATGATAAGACATGGTAATGTCAAGGCCCAACTCATCCATGACAACCTTGGGCATTAGATTATGGTTGGCTCCCATGTCCAGAAGGCTGTTGTGAAGGATTTTTTTCATGAATAGTCAAAGAGACATAGAATGATGGGGAGTTGTCATCACAATTTTCAATCATTGGGCTAAGAACAACAGCTGGTTTGTCGTCTTGCAGATTTACATAGTCAATGGAGGCTTGGAGGGCTTTAGGCTCAAGGGCCTCGAGGATATATCTCTTTAAGGACTCATTCTTCACTAGTTCAATCAGAGGTATAGGTATGCTTAGCTTCTGAATTTCTGATTCAAAACTAAAAGGAGAAGGAGACTTGTCAAGGCCTCTTACCTCGTGAGCTAGAGCTTTGAGGATGATGGGATCAATTGCTGGTCGTTTCTGTTTATTAGCTTGCAGTATTGCAGGGACAATAGCTCTCTGAACAAAATTTTCCTTGACATTATTCATCTTCAACCTTAGATCATATCTGTGTTGATCATCAGTTCGCAGAACAACTCCAACATCCCACTCTTGGCTGATCTGGTCATTGAATAATGACTTTTCATAGGCAGTTAAGTTCAAAAAGGAGGCACTGCCTTTATCTTCCAGACAATGGATCTCATCATCTTCTTCAAATTGCTCTTCTTCCATGGCTACATTCTGGAAAGGGGTCTTCACCCTTTGGTCTTCATTGGCATCTTTGCTTCTTTGCAGAATCTGCAACTGCTCATTAGCTCTTCTATATGGATTTGGATTTCTAGGATCAAAGGTATTAGGAACTCTTCCTTTCCCAGGGTGCTGCTTAACCTTTAATTTGGAGATTTTAGAGGCTAATGACTCTATCATCTTGGTCATTTTATCTATCTTGGGATCTGTAGATGATGAAGATTCACCCCTCTGTCTCCTTCTATCAACATTCCCCTTGAGCTTCTCTGCAGCCATGATGTTTGATTCTACTTCCAAGGTTGCATCCTGCATATCAGCCAAGGTAGCACATTGTCTCTCCCTCAATAGTAGACAAAAGTCAGAATCAAAGGCACTGACATAGGTGAGTTTAGCAGAGGTAGTGGTGGGTTTTACTTCAACTAGTATCTTGTTGTACATGCGGTTAAACCTCTTATTAAAATCAGACAACAACTCACCATTTTCCCTCTTTAAGTTCCCAAACTCGGTGTGGTAGTAGAGTAGATCCTTCTTATCCCCCCAATGCTTTAGGAATGCATCATCTAAAGCCTCAATATCTGCTATAGACCTTGGGGTCAATTCTCTGAACCATTTTCTAGCCTCTCCATCTAGACTTTGGACAAAGACTCTCATCCATACATCAGCTTCACTAATGTCCAGGTTATCAGCATAGCTATAGAATGATTCAAGATGTTCCTCAGCTGTAACACCTTCAGTCCCAGTGAACTTAGGCATATACTTATGATATTCTCCAGTAGGCATGGCATTCAAAGGAGTGGGCAGTACTAGAGGTCCATACCTAGCAGCTATGATTCTTTCGATTTTGGTAGGTGCTTGTGGTGCTGCCATAGCTGTGGTGGCTATAAGGGTACTGGAAGTTTGAATGATAGAGGGTTGAGGAGTGACTGATAGGACTAAAGGAGTATGATGGATAGGAGGAGAGGCTTCCTTTGGGCTTACAACAAAAGAAGAACCTAAAGAATAAGGAGCTCTATGAATCTCTAAGATTTTTTCTTCACTGTTAGTATTAGATGCTATACTCTCAACATGTATTTGTTCTATTATAGGATTTCCTTGAAGAGCTATAGAATATTGTTCAGAAATACCTCAACATGATGCTCCTTTTTGCAACGCCTTTCTTTCTTTGATGATTTTTTCAAGGTTAGGTACTGGTTCAGCTCATGGCTTCTTAGGATTTCTCCGAGTATGCCTCACAAAGTGAGCCAGAATTATGGAGTGGAGTCGCTAAGAGGTTCGTCCTCCAGTAGAGTCACCAGATAGATGACTACAACCCAAATAGTGTCCAGACTTTGTCTATCATCAAATCTGGATTTGTGTCGTCCCTCAGGGAAGCTGAGCTTCAGTCTCCTCTCCTCGGCAATGGCGCCAATTATGTTAGCACTCCAGGAAACTCTCTTAGGTTGTAGCTTGGAGATGCCTGGTAACATATAAATCTTCAATATCATTCTCTGAACTATTGGAATGGATTGGGTTTTGGATCAAGTCAGATGACTGTTTCAACTCTATTTTCACTAAAGACATGCATGAACACCCTCAGCTTGACAAGGCTTTCGACCACTAATGCTCAATAGTTTATAGATTCAATGAATAGATGGAGAATCCTGACTGTACCAGCAGATGCATACATAAACACATATGAATGGCTAGCTACAGAAAGTAAATGAAGCTTGCAAATCTAATTTATCAACGTAGAGATAAGATGACAGTTATCTGGCATTAGACACGGAAGAAAACATGAATAACCTATTCAAGTGCAAGCTTAGAACAGAGGAGAAGATGGCAATTGAACATGTAACAACAAAAGAAGCTTGTATTACTGGAATGAAGATGAGACGCTGGGAGGAACAGAGTATCCACAATCTCCAAAAGTTGAACCTCTATTACTTCCAACTTTCAACCATTTATAGGCTTTTTACAATACTCTTGAACTCTCTGAGGCTCAAGATGTCTTAATCTATCCCCTTTGTCTTCTAACCACTTGATGCCATAAGTAGAAAAACATGAGCTCAGAGAGCTCTGTTTCTAACAAACACGGTAATCAAATTCTGGTAATTTCGCCGTGCTGTCAGGTGGTTCGCTTGTGCTAGCGATGTTCCATGATCATTTCTGTTGGTTCAACTGCATCATGCTGTTGTTTTTTCCCCTTTTGGCCATGAATTTCGTTATTTCAATTCAACTGTTCGACTGTCAAAAACACTGACAAAGCCAAAAAATTTCCTCCCCGGGTGACTGATGGGAAGTAGGGTACGGGGGCACATGGGCCGTTGGATGGTGTGGATCAACGGTTGGGATGTTGGTCAGACGACAGGGGATGAACTATGGTGATCGTGAACAAGGGTCGTTGGATAGGGAGGAATGGGCGGAGGAGATCAATCGCCGGAGGCTTGAAGTCGTGGCGAGAGCGGAATAAGTCTGAGCCGTCAGATCTTAGATGGGTAGATCGAACGGCTATCGGGCGAAGGAGATGCTTGAAGGATAACGCCCAGGAGTGGTTTATTCAAGCGGAAATGGTTTATATTAGGCGGTCATTGGGTAGTGAGTGCTAAAGGTCAGAGCCCGCTCGATTCCATTCATCGCCCGCCATGTAGCAGTGGAGGAGAGAGAGGAAACCACTTTATCGGGTGGGTATCCCTCTCTCTTGTTTGCCCGAGTGATATGCACGATAGCCGTTAGATTTGGTGGAAATGATCTAACGGTGGTGATTGGTCGAAGCAGGTGAGCGTATAACGTTTGTCGGATGAAGTTTGGACCGTCAGATTAGTGGGAAGATCGACGACGGGGGACACGAAGGTATGGGACGACCTCGAGAAATGTGCAAAGCGCTGCATATGGACGGAAAGGTAAGGTTTACAGGGGCTTTTACGCATTAGTGCATGTTTTCATGCGCTCTGAAAATAGACCATTTCCCTTTAGTCTTCAAAATAGCAGCACTGCACCTCAGGGATAACAGGGCCAACACTCACTTGTATTGTGAGTGGAGCTCTTACGGAACTCACACCATTTTCCCGTGTCCTTCTTCGTCTTTGTGGTGTTGTTCTTTGCTTGTGGCTTCAACGTGCTGTTATGGGTAGCCCCACCTTGGCTTGGTCGTTTTTTTTGTGGTTTGTGGGCACCTTTCCCTTGCTTTGGATTTGCAGATCCAAAGTCCCGCTTCTTTTGTTTAAACTTCTACTCAATCTTGACAGCGTACTGATACACCGTGTCGAGCGAGGAAATGTCCAGGAACTCCATCTCGTCCTGGATGTACTTGTGTAGACAGTCACGGTACTTGAACAACAAATGCCGCACAATATCCTTGATACCCAGCTTTGTTAGAAGGGTATGGAAAATATTCGTGAACTCTCGCACATCTTGGTCCCTTCCTTGCCATAGTGTGGCCCACTTTATGTATTTGTCTTCATAGCTCCCGACAGGGTAATATTGTTCCTTGATGGCATCTCGGAAAGAATTACAAGTGGGTGCGGTTGAAAACCGCCAAGGTTCACTCTCGTCCTTTTGTTCACAGTAGGTTTCCCACTAGTCTTTGACATGTGGGGCGACTTTGAGAAGTGCAAAAGTAATATTTTCTCGATTGGAAAAGTCATGAATTGAAAAATATCCTTCCAGTAGATTTAACCATTTTTTTATGATGTCTGCATCTATCAGGGCTTCTAATATGGGAATATCGAAGTTAACATGTACCTTAAAAGGAGTGGTCCCTCCAGAGTGGTTGTTGGATGAAGATGCATCGCCTGTGGGTAGTCTACAAAGGATCTGTGCAAAGTTATCCATCATCATGTCCCTCTGTCGCTCGAGGGCTTCCTCGAGCAATATTTTGAAAGGATCTCCTGCCCCCTTGTCTTTCTTTTCTTTCGGCATGGGAGGTCGTCGGGTTTTGTGAGGCCGATCTTGCAATGGTTCAACCAGATCAAGCCATAACTCCTTATACCCTAACCTAGTCGGGGACAACAAAGAAAAACAAATAAAGAGTAGACCGCTATGATACCATTGATCTGAACTTAAAAAATAATGCAACAACTTAAATATATAATCATAAGCACAGAGATGCAGTAGAAAAACACTTCATTTCATTAATAGAAAAATATTGAACTATGCTTACAAACAAAATCGAAATAAGATAGCTCGGGCGATGGTAGCTTATCTATGAGAAGAGATGTGGCGGCTACATGCCTCTGAAATGTGTTTCAATGAGGCTCAAGGACCTATTTATTATTGGAAAACATGAGAAAATCCTAAACAACCAAAACCCTAACCCAAGGAGATGTAACACCAAGAGTTTTTGGGCCCTCATTGGGGTTAGTTAGGCAGCCAACTTCCTGGGGTCGTAACTTGGTCATATTATCTCCGTTTAGCGTGTACAATACCTTGTTGGAAAGGTCTCACTGAGTAATACAAGTTTCTCTGCAAGCCCCTGCCAATGGCCACGGGCCTGCTGCAAACCCCCAAAAAAACTCCGTTTAGGGGGCCAAAACTGCTCCGAAAGTTCAAGACCCAAAAAACTGTTAAAAACAGTAAATGTTGAAATGAACAAGGAAGTAGATGAAACTGACTAGGGGGTATAGTTGTAATAGGTGGGTGGCCACCAATATCCACCTGGATCATTTTTTGCTAGAGTTCTTGTTTTAATGTCACCGTTTCGGTTTGATTGACAACTTTGTTGCTAGAGGAAATGTTCCGCTTTGAAGAGGGAGACCATCAACCTAGAAAAGGGAGGTTTCAACTTGCAGAAAAAAGATAGAACCTCAACATAAAAAGGGAGGTCTCAACCTATGATGGTTTAAGGAAGGCCACCAACCAAAGGTATGCTCATGGGCTTCTCTGTCTTTGGTTACAAGTTTGAATCTGGATATGGTTTACTCTAGTTCTAGGCTCAGGCAGCAGGTTCAGGTTGTGGCTCAAGCTCACTTGATTTACCTTTGAAGCTTGTAGATGAACATCAGCAAGACCTGTCAATATTCTAGAACAAATTTTGTGGTATGAGCAAATTATCTTCTTGGTTGTTGATGCCCATTGCCAAGAAGCGATCCATCCAAGGTGAATCTTTGTTCTTGCAGGAGGCTTGTTTTTGAAGCATTTGCTTGAATGATGCGAGTGTGTTGACCACAATGCTCACACAGATGAAGATAAAACAATGATCTTTCACATGGCCAACTCTGTCACAATGTGGGCATTTAACAATCCGTTGTGAATGTGGAGGAGCAAGATCTAGAATAGGTGAATGTGAACCGCCTTGAAGGAACGTAACACCCTGAAACTTGATGGGTTTGGAGTAGTGTGGAGTGTGAAAGGAGACTTCCTTGTCACAACCAAGACCGATTATGTTTCTATCATTGACAAGATCTTCCCAAGGTTTGATGATGGGCTTGGGAAGTGGACCCTGAACTTCTGCAATATGTAAAATTGCTCCTAAAATGGGCACTTGACCCGATTCAACTTTAGGTTTAATTTCTTGTTGTTGATGGGAGTATGTCTCAATCTCAAACAAAATATTGTTCTGAACATAAACAAGTTTAGAATTATGTCTATTTTGTTGTAGTTCATTTCGTCATAGTTGTGACTCAAGCTGCCAAAACTCAATCTTCTCTTATGCATTTTGTAAACAACATTAAATATCATCAAGAGTGGTTTTTCTAATTTTGACTGTGTCATCAACAGAACAGAGTATCATAGTCTTCAAGAACTCTAATACTGTATTAATTATGGTCATTTTCATTAAACAAATTAGGTGACTCTCTCGAATTACATGGCTAAAGAGGTTGTAATGATAAACAAGGATACTTGTTGGACACAATGCATAGAGATAATTTTGCACAATGGCCAAAACACACTCAAAATTAACAATATTACCAACGATCACTCCAAAATTTGCCACAATTATGGTACAGTTGAATGTACTCAATGCATCAAAACCAAGCCAAGCTCATTGCAGCCTCAAATTTGAAAACTCCTAAAACAAGGTGATGATGATTGCTTTAATAATCTCCAAAGGAAAAGTTCCTCATAAATTTGTAAATATCTGGATTTGCACAAGTGTATTTATAGCAACACCAAAAGTTTTGATTGAATCGGTCTAGATGGCTTAAGCATTTGAGCTGTGAAGGCAATATCTATACCAAAATTGATCTTCGAGTGTCATTATTTAATGCCATTTTGTTTAAAGAAAATTAAATCACAAGTATATTGCTCCCAATTATAGTTTCAGGTCGTCATTTGTCACAAAAAATGGAGTTGATGATAATTTTCAGTTAGTAATATTGGCTAACGGAACTTTAAATAGGGTGGCATACAATCTCTCAATGGAAAGAGACACCAATCAATGAAACATGCCAACTTTTAAAGTTGTTTTATGGCTGCACATAGAGTACCAAGGAGGGAACTGACAATGAGAAGGGCTAAGGAAAACATCGAGAGAACTCTCTTATGTTGCTCCATACAAATAAATGCACCAAGATTCAATGTCAAAAAGGGTGATGAATGCGTAAGAGTTGCATGCCACGTTACTAAGATGGAAAGAAATTGTTAAAACTCCAGCTGAGCCCTCCCAACCTAGGGATGCCCTTCGTAATTCACCTTCAGGTCAGTAGAGTTAAGGTAATAATCAATGAAAATTACAAGCTTAATATTTCTGTAAGTTGTTCCATGGAAGAGCTAAGAATTCATTCTTGCATTGAATGGACAAGGCATCCGTTTTTTTATAGCGAAATTTTTCTAGCCACTAAAGTTCCTCATGCCTCTAAATTCCAGTTCGTTGGATATTTAATGAGGTTCTGAATCCTCTCAACAAAAAATGTCTGTAGAAAGCGTGTTACATATATCTAATTTTCTTTTTGTTTTAACAAGGAGGGGATTCCTCCATATTTCTAATCAAGTAAGTGAATGAGCCACGGATTTCGCCTCCATGATGGTATGTAGATATTTGAGAGGACGTTGACAGGAAAAACCATCACAACAGAGGTTGAGAGATTTGATGAGGATATATGAAACGCACATTAGAAAAATATGAAATGCATGTTAGGTTGGCAATGACTGAAGAAACGCACCAGCGAACAAAATAACCAATGCAGGTTGGAAAATAATGCAGACTGAAGGAGAATATGACAGATTGGTAATACATTAATGAGACGTTATAAGAGAGGGTAGCACTTGCTGACAAGGAAATTAGACTAACCATATGACAAATCCAAGGATGACGCTGAGCATTTCAATGGTAGGAATAAATACCAAGATTTACAATGTGGAAGGTGTGGCAACGACCAGTTCTTAGGAATATGACAAATGGAGACTGGTGGGTAGAGAAAGGCCAGAAACCGGTGGCTCACACTAGAGCAAGGTAAGAATACGCATTCTCTGATACCATGTTAAACACACATGGAATAGGCAAGAGATAATATAATCGTGAGTTGCATTTACTATTCACAATGATATACATTATAATACATACTTATGACTGTTGGTTTCATATTCCAAGGTCTCTTGAACTCTAATGGATCTTCATATTCCGCACCCAAAATCCTTAGCGGATCAGGTGTCCAACATGAATAAAATTTAAGTAGTTTAAAAACAATGTGTTATAAATGTAGGTGTAACTTTGATGTTTTGTAAAGTTTTGAGTAAACAACTATTATATCAAGGTTTTAGGAAAACATTTATGGAAAATATGAGGGGTGTTTAAGATTTTTTATATCTTAGTGATGATTAAATTCAACATAATCCATAACACTTTTCTCATTATTAGAGAGTATATCTATAGAGGATTTTGAACTTTGACGAGAACTAGGAACTATAACATCATGATTTACAAAACGACCAACTCCATGACCTCTTGTATATATTTACATCAACAATGTTTTATATGTACAATGTTATCTCTAAAAGGTTGTGATGCAGTAGAATTTATGATGGTACCACTTAATTGTGTTGATGAGGGTGAGATGAATGTGGGAAGAGACTTGTCGTATGACTCATCTCTTCAATGGTTGGAGCTTGAGTGTTTTTGACAAAATGGAGATAGGCGAGATGACCTTGATATGATGACAAATGAAATGAAAATCATTCAACTGAACATAAATTGGTCAATTACATTTACTTTAGTGGTCGTGTGATGAAGTATTATCCCTCCCACTTAGGTTCTATTCCTATAAGTGGAATGACAAAGATTTTTTCTCATATATAATCAACTTTATCCAAGTTACTATCCTCAAAATGAGTGGAATCCAATTTACCTTGTGTACCATCCTCGAAATGAGGGGAAGTGCCCAATGGGTTTCCAAGGAAAATGCACTACATAATTTTTTTTTAAAGAATGAACATAAATTAGTTAAGGTTTAATGTTATGATCCTTTGGAAGGCTACTTATTAATCTCACTCAGAATTCCAATACCGACTGGATCAAGTAAGATAGATGATCAAGAATAAGCAAGGAATATGAAAGAAAAACCTTGGCCATCATTAGATGGGAGGAGAGATGAATAACTTGGATTAAAGGTATCGTGTGAGAGGAGAACCTAATCATCATTGGATCTTGGGGAAATAAATAATTTACTAAGCATATCAATATTCTTGAGAGTATTTCACAATATTCCTCCTCACAATCCTAAACAATGTTCTATTAGAAAGGATCAACGATCTGTGATATAGAAGACTTAACAAAATACAACACTGTTAAAAGACTTGACTTGTGGCCTTTGCCCACATCAATAAGAAGTTGTGGGAGATAACAAGGAAACAAGTACAAAACCAATGGAGGTTTACCAAATGGACTAATTGGAGATTAACAATTATGGGGATTGCGCAGAAGCTCAATTGTGTAAGAAAAGAACTTGAAAAGGAATCAAATGTTGAGGATGCATTGTATTGTTTGCACAATTACCCCCACGCATTGTACGTTGTGTCAGTGGCAGTGGGGTGGTCACAAAGGGGGATGTTAGCACCCCTTTGGTTTTGGGGGAAGGGTCATGGCGGGGGGGTGAGGCGAAGCCTTTGGGTTGTTGATTTTTTTTTAGTTTTTTGGCAAAAAATATTAGCGGTTTTATGGTGCATGGTATTTTAGCCCATGGTTTTATAATTATGCTTAAGGAACTTCAATTGTACTCTAATCCAGGGGTAAATGGATTGACGTTCTATAGATACCATGTGATACACACACGCATACTTCTTTTTTGTTTCTTAAGAATTTGTTTCCAACAATTATCTATCAAGTGTTAAAACCTATAAAGGAGTCATTGTCATAGTTTTGGGAGGCATAAAAATAAAAGGATTCAAAACGTAGTTGACAAGGTTCTTTGATTTGGATTGGGTAACTATATTATTTTTACCCATATTGATTATTTTATATTGGAAAAATTGGAGGAATCAGCTCACAGGACCATTATTACCAGCAGGTGTCAGTTTCGTGAATTGGGCTTTGAAACCTTTCATAGGAAATTTGAGGCATTAAATGAAGTTTTTTCGAGTCCAAAAACCCTTGCTTATGCCAAACGTTTTGCCATTATTCTACAATCAAAGAAATTTCCAGTGGTGCAAGAAAGACATCAAACATATCAGTGCATGTGCAAAGATTATGCCTCTTGAATGTTGACAAAACGTGATTCACCACCATAATTCGAGAGGATGCCTCGTCAGCTCCACTACTCATGGAAAAGGGGCTAGCCATGTGGGGACTAAAGGGTCAAGTTGTAACTCATGTTGATGGTTGAGTGGGTCAAATCTAAGCCAAGGTTGGCTATCGGGCTATGTTAAAATCGGGCCACTAGAAGGAGAAGGGCTTCCATTCTATTCGAGTGCATTTTGTTCCATAGCAGAGTATAGTAGCTAAGAGTGGAGAGAGAGAGTAGAAAAAGAGGTGTTTGTGTTCTGTAGCAGCCCACGGGTCACAAGTCTTGGTTAACTCCATAGAGAGTTCCTTCGCCTTTGTATTTGCATCATTTCCATTCCAAACAAAAGAGAGCATAACAACCCCACGTTCCAACTGGGTTTTCTCCGAAAATTGTTTCCTACAACGTATCTTAGTGTTCTTTGTGATTGGTGTGTGTTTATATTCCAATCCTTTATTTTTCATGCTTGATCGGTTGAATGTATAAATAACAAATATAGAATCTAAAAGGATGATTCGTTCATAGTATAGATTTTGGTTTATTCTAAGATATGTTATGAGGAATTGTCCAGTGAAATATCCATGGAAATTTACATATCAATTTTGTGCACATAATTTTGTATGAGAAGCCTATTAAAGAGGAAATATTCTCAAGTTCAGAGAAGTAATTGCATATATTCTACGAGTAGACCTATTGTGAAAATCCCATGCAAGTTGCTTGCAAGTGTCTTTGTTCCTTATGGATGCAAAGTGCAATTTTAATTTCACTAATTGTGGATTACAAGTCTATTGAAGCTAAAGAGAACTAATTAGTGTGTGAAGGGAAACCAATTTTCCAATCAGTATAGGTCCATTGTGGTTTGGTTGCATCATATTAGCACTTTGATACTAGTGAAATTGTTCTATGGTAGTAATGACTATGGGGAGGAGCAAATTTGGCCTCGATTTATTCTTACATTTCCAAGGGATTTTAGGTAATTTCAATAAATAAGAAGGAAAAGTGGCCATATAATGTGGAATAGAAATTGGAAGAGTGAACTCTCAAAATCTAATAAGTAGAGGGAGCGCATGAGACTAGAAAGGATCGACAAATAGTTATGAAAGTCATCAAAGCAATGATATCACTATGTCACATTTAAAAAATAATGTATCTTCTCTTTAATGATGTTTTTGCAAATTGCCAATATTACTCTCCATCCATGTCTTAAATCCTAGTGCATTTTTTTGGTTTGTTTATATTATTAATTATTGTAATAGTAACTCGCCCAAATGGTAGCCATATTCTTAGTTGATCGTACATTTTCCATCCAAGCCTATTCACTACAATTCTATGTTTTATTATAGAAATGTTTTTAATATCTAACAAAAATGAAACATTCACACAAATTTGCAATGAAAGAAATGAATTTCCACGTTTTTCTCTACTTAAGAATCCATTGTTCAAGTCTTACAATCTAGTTATTGAATGGGTGAAAACATCCAACATGCTCTAAAAATTTGTTGGATGTGTTCAATATTTTTTTTATTCTTTACTTTTACCAAGATCCAAAGGTTAGGTTATGTGGTGTTCTTTATTAGTAAATTGAAAGGTGTAGAACTTGAATACTAGATTTTACTAAGATTTAATATTGAAATGATATATTGCAACCATAAAAGAAAATAAAGAACTAAGTGCCACAAGATGTTATGACTTTATTGATGAAAGCAATGTCTGCTTGCCTCTTTAAGACGACGACGTCTAGTTGAGCGGAACTCTGACTATAATAAAATTCATAAGACATCTCATTACATTGCTTCTACTTATTTATATATTTCTATCTACCCCATAGTAACATTCTAGGGAGAAACTTTCTAGTAGTTGGAACCTTCTTGTAAGCCTTTTTACAATTATTGTTTTCACACTACTACATGGACCTTATTTACTAAAGATGGCCTTCAGACATAGAAACATATCTATCTACTCATGGAGTTACATGGACCTTATTTACTAAAGATAGCCTATAGACATAGAAACATATCTATCTACTGTTGGAGTGAAGATAAGACCCTAACATGCCCTCCAAATTTAAAAAGTAGCATTATCCTCGAGGCCATAGATGAGAGAATTGCTAAAGGATCTTTGTTGGTTCACATGTGGCATCATCAAGAATTGTATCCTTCCACTATATCAAGATCTCATGGATAGTGTACTAATGGAGACAACATTCTCTTTTATCAAGGATGGCCTTAGATTGCAACCAAATGGAACCTTGTTTATCCAATTCTAAAAGGCTAGTTTGAATATGCCAACTAGACCCAACCACTTTCTTTAAATTAGAGACATGAAAGATTGGATGAATTTTAGAATGAATTGGAAGTTATAATTTGCAATCCATTGGTTAAATACATTTGAGGGCCTTATAGGGGTCGTAAAACTTGAAGTGAGCTTCTAATGGTAGTTGTCTTTGAGGGAGGTCTGGTTATAAGGTTGCAAATGACGAAACACATGATCGCCTTCTTGAAGATGTCGCTATTAAGGATGTTGATTAACCTGTTGGTTCATCTACTTTTGAGCCATTACCAAATTGTTTTTGAGAGTGTGAAGAATGTCAACTTGAGATGTGAGGTTTTTTTCAACCTTATATACCTTACAGACTCTAGGTAAGTAGGATAATATTGAAGGGAGTTTTTGGCCATAGATAACCTCAAACAGAGTCATTTGAGTTGCACCGTGAGAAGTTGTTTTTTATCACCACTCTACTAAGGGTAACCATTTAAACAATTGGGGGTGTCATTCTAAAGTAAAGTCCTCAATTATGATTCCAAACACTTGTTAACATATTTAGTCTAACCATCGATGTAGAGTTGATATGCAGTGGTAAGATGCAATTGAGTGCCCTATATTTGAAACAACTATTTCTAGAAATTACTAGTGAAAGTGGGTCACAATTTGTCACAATAGATTCAAGCATATTGTGGAGATTGAAGATATTAGCCATGAATACTTGAGTGATCATGGAGGTTTTAAAGTGATTGTGTAGATAAAAAATGAGCATATTTGGAAAGGTGATCAACCACAACCATGACGGCATATATATTAACATATTTTGGGTAACCCCACAATGAATTCCATAGGAATGTTAGTCCATATAGCAAGTGGAATGGGAAATGGTCATATTTCACCTAGAGTTTTCACTATTTATCCCTTTTATCATTAGCGAAGGTCACATTCTACCATAAAACTATAGATGTCCTTCTTCCATTTCATGTATGTTATGTAAGTCATAATGACTTAATGTTGGAGAGGCATGGAGTTCATATAACACGATTAATTTAAAGGTGAAATGCTTGTTCAAATATACACACCCTCTAGAGTGAATCTCTTCATTATGCCAAGTGTATCCCTAATATGAATTGGGTGCCATTTGAAGTTGTTGGATCAAGCAATTAATCTTGTGACTTCTAAAATATTCTTTGCAGGCATCATTCGACCAATTTACTATGATGAAGGAGAATGAAAAGAGAGGCCATTCCTCTTCATACTTTTGAGAGAGAGAGCGTATGATACCACATTCTCTTGCCTCTTCTTATAAATTATCTCATAATCATATTCCAACATTTTAGCTACCCATTTCTATTGCTTAGGGGATGAATCCTTTGTTGTAGAAAGCATTTAAAGCTATGATAATTTGTTTTAATCTAGAAATGTTGCCCAAGTAAGTACATGCGGAAAATACCCACAAAATATATGTGATATAGCCATTATTTATTTCTCATAGATGTGTTTTCCCTCAAACAACTCAATAGCAAACACAACAACCAAAGTGTACCATTTAATTAGTAAATATATCAACAAAAATGCTCTTTCAAATATACTAGTCATAGTGTGTAAGTGAATTAATACACGTGTATTTCCACACATTTACTAATGAAGCAAACATGCAAATGCATTAAGTTTATTACATCATTTTTACAATGCAATATGGTAATGCAAAATATACATTCAAGTCAATCATGATCCAAAAAACATTTGTAAAAATATAATACAAGCAACTAATCATGCACACTCCATCATTACAGGAAACCAACAAACACAATCCACGATCCACAACCCACCCTTCATCCATTCTCCATTATCTACAGTCACCAACTAACCTTTCATGGTGGTTGAATGATCATGCTTGGGATGGCATGGGTCCCTCTACTATGATTAGTCATATATATATATGCTACCTCACTACCCCTATTATATGAAAGAATCCCAAAAGATCTAAGTATCTTAAAAGATACATGGCTCTAAGTATTAAAAAAACCCTAAAGATTTTTATGTATATATTATACTTTATGTAGGATTAGTGGTTGTGTCAATTCATATCCCCGACCTATTATGGTACTTTATTAAGATCCTTCATGCGCATGAGCTTCCATAAGATCTTTCATTGATCCAACCCTCAGAGCCCATCAATCAACTAAACTTATCAACCTCTTGCTCATATCATAATAGCAAAACGTCACTCATACTATGTATTCAAATAATAAATCACATGTATCGAATAATTTTCACCCCATGATTAATATATAGCTACAATAAATCACACATATATAATATGCTAACATGAATGACATATATCAAGTCACAAAGTATACCATTCCAAAAATGAACATCATCTGGTCATTAAATCCATTTCTTACTCATAATTAATTTTAACGCAACAATGAAATTATACGTGCCATACATCATGATTCACTCATAATGTTTTGTGGTTGTGTACATTAGTAACTTGTACAATCATAATTATAGTATGTTTATTCATAAACTAGTTTAATCATTGTATAATACCTATACCACAAATCACATTCATCTATGTAAATGAAAAATTAAAATGTGTAAATATACAATTAAGCTTTCATCATTATCGATGGCTCATATATTAGAGATTAAATCTCATAGTTATTAAAACATCAGAATCAATTCATACCAGTCCTAAATGAACATGGCAAAAAAAATGGTGTATTACATACTTTCGTCCATCCAAAACTTCATTCCAAAGTTATCTTTACTCACAAAAAATGATGAAATGTTGATGTATATCATGCACATATAAATACTCGAAGTAAATATAAACACATGGGATATCTCCCATACCTTGGATGACAAATCATTTTGCTTTAAAGAATCGTGCTTATTTCTTGGATGCCTAGCTATTGTTCGAGTTAGAGAGATGTATATTTTCACTTTTATTTAATGCTAAGAAGGGTAGCGAATAAGTGAGGTAAAGGATAGTAAGTACACTTATGGCGGTTTTGGTTTTGGAAGGAATTTTACATATGTGTGAAAGTTTCAGGTTTAAAATCGTGTACTAGAAATAAATAGCTTGCTCATGCCACTAATGCCATTAAATATGTTATCCCCTAAGAGGTTCCCCTTAAGAAAGGAATGATGCCATGGCATTTAAAGTCCACTTTGTCTCTTGATTTGCTCTTTAACCAAATGGGTATTCCCTTAACTTTTGCAAAACTCATTGACCAAATCACATTAGCAACGACTTTTCCATTCAATCTTGAAAAAGGAATGATTTCAATCAAGGTTCTCATATTATAGTTTTTAATGAAGCTCAAAAAAGGAAAAAGAAAATGGCTTATGAAGCATTGGTATGAAAATGAGACTTTAACAGGCCATAAGAACAAGTTCACAAGAGAAGAAGCATAAACAGTTTAGAGGACCTCTCCCTTAGGGCACCTTTCTCCTTCATTATAATACAATTATCAAATGTTGGTGAAATATTAAGAATATAGGAAGATAAATAAATATCTTCAAATCAAAAAGAGTAAGGGAGTTTTTGATATCTAAAGAATCACACAAATATCTTGAATTATAAAGGGAAAGGTAGTATCAAAAGTTTATTAATAAGAAATAAAATAGGTTAGGCATTTTGTGAAATTCATCTAATAGTTATAAACAACCACATAAAATAAATAACCATGGATTAAGCTTAAGGAAACATACAAATTTACTTTTGTTGATTGCAAGGGAGAAAATTTCAGAAACTTGGGTGTGACAAGCTAGAAAATTCATAATATCTTTTAGAGATTTATGTACAAATGGACAAGGAGGACAATACCATTGAATGCCTCATTTAATATACAATCACTCAACAATATAATAATAAGGGGGAAGATCCACCAAATACTATCAATTTGATTAAGTAGTTTACAAGATTCATTGTTACAACCTCTAGACTTAAGAAGAAAATAGAGATTAAATACCAATAAATAAGTGAAAACACCAAAAGGATAGTGTTACAGATGGAGTGACGAATCCTTTATTTTGAATGTCTAAGATTTGAATGCTTAGAATGCTCTTATTCTGCCTCTTTCTCCTTAGTTGCCTTGGCTAGCAAAAAAAAATCTAACATTTTCCCATGAGTCCTCCTCCTTCTTCTATTCTTTCTCCACATAGCCCAAATCAATGCCCCCTTTCTAGAAACTAACTCACAAAAAGGACTTGGTAAAAATACACTCATGATACCCACTGTTAAAACAAAATAGGAGAAATTTGTGCCTCCATAAAATTCACTGGAATTTAATTTCTAGGAAGGATTCCAAAGGAGTTGACATTTGAAACCATGCCCATGCTCTTCTCCAAGAAAATTTCATCCAATGAGCCTTTGTTTGTCAATTCCAACACCCTAAATTGAAGTCATGGCCCCATGAAGGTGGTATTCCAATTTAAATGGATAAGCTACCAATTCACAATCCTAATTACTCATTTGATTTCTATAACAAATATCAAACGAGAAACCCTAAGGAATCATTCCCAAGCTCTTCCTCATGAAAACACCTTCCCAATGAGCCTTCATTTGTTTTATTCCACAAATCCAAATTTATGACGTTCAAAATTCAGAGACATAACAATTGTTAGATTGTCATCCTTTGATTTGGGCCCTTGGATTGGGGGGATAGATTTTAATACCACTATATAGTGTAAATTGTTCTTGAATTATCTATGTGAAATAATTATTAACCTTTATAATTGTCTATTGAAGAGGATCATCCATGGATACTCCCTAAACAAACCTTGTTTAAATTTTCACTACAATGCCATCATGCCCTTATGCATAATCATCATTCACTTCCTCTACCCAGTCAAGTTTCAACTTGGTATAAGCCAACAACTCTACCATGTGTCCACTAAGTTAGTAGCCATCAATTGCCATGTGTCAAACAAATATTGAGCATTTCCATGTCATCATGCCCCTATTCCTAGCTATCATGCATATCCTCTCCGTAGTCATGTGCCAAGCTAGCTTAGATATATGTATCGCACCATGTGTCTACCAACTTAGCAACTAAGTAAATTGCCATGTATCAACCAAGGATCGAGGATTTCCATGTTGATGTATCATATGTGTTGAATAAAAAGTCGTATGCCTCGTCTTGTGCCAAGTTATCCTAGGTTAGCACACCTACGTCTCTACCAATTCCACTACTAGGTCAACTGCCACGTTTCAACAAAGGATTTAGGATTGCGTATGCCTTGCCTGTGTCTATCAAGTTAGTAGCTATGAATTTATCAAGTTAGTGGCTATGAATTTTTCCATGTGTTAGCCAAGGAATGGTGATTTCTATGTCCTATGTACATTTTCCTGATCACCATGTACATTGTTTGGCTCATGATGTGCAAAGTTTTCCTAATCTAAAGTATCCTACCATGTGCCCACTAAGTCAACAGTCAAGAAATTGCCAGGTATCAACCAAAGATTAAGGATTATCAAGGTGATGCATTGTATTGATGTATCATTGCTATTGAATAAAAATTCCTCTGATTAGTCATGTGCTAAGTGAACCTAGGTCAACATACCTTACCATGTGTTTACTAAGTCAATAGTTAAAAGTTCTCATGCATATACTACTTCCCATCATATGTCAAGTCAACTCAGGTCAATGTACCCTACCATGTGTCCATCAAGTTAGTAGCCAAGAGTCGTCATGCAAAACCTCTGCTTAGTCATGTGCCAAGTCAACCTACCCTATCATGAGTCCACCAAGTTAGCGAGTAGGTCAATCACCATGTGTCAACCAAGTATTAAGGATTTACAAGGTGATGTAATGTGTTGATATGTCTTAGGGGTGGAATAAAATTTCCTCTACCTAATCATGTGCCAAGTCAACCTAGGTTAAAACACTTTATCATGTGATTGTCAAGTTAGTAACCAAGTCAATTTCCATGTGCCAACCAAGGATTTAGGATCACTAAAGTGGTGCAACATGTTATTCACATCCTTTACCCACTCATGTTGCAATTTATACTAGATCAATATGCCCTACCATGTGTCTACCATGTTAGTACTCGGGTCAAATTTTATTGTCAACCAAGGATTGAGGATTACTAAGGTGATGGAATGTGTTGATGTGTCATACATGTTGACTAAAAATTCCTATGCCCACCCATGTGCCAACTCATCCTAGGTCAACAAACCCTACCATGTGTCCACCAAGTTAGCATCCAAGTCAACTCCCATGTGTCTACCAAGGATTGAGGATCATCAAGGTGTTCTCCTACTACACGTCCTCTATCTTTCCATACTCCGCCAATTATAGTAACACTCAGGAATGAGGCTCACAACTCCCCACCTTCGGGCAAAGAGGGTGTAATTATCTTCCCTGTGAAAAAATATGCCCCTAATTGTAAACCATTCAAGAAAACACAAACTCGGGTTAAGGTATAAAACCAAGCACATCCAATTCAGGGATGCTTCATTCTCAATTACCGTGGGTCTCAGAGTGGATTCATGATTTATTGAACACCTAGGTTGGACACAAACTATAGAACTTCATTGACCCTGACCTCTAACATTCCACAAACATGAAATATGTAAACGAATGCTATAACACAAAGTGAACCCACACAACATAAAGATATCCAATGTAGCGGCATAGAGCAACAACCCACAACCCAAGGCTACCCAACTTAGGAGACAATTAATGGTTTCCAACTCATTCACAACATATAAAGACAAAATATCTTGCAAGAGAGGAGGACACAAACAGCTAATACTTTTTCAAAGAAAATACCAAACAAAGTTAAAATACCAAACAAAGTTCAGAAGAAAAGTTTGAGATTTTAGGGGTACCCACCAATATTGAGGGCACTTCATTTCTTCATGAACTAGGTGAGAGTCTCGCCGCTTCAATTTGGCCATGACCAGGATTGTAGAATTAGCTTGACCAGGAAATCCTCCACATCTCTCATTCCCCGCGTTGCTTTTCCAATGTTCCAGTCGTTTCCTCCAATCAACCCTCCATGCAATATTTAGGGCAGTTGGCTCAGTAGTCCTTGCCAAAGTTTCCCTCCACAAACTCTAGTTTCTTTACAGTATTCATCCCTATAATCCCCCCGTGATAGAGAAATAGGCCTCTTTCAACCTGGATGGGCGCTTGAGTCCTCTCCCCCCTCGCTTGGTGTCTCTAGATTTGAATGCATTGTGCAAGAATTAATTTATAGTTGCATGTTATTGCATGTGAGGGGGCGACCATGCCACCCCTGCTATTAAGGCTCCTTTTATCTTCAGAGTGGCAAGCATGGTCCCAAAACCAACTACTCATCTCAAGATCCACCCCTATCAAGGGTATTAAAATAATATTATTATAATTAGAGTAAAGTTATAACTAGAAATTGCCCCAAAAAGGTGTAAAGGTATGCCAATAGGATTGTTAAATTGGAAAAAGTTTTAGATCAAAAGAACTATATGCACTATGGATGCTTTTGAATACAAAAAGGGTGATTTGTACTAGCATCTAATAGCGCTCCATGTCTGCAAAGATCTCCTTGAGGACATTGCATATGTCGAGGAGCTTAATGTTATTGTCAAACTAGTCATTGATCTACTTTTCATCTTTTTCACTAAGAGGAAGATCCAATTCCATTATTATTTTGGCGACGAAGGAATGAGTGAAGATCACAAATAGGAGGGCCAACTACATGTTGTCAAAACACTCCAAAAAAATAAATTACTCTCATAACAATGTTGTATATTATGTGAAAACAACATGCAACTTATATTTATAAATAAAATAAAAAGAAACTACAATATGCAAAGCAAACAATCCAATATGCAACTTAATTTCCCATAATTAAAATAATACAATAATACCCCATCAATCAATAGTCTCCAAAAATATGTATCTCAAATCAATACAATATGCAAAGAAAATAATCCACTTACGACTTAATTTCCCATAATTAAATACATTTAAAATAATACCTTAATACACAATCAATGAATATCACCAAAAACATACATCTCACATTAATAATGAAAGTTATTTGAAATGAATGACCATGAAACTTAATCTCGCATAATTAATCCCTTACACAAATTGGAGAAATTAATTACATTTAAAATACTTTCTAATGCAAAATCTTGATTGAAACTTACCTTGTATCATGGGAAATTGATTACATTTAAAATGCTTATAGGAAATTGATAATATTTAAAATACTTCTATAATACAATCCTAGTTGTTAGTTTCTATTAATTTAATGGAAACCCAATATTATACTACGAAAATGAAAAGTGGGGCATATCATGAAATGAGAGCATCATGGAATATATCATCTAGTTTCTTAATTTTCAAGTCATTTTTTTGCAACAAATTAAACATTGTATGTGTTTGTTTTGGTGGATAAGGATAATTTTTTGTGTCCAAGATTCTACCAAAAGTTAGAATATGTATGTTTTGGTGATATTGGATGTCGTTATTTTATGTCAAATATTTTGACCAAAAGTTGAACAATCTCACTAAAATTGAAACAACCAAAAGAGACACATGCTATCTTTGAGAAGTTATACTTCAACTTGGGCTATTATCATAACCATACCTTCCTTTCTATGGGAAATAGATAGGATTAAGTTAGGTAAGTGGATAAGAACGTAATCAATAACTTTGAAGATAATAGTCAAATCATATAAAGCATGGCTAAGCCTTGGTCAACACAAATTGATTTTGAGTGTACAACAAGCTTATTTGGTGCATTCGTGTGGTGTCACTAGATAAATAGATTGTAGCATCCACAAGCCAAACTCTAATACTAACACACACATTTTTTCTCATCTCAATTGCAAATACATAAAATCAATTGAGACTCTCCAATTGCAATAGTTGAGTTAGAAGAAACGATCAACACCCCCATATTCTAAGAGGACCCGTATATTATACAACCTTTTGCAGATTGATTTGAAAAAAACCTGCAAATGACATCAAAGAGTGTAAATTACTCACCCCTACCCTGTTCCCTTCCATTCCCACTCAAGAGACTACATATAATTAATCTAGAAACGAATTATCCGTTGTCTCTTCCTGTTTTTCCATTCTCATCCCAGATTTAATGGGTTTAGGCTGTCCACAAGCAATAAAAGTTGTATGAAATATCTATACATAAAGAGATCATGTTAAAATCATAAAGAAACCAAATTAAAATCTCTTGTTTGAACCTTTAGACTTGCAATTGAATGCCATCTCCACAAAATTTCCATCTTTTGTCACTGCCCCTCTTCAAAACATACCTTATGTGATATATGTTGTATTGGTCCAAAACATCAAAAGCAACATGAAAAATAGAAATGCCTACAAAGTCTATAGGCTAAAACACAATCTGTGAATGTCATTTTGTATCTTGTTAACTCCTAAAATGCTAAAAATAACTTAATTCCTACAATACAATACACTCACCTATAGTAATTTGGGTTTTTGTGCTGAGACTCATCAACAAGTTCAACTACTTCTTCCAATATTGCTTCCACTTCTGCAATTTCCCAACCAATGTCATTAGACGAAATTTTAGCATGCACTATAGAAGAATGCAGGAGCACAAATCTCCAAAAGCATGAACTCAATTTTGCTGATTCTGCCAGAACTTGCCACTGTGACATCAGAAATGCCCAAATTACAAAGTTGTAAGAAAAATCTTGTGCAAAATAATGAAAGTAAGGGATCAAAATCATCAGTAATATCATAGTTGAATTAGTTCTGGATTTTTCACCTAAGAGAGCATGGGCTCTATAATAATCTCTGGAAGGCGATGGATCTCATGATTTTGTCTTAAAGGCTTTGAAATTTATACTTTTCCATTGCCTGACCAGAATCTTTGCTTCCCTGAATTCCATTTGTGTTCTATGAAATGCATTATTTCTTTTCGCTCAAAGAGCTTTGCTACAATAATCCCTAACAAAAGAAGGGAACAACCAGTACAAGGATATTAATGCCCTACCTTCTGAAGAGCACAATGAATTTTACTGTTAGTTCCCTAATGACATCATAATACTATATAGACCAACCAAAATTAGTCTGAAAAAAATCACTTCTTCAAGTGCTTCATTTGATACTAAACAAAATAATATGTATTGTGTTGTGAATTTCTAGGATATGGATTATTTGTCATAGCAACACACCTTTAATAAATAATTTGTAATAACATACAAATGAGATGTGATTTTGAATAAGTTCCAAGAGCAACACATCCATGACACTATTTAAGCTGTAGAAAGATTATTTACATCAAGGTGAAAGAAAATGAAGTGTTAGTTTATGAGAAATAGCATTTAAGGCATTTAAAGTGATTTTCAGAGGGAACCCCCTCTAAACACACAATCACACTATGGAATATTTAAAGCAAATTGAAAAATGGCTTAAATAATTAAAATGACGTAATTAAAATTTTGATTTTCGTATACTCATATGGTTTTTCTCAGCTATAGTTGATATTAAAAGTTGAGATAATCACATTTTAATGTTAATAGCAAGCAACCTATATTACTTTCCACATTGACATTTCAGTTATTGACGCTAAGGTTGTCTCAAAGACAACTTTCATCGCTGAAGAATGGCAAGGAATATTTTACAGACCACCTACCATTGGTTCATTCTAGTGGCCTACAGATTGTGACTTTAGGGAACTTGAAGTGAAGAATACCTACTTCTGAAATTAGATCAAGTAATCAATCTAAAGTCATTCAGATATTTGCATTTCAATGTTACGAGGAACTTCCTTATAAGAGGTTATACCCTCTACTGCTTTCCACATTGACCTCCTAGCCAATGACCACCTCAACATTTTAGCTGGCTACAATACAACATTCATTGAAAAACCCTGATAGGGGTTGTCGGCACTTGACACTACCTACTTTGCATGAATTACCTCCGGTGGTGGGAAATGCACAAGATTGATGGCCTTATGAGGTTTCATTCAAATCTCCATTGAAAAATTATTTGTCTTGAACTTGAAGCTCCTCATCTTCACTAATTTTCTCCAAAGTTTCTAATCCAGTAAATGAGGCACTGTATTGATCACTTTCACAAAATCTCGGAGTCAATACAATCTATTTTTCCTTCTTGTAGTTTCCATTCATATCATAATCTCTATAGGTAACATTGGCAAAATTCCTTCTTAAACACACTTTGTACAAACATGAACATATTCCTAGATTTGTTTAAGCAAAGCATTTGAATGTATATTTCTTTAAAAGATAGCAAAAACTAAGACATTTCTTACAAAATGATGAAATACATCAAAGAAATCCACGTTTATTCTCTATGTAGTATTTGAAAATATTGTATAATAAATTATTTAAGAAAGTTTAGAAATCATCAGAAACTGACAAGGATCCTTTCCCGGCTACCTTTTGACCTTTTTATTTTCTCCTTTGATGTCAAATTTATCTTTGAAGAGATACCGACTTCATTAGAAATGTCCCCTGGAAAGTTTAATATACTTACCTTTGTACACATTCAGTATCTCTAAATCACTAGAAGATACAATGTGTTGATCATTTAAGAACAAATTCGAGTAGATACTACCAACCCTTGCTACCTAAGCTTTTTATTCAAAGAAGGTTCTTTGTAACAAACATTTACAACATGTATTCTTAAACTTGTCCTTCTTAAAGCATGGAAAAAATTTCAAATTGATGACACATAATTTCCTCAAAGTAAAAGTTAATTTTCAGAAGAAGAAAAAAAACTATTGTCTAAAAATAAGTTTATGTCTGGCTACGTTTTGTCATTTGAATCTTCCTCATTTGCATACCTATTTTCTATTGACAAGCTATTAGCTTAATTAAATGTTATTTGCAATGTTCCACACAGTCAAAACCTGCTGCTAGTGAGAAAATAAACCAACATTGCATGTGTTATGGAGTTACCAGCACAAAATTCCTGTAGGGTGGTCTCTAGTCCGCTAAGTGAATCACCACTTCACTCATATTTTTTCAATGTATAAGCAAATACTACTTTCTCTTCCTACTGATCATGCATATGAGGTTCTTTATCTTGAATCTCAGTGCAAGGTCTCGTAAAAGATACCTTGAATCATGGACACATTTTTTAGGCTGATGCCTTCTAATAATTTCGTTACAAACTAACTCTCAGAAATATTGAAAATAGTTTCAATGACCACCCTTTTCTCTGGTTACCTATTCACATTTTAGGCTCCCTCATTTGTAGACAATTGTAAATCTCTCCTTAACAAATCCATTTTACAAATAAAAAAAGAAAGAAACAAAATATTGAGTACTTACAACAAAACCCTTTTCGCACTAGAACAAAATAACTACCCCCACCTTTATATGATTGTAAATAAAAGTGGCTCCAACTATTTGATATTTGACAACGCCCATAAATTTGTTTCTACAACTTCCACTCGAGAAAAGCAAAACATAGTTGATTTTCTTCACACTGGTACAAAAGAACCGCTCAACGAAATAACTGTGCCATCTCTACATAATTGTGGAGAAGAATAGCCTGAATACTTGGCATTTGACAACAACCTCTAGTTGGATTCCTCATTTTTTATGCTAGGTAAAAAAGTAATGATAAGAATTATCTAGAGAGGAATCGTTGTGTAAAGCAAATAGTTTGAATTTGTCTTTCATCACCCCAATTTCACTACCATACTCTTTAAACCTATATTCTTCTTGCTTGAATGCCACAGGTACCTTCCCTTCACTGTAGAAAATTTAACATAGGATAATATGACAATTCAACTCTTTTGAATCTTGGTCTAATGATTGGGTAGGAGCAAACTGAAGAAGTTCAACAACCATGACACACCTTATCACCTGCTTCATGATGCCAAACCGCCAGTTTGGATCATCAAACATTTCTAAAAACTCGGGAAATGAGATACTTGTAGTGTATCCATGAACTTCCATCATGCCACTAACTCCCTCTGATGGAAGATAAACTGCTCTTAACAGTCTAATATAGGATTTTTCATCTAGCTTCCTAATTTGTGCAACAATACCCTTTGTTGAATGCTTCATAAAGCATCAAAAGGATAATGTTGCCTCCTCTGGGGAACTTGCACAAATGGGGTCAACAAGCCTAAATCCAATCTACCTAATCCTGTCCCATCCAATACATTTGACACTCTTTCATTTATTGCCTTGAGAACTCCTTGGAATGTGTTGGGCTTGAGAAAATGGAGCAATTTCCATAAAATTTGTTCAAGTTCTACTTTACGTATGGTTTTCTATGATACACCATTACCAAATTGAGAAATGGGCACTTTTGTTTTAGTTAATTCCTTTTTTAGAAGATTTATATCACAAATATTCAATCTAGTTAGCCTCTGGAAGCTTTTGATATCTAGAGTGTGTGACAAGTATTGTCTAGGTGTAGTTTTCCCACTTGCTCTTCTAAACCTGCCTGGTTCAACAACCAATATTCCTTCTTCCAAGCTTGCATCACCAGTTCCCATCTGTACCTCAGCTTCACAACCTCGATGGTCTTCTCTTCTAATCATTGAAGAAAGCCCTTTAGGCCTCTTCTAGAGATGCTTTAAACGCATAATAACATCATATAATTCCATCTTTTTTGTCAGTTTGAAAGCCTCTTTCAAAGCTTCTTTAGTTTCTTCAATACCCAACAATGCCACCACTTTGTTGAACTGATAATGCCAATGATTAGGATAGATAGAAATCACCTTCTTGTACATTTCTACATCTTTTTGGTACCTACCCATATCTCTAAACAAACCTCTAAGATTATACAAAGAATCCATATGGTCGGGCTTTAGTTCTATGGATTTTTGAAATTATTTATATGATTCTCTCATCCTCCCCCATGGCATGCACGACCAACCTAAGATCACAATGTGCATCAACATAATCAACCCGAAAAAATATAGCTTCGTCTAAATCCTTTTCCGCAACTCTATACTCACCCACGTCAAAGCAGAACCCTCATTCATGAATCACTGCAATCCTGAGCTCAGATTGTTCCTAGGCCCTTTTGGGATGGTGACGGTAAGAACCTCATTCTCCATCTCTACCTCGAGTTGCGCAACATTTGCATTAAGAGGTAGTGAGAGCCACCTCAAGTGTCCCACCTGCGACCGTTCTCCTTTGTGACAGCTCTTGCCACTAGGTGGCGCTGCCATCTTATTTCACCTACATATTTGCAAAACGCATCCATCCCCTATGATAATCTCCACATCATCCTTTCCTTCCCCTTCAGACACCACAAAAATCAAATCAATTAAAATCACACCCTCGAAACTGCAGAAACAAATAGAGAGAAACTCAAGATTTAAGGGAGCGAGGGTTTGTAATGGATGGTTACCAAGAAGGTTGGCTTGAATAATGTGCATGTCAGAGCTCTCCCACTAGTCGATGTGTGTTGGAGACAACTTGGGCGTACTTAGAGAAGAGGGAAGAGGGAGTGTAGTCCCACAAAGGGAAGGCGTCCAAAGAATCATCCATCAATCTCCCAAATAGGAATGGGTCAAAGAGGCTACTACGTTTGAAAAAGGAATCCAATAGGATTAAAGCCACTAGCTCAAGCTCATTCCTCCATGTCTGCAAATTTTTTCCCTCTTCCCCTCAGTTGAAGATTGATACAATTGCCATAGCCAACAATACAATGTAGTACACACCACTTCCTGTTAGAAAAACACTTTGACTCGACTAGCCATGTGTCATTCTTTTATTAGGAGAAGGACGATGAAAATAGAGATCGGCCATTGGATGGATCTTCCTAGCCAAAACTCGTAGAGGAACACCAGCATAATTATAATAATATTGCAAAATTTTAATATGAAATTTATTATATCAATTTTAATATACTCCAAAACTTTGAAAAAAATGATAATCTTACTACATCAAATTAAAATTAAAAATAATATTTTATCCGTACAACAATGGACAAATACATATCATACAAGATAATGTTTGTAGTATTTTGAGTAAAGTTTAAGATTAGATAGAGTTGTCGTAAATTAGGTGGACATTTCTATAATGTTTAAAGTAGTTACCCTATCACATCAACTTTGATGTTTTGGAAAGTTTCGAGTGGGAAAAACGATGTTTTATTTAATACGAATATTAACAATAAATATTTTAGGATTATATTTATTTTTTTCAAATTTATATATTATTAAAATAGGTTATACAATATTTTGAATAAAGTTTTAGTTTTAAATGGATTTGTTTATTATAAATGTAAGTGGAATTTTGATTTTTTATAAAGTTTTAAGTAGAAAATTTAACGTAGTGCTTATATATTATACTGACTTACTTTAAATGTGAGTTGTCATCTCACGGTTTCATTGTTCATAGTTCTACCAAAGGTACATTAAGGTTTCATGAGCATGAGCATTGCATATGGAATCTTGATGTACCTTTGGCGGAACCGTGAGCATGAGAGATCATACTTAACAACTCACATTTAAGGCGAGTCTATATAATATATAGGTGTTGTCAAAAACTTATTACACTAAAGTTTGAGGGCAAACATTTATGGCAAGTATATTGAGTGATTAACGTTTCTCATATTTTGAAAATGGTTCAATTCAATGTAATCCGTAACACTTTTCTTGTTATCAGAGAATATATCTATAGTGGATTTGAACTTTGATGGGGAACTATAACATCATGCGTTAGCAACAAACAAACTCCATGACCTCTCGTATATATTTACATCAAAAGTTTTTTATGGATACAATATTATCTCTAAAAAGGTTGTGATGCATAAGCATCTATGACTGTACCACTTAAGTGTGTTGATGAGCATGAGATGAATGTGGGAAGAGGTTTGTCGTATGACTCATGTCTTCAATGGATAGAGCTCCAGTGGTTTTCACAAAATGGAGATAACATAGATGAAACTGACATGATGAAAAATGAAGCAAAAGTCATTCAATTGAGCAACAATTAGTCAAATGCATTTACTCCAATGCTTGTATGATGAAGTGCCATCCTTCCCACCTAGATTCTATTCTTGTAAGTGGCATCACAAAGCTGTGTCCTTCTACAAAATATGGTTTACCCAAGGTATCATCCTTGAAATGAGGGGAATCTGATTTACCTTAGGTACCATCCTCATAATGAGGGGAAGTGCCTATTGGGTTTCCAAGGAAAATGCATTGCACAAAAGAATAAAAATATAAATAAATAAATGAGCATAAATCAATTAATGTTTAATGTTAGGATCCTTTTGAAGGCTACATATGATTCTCACTGAGAATCTCAATACCCACTGGATCAAGTAATATAGATGATTAAGAATAAGGGTATCAAATATAAAATAGAAACCATAGTCATTATTGGATGGGAGGAGAGATGAATAACTTGGATTAAAGGTAGTGTGTGAGAGGAGAACCTAATTATCATTGGAGCTTGGCGAAATCTATCATTGATAAAGCATATTGAGATTATTGGGAGTATTTCACAAGACCCCTCATGATCCTGATGAATGTCTGTTATGAAGGATCAATGATTTGTGATATAGGATACTTAATAAAAGACATGAGTGTTAAAAGACACGCAACCTTTGCCCATGTCCACAAGAAGTCGTGAGAGATAAAAAGGAAAAAATTATAAAGCCAATGAAGGTTCATCGAATGGACCAATTGGAGATTAACAATTATGGGATTAAAGAAGGAACTCAATCATGTAAGAAAATAACATGAAAAGGGATCAAATGTTGAGAAGTGATTGTCATAATTATGGAAGGCACAAGAATAAAAGGATTGAAGACATAGTTGAGAAGGGTTTTTGATTTGGATTGAATCATTGTTTTTCATCCATCTTGATGCTTTTAAAGTGGAAAATTTGAAGGAATCGACTCAAAGGGCCATTTTTATCAATGGGTCCTGATTTGGTGAATTGGGGTTTGAAACCTTGTCGAAGCAATTTGAGGCATTAAATGAAGTTTTTTGGGGTCAAAAAACTCTTGCTCACGCAAGAACCCCTAGCATTGGTATACACTAAAATATCTTTCCAAGGGTTCAAGAAAAACATCAAATATAATCTGTATGCAAAATTTATGCCTCCTAAAAGTTGATCTATCATGCTTGACCATCATAATTCAAGAGGATGCCACATCAACCCAGTTACCCATGTAAAATGAGCTAGACATGTTGGGAATATGAAGAAGACACTAGAAGGGTTGAGTTGTAACTCGTGTTTAGGGTTGAATGTGTCAAATCTAACCCCTAACTGACTAGCTATTGAAATGTGTTATAATCTAACCACTAAAAAGAAAAATAATTTCATTCTATTCAAGTATAAATATTAAGAATTTCTTATTGAATTTTTTACAAAAGTAGTTATAACAACAACTAAGATTAGTATCAACTAAAATGAAATAATATAATTAGAATTAAAATAAAACCAAGATATTGCATAATATTAGAGTGAAAAGAAATTTAAAGAAATGATTTAAACCAACTAAAATGAAACACAAACCATATTCAAGTGATATACATTACAAGGAGAAATAAATAAATAAATTATGAAGAAAGGAGACTATCATCGAAATTGCCGAAATGTAATAAGGTATCTTTAATATATTGGATTGAAGTGATTCAAAATGAAAAAATTATAAAATTGAAAATGAATAAAGGGATTAAAAAAATGATAAGAAATAAACTAAGGAATTAAGTTAATATGAAAGAAACGTTTTAAGGTAAATGAAAAATAAAAATATGAATAAGAAGGAAGAGTCAAATTAGTTAAATTAAAGAGGGCATTAATAAAAGAAAATTGGGAGGGGGTTTGGTTTGTGCAAGGTTAATAGTCGAGAGGAGGGTTTACTCATGAAGGTGATCAATGAGGGGTTTCTAAGAGTGGTTGAGTCTATAACCATCATCACAAGTAAACTTATTAGGTTTCTTTCTAATTTCAAGGGCTCCTTAGATATACATGAGGATTTTGTGAGCTCCAGAGTGTTAAAAACTTCAATACACATATGTCACACCTTTCTTTTGTCCAAATCGGCTTCTACTCCCTTATAAACAAAACCAAGTTTTATTAGGTGGGACATTTTTAGTAATAACAATCAAATCCTACTAAGGGACATCACCTCCTTATGAGGCCAGTTTGAACAAGTATCGTTATAGAAGATGCAAATGTAGTGCATTACACTTTGGGCTAAGGAGTCAAACATTACATCTCAATTTAGTTGTTGTGGCTCTAAAACAAGCATGCCAAGTACCCCAAAAAACTATGCATAGTGGAGTATGTGTCGTACTATAATATTTCATGTTGTTCACCTCTCTATACCTTCATGTTCCCCTAATCGCATTGCTTACTAAATATATTTTCTTGCTAATATGGTCTTGGACCTCATTTTCATCACTCAAATTGCATAACTAGCATGTGATGTACTTTTCAAATGCATAATGGAAGTTAATTTTTCTAGTTTGAACCCCACCAATACTATAAGGATATAAAATTTTACATAGAGAATAACAACGCATGTTCAAAATCCTCTTAAAGGTCTTTAAGGGCATTAACATAGTCACCAAATTACTTGTTGACACCAATCTAACACTTTTTCTAAAATAATGAAATAAGCCCCTCAATGAAACAATGAAATGCTTTATTGGTATACAAGTTGTTGAGTGGTCCTTTGGGTATAAGGGACCTATCCATATGATTATATTTTCAAAAATAATAAATCAAGCATTGGCTACTACTAAAAAAGAAATAATGGTCAAATCTATGAAAAATTATAAAACTTCCTAATGAGCTCGAAAAAGTATCTACCATTTCACATATGCACCCTTGAGGAAAACAAATGGTATCAAGCTATAGGGTTTCACGTAATAAATAAAACCACATGTCCAAAATCACTAATATAGTCTTTAATTTCTTACTATAGGCCTACCATTGTGCTTATAAAGTTGTTGTGTCACTTTCTTGAAGAGAAAAAATGTGCATCTATACCAAAGTTTGCAAGTTGGTAAGATATGAAGTATAAACATGGTGCACAATAATATATTTGACCATTCTCCATGCCCATATGTAGACAATGATGCCTCAAATGGTGAAGAAAATGAAACACTAAATTAATATGCAGACAAAAACCTTACTATTTACAAAGTTAATGTTGGAAACTAGTGAAATACCGAGAGTGAGGGTGAATAAATATTTTATAGATTTTAACAATTCCTTACTCAATAAAACACATTCAATAATAAAACAATGCATCAATCACATAAAGCTTGAACACAACATGTTTATGTGGAAACCCATATGGGAGAAAACCACAAATATTCTTTTGATTATAATGTAAATGCAAGCACCAACTTCAGTTTACATCAAATTTTGTAGGTATCATCTACAAGAGGCAATAACCACCATTTATTTTTCATGCATCCATTTTCTAGAAGCAACAACTCCCATTATTCTTTACACACACCAACCTGAAGGAGACCCGATCCCCTGATCTGCAAGTACCTACTTGCTTCAACCACTTAGATCCCTCTTTGATTTATTTTCAAACTCAGATCTATGGCTCCACAATTATACATCACTCTTTTATTTTTAGACAACAATTCATATATACACTATTTCAACTAATCCAATCTCTTTGCCTCTACAAAACATCAATTTCAAACTTGGCACCCAGATTTGTACTAAGTGGCACACAACATCTCCACCACTCCTTCACTGCACTACTCTATATTTTTCTTGATTTTTACATATTTGACTATCTATGTGCACTTAGTTCCTACTCTTTGAATTTCATTTATAGTTTTGCTATGATTATTACCATGGTTAATAGGCATTGATCCACGGTTTTCACCCATGGTATCATGAATTGATCCAAACATTACTTTAGTAGTTCCATCATTATTTTGCACAGGGAAACTACAACTCTTACATTGTTTTTGGATGTTTTATTTATACCCACTTAGTTGTTGTGATTCTAGATTTTCTTTAAATTTTGGGTGCTTGAGACCTCAAATTTTCATCCCCGACCTTCGAGTTTTGTTTCTCATGTGATGCTTGCATTCTAGCACTTTATCCTTTATTGTTGTCGGTGGATCGACATATCGATGAATTTTCAATGCTTGAGCACTATGATATTAAGTTGAACTTATGGTCGCTGATAGGCCCTTGGGAATTTATTCCCATGCCCCATGTGTCAAGGGGTTGTGATCACTAGCTTAAGCCCTTCTTGGATTTTGGGTTTCAATAATTATTTTAAACACTTTAAACTCCAAAACTTTGAGACTAAGTCATTTAGTTATTTACTAGTAAGCTCTTCGTGACCTTGGTGGTAACCATGGCCTAAATAATGCTCACCCCCCATCGATACTAGCTAATCATTCTTCCAGATGGGTTCTCTCACTAATAGGAACATCTTATGGCATTAAAACCATTTGTTGCTAATGATAGGAAATTGTCTATTTACCGACCACTGCTCACCGCTCATTGGAGAAGTTTACTGCCCACTACACTACCCTCCAACTGATGGTCCGATAGATGGGAACTTTATTTTTCAATGCTACACTTGATGATAATTATTCTAGCTTTTAGCCACCACTCACCACCCCATTGTTCAATGGTTACAAATCTCTATCCTGGCAGTTTTGATGAGGGACCCACAAGCCACCTGATATGTCATATCATCCACACATGTCATATGCTTAAGCAAATAAGGACTCAACATGTGTCCTCCTACACATGTGTGCATGCCATGTTCCACTTTCTAATTGTCAGTTTAGTCCTTCAAAAGAGTCGAATTCACCTAAACTATGTAAACTTTGAAACAGGAACTATAAACTCAAAACGGGAACTCTGGCCAAAAAACCCCGAAAAAACATCAAAAACAGTGTTAAAAATGAAAAGTGTGTATACTGGAATGATGATTTTATTTTTTAGGGGTCAATTTTGAACATGTTTTAAACATGGCAGTGACTACGAAATTTTCGTGCAAAATATAGCTTCAAACTCAAAGTGATGACACTGGAACAATGATTGTTTTTTTTAGGGTCAATTTTCAAACTTTTTAAAAAATGCTAGTAAAACCAAATTTTTATGTGCCAAACAAAGTTGTTTATGAGGAAAAAAACACATTAATGTTTTTGGTAGAATATCATTTTTCTTTCCTAAGTATAAATTCAACATGTTTTGAACCATAACATGCTAGATATAAAAGAAATTGAAATTTTTTCAACTATAAAATTAAAAAACCATGACATTATGAACAAATTACATCACTAAATGAATTCAAAAGTCATTATTTGTATATTGAATAAAACATACATTAACTCTCTAATTTAATATTGCATTGTAGATATTTTAAACAATAAAAATTACCATAATTAAGACATATAATCCAACAACATAAAAATGTCTCACAACTTCTCATTTAACACCATATGGAAATCATCAATTTTATTTCAAGATACGATGCATACATCAGTTATATAAACTGTCTTAAATAGTTATTCAAAATCACTCATATTTTCTTGCACACCATCAGAATTCACATCTTCAGATGAGTGACTGGATGCTGACGAAGATGTTCCATATTCTTCTCTTTCGTCAACTAGTGCCCCATCTGAGTCCACATGCATGCCCAACATTTCAGGTTTCAAAATTCTTCTAGATCTACGACTGGTTTCAGTAGATTCCCATCTCAACACTGTTCCTTCTGGTAACAACCTTTTCAGAATCTCTATCGTCTTGAAGCGAAGAGTTCCTCTCTTTGTTAAATTGAAGTCATAAACAAGTATGTCAACATCCTCCAATTTTAATATGTCTGTGCATCAGCGATTTATATTTGTACCCTTTCTTTTTCTCTTTCCGCCATTTTTTTTGTCAACTATATCTCTGACTTATACACACCATTGAATGGGTGTGTATTTGTGGCATACCAATGTACTTCAACACTTGTAACATCCTCATTTTCTGTAAATACCTTTATAACCTTAGCAACCCAGAATGGATAGCAATTAGGATCTCCATCTGCTAGCACTGCAATCATGCAACCCTCCTTAATATCTTGTACTGAACCCCTGTAAAGGTCTTCCATGGCTTCACGTTGTGCACGAGATCTTCTGGAACCAATATACATCTCTCTTTCCTCTGCCCGTGAAGAATTAATAATACCTTGAGATTGTTGCTGTTCAACAATATTTATTTCCTCATGTTCATTCAACACATTTTGTGGCCAAATAAATGGATTTTTCAAAGGTATATCTTCATTTGTTGTTGTTGAAATGATATCACTTTTATTATTGAAAAATGACTCCCACCAAACTAAATCAGCAATGTCAAAGTACTCATATGTATATCAAATACATTTTTTAATTTCTTCCAAGCAATCAGAATAATTTATATCTCTATTTTGTTTGCGTGCATTCTGAACTTCACCAACTGATTGTAATAACAATATTTTTGATGCAAATATTGGATGATCTAGAATGAACTTCAAAAATTTCAAACTTGATGATGGTGCCCATTCTGCAGTAGTTGAATACTTCTTGTCCCATATTAGTGTTTTCCCATCAATTTTTTTGATACGAAATTGATGTTGGAAGCTAATGTCATTAAGTTTTTCAATGCATTTCCCCTCACCATATGATCCCAGAATAAACCTTCGCATGTCAACAGTTTCTTCCAACACATCAAAAGTAGGCTCTGGCATGTATGATTTCTTAAGACATTCAATTAGTGATGGCAAGCTCCCAACTTGCTTCCTCCTCAATATGACTGAAAAACCACTGAACATCTGATCAATATGGTCATGAGTGTGCCCAACAAGAAGGAAACCAACCTTTACCTTTTGAAAAATTCTCAATTCAAAAAGCATGTTTAGATATCCAAAAACAACCTGATTTTTGTTTTCACGGCAAGTGTTGTCCAATTGTAGATACAAAACTTCAGGAAGATTACCAAACCAATGAGAAATCACATCATGAATTATGGTTATGGTCAGATTTGCATCATTATGAATATTTGGAGCTATGAAGTACACCCTTGGCAACATTTTCCCTTTGAAGACCATACAACCAACCAAGTGAAACTAAATAAAATTTTCCTCCTGTAAATTTTTGGGTGTGCGAACAAAATGTGGTAAAAGTGTTTTCTTCTGGTCCATACCATCAATTATCAAACCCAAATATTTATTTGGATTATCATAACACTTCTTTCGATGCTTGTACAACTTCTTCCTTTCGTTTGTTTGTTGTTCGCGATGCTCCTGAAGTTCTTTGACAATTAAATCTACACAACATAAAAGAAATTCATTAAGAAATATGTTTTTATAGTTGATGACTTACAATTTTAAAAGTTAAAGTTATGAATGCTTACCTCTTTCTGACCCTTCACATTTGTCCCTTTTTGATTTAAGAGAAGCACATGTACTGCAAATCCCCATCCCTGTCTTCTTAGGAATACGGACATTGTTGAATTCCTTCTTCCATACTTTCACAAAATATTGATATGTAATAAACCTGCCATGTCCCTCAGCAGCTTCTGCATATTCTTTGTATAAGTTGTAGATTTCTCGTCTTGAAAAATTATCTGGAATATGTATTGTCTCTCTATTTGGCATACACTCTCCATGCTTTGAAAAGAAATCTTTCATTCATGACATTGCAGTATTTGATAATGGCCCAAACTGTCTTTTATGACGTACTTTTGAATAAAATGTGGAATCATTTTCCAATTTTTCTTGAATTCTCGAGAGATGAAAATTCCCAATCGAATGAAACATTTTGAAAGCTTTTCTATAGATAAATAAAGTCCTAATATGATAATCATAACCTGACAATGTAGATTGCATGCACCCAATTAAATATGAATTTTGCATGCTTTTATTCATTGACAAATATTTCTTCCTGCTTTCTAATGCAAATTTGAAATCCATATGTTTCAAGCAATATTTTTGGCAACATTCACTTGAAATGAGAGTGCTGACAGAACTTCTTCTCATTAGATATTCTGCTCTACCCCTTTTATAACTAGAACAACTTGCATTGATATGAAAAGGTCTGCTCCTACTCCTCGATACAATATTTCTTGGCAACATCTCCATCATTGGATCATCATTTGTATAAGGATTTTCATCATCATTAAGAGGAACGTTATCCACACTATGATCAGCTCTGCTTTTCAAATATTGACTTGGAGGATATTCTTCATCTTCCCTTTCTTCAGTGCTACTGTCATAGTCCATAGATTTCGGACTGAATGGAAAATTTGACTCGATGCTTAATGGATATTCTTCTTCATGTGCATTGTTAGTGCTACTCTCATAGTCCATAGAATTAGGACTGCGTCGAAAATGTGACTATTTACTTATTGAAGATGCTACATCTCGTCCTTTGTCATTGATACCTTTATACTTATTAGAATTAGGACTAAGTGCATCATCCTGTCCTTCTTCACTGCTACTCTCATAGTCCTTAGAATTAGGACTAAGAGGACACTGTGACACTCCATTCTTTTGAAATTCATCATCACGCTCTTCATGACTATTGCTCTCATAGTCCTTAGAATTAGGACTAAGTGGACACCGTGACACTCCAATCTTTTGAAATTCATCCCGCTCTTCATCACTGCTGCTCTCATAGTCCTTAGAATTAGGACTAACTAGACACTGTGACACTCCATACTTTTGAAATTCATCATCATGCTCTTCATCACTACTGCTCTCATAGTCCTTAGAATTAGGACTAAGTGGACACTTTGACACTCCATTCTTTTGAAATTCATTATCACGCTCTTCATCACTGCTGCTCTCATAGTCCTTAGAATTAGGACTAAGTGGACACCGTGGCACTCCATTCTTTTGAAATTTGTCATCATGCTCTTCAAAACTGCAGCTCTCATAGTCCTCAGAATTAGGACTAAGTGGACACCGTGACACTCCATTCTTTTGAACTTTACCATCATGCTCTTCAAAACTGCTGCTCTCATAGTCCTAAGAATTGGGACTAAGTGGACATCGTGACACTCCATTATTTTGAACTTCACCATCATGCTCTTCATAATTGCTGCTTTCATAGTCCTTAGAATTAGGACTAAGTGGAATCTGTGACTCTTTATTTATTTGAAATTCTCCATCCCCTCTTTCATCAGTGCTGCTCTCATAGTCCTTAGAATCAGGACTAAGTGGAAGAATTGACTTTCTATTCATAGTGGAAGAATTCCTGCTATATTCATCAATATGAATAGAGTTGTTACGCGATGAAGATGTTGATGGTGTATAAATCGAAACTTCACTATCAGAATAATCCATCCCTTTCAAGTAGAAGATGTTGAATGATACAAATGGAGAGTCTCCTAAAGATATTATATAGCTTAAAGAATGAAATTTTCCCTCCAAAAAGTTTTGTGGAAATATTTCCCTCTAAAAATTTTCGCAAAAATATTTCCCTCCAAAAAGTTTGTTAGATTTATTTACTTTCATTATTTTATTCTACAATTTATTGAAAAATATAAATTAATTTTTTTATGAAATAAATCATTAAAATTAAAATTGTAAACTACAACTTCTACATTAATTATTTTAATAGTTAAAGTATATAATATTTACTAAACAATTGAAATATTTATTTATTTATATATTTATTTTTATAATATATTCTAAAATAAATTAATCCCACATTCAACCCGTTGTAAAACAATTCTACAATATTCACTTTATAATATTTTAAAACAAATTATCCCGCATTAACCGTATGGTAAAACATCTCCGTAACTTCACTTATATATTAAATTTCATTATTACTATTACTCACATCACATCCACGTTTTCTAAAGTTCATTGAAAGACTCGTGAATTTGTGGAGCAACTACATTGCTATCAACAACATATTCAACGAAGAATTCTCGCAATTGAAAGGTAAGTAAAACAACATATTCAACGAAGAATTCTTGCAATTGAAAGGTAAGTAAAATATTTTTCCTGGAAAATTTTCATATTAAATTACTTTAATGAAGAAGAATTGATTGATTGATTTATTATTATTATTATTATTATTTTTTAATAATTTTTCTGAGCCAAAATAACAATTACGTCCATCGTGAGTATGGTGGGCCTGATCAAACTCAATTGCGCAATAGCCGTGGATGGGCCTCTATGGTGTCGCAGGGTAGGCGGGGAGGTTTGGCGAGCGGGTGGGGTGTGAGGGTGGGGGGTAGGGGGTGTGGGGGCGGCCTGTCGGCTCGCCCGTCTGTCGTGGGGCCCGCGGTGGGCGGACGAGCTGCCGGGCTGGGTATCGCAGCTCGACTTGCCCCCTATCACCTTCCTCCCTTCACGACACCCTCACCCCCTTCACCCACACCTTGTGCCCCTGCCCCCTTAACCCCCCCTCCACATTCTTCCCCCACATCGACCCCTCACCCACCTACCCTGACCCGCACGCTTTCCCCCTCACCTCCCCCCTCCTCACCAACCCTCCCCTCACACTCGCCCTTCTCACCCTCCCCCTAACCCACTCTCCCCACCCCCACCGTCCCCTCACACACTCCTCTCCCGCTCCCCCCCCCTCACGCCTCTCCATCCTCCCATCTCTTTAACCCACTCCTCTCCCCCTCCCGTTCCCTCACGCCTCACCCACTCCTCTCCCCCCTCCACCCTCCCCTTCCCCTCATGCCTCACCCACTCCCCTCCTCCTCACCAACCTCCCCGCCTCTCCACCCTCCCCTTCCCCTCACGCCTCACCCACTCCCCTCCTCACCACCCTCCCCCACACTAACCTCCTCGCTCCCGCCCCTCCCCACCACCCCTCTCCGCCTCCCCCTCTCCCCCTCCCCACTTCCTCTTCGCTCCCGACCCTACCCACCACCCACTCATGCCTCCCCTCTCCCCGCTCCCCCTCCCCTCCCCCCCCTACCTGCCCCCTCCCCCCCCCCCCTCCCGCCCCCACGGGCCTCCCCATCCGCCCTGCCCACGGGCCTCCTCCTCTGCCCACCGATCACCGCCCCCGCCTCGCCCACGGCTCATCGCCCCCGCCCCACCCACCGCTCACCGCCCCCGCCCATGCCCACGGCCTCCACCACTGCCCCGCCTGCCCCGCCCACCACCCTGCCCACCGCTCACCGCCACCGCCCATGCCCACGGCCTTCGCCTTCGCCCCCCACCCGCGCCGCCCACTACTCATCGCCCCCACCCATCGCTCTCCGCCTCCGCCTCCGCCCACAGCCTCCGTCCCCCATCACCCGCCCCCGCCCACGGCCTCCGCCTCCCATCCCTCGCCCTCGCCCATGGCCTTCGCCTTCTCCCCCCATCCATGGCTCCGCCTTCACCCCCCGTCCACGACCTGCCTCGCCGCCCGACTAGTGGCGGGCGATTCCTGGAATCGCCTGGCCACCAGTCGGGCGGGGGGCGGGCCACCGGGGTGGCGCGGCTCGAGGCCGACGCCACCTCGGCGGCCCGCCCCCCCGCCCGACTGGTGGCCGGGCGATTCCTGCAATCGCCCGGCCACCAATCGGGTGGGTGGCAGGCCGCCGGGGCTGCGCCACCCCGGCAGCCCGCCCCCCTGCCCGACTGGTGGACGAGTGGGGAGGTGGGCGAAGGCTGTGGGTGGGGGCAGAGGCGGAGGCGGTGGGTGGTGGGCGGGGCGGGGGCGGTGGGTGGAGGGGGAGGCCCGTGGGCGGGGGCCGGTGGGGGAGGCCTGTGGGCAGGGGTGGGGCAGGGGCTGTGGGCGGTGGGCAGAGGGGGAGGCCCGTGGGCGGGGGGGGATGTCCGTGGGCGGGGGCGGGTTGGGGAGCAGAGGGGAGGGAGTGGGTGAGGGGGAGGGGAGTGGAGAGGAGGCATGGGGGGGGGTAGGGGGGAGGGAAGGGTTGGTGGGGGGGTGTTACACTAAAAAATGTCACCATGACTATTTGCAGTTAGTATGGCTCCATCCACTGTCATACTATCCTCCTTAGCAAGTCTCATACCTCTGCTCTCCATGTCAAACTTCAAGAAAGAGAGAAAAGTCATTTAAAGTCAGTTATCTCTGGTACGCAGTTTCTCTTAGCCTTACCTGTGGGTATGCAACCCAAGTTCATAAAACCTGCGTACTTGTACGCTCTGTATGTAAAGGGGTGGGTGCGTACTCCTGTAAAGGTCAAAAGGCGCAAGTTTCACTCCAAAAAAGTTACTTGTGGTCATTTCTAGAGTCTTCTAGAAGTATGTTTGACGTGTAAGATGCGCGCACCACCTGCTCCTCTCCACCCTATAATTTCCGTTGGTCCTTTTGCTAAATGGGGTATCGATTTTATTACTTGTAACCCTCACTCGGCCGGGGGGCATGCGTATATCATCCTTGCGGTTGATTATTTTACTAAATGGGCCGAGGCAATGCCTACATTCGAGGCAAACGGCAAAACAACAACGATTTTCGTTTTCAATCATATTATTGCTAGGTTTGGTGTCCCACAAGCGATAATCACTGACCATGGGCGCCATTTTCGAAACATTATGATGACAGAACTTACAAGCCAGCTTGGTTGACGCCATGATAGTTCTACTCCTTATTATCCTCAAGCAAACGGTTTGGTTGAATCTATCAACAAAGTTCTAGTTATCATGATCCGATGAATCATTGGGATCCATCGGTCGAATTGGCACAACATGTTATTTTCAGCACTTTGGGCGTATTGAACCTCAGTAAAAACATCAACAGGGTTCACTCCTTTCCAGCTAGTTTATGGTTTGGAAGCAGTGTTGCCCATTGAATGCGAAATCCCATCACTTCAAATGGCTATCGAATTACTCCCAGCTACTTCTGAAGAGGAGAAGCATCTGTTATACTTAGCTAAATTAGATGAGACTCGACGTGATGCTGCTTTGGCAATCGAGACTCATGCAAAAAGGATGAAAGCTCAGTATGACCGTAACGTGACCCCTCGTAATTTTTCGGAAGGAGACCTAGTGCTATTATATGATCAAGCTAACGATAAATTAGGTGCTGGAAAATTCGTTCCCATGTGGCATGGGCCCTTCATTGTCAAGAGAAAGCTGGCAAAAGGGGCCTATGAGCTGGTAGATTTTGATGGGGACTCTTCGGGTAAGCCCAGAAATGGACTTTACCTAAAGAGGTATTATGCTTAAATGGTGGGTATGGAGATTTAGTTAGTTCTAGTTAGGTTAATTTTCTTTCTAGCTGGTATGTTTGCTTAGTTTAGGCTGTGTGCTTAGTTTAAAGAGTGTGTTTTTGTCGTTATTCTGGCTTATCTTGGTTTTACTCTTGATATTGCAGATGTCGACGCCTCTCCAAACGCACATTGGATTTGCTGATGGTGCTTGTCGTAGTACACGGAATATTTCTTCCGCAGCTTGGGTTATCTATTCGCTCTCTGACGAGTTAGTTTCTATGCATGGGGTGAGCCTCGGTCAAACAACAAACAACATTGCAGAATACAGTGCAGTGATTGAATTATTATCTGAATCTATTTCATTTGGAATTCGGAGTTTGATAGTGAGGTTAGATTCTGAACTCGTTGTATTACAGCTTAATAGAGTCTATGCCATTAGAAATCCAGTGTTATTAAGATTGTTTTTGAGGGTGCGTCTATTGGAACGTGAATTTGATTACATTGAATATCAGCATATTCCAAGGTCTTTAAATACATTAGCAGATGCAATGGCGTCTCGAATGTTAAATAGACATTTGTAACAATCATAAATGTAAATTTATAAACATTTCATCACACATGTTTAACAAAATAAGCCGGTAATAATGATATATATAGATAGGCGTGTGTCAAAAATATACATCGTCTTCGATCATAGGTTGAAAAACACCTTATGATCGGCAAAAATGATAAGTACAAAAAACCAAAAATGTCATATGTGTCTACAAAAGTGACTAGCCAATCACTGGTGGTGCTCTCTATACGAGATCACTGCCCGCGCTACCCTACACAGGAACCTCCTGAAAGGTCCTGGGACTGTGACCACGTAGCGCTGAAGTCAGATAGGAATGTCATCTATAGTGGTCTCTGGTATATTCGCCGTCAGACGCTCTAGATCCTGTTCCAGCTCGGCTAAGGTCTCTGCGGCCGCATCCTGTGGGGCCGGTGTTGGTACAGCTGGTACTCTCCTCTCAAAAGCCCGGAGGTTGGCCGGACGCCGTGGACCTACATTTGAATTTTGAAAATTTGTGCTGTCAGTTTTGAGACGATATATAAAAACAAAAAAATAATGCATAATTTAAAAATTTGTGAAGAATGAAGTACCTCTGTCGTCCCATTGTTCTCCCTGTGGAAGAACCATGTCCGGATCATTGCGAAAATCCATTCCGGCGTACGGAAAATCCTGAATCGCAAAGACCTGGCCCTCCAGCCAGTGAAAGTAACCATCAGGAAATCGAACAACTGCTGCTCCCTCGTCAGGATGCCGGGCCATTACCGCGACCCATCTCGTCAACTTAGGCTCCCGAGGAGCCCCAACTGGAACTGTAAGATGCTGGGGGATCAGCATTGGAACTCTCTCTAGGGCAAAGCTCACAACTAAAGGCCCATATCCAAAGGTCTTCAGTTGTCCTCTCTTTGCCCTGGTTAGTTGGCCCTTCATATTGGCCAACACAGCATCGCACCAGTTGAAAATGGTGCCTTGGAAGCAATCTATAGCCATCCGCATTTGGGATCCAATGGCTATGTGCAAAGCGGCAGTGCCGCAAAGTCTGGTAACTGTAAAGGCAATTACCATGAGTTCAGGTCGGGATATATATTTGATTTCTATCCCCTTCTCCTGGTTTTGATTGTTGCACCACTCTAGCCGGAGACTAGCAAGGGATTGGCCACCCGGCTTAGTTCCGAATAGAGAGAGTTGCTCGCCCCTGTTAGGCAAGCCAGTGAGAAAGTATATGTCGGAGGACTCTATCTCGAGCTGGTTTTCTCCGATGTAAAAACATTGATCCCGAATATTCCACCTTTCAACCAGCCACTCTAAGAATGGCACCTGGGCCCTCATGCCAGGTATGACCCAGTACTTATAGAGACCGCATGCCTTTAACGCATCAATAGAAGGTTGATGACCTATTGCGGCCAAATCAACGTCTTCGTGCTCTCTTTCACGCCAATCTAGCATGGTGCGTGACCTACACACTAATAAACAATAGTTAGAATTCATTAAACAATTTTTGATTGGTTAAAATTGGGGTTTGGGGTTTCAAAAACCGCGTTTCACGGGGTACGCACCCCGCGTTCAGGAAACAGAGCGGTGGTACGCAGCTGGTCTGAAGGCGGGCTGCGTACCCCGACCTTTTTCCCATATACGAAAAAGTCGGGGTACGCAGGTCGCCCATGGGGCACCTGCGTCCCCCAAGAAACGCATTTTAAAACCCTAAACCCTCCAAAAAATCAAACTAAAACTTGAAATGAAATTCTAAACGGATGAAATTGAAGAGGAGGATGTTGTGAAATACCTGAAAGAGACAGCGCTCGATTCTGACGGTCGGATTCTCCGCAAAGTCCACGGGAAGTTTTCTTGTCAAAAGCCCTTTTCTCAACCTCAACAGTAAAATGGTAAAAATGACATGGTAAAAAGTCTTTTTATAGGTTTTTTGGATGAATGAATGCTAAGTTTGTTTATTTTTCACCATGAAAGGACATTTTTCAATGTATTTTTACCCATCTTAAACAGGTATGAGTAATGTGTCGTTTTTGTGCAGGACAAAAGGACTTTAGAGTAAAATCATCATTTTTCACGAACCAAAACATCAGAGTCATCTTTTAAGCTCTTTTCTGACTCCTAAAACATGAAAATATTGCCGAGCGTTTCTTTTACACTCGTTAAAACGGAACTAAAAGACGGTCCCCTTATAGCTCTTTTCTGACCGTAAAAATAGAAAAATATTGCCGGGTTTTTGTCGTTTCAAACTCGATACGGAAATAAAACGACGTGTCCTTGATCGCTTTTTACTTTTCAGGTGAGAGACACTAATCATGAAAGTACTCCTTGGTCGCAAGATCAAGCGGTTCTCTCAGGTATTATTTTTATACTTTTTCGGGCTTGGGAGACACAAATTTACGAAAAAGTTCACCGTGGAGTCTTCTTTAGTTTTTTCAGACTCTCTAAAAATGAAAAACGCTGAGTTTCTCCTATACTGGACTCGTTAAGATTTCACAGTAAAGGACCTGTTCGATTACAAACAGGAACGGACCACTGCTTCTTAGGGTTCGAATCTAAACTAAGTTGGACTCATTCGAAGGGTGAGCTTATAATCAAGCATATGTTATCCTCCTCAATCTTGTAAAAAATAAAGAGGTACTTGCCATAAATGGTGGGGGAAAAGAGAGAAGAATGAACCGATTTGTCATCCTTCGTTACAGAAGAACCTTATCGCCGCTCTTGAACACGACACTTTTCATTCACCTGGGTTGGGAAATCCTTTGCCTTAAAAGTTGATCAAACCACTTTGAAAGTCTTCAACCGTTTCCGGGTATTAACTTTGGGTCAATCGTCACCAAACCATCTGTCGTGTCGTTATGTGTTCAAGAGGTCTCTGCAAATAAACCATTCATATGCAAAATAATTGTCATCCATTTGACCATCCCTGAGTCAGTCCTTACAGCAACATTTCTTCAACTTGAACAATGATTTCGTGTTGTGGGCTTGCCTGCAACGGGTCGCTTTCTATCGACATCAGCACATTATTTGGAAAGATGACTTAGAAATCGACAGTACCTTGAAGTCTGCATGCATCAATGGCAGGTTTCTCGCCTTTGACGACAGTTTACATCATTGACTTTCGATCGAAGGATTCCGTGACGTGTTCGACATCAACTCATTCATTCACATTTATGGATTGTACTGGGTACTTTGAGAACCATTGACATCACTGGTGGTCTCTCTCACACTTGTTAACAGTTTACATCATTGACTGGTAATCAAGTGGTTTCTACCATGTTTGACATCAACTCATTTATTCGCATGGATAGAATCGTACCAATTCGGGAAGTAGAAATGAAGACCCTGGATCTAGTTTCCACCATCCAGGCTGCGAGGAGTTTTGTATTCATTATACAGTAGACTAATTATAAACAGATGGCTGCGTCCATACTGTGTCTACAAAAGTCTATGATTGTGATGTACTACAAAATCATTCTTGTATCAGAGCAGTAGTTAAATTGTTAGTTAAAGTTTTCAATCTGAGTATGGGAATGCCTACCTCAGCGATGATATCATCTTATATATGTATTTTGTGTTGAATATTTGCAGGTTCTGACCGGGTCCTCCACAAGATACTCCTTGAAATGATAAAGTACTTCACCCTTCCTAGATCATAAAAACCCTAATCTACTACAGGCTTCGCACTTTAGGGGGCAATCTGTTACACTAAAAAATGTCACCATGACTATTTGCAGTTAGTATGGCTCCATCCACTGTCATACTATCCTCCTTGGCAAGTCTCATACCTCTTCTCTCCATGTCAAACTTCAAGAAAGAGAGAAAAGTCATTTAAAGTCAATTATCTCTGGTACGCAGTTTCTCTTAGCCTTACCTGCGGGTACGCAACCCAAGTTCATAAAACCTGCGTACTTGTACGCTCTGTATGTAAAGGGGTGGGTGTGTACTCCTGTAAAGGTCAAAAGGTGCAAGTTTCACTCCAAAAAAGTTACTTGTGGTCATTTCTAGAGTCTTCTAGAAGTATGTTTGATGTGTATGAAGCGCCTCCAGATGGTTCATGTATCCCTACCAAAGAGGAACTTATCCCATCAATAGGGGAGCTATCCCATCCAAAGAGGGGCTTATCCCATTGATTGGTGGACCTGAATAACTTCCTCTAGAGCACTATAAATACAGGCATTGGGCCAAAGGGAGGGGAGGTTGAAAGCTGAACATTCCTAAGGGTAGATGCTGCTGGAGATTGCTGGACTTCCTTGTAGAAGCTTGTGAGGAGAGATTACCATCTTTACTTGTTTCCATTGGGAGGTGGGTGAGTTGATCAGAGTAAGGGAGAACTCTTGTGGACCCTGGGAGGAGCTTGCACAACACCAAGGCTCAGGTTGTAATGGTTCCTTTTGTTACCTTTTAATACAAATTAGTCCATTCTTCTCAACAATTTGTTATTAATGAGTTGTTTCATATACTCCTTGGTCTATATGTTAAATATGTTTTATTTTATGTGATATTCAGGTGCTATTTAATCGTTTGATTGTTGGTGAATGCAGGTTTCGAAGGGAAGGAGGAGCTCATCCGATCAACGAAGCTGGACTACTACAACAGCGTTGGATTACAGGTAGGATCTAAACACTTGATTTCTCATATTGTAAAAGCATATTTAGAGAAGGATTGCTCTTATTTGTCTTGTTTGTCATTACAGAGTCTTAGGCTTTCTAGGAAGGTCGGTTGTGTCCGCACTAACGACTCTTTCCGCGTGACAGGGGGTTAGGGTAGGGCGGTAGGGGAGAGGGGGCGCGTTGGGAGGTAGGGGAGAGGTGGCGGGTGGGGATGGGGGCGTTAGGGTAGGGTGGGTAGGGGAGGCTCGTGGGTGGGTGGGGAAGTGGAGGGGGAGGTTAGGGGTATGGTGGGGGGGGAAGGCGTGGGTGGGGAGGTAGGGGAGAGGTGGCGGGTGGGGAAGGGGAGGGTAGGGGTAAGGGGCGGGGGGTTAGGGAAGGGGAGGGCGAGGTTAGGGGTGTGGGGGATGGCGGGGGTGGGTAGGGAGGTAGGGGAGAGGTGGTGGGTGGGGAAGGGGAGGGGGAGGTTAGGGGTTGGGGGGGGGTTAAGGAAGGGGGGTGGGTTAGGGAAGGGAGCGGGAGGTTAGGGGTTGGGGAGGGGTTAAGGAAGGGGGGGTGGGTTAGGGAAGGGGAGGGGGAGGTCAGGGGTTGGGGGGGGGGGAAGAGGGGGTGGATGGGGAGGTAGGGGTTAGGGTAGGGCGGGTATGGGAGGCCCATCGGTGGGTGGGGAAGCAGAGGGTAGGGGTAAGGGCGGGGGTTAGGGGAGAGGGGGCGGGTGGGGAGGGGAGGGGAGAGGTGGCGGGTGGGGAAGGGGGCGTAGGTGGGGGCGGAGGGGAGGCATGAGAGGGGGGGTTAGGGGGGAGGGAAGGGGAGGGTAGATGTGGGGGGTTAGGGGTAGGGGGCTGGGGGGAATAGGGTAGGGGAGAGGGCAGGTGGCGAGGTAGGGGAGAGGGCACGGGTTGGGAAGGGGGCGTAGGTGAGAGGGTGAGGGGAGGTGGGGGAGGGTACGGTGGGTAGGATAGGGACGGGAGAAGATGGTGGGGAAGGGGTGTGGGGGAGGGGGGGGGGAGAGGGGTAGGTGAGGGAGGGGAGTGTGGGTTGGGGGGAGGGGGAGGCGGAGGGATCGGGGAAGGTGGAGAAGGGCGAGTGAAGGGGAGGATTGGTCAGGAGGGGGTGAGGGTGTGAGTGAAGATGGTTGGCGTGGGGGTGGAAGGGGGTCGGGTGCGGGTGAGGATGGGGAGGTTGGGGGCTGCCCCCCCCCCCCCACACGTTCGCCTCCACCCACCGCCCGCCTGCCCACACACACGCACCCCTCTCGCCCACACCCAGCCGGCCTGCCCATCGACTCTGCTTGCCCTCACCCGCTCGGCTGCCCACCCCACCCCGCCGTCCCTCACCCGACCTCCCGTCCGCCCACCAACTCACCCGCTCGCCCGTTAGGGGTGGCTGGGCGATTCCGGTTATGCAAATAAGAAATTTATGATACATTTTTGTTGTTAATTTAAGTTAATATGTTTTTGTTATTTACTAATTTATGTATTTCTATTTTTCAGGAAAATGGCATCAAAGAAAATTTTTGTGAATCTTTCTGGACCAAAGACTCTTAAAGGCTCATCTTCAAGAAACATTGGTGAACGAACTACACTTGAGCTCATGACTACAAATCTTTCAAGTGCCTCAAGTGATAAGAAGATGATTTCAGACTGGAAGAATTCAAAAGAGGTGAAATTTCCATCAAGAATCTGGTATGTGAAAGAAAAAGAAAGCACAAATGTGAATATATATCTATATATTGATATACCAAATGATAATGGAATTTTTGAGGTGACGGGAAGAGTCATAGATATGTGTTTGGTACCGGACACTGAAGTTGTTTACATACTTACAAAAGCTGCCAAGTCACATGAAAGGATTAAATACCGACTATCATATTCATTGTATGACACGAGAGAGGTATCTACAAAGTTGTGTAAATAAATCGTAAATGAGATGACACAAAACATCGTAAGTATTGTTATTTATATTTGTATTTTGCGTTCTTGAAAGTGTCTCGCTATATTTTTTTAACTTTGTTTTTATTGACATATGATATTTTGTTTGGCAGAATTTTGTTGAAAGTTGTTCAATTAGGTTGGGAGGCATTCATTTCATAGAGCATGATATCATGAAAGTTGTCAGCAGTTTTTACTCAGTGTCAGAAGAAGATATGGAAAACAAGCAAAATGTAGTAATTGATGATGCTACAAAACTACATCCAAAGAATTAGAAAAAAAGGCCTTTGGTGGATAAATCTAGCAAGGGTAAACAAGTTACTTTTAGGGACGATGAAGTTGAAACTGACAGTGAAGCATATGTTGCCATTACTGAAGATGACATTGGAACTGAGAAGAGTCGTAAAAGACCAAAAGTAAAAATGCCCAAGAATAAATCTGTTGAGAATGTTATGATGAAGAAAAGTAAAGTTGAAGATTTTGATGTAGTCATTACCAGCAGTCAAGAACCTAGTGAAACTTCAAAGGGGAGGTGGGGGAGGGTACGGTGGGTAGGATAGGGACGGGAGAAGATGGTGGGGAAGGGGCGTGGGGGAGGGGGGGGGAGAGGGGTAGGTGAGGGAGGGGAGTGTGGGTTGGGGGGAGGGGGAGGCGGAGGGATCGGGGAAGGTGGAGAAGGGCGAGTGAAGGGGAGGATTGGTCAGGAGGGGGTGAGGGTGTGAGTGAAGACGGTTGGCGTGGGGGTGGAAGGGGGTCGGGTGTGGGTGAGGATGGGGAGGTTGGGGGCTGCCCCCCCCCACACGTTCGCCTCCACCCACCGCCCGCCTGCCCACACACACGCACCCCTCTCGCCCACACCCAGCCGACCTGCCCATCGACTCTGCTTGCCCTCACTCGCTCGGCTGCCCACCCCACCCCGCCGTCCCTCACCCGACCTCCCGTCCGCCCACCAACTCGCCCGCTCGCCCGTTAGGGGTGGCTGGGCGATTCCGATTATACAAATAAGAAATTTATGATACATTTTTGTTGTTAATTTAAGTTAATATGTTTTTGTTATTTACTAATTTATGTATTTCTATTTTTCAGGAAAATGGCATCAAAGAAAATTTTTGTGAATCTTTCTGGACCAAAGACTCTTAAAGGCTCATCTTCAAGAAACATTGGTGAACGAACTCCACCTGAGTTCATGACTACAAATCTTTCAAGTGCCTCAAGTGATAAGAAGATGATTTCAGACTGGAAGAATTCAAAAGAGGTGAAATTTCCATCAAGAATCTGGTATGTGAAAGAAAAAGAAAGCACAAATGTAAATATATATCTATATATTGATATACCGAATGATAATGGAATTTTTGAGGTGATGGGAAGAGTCATAGATATGTGTTTGGTACCGGACACTGAAGTTGTTTACATACTTACAAAAGCTCCCAAGTCACATGAAAGGATTAAATACCGACTATCATATTCATTGTATGACACGAGAGAGGTATCTACAAAGTTGTGTAAATAAATTGTAAATGAGATGACACAAAACGTCGTAAGTATTGTTATTTATATTTGTATTTTGCGTTCTTGAAAATGTCTCTCTATATTTTTTTAACTTTGTTTTTATTGACATATGATATTTTGTTTGGCAGAATTTTGTTGAAAGTTGTTCAATTAGGTTGGGAGGCATTCATTTCATAGAGCATGATATCATGAAAGTTGTCAGCAGTTTTTACTCAGTGTCAGAAGAAGATATGGAAAACAAGCAAAATGTAGTAATTGATGATGCTACAAAACTACATCCAAAGAATTAGAAAAAAAGACCTTTGGTGGATAAATCTAGCAAGGGTAAACAAGTTATTTTTAGGGACGATGAAGTTGAAACTGACAGTGAAGCATATGTTGCCATTACTGAAGATGACATTGGAACTGAGAAGAGTCGTAAAAGACCAAAAGTAAAAATGCCCAAGAATAAATCTGTTGAGAATGTTATGATGAAGAAAAGTAAAGTTGAAGATTTTGATGTAGTCATTACCAGCAGTCAAGAACCTAGTGAAACTTCAAAAGAAAGCAGAGAAATCATTACACCAGGAGCTGATTTAGATGATGGCATTATCAAAACAAAACAAAATGCCATTCGACAGAATTTGACAAAGAGAAACTTAATTGATGGTGGTCATACATTTCAACTTAATGTCAGACAAACCTATAAGGCAAGTGAAGGACAATGTCAATATCAATTCAGAAAGCCACATCATCTGCATGTTCACAACTTGAAGACACTGATGAGGTACAATCCATATGCTCATGTGGTTAGTTATGTGCTTCTTGTTGATCCACTTCAAGTTCCCAACAAAGAAGCATTTGATAAGTCAAAATGTTTTGAATACAATTATTATGTGCTTAGGGGGAACCATTCTGTAGAAGCTCAAAGACAATTGATGGAGGAATATCCTAATAACCCATGTTTTGAAACAATGAAATGTATCATTTATGCTGGTTTATCAGATACAGAAGCAAAGTTAGTGGCATGGGATCATAATTTAGATAATGAATATAGTATGTCTATGACTTTCATCCAAAGGGTAGATTTATTCATAGTGAATTTCAAGAAAAATGTGGTGGGGATAGGATAAATGTTATTACAGTTTTTCGAAAGGAATGTTGTATGGAAATAGGCTATCAAATTGAAGAGAAAACCAATTCAAAAGGTGGAAAAGGCAACAAAAATAGTGATTTATTCAGAGGTGTTGATAACAATTTTCAATTGGTATTTAGAATTGGAGATGTTTGGAAGTTGATTGATGAGATTTTTAGCATGTGGGAGGACATTGCCATTAAAAACCAGAGGGTCAAAAAGTCTAAGCCATTGATATGTAGCAACAATAAATCAGCTCCTGAAATGAAGTAGCTTCCAGACGATATGACTATCACACCTTGGAGGGCGATGCAAGGAGTGAAAGATGAAAAAATTGTCAAAACAATATTATCTCGTGTGAAGTCAGGGGAATTATCATTGGAGGAAATGTCTGAAGAATTTCAAAAGTAAGTTTGTTGAATTATTTTTATTTATTTCTAGATTATATTTATCTTTTAAATAAAACATGTTGTTCTTGGTAGTATTTGTTATACAAATCATTATATTAACTTTTTGTTACTTTATCTATGCAGTCACAAAGTTTACATGAAAATTCAAGAACAAATGGTTAGATTGTTGAATGAAGATAGTTGGGATGATGTTGTACGCAACTATCCAGATTCAAGTTCTACATCAACATTAAAAGCTTTTTATCTTGCATTTAAAAAGGTATCTTGATTTATACATTCATTTTTATTCATCTGTGTACTATTTTTAATTTATAACTTACACATATATTTGTTTATTTTATAAAAGATGAGGAAGGATGATAATGGAGCGCCAGATAGTTTCAAAACCTTTATTGAAAAAATAAAGATCGAAAGACTGAGGAAGCAACGTATTAAGAATGTTGAACTTGATCCAACTCTTAATCATTTCATTTAGAATGGGCTAGACACCATTCAATATCAAGTAATACAAGGCGACCGTGAAGACATTGCTAAACTCATACCTAAAAGGGATTATGCCCTAGTCATTGCAGATATTCCCCATGGTTTCAATATTCCAAACATTGACTATGATAGTGACCCTTATACTTATCAAGCTCTTAGTAAAGTGGTTGCGGGATTTGTAGAAGTCATGTCATCACCATTATGGAGATTTATGACATTTCATTCAGACACACAATTGGCAATGATATTGTCAAGCTTCAAAGGGAAAACAAATTCAAGGATGCAACTTACATGTTAGTCGTTTAAAATGTATATTTGATTAATGTTGAAAAATTCATTTATGTACAAGTTAATTGAAATTTTACTATTTCATGTTACATGCAAAAGTCAAATCTTCTTAACAATGAAGATCAACAATTCATAAATGATTGTGAGTTCATTCATATTGATAGTTGGGCAAAAGATGATAGCCATATGTCTATGATTTTTAATCGGGTAGATGGAAAGTGTCATAGCCAAATACTGACTTATGATGCTGTTGTGAGAAAACTAACATATGAAGACAAAGAAGCAAAATGAGAGATAGTTAACATTTATCAAAAACCACAATTATTGATTAACTATATTATAGACATATGTTCAAATGAAGGAGATTGGGTGCTGGATTTATTTTCTGGCTCAGGTAAGTTTTATTATATGGAATTGAATTTCAATATGTTATTTTTCAATTAATATGTCATTGTACTAATTTAGTTCATTATTTTTTTTGTGCTTGAGAATTAGGTACAACACTAGCATGTTGCCTTCAAAAAGGAAGAAATTCACGTGTGGCAAAAAAGGCAAAGGAACCCCAACCACCATTACATGGAATGTTTGGAAAGACATACATTGGGAGATTCCCAGACATCAAAGATCCATTAGAAGAGGAAGATGAGCAAAAAGAAACATAAAATATTGTGGAAGAAGACAATGATGAAACTCTAGAGGACGAAGAGTTTGGATTACGTGACATTGTTGATTAAATTTAAGCTATGCTTGGAAATCAAGCTTTGCAATGTTTTGACTTTGACATTTTATGGGAAGAATAAACACTCAATTAGGGTTGTTATGCATTCAATATTTGTTATATGTGATTTTCGCATTGATTTTTAAGTTAATCATTATTTTTTGGAAAAAAAAGAAGTGATTATTATTTTTTTTTGACATGAAATTCATAAAAAAACTATTATTTAACTATTTCTAGTTAAAATTTTCGTATAAAAATTGTGATTTTGACATGTCAATTCTAGCAAAAAATTATCAAAACGTGTAGTTTTTTTGTTATATTTATGTTAAAAATTGTTCTTTTTTATGTCCATTGTTAAAAAATATTGTTTTTTGGAAACAATTATTTCATGTGGATTGAAAAATTAATTAAGGATGTATAAATATGTAGAATATCGAAAATTCAAAATATTGACCTTCTAATTTAAAAATGCAAAACAATAAAAACCTCACTACAAAAAAAAAAATAAAAAAAATGAAGAAAACGACCACTTCAAAAATTATCAAATTTACAAAATAATTATTTACATTTTATACATTAGAAAATTTAAAGCCAAAAAACAGGTCTTTTAAAAAAAGGTTTGATGCAGAATACCCACTTTTTCAAATCAGCATGAAAATCACTACCATTCTAAAACGTAATGTACATAAAAAAAATTAAAGTGCCAAAAACTATGCTCTAAAAAAAACATGTGTGTTCTGCATCACCCCTTTTCAAAATCAGGTCACTTTTTTGCTATCTCTATGAAACGAGTAAGAATATCAATTCCCGTTTCAAAGTTTACATTGATCCTACCACATATCATCACCTTAGGCTTCCGTGTCATTGGTTTACCATATCATTCACCATGTCATTTGCACCATGCCATTGCCACTTGAGATTTATGTGGAGGTGCCACCTATCTTGCCACACGTGTGTCAAGAACTGTTTCGTCAGGCATCACTTTGTTGTGTGAAATATGTTTAAATCGAGCAGCCTGAAGAGGGTTCTGTGTGCCTTAGAAAATTATTGGGTATTGAGGGGGGAAGGGGGGCTTCTTGGTTTTGGTACAAAGCAAGGGGGCGCTCATAACCAATCACTTGTTTCCACATCATCGATGGTAAACTATGGTGGTTTCTGCCACGATGGCGGGAGGTAACCTCATGTTAACTTTCGAATGAGCCTAAGCCCCCTCCCATCATTGATCTACCCAAGCAGCCTGATCAATGCCACTTGAACTTCTCGACAGGGAAATTCGTATCTGAGCCATGTATTAAGTGGTTGTCTAGGTGTAACCCCCGATGCCCGAATTCTTAGATACATCCGCAAGGTCTAAATAGCTAGAAAAGGCTCGAATATCATGGAATCGTGCTTGGACTACTTGAATTTGCATATTTCTTCTTCTTCCTTGGGAGTTAGGCTTAGTTCCATATACAATTAGAAATCTCTTTGAGAGCGTTGTCTGATCAAACACTTTCCATTCTCTTTTGAACAAGGTACATGTAGGAAAACATGCCTTCAAAGATAGGTTACTAAGCTACACATCCATCACTTAGAAAACAAAGTAGACTACCAACAAAGACATCATTGACATCGTGAGCTTAGCATATTTCTAATAAAATCAACGAGATACCCCTAAAATTGACATAAATCTTCCAATATACTCAACAATATCTGCCCTTTGGCATTGACGGAAACAACACTAGACATTGTTGGTTATTGATGGTTTTGGGCTTTACCCCTCTCAATCTGCTTATTCTCCATCTCCATGTATGTTCGCTCTCTATCTTCAATATTCAATTTATCTACCCACTTTTCATCTGCAATATTGGCTCACTCTCCTGCCTTGACATTAATGGAAAAGTGTTCTTTCTCAAATTGCATTGTCTAGTTAATCTCCCCCTTTGCGAATGTTCTCTAAATATTGATACGAAATCTTCCGCCACTATATCAATTAAGTAAGCTATATTACTATTGTTGTACCAATATACTAACACACTAATGGTTGGACTATGTTGTAGCCACTACAACACCATCCAAATTTTGGGTACCCCATCATTCGCCCCAAGCTTTTAGGGTTTCGATAGGCCCCCCCAAACCGGTTTCTCTCCCTGCGAATTTTACTATCCGCCCCCTTTTGTGCTCCCACTCACATTTCTTACATTGCATCCGCACACCATGTTTTATCTTAGACATATGCCTTAGGAATGCATTAGGGTTTCGAAGGTTGATGGCTTTATTAATGCATCAAGAGTCTCACGGTTTTTGAGCCCATCTGAGCAAACATACATGCAATTTGCCTTTTCAAACGATGGAATGTTTTGAGGTTTGGGCGAAATCCTAAATGGGAAGAGGTGATCCTCCTCAGTTTTGACCTAATTCGCATCCCGTTGAGAGTGCGTTTCCATCAACATTATCAGTCATCATGGAAGAAATTGTTGCATGTCATAGGACCCTCAGTTCATGATTGATTCCTCATCTCGAAATGCATATTAGGATTTTTATCAAGGCTTTCATTCCAGTGGATATTCAAAACCCTAGATTGTGGTAACCTATAGTCCAACTATCACTACCATTTCAAGAAGCTTGCTCTATGAGTGCATCACCCCTCAGGCATCATGTGTTATCGAAACTTAGTGTAATTAATAGATCCATGAAAGCACCAGAATGTTGAGTTGGCCTCCAAACTTAAGCATGTTTTCATCAACCAATATAAAATGACATCTTAAGTTGGGATCATTTATTGTTCAGGCTCCTCAAAATGAATTAGTGTTTTATTCATTTATTGTTCACACAAAAGTGTCACTATGGCAAAATAACTTATTTTTCATCTCATATGCTTTTTCAGGATGCACTAAAGGTACCACGAACTACACTACATTTGCATAAGTGGTCCCTTGGGCACGACAACACTACGACGCTATGATGTTAGAATTCCTTAATTATGTGGCATAGTGGATGTTTGAAATTTATAAAATGGATTATGTTTTGGAGTTTGAGCCATCACAATGCACCCAAAAGTCATATGGGAGGTCTCTTCACTCAGAAAACCATAAAAATCCAACAAACGATCCAAAGCGAGGCATGGGGACATAAATAATAGAGGATATGGAAAGCATATGATGTTGAAGGTGCCATTGGAGGCGCAAATCAAAGAAAATTTTTGAGCCCAACTCGGGTGTTTAGATGTCAAGCCGGAGTAGTGCCTTTGAGCACAACTAAAAGGTCAAAGTAGTTCATATGTGCGGTGGATGTATTGTTCGATGAAACGAGTTCTGAAAGAGGATCCTAAAAAATAATCGACATTAAAAGGGAAAGGCGAGGAGGACCTCTTAGTGGCATTTAGCTCAGGCCCACATAATACGATCTCATGGATCCCTCGTGCAAATAGTGGCGTTGTTTGAACCTGTGACATTTTTTGCATTCACATAGCCAAAGAAATATTGAAAGCCCAAGTATCGTGGTCCTACAGAGACTAAGGGAAGGCAGCTAGGTTCCATATCAGATGATGCAACGCCTTCTACGTCATAACCCACGAACCATGTTTATTCATCGAAGTCGCTTTTGAACAAACTCCTTCAGGTATTGGACAGGATGGTCATGCTAGAAGGATGCATATACAAATGAGTATGAAAGAACATAAGGAGTAGTGCTATCAGGAAATACAGAGACGAATCCCAGTGTTTGGGTGTTTACATATTGGTGGATACTGTCAAATCCACTGCGCCACAACATAGCCAGGCCAACCTTCCAGTTTTACACGGTCGCAGAAGTTGAGTATCGAAACGACTTGTTTTTTTGCACTGTCACTAGTCACAATTCTGTTGGAAAACTTGTAAAATGCAGAGTCACATTCTAGGAGAAGTCTAGGAATGCGACCTACTATGAAACACAACTATGCGATCTCTCGGAAGTCACACCTCCACCAAAGTTGTGGCATCACACTACACAAGAGGCCAAAGGGTGTGACCTTCATTGCAATGCGACCATGCGACCTCGCCAGTAGTCGCTAAAAGCCTCTAGATTGAACCTATAGTTGATTGAAAAAGGTCAGAGTGAGTGAGAGATTTGGCAGTCGAAAGATATTAGCATGAGTAGAAAGGATAACACACAAGCCAGGGATACGCTGGAGGAATTCATGCTGCAATGTCCAGAAAATTATGCCATCGAAGCAGACGAGCCCTCTGGGTTTCACACTAGCATTGAGATCTTCCGCAAGATAATGGTTTCGCGTTAAGATCTTGGCATGACGCGTTCTGCCCAAAGACTCCTTCGGTCGCAGCTCCTTTCAAGATCTTGGGAGCCTCTAAGTCGCAGCTCAGGGCCTCAACGATACAATATGACCAACCTTATTGTGACCAAGCATGGTCATGTCTTAATGCCTCAGCGAGCTTTCACAGAATGTGACCAGCCCTGCCCTATGACTTTGCTGCGACTCAGTAAAATTTCACTCTTACATAGGTCGCAAAGTCATGTTTTCAAGCCTCGGGTGAAGCCATAAGCATGACTAGTCATTATTTGCGACCATGCGACCTCTGGTCGTGGAGTCACACTCCAGCATGCAGCCAGAAATGCGACCCGCCCTCTGCTCCGACAACGTGACCGCTTCGACAGAGTTACGACCTAAGGAACACACATATACAACCTTTCATTTTCCACTGACATCTTCCTCATGATAAAAGGAAATGGGAATAGGAAGGGCGCACTATAGCAACACGCAGGCCCGAAAGGTTGAATTCAACATGGACAAACATATAGGTGCATGATATTATACTCAAAGCAGCAAATTTATAGGATAGATCATCTTCTAGGGAGGGATCTCATTGAGAACCTGACAGTATTGCGCTTCTCTAATCTTGTCTTTGTGCCTTTATGGAGCCGGACATACATACAAAATGTACAGGTGATAGTATTAGAAGATTGGGGAATGGAAGGAAGAGGACGATATTTTAAGAAATATGAAATCGTCCGCGATATCGTCCAAAGTCATAGTTTGCAGACCATTGCCTTATTTGCTATAGGTCTTGATGGAGAATATTTTCGAAATGAAAATCTCTACAGGTTAAGGTTTTGAGGTCAATGAGAAAGCTACACCTTGAAGATGTTGTCCTTGGTTAGTATAAAGCGAGAGCTTTAAAATATGGGGACAAATCCGATGTCCTCTTGAATAGTCTTACTCCAACTTTCATAGCTGCAACTTTATATATTGATAATGCCCGCTGGGATGGATTCCCTTTCTTGATCAAAGCTGGAATGGGGCTTATAAAGCACAGGGGTCTAAATTAATTACTTATTAATGTCGTTCTTTCAATTACTTGATTGTATTTCGGTATTATTCTTTGTTGAAAAGTAAATATGACCCATTCCGTTTGTTTGCAGATAGAAAGTTTGCATTGAAAGAGTTGCAGTTTCCACAGAAGCTACAACTAAGGTTTCAAAAAGATCGAAACTGGATCCATTCAATCCCTTGAAATACGGTGGCAATGTCAAGAACACAACATCATAGGTGATTGGATGTAAGCAAGGCGCAACGACATGTAGTCCAACAATCCATGTCTTCATGGTTTCTCAACAATGTTGGCAATGAGATCCAGCACCAGGGTTCCTTCTCAGCAAGCCAGCTGCTCCCTTCCAAGTGCCAAGAACCTTTTAGTGAACTCGAAGGTGCATCACCAGAAGATTAATGAATGTCAGTGAAGCACAGTGGCAGGAAAACAAGGCGGTTTCAGGACCAAGCATCTGCATCGTTCTGAAATATGGGCAACAAGCATTTTAGGGTTTCCAATAACCCTCTGCACCCATCTCCTCTCTCTTTGTAAATTTCACCCACCATTATATCAACAGGTATGTTGGGACTGATGTGTGCATGTAACAAGCATTCTTGGCTTGAGAAAGAAGTGAGGAAGCTCAAGAGTCAGGAGGGTAGTCGAAAGGGCATGGGGAATGTCAAGAGTCACAGTAGGTGAACAATCACCTGACCCCTATAAATGTACCCTCATACCTCATATCTTAGGGACTTTAGCACTTGAGTTGAGGCCAATAGAGATAGTTGATTGATGCTTGAGAGCTAAGGCCACTCAGCTCTTGGTAGCTAGGAGAGTGGGTTTGTAGTAGGGCTAGGGTTTTGACACCGGGTGATGGTATGAACAGTCCATGTTCCACTACTGGGTATTGACCAGTTGCATGATATGTATTTGAAGTTGTAGCAATATTAATAAGATGTTTTCTTTTTCCCTTTGCACTGATTCCCATGCTGAATCATGGTAGTTGTATTAGCTGTCTGGTACCTCACCATATTTGTATGAGTGGTTTCATATACGCAAGATGTTATGTACTGATACATAGTGGTTGCATGTATGTTTCGCTTTAGAATCTATGTTTACTTGTTCCTTGCCATGTCGGTGACCTATTGTGAACTACTTCGCAATTGACCTCCGACATGTTCTTGTTTATTATGTTTGATGGAGTTTTAGCTAACTAATCGTTCTCATCGTTCATCTCTTCTTATCGTTGTTGTGATTTGTTTAAACCTCTTTTTGTAGTTTGTCAGTCTTGGTCTGATTTTGTTTCTCTGCCCAAGCACTTCATTCTTGCCCCACTCTGGCACCTTCTCATTTGATAACCAAGAGCAGAGAACATTCATGGTGGTAGTCAGGCCCACATACCGGATGGGGCTCCTATCCCAAACGGTGTGAGGTCTAATTGGGACTTCACACCGGGGAGACCCCTTAGTCGTTGGTGGTACATTTTTTTTTGGCTTGTCGACAAATTGGCGCTAGAAGGAGGGCCTGAATTACAAGCTGAGCCCTTGGAGCCTGCAGTTTAGTCTCATATCTACTAATGCCTCTGACCAAAATCTTGCTCCCGGGGTGTTTATTTGGTTTGTTTATTTTCCGATTTTCCATCCCCCAGGAGTAGCTCCATCACTTGTCTCAGTTAAAGTTTGATGGTGAGGATGGAACACCTTTAATCGAGCACATTTTTGACTTCCTAGAGTTCTGTGAATCTTTTGAGATCGACGATGAAAAATTTGCTTGTGCATTTTTCTCCCTCACCCTTGAAGGTTGTGCTAAGCAATGGTGCCACATGTTGCCAGCAACGTCCATTCATTCGTTCGAGCAACTCGTCGGTAAGCTCCAACAAGCATTTGACAGGTACGATTTTCAAGATGTGTTAAAGAGGATAAATGAGCTTAGGATGTAACCTTAGGAATCTTTAGAGGGCTTTCCTTTCAGATTTGTGCATCTTTGTTTTGAATTTCCTGAAAGTGATATCGATTGAGTGTATTTGAATATAATTTTTCAGCGATTGGTTCTCGTTTCTTTACAACAATTTTGATTAGAAACAAGTCCTGTTTCACATGAGTATCATCATAATTTGCAGATTACAAAGTGTCCAGATTATTCCCGTAATTTTTTTTTGCCTATCTCTTTGAATCTGGAACAACCTCAAACCCCCGAGGAAGAGATTACTGTTTGTGGGATTTCTCATCCTCCTCTTGACTTGTTACATAATAATATTGTGACCGTAAATGGTTCAAAAGATGAACAATATTTTCTGGGAAACAGATCTGATGGTATCGCCTCTAAATCCATCATACATTCTTTTGGTTTTGTATTTGAAAATCACATAACATCTCTTCCAATCAATTCCATTCAACATACGTCACACTATATCATGGGATCTCATTCAATTGTACACGATGGTGTTGGTCTTGTCTCAAGTAATGATTGTCTCATCAAATCCATGGAACATATCAGGCCTGTAAATCTGTCTTTCTCTTTGGCGAACATAAATGGGAAGGATGTGAGTCCGGGTCCGATCGGTGCTCCTTCATATGACCCTGTGCTTCCACTCTACTCTGATTTAGTCCATGAGTCTACTGCACCGACGGTTCCTTTAGATCATTCACATCTTTATCTTGCTCGCATTGATTGCAATCATGTGCATGGGGGTGAGGTTTCACAGTCAAGGGATGCAGAGTCTAAATCCCTTATGCCTGATCTTTGCCACTCACATTCTTTAACAGGTGAAGAAGAGGGCCCTACATCTTGTCTAGCTCAAGCTGGTTCCCTCATTAATCTCTCTTCCCCCCCAAGCCAAGAAGAGCCTTATGTATCAGATACCCAGCTTGATCGAACTAGTGGTTTTAGCGATTCTCATTTTGTTGGATATATATTCGCTCATGCCTCTGGTGATTATCCTACGAAGCCACCAGAATTTGCTGACCCACCTTTTGAAAGTTTAGGGACTCATCAGGAAGTTGAGGCACTTCAGCTTTCGCTGATGGTTATGTCAGTTTCTCACGTTCCTGATGAGACCCCTGAACCAAGTTGAATTAGGGTTTCTGAAATTAGGTTTTCTGCACATCACGCTCCTCACAACATTTTCTCACCAGATGCAAGCTCATCTTGGAAACCCTCTGATTCGAGCAATGTCTCTTTGAGAAAATCTTTCCATCACATTTCAACTGATGCACATCAACCTCTATATCCTAATTTGTTTGCTGAAGGAAGTGCTCTGGCCATTGTCTCAAATCTTTTTGATTGTCTCCCAGCCAATACAATCTATCAACATACACAATCAAATGATACCTTTCAATCTCCTATGTGGAAAGGGGCCAATCGCATGATCTCCCCTTTCCCTGACACTCTTGTGGTTGATTCAGTTCATTCTTGGGAATCTAAAGAGTCTCATTTGTCGAGTTGTTGATCTATAAATATTCAGACAATGAATCCCATCCACAATATTTTCAATGATAGTTGTTCGGTCACAACCAATAATAATTGTATACACCCATCTACAAATCTTGCAAAGATACCAATATTGGATGGTGTGTCGTTTGAAGGTTCAGAGGTCGGCCAGGACGATGAGGCACTTCAGCTTCCGTTGATGAATATGTCAGGTCCTAACGTCCTTGACGTAGTCCATGAACAATTTCAAACTGGGGTTTTTGTAATTAGGGTTTATGTGTTTGAATCCTCAAGGATTTCAGTTACACCCGACAAGGGCCCCTCTTTTCAAGGTTATCAATTTGATCATCCTCTACATCATGATAGGGTCGTTGATTGGATAAATCTAGCTCATTCCTTTACTAGCTGACAACACCTTGCCTTACTTGCATTGGATTTAGGGTTAGGCATAAACTGATGTATGCTATGGCTGGATAACTATAAATTTCACGCTTGTGGTTCGGTTTACTAGGATTGGGTTGCAGTTTGCCTTCAAAGGTATTCTCTGACACATTTCCCTGTAGGTGGATGAGATGTTCTTAAAGTTGTGCATGCTTTACATGTAAACATGTTATGTTTCACACAACTCTTTCCACAATTTCTAATTGCTGTCATCTTTGTTTTTGCAGGCTGGGAACTGCTACGATGGCTACATTGGAAGTTTGATTTCACATAACCCAACTTATTCTTTGGATTTAGGGTTTAGACTAGTTATGTTTTAGCTTTGCTTATCAGTTGGCTGATTAGAATTTGCTTATGATTTAAATTTTCCATGTTTCATTTTCTTTACTATAGGTAGTTAGTTCCCTGCTTGTTTCTTCTGCACTCATGTCCTTGCATTTGTTTGTTGTTGAATTGCATTCATGAAATCTCTGCTTACACATTGCATTGGTCCTTTAATGGCAATTGGTTGATCTCTTCTGCACATAGCATTACATTGGGTCATTAACCGTGTCTGTTGCATTGCATCATACACTTTCCTTCTCACTTGGCACACACTTACCTTTGACCTAACCTGGAATTTTCACCTATGTTGCATGTCGCTGCATGAGCCTTCATGAACCTGAAGATTCCAAAGTTGTGGGTCCGTGAATAGCTCTCTCACACCTTTGGCTCTTACTCCAAGTGCATTGCTTCGATCTCTTCACACCAGTTTGTAAACCCTAGGAGAGTTTCCTGGTCACCTGGCCCTAGAACTAAAACCCTAGCCCAATGATTATGTGAAGTTGTGATGGTTACACCAATGGGTAGCCTCTCTTAGAGCCAATCATCAATTTTTCATCCCGAATATCTCTCCTATGAGTCAAATTTATTAATAGAGAAAATATGAACAAATTTCTCATGGGGAACCCTTATCTGTTTAAATGACCTATACCCATACCTGAACCTAGTGCCCAACGTGGTCTTGATTGTTTCAATGACTTGTGTTATTTTTCACTTGCTGACTGGAAATGAGATGTGAAATCTTGGCATGAGGGGAAACCTAAATCGGGATATCTCTTAGTTTCTTTCAAACAAGAAACAACCTCTCTTGCTCGTGAAATAAGTTGGGATCCCTCATTCGCCTTGACGCAATGAACACCCCGAAATAAGTGCAAATGCACACATAAAATAAAATGAAACCTAATAAAGGGTAAAGGATCGAGAAAGGCTTCTAGCACAAAGAGGTAATGCAACAACTCTGCCGAGGTATTGACCAGGCTCGTTGGCAGCGGAGCAACATTTGTGATTTCTTGAAGTGACTCCACCGGGGTACTGTCCAGGCTCACTGGCAGTGGAGCAACACCAGAAACTTATTTTTAAAATTTTGAATACAATAAGCCCTATGCCCTATTCTTTACACCATCATCAACTACCGACATGTGTGAACTGTCAATTGGGTGTTTACTAACTGGCAAGACCTAGATGAGGCATGAGGGAAGGCATATCCGCAAAGGTCGTGACAATGCAGGAGGTGCCCATAACCTTTGTTCAATATTCCCTGCATAATTATTCGCACTTGGACTACTACATGGGTGTTGACAGAGATACTAGATTTTACCAGTAGTTCACCAATTGTTGTAGCCGCTACAACAACACCCAAATTTTGGGTACCCCATCATTCGCCCCAAGATTTTAAGGTTTCGATAGCCCCCCCCCACAACTGGTTTCTCTCGTCGCGAATTTTCCTATCCACCCCCTTTTGTGCGCTCACTCACATTTCGTACATTGCATCCGCACACCATGTTTCATCTCAGATATATGCCTTAGGACCGCATTAGGGTTTCAAAGGTTGATGGATTTATTAATGTGTTAAGAGTCTCACAGTTTTCGAGCCCATCTAATCAAACGTACATGCAATTTGGCTTTTCAAACGATGGACAATTTTGAGGTTTGGATGAAATCCTAAATGGGAAAAGGTGATCCCCCTCAGTTTTGACCTAATTCGCATCCCGTTGAGAGTGTGTTTCCATCAACATTATCAGTCATCATGGAAGAAATTGTTACATGTCATAGGACCCTTGGTTCATGATTGATTCCTCATCTCAACATGCACATTAGGACTTTTATCAAGGCTTTTGTTCCAATGGATATTCAAAACCCTAGATCGTGGTAACCTATATACCAACTATCACTATTGTTTCAAGAAGCTCTCTCTATGAGTGCATCACCCCTCGGGAATCATGTGTTATCGAAACTGATTGTAATTAATAAATCCATGAAAGCACAAGAATGTTGAGTTGGCCTCCAAACTTAAGCATGTTTTCATCAATCAATATAAAATGACATCTTAAATCGGGATCATTTATTGTTCAGGCTCCTCAAAATGAATTAGTGTTTTATTCATTTCTTGTTCACAAAAAAGTGTCACTATGGCATAATAGCTTATTTTTCATCTCATCTGCTTTTTCAGTATGCCCTGAAGGTACCACGAACTACGTAGCATTTGCATAAGTGGTCCCTTGGCATGACAGCAGTATGACGCTTTGGTGCCAAAATTCCTTAATTATGTGGCATGATGGATGTTTGAAATTTATAAATGTATTATGTTTTGGAGGTCTCTTCACTCAGAAAACCATAAAAATCCAACAAACGATTCAAAGCGAGGCACGGGGATGTAAATAATAGAGGAGATGGAAAGCATATGATGTTGAAGGTGCCATTGGAGGTGTAGATCAAAGAAAATGTTTGAGCCCAACTCGGGTGTTTAGATGTCAAGCCGGAGTAGTGCCTTTGAGCACAACTAAAAGGTCAAAGTAGTTCATATGTGCGGTGGCTGTATTTTTCGATGAAATGAGTTCTGAAAGAGGATCCTAAAAATTAATCGACATTAAAAGGGAAAGGCGAAGAGGACCTCTTAGCGGCATTTAGGTCAGGCCCACATAAAACAATCTCATGGATCCCTCGCGTAAATAGTGGCATTGTTTAAACCTGTGACATTTTTTGCGTCCACATAGCCAAAGCAATATCGAAAGCCCAAGTATTGTGGTCCTACAGAGACTAAGGGAAGGCAGCTGGGTTCCATATTAGATGATGCAATGCCTTCTATGTCATAACCAACGAACCATGTTTATTCATCGAATTCGCTTTTGAACATACTCTTTCAGGTATTGGACAGGACTGTCATACTAGAAGGACACATAAAAAAATGAGTATGAAAGAAAATAAGGAGTAGTGCTATCAGGAAATAGAGAGACGAATCCTAGTGTTTGAGTGTTTACATATTGGTGGATATTGTCAGATCCACTATGCCACAACACAGCCAAGCCAACCTTCCAGTTTTACATGGTTGCGAAAGCTAAGTACTGAAATGACTTGTTTTTCTGCACTGTTGTTATCACTCAGGTTTTTCCCAAAAGTTGTAAGAAAGGGAATACTGCCGAGGTAACCACAGACCATTCTTTTAGATACAGAATCTAGCCAATCTGTATCCAGAGAGGGCTCTCTCTTTATGATTTAGCTTTGTTTTTTAAGGGTATTAGGCTAGTTATAAAGTTCAATGGTTTTGTTTGAGTTTGGGTGGTGAAATTCAATAGAACAGTGAGGTAAGACAGAGAAGTTCAGTCCATTGGGCATGATGGAGTGAAAGAAAATGGCTTTTTGGATTTGGTTTCTTAACAGAGGATGGCTTCACAGAGAAAGGTAGTCAAACAGGGAACAAATAGAGACTGGAAATATATGGAATGGGCTCAAATGGGTGAAGGGCAGTTAAGAATCCTTCATCATATTGAAAGAGGGAAAGTGGATGATTATTGACAAAGAGCAGTTAAGAATTCCTTGGCAAATAATCAATATGAGAGAATCGGAAAACATGAGAAATTAAGAGTTCACTGTTTATACTAATTCTGAAGAAAACACAGAGAACAATAAAGACTGAAAACAGAGTGCAGTCAAGCATATTCTGAAATTAATCCTTTTCTTTATCATTCAAATTAAGAAACACATAAGATATAGTAAACCAGAAAACTGTAAAACACAAGATATAGAGGACTTATTGATTCGGAGGTTGATTCAAGAATTCTATGACAAGTCCTTTGCTTCAATTTTTCATCCATTAGGCCAAACAACAGTTGTTTCCAACAACTTTTTTATTCCAAAAATTCAATATTACAGCAAAGTCTAAGAAATCCACACACCACAGACCACCCCAATACTCTAATGGAGGGGGTATTTATACAACAAAATATGTACAACAGATATCTCATAACAGCTGTGAGATAATATCTAGGTTTAACTAATAATGATTTACAAGTAAAATAGAAACAACTGACTCATGTTGTGCTGGAAGCAGGCCTTTAGGGTTCGGCTTGCAGCTGTCTTCTATAGTAGCTCTGCGCCGACTACCTGTCTTAAATGTGTTCTTTAATTCTTCTCTGCTGCTTTTAATTCTGCTCTGACATTCTTCAATTCTGATCTGATACACTTTAATGCTGAACTGATACTCTTTGACTTTGTTTTGATGCTCTTTAATGCACTTTCCCCTGCTCATCACTGTCTGATATTTAGCCCAAAATTTCCCTTTTCCAATGGTAACAATGCAGCTATGGATAAATACCTGTTGTCGAGACATTAAGGTTGTTCTGAGCCTTCTAATTCCTTTCCATTAGACTTTCTGTGGCTGGTATGCTAACTTCCTGCGGAGATTGCTGAGAAGTCCTGGCAATTGATGCGCTGATAGCCATGTATTGAGAAAATTCACAGGTACCTGTGTCAAAAGAGGAGGAAACCGTACACTGGAGGGTTGGTTGACAGGCGGAGGGGCTCGTTGATGGAGCTTTTTCTGGTTTGGAGGCGGTCGAGAATGAACTGCGAACTCAGTAGATATCATGCCCAAAGCGTTATACGCAGAGAAAACATAGTAAAAATGACTTTTTTCCCCTTTATTTGACAAAATGTGGTTTTGGCGGGAATTTTTTGACTTGAAGGACGGATGACGTCAGTGGGAGTACAGGTAGATGACGTGGTAGTGACATCGGCAAAGGACAGCTGACGTTAGTGGAGGGCGGTGGTAAGCGGTTTGGCCCGCACCGCTTTTGGGGCTGGGCGGTATCGAGCAGAGGGCGAGCGATCACACCGGGAGCGCGACACGTGGCAGAGTACGGGTGCCAACACCGCCGGTTCCCCGCACGTTAACACTCGACGATGTAGGGGGTCGCGATACGATCGTCAACGTTGGATGGAAACTGGGTTGATCGGATGGCGGACACACTATGGAGATGGCGGGAGGTTATTGCGTAGGCCCGAAACAAATAAACCAATGTTTTAATATATCGGGGCTGCTTTTATTGTTTCGCAGGGTATGGTTATCAATTAAATCAGATGGTTAATTAAATCCTTTATAGCAAGCAGGGAAGGTTTTTAATGAATTTCAAATAAACTCATTAACCCTTTTTTAAAGCATGACTATGGTCATATTCGACCGGGGTGGGGGATATTAATATTTTGGGATTTTTCATATATTTACATAATACGAGATTGGGCAGTATTGTAAAGGGAGTTTTATAATAAAGTTAGAGTTAATATGAATTTGTGAAATTAACCAGCGCTAAGTTAACATGTTCTTTTTGCATTAAAACTTTAGGCTGTAGTGGGATAAAAAGGAGTTTATACAAGAAATATGGCCAATTTCTTAAGTAAAATAGGAATTTACTTAGGCGATGTCTATGAAATGAGATGAGTGATTCTAGTGATATTAAGCAGATCTTAATACCATTGGGGAAGTTAGTGAATGATTTGGGGAAAAGTATGAAGGGGAGTTAGTCATGAAATCTGCCTCGCCTGAGCTGCATCAAAATATCTGCCTTGCACTTGTGCTGGGAGTGAAAGTTAACACACATTTTTAGAAACATTATCCATCATGAGTATCATTCTGCAACACCATTCTACCTACCGAGCCTACTTGGCCTAGCATTTTTTCTTGTTTCTTTGGGTGCACTTGGATTGGAAAACCCTTTTCAACTTTTCTTTTCTTTACATGGTAAGCCTACCTAAGTCTGCACTTATTACTTCCAAGGGCTCAGATTAAACTGTTGAGCTCATTTGCTTCTCTACCTATCTACTTATCTGCCAAGTTTAAACAGTTTGGTCAGATTTTATTCTCTATCTCTAAAACATGAAATTCAAACATGAACTAGCCAAGATTAAGTTGTTTGGCCATTCCTCAATTGTGGCATGATTTTAACAAGCTGCACACAATTCTTTATTTACAAAAAATGAAAAAGTAGTGGCATTTTGGACTTGCACACTTTCCTGGTCTTTCTTTATTTGGGGTTCATTTCTTTCACTTTTTTGACCATTTTATTCTTTTTACCCTTTGATTTTTCTTTTAAGGTATACCCTCTTTACATTTTTTAAATTTTTTGATAATATGGAAAACCTTTGCAATAAGGAAAGGAATGAACATATTACAGAGCTCATCAAGTCAATCATGAAATATGACACGTATTGGTATAGAAGTATAACAGTGGCTCCACTTGGGGATGGGTTTCCCTGGTGGAAAGTCAAGAACAGCAGGTCAAATGGCCTTCTGAATAACTTTTGCTGTGCTCTGAAATTTCTCTTTGCTGGTTGCTTTATTTGTATATATGATAGCACACTTGTGAAGCTTAGGGCCTTCTCTTTGGGCTTCAACTGTAGCAAGCTACTATCCAATTCAAACTGTGACATTATCAAAGATAGAGTATGTACATGTAAGAGTCAGAATACATCAAAAAACTGGATCAAAGTAATGTTTCAGCATTCGACAATTCACTGGTCCTTCTTCTGTTTCTGTGCCATCCAGGCTCTTTAGAAAGTAAGTATTATTCCCTTGCAATGCCTGGATGATAAATGGCCCTTTCCACAGGAATTCAAACTTCCCATGTTTTCCTTTGTCTTCTCTCCTGGAATCCCACCTTATAACTTTGTCTCCAATGTAGAAATCTTCTGCTTTGGTCCTTTTATCAAATATTTTCTTGAGTTTTTCTTGTAACACTTGGGATCTTCGGTGCACTTCTTCTCTGGTCTGCTGCAAATGGATGGTCTGATTTATTCTCCTTTGAATGGCATTGGGTTCCACCTGAGCTTCTTGTAGCAATTTCATTATAGGAACTCCTAAAAATGAAGGAAACACAACCTCCATGCCATAAACTAACTCATAAGGGCTGGTTCCAATAGATCTCTTTGTAGTAAGTCTGTCTGCCCATAGTGCATTTGTAAGCTTCTTGTGCCAATTTTTCTTGTTCTCTTCCAACAGTTTCTTAATAATATTGATCAGGATTTTATTGGAAGATTCAGCTAGACCATTACCTTGAGGGTAATAGGCTGTGGAATGGCCTAAAGTGACATGGTATTTGTTACAAAAATTTATCAGTTTTTTGGACTTGAAGGCAGCAGCACTGTCGGTTATGATCTTTTCAGGACAGCCAAATCACTGGTTTCTAAGAATCCTATAATCACTGCATCATTGGCTTGTCTAGAAGGATTGACTTCTATCCGTTTGGTGAAATAGTCTGTGGTAGTAAGAATCCATTTGTGTTGGCCAAAAGAGGGAGGGTGTATTTCTCCAATGAAGTCCAAACCCCATTATTGAAAGGGCTTTTCAGTGGAAATTGGTCTCAAGGGTAAGGGCAATAGTTTCCTTTTGCCTTAAAAAATTTGGCATTTGTGGCAAGAAAAAACAAACTTCTTTACATCAGCGAACAAGGATGGCCAGTAAAATCCAGCCCTTAGGATTTTGTCTGCAGTTGATTTCCAGTAAAGGTGTCCACTGCAATCCCTTGCATGAAATTATTTGAGAAATTTGTCAGCTTTTTCTTTTATTAAACAATTCAATAGAATACCTTCATGATTTTTCCAAAAAAGAGCACTATCTAAAATACAGAATTTTGAAGCTTTCATCTTTAAAAACCTTTTCTTTGTTCTGGATAACCCTGGAGGAGCCTGCAGGTTTAATAATACATGAATTATATCAGCATACCAAGGTGATTCTAAGAAGGCCTGGCTGATTTGTGGAGTCACCATCTCCTGTTCATTATCCAGTTCATTGATGTCCAGGGCTTGAAAGTTTGTTTCAGTCATGAGTTTAGCCAATCCCTGTCCTTTTATCAGCTTTGTAGGTTTTATTTCAATGTCATACTCCAATATTTTAGCTATCCATTTACCTCGTTTGCCTTCAATTCCATCCTGAGTCAGGATGTCTTTGACAACAACATTTGGTACATAAGCTACTACATGGGAGTACAATATATAGACTCTAAAGTCTTGAATAGCTTTCACAAGTGCAAAAGCTTGTTTTTCCATGATTTTGTAATTCAGAGGTGCATCTCTAAGTGCTTTACTGAAAAGGCTATGGGTTTTTCACATCCTTGATCATCTTTTTGCAGTAAAACAACTGCTATAATGTGTTCTGATGCAAATGAGAAAATTATGAAGTCTCTATCGAACTTTGGACTTGTGAGGACTGGTGTTCTGGTCAAAGCCATTTTAATTTCTTTAAATGCTTGTTTGGCTTCTACTGTCCATTTAACCTTTGAATCCTTTTTTAACATATTGTTCAGCAATCTGATTAATTCAGCCAAATTAGATATGAATCTTCTCAAAAAGTTAATCTTTCCTAGGAAAGTTTGAAGTTCTTTAACATTTCTGGGATGGGGTATTTGCAGAATAGCTTCTATTCTAGTAGGATCAATTTTGATGCCATCTTTGGAGATGATCTGGCCTAACAGTTTGCCTTCTTCTAGACCAAATAAAAACTTTTTAGGATTTAATGAAATACCATACTTTTTGCATTTTAGGAACACTTGTCTCAAATGAACTAAATGTTGCTGATTTGATCTAGAAAACACAGTGAGGTCATCTAAATATATAACCTGAAAATCGTGAATTTCTTTTGCAAAAGCTATGTCCATTGCTCGTTGAAAGGTTGCCCCTGCGTTCTTAAGTTTGAATGGCATTTTAACATATTTGAATGTACCTCATGGTGTTGTGGATGCAGTCATTTCTTGGTCATCAGGATGAACCAAAATCTGATTAAAACATGAAAACCCATCCAAAAGTGAAATCCTGGAAGCACCTACTACTCTTTGTAAAATATGATCCATCTTAGGTAAAGGTAATTGTCCTTCAAAGAAACCTTGTTTACATTTGTTAAGTCAACACATAACCTGATTTCTCCTATTTTCTTCCTGGTAGGCACTAAATTGGACACCCAATCTGAAAATCTGATTGGGGAAATTATCCCTGCATCATGCATTCGTCTGATTTCTTTTTCAATTAAAGGAAGCAGTGCAAAGTTGATTCTTTTGAGCTTTTGTTTGAGTGGTTTTTGATTTTCCTTGAGGGGTATTATATGCTGAATTACAGAGGTGTCATAAGATTTTAGGTCTTCATAGCTCCAGGCAAAAACATCCTGGAATTCTTTGATCAGTTCGACATACTTGAGTTTTTGATCAAGGGGCAAAGCTTTAGACAATTTTACTATTTGTGGATTCTCTGCCATCCCTATGTTGTAGTCTTCAATGTCTGCTTTTGGAGGTTCCATTTGGGGTTTCTTTGGAATATCGTTGAAATCAAAGAGATCTTCCAAAGGAGTTAATCCTTTGGGCGAATGATTGTCTTTCAAATTGATAACTTCAGATTCTCCTGCAATAATCTCATCAACACCTGTCTCTTTAAGATCTTGTATTTCCTCTTTGGTAAATTTCGTTGGATGAAGTATTTGAGTTGCATTTTCTGCTGAAATGTCTGTTTCTATCTGATTTGTTGGATCAAACTCACTAACTGGATCTCCATCTACGTTAGTGCTAGAAAATTCTCCTTCTAGGGCTAAAAAATTGTTGATCTGATTATCACTATCAAACACTTGCCAGTTCTTCACATTATTAGGTATGGCTGGCTTGTGTCTAATTTCAGCTGTGAATTGATGATTTGGTTCAAATGGCAATTTACAGGTGCTGGCAAACATTGTTAGGCTGTGAGCTTGCAAGTTATGTTTTCTCGGGATTTTGGCAAGCTGAGTTTCTAGAAATGTATTGAGGATTTCTTTGGCTGTTCCTCTGTACTCTCTCAATATGGGATCATTTGTCAAGAACTTCTGTTTTATCTGTTGAATGATTAAATCAGAATCTCCTAGGACTGACACTCTAGTTGCTCCCAATTTCTTGACCAGTTTAAGACCTAGCAGTAAAGCTTCATATTCAGCCATATTATTAGTGCAGCTAAAGTTTAACCTGTAGGCATGGCCTTTAGCATGATTGTTTTCAAGATTGTGCACCCAAAATCCTGCTCCTGCTCCTAATTTGTTTACAGAACCATCAAATTCTAAGTACCAAAGGATTTCATGTTCACAATTAGTATCTGGAGTTTCAGGGATCTATTCCATAGGGAGATCTGGTTTTTCAGTTTCTTCTGGTTTATCTGATGTTTCATGATTTTCAGAAATTTCTTGGATTCAGACCCTAGATTTTTCATTTGCAATTTTTTCTGTTTCATCTGCTAGAACTTTTATCACATGCGGGGGATCAATTTCAGCATTGTAAAGGATAAAAGAATCCATATCTGAATGTACTGAGTAGATAGGGAAATTTTGAGGTTTCTCTTGACTACTTACTACATACTTCATTATGGTTTCTCTGTATAGTCTCTTGGGTTGACCAAACACTGAAATAGTAGTGTAAGACATGCCTAACTGTAGAGATCCTTGAAGCTTTGCACCCCAAGATCTAGACAATAACATACCATACTTTGGTGGAATATCAGCTACTACTATGTCCATTAAGATGGTTTTGGCAGGATATTGGACTAGTGACACACATAAGTCTTTGATTAAACCCAAGCATTTGACCTGACTTGAATTAAAAGAGAAAAGGTCCTTATATGGCCTGGTGATGTCAAGGTCAAGTTTCTCCATTACAGATTTAGGCATTAAGTTATGGGAAGCACCAGAATCAAAAATGGCATTATGGAGTATCTTATCATGTATGTTTAGACCCACATAAAATGAGAAATTTCTCCTTCTGCTGTTTTTCCATTCACTCCAGGACCAAATATCAATTCAGGTTGGTCATTTAAAACATTTACTGAATCTTCGTTCACAGAAATTTTGAGTGATCTGCTGATTTGACTTCTGTAGACATCATGTTTAGCTAATTCTGATAATGGAACAGCTATCTTTAGTTTGCCTACTTCTGTCTCAAGATTGAAAGGTGTTTTCTGTCTAAGTTCTTGTATTTCAGACAGTTGGATTTTCTACGTTTTTCTCCTCTTCAGGAGTGGGATTATGGGCTGAAGTTGCTTCCAAATCAAGTTCTAGAGGCTCTCCTACTTTTCCTTTAGCAGGGGTGGAAGTGGAAGGTTGTCTGTTAGGTGGCTGATTATCTGATATGTTTTCAACGATTGGATTATCAGGGTTAGGCTCTGTTCTAGAAAGAATATGTACAGGGGGGGTACTGATCTTACCTTTGTTGGGCTGTTTGATATCTTTCAGTTTACTAGTTTCAGGGACATTTATTCTTCTGCTCCTCAGATTGTATTGTTTGTGGACTTCATAAATGGCTGTATCATATCCCTCCCTAAAGTCAAATGATTCACCTGATTGAGTTTGGAATTTTTTAACAATGTGAGCTTTTTGATCCTCTTGGGTCAAGAAAACTTGTTGTTCATCGTTGAGTCCCATCAAATTAATTTGAGTGTCTTCTGTTGGTTCCTCAGAAGTTGAGGCTTCAACATAATTTTCTTGAAATGGAGGCCTAATATTTTGGTCAGGCCTTGTCTTTCTAGTGTTATGATTTTGGTTCTTCTTGAAATTTGGATTTCTCCCAATATTGCTTGGTTGACCATCCCAAGGAAATTTTCTTTCAATTGTTTCTACTCTATCTCCAAGTCTATCCATTCCTTTAATAATAACATCTAATTTATGTTCAAAGGTAGAAGGTTCTTCTTTGAAAGGTGTCCTCCTTTCAGCTCTGGCTCTAGATCGTTTAGATATCAGGTTGGCCTCAACACTGACAACTATACTTTGCATCTCTTCTAAGTTTCGAGGAGCTCTTTCCCTAAGTTGGTATGCCATATCAGAATCAAATGCATCAGGGAATTTGATCAAGGCCAAATCTGGAGGAGGTTTGAGATTTTGAGGAATAGCATTGTAGACATTATTGAATCTGGCACAGTAATCTTGGACAGTTTCTTGTGTGCCTCTTCTTAGGTTTTCATATTCTGATAAAATGTGGAGAGGATCTTTATTCTTTTCCCATCTGTTCAAGAAGGTTTGATAAATAGCTAATGGGTCATTGATACTGTTTGCAGGGAGTGCTCTAAACCAAGTTCTAACATCTCCAGTTAAACTTTGAACAAATACTTTCATTCTAACATCATCATCATCAATCTCATAACTTTCAAAATAGTTGGTCATTTTATTGGTATGTTGTTGAGCTGTGTAAGTGCCAGTACCGTCAAACGAATGGGTTTTACTTTGATAGTCTTGGGGCATGGCCCCTGGATTGGTAGGTAATTGTAGGGGAGTGTATCGGTTTACCATAGTTGCAGAAATAGGTGTGACAACTGGAGGAGTAGGGATAACAATGGAAATGTGTGTTGAAGATGGAGGAGTGGAAAGGGTAGTTGGAGGTGCTGATGGTGAACTTGGAGAGGCTGCAGTAATCACAGAAAGGTTTGGTGTTCTTTCAGAGGTAAGCTCAGATCGAAGGGAGTTTTACAAATGTCTGTCAAGGTGTGAACTAGCAGAATTTTCTTGGCTTTCTTGTCTTTTAAGAATCCTAGGAATCAGATTAGGATTTTCAAACACAGGTGGGGAATTAGGATCAGGATTTGATTTGGTGTAATGAATCCTTTCTGAAGCCAGTTTCTAGGTGTGTTTTTTGGTTTTTTCTTGAAGTTTTTGACAATACAACTTTTAACAGTCCCTTCCAGGAGGTTTTTAGATGTGGAAGTTTTAAACTTTCCTAAAGATTTATTTAAAAAAGAGGAACTGATTAAGTATTTGAAACCAACTGTTCAATACATAAACTAGACTGGAGATAGACTGAAGCAACATTCATTTACTTCTGCAATTGCAAAGCAAAAGCATTTCAAAGGCTACCTGGCTAACTTCAGGCTCCATCTGTAGCTTATAAAATAAACAATAGTAACAAACAATTATTCAGGTCCCTAGTGGAGTTGCCAATGATGTTATCACTTAGGTTTTTCCCAAAAGTTGTAAGAAAGGGAATACTGCCGAGGTAACCACAGACCAATCTTTTAGATACAGAATCTAGCCAATCTGTATCCAGAGAGGGCTCTCTCTTTATGATTTAGCTTTGTTTTTAAAGGGTATTAGGCCAGTTATGAAGTTCAAGGGTTTTGTTTGAGTTTGGGTGGTGAAATTCAATAGAACAGTGAGGTAAGACAGAGAAGTTCAGTCCATTGGGCATGATGGAGTCAAAGAAAATGGCTTTCTGGATTTGGTTTCTTAACAGAGGATGGATTCACAGAGCAAGGTAGTCAAACAGGGAACAAAGAGAGACTGGAAACAGATGGAATGGGCTCAAATGGGTGAAGGACAGTTAAGAATCCTTCAACATATTGAAAGAGGGAAAGTGGATGATTATTGACAAAGAGCAATTAAGCATTCCTTGGAAAATAATCAATATGAGAGAATCAGGAAACAGGAGCAATTAAGAGTTCACTGTTTATACTAATTCTGAAGAAAACACAGAGAACAATAAAGACTGAAAACAGAGTGCAATCAAGCGTATTCTGAAATTAATCCTTTTCTTTATCATTCAGATTATGAAACACAAAAGATATAGTAAACCAGAAAACTGTAAAACACAAGATATAGAGGACTTATTGATCCGGAGGTTGATTCAAGAATTTTGTGACAAGTCCTCTGCTTCAATTCTTCATCTAGTAGGCCAAACAACAGTTGTTTCCAACATCTTTTTTATTCCAAAAATTCAGTATTACATCAGAGTCTAGGAAATCCACACACCACAGACCACCCCAATACTCTAATCGAGGGGGTATTTATACAACAAAATATGTACAACAGATATCTCATAACAGCTGTGAGATAATATCTAGGTTTAACTAATAATAATTTACAAGTAAAATAGAAACAACTGACTGATGTTGTGCTGGAAGCAGGCCTTTAGGGTTCGGCTTGCAGCTGTCTTCTATAGTAGCTCTGTGCTGACTGCCTGTCTTAAATGTGTTCTTTAATTCTTCTCTGCTGCTTTCAATTTTGCTCTGACATTCTTCAATTCTGATTTGATACACTTTTGATGCTGAACTGATACTCTTTGACTTTGTTTTGATGCTCTTTAATGCACTTTCCCCTGCTCATTGCTGTCTGATATTTAGCCCAAAATTTCCCTTTTCCGATGGTAACAGCGCAGCTATGGATAAAAATCTGTTGTCAGGACACTAAGGTTGTTCTGCGCCTTCTAATTCCTTTCCTTTAGACTTTCTGTGGCTGGTATGCTAACTTCCTGCGGAAATTGCTGAGAAGTTTTGGCAATTGATGCGCTGATAGCCATGCAATGAGAAAATTCACAGGTACCTGTGTCAAAAGAGGAGGAAACCATACATTGGAGGGTCGGTTGATAGGCAGAGGGGCTCGTTGATGGAGCCTTTTCTGGTCTGTAGGTAGTCAAGAATGAACTGCAAACTCGGTAGATATCATGCTGGGAGTGCTATATGCAGAGAAAACATAGTAAAAATCACTTTTTCCCCTTTATTTGACAAAATGTGGTTTTGGCGGGAATTTTTTGACTTGAAGGACGGATGACGTCAATGGGAGTACAGGCAGATGACGTGGTAGTGACATCAGCAAAGGACAACTGACGTCAGTGGAGGGCGGTGGTGAGCGGTTTGGCCCGCAACGCTTTTGGGTCTGGGCGGTATCGGGCGGAGGGTGAGCGATCACACTGGGAGCGCGATGCATGGCAGAGTACGGGTGCCAATACCGCCGATTCCCCGCACGTTAACGCTCGGCGATGGAGGGGGTTGCGATACGATCATCGACTATTGGATGGAAACTGGGTTGATTGGACGGCGGACGCACTATGGAGATGGCGGGAGGTTAATGCGCGGGCCTGAAACAAATAAACCAATGTTTTAATATATCGGGGTTGCTTTTATTGTTTCGCGGGGTATGGTTATTAATTAACCCAGATGGTTAATTAAATCCTTTATAGCAAGCGGGGAATGTTTTTAATGAATTTCAAATAAACTCATTAACCCTTTTTTAAGGCATGACTATGGTCGTATTCGACCAGGGCGGGGGATATTAATATTTTGGGATTTTTCATATATTTACATAATAAGGGATTGGGCAGTATTGTAAAGGGAGTTTTATAATAAAGTTAGAGTTAATATGGATTTGTGAAATGAACCAGCGCTAAGTTAACATGTTTTTTTTGCATTAAAACTTTAGGCTATAGTGGGAAAAAAAGGGGTTTATACAAGAAATATGGCCAATTTCCTAAGTAAAATAGGAATTTACTTAGGCGATGTCTATGAAATGAGATGAGTGATTCTAGTGATATTAAGCAGATCTCAATACCATTGGGGAAGTTAGTGAATGGTTTGGGGAAAAGTATGAAGGGGAGTTAGTCATGAAATCTACTTGGCCTGAGCTGCATCAAAATATTTGCCTTGCACTTGTGCTGGGAGTGAAAGTTAACACACATTTTTAGAAACATAATCCATCATAAGTATCATTTTGCAACACCATTCTACCTACCCAGCCTACTTGGCCTAACATTTTTTCTTCTTTCTTTGGGTGCACTTGGACTGGCAAACCCTTTTCAACTTTTCTTTTCTTTACATGGTAAGCCTACCTAAGTATGCACTTATTACTTCCAATGGCTCAGATTAAACTGTTGAGCTCCTTTTCTTCTCTACCTATCTACTTATTTGCCAAGTTTAAACAGTTTGGTCAGATTTTATTCTCTATCTCTAAAACATGAAATTCAAACATGAACTAGCCAAGATTAAGCTATTTGGCCATTCCTCAATTGTGGCATGATTTTAACAAGTTGCACACAATGCTTCATTTACAAAAAATGAAAAAGTAGTGGCATTTTGGACTTGCACACTTTCCTGGTCTTTCTTTATTTGGGGTTCATTTCTTTCACTTTTTTTGACCATTTTATTCTTTTTACCCTTTGATTTTTCTTTTAGGGTATACCCTCTTTACATTTTTATATTTTTTGATTTTTTGATAATATGGAAAATCTTTACAACAAGGAAAGGGATGAACATATTACTGAGCTCATCAAGTCAATCATGAAATATGACACCTATTGGTATAGGAGTATAACAACTGTCACTAGTCGCAATTCCATTGGTAAACCCGTAAGTCGCAGAATCACACTCTAGGAGAAGACTGGGAATGTGACCTACTGTGAAACGCGACTATGTGACCTCTCGGAAGTCGCACCTCCACCAAAGTCACAGCATCGCACTACACAAGAGGCCAAAGGGTGCAACCTTCATTACAATGCGACCAGGTGACCTCACCAGTAGTCGCTAAAAGCCTCTGGATCGAACCTATAATTGATTGACAAAGGTAGGAATGAATGAGAGATTTGGTAGTCGAAATATATTAGCGCGAGTAGAAAGGATAACACGTAAGCGAGGGATATGATGGAGGAATTCATGCTGCAATGTCCAGAAAATTATGCCATCGAAGCAGACGAGCCCTCTGGGTTTCACACTAGCGTTGAGATCTTCCACAAGATAATGGTTCCACGTTAAGATCTTGGCACGACGTGTTCTACCCAAAGACTCCTTCGGTCGCAGCTCCTTTCAAGATCTTGGGAGCCTCTAAGTCATAGCTCAGGGCCTCAACGATGCAATATGACCAACCTTATTGAGACCAAGCATGGTCATGTCTTAATGCCTCAGTGAACTTTCACGGAATGCGACCAGCCCTGCCATATGACTTTGTGACTCTCAGTAAAATTTCACTCTTATAAGCATTTTAGGGTTTCCAATAACCCTCTACACCCATTTCCTCTCTCTTTGTAAATTTCACCCACCATTATATTAGAAGATATGTTGGGATTAATGTGCTCATGTAACAAGCATTCTTGGCTTGAGAAAGAAGTGAGGAAGATCAAGAGTCAGGAGGGTAGCTGAAAGGGCATGGGGAACGTCAAGAGTCACGGTAGGTGAACAATCACCTGACCCCTATAAATGTACCCTCATACCTCATATCTTAGGGACTTTAGCACTTGAGTTGAGGCCAATAGAGATAGTTGATTGATGCTTGAGAGCTAAGGCCACTCAGCTCTTGGTAGCTAGGAGAGTGGGTTTATAGTAGGGCTAGGGTTTTGACATCGGGCGATGGTATGAATAATGCATATTCCACTACTGGGTATTGACCAGTTGCGTGATATGTATTTGATGTTGCAGCAATATTAATAAGATGTTTTCTTTTTCCCTTTGCACTAATTCCCATGCTGACCCATGGTGGTTGTATTAGCTGTTTGGTACCTCACCATATCTGTATGAGTGCTTTCATATACACGAAATGTTATGTACTGATACATAGTGGTTTCATGTATGTTTCGCTTTAGAATATGTGTTTACTTGTTCCTTGCCATGTCGGTGACCTATTGTGAACTAATTCACAATTGACCTACAACATGTTCTTATTCATTATGTTTGATGGGGTTTTAGCTAACTAATCGTCCTGATCGTTAATCTCGTCTTATCATTGTTGTGACTTGTTTAAACCTCTTTATGAAATTTGTCAATCTTGCTTTGATTTTGTTTCGCTGCCCGAGCATTTCATTCCTGCCCCACTCTGGCACCTTCTCATTTGATAACCAAGAGCAGAAAACATTCATGGTGGCAACTAGGCCCACATATCGGATGGGGCTCCTATCCCAAACGGTGTGAGGTCTAATTGGGACTTCACATCGGGGAGACCCCTTAGTCGTTGGTGGTACATTTTTTTTGGCCCATCAATAGACTAAAAGAAAAATACTCCCCCTTTGATATTATTTGGCTTAGCTATATTTCTATTGCTATACAGCTGAACCAATTCACACTAATGGTTGTTCCAAAAGCCAAATTGTCCCCCTGATTTTTTGTAGCAAACTTTTGATGTTAATGATTATTGAAACTAATTATTTCATCCACTTATATCAATTAAAGTGAGTCATATAGGATAAGGCAAGCAAGATTTGAATGATACAAATTTACACGAAATAACATATAAGGCCTTCAAATAACTCCCCCTGAACACATGCTACTGTTTATCTTGCAACTCCCATTGAGCTTATTCTACTTCTTTTCTCTAACCTCCCGACATACAACTATTCCTAAAAAAATTGAACAACTGCCTTTTTTTATTTTACCTATGGTATATTCCTGTGGACCTATTTGACTAGACTTCACTTTGGCCTTGTGTGTGTTGATTTCATTATTCACATCACTTGTTCATATTGCAACAATTGGTTCATGTCTATCATTCTTGCATTTCCATTTCCTTGATGACCACCTCCATTTCTTGTTTCATTTGAGGTTGTACCTGCATTTAATATGTTCCTACTAAGGGTATGTCCAATTGTCTTTCATGCAACATTACTTTTTGTAGTCTAAATTATCCTAGCCCCTGCTCTTGTGCTTCTACTCAAAGATCTTCTAGTTGTTATTATTTCTCCAACAAAACATTCTTATTGTTAATTATCCTTCTTGATTGTATATAATTTGTTCTTCCTCTTTTCAAACAACATACTACATGTTGTCACAACCATTCTTACTCCTTGACCATTCTCATTGTAGCATTTATTATTGCTTCTATATTCATTCTTTGAAGTCTCGGTTATTTCTCTCACTAATGTGGAGAAATCTTATTGTGCCGAGGGGTGCTCTATAGCCCAATATAGGGGAGATGTGTAAGCATAATGTAAGCATGCCAACATTTTTTAAATGTTGACCCCAACCGAAGAGTCGCCCCTATTGTTTTAACAAGCATTCGATATATATAAATAGATATCATCACAATAAATTAAACACAAATACATGCGGTGAACAAATCCCTGAGCATCAACGATTCTCTACAGTGCACTTCGATATGTATATTCAAATGGCAGATCACTCTTTCCTTCCCGCTTTATTAGATTCTGAGTAGGAGATCTATGTACACCCAATTTCTGGGATAAATCGAGTTTTATAATCAAATCTACTTAGATTTTTAGTTTAAAAGATGATTTAAGCACAATCTCTTCCCTTTTTCGTTAAGTTTTTTTTTTTCTTATATAATACTCTGCATTCTTTCTCTTTTATAGCAGTAGCAATACAAATTGTTATTTAAAGTATATATAAAATCATCATTTGTTCCCAATGGTCACGTTTACAATTTTTCGTAGGGCATAAAAAGGTTATGCTATGATTTATAGACAGTGAAATTTTTAGGACATTATTATATTATTGTTAGATAATGAGGTACAAGGACATCTAGATTAATTAGAGAAATTTTTGTAGTTTCATTTCATAGGGTTCTAGCCAACATTTTCATTATAGGGTTTTGGCCAGCATATTTATTAAATAAAATTGTTTATAGATGTGGAATTTATGAGTCACAATAGGATCCACAATTATTAATTTACATCGAGGGATGATGTACCATGAAAGGTTCTTGGCATTCTATGCAAAGAAGAATGTTGCAGAGTTGGTTTGTTTTAGATTAGGCATTAGAATTTGTAAATATAAACCATCCTATAATTCATAACTGTTGTTAATCAAACTCATATCAAAAAATGATATCATGAGTATTAATTCCAGTCAATTATTGATTTGTTTGAGGATCCGAAGTGGTTAAAACAAGGTAGCAAATATCAGTTTTCCCATTAGATCGTGAGATAATAAAACATGACATATTTTGTTGTGATTCCTTTGTGATAATTTTGGCAGATAAAAATTTTAAATTTGTCTTAATCATTTATTTAATACACTCTAGCACCTAGTCCAATAAAAATTAATATAAATTATTGACCATGTTTTATGGAAAAATTCCTTCTGCAAAAAAAATCAATCTCCCTAGACCTAGTGTCCTGATCTAGAAACAACCGAGATAAAATTGCTTTACTTTCCTTAGAGAACTTTGAAATATGGAAGAAAGACTTACTTGGAAACCATTGTTGACTTTCTACTTTTCCCCACTTGCAAGCCTTAGCTCCAATTCCAAATGCTATAACTGGAACCTTAAAAACATCTAAAACAATCAGGAGAACCAAAACTTACAAATAACATATACAAACATCTTTAAACAATAATCCAAGTAATCATTTTTCTACATATGTATAAATGAGACATAATGTATAGGAAAACAAGGCATTTTTGTAGTATTGAAAGTAAGATAATATTACAACCCTTAAAAATCTTGACCTTATAGAGCTCCCCCAGCTATCTTATCCTTCCTTTGCCACAAAATCAAACCTTCAATAATTCCTCAAGTACATGGATGGATTATATACCTCTAGACACAAATGGACAACATGAGGGCATAATTAAGAGTATCCAAAATCCAACCTAGTCCCATTGATAGGTAATGAATTTATAGGATGAATGAGGAGGTTGTAGATTCATTAAACTAGGGTAAGATCCACGTTAGAAGGGGATAAGATGCATGGGATAAGAGATAAGACCTCATTTGTAGGAATTCGAGTACATCCTTACCAAAGAATGGAAACTTCCATGATAGAAGACTCTAGAAGCGAAAGCTTTGAAATTATATTTAATTTTTCCTCATTTCAAGTGTCATCGCACTTGAAGTGAAAGAAACTTGCGCTGACCATCACTTTTCCCTTTGATGCAATCTATGACATCACATTGTCTGAACTAAGAAAGTGGGATGAGGACCTAAATAAGGGTTTTTAGCCAATATAATGTAGAATTCTTGGAAATTCTGGAAAGGACATGCTTTTGTCTTTGTAAGGGATGATTGCAAAGTATGAATGGATGATGATTGGTTCGAATTCAAGGCCATTTGGTTGTACCCCTAAATGATGTTTTTTTAAGGTTTGCAGTAGGACCATAGCCATAGGCAGGGGCTTGCCACAAATCCTGTAGTACTCGAAGAGATATTTTCAATGAGGTATCGTACATGCCAAATGGAGATCATATGGCCAAGTTACGAGCCCGAGAATTTGGCTGCCCAAATAACCCCAACAGGGCCCACAAACTCTTGGCGTTCCATTTCTTTGGGTTAGGGTTTTGGTTGTTTAGGGTTTCACTTTTTTTTCAATGATGAAAATGCCTTGAGCCTCATTGTAACATAGTTAAGAGGCATGTAACCACCACATCTCTTCTCAGAGATAAGCTACCATCGCCCGAGCTAGTTTATTTCCATTATGATTGTAAGCATCTTTCAGTTCTTTGATATTAATGAAATGAAGATTTATTTCTGTTGCATCTTTGTGTTTATGTTGATATCTATATTCTATTGCATTCCTGCATAACGTTGAAAGTGCAACAAGAAAATCTAGTTTTGACGTTGCCTTGGTCAAACCAAATTAAAATTCGAAATTCTATTTCAATTGAATACTAGGAGGTAGTTAACTGAGGTGACATGACTCTTGTCACTCAGTTAACTCAGGAAATTCAATTTGGAGACACTTGAGTTCAATTCTACATGATTTATTGATAATTTTTAGCAATCTATTTTAGTTAAATTGAGTTATTGTCATTTTAACTAGTTCTAACTGTCAGAAGAACTAGTGGAGGTCAAGTTGTGTATGTGTAACTTCAACCACACTCAGTGATCAACCAGTCAACTAATCAATCAACCCAAAATAATTGTTGCATGCAAAGAATTCGAGACAACCAGTTGAGATGGAGATTCAAAGGCAATGTACTATCAATTGTAGCATATTCCCATGTGTATAGGTGGTGCCTGCAATCAAAGATTGACCTAAGGCTATTGCACAATTCCTTGGTGTGAAATTCCTAAAAGATAGGGGAAATTTCATAAGGGAACAACGCAAGGAAATAGGATCTTGGGAAGGCTTATAATTGGCTAGGTGTTGGGCTAAGTTTAGTCAGTCAGACAGAGGGATAGAATATACACTTGCAGGGTGTGCTCAAGCTTGAGCAAGCATTGTATTTCTTCTCTATTCTATGATTAATGCAATACATATAGTAAGGGGTATTGAGCAGTTGCTTTCCCTTAGATAAATCTCTATGCATGTGTTTTGTTTCCTTTTTCATGTCTATGACTATTGATTTAGATGGTGAATTAACTTCCACAGATCAGTAGAGTACCTTCAAGCCTTGTGATTTAGCAAATTTCATGAGAAATATTGAATCTACACATTAATTTGTACATGGTATCATAGTTGGAATCACTATAGAGAAGAGATTTCGAATTTGTCATTGTAGGAGATTCGAATTTGAAGATTAGTGTTGCAGGTTTTCTTCGGGACTGATAAGATGACTTTCAATGGACTTGGGGTCGAGTATGCTTTGGAAGGAACCTCAAACTTTGTTGCATGGAAGGACCAGATGGAGGAAATATTTGATGATAATGGGCTGCTATAATACATCAAAACAAATGTAGCAAAGCCCCAAGCATCCAATGCCAAGAATCTTGTTCAGTGGAAGAAGGACGTGGCCAAAGTGAGGAGAATCATATTGGATGGAGTTCGAGATCATATTGTCTTGAATCTCCACAGAAAAGAGAATTAATTCGTGATGTGGAAAGAACTGACCAAATGTTCAAGAACAATAATGACCACAGGAAGCTGGCACTCAAGGAAATGCTTCGATGTATGAAGATGCAAAAGAACAACACAATTCTGCAGCACCTGAGCAAGTTTACATGCTTTCGTGATGAACTTAGCGGGGTCGGTGTTAATGTACTTGAAGAAAACTTGGTAGATCTAGCCCTTGGTGCCTTCCTAAGATTTGGCATAGCTATCAAGGCCCAATAAATGGTAGAGAGAAACTTCCGATTTAGGAGCGGTTATGATTTGATCTAGTGCAGGAAGAAATAAGGTGGAACACTAGAGACGAGACCTTATCCAAGGGAAAGGATGAGGAGAACTGTGCCTTGGATGGAAATGCAAAGAAATGGAAAGAGAAGAAATCCCAATCCAAATTAGATTCGAGTCAAGGGGGAAAGAAGAAAGATTTGTCTGGAATCAAGTGCTTTCACTATCATGAATTTGGGCACTATGCAAAGAAGTGTCCACACAAGAAGGCAAGCAAGAATAATATAGGCGGAGCAACGGGTGAAGCCTTGGCTTCATAGATCGAACTTGATTTTACCCTCATTGCATGCATGGAAATCACAATGATGGGTAGTGTGTGGTATTTGGATAGCGGTGCCTCATTCCACATGACAGGGAACAAATATTTTTTCAGTGACTTGGAGGAGAAGGATCTCCAAATGCACATCGAGATGGGAGATGATGGAAGGTATAGTGTGACCATTATTGGTACAATTACTTTTCAGTGGGAGCCCGGATCCCCTCTCAGGCTCAAGGATGTGATGTTTGTACCGAGTTTGCAAAAGAATCTAGTTTTTGTAGCTGTGTTGGAAGATAGTGGCTACGATGTGATATTCAATAAATGGAAGACTTTCTTGAGACACATCGCCATGGGATAAGTGGATCATATCGGGGTTCTAGTGAATAACCTCTACAAATTAGATGTGGAAGACTGTGCAACATTGAGCACAAAAGAAGAGAAGGTGCAGAGTCAAGATGTTGGATAATTATGGCATAGAAGATTTGGCAATTTTCACATGGCGCTTTGAAGATCATGCAACATATTTCTACATGGCTCCCCAAAGGAGCACTATAATAGAAAGATACATGCAAAGGGTGTATGTTGGGGAAGTGCACAAAATCCGCCTTCAATGATCAGGACAACATGGCATATCCAATCCTTGAAAGGATCCACTCTGATGTATGTGGACCTTTATCAAAAACCTCCATTGCCAAGCATAAGTATTATGTTATATTTTTAGATGATTTCTCATGGAAGTGTTGGATCTACTTCATGCACAAAAAAGACAAAACATTCTCCAAATTTGTTGAGTTTAAAGCGTTTATTGAGAAAGAAACTAGCAGGAAAGTGAAGGCTCTCAGGAGTGATAACGGTGGTGAGTACATGTCGAATGAATTTAAGAAATTTTGTACAAAGGAATGAATTCAACAGGAGTTGACAACACCCCATAACCCACAACAGAATGGTTTGGTTGAGAGGAAGAACAAAAGTATTATGGGAGCAACAAGGGTGATGTTGTGTGGCAAAATCCTACCTATGCACTTGTGGTGTGAAGCATGAAACACAACGATCTATTTGTGGAACATGAGTCCTCACAAGATTCTTGGCATGAGTACACCAGAGGAAGCTTTTTCAGGGAAGAAACTAGATGTGTCACACTTCAAGATATTTGGATCATCAATTTATTGTCATGTTTCCAAGGAAGGAAGGAAAAACCTAGAGCCGACAATAGTGTTGGGCATATTTGTGGGGTACACAAACGCACCTCACAATTATCGTGTGTAATTTCCATCTCCTAGGATGATAATGGTTAGAAGATATGTGAAATTTTATGAGGAGAAGGCAATGAGGTGTTCTCTTGAGAGGGAGATTTAGTTGCAGCATGGTCAAGAGATTTTGGCTCCAAAGGGAAAACCTCAGGAAATGTTGGAGGAACCACAAGTAGAGGAACAAAGAGTGGAGACATCCACTCAAGCCGAGACATCCAGAGAAAGAAGGAAGCGAACCAGGGAAGCTGACATATTATTGTAGGATGAGAGAGAGAATGTGGGAGCACCCACATCATAACCCAGGTAGAGGAGGTCACCAGATTGATACATTGGTTACATGGCTTTGATGAGTGAGGTTGTAGAGGCTAAGCCATTCTCATTCGAGGAAGATGTAGAGAAACCAATATGCGTTGATGCTATGGTAGAGGAATATGATTCCATTATTAGAAACAATGTTTGGGAAGTGGTCCCATGACCAACAGACAAAGCAGTGGTTGGTTCAAGATGGCTTTACAAGGTAAAGCATGCGACAAACAAAAGCATAGAGAAACACAAGGCCATATTTGTGGCCAAGGGGTTCTCTCAGGTTGAGGGAATTGACTATGAGGAGACTTTTTCTCCAGTAGCAAGCTACGCATCCATAAGGTCAATTCTAGTACCGTTTGCAAATGGGGTGGAATACCCACTAGATAAATGTGAAGACAACATTCCTCAATGGAGTTATTGAGGAGGAGGTGTATATTGAGTAGGTAGAGGGGTTTAAGACCTTTTACAGAGAGTCAGATGTGTTCAAGTGCAAGCGAGTGCTGTATGGACTCAAGCACGCGCCTTGTGCTTGGTATACTAGGATCGATAGTTATCTCACCGGTTTGGGCATCACTAAAAGTCAAGCGAACACAAACCTTTATCACATTGTAGTAGAAGGTAAATGATTGATTATTGTTTTATATGTCGATGAATTGATCCTTACTGGTGATGAGCAGTTGATCAGATCTTGCAAGGAGGACATTTTAAGAGAGTTCAAGATTAAGGACATGGCCCTCATGTACTACTTCCTTGGTTTGGATGTATGGCAAGGAGATAGGAAGCTATTTGTATCTTAGGGAAAGTATGCTAATTAGATACTTCATAGGTTCTGTATGGAAAGGTGCAAACCCATGGAGACTCCTCTAGAAAAAAACTAGAGGAAAGAGGATGCTACTTCAAGTGAAGTAGTGGAGGCGACCATTTACAGGCAACTTATGGGTTCACTTATGTATTTGTTGACCACACGACCGGACATGCATTATGAAATTAACCAACTTAGTCAAGCAATGGTTAAGCCAACCAAACTATATTGGAGGGCAACAAAGCATGTGTTAAGATACCTCAGAGGCATTACTCAGTTTGGTCTTTGGTACAGACAGACAGAGGGAGTGAAGCTGCAAGGCTTCACAGATGGAGATTAAGCGGGGATTATATCAGACAGGAAGAGCACATCAAGAGGAATTATCAGTGTTGGGTCAACAATGGTTTCTTGGTACAACAGGAAGCAAATATATCTGGCACTCATCTCAATAGAAGCATAGTACATGGCTATATGCCAAGCAACATGTGAGGCTATCTGGTTGAGAACGATTATTTTTGGGTTATTTGGTCAGAAGGTGGATCTGACTGTGATTTAATTTGACAATCAGAGTTGTATCAAACTCTCTGAGAATATAGGATTTCATGATTGATCCAAGCATATTGACATCTGGTATCATCATCTATGAGATTGTGTGTAGAGGCAGATTATGTTGTTGCAGTACATTTTGACAGAAGAACAAGATGCAAATATTTTGACAAAGGCCTTGTCAAGAGGAAAATTCGATTTCCATATAAGTAGGTTGGGGTTTCTGATAATCCCTTTCTTGTTGAGAGGGAGTGTTGCAAATGCTGCAAAAAAATATAGTTTTGACTTTGCCTTGGTTAAACTAGATTAAAATTCGAATTTCTATTTCAGCATAATACTAGGAGGTAGTTAATTGAGGTGAAATTTCTCTTGTAACTTAGTTAACTCAGTAAATTCGAGTTGGAGACGCTAGAGTTCAGTTCTACATGATTGATTTCTAACTTGCAGAAATCTATTTATGTTAAATTGAGTTATTGTCAGTTTAACTAGTTCTATCTGTTATAAGAACTAGTGGAGGTCAAGTTGTGGATGTGTAACTTCAACCATACTCAGTGATCAACCAGTTAACTGATTAATCAACACAAAATAACTATTGCATGCAGAGAATTAAAGTTACTCAATTGAGATGGAGATTCCAAGGAAGTGTACTATCAGTTGTAGCATATTCCCATGTGTAAAGGTGTTACGCGTAGTTAGAGATTGACATAAGGCTATTACGCAATTCCTCGGTGTGAAATTTCAAAAAAATAGGGGTAATTTCCCAAGGGAACAACGCAAGGGAATAGGAGATTGGGAAGGCTTGAAATTGGCTAAGTGTTGGGCCATGTTTAGTCAGTCAAGTAGAGGGATAAACTATATACTTGCAGGGTTTTCTCAGTGTTGAGCAAGCATTGTATTTCTTTGTTATTCTCTGATTAGTGCAATACAATTAGTAAGAGGTTTTGAGCAATTGCTTTCCCCTAGATAAATTTTGGTGCATGTGTGATGTTTCCTCTTGCATGCCTATTATTCTTGTTTTATATGGTGAATTAACTTCTACTAATTATTAGAGTATCTTCAAGTCTTGTGATTTAGCAAATTTCATGAGCAATATTAAATCTACAATTTAATTTCTACACATAAGTCTAGATCAGTGGTATCAAAGCAGTATACTCTTTCTCTATTTTTCTTTGCATGTCCCCAACGAGGTCAGGGTATAAGGAGTTAGGGCTCAAGTTGGTTGAACCTTTACAAGACTAGCGTCACAAACTGTGACAACCTCCCATGGTGGAAAAAAATAAAGACGAGGGAGGAGGAGATCCTTTCAAAATACTACTCAAGGAAGCCCTTAAGCGACACAGGAACATAATGATGGATAACATTGCCCAGATCCTTCGGCGACTACCCACAGATGGTGCATATTCACGCAACAACAACTCTGGAGGCACCACTCCCTTTAAGGTGCAAGTCAACTTTAACATTCCCTTATTTGAAGGCTAGATAGATGCAAACACCAGAGATAGTTGGTTAAATCTGTTGGAAGGATATTTTTCTCTTCATGACTTTTCCAATTAGGAAAATATTACTTTTAACCTCGTCAAAGCCACCCACCATGTCAAATATTGGTGGGAAACCTATTGTAAAAAGAAGGACAAGAGGGAACCCTCTCCGTTTTTAGCTGCACTCACTTGGAATTATTTTCGAGATACAATGAAGAAACACTATTACCCTGTTGGGAGCTATGCAGATAAATACATAAAGTGGACCACGCTGCATCAGGGAAGGGACCAAGACGTTCTGAAGTTCAAAAATATTTTTCGTTCCCTTCACACGAAGTTGGGTATCAAGGATTCTGAGTGGCATTTGGTACTCCAATACTATGGCTATCTACACAAGTACATCCAAGATGAGATGGAGTTCCTCAACATCTCATCGCTTGGTGCCACCTATTGATACTCTATCAAGTTTGAGGAAAAAAAAAAAAAAGAAGCGAGATTGGATCTACGAATTCGAATAAAGGGAAAGGCGACCCCAGAACACTGAACAAAGGACAAAGCCAAGGCGGGGAAACCCAGGACAACCTGCAAAAGCCACAAGCAAAGAACAACACCAAGAAGATAAAAAAGGACACCGAGAAATGGTGTGAGCTCTATAAAAGCCCCACTCTCAACACAAATGAGTTTCAAGCCAAGCAATCACTAGTGGTTGAGCTGAAGTCTTCTGAATCAGATGCATGTTCTAAGTATGAGTAAAAACTCGATAAGGGGAATGACAAAGGGAATTTGATTATTGATGTGGAGCCTAGTGCCATTATTTCCACAGCTAAGATTCAGAATATTGAGCCCAAAGATCTAGAGGAGGGGGAGCAACTCGTCCACTCACAAATGTGGGTGAAGGGTTCTCCGCTACAGGTCATTATCGACAATGGAAGACAAAAGAACCTCATTTCAATCGAGGTCATGCAGCGGTTGGGTCTACTGACCACACGACATCCGCAACCATACACCATCAAGTGGATTCACAAGGACGAGATCCCTATGTGAGCCAACAGTCCCTAAAACATCAAGCCCTTCAAAAATGAGGTATTGTGTGATGTTGCTCCTCTTGAAGTTTGTGATGTATTATTAGGCTAACCATACTTGTGGAAGCTTCATGTTGTGTATGGGTCTAGGAATTGCACTACTATTATTTCTTTGGGCAACAAGTTATATAGGATACCAGAGGTAGCACCACCTATCACCATCTCTTTGATCTCTACGTAGCAGTGCAGTAAGATCATTTCCCACACAGGGAAATTTGTCTTCCTTATTATTCACCCTCAGGGAAAGAAGAAGACTATGGCCACATCGACAACCTTTAGACATGGATCCTCCACATCACATCAACAGATGGACAAGGTCGTGGAAGAGTACAGGGAGATCTTCACCTCACCCACATGGGTACGCCTGCAGTATTAGGTCAAGCACTCCATTGATATTTACCAACACTTATTACATTTTCAACATAAGTTAGTTTAATTAACTAATCTAATCAAAAGAGATTAATATTTCATAAATATGCAAAGAAATAAATGAATTAAATTAATTACTCAAATAATAAACTATGGAATTTATAAACCACAATTAAAATAAAAACTTAATAATTTAATTATTTCATTATGATTTAGATATTGGTCTAAGAGTCCTCTCCATGGAATGAAATATGGACTCCTTTTATACATAAATTTTGTTTAAAATTAAAATAAGAACCTGTTAGTGTCGGTCTTGAAAGCCCTCCATCAGTGATCAAAGCTCTTTGCATTTGCATTAGTAGGTGTCTCATCAGTGTCAAATTTTGCATCCCGTTAGGCATGCCATAACCCTGATGGAGGAGCTGGTCTATTTTTACCCCTCTTGGCTTTGCTGGCTCAGGTCATATCAGTCATTAAGCTTTTTCAAGATTGTCTTGTTTTGTCTTGAAGTCAAAGTCCTAGGTCTAGGGTTTTGGTCATTTATCTCTGCAAGGTCATGTCTTTGAAAATCCATGAGTACTCAGCAAGCCAGAGGGAGGTTTGTAAACATGTTTCTTCGATATTTTTATCTTGTACAGTGAACTTTCACCTTGGATTTAAAAACTCTATTTTTAAAGCCAAGGTCATTTTCTCAGTTTTTGTAAATAAGTGATGAAATTTCAAAAGTCTTCAGCGGACAAAATGCAACCCTGGTTCCCTTGCCAAGGTCCCTCAGATGATCTACCTGCAAAAAGAATCAAGTCAAAGCACTCAATGAGTCAAATTAAGGATAAAAGAAACCAAAAATCAGTGTTAAAAAGTGTCAAAAGGAAAACATTAGAAAGTGGGTTTATGAATGAATTTTTTTCAAATGAAACTTATAAAAGCCTAAATTCCCTCCTTTCACTCTCATTGTGCATCCTAACGCTTGCAAGAGAGGTTTGAGAGAGCGATTGTGAGAAAGGAGCAAAGGCAGAGCAGTTTCGGGCAGCAGAGAGGTGCGTGACCCGTTGAGCCAGGTGTGCGACCTGTTGGGTGCGCGCGACCCGTCAGAGGGTCTCCCACCATTCAGAAAAACAACGGGTGCGACCCGTCAGAGGGGCGCGACCCGTTGGGCGTGGTTTGCGACCCGTTGGATTGTTTTGCTGCAAACTTCAAACGAATTCCCTCAAACGCCCTCCAAGCTATCAAATTGTTCGAGGTAGGTGCTCTAAACATGGAATGGTTGCTGGTTATGAATGGTGGATGTCATGAACATGTTAAAATGATTAAAATTTTGCAAGTGGAACTCCTTTATATGGCTGCAAAGTTAATGAGCAAATTGTGCTAGGGTTTGTGTTGTTTCAAGCTATTGTTCCCTTTGGTTTGTTTCCCCCCTTTCCCTTTCACTCACACTTATATGTTCATCTCTTTTCCCATAGTATTTTACAAATAAAATGCAAATCTTTCCCCATCCCTAATCACTAAAAATGAAAACCCTACCCCTCTCCCAAAGCATCAAAAAACAAAATTCAAACCCTAGTTCTCCTCCACCATATGCATGTGTAAATAAAGCAAAAAAGTTGGTAAATATGTCAGCATGTTTTGTTCATGGTTTCCCTATTTCCCCTATTAATACATGTATGCATATTCCCATGTTCACTTTCATATATGTTTTTTCCCATATGCAATGATCTTTGCAAATGATTTCCCAATTATAAATATGTATTCCTATATGCATAATGATTTGCAACATTTCCCTTAAAAATTCCCTGTTATATTTATATATTCCCATTCCTTGTTAAAAGATCCCTCCCCTGACATTTCCCTCATGTCTTTTTCCCCTTGAAACAGCATAGAGTTCAGTACTTTTTGCAGGCAGAGACAGCAGTTCAGTTTGTCCACTTTGCTCCTAAACCATGTCAGAAACCGAAACTTACGAGCAAAGTGATGACCATTCATCATCTACAGAGGTTGAGGTACAGAGGAGGCCTCGTAGGGGAGGTAAGGGTGGACATCATAAGCGAGAGGAGCCCACCTCTTTGGAAGAATTACAGGCTTGTCCCATGGCAGTGGCTTTTTTTCAGTACATGTCTTGTTATCAGTTTTGTGAGAGGATCTCCCGGATTCAACATCACAGAGAGTTGCCCCGCCTCTTTGTTTTACATTTGCATGATGGACATGTCAATCTAGCAGGGGTAGATTTCACATTGACACCCAAGGTGATCTCACATGCTACAGGGATACCGAATGTTGGTGAGGTGTGGCCTAAGCGCAAGTTGCTAGATATTGTTCACTTTGAGCCTTATGTTCGGCCATCATTCTTGAGACATTTAGCAGGTGTTTTTCCATTCAGATTTCTCGGGAGCAAGTATGCTCCCATCATGAGGCTTATTATGCACTATTTTACCTGTGAGGGCAGATTTTCACAGGTGTACTCATATCACATTCGCCTCTTGATGCACTTCACCCGAGTGAGGATGATGAACATCCCGGTTTTCTTCTTTCAGAACATTCAGAAGATGGTGCCCATGTTGCAGAGGAAGACCCCGGCCCAACAGTACAGGAGTTTATGTCATTATGGTTTGATTCAGCTCATAGTCTTGCATTAGTTGACACAGCAGGGTATCTCATGGGAGGAGTTTATCTCTCGTGAGTTTTTCACAGTGCCACCCCAGCCACATCATGAGGTCATTCATGAGGAGGTAGGACCATCTCAGCAACCTGATATTCCGGTCACCCGACATGTCAGCTCCACACCTTTGGTCACCTATCAGAAAGGCCCAAGGGCCTTATTTGCAGCAGCCAGGCGAGTACTATCTCCACAGCAGGTGGAAGGGGTCTCGCCTTCATCATCAGCACAGCGAGTGTTATCTCCACATCAGGTGGAAGGGGCCTCGCTTTCTTCACCAGCACAGGTACCACAGAGGGGCAAACAACCCATGATTCATGAGGGTCCATCAGGAGTCCCCGACACCGAGGTCATTGATCTTGAGGCCAGTTCTCCTAGCCGAGAGGCAAAGGAGATCATTCAGCATCTGAGAGCTGAAAATGATGTTTTGCAGAAGAGACTTGAGGGTGCCCAATGGACTATCACTTACCTGGAGCAGCGGAACAAATAGTTGGAGGAGGAGAAAGCACTGGATGAGTTATGGAGGATTCGTAGTGACCGAGTCTTGAACCGAAGAAGACCCGGTGATCCATTGCCTGCTGACCGAGAGTCAATGCTCATCCAGGTCAATGCACACTTGGAGAGGCTGTTGGCTAAGGCCAACCAAGATAAAAAGTTGCTGAGGAACATGAAGAACCATTATTGGGCACGGATGCACGTGTACAAAGCAAAAATGAAGATGTTTCAAAGGCGGTTGTCCGAGGCCCTAAAAGGGAAGAAGAAGACCAATCCACTTCGTATCTTGGCTGAGGCTTCACTCAAAGATCATGGCACTCAATAGCCTAGCCACAGCTCAAATCCCAAATTTTTTTGAGAATTTTGGGTAATTTTGGCATTTTTTGGAAATTTACAGGTTTTTGCTGCTCAACGGGTCTCACCCCTGGTGAGACCCTTTGTCATGGCAGCTCCTTTTTGCAAAAACTCAGCATTTCTAGATTTTTTATGCAAAGTTACATATGCCTATGGATGTTCTTGAGTTTTTATGGAGTTTTGGGCCTCTAGAAGGTCAAAATACATGCAAAATTTGACTTTCTGCCCCTTTTTTGAGTTGCAGAAACCAGTCTTGGGAGAATTAAGTTTTGACAGGGAAAATGACCTCCAAATTCAAAAATTCTAGTTGGGTTGGAAAGTAGACTCACAGACCTTTCCAACAAGCTATCCTGCACCCAATTCTGACTCCTGAAAGTGCCTCAAACAGAGCTCCAAAGGTGCGCGACCCGTGAGGCAGGTGTGCGCGACCCGTCATGCAGTTCTGTCCAGAAATGCATTGTACAGCCCAGAAAACGCAGATTTGACTCTTTTTGACTTTTTGAGGTTAATGTTGGTCCTCTTTGATGTAATTGTGACACTTTTTAGAGACTTTTACCCTTTTGTAACTCTTCTAGAGGATTCATTTATGAAAAGGGTAAAAATTATATGTATGAATTGGTTTCCAAGTTTATAGAGGCAAGTTGTTTTGACTGCCTAGTTTGTAGTGCTTAGTTTAGAAGTGGTTGAAACAGCTCCTAGGATAGTGAGCTCGACCCATGGAGGCAGGGAAAGAGGTTAGATCATCTATATTATGTACTTTCTTGCTCATTTTCATGGTTGGACTTTTGAGGGAGAAGCTATCATTGTATTATTTCACTGTATCTCTGCAATTTTTGGCTAAGGAAGACCAGGGTTTTGCAGTCATCTTTGGGATTCTTGTGGACTCATGTGTTGATGGTGTGTGTCGCAATGTTCTTGTAAGCTTTGTTATGTGATTCATTTCCTTTCTTAACTGCTGCACATTAAACAAATGAAGTGTTAAAGTAGGAATTCATGCTAGCCATGCTCTGCTTTTAAATTTGTTTAATTTCCATGTTTTCTACTGTCTAAAGGGAATTCAAAGTCATTGTTTGCTCTCTTTAGCTCCTCATCTTTCATTCCTGATCATCCATCTCAAGTTAAGGCATCAATACTGTTTCCTACCTCGCCCCAAGGAACCCCCTGCAGAAACTGTGTCCAATCCCCGCACCCAAAATTGCAATTCCTCAATTTGCCACCAAAAACCCTAAAAACCCCAAATCAACCTTTTTAATCAGTTTACTAGCCTAATATCAGTGTTACCTTGTTGGTCATCTCATCCCATTGAAGATCTACCGAGATTGACCAGAGAGAGCCTTCTCCTACCCCGTAGGGCTAGCTACGAGGCTGAATGGTTTGATGTAGCCTTGAGGTTTACCTTTCTCAGCCTGAGGTGAAATTTGAAGCGTTAACATACTGGCGACCATACTGGGGAGAACAAATTACTTGTTGATTGACGTGTTATTTCATAAGTCTTAGACGGAGCCTGAAGTTACGCCAGGTAGCCTTCGAAAACACTCTTGTTTTACATCAGCGTTAGTAGATAAACGCTGCTTCAGTTAATCTCCGTGAGCTTGTGAACATAGCGCTTCATTTTCATTTTACCCCAGTACATGTATCAAGTTCAGATCTGATTGTTGATAGTGGAAAACGATCAGACACTGACAAGGCTGAAATCATTCACTGGCGACTCCTTCACTGAAAATCCAGAGATCAATGCTTCATGGTGACTTCACTGCAGAGAGATCAGTAGCTTTGAGATTTTAAAGATGGATCGAATTGCAAGAAGATATGCTCCCTTGAGCCGAGATCACATCCCCAGTTTTCCAAATAAAATTCCGAAGGTAGATTGGTCAAGGAATTTTCCTACATTTAATGATGATGGTAAGAAGGATGCTGCTTTACATTTAGTTAGATTTCATATGCATATTCGCAAGTTGAAGGTGGATTTTCCTGAAGATTGCTTGATGAAGATATTCTTGGCCACTCTGGAAGGTGCAGCTCAATCATGGTATGAAGGTTTGCCGCCTGCTTGTATTTATTGTTTAAAGGATTTTCATGCTATGTTCATTGAAAGATATAAGGACTCTTATCCATCATTGAATTTAGTTCAAGACTGTTGCAAGCATGCCTATAGTTTTATTGAAAGCCTTGAGAAGTTTTATGAAGATGATAATTTCATGGATGAAGAGATCATTGAAGCCCTGTATGAAAAGCCGTTTCAACAGCACATAGAAATCTTAGAGGATACTTGTCAAGATCAGCAGGTTGAAGATGGCCATATGGCTATAATTGATGAAAGAGAAGAGCTTGTTTCAGATCTGCCTACAGAAGAAGACAACGTGCAAGATAGCCAAGATTCAATTTTAGAATGTAATGTAGTCAACTCAGCTATTTCAGATCAAAATTCAGAGCATGGTGACCAAGAATACCTTGTGCTGAATCCTGAAAAGGAGAGTTTTGTTGTTGAGATCATGGACAAAGTTCTTGATCCAAATGTCCTTATGCCATCAGAATAGAGCCTGCATGAGGAGGTAATTCAGCCAGCTCATGAACAACAAGGTGAGATCTTTGCTCAAGCAAGTGAAAAAGTTTTTCTGCATGAATTTGTGGTAGACGATATAAATGATCATCTTGTGCTTCAAGGACCATCTGAAGTTTCTTCTCTTATGATTGATGAATGTAATGAGAAACTGGCTATCATATCATATGAGGATGACTTACCATGTATTCAAACTACAAAAGATCAGATCATTCAGGATTCCATTTCAGATTCTTCCTCATATGTCTCAGGTTCTGAAATGTTATTTCAAGAGGAGATCTGCTCATCTACTTGTTCAGAATTTTTTGAGGACCAGGAACATACTCTTTCCGAAGCACATGATGAAAGCATATCAGAATTTGAAGCAAAGGATACCTTGTTCTTTCAGCAGGAGGTGGCAATGCCAAGTCTTCATGTTTTCCAGGATCCAATGGCAGATTTGTTGCAGCCAGTAGTGATAGTGTTTATTGCAGTATTCAGTGATGAAGGAGAATATGGTCAACTATGTTTTTGGATGCCCAATGACAGGTTTGTCTTGTTGACCAGAAGATCTAATCAGGAGAATCAATCAAGAAGGCATCTGCTTGATTGGTTGCAATGGCATTTTGATATAGTTTGATGTATATAGTCTTGTAAGAAACACCGGTGGTTGTCATCATGATTTCACATCTTGATGGACCGCTGCCCTTCTCTTGTTTTAGTTAAGTCAGTCATGAGTCATTTGTGTTTGGTCTATTGAGTGAGTTTTTTAAGTTATTTCAGTTTGTCATCGAGTCGGTTTGAGTCAAGTTTCAGTTAAGTTTCAGTCACTTTTTAGTCAAGTTTTCATTCAATAAATGTGTCAAAGTTTTGTGTCAAAGGTGTAAATAATGACTCCATCGCCCAATGGGTGGAGGCACTGGTCTACTCTCCCAGAGGTCTAAGGTTCTTGGTACCTCCAAGGAGCTACCATCCCCATTGGAGCCAATGTTAGTGTCGGTCTTGAAAGCCCTCCATCAGTGATCAGAGCTCTTTGCATTTGCATTAGTAGGTGTCTCATCAGTGTCAAATTTTGCATCCCGTTAGGCATGCCATAACCCTGATGGAGGAGCTGGTCTATTTTTACCCCTCTTGGCTTTGCTGGATCAGGTCATATCAGTCATTAAGCTTTTTCAAGATTGTCTTGTTTTGTCTTGAGGTCAAAGTCCTAGGTCTAGGGTTTTGGTCATTTATCTCTGCAAGGTCATGTCTTTGAAAATCCATGAGTACTCAGCAAGCCAGAGGGAGGTTTGTAAACATGTTTCTTCGATATTTTTATCTTGTACAATGAACTTTCACCTTTGATTTAAAAACTCTGTTTTTAAATCCAAGGTCATTTTCTCAGTTTTTGTAAATAAGTGATGAAATTTCAAAAGTCTTAAGTGGACAAAATGCAACCCTGGTCCCCTTGCCAAGGTCCCTCAGATGATCTACCTGCAAAAAGAATCAAGTCAAAGCACTGAATGAGTCAAATTCAGGATAAAAGAAACCAAAAATCAGTGTTAAAAAGTGTCAAAAGGAAAACATTAGAAAGTGGGTTTATGAATGAAATTTTTTCAAATGAAACTTATAAAAGCCTAAATTCCCTCCTTTCACTCTCATTGTGCATCCTAACACTTGCAAGAGAGGTTTGAGAGAGCGATTGTGAGAAAGGAGCAAAGGCAGAGCAGTTTCGGGCAGCAGAGAGGTGCGCGACCCGTTGAGCCAGGTGCGCGACCTGTTGGGTGCGCGCGACCCGTCAGAGGGTCTCCCACCATTCAGAAAAACAACGGGCGCGACCCGTCAGAGGGGCGCGACCCATTGGGCGTGGTGCGCGACCCATTGGACTGTTTTGCTGCAAAATTCAAACGAATTCCCTCAAACGCCCTCCAAGCTATCAAATTGTTCGAGGTAGGTGCTCTAAACATGGAATGGTTGCTGGTTATGAATGGTGGATGTCATGAACATGTTAAAATGATTAAAATTTTGAAAGTGGAACTCCTTTATATGGCTGCAATGTTAATGAGCAAATTGTGCTAGGGTTTGTGTTGTTTCAAGCTATTGTTCCCTTTGGTTTGTTTCCCCCCTTTCCCTTTCACTCACACTTATATGTTCATCTCTTTTCCCATAGTATTTTAAAAATAAAATGCAAATCTTTCCCCATCCCTAATCACTAAAAATGAAAACCCTACCCCTCTCCCAAAGCATCAAAAAACAAAATTCAAACCCTAGTTCTCCTCCACCATATGCATGTGTAAATAAAGCAAAAATGTTGGTAAATATGTCAGCATGTTTTGTTCATGGTTTCCCTATTTCCCCTATTAATACATGTATGCATATTCCCATGTTCACTTTCATATATGTTTTTTCCCATATGCAATGATCTTTGCAAATGATTTCCCAATTATAAATATGTATTCCTATATGCATAATGATTTGCAACATTTCCCTTAAAAATTCCCTGTTATATTTATATATTCCCATTCCTTGTTAAAAGATCCCTCCCCTGACATTTCCCTCATGTCTTTTTCCCCTTGAAACAGCATAGAGTTCAGCACTTTTTGCAGGCAGAGACAGCAGTTCAGTTTGTCCACTTTGCTCCTAAACCATGTCAGAAACCGAAACTTATGAGCAAAGTGATGACCATTCATCATCTACAGAGGTTGAGGTACAGAGGAGGCCTCGTAGGGGAGGTAAGGGTGGACATCATAAGCGAGAGGAGCCCACCTCTTTGGCAGAATTACAGGCTTGTCCCATGGCAGTGACTTGTTTTCAGTACATGTCTTGTTATCAGTTTTGTGAGAGGATCTCCCGGATTCAACATCACAGAGAGTTGGCCCGCCTCTTTGTTTTACATTTGCATGATGGACATGTCAATCTAGCAGGGGTAGATTTCACATTGACACCCGAGGTGATCTCACATGCTACAGGGATACTGAATGTTGGTGAGGTGTGGCCTAGGCGCAAGTTGCTAGATATTGTTCACTTTGAGCCTTATGTTCGGCCATCATTCTTGAGACATTTAGCGGGTGTTTTTCCATTCAGATTTCTCGGGAGCGAGTATGCTCCCATCATGAGGCTTATTATGCACTATTTTACCTGTGAGGGCAGATTTTCACAGGTGTACTCATATCACATTTGCCTCTTGATGCACTTCACCCGAGTGAGGATGATGAACATCCCGGTTTTCTTCTTTCAGAACATTCAGAAGATGGTGCCCATGTTGCAGAGGAAGACCCCGGCCCAGCAGTACAGGAGCTTATGTCATTATGGTTTGATTCAGCTCATAGTCTTGCATCAGTTGACACAGCAGGGTATCTCATGGGAGGAGTTTATCTCTCGTGAGTTTTTCACAGTGCCACCCCAGCCACATCATGAGGTCATTCATGAGGAGGTAGGACCATCTCAGCAGCCTGATATTCCGGTCACCCGACATGTCAGCTCCACACCTTTGGTCACCTATCAGAAAGGCCCAAGGGCCTTATTTGCAGCAGCCAGGCGAGTACTATCTCCACAGCAGGTGGAAGGGGTCTCGCCTTCATCATCAGCACAGCGAGTGTTATCTCCACATTAGGTGGAAGGGGTCTCGCTTTCTTCACCGTCACAGGTACCACAGAGGGGAAAACAGCCCATGATTCATGAGGGTCCATCAGGAGTCCCCGACACCGAGGTCATTGATCTTGAGGCCAGTTCTCCTAGCCGAGAGGCAAAGGAGATCATTCAACATCTGAGAGTTGAAAATGATGTTTTGCAGAAGAGACTTGAGGGTGCCCAATGGACTATCACTTACCTGGAGCAGCGGAACAAACAGTTGGAGGAGGAGAAAGCACTGGATGAGTTATGGAGGATTCGTAGTGACCGAGTCTTGAACTGAAGAAGACCCGGTGATCCATTGCCTGCTGACCGAGAGTCAATGCTCATCCAGGTCAATGAACACTTGGAGAGGCTGTTGGCTAAGGCCAACCAAGATAAAAAGTTGCTGAGGAACATGAAGAACCATTATTGGGCACAAATGCACGTGTACAAAGCAAAAATGAAGATGTTTCAAAGGCGGTTGTCCGAGGCCCTAAAAGGGAAGAAGAAGACCAATCCACTTCGTATCTTGGCTGAGGCTTCACTCAAAGATCATGGCACTCAATAGCCTAGCCACAACACAAATCTGATTTTTTTTTGAGAATTTTGGGTAATTTTGGCATTTTTTGGAAATTTACAGGTTTTGGCTCCTCAACGGGTCTCACCCCGGTGAGACCCTTTGTCATGGCAGCTCCTTTTTGCAAAAACTCAGCATTTCTAGATTTTTTATGCAAAGTTACATATTCCTATGGATGGACTTGAGTTTTTATGGAGTTTTGGGCCTCCAGAAGGTCAAAATACATGCAAAATTTGACTTTCTGCCCCTTTTTTGAGTTGCAGAAACCAGTCTTGGGAGAATTAAGTTTTGACAGGGCAAATGACCTCCAAATTCAAAAATTCTAGTTGGGTTGGAAAGTAGACTCACAGACCTTTCCAACGAGCTATCCTTCACCCAATTCTGACACCTGCAAGTGCCTCAAACAGAGCTCCAAAGGTGCGCGACCCGTGAGGCAGGTGTGCGCGACCTGTCAGGCAGTTTTGTCCAGAAATGCATTGTACAGCCCATAAAACGCAGATTTGACTCTTTCTGACTTTTTGAGGTTAATGATGGTCCTCTTTGATGTAATTGTGACACTTTTTAGAACCTTTTACCCCTTTGTAACTCTTCTAGAAGATTCATTTATGAAAAGGGTAAAAATTAAATGTATGAATTGGTTTCCAAGTTTATAGAGGCAAGTTGTTTTGACTGCCTAGTTTGTAGTGCTTAGTTTAGAAGTGGTTGAAACAGCTCCTAGGATAGTGAGCTCGACCCATGGAGGCAGGGAAAGAGGTTAGATCATCTATATTATGTACTTTCTTACTCATTTTCATGGTTGGACTCTTGAGGGAGAAGCTATCATTGTATTATTTCACTGTATCTCTGCAATTTTTGGCTAAGGAAGACCAGGGTTTTGCAGTCATCTTTGGGATTCTTGTGGACTCATGTGTTGATGGTGTGTGTCTCAATGTTCTTGTAAGCTTTGTTATGTGATTCATTTCCTTTCTTAACTGCTGCACATTAAACAAATGAAGTGTTAAAGTAGGAATTCATGCTAGCCATGCTTTGCTTTTAAATTTGTTTAATTTCCATGTTTTCTACTGTCTAAAGGGAATTCAAAGTCATTGTTTGCTCTCTTTAGCTTATCATCTTTCATTACTGATCATCCATCTCAAGTTAAGGCATCAATACTGTTTCCTACCTCGCCCCAAGGAACCCCCTGCAGAAACTGTGTCCAATCCCCGCACCCAAAATTGCAATTCCTCAATTTGCCACCAAAAACCCTAAAAACCCCAAATCAACCTTTTTAATCAGTTTACTAGCCTAATATTAGTGTTACCTTGTTGGTCATCTCATCCCATTGAAGATCTACCGAGATTGACCGGAGAGAGCCTTCTCCTGCCCCGTAGGGCTAGCTACGAGGCTGAATGGTTTGATGTAGCCTTGAGGTTTACCTTTCTCAGCCTGAGGTGAAATTTCAAGCGCTTACAGAACCAATAAATGAGGTCCACAAGTTTCTCATTTGGGTTGCTAATAATTAGAAAACAATAAATATGTCTCCACAAGTTTCTCACATGGTTTGCTAAAACAATAAATAACTCATAGATAATTTTAAAAAATAATTATTTTCAACTCTATTAATCATGTCTAATATTGATCCAAATTGAAATAATGGAACAACAATTTGTGTGACAACACTAGCTCAAGCTCCCAATCAACTCAAGGTTTGGTTTTCTCATGGTTCTGATGTCGATTGATGTTTTCAAGAGTTGTAGCACATTAGTTGTAGCAGCGAGTTCTGATAGCTCATGGTTCTAGTGTTGACTTATAGTTCTAAGAGTTTCATCAATGAGTTGCGACACTAGAATTGGGACACTAAAATTGCAACACCAAAATTGTAGTAGTGCAAAAATTGTCTTTTATTACTGAGTTGCAACATCAGGGTTCCATAGTTGCAGAAACTATATTTCATCACTAAGTTGCAACAATAGTGGTACAACAACAATGACTAAGATACACTTTATGGAAACATTACAACATGCACAATAACCTTTTTGGCACTTCGTCCTTGCACATTAACTCAAAGATAAATACAAATATGATACTTTTCCAATGTTTAATTATAAATTCATGTAAAATACTAAGGAAATGCAATGGAAAACACTTTATATCTAAATCCCACATATAAGCATTAAAATGGACTAATATAGGGTGATAGGAAAGTGAAAAGGAATTAAGAATAGGGGAAAGAGGATGAAAAAAAAGGTCAATTTTGTGGTCCATCAATTGCCTTTGACATTGTTCCTTGCATGATTACTACATAACCTTCTTCTTCCCTTTTCATGCTCTCAAATACCACTCCTAGATTCTTTAATCAACTATAAATCTTGTAGAATGATAAAAGATTTAAAATAGGCTAACAACAATATAGAGTTACGATTTTTGCATGCCTCAACCCTCAATTATTTTTGGGTTTTGGACCTTCTAGAATATTATTCAAAGTCCACACATGAGTAGCCCCACATGTGTGAGTAACACGGGTTTATGTGGCATCCACATGGTACCATGGTGGTCAACAAGGTAGGTCAACTTGTAGAAGGCATAACTTTCACAAAAAAACTTTGATTGAGGTGATTTTGGCATTGTTAGAAAAATGTCAATGCGTAGAACTATTTCAAGGGGCTAATATCTATGCTATTTAAATTTTTGATTCTAAAAGGTGTCATTTGATGCCTCAAAATGCCTTTGGAATGTTTTGGACCCCAAATTTCCTAGCTAGGACCTACCACCAAAATAGGCCTTGCAAGCCAATTCCTCCAAATTTTTCACACAAAAATATGATCCATTCTAGATTAGAACACCAGATTTAGGGAGGCTTTTGGTTCCCAATTTATTTTATTGAATGATTTTAGGAGTTTTTTCCTCTAACTTTTTCTTGGAGTACCATTTTTCCTTGCTTGGAAGTTGTCCTTCGAATGTGATCTACTAAAGGTCATATTTCTTTATCTAGTAGTTCTAGATTTATTTTGAAAAAATGTATAAGATTATAGTGCTAAGTACTCTATGGTATGTAGGACTAACTTCTTAGTTTCTTGATCCAACATGGTAGGCTCATAGAGTTTCAAATTCTACACATTCACCATTGATTACATGTACATGATCCAGGAGGTTATTCACAATAATTTTTTTCCAATTGGTCTTAATTTCTTCCAAAATTGTTTGCAAAATGAAGAGCTCATAAAAATATTTTTGACATAGTTTGAATGAGGTCAAGAGGGCTACGTATGCAAAAGATATAACTCATTGAATTTTTGGGCAAACTTTGAAATGATAAATGAAAGGATTAATACTTATTTTGAGGTTAGGTGGTCATGTATTATTGTATTTGTCATTTTATTTATAATAGGAAACTCATACAATGTGAGAACTATGTAGCATCAATGTAAAAGGTACATAACATTGTAATTTCCTAGTCTCAAGGTAGAGTTGAGATATTCATGGATTTTCTTTCCCAGTCTCAAGGGAGAGTTGTGATATTCATGGAGAGTTTAGATCTTCATGGGGAGTTGAGATTCTCATGGGAATGGTTGATATATTTCCTCAAATTAATCATTGAATGGTGCCGTATCATAATTATTGAGATTTATTTTCTCCTTGATATGATGAGGGGTCTAAAATGAAGAATTATTTTAACTATATTTTAATATGGAAGAGTAAGGATTCGATTCATCAAGCCCTTAAAATAAGAGAGGAACCAAGATATATGTTTTGTTGTGGATCCATTTTCCTTTTGTAAAGGAGACTTAGGAACTTGTAGGCTTGTTTAGATGGTCAATTATTTGTGAATGAGAGAAAGAAAGTTGTAGGTTTTTTTGTGAATCTTTATCCATTTTGTAAAATGAAACACTGTCTTTTGGAGAAGAATCAATAAAGACAGTTTGTGGTATGAAGCGTACCTATAGAAGTAGACCGAAAGGGGTGAACTCCATTATCAATTTGGTTTGCATATTATCTTATTATGTGCTTGTTTATTTTTCTTATACAAATCCAGGAAAATGAGAAATTGTATAGATGCATATGAATTATTAGATTTAAGTTGAAGCATTAATTTCAGATCAAGTTGGTATTAGAGCAGTAAGATCGAATGCTGAATTTGGAAGAAGAAAAGAAGCAGGGGAGTTTCTAAGGAGGAATTCCACTTTCCTCAATGTTGTGCCCCTTGGAAATGTTAGTGCTACTTGAATCAAAGCAATAACTATTGGAAGAATGGAGCTTTTGATCCTCACCACTCTCACATGAAATTATACTTTATTACTTTGCTTTAATTTCTTGAATACATTGTGTATTGAGCTAATAGTTGTCACATTAAACTGACCCATTTAGTCTGCAATCACTTATAATCAATAAATATGATGATTTTAATGTGTGATACTTAATAAATTCCCCTTCTAGTGAATTGATGGACATGCTCATGGTGAGAAGCAATAGTTGATGGAAATTTCTTTACTAGTAGAAAGGAGAATGCTATGCATTGATGATAATTATTATCACTATGCAACATGTTCTAGGAGATGGAGCTTCTCTCATGTCTTTATTGCTTGCCTATTATACAAAGGCTTATAACCTTAGACTTTCTAGTTCTAAATGTACACAACTCTAGCTAGAATTTTAGAAAATACCAAATCCATTTGTTCACTATACATAATGTATGCCAACAATTATCCACTATTGCGCTTATATGTCTTGGGTAGCCACATGGGTGCCATGTGGTAGGTTAGATGATGTGGAAAGACCTAAAAGGCTAGTTTTTAATCAGACATATATTTTGATCTGGGAGTAAGATTGAAGCAAATTATATATCCTTGGAAAGGTCTCGATGAGGTGAACACAAAGATGCTATCTATTTCAAATTTTGAGAAAGTTAAAAAATATCGAAAATTTAGACCCCATTTCCATAAATGTACCTTGGAGATCAGGTCAACATAATAACTTCCCTCTTTCTACTTTAGTAGGACGACAGGTGGTAAAGGGGTGTGATACAAATCCTTCCTCCTTGCATAAGGGTTCTTCCATGATATGCCCACTTACATCAATATTGATACTAAATGGCTTCTGTAATTGTAAATGTGGCATGGAAAATCCCAATTCTTAATTGATTATTATATTAAGATCATTAAAATACCATTTTTGCTAACTATTTCCTTCAACTATTATAGTGTGAAGTGATGCAAATATTACTTAAAATGATACAAGAACTTTGTCACAAGCATGGTGCTTCCCCCATGAAACTTATTACCTTTTTTATATTAGTAGAATTCAACCACTTTCTAATAAATTCAATCTTTAATGTATTGAGATTAAATTTTCCTCCACTAATCATATTTCTGAGATAACCAAGGATTTCTTACCAAACTCACATTTTTTGAGATTATTCAAGAAATGATGTCTCTTAAGCATGTACAATATTTTTTCAAATTCAAAGTGCATTATATATATATATATATATATATATATATATATATATATATATATATATATATATATATATCTATATATATATTCTACCTATCTTAGTGAGGAGTGTTAATAAAAGGTTAAAGATACATTCCTTTATTACTTCTAGAATAAAAAGTTATTCAAGAAACACAACACACACACACACACACGTACATACAAAAAATAAATCTCATATTAACTATTCTTGGCCTCAAATTTACCATCTTAAAGCAAACAATCTAAGAAAAGTAGAGTAAGAATGCAAAGTCCACATAGAAATTTTTTATGATATAACAATACAATTTTATAGTGGTTCCAATAATAAAGAATTTCCAGAAATAGTTCTCAACATATATCACTAGAATCTAAGCTACTCCTACAAAAATTGCATTGAGGACCTTTTCTCATTAAAATTCATAAAATAGTTTTCAAAGTTCGAACAAAAAAGTCCTTTTCTAAATAGTTGATAACTTTTAGATCTTTTCTGACAATTTTCTTGTGAACCCTTGGTTTCCCTTATTGGTAATTGTGACCTTTTAACTTCTTTCTTTCTTCTATTGTTTTTGAAAAAGAATAATTTACATCAAGAATTTGTCTCTAGTTGGATTCATAAATAACCAGTTGTGTATTATCATCCAAATAGGCTAACCATACCTCATGTTATGAAAATATTCATATTATTCACCAAAATATCAACTGCTTAGAGGAAACCTCATAAGATATTGACACTTTGGGCATATTTACCACATTTTTTTTTCAAGTTGTCTGTGATCCTTGAGGCTTGACCTATGGCTTGAGGAGCTTCGGCCCAGGGGCATATAAGCCGTCAAAGACACTCGGGAATCACACCCGACTTGGGCCATGCCACCCCTTAGTTGACTGCATTTTTTAGCATGTCTCCTCCCCTTAGCACATGGCACAACCTTCCCCTGTGAGATTTGATCCTGGGTTTCCTTGCTGACGAGGCCCATCCTCAACCGGTTGTGCTAGTGGGACTTGAAAATTCCCACATGTCTTTTAATTGTGCTAAGATATGAATCAATCTAATTTATATCTTTGAGTGGTTTTTAATGTATCTTTTTAATGCCTCCTTAGATATCCTTGAGGTTATTTCAATAACAATCCCTTTACCTCTAATAATTGTTAGAAATACTGAAGTAGGGTGGGTGAACCAATATTTCGTTCAATTAGTATTTTCACTTTTCTTTTACAATGTTAATGAACATTCGAGTTAAGCATTTCCAGATAACATATGTAAATTGTGAGTAGTATATGAAAGCATATAAACATAAAGCACATTAATGTATCAACAAGAAAATCATCATATAGGAACACCATTTATTAGGTGGAACACCCAACTGGGAAAAACCATTGTTGTTGTTGTCTTTGTCTTCTTCTTCTTATTATAAAGAAAATATTCTATTATATCTTGCTTTTCCACAGACTCTTACCAGTGCGCAAGCTCCTTCCTACTGGAGGCTACCGCCTCCTACTGTTTCTCCAGCTGCCATCGGAAGGAAGCCACCTCTCCCTAATAAAATTTACGAGCCACCACTGGGAGGAAGCTACCACTCCCTCACTGAAGGATCCAACACTCACACTTCTTTGTGGACCATGTTTTACAATCTTTCACACTGGATCCACTTGACTCAAACACAACTCAAATCTTGTAGGTCACATTTCATCCAATTTTCAAACTTGATCCACATATAACATTCTGCTCAATATGATTAACAAGATACCAAAACCTCTATAATATTTTTTTTTTATCAATAATAAAATATGCTCAATAATTGAATACTTATATGACCTTTGCACAACTGGCAATAAAGAATTACTTTGCAATAATAAAATCAACTATTGGCAAGCCATAAATGCATACATCAACAATCAAACCATTCCCATTACAATATAAGTTTCCATGAACCATTAACAACATATAACCACAAAAAAGTCCTATCACTTTGCCAACACATCAAATCCAAACCCTAATCCAATAGTATCACAATACATCTCCATAAAGGTAGAAACAATCTCGAAAATAAAAAACATTTATTCATAAGAGACTCATCTCATCTAGCCATTAAGGGTAGTAACAAACTCAACCTTCTATCACTCTCACTCAAAATCAACCATTAGATTAACTCAACATGCATCAATATCATAGACAACATCACCAAGGCAACTCTCTGCCAAACCCTAATGACAAAATATTCTCATATGTAAGAACTCAATAACACATCGAACAACATAATAAACCTTTCTTGATTCAGATGATAAATGGAAGATATCACTAGTGAAGGTTTTTCCTGCAACCACATTATATGTGATAAACAATAGCTAACTAAAAATAAGAATTTTCAATCATTAGATCTACAAAGATGTCAATTAACCAATAATTCTGTTAAAATATTTCTCTAAACTCTAGTCTCTGCAACAAGTAATGACAAATCCATAACAAATGTGTTTTTCACTGATTCTTGCAACAAGCACTTTAGTCTACAAACATTGTGTCATTAAGATAAACCATACATAAATTTCTCAATCACTATCTTCTGGATTTTGCATATAAGTTCTTGACAAGACAAGTAACAACATCAAATATACTCTATCAAATAAACCTTTGTCACTGATCTCTACATACACAATAATTTGTCAAAGAAGCCTCTACCACTGATCTTTCCATCTATAGCTTATAGATTCCCACAATAAGTTAATATAGGTCCTCTAATTCAACATCATTGAGACAAATTATCAAGGTCAATAATATATGAATTTCATTCAACTATTCATCTCTGTAAAACCCTCATGCCAGGCTCTACAAAAAAATTGAAAGACATAACCTCTGCCAATCAATCACAACAATTTGATACTTTAACTCTTACTCAGATTTAAGGCACTAATCTCTACACTAATCTACACATATATTTATGAAAGGAACCTTTCTAAATATTGTGGGTGCGCGAAAAAAATAAGAATAATTTATTTTATTAATTGTTCACACTGAACAGATCTAATGATTGGTACATGGAATGTATGGTGCACATAAGTCTAAGATGACCTCCAACAAGACCATGATGCATATAAGAAAAAGTGTGTCTTCAATGATTAAAACATGGTGCACATAAAAATATCATCCATGGATTAAAATGATGTGCATGAAGAAGCATGATCCTTCAATGATATGCAATCGATCTAGGTCTAAATCTCACTATCTATTTCATACCCAAGAAAGTCCTACCTATAGATTCTCATCTCAACAAAGTATGCACATATATCACATCAATAAAGGCTTTGCACATTGATGAAATGAGACCAGTCCACATAAGAAAAGATATTCTAAGCAATACTTACCAAAAACCAAGCCATTAGATCTCTTAATATTATTAATTAGATATAACCCTTGTGCAGTGGTGCAATCTCATGTTCTAGAACATAACAGACACAACTAAAAAATGCACCCCTTAGCTAATCAAAATCCTTTCCATTTTATAGCTTTTCTTTCTTATAATTACCATAGGAAAATCCATGGATTTCATTAATGAATTTGTTGAAAATATCAAATGGAAGATAAACATCCTTATGCACATGAATACCTTCAGAAATTCAATGGATTTTTCCCGTGGGTTTTAAATTTATTCATCTACAGGCATTGTCACACCTTTTGTTCTGGGGAACTGCATTAGAATGCAAATCTCATTCACTGCAACTCACATTATAATGCACTACTTTTACTTATGCAACCATGTTACCTCATATAGGTATTATCTAAGGCTATGTGCAATAAATACTAGGTTTATGAGGCTTCATTTGGAAATTTGTCTGAAATATCTAAACAAGACTAAAGGCATCTTGACCAACATCATCAACAACGATCTTGAGAACCAGTGGTACTTTTAGAGACTTCAAGTAATATCTTGGGCTTGGTACTGGATGATTTGCACCGTAAAAACTAGGTTGACATTAATGGCAAGCAACCATCTACCTTTGAAATCAATGCCAACAATATTAGAATTTCAACGAACAATTATGTAGAAGATGCTTAAACTTTAATGGATTAAACAATGTGCATATTTATGTGACATCTATTATAGGTTTCACCATAAGGCCATAGATCTTCCTAGAAGATGCTCATTATTTAACATTATTATTATTATAATTAAATTTTATGTTTTTAATATTTATTACAACTTATAACTTCAAACAATCATAACTTCTCATTTGGGAAGAGTTTTTCTAAGTGTGAAATACCCTTGGAAAGATATAAGATATGGCTATCCAACCATACCATCAACTCATTATTACATCATAACTTCAATAAAATCTTAGTAAACTTCAAACCTCTTTGACTTCACTTAATTAGGGCATATAAGAAATCATGCTATTATACAGATTCAAGTTTGATTCATGAATAACATTACTATTTCCTTAGGCATCACCTTTGACATCCATGACACTAGTTGTCATCAATTATAACATTATGTACAATAATACCCCCTTTTAATTGATGGAAACAATGCCATACATTGTTGGCCATTGATGGAAATGGTCTAAAATTCCCCTGACCTGTTGCTGGGGACTCCCTTTGTTTGGTTGCAAAGATTCTTTTTGCTTGATCCTAATTTTTCTCCTTTTATATCTTCTTTGTTTTTGTGGCCTCCCACTGGTTCAATATTTTCCTTCAATGTCTACATTCTTTCTCTCTTTGACATCAATGGAAAAGGGATGTGGTTGCTTATAAATGTTCCATAATTGTTCCTAAACATTCCTATGGACTTGATTTTGTTGTAAATGAAATCTACCCTTGAGACCATGCTTCCTACTATGTGAATATCCCCCTATCAACTTCTTCTCCTAATATACATGTTCCTCTTATCAAAGGCTGGAGGACAACCTCCTTGGCTAAAATTAGTGATATAGTCCTTCTCGTGAGGAAGAAACCATCCTCAACGTTTGTCTGAGATATTCGAAACTTTCCCTTGGCAACGGCTTAGTAAATATATCAACAACATTCTCTTTGGTTGGAATGTATTCCAATTTGACTAACTAATCTGCAACTTGATCTCATAGGAAGTGTTACTTGATGGGAATATTCTTTATTTTCGAGCACATGACTTGAGATATTAATTGCACTATTATTGCAAGACATCATAGAGACAAGATGACCACCACTTTCTTGAAGGTATTTTATATTTTTCTTCATCCATAGAACCCGAGTACAACAAGAACTTGCCGTAATATACTTTACATTAGTGATAGATAAAGAGATTGAAATTTATTTTTTTTCTAAGCCAAGAAACCAAGTACTTTCCTAGAGATAATTCTCCTCCACTAGTGCTCTTTTTTTCATCCATGCTTCCAATCGAATTTGCATATGTATAGGCCTTAAGAGTAAGGCCTGTTCCCTCAGGCTACCATAATCCATAATCCATGGTGCCGTGCAAATTCCTGAATATTATTTTAACATCATTCACATGAGATTTCTTTGGACATGATTGGAACCTACCCTCCAGTACCACAACTTGCATGATGTCTGACCTTTATGTTGTTAAGTAGAGAGTATTTTTGATCATTGACTTGTACATAGTTTTGTTCAGTGATCTTTGTTGATTTTACAACATGTAACCATGGGAGTGATCACAAAGGCACAATTTGCCATTCTAAACTTTTTTATAACTTCTTCAATTTATTTGGACTAAGATATGAAAATTCCTTTTTTGGATTGATTAACTTGTAATCCTAGGAAGTGTTGAAGAATCTAGGGCAACTAGGTGTAGTGTGATTCTTATTGACTTGATAACAATTTGTGAATCACTTTTACAATTATCTTAGCTTGATCTTATTCTTATTGTTAGTGTGTGTGTTTCATCAAACTGCTACCAAAAACATAAATACAAGAACACAGATGTTGGCTCTCTACCGGGGCCAAAACCCGTCTCTCTTAAAGAGGAAAACCCTTTGGTAAGTTTCTCTGATTGAATCTTCTTATTGATTAATTCCAAACCCTAGACCCTTGACTAGGATTTCCTCCAAGCACAAGTCAATTCCTTCCTTTATTCAACATTTTTTTCCCAGCACATAGACTTCCTCCTTCCGGCACTTTACTTCCCAACACTTCATCCTCCTTCTTCAATATTTGTCTAGAGATAATCCTTGCTAATGAAATATGCTTCTTATTTACTTAGAGATGATATTCACTTATGAAGACACCCTTCCCTTGATTCAACAAGGTTCCTTTTGAGATAGGTCTGCTAACTGATGTAATTGAACAAAAACCCTAGTTTTTCCACTTGTGATAGGAACCCTAGAGAACTAGGGCTCTTTTCCTTCACTAGAGAGAGAGACTCCTTCGCTAGACTTAGGAGGCCTTGTAGAATTTTTTTCTCACCCAAACAACAATAGTTCATGAAATATTTTCTAGATGCTGTTATGCTGCAGACTTGCCTTCCTTTTCTTCACATGTGTGATTGTTTCTATCCCTAGAAACAATCCTCTACACTTTGGTCTTCTTCCTCCTTTCTTCGCTTGTCTTGGAGACCCTTAGACTTGCCTTCTACCTTCACTTTCCTTGGCTTCTACCTTCACTGATTTTAGAGCTTGATTGATGACATTGAGAGGGAGTGGACAACCTCTATATATAGAGGACTATCCCTCCTTTAGGCCGACATGCTGTCCTTAGGCTGACTTGACTATTTCTTCATTATTTTATTTGTTTTTCTTCTTTTGGAGGAAGTTGATGTATCGAGAGGACTTGCACTTGTCTTGGAGGTATTCCTTTGACCTTATACATAGTGTACCATGCCCTCTAAGGGTCTTATATAAATACCTTGACATTTTGATTTCCTAGAAGCACTTAACCATGTGCTTGACCTACTTCAATGAGCAAGAAACTCATTGACAAATAATATGAAAGTAATATTTATTTCTTGAATAAATACAAATATCAAAAGTACATTTATGAAAACCGAACCTACTTACACTTTCTTTAACACTCCCTCTTAAGTAGGGAGGTATTCATACAACATTACAATGTGTTTGGCTATGTTTCAATCTTTAATAATTCAGATAAGAGAAACCAGATTTGCAATCCATCTGTTATAGCATCATAATAAGCAACATTGTTTCCACTGCAAGGCCTTGATTGACAAATCTATCTCTCAATAGATTAGAGCACAATTTTGGTGAGACGAATGAGTTATATACACCTTACTCATTGTCTCTCAAGGTAAATACCCACTTGGGTGTTCACTGAGTATGACCTTCTAGTACTATTCTTGTCTTGGGTTACCAACCATCAAATAATATCGATCCTCTTGCCTACTCTTGTCTTGGATGTCATACACATTCTCAAAGAGTATCATATGCCAAATGATTACCCGATCCTCTCATTCTTTCTTCCCAAGTGTTGACAAGAATGTTGTGTCTATCTTGTGTCTATATTTCCATTCATGGCCTTCATCTAGACTTACGACAGTTAGTCTTGGTCTAGTGCATGACACATGAAATGGAAAAACACAAATGTCACTCCTTTGTAATCAAGGGTGATCCAAAAATCCCTCTTCATCATGGACCTATCAGAGCTCCCTCTTAACTAGGGACTCTTTCATTCATCAACAACTTCTTCTTCGTGGGCCCTTCAACTACTTTATCTCCTTCATTTCTTTGATTTCATGAAGTCTTTGTTTGAACTTCTTCTAGGTAGGGCACCATCCATTGATCACTTTCCTTCCTTCTTTTTCATGTCATTGCTTCCTTCGTGGAAAGTGGTCTTCTTTTCATATATCAGGATCTCTTGTCATCTGGCTACTCCTTTGTCATCTTTTCCATGCTTCAAAACACCCTTCTCATGGAGGTTTCATTGAACTTTCTTGTTCCCATGCTTCGGTCGAGTAGCCTTTCATGACATTATCCTATTATTTCTTCAACATTAAGTTTTTCTGGATGGCTTTCTTCATCATGACATCTTTGTAGAGTAGAATCAATTATCTGTACTTCTTTTTATCTCCAAGGCCTCCCATTTTCAGAGTTGTCCTGCCTTCCTTCGTGAGATATATTCAAATTATCTTTGTTAGACCTGCCTTATTTCGGGAGATATATTCAAAGTATCTTTGTCAGATAGAGATATTCTTTGTGATCATGATGTTCTTCACATGCTTGATCTCTTTCTTCATTTTCTTCTTCATGGATAGGTTGGTCAACCATCTTGTGCTCCTTGTAGGAGTACTTATTTATTGCTTGCTTCTAGGACTAGTCACCATTTCTCCTTCACTTGCTTCTTAGTCATCAATCTTATACTCCTTATGTGAGTATCTCCTGTTGTTGACCTTCATTGTATTGTAGTGCATGCCTTCAAGCATGTCATTGATGAAAGAGATTCTTTCCTACTTGATCATGTCATAGAACTATTGCCATGACTCAATAATATACAAATGATAACATGACTAAACTTTGATGTATAAATACCTCATCTTTATTCTCCTTTGATCATCTTGGTTTGATTTGATTGTTCATGGTGTGGCCCTTCTTGCTTCATCTTAGCTTGCCTTCACATCATCATTTTCTTGAATCCCATGAATGGGACATCTGATTCTTATTTTGAATATTACATCATAGGATCTTGAAGACCCTTATCCTGAAAATGTTTCTTTCCTTTTGATGATGGAGGTCTTCTAATATTCTTATTCATGACCAATTTTCTTTCATAGTGGATAAAGTCCTATTCTATGTATGCTCCTTCTACATGAATATATTGATCTATGTCCATCATGCTCCTATATTCTAGAAGATATTTCTAACCATGCATTTTGTTCTCATTTATAAATGCTCTTTCTACATGAGTATCTAGAACTCTATGTACTTCATGTTTCTAGATTCTATAAGATGTTTCTATCTAAGAAATTTTACTCTATTCCTACATGCTCCTATCCTACTCAATTTTTTTAAAGAAGACTTGAAGTAAAGAGTTTGACTTAGTCATAGTAGAGATCTAGAGGATCTTCCTTCTTTTTCTTATTTTCTTCTTCTTTCACCTCTTGAGTCATGTGAGCTTCTTCCCTCTTTCTTTTGTTGTTGTTTTCCTTCTTAAGATTATGATAATTCCTTTTGTAGTGTCCATATTATTGGCATCCATAACATTGGATTTTGGACATATCTTTGTTGTTTGTTCTTCGTGGACCAAATTTGACAAATTTTCCCTTTCTCTTGCCATGGTAGAAAATGCTTCTGCCTTTGATCCCACATCTTCCTTTTCTTTAAGTCTGGTTTCCTCTGTCTTGCATAGAGACCACATTTCACTGAGTGTGGTTGATTCCTTCTTGGCATATATTAATGTGAAGTTTCCCCAATCCTCAGGTAGAGCATTGAGTACTACAATTTTCATTTCTCTGTCAGACATGACTTCCCCAAGCTCTTGAAGTTGATCCATCATCTCATAGATCTTCATTAAGTAGGGAGATATTCCTTCCTTTGATATATTCATATTGTATAATTCATTTCTTAGAGATATCACTTCTCCGACTGTGGATACTGAGAATAGATCTACTAATTTATCATAAATTTCTTTTGATGTCTCAAATTTGGAGACGTAAGGAATGAGAGAGTCCTTGATATATTCTATTAGAATCCTTCAAGCTCTTGTATCATCCTTATTGTACTTGGCTAAGGCTTGGGTTTGTTCCTTGGTAGGGATGGCAATATTCCCTTTAACATGTTATAGAAATTCATTCTCCTTGAGAAGTAGACTAGTCCTCTTCTTCCATGCAAGAAAGTTATTGGTACCTACCAATTTGTTGCTTTCCTTGAAAAAAGACATTGATTTATATTAAGAAGGGGACATATACTTACTTGATAGATTTTTAAATGTAGTTGACTTCTTTTCTCCTTGAAGTCTTGATGGATTGATTTTCTTGAATCTTGATGTTCCTCAAGATGTTTTTCTCCAAGTGGGCTTGCTTGATGATGAGACTTACTTGATTATTTGTGGCTTGATGTAGGTCCCTCTTAGATCTACTATTCTTTGTAGGTGCCTTTATATAAGGCTCTTCTTATAGCTTTGTAGTCTCCCCTTATGAATGATAGATGATAGACCTTCTTGTCCTTGATGTGATAGAGACTTCTTGGCTTGATGCTTCAACTTTTTTAGAAGTCCTTCCTTGATGAGTGTTCTTGAGATGCCCTTTCCTTGATGTGTCACCTTAGCTCTGATACCATGTTGAAGAATAGAGGGCAATTAGGTGTAGTGTGATTCTTCTTAACTTTATAACAATTTGTGAAGCACTTTTACAATTATCCTAGCTTGATATTCTTCTTATTATTAGTGTGTGTTTTTCATCAAACTGCTAGCAAAAACATAAAGACAAGAACACAGATGTTGGCTCTTTGCCAGGGCTAAAACCTCTCTCTCTTAGAGAGGAAAACCCTTTGGTAAGTTTCTCTTATTGAAGCTTCTTATTTATTAATTCCAAACCCTAGACCCTTGACTAGGATGTCCTCCAAGCAGAAGTCAAGTTCTTCCTCTATTCAACACTTTGTTCTCGGCACATAGACTTCCTCCTTCCGACACTTTTCTTCCCAGCACTTCGTCCCTTGTCTTCGATATTTGTCTAGAGATAGTCCTTGCTAATGAAATATGCTTCTTATTTACTTAGAGATGATATTCACTTATGAAGACACCCTTCCCTTGATCCAACGAGGTTCTTCTTGAGATAGGTCTGTTAACTGATGTAGCTAAACATCAGCCCTATTTTTTCCATGTGTGATAGGAACCCTAAAGAATTAGGGCTCTTTTCATTTTCTAGAGAGAGACTCCTTCACTATACTTGGGAGGCCTTCTAGACATGTTTTCTCACCCAAACAATGATAAGTCATGAACTGTTTTCTAGCTGTTTTCTAGACACGTGTGACTGTTTCTAGCCCTAGAAACAATCCTCTACACTTTAGTATTTTTCCTCCTTTCTTCACTTGTCTTGGAGACCCTTATAGTTGCCTTCTACCTTTGCTGATTTTAGAGCTTGATTGATGACATTGAGAGGAAGTGGACAACCTCTATGTATAGAGGATTGTCCCTCCTTTAGGCCAAATTGAGGACGACTTGACTATTTCTTCATTATTTTCTTTGTTTTGCTTCTTTTGGAGGACGTTGCTACATGGAGAGGACTTGCACTTATCTTGGAGGTATTCCTTTGACCTTATACATAGTATAACATGCACTCTAATGGTCTTATATAAATATCTTGACCTTTTGACTTCCTCGAAGCACTTAACCATGTGCTTGACCTACTTCAATGAGAAAGAAACTCATTGAGAAATAATATAAAAATAATATTTCTTTTTTTGAATAAATACAAATATAAAAAGTACATTATGAAGACTGAACCTAGTTACACTTTCTTCAATAGGAAGAAGGATAATTTCCCTAGCATGGACATTTCCAATTATTTTTGCAAACTATCTACAAATCTCTCGGTCATGGAATCATCATCATTACCAAAATAAATATCACCCATGTAGATAACAATGATCAATATGTTACCTTTTTTAATCTTGATGTAAAGGTTGTTGTCAGTAGTGCCTCTTTTGAAACCCTGTTGTTGAAGATAACCATCAAATTTGGAGCATCATGCTATGGAAGCTTGTTTCAAGCCATACAATGCTTTCTTTAGTATGCATACATAATATTTGTCTTCTATTAATTGAAATCCATTTAGATACTCAACATATAATTCTTCTTTGAGTTCCCCATTCAAGAATGTTGACTTTGATTCCATTTGATAAACCTTGAATCATTTGAAACAAGCAAAGGCCATATACATTATGACAACTTCCAGCTGAGATACTAGAGAATGTAGGTTTTAACCTCGTACAGAAATTACCCGCATACGAATTCTAAAAAATAGAAAATAAACAATGGCGAGAGCATAAAACATAAAAAAAATATACACAAAGATTTTCCCCTGGATCCCAAAACTGGGACTACCATATTGATTTTTCATTATATTCCTTTCAATGTTACAATACATATATATACATGCCAAAGCATCCATAAAATAAAATCCATTAACACTGGATTAGAACATAACTGTATTTCCCTTGATCGGATCTATAAAATACCATGGACAAAAAACCACCATGCCCAAAACCATGTGCGAAATCCATGCACAAAACCATAGGTAGGTCCACCCACCTAATATAGGGTCCATTTTCTTTTCCTGGGGCACTGCCCTGGACCCTATGCAGGGGGGCTACCGCCCCCCTACAAACCCCCCTGATAGGAGGTGTTTCCACCCCCCATGAAAGAATATAACACACACCCAACATTCTCCCACTTGTTGTTTTCTTTTGACAGGGGGCCATAGGAGGGCTTAGTCATTGGTCCACCACCTGCAACGCCCATTGTTTCTCTACACCAAGAGAACTTCTCAGTGCTCAAAGAATTTGTCAATGCATGTGCAGTATTCTTCAAAGTGCCCACCTTTACTAGAAACACTTTTTTATCTTGAACTATATCCCTCACAAAGTGATCTTGAACATCAATGTGATTTGTCTTTGAATGATAAGCAGGGTTATTTGCCAAGAAAATTATGCTTTGGCTGTCACATTCTATCCTTATAGCTCATTGTACTAATCCCACACTTGAACACAATATATGCAACCAAACTGCTTCCTTTCTTGCATGAGTGGAGGCCATGTATTCTGCCTTTGTAGTTGAAAGTGGCACTACAAACTGCCTCTTACTCATCCAACTGACTGCACCTCTAAATAGGTTCAACACATACCCACTTGTAGATCTTCTCTGATTTAGATCTCCAACCTAGTATGCATCAACAAATCCACAGATGTCCAAATATCTGTCCAATCCTGGTCTTCCTTGATAGCACAAACCATAATCACTAGGGCCACACAAATACCTAAAAACCTGCTTCACTGTTCTTGAATAATCCTTCTCTGGTCTTGACATAAACCTGCTCAATACTCCCACTGCATGTGCAATGTATGGTTTAGTATAGACTATTGCGTACATTAGGCTACCAACTGCACTTGCATATGGAACACAAGACATGTCCTCTTCCTATTCTTGTGTCTTGGGATGATGTTCAACATATAACTTTACACCTATAGGAATATGAACCTTCACTGGTTTACTATCTTGCATATTAAACCTCTGCAGTATTGTCTCGACATACTTCGTCTGGTTTAACCAAAGCTTCCTCTTTGCCCAATCTCGTTTAATTTCCATGCCCAAAATATAGTTTGCAGCACCAATATCTTTCATGTCAAATTTGGAGGAAAATTGGGTCTTCAAATCCTGGATAATTTCTTTGTCATTTCCAACTAGCAACATATCATCCACATACAAGAATAGATAAATAACATGGTCACCAATTAATTTAGAATATACACAGTGATCTGCTTTGCTTCTGGTGAAGCCAAGTATCCATATAAATGTATCAAATTTCTGATACCACATCCTTGGTGACTGTTTTAACCCATACAAAGACTTTTTTTAACCTGCATACCAGTTATTTCTTACCCTTCACCACAAATCCTTCAGGTTGCTTCATGTAGATCTCTTCTTCCAAATCCCCATGAAGAAATGATGTCTTCACATCCATTTGTTTTACCTCAAAATCAAAAGTAGCAACAATAGATAAAAGTAATCCAATAGAAGATACCTTGGAAATAGGAGAAAAAATATCACCAAAATCAGTTCCCGACACCTGGGAATAACCTTTTGCTACTAACCGAGTTTTGTATTTCTCCACCTTGCCTTCTGCATTCATCTTCTTCTTAAAAACCCATTTGCTATCAATGGGTTTCCTTCCAGCCGACAACTCTACCATATCCTAAGCCTCATTTTTGTACAAAGATGCCATTTCATCAACCATGGCCTGTTTCCAGAGTTTGTCATCCTCTGAATCTACTGCTTCCCTCACAAGTCTGGGATCATCATCAGTAATAGATAAAGAAAAACTTGAATGTAAATTAGATGAACTATACCTTTTTACCTTTTTAGCTGCCTTCCTTCTCGAACTGATCTTCTCACAGTTGGAGTTTGTGGCTCTTCATCTTCTGATTCCTGTTCTACTGTAGAGTCTGATTCTTCCTCCTTTAGTTCAAACTCTATCTTCTCAGGTTCCTTTGGTAGGACTTCATGTTTAATAACATTTTTCACCTCTCTAAACACCACATCTCGGTTTTACACAACCTTCCTTGTTTCTGGGTTCCAAAGCTTATAACCTTTTAAACCATCATTGTACCCAATAAAGATGCACCTTTCAGATTTACTATCCAACTTTGTTCTTTTCTCCTTTGGAACATGTACATATGCATCGCATCCAAATACCCTCAAATGTGAAAGAGAAGGTTTCTTACCAGTCCATGCCTCTTGTTGAGTCTTATCCTCCAACGCTGATGAAGGTGATCTATTGACTAGGTAACATGGAGTCTCCACTGCCTCTGCCCAGAATTCTTGTCCTAACTCGACACCACTGAGTATGCTTCTTGCCTTTTCCATCAACGTCTTGTTCATTATTTCTGCAACTCCATTTTGTTGAGGTGTGCATGGAGTAGTATCGTGTTGTGATATACCACACTTCTTATGGAACTCTTAAAATTCCTTCTTGCAAAACTCTCCACCGTTATCTGTCCTCAACACCTTTATCTTCTTCTTTGTTCGGTTTTCCACCAGAGCCTTAAATTCTTTAAACCTATCAAAGACTTCAGATTTCTTCCTGAGGAAATATATACATGTATTCCTTGAGAAGTCATCTATAAATGATACATAGTACACAAACTTACCGAGTGATGGAACAGACACAAGTCCAAACACATCATTGTGCACAAGCTCTAATATCTATTTCGCCCCCTTTGCACCAGAGGGGAAACTTACCCGATTATGCTTCCCATATACACAATTTTCACAGAAGTCAAAATCTAGAGAGCAATTAGACATACCTTCTACCATCACATTACCATTAAGTATTCGAAGACCCTTCTCTCCAATATGTCCAAGCCTTTGATTCCATAGCATGGTCTTTCTCCAGAGACCACTAGATTTTCTGCTCCACTTTCAAGAACCACAGAACTATTGCACCCATCAATAACAGTGCTACCCTGAAGCTTGTACAGAATTCCAACCTAAACTCTTCACATAAATACTAGTGCTCCCCGAACCATCTTGCAGGTATATTTCTCGAACACTGTCTTTATGTTGAGAAATGGCAACAAGAAATTCAAATTTAATTTGTCCTAGAACTAAACTCAGAATTAAAATTGAAATCTATTCTCATAGCAACTTGTAAATAGTTAATTAAGTTTAATTAACTTAATTATCTTAGGAATTTCGAGTTGGAAGTCTTTCTGAAGTCGTGTATATGTTGTCCCTATGTTATAGGGGTCCAGGATGAGTTAAGTATGAGTTGTAATAAGTTAAATTAGTTTACTAAGTTAAGTCCAGTTAAATTAGTTCCAAATTGTTTGAGGAACTAATAGTGAGTTAACAGTTAGTTGGTGCAGTAATGCATTAACTAGTGCTACTCCATTTAACTGAATATTCCCTCATTAGAAACTCATGCATATCAATTCTGAGAAAGACCCAGTTGAGACTAGAGTGTGTGGACAATGTACTATCAGTTGTATGATTTACTGTGTTGTATAGATCATGCATGCAATCAGGAACTGAACCTTGAAGGGATTGTGCAGTTTTGGATGCACTGGCATCCCATTAATATGGGCTGATCATCCATAGGAATTGCGCAAGGAAATAAGGACTTGGAGAGCTGTAGAATTGGATAAGTGTTGGCCAAGAGTTTGATTTTTAGTTGGAGATTGATTTTACTGAGTGTTGGGATTGTTCTTGTGGGAAAAAGCATTGTATTATCATCTTGGATTTCTGATATATGCAATATATATAGTGGGATTTTGAGCTGTAGCTTTCCCCAAATGCTTATTGTGTCATGTGTATTTGATTATCTTCCTCTTGTCGATTATTGTTTTCATCGATATATTAGCTTCCACTGGTTGATAGTAGAAGTAGTTTCTTTTCTTTTGCTTTAGTACATTGAATGAGCTTGTGAATCTATAGGATTTTCTACATGGTATTGGAGCTGAGAACAATATATTAGAGGAGATTTTGAAGTTTTGATTTCAGGGTTATAGGTTAAATTTGAATTTGCATTTCATACTTCAGGATCGGCAGATAGCATTCTACGGTTTGCGGCTCGAGTATGACTTGGAAGGAAGCTTGAATTTTATAGCCCGGAGGGACAGGATGGAGACTATGCTAGAAGATAATGGCTTAAAGGAATTCATTGATCAAGAAATCCCCAAGCTAGCAACATCAGATGCACATAATTTGGCTTAATGGAAGAAGTGTGTGGCGAAGGAAAGGCATATAATCCTTGAGGGAGTTCGAGACCACATTGTCTCGAGTCTCCATGGCAAGGAATATCCACATGCTATGTGGAAAACATTGATGGATTTGCATCAAAACAACAGTGACCAAAAGAAATTGGCACTGAAGGATAAAATTTGAAAAATCAAAATGCAGAAAGGTGAGACTATTTCCAAATACTTGACCAAGTTCACTTAATTTAGCGATGAACTTAGAAGTGTTGGAATCACGGTCACCAAGGAAGATATGGTGATTCTTGCTCTTCTAGGACTCCTAAACATTTGGCATAGTTATCAGGACTCTGTCAATGGTCAGGAGAAGCTGCTAGATTCAGAACAAATATGGTTGGATTTGATGCTGGAGGAGATAAGGAGAAACACTAGGGATGGCTCTTCATCAAAGACTGATGATGAAGAGAATTATGCCTTAGCGATTAAGGTGAAGAAGGGGAAAGAGAAATATTTCCATTCCAAATCATATTCTTATCATGGAGGTAAGAAGAAAGACATGACGAAAGTTAAGTGCTTTCATTGTCATGAGTTGGACCATTTTGATACAAACTGTCCACTCAAGAAATCCAAGAAGTCCTTTGGAGGAGTGGCGGGTGAGGCTTTGGCCTCTCAATTTGAATTGGAATTTTCCATCATTGCATGCATGGTGTCATCAATGATGGGAAGTATATGGTACTTAGGCAGTGGAGCTTCATTCCACATGACTGGCGACAAAGAGTTATTCAGTGACCTGGAGGAGAAATATCCCCAGATGCATATCGATATGGGTGACGACAGGAAGTATAGTGTCGATTGGGCACGATTACTTTTTATAGGGAGCATGGGGCTCCACTCATCTTGAAGAATGTTATGTATGTGCTCGGGCTAAAGAAGAACTTGGTATCTATTTCCATGCTTGAGGATAAAGGCTATGATGTGATATTATCGAAAGGAAAGGCGTTTCTTTGACACATAGCCACGGGTCAAGTAAAGAAGATGGGGATTCAGGTGAAGAATTTATATAAGTTGGAGGTCGAGGAGTGTGATTCTTTGAGCTCAAAATCATAAAGGTTGCAGATCCCATACATTGGTGAGTTGTGGCACAGGAAATTGGGCCACTTGCATCATGGGGCTTTGAAGATATTACAACAAATCTTTACCACTCTTCCCAATGGTTACTTGAGCAAGTTGATACATGCAAGGGGTGTACTTTGGGAAAATATACCAAGTCTTCCTTTGGAGACAGAGACAGTCGAGCAATGTCTATTCTAGAGAGAGTCCATTCAAATGTGTGTGGACCATTCTCGACAACATCCACAACCAAACACAAGTATTATGTTATATTTGTTGATGACTATTCTCATAAATGCTGGATATTTTTCATGCAGAAAAAGGATCAAACTTTAACAAAGTTTTGTGAGTTTAAAGCATTGGTTGGGAAAGAGTCGAGAAAGAAGGTTAAATCTGTACAAAGTGATAACAATGGTGAGTATGTCTCAAATGAGTAATAACTTCTGTGCAGCGGAAGGGATTAAATAGGAGTTGATGAAACCCCATAACCCTCAGCAGAATGGGGTGCCTGAGAGGACGAAAAGAGGCATAGTAGGGAAATAAGGGAAATGTTGCATGATCAGGGCCTATCACTACACAATGGTTTATGTTCAAAACCGTAGCCCACATTAGATACTTGAGATGAAGACACCAGAGGAGGATTATTTCGGTAAGAGGCTAGATGTTGGTCACTTCAGGATTTTTGGGTCATTGATATATTTCCATGTGAACAAAGATACACGGAAGAAGCTTGAGCTGACAACAGAGTTGGGGATATTTGTGGGGTACACTGATACACCTCACAACTATTAGGTGTACATGCCGACCAGTTAGATGATAATGGTTCGCAGGGATGTCAGATTCGATGAGGAGAAGATTATGTGAGTTTCCCTTGAGAGGGAGCTTGATTTACATGCGGATGAGGAGATTTTAGCTCCTAAGGTTGAGGAGCCTTAGATTGATGTGGAGCAGCCACATGTAGAGGATCCGGGAGTGGAGACATCCACTCAGGTAGATTCTTCCAGAGATGGAAGAAAGTGCACCAGAGAGGCTGACAGATTGTTGGATAATGCAAAGGAGAATGTGGGAGCACCCACTTCTGATTGCAGGCAGAGGAGGTCACCTGAGAGGTACATTGGATACATGGCTCTTATGGGAGAATTTGTTGTGACAGAGCCATCTTCCTTTCAGGAAGCAGTGCAGTAGCCAGTTTGGGTTGATGCCATGGTTGGGGAGTATGACTCCATAGTTCGTAACAATGTTTGGGATGTGATCCCGAGACTGGAGGACAAGTTAGTGGTGATCTCTTGTTGGCTTTACAAGTTAAAGAAAGCTGCAGATGGTGGTGTGGAGAAGCATAAGGCTAGATTTGTGGCACGTGGATTTTAACAGGTAGAGGGGATTAACTATGATGAGACCTTTGCTCCTGTTGCAAGGGACTTGTCAATCCGATCTATATTGGCACTATCAACACAGATGGGTTGGAAGATCCATCAGATGGATGTGAAGACAACCTTCCTTAATGTCATGATTGAGGAAGAGGTGTACATAGAAAAACTTGAAGGTTTTGAAACCTTTGATCATGAGTCGCATGTGTGCTGGCTCAAGATAGCATTGTATGGATGGAGCAAGCACCTCGTGCTTGGTACACCAGGATAGATAACTACTTCACCGGGTTGGGTTTCATGAAGAGTGAAGTAGATGCGAACCTGTACCACATAGTGGTGGAAGGTAAATTGTTGATGATTCTACTTTATGTTGATGATCTCATACTGATAGGTGATGATCAACTGATCAAATCTTGCAAGGAGGACCTTGCAAGAGAGTTTGAGATCAAGGAAATGGGGCTCATGCATTACTTTCTTGGCATGGAGGTATGGTAGGGAGATGGGGAGTTGTTTGTGTCTCAAGACAAGTATGCCAACGAGATACTCATGGTATTCCACATGGAGAGCAGCAAACCCATGGAGACTCCTCTTGTAGGTAACTGGAGGAAGGAGGATGCTACTTCAGGGGAAGTAGTGGAAGATTCCGTTTACTGGAAACTTGTGGTTTCACTCATGTACTTGGTGAACACATGACTGGATATGTGCTATGCAATTAACCAACTTAGTCAAGCATTGGTTAGGCCTACCAAGCTGTACTGGAAGGCGACAAAGAATGTGCTGAGATACCTCAAGGGTGCTTCTCAGTAAGGATTATGGTACAGATAGATAGAGGGAGTGAAGCTTCAAGGCTTCATCGATGCATATTGGGCAGGGAGTCCATTTGATAGGAAGAGAAAATCAGGATTATCATCTTGGATTTCTGATATATGCAATACAAATAGTGGGGTTTTAAGCTATGGCTTTCCTTGGATACTTATTTCGTTATGTGTATTTGATTATATTCCTCTTGTCATTTATTGTTTTCATCGATATATTGGCTTTTGCTGGTTGATAGTAGAATTAATTTCTTGCCTCTTGATTTAGTATATTGCATGAGCTTGTGAATCTACAAGATTTTCTAGATTTTACACCTGCATCATCCAACTTTCTTACAGAAATCAGATTTTTGGCCAATGCAGGAATATACAGAACACCCGAAAGTGTTCTAATCCTTCCACCTTGCAACTTCAACTTGAATTTTCTATGATTGATGATTCTAGCCTTCCTGTCATCCCCTAAGAAGACATCACCACCATCATATTTCTCATACTCACAGAACCACTCCCTATGGGGAGTGAAGTGAAAGGATGCACCTGAGTCAATCAACCATGCCTCATGATCTACATGTGTACTTGAAGAAGAAGCCAAGTAAACATCCCCACCTTCATCTGAGGTGGTTTTTGCCTCTACAGAATGAGCATCATCAGATCCCTTTCCTTTCTCAAGAGCTTTAGATTTATAGTCCCTTTTGAGGTGCCCTTCCTTTTTGCATTTCCAGCACACCTTTACAGGTTTTCTTGGAGATTTAGATCTCCCTCTAGATTTGGATCTCCCACTCGAGGACTTATTTTTGTTTCTGTTCTAGGACCTTCCTCATACAGACAATGCATCACCATTTTGGCCCTCCATATTTTTCCGACTCATCTCTTCTAACAACAAGGATGAGACTATTTCATAAAACTGCAAGGCAATTTCATTGCTACCTATTGCAACAACCAGACTATCCCACGAATCTGGTAGAGAACACAACAAACTGATGCACTTATCTTCATTTGAAATTTTAATATGAACATATAATAACTGGCTTACCAGAATATTAAAGGCGTTCATATGCTCTATCACCGAGTCTCCATATTTCATCCTCAGGTTGTACAACTTTTTCCGTAGGAACAGTTTATTCACCAGAGACTTAGATTGGTACAAAGTCCCTAACTTGTCCCAAAAGGCCTTCGCCAAAGCTTCCCCTTATACATTCAACAATATTGAATCTAAGACAAACAATTGTATTGTGCTATTTACCTTCTAATCTAACCTCGCCTAGTCTTCAGCTGACATTGTTGTTGGTTTAGTACTCGGACCTACTGTGATCCTCTGAAATTTATCCACCAATAGATTCTCCATCTTGAGTTTCCACAACTCAAAACTCTGACCATTAAATTTCTCGATCTTTATCTTTCCACTGCTTGCCATCTTATTCCGCCACAAGGATCGATCTCGTAGGTCCCCCACTGAATAGGGTCTACCATAGGCCTGAGAAAAATCCCTCAGCAGCAAAGGCGTCCCCTTGAAGCTGAAACAAATCTGATACTAATTGTAGGTTTTAACCCCATACAAAAATTATCTGCATACGAATTATAAAAAATAGAAAATAAACAATGACGAGATCATAAAACATAAAATAAATATACACTGAGATTTTCCCCTAGATCCCAAAACCGAGACTACCAGATTGTTTTTTCGTTATATTCCTTTCAATGTTACAATACATATATATATACACGTCGAAGCATCTATAAACCCCAATTCATTAACCCTGGATTAGAACATAACCGTAGTTCCCTTGAACGGATCTAAAAAATACAATGGACAAAAAACCATCATACCCAAAATCATGTGCGAAATCCATGCACAAAACTATAGGTAGGTCCGCCCACCTAATAGAGGGTCTAATTTTTTTTTTCTCGGGGCGCTACCCTGGATCCCATGCAGGGGGGCTACCACGCCCCCGCAAAACCCCCTGACATGGTGGGTCACCACCCCCCCGTGAAAGAATATAACACACACCCAACAGAGTAAATGTTTCATCAAAGTCAATTCCTTCAACCTTTGCATACAAGCCTTACCTTATTCCTCACAACATGTCCATCCTCATTGAGTTTGTTTCTATAAACCCATTTGGTTCCAATTCCATTTTTACCTTTAGGTCTTGGAACACATTCCCACATCTATTTTTTTTAGTCTAATCTAGCTCCTTATTCATAGCCTTAATCTAATGTTCATCCTTGTTGGATTGTTCAAAATTTTGGGGCTCCATAAGAGATAGAAAGGTTGTTTTTTTCTTGAGATGAGCCGTTGAAAAAAATTCCTTCCGGTTTGAACTCTTGATTTTTTTTCACCAATAATTTGATTTTCCATATGATTCTTCTATACATATCTAGATGGAGATTTTGTGTGCAAAGGCTCATATTCCTCTCTTCAATCTTCTTCAAATTATTCATCTTCATGTTCTTTTGATGTTGATTCGTGGAAGATATCAGGATAAGGCTAAGCATGCAGAAGCACATCATTATGAGGTAGCACTTCATCTACCTTCCCACTAATGATTTCAATGACATCTCATGTTATTTTATTATAGAAATTGTGCTACTTGCTTTGATGTATCCCAGGAAGATTCCTTCATGGGATTTGGATTCAAATTTCCCTAGTTTTTCTTCTTTCACTTTGATGTACCATTTGCTTGATTTTCTTTGAAATACTTAACTGTGATTGGTCTTCCTTTCCATAGCTCGTAAGGAGTTTTAGTTCCTTTTTTCATTAATTTGATCCCTGTTCAAGATCCATGCTATTGCATTTATTGCTTCTCCCCAGAAGCGATCTGGAAACTGGGATTAAAAAATAAGATATCTTTCCATATCTTGAACTATTCTATTCTCTCAGCTACACCATTCTACTGAAGTGTTCTTCCAATAGTGAAGTGCCCATTGATTCCATGATGTTCACAAAATTCATTGAATTCATGGGAGGTGAATTATCCTCCTCTATGAGTCCTTAGAAATGTAATATTCAAATCCATTTCATTTTCAACAAGATCCGTGAAAGTCTTAAATTTATCAAAAGCTTCATATTTTTCTGTAAGAAAACTAACCCAAGTCATTCTTGAAATAATCTATAAAAAAGCATGAAATAAATTTCTCCCTTTAGAGCATGCATCCTAGTTGGTATGCAGAGATCCATGTGAATGATTTCCAATGGCTTGGATGTTGAATATTCTTTCTCTTGAAGAAGGCTTAGGTTTTTTTTCCAAACTGACTTGCTTTGCAGATGTCAATGTGGGGCTTTAAAAGTCTGGGCATGTCCCTAATGAATTGTGTTCTTGTGAATTTTACCATGTTGTCAAAATTGATATGTCCCAACCTTTTATGCCATAACTAGCTTTCATCTATCCTTCCTACGCAACATTTTTTAATTTAAGATCCATCACCCATGTATACCTTTTGTCTTGTTGTATTTCCCCACTAACTTATCAATATCTAAATTTATAATTTCACATCTCTTAGAGTTAAATATGACATCAAAACCTTGATCACACATTTGACTAACACTCAAGAGATTATGTTTCAATCCTTCCACATATAAGACATCTTGAGCTTTGGTCCTTCCACTATCAATTTCGATAGTTCCTTTTCCTGTGATTCTTGCAGATGCATTATTTATAAGAAATTACTTTACCTCCATCTATCTCCTTGAGGTTGATGAACTTGTTTTGATCCCTTGTCATGTGCCTTGAGTAGCCACTATCAACATACCATTTATTTTCCTATTTTTAAGCATATAACATGAGACTACACATTTATTATTTCTTCTTCCATACTTTAGAGGGGCATATTTCCTTCCTTTGATCAATTTTTCAACCCTTGGCCTTATGTCTAAAATTGTGGTATATAAAGCATTCGAAATGATTTTAAAAAGAAAAATATTTTCTTCCACTTTTATCATACATGATTCTATAGACGGTACTTGAATAACTACAGTTAGCTACCTTATGACCAAATATATTGCATATATAAAAATAACCATAAAATAACGTGTGGAGCTTGGATGATTTTTCCCTATTGCTCATTTTTCCCTCGTTGCCTTCCTAATTTTCTCTTCCTGATTGTCGTGCTGCATCGATCTCCTTTTGAGGAGGAAAATTTCATCATCCCTTTCTCTTAGATAATTTGACAAGATTTATTACACCCTTTTGAACTCTTCCAACTCAATTTCCAAAATCATGACAGATTTTTCATCTGGATCTTTTGTTACCATGACTCCTTGGATCAACCTTCCAACAGTAAATTGTTCCTGAAGGAACCCGTTCTGATACCACTTGTTAGACCAAAGATCGCATTTAGAAGGGGGGGTGAATCAGTTTAGTGGAAAACTTATCATTTCAAAACATTTCATTAATAATTAATTATGTAGCAATTCATCAGAAAATAATTTGAATCATAACAATGAATGAAACTATGCATGAGGAAGCCATCATCACATAACCACAAGAGAGCACAAGATTTTGCATGGAAACCCTTGCGGGAGAAAACCAAAAATTATTTTTTGTCTTCTTATTCAATTCATTTACATAAATCTGTAGGAATTGACTTGCTATAGGCATTGACACCAAAGTGTGCAAGCACCCACTTGTAATAGGCTATAAATTGATTAAGACACCAACCTCGAATAATGTGCAAGCACCAACTTGTAAAGGGTTACTAATTGATTGAGGAACCAACCTAAAAAATGTGCAAGCTTTGACTTGTTGTAGGCATAAACCTAATTGAGGCACCAACCTTGGTGGAGGAACACACCTCCTTCTTCAATTTGGTGTGAACCATGTTTTACAATATTTTAGATTGGATCAACAAGCTTAAATATTATCCAAATCAAATTGCATTCTCTTCATATGTCAAAAACCTATTCACATACTCATATAGCTTATAACCATGATATCCATGTTCTCAATAACTATTTGTAGCTTCCCTTTATCAAGTTGCAAAGAATCTAACCAAAATCCCTTTTCAAAAATAAAATTGCACTAATTCTGACCCAAAAAAACATTACAAAACTTAACTGGTCGATATAATGCTTCCTTTCAATGTTCATTCTACAAAATGTTGAGAGCCCGATAGACATTCTACAAAATGGATGATGTTGGTTTGGATAAATGTTCGACAAATTTGCACTTAGCTGGTGTGAATAAAATACAAAAAAAATCCACCTCCCATTGAACTCTAACCCTCGACTTCACGGGGGCAACACTAACACTGCACCAACTATGTTACTGAGTTCCTCGTTTGGAATTGGGATACTGTGACTATTTAAGCTCAATACCAAAGTATTTTACACATTGGATCGGTCCATGTTAGGACTTCTAGACCAATATTAATGAGCCAAAACACGTTAGAGCCAAATATATTTCATTGTCATGACCAGGGCCAATCATAGAGATTCCATTTTAGAACACATTAGAGCCAAACAAGTTTTCTTGCTACGACCAGGACCAATCATAGACCTTCCACATTAAAACACACAAATTCAAATGTATTTTGTTGTCATGACTTGGGCTAATAACAAAGCTACCATGTTAGAACACATCATAGCCAAACAAGTTTCGTGGCCATGACCAGGACCAATAGCATAACTTCCACATCAGAACACAGAGCCAAAATTACCAAGGCCAATCACAGAGCTTCCATGTCAGAAGACATCAAATCCTAACAAGTTTTGTTGCCACAATAAATACCAATCATAGAGCTTCCACATTAGAAAACATCAGAGCCAAAACAAGTTGCGTTGCCAATGATAAGAATCAAATAATTTTGTTTCCATGACTAGGGGAAATCATAGAGCATCCATGTTAGAACACATCAGAACCCAACATGTTTCATTGTCACGACTAGTCATAGAACTTCCACATCAGAACAACGCTCATACAACCAAACTAAAAAAAACCATGTGGTTTCGACATTGCAACCTTTCGAACTACACTGTCTTAGACTAGCCACAAGGACCTCACACTCACATTGTTCTCCATGATCTTTTGATTTTCCAAAATTCCTGTCTCAATTGGAGCTCTTAGTTGAGTATATATACATTTGTGTGTGGACCTAGGCCATATGTGAGCCGACCTATGGGGCCAACATTTGTGCTGGAAAACTTGGTGATTTTAAATCATATGACCTCCCCATGTGATTAATGCCTTTGACGAAACCAAAAGATGACATGGCTTATCCCTTTCACTCATGCGACCATCCATAAGACCTTTCAACTAGGGGTCATTAGGCATCCACTTGTTTATTTCACTATGATGTCATTCTTGCCATGTGGATCATTTTAAGTGGGCCATGTGTCATCAAGATTTATGCTTATTAATTTTTTGAAAGATCCATATTGGAATTCCATGTGGCATCATGAAAAAATTCCATGTCATCTTCAATAGCCACATCATCCTGTACTTCCATGTCACCATCTTGGGCCAACTACCAAAGGCCACATGTCACTACCACTATTTTTCCACTTGTGATTCATCACCACCATGTCATCGATGATGGTGAAGAAGGGTCCACATGGCACCCAAATGTGGGGTCAATTGAATCCTTTACATGTGTTGCGGTAGGACTGGGATAACGTAGAAGGGAGACCCCTTGTTAACCTTCAATCATGTTGACATATCATCCATCGTACATTAGAATTTCAAAGGCGAGATTTTGTAGAAGATGCTCAAACTTTAATGGATTAAAGAATGTGCATGTTTATGTGACATTTGCCATATATTTCACCACAGGACATGGATTTTCCCATAAGATTCTTGATATTTAACAAATTTGGTGTTTTTGGTACTCATTACAACTGCCAACTTTGAACGATCTTAACTTATAATTCGGGAAGAGTTTTTCAAGATGTGATATACTGTTATAAAGATATCAGAGAGGATTATCCAACCATACCATCCATAGACTCACTAGGAAATCATAACTTTGAAAAAAACTCAGTAAACATAAAATCTCTTTGACTTCACTTGGTGAGGGCATGCAACTTATTAAGCTATAATATGACTTCCTTTGATTGATGAATGACGCTAATGTTTCCTTAGGCATCCACTTTGACATTAATGAAACTGCTTGTGATCAATGCTAACACTATTTGCAACATAAAATCCCACATGGAGGATGTAATAATAAGTAAAGTATTGTACCAAACTACATTGGGACAAGAACATGCCCCTATTGATCCTAATAAGAAATCCAAATGGTATAATTGGAATGGCGAATCACATTGATTAATTAGAATGTCCATTTCTCTTGATTTGTGATTTAATATTCAAGAAATCAATGCTTCGAATTAAGCTTGAGAGAAGTTGCAAAAGATATTTGTTGAAACTAACAATATTAGATCTCATGATCTTGAAAATAAAATCATGACTTTAAGTACTAATTATTTCTCTTGCATTACATATTACTTATATAAGTTTAAAACACCTAGACATTTGCTTAAAGACTGTCAGGTTACTCTAGATGAGGAACATTTCATATATATTATTCTTTCAAAGCTTGGTTCTACATATTCTGTTTTTGTATCTACATTTTATGTAACTAGAGAAGCTTTGGGAGCTACCTATCAAAAACTTTGTCTTGAATCTTTTTGTGACTCTCTTATTAGAGAATGAGACAAGCTCTTGCATATTGGAGTGATTAGAACTTTAGGTACATCTAACAAGTCCTTAGTGGCCCAATAGAAAGATAAAACCAAGCATCTAAAGAAGCAACCTCCTATAAACAACAATAAAAATAAGGGTCCCAACCACCCCTCAACCAACATCTAATCGTAATGGTGACAAAGGACCAAAATCAAAGAGTAGGAAGACTAACAAACATTGCAACTTTTGTGGGAAATATGGTCATATAGAGTCCAAATATTTTAAAAAGATGAAGGCCTTGGAAGCAATAATGAAGAAGCACAACATCAACCTTGGTTCTTCTGACACTTATTCTCATGGACATGCACTTTCTACTGTTGGTTTCAACTTAAAAGCAACCTCTACTTCTTCTGATGGACATGCACTTTCTACTTTTGGTTTCTCCTTCAAAGAAACTTCTACTTCTTCTTCTGATGAATTACTTATTGATTCTGGATCATCTTATCATATGGCTAAGGGTAAAGAAATATTTTTAGATCTTAATGATTGTAATTCTAAACAAATATTTATTGATGATGATAGATCTCTTAGTGTTGTAGGTTCTGGAATATGTCAAGTAGATAATGGCCATTTCGATGATGTAGTATGTGTTCCAAGTCTTTCCTACAACCTTCTATCAGTATATCGGATCACTTATTCAGGTGAAGGTAAAACAATAGAATTTTCACCTCACCAAGTTGTAATAAATGATTTAAAATATCCTAAGCATGTCCTTTCCACTAAAATAGTTGATGATATTACTTAGTTGTACAAGTTTGAAAAATTTGTGTCATCATATTTTCCCTTAGTTTTTTTTACTTATAGTGATAACTTGAGAAAACTTTGGAATGAGAAATTAAGTCATATAAACTATCACTCACTACAAAAACTATGTAATCAAAATATGGTGACTGTTCTTAATTTTGTTTCTTGTAGAGATGGTGTTTGTGCCAGTTATGTTCTTGGCAAACAACATAGACATTTTTTACAAGCGTGCTTCTTGCCGTGCCTCAAACCCTTTGCAACTTGTTCATAGTGTTTTATCTAGTCCACATTCTTCTCCTTTCTTCTCTAGGTTCAAGTACTTCTGAAATTTCATTGAGGAATTCTCCATAAGCACTTGGGATTATTTCTTAAAACTTAAGAGCAAAGTTTTTGACCTGTTCTTGACTTGCAAAGCCCGTGTATAAAAACAATTTGGAAGTCAACTACAAAAGTTATGAACTTATAATGGAGGTGAATATTTCAATAATAAATTGACAACTTACTGCACAACACATGGCATTTAAATGTGTTGAAGATAATGGAGAATATCCTAGAATAGGTAGAGTTGGTTTACATAACCTCATGATAGGAATTAGTTTATATTTCTTTGGATGTTGTTTTAACTTCCTGTTGATGCCCCGAAAATCGTTGTATCAATATTGGGGGATAACCACCCGGTCCGGACCTTAATACAACTCCTTTTCCGTTTGGAATGGTGGCTCTGACTGGGGATAATGGGACCAGTTTCCCAGTAATGAATAAACGGGATGAATAAATGATTGATTGACTAATCTAATGATAGGCGAATAACTTAATTTATCAGCAAAATAAAAGAATTACTACTAATCCCAGGAACTATTATACTTTGAAGTGTAGCGCTTGATGATCTATGTTTATTAACAGGCATATAGATGACTCCATCTAATAAACATGGACATTTATTCATTCAAGGATTACTTTGCTTAAATAGTTAAACAAGGTGATTAACGCAATATTGCTACACTCATCATTTATATCATCAATACATATATGATCAAAAGAAAAGCATTACCATAAACATCCAATAGTGGAGGGAATAAAGAAATGCTGTTAAAACACATACATATATTCGATAATAGCAAAGGCGATCAAATAACAATTCATATAAAAAGAATGGATTCAGACATAGATAATAGTACCATATGAGCTGCGAGTCACTCCCAATATCAATCGCTATTTGAGATTCTTCCTCTAACGCATAAATACTTTCAAACAAAGACAGTAGTGCACATTTGCATAAAAGCTTCTTTGCCAAAATCAGAATGATTGGTCTAGTTTTATAAAAGAATATGCCTGAAGTACAGTAGTGCAACTTCAGGCTTTAAGTCATGTACAAAACTTTACGACCCTTTCCAAAAACATGAAAGGGTCTATAAATACTGAATTAAACTAACTATCTATGAAACTGAAATCCTACTTAATTGGTATCAAATGATCTTGAATATCTCCTTCTCAGCAACCTGGCAGTCGGCGGCATGAATCATCAAGTAGGCTGTTTGCCTTTAAACTTGAGCTGACTTATCGCAAGCATTGGCTCCACTTCGGGCGGTCTGTTGAGGCGAGAGTTAAGCTGGGCGGCATAGGTGGCATCCTGAATATCGGGGATAATATACCCGATTGCATCTGTAAGGCATTTGAGGGCGGCTCTTTGACTGTGCGGTTTTACCAAGAAGAACCAATAGGTGTCCCATGTTAAACTGTTAATTCCAGCAATTAATCTCCCATTTTTCTCTAGATCTGGATAACATGACTGCTCCAATGTTTTCACCGCTGTCAATTTACCTGGAGTGCATTGGGAAATCATGTTTGACAAGTAGAGAGTATTATTAACCAATTCAACCAAATTACTTGTGGTTGATTTGCATCTTGAAATTGCCCTCTCTGCTTTCATTAACTGGGACTGCCATTCTGTAAATAATATTTCTTTATGTGATTCTAAAATTCTTGGTAAATTTGCCGCTTGTCCCTGATCGGTATCTTGCCAGTCAAGAAATTCAGTTAATGTTTCTTCAGCTTGATCCAAGTCTGTTCTAGCCTTTTCTGTTTGTTTACTTATTGATGCTGTCAAATCGCATAATGGTTCCGCCTGGGCGATTTGTTGACATAGAAGCTTGATTTGTGTTATTAATGCCTTATTTATCTGTAATGCTTCTAATTTGAATTCAGCTATATGTGGAAGATCCTTTGTCTTCTCAAGCTGTGCTGATAGTTGAGCAATCTGCTCATCTTTTGACTTCAGCATTTGTTCATTTGCTGCCCTCAGTTGTGCCAAGGCCTCAGACAACTCTTTCTACTTCTGGATTGCGATGTGATCAATCCTCTGTTTCTCTTCCTGCAATTGTTGAGTTAATTGATTATTTATTTGCTGTTGTGTTAACAATTGCTGTTCTGCTTGCTCCGCTTTCTGCTGTGCTTATGTTAGCTGTTCTTGCAATAAAAAGATTTCCTGGTCTTTTGTTTTTAATAAAAGACTCACCTCTGATGCCTTGTCTATTGTTGCTGCCGAATAGGCTCCAGCATATTGTGATAGTTTTGTTAGGTCATCAGAGGGGTCAAATTCCTCCTTCCAAACCACATTGCCCATGACCGTTTGTTCTGGGAAAAGGGAAGGTTGATCAGTCCTTCTCCTCTTCCTCTGTCGTTTTACCACAGCTTTGTGCCTTGGGCTATAGAAGACATCTAAGGGAGGAATTTCTTCTATCTGCAAAATAATTTGATCGGAGGGGTCCTTTGGGATTATTTCTACTTCCTTTGAACTGGGTAGGCTGCTGGTTCCACTTGGAACCTGTTTTGAAGTGGTTTCCTGTGTATCTGCTGCTTTCGAAGTTTCGGTGTCCTTTGAGCATTCAAGACTACTGATAATTGAATCAAATTGCTACCATTCCTGGAGCAATTTGGGATCAATTTGAGTATCCACATTCACCTCTATGTTGCTCTGTTTCTGCTCTTTAGTCTGGGTTTCCTCTTGCACTTTCTCCTGTTTCTCTGTTGTAAGCGACGGTTCCTTTGAATGTTGCTGTTCAGGCTCACTTGGTCTTGTTGCTGGGGTTGTTGCTAACAGATCTAGAGGCAGAGTTTGCAACCTCTGTTCTCTATGTCTGTTGAATTTAACTAACCCTTCATCTTTGTTTTCCATTATGGCCAACGATCTAACTTGATACATTGATTCAGCTGAGGAGAACAGGTCATCAAACTTATCTTCTATATGATCAAACTTTGTCAATTTGGCCTGTTCAAGAGCATTATAGGCGACTTTGTTGGGATCAAATCGCCTGTTAGGGAGAGTCGCTAGAGTTAATGATTTCATCTTCGTAGCTTCTTTTTCCGCATGTTTAAAATCATGCAAAGTGTAGACACCACATCTCAGAGGAAAGGAGGGCCAAACTTGCTTCTTATTTTTCTTTAGAGTTTGTGTAACTCCTTCGGCAATAATCTGATAGGCTATCTCCCTTGCCAGCAGTTTGTCAGGTATGTACAAAGGAAGGACATGAGGTTCGGCTTGGCTGCCGAAAATTATTACATAAGTAAATTTCTCCTCTCCGAACCATCTTCCTATTGATGTCAAATCAATCCCTGCTTGGTAAGAAATTTTGGGAGCAGGTTTATTAAAAATAGAATGATGAATGGGTAACATGAAGTCGTTGCAGACTTGGTACAAATGGTGCTTATAGGAAGTCTTCCACAATTTATGATGGTATATGTGAATAGGCATGGGGTCTTGTGGAGTCCACCTCCAGCCGAGTACAGGAAACTCAGAATTAAAACACAGGGTATCTAGTATATAAGCACTGTAATAGAATGGGGGAATAAGCCTTTCTGAGACGGAAGTTTTAGTTATAAAACTAAGAACTGCTGTCGCTAGCTTATCTTACAGTATGGTTGCCCAATCCATTATCTCACTATTACATGCCGCTTCCATCAAGGGAACCATTTCTATAGTGAAATTAGCGGAATCGTGCAACCCCCACAATCTACACATCATTATCCCAGCATAACAATACGGAGAACATAGAGAATCAACAGAGTACTTACCGGAAGTTTCATGCTTGTGTTTCTCCAGATTTTGGATTCAGTTTCGTTCTCATTTCAGAATTTCTCCAGAAATGCCTTGTTGTACTTCTTCTCTGGCTCAGGCAAATGATACATTTGCCTCAAATCATCAGCCTTGAATGAACTGAAGATTCTCCCATCTCTGGTGCAGAAAGTTCTGTCTGTGATTGGGATTTCCTCAATTGCCCACTTTACTACATCCGTATATGGGAGAATTTGTTCCCGAGCCGCTATCCGATGAAGGAAAGAGTCGGCTAAGTCTTTCAAAGTACCATCAGATTTTCTATTGGAACCCGCTGTAGCTTGTACTGCCGTCACCTTTGGTTCTTCAGCTTCGATCAAATTATAGGTACTTTGCCAAGTGGTCTTGCCAAGTCGTAAACATGTAGTATCAAATATTAATCCTTTCTTTTTAGTTGTTGGATCAGCGACGGCTTGTCCTGTGGCTGGTGCAGTGGAAGCGATTGTGGTTTCTTAGACTTCTTCCCCATTCTGCTTGAATCTATTACTTCGGAAGAATTCTGCACAGTAGTGGAAATAAGTGTAACACAGAGAATTTTTAGCGAAAACCAAATACGAGTGAGATATATTGATCAATGCATGATGAGGGATTAACTTAAAGTGGCCGCAGATACAATCTATGAGAAGATTTTTTAAGCTTACTATTTCATTAAATGGCCGTTAAAACCTGCCAATCCTTTAAATGCCGATCATATCTCTTATCGGCCGCATGATTTGTTTAAGCGTGCCTTGGATGTTTTGGCGGTTGAGCGCAGGTGAATCACTGTTTAAAAGATAAGGCCTTAAATACGAATTAATCGTGATACCTCTGCTTTAACGGTTTTTTGAAGTTTGCGCTTTTGGCTTTATCTCAATCGGGTGTCGGGGAAAACTTAAATCTTTATATTGACACCTTTTGGAATCCCCGATTGCCGATAGAGATATCGCATCGTATCGCATCGGGAGTATGGGCACTTTAAAAAGCATGCATAGTATATCCCCGATTGCCGATAGCGATATTGCATCGCATCGGAGCGGGAGGGACGTGATCACATCACATCAGAGCGAAAAGCATTTGATCGCATCGCATCAGAGCGGGAGGCACTTTTGTTATGGGAACTTATTATTGCCGATATCCAATAGCCTACTGCATGTCATCGCATCGGAGAAAACCAATGGGCCTTTAAGTTATGCCTCCTTTGTCATTGCGATATGCGATCTTGCGATCGCTTTATCACAATGATAAAAGATTAATTATTTATATTATAAGACCAAATAATTGGTTTGTCAAAAAGGTTTTTTATAATTCTTTCCTTTTGTTTTTCGGACCTTTTTGAATAATACAAAGTTGATACCAATTAAAAATAAAAAGGGACCCATTTCATATTATAGTTTTATGAATAAAATGGTATGAAATGGGGGGTTGTTGTAGAGCACAACAATTGACGATTCGCTGGAAGAAACAATTATCTCTGAAAAGTATGGAAATACTTAAACTTTTTCGAAATAGTGGTTCTCATCAAAGGGGAAAATTCTAATATAACTAGGTATATATGCATTCCAAATAAAATGAAACTATCTTTGCTAACTTCCTCTTTTGTTTAAAATTAGATACATTCTAAGTTTTAAATTGGTCGTTAATGGTTGATAGTGATAAAACAGAAAACCTTTCCAAATCAACTTTTAGAATTGACTCCTTTGTCATAGGTAGAGCCTCTGCTGCCAACAAACGTTCATAGTTTCGACAGGGATACCTTTTAACCATGCTATTGTCCATTGTCCTGCTCATTTGAGAGTATGATTAACATAATGAATTCAAAACATGCTTTTCATATTTTGTATTTCTTTTCCACTTTTCTGTTATTTTGTAAGATAAAAAGCCATTGTCCTGGTTTGGTGACCAGCTTAGTGACAATGCCATTCACTGATAGTAATTTAACCGAACAAGGTGGCTCGTGATGAGACCCCTTGTCTTATAATTCTAATCCATTACCCTGTTTTGGTATGCAGTATTGGTAATGTCGGTTAAACTATTTCCCTATGATCATGGTAAGCAGGCTTGTAATAAGACCTCTTATCTTTTATATCAAATTTTAGAATTACACTCTGAGTAATCATAAGCTTTGGTTAGTGGGATGGCCAATTTTCTCCATAAGAGTAAATGGATGACAAGGTAAGAGTTAAGGATGCTGAAATTGGATTAGTTTCTATTTTGATATTGATAACCTTTTTGTGACCAATTTATAAACATAAAATGATTTACAATATTTCTAAACTTTGAGAAGCGTTCACAAAAATTGAAGTGTAGTTTCAGAATGCAATTACACTTAATTTCCCAGAATTATCCCTCTTGTTTAAGACTTCTATTACTTTAAAAGTAAATATCAACCCTACTTGTTTTGAGTAACTTTCAAGTACAGCAAAGGTCAATGGTAGATATCTCACAACTTTATTTTCTAATGATCCTACAAACTATAAAATTCTAAAAAAGGGGAGAAGGGGTTACCTTCTCAATTGAAGAATTTCTTTAAGATAAGGCCATTAACAGGGAGAGAATCTCTCAAACCTGATAAATCTTGTAATATGAAGGTCGAATGGCCTATCTTCTCACAGATCTGAAATGGCCCAAGCCACATCTTTTGGAACTTGGTGTGTTTTCCCTTGTCCTCATGGGCTTTGTCCCATTTCAGAACCAAATCACCGACTTAAAATTGTTTTGAACCGGATGAGACTAAATCAAAGGACGACTTGATGATTTTCTGATGTTTTGCATGAATAACCTTGGCTTTTTCTCTTTCCTCTTCTAATTTTAAAATTTGGTCATGTCTAAGTTGAATAGAAGAAGAAGTCCTCAATAAACTACACAAGGGCTAGAAAAGGAAGAACAAGATTTGTTGGTAGTACTGCTTCTTTTCCATATACAAGGTTGAACGGGGAAGATCCTATGGAAGCCTTTTGCGTTATCCTATCAGCCCATAGTGCGAATATTAAGGATTTGTGCCATTTTTTATGATTCTGTTCGATGGTTCGCTTAATAATTTTAATCAGATTTTTATTTGTAGACTCTGCTAAACCATTACCCTGGGGATAGTAATTAGCAGAATATTTTAATTTAAATCCTCTTTTAATAGCGAAATCAAACATAGCATTGCCTGAGAAGTAAGATGCATTATAAAAAACAAGAGCATTTGGGACACCAAACCTGGTAATGATGAATTGTTCTATGAATTCAATGATTGCCTCAGAATTTGTTGTCTTCAAAGGAATTGCTTCAACCCATTTAGTAAAATAATCAGTAGCAGTAAGGATATACTTATGCTGTTTGGAAGAATAAGGAGTAATTTCCCCAATGATATCCAATCCCCATTGCTCAAATGGCTATTCAATGTTGACAGGTTGCAAAGGGAAAGCTGGTTTTCTTTGCCTTCCACTAGAAGTTTGACAATTTCGGCATTTCCTTACATATTCATGAGCATCTCTAAACATAGTGGGCCAGTAATATCCAGCATGAATGATTTTATGGGCTATTGTATCAGCTCCAAAATGTCCTCCTACTGGTCCATCATGTAATTCCTGCAAGACCTTTTGTGCTTCAGGTTTTTCTAGGCATCTTAATAAGATTGAATCATAATTTTGCCTAAAAAGCACATCATCAATAATTGTGAAATTTTTTGCTTTTAATCTAATGGCCCTTTTGTTTTTGTAAGACAAGTTAGGAGGTGCATACCCATTTTTCAAATAAAAGATTAAGTCAGCATATTGTGATTCCGAATCAGTAATACTTATCTGGTTGATTTCTTCGGTTTGATCTGTATCACCTGATTCTGGAATTTTGGATGCTCCTGCCAATAACCTGCAAAAACCTTAGCCTCTAATAATCTTCGCTGGTTTAATTTCTAAATCATATTCTTGAAGTGCTGTAACCCAGTTTGCCCTTTTTTTACCTAGTTCTCTTTGGATTAATAGTTGCCTTACTGCAGGGAAAGGAACTATAACTTTTGTATGGGCTTTTAAAAGGAAGGGTCTGTAATGTTTGACAACTTTATATACAACAAAGGCTTGTTTTTCTACCTCGGAGTAATTCAATTCAGCACCCTGAAGATTTGAACTATAGAATGAAATGGGTGCTTGCAAATTGTGATCATTAATCTGTGTGAGTACTGCTGCATAAGACAAATCGGATACGATAGTATACAGTGTGAAATGATTAGAAAAATTGGGGGTATTTAAGGCGGGGGAATTAATTATTGATTGTTTGATTAAATCAAACGCTTCCTTTTCTGTTGATCCCCACTTAAAGACTGAATTTTTCTTAATCATAGTTTGAAGTGGCAAAATGATTTGAGAAAAGTCTGGAACAAATATTTTGACAAAATTGATTTGGCCTAAAAATGACTGCATGGATTTTTTATTATGAGGGAAAGGGATTTCAGAGATTTCTTTGATCCTATCGGGATCAATATAAATGCCATCTTTAGACACAATAAAGCCTAAGAGCTTTCCTTGGTCAAGAGCGAAGAAAGATTTTTTAGGGTTAAGTGAAATACCCTATCTTTTGCAGCGTTGAAAGATTTGATTTAAATCATGCAAATTATTGGACTTATCTTTAGAAAATACAGTAATATCGTCTAGGTAGATGACTACTGTTCTGTTAATCAACCCTTTAAAAGCTATATCCATCGCTCTTTGGAACGTCGCTCCTGCATTAATAAGTCCGAAAGGCATTTTTTGATACGCATATGTTCCCCATTTTGTTCTGAATGTGGTTTTGATTTGGTCATCAGGATGGACCAAAACTTGGTTATATCCTGAGAAACCGTCTAGAAAGGACATTAACTCAGAGCCTGCTACTGATTGGAGTATCTGCTCCATAGTAGGTAATGGGAAATTATCTTTTAAGCTCGCCTTGTTCAAATTTCTGAAATCTATACAAATCCTAATGTCGCCATTTTTCTTTCTGACTGGCACCATATTGGAGACCCAGTTTGAGTGCCGAATGGGAAAAATAATCTTAGCTTTCAAGAGTTTATTAAGTTCAGATTTTATTTGACTCTCTAAGTTCGGATGTATTTTTCTCAACTTCTGCTGAATTGGTTTCTGTTTGGGAAGCATTGGAATGGTATGCTGGATGATGGATGTATCATATGTCTTTAAATCATCATATTTCCAAGCAAAAACCTGTTTATTTTTCCGTAACAGTCTAATGAATGCTTCCTTTTCTTCCAAGGAAAGTCCTAATCCTAAATTAATGTTTTGAGGAGTTTGCTCAGTGCCAAGGTTTATCAATTCAAACCTTAGGGTAGAAATTTGGAGCTTTGTATTGGTCACAGGTTTAAACCTGTCTTTAATATCATAAAGATCTTCAAGCTTCACCACAGGCTTAGGGATTGAATTCTCCTCGGGTTTACCTCTCATTTGAAGGTCATGCTCGTTTTCCTCAATGATTTGATCATCATAGGACTTTTCAGAAGTTAAAAACTGTAAAATGTCTTCATCGTGGTTGAATACTCTCCAATTAGTTACATTGTCAGGAATTGACGGCCTAAAAAGAAATTCTACTGAAAATCTATCTGGGCTATAGTCCTCGGAAGGTAGGAGCTTGGAAGCAACATTGGCTAGCAGGTCGGCTGCTGAATTTTGAGACCTGGGAATAGAAGAAATATTGAATGCCGAAAAGTGGGAGGTGAGTTCCTGTACCAGTGATTGATAATGTTTGAGATGGGTGGAAAGACAATGAATTGTATTCCTTACCTGTTTGATAATAATTTCAGAATCTCCAAACACTTTCAAATATTGGACCTTGAGGCCAATAGCTTTATATAGTCCTTGGACTAAGGCTTCGTATTCTGCTGTGTTATTCGTGCATTCAAATTCTAACCTACAGGACAACATTGTTTTTTCTCCTTGCGGGCTAATCAAAATACATCCTGCTCCTGAGCCCTCACTAGATTTGGACCCATCGAAATATAACGACCAAAATAAAGAAGTATTAACAATTTTATTTACAGTTTTCTCAGTATCATTGAAACATCTTGACCTATCTGTTTGTGAATAATTTTCGATCTGAGATGTAAAATGGTTTATTGAGAAAGGGGATGGTTGGGCAGCGAAGTTGCCAAAGAATGACTCTGATGAATAGTTCCCCAAAATGTTGTTATTAAATGCTATTGGTTGGTTTTCTTGTTCAAATTCAGTAACTGTATGGGTCATATGCTTTTCCCGATCGATTCTTATTTGATTTGGCTTACCCTTATAGGGAAGCCACATATGTGACCAATCGGTAGAAATATACCCATGTAGTTTTTCAGACCAATCCCTACTCAAGATCATACCATAAAATTCAGGTATATCAGCGATCAAGATATCAATCCTTTGTACTATTCTGGGATCAGCAGATAACCTGATAGTTACGGAGTTGATCTCTCCCAAAACCTGTACTTTAGTCCTGTCCAACTGTACAATATGAATAGCGGACTTCTGGGGTTCAATGTTCAGTTTGGAACAAACTGAAGCTGGCATTATGTTAGAAGATGCCCCTGAGTCAATCAAGCAGTTGTGCAGGTTTCTATTGTAGATCTCATAGATTAGAAGGAAAGGTGGAGTATGAGAATTTGATTTATCTCCTATTAGGACTGCATCAATAGCTTCGACCATACTAGAAGGTGGTTGACCTGTATCGTTTGCAGCTTTAGCACTGGGAAGAGGTGAAGTAGGAACAACATTTAATTCTTTGAGAAGCAATTTTTGCTGATGTTTCAATTTACTAAGTTCAAACATGGTAATGTTTGCCTTGGTCTTTTTCATGTCATCAACAATGTTGTAATCCATTGAATCAGTCACTACCAATGTCTTAGTTGTTAATGGAATTGTTGAGGTTGAAGGTTGGTTTTGTGGAATTGTTACAGGTGGCTTCTTCGGGAGAGCCTTTTCTTTTGTTGTAGCAGCACCTGCACTTCTTTTCTTCGAAGTTGTCTGAACATGTTCGGAGGTACCTCTACTCCTGGTAGTGACAGGAAATGCTTCTTCTTCGTTTTCTGTGTCAGAGTTAGGTAATATAAAATCCCACATTCCATGACATTCAACAACTTCCTCTTCTTCATCAGTTGGTGTAGCTGTTTCTTCTTCTCCTTCTTCGAGATCTGAATCTGCATTTGATATAACATTTGGTGGTTTTGATTCAGTTTTCTTGTAATTTCTAAAGGGTCTTTTGGTTGAGGTTTCAGCTACTTGTTTTTTGATTTCAACCATTTCATTTGACATAGTTTTGAGGACCTTTTGTAGACCCTCCATGTCATATGGATCTTTAGGGGTTTTCTTCTTTGAATCATCTTTAAAAGAAACTTTTTTGGCTTTTCTATCTTCCAGAGTAGCTTTCTTCTCTAGACAATTAATACATTTCTCCACAGCAAGTGCTTCTTTCATGTTTTCAGCTAAAGTAGGTTTTCCAGCCCTGTCTACAAAAATAGCTATATTGGCAGGTAGGGCAGTTATATACCATTCGCTTCGGATTTGCTCACTTGGTTTGGAGGCCGTTGGGATTTTATTCAAGAGTTTATTGAATCGCGCATTAAATTCCTTAATTGGTTCCCTATGCTCTATCCTAAGATTGGAGAGATCATTTATTAGTGTAGCCAAGGACCTATCATCACCATACTTAGTAAGAAACTGTTCTTGGCAAGTCGTCCAACTGGTAATGGAACCAGAAGGTAAAGAAAAATACCAGGATCCTGCTGATCCTTGCAAGGTATAAGGGAAAAGTCTAACGACAACATCTTGCTCTGTTACTCCCTTCAAATTAACTGCCAACATGAAGTTATTAATATGTTCCTCAGCTTGTGTTCCATCATCTGGGTTAAACTTGGGTAGCCATTTTTCAGGTGCATCAGGTAATGCATGCAATGGAGCAGGCATATTGACCATGGATCTGCCATTGTAACCACAGTAGTGGATGATATTACTGTTGAACTTACAGAAGTCTGGGAAGGAGTTAATATTAAGGATTGCGTAGTTTGGGATGCTGCAGTTGCTAATCCCTGATGAACAACAATGTGTGATGAGGGAGTGGATGGTTGACTTCGCACGGGGGAAGGTGAGATGGAGGATGTGGATGAAAGTTCTTCACTGTCAGATCCTTCAGTGTTTTTCTTTGCCTTTTTCCTTTTGGGTAAAGGGAACTCAGTGGGTTCAATACCGAGCTTTCCGCTCTGAAGTCTGGTGAGAGGGTGAGGTAAATTAAACTGCGAAGTCGCACTGCTTTGAGATACCTCAGATTTCTGTGGTGAAATCGAGAAGCTCTGAAGTTTGTGGATAAGAGACTGGACTTCAGGGGATTCAAGACTTAGTTGTTCTGGAGTATGATGGGTTTGAGCAGTGGTAGTTGATTCCTCTTCTTCTTGTTTGGATACTGGAGAACCAGCATGCAACTGGGAAGTACGAGGTGATGCGGAGGGAGAATTACTCTTAGAATGGCCTGCAGATTTGGGTTTGCTTGCCATTCATAGTTGAGGCCCTCCTTCTAGCGCCATAAATGTTGATGCCTCGAAAATCGTTGTATCAACATTGGGGGATAACCACCCGGTCCGGACCTTAATACAGCTCCTTTTCCGTTTGGAATGGTGGCTCTGACTGGGGATAATGGGACCAGTTTCCCAGTAATGAATAAAAGGGATGAATAAATGATTGATTGACTAATCTAATGATAGGCGAATAACTTAATTTATCAGCAAAATAAAAGAATTACTACTAATCCCGGGAACTATTGTACTTTGAAGTGTAGCGCTTGATGATCTATGTTTATTAACAGGCATATAGATGACTCCATCTAATAAACATGGACATTTATTCATTCAAGGATTACTTTGCTTAAATAGTTAAACAAGGTGATTAACGCAATATTGCTACACTCATCATTTATATCATCAATACATATATGATCAAAAGAAAAGCATTACCATAAACATCCAATAGTGGAGGGAATAAAGAAATGTTGTTAAAACACATACATATATTCGATAATAGCAAAGGCGATCAAATAACAATTCATATAAAAAGAATGGATTCAGACATAGATAATAGTACCATATGAGCTGCGAGTCACTCCCAATATCAATCGCTATTTGAGATTCTTCCTCTAACGCAGAAATACTTTCAAACAAAGACAATAGTGCACATTTGCATAAAAGCTTCTTTGCCAAAATCAGAATGATTGGTCCAGTTTTATAAAAGAATATGCCTAAAGTACAGTAGTGCAACTTCAGGCTTTAAGTCATGTACAAAACTTTACGACCCTTTCCAAAAACATGAAAGGGTCTATAAATACTGAATTAAACTAACTATCTATGAAACTGAAATCCTACTTAATTGGTATCAAATGATCTTGAATATCTCCTTCTCAGCGACCTGGCAGTCAGCGGCATGAATCATCAAGTAGGCTATTTGCCTTTAAACTTGAGCTGACTTATCGCAAGCATTGGCTCCACTTCGGGCGGTCTGTTGAGGCGAGAGTTAAGCTGGGCGACATAGGTGGCATCCTGAATATCGGGGATAATATACCCGATTGCATCTGTAAGGCATTTGAGGGCAGCTCTTTGACTGTGCGGTTTTACCAAGAAGAACCAATAGGTGTCCCATGTTAAACTGTTAATTCCAGCAATTAATCTCCCATTTTTCTCTAGATCTGGATAACATGACTGCTCCAATGTTTTCGCCGCTGTCAATTTACCTGGAGTGCATTGGGAAATCATGTTTGACAAGTAGAGAGTATTATTAACCAATTCAACCAAATTACTTGTGGTTGATTTGCATCTTGAAATTGCCCTCTCTGCTTTCATTAACTGGGACTGCCATTCTGTAAATAATATTTCTTTATGTGATTCTAAAATTCTTGGTAAATTTGCCGCTTGTCCCTGATCGGTATCTTGCCAGTCAAGAAATTCAGTTAATGTTTCTTCAGCTTGATCCAAGTCTGTTCTAGCCTTTTCTGTTTGTTTACTTATTGATGCCGTCAAATCGCATAATGGTTCCGCCTAGGTGATTTGTTGACATAGAAGCTTGATTTGTGTTATTAATGCCTTATTTATCTGTAATGCTTCTAATTTGAATTCGGCTATCTGTGGAAGATCCTTTGTCTTCTCAAGCTGTGCTGATAGTTGAGCAATCTGCTCATCTTTTGACTTCAACATTTGTTCATTTGCTGCCCTCAGTTGTGCCAAGGCCTCAGACAACTCTTTCTGCTTCTGGATTGCGCTGTGATCAATCCTCTGTTTCTCTTCCCGCAATTGTTGAGTTAATTGATTATTTATTTGCTGTTGTGTTAACAATTGCTGTTCTGCCTGCTCCGCTTTCTGCTGTGCTTCTGTTAGCTGTGCTTGCAATAAAAAGATTTCCTGGTCTTTTGTTTTTAATAAAAGACTCACCTCTGATGCCTTGTCTATTGTTGCTGCCGAATAGGCTCCAGCATATTGTGATAGTTTTTTTAGGTCATCAGAGGGGTCAAATTCCTCCTTCCAAACCACATTGCCTGTGACCGTTTGTTCTGGGAAAAGGGAAGGTTGACCAGTCCTTCTCCTCTTCCTCTGTCGTTTTACCACAACATTGTGCCTTGGGCTATAGAAGACATCCAAGGGAGGAATTTCTTCTATCTGCAAAATAATTTGATCGGAGGGGTCCTTTGGGATTATTTCTACTTCCTTTGAACTGGGTAGGCTGCTGGTTCCACTTGGAACCTGTTTTGAAGTGGTTTCCTGTGTATCTGCCGCTTTTGAAGTTTCGGTGTCCTTTGAGCATTCAAGATTACTGATAATTGAATCAAATTGCTGCCATTCCTGGAGCAATTTGGGATCAATTTGAGTATCCACATTCACCTCTATGTTGCTCTATGTCTGCTCTTTAGTCTGGGTTTCCTCTTGCACTTTCTCCTGTTTCTCTGTTGTAACCGGCGGTTCCTTTGAATGTTGTTGTTCAGGCTCGCTTGGTCTTGTTGCTGGGGTTGTTGCTAACAGATCTAGAGGCAGAGTTTGCAACCTCTGTTCTCTAAATCTGTTGAATTTAACTAACCCTTCATCTTTGTATTCCATTATGGCCAGCGATCTAACTTGATACATTGATTCAGCTGAGGAGAACAGGTCATCAAACTTATCTTCTATATGATCAAACTTTGTCAATTTGGCCTGTTCAAGAGCATTATAGGCGACTTTGTTGGGATCAAATCGTCTGTTAGGGAGAGTCGCTAGAGTTAATGATTTCATCTTCGTAGCTTCTTTTTCCACATGTTTAAAATCATGCAAAGTGTAGACACCACATCTCAGAGGAAAGGAGGGCCAGACCTGCTTCTTATTTTTCTTTAGAGTTTGTGTAACTCCTTCGGCAATAATCTGATAGGCTATCTCCCTTGCCAGCAGTTTGTCAGGTATGTACAAAGGAAGGACATGAGGTTCGGCTTGGCTGCCGAAAATTCTTACATAAGTAAATTTCTCCTCTCCGAACCATCTTCCTATTGATGTCAAATCAATCCCTGCTTGGTAAGAAATTTTGGGAGCAGGTTTATTAAAAATAGAATAATGAATGGGTAACATGAAGTCGTTGCAGACTTGGTACAAATGGTGCTTATAGGAAGTCTTCCACAATTTTTGATGGTATATGTGAATAGGCATGGGGTCTTGTGGAGTCCACCTCTAGCCGAGTACATGAAACTCAGAATTAAAACACAGGGTATCTAGTATATAAGCACTGTAATAGAATGGGGGAATAAGCCTTTCTGAGACGAAAGTTTTAGTTATAAAACTAAGAACTGCTGTCGCTAGCTTATCTGACAGTATGGTTGCCCAATCCATTATCTCACTATTACATGCTGCTTCCATCAAGGGAACCATTTCTATAGTGAAATTAGAAGAATTGTGCAACCCCCACAATCTACACATCATTATCCCAGCATAAAAATACGGAGAACATAGAGAATCAACAGAGTACTTACCGGAAGTTTCATGCTTGTGTTTCACCGGATTTTGCCTCCATTCCCGAATGGGTTCGGATTCAGTTTCGTTCTCATTTCGGAATTTCTCCAGAAATGCCTTGTTGTACTTCTTCTCTGGCTCAGGAAAATGATACATTTGCCTCAAATCATCAGCCTTGAATGAACCGAAGATTCTCCCATCTCTGGTGCAGAAAGTTCTGTCTGTGATTGGGATTTCCTCAATTGCCCACTTTGCTACATCTGTATATGGGAGAATTTGTTCCCAAGCCGCTATCCGAAGAAGGAAAGAGTCGGCTAAGTCTTTCAAAGTACCATCAGATTTTCTATTGGAACCCGCTGTAGCTTGTACTGCCGTCACCTTTGTTTCTTCGACTTAGATCAAATTATAGGTACTTTGCCAAGTGGTCTTGCCAAGTCCTGAACATGTAGTATCAGATATTAATCCTTTCTTTTTAGTTGCTGGATCAGCGACGACTTGTCCTGTGGCTGGTGCAGTGGAAGCGATTGCGGTTTTCATAGACTTGTTCTCCATTCTGCTTGAATCTATTACTTCGGAAGAATTCTGCACAGTAGTGGAAATAAGCGTAACACAGAGAATTGGTAGCGAAAACCAAATACAAGTGAGATATATTGATCAATGCATGATGAGGGATTAACTTAAAGTGGCCGCAGATACAATCTATGAGAAGATTTTTTAAGCTTACTATTTCATTAAATGGCCGTTAAAACCTGCCAATCCTTTAAATGCCGATCATATCTCTTATCGGCCACATGATTTGTTTAAGCATGCCTTGGATGTTTTGGAGGTTGAGCGCAGTTGAATCACTGTTTAAAAGATAAGGCCTTAAATACGAATTAATCGTAATACCTCTGCTTTAACGGTTTTTTGAAGTTTGCGCTTTTGGCTTTATCGCAATCGGGTGTCGGGGAAAACTTAAATCTTTATATTGACACCTTTTGGAATCCCCGATCGCCGATAGCGATATCGCATCGCATCGCATCGGGAGTATGGGCACTTTAAAAAGCATGCATAGTATATCCCCGATCGTCGATAGCGATATCGCATCGCATCGGAGCGGGAGGGACGTGATCGCATCGCATCAGAGTGAAAAGCATTTGATCGCATCGCATCGGAGCGGGAGGCACTTTTGTTATGGGAACTTATTATTGCCGATATCTGATAGCCTACTGCATGTCATCGCATCGGAGAAAACCAATGGGCCTTTAAGTTATGCCTCCTTTGTCATTGCGATATGCGATCTTGCGATTGCTTTATCGCAATGATAAAATATTAATTATTTATATTATAAGACCAAATAATTGGTTTGTCAAAAAGGTTTTTTATAATGCTTTCCTTTTGTTTTTCGGACCTTTTTGAATAATACAAAGTTGATACCAATTAAAAATAAAAAGGGACCCATTTCATATTATAGTTTTATGAATAAAATGGTATGAAATGGGGGGTTGTTGTAGAGCACAACACTTCCTTAAAACCATGTATTCTATTTAATGTGTAATGTGCATGAACAATGCAGAGCGTTCTGCAGAGCCAAACTCTTCTGGTTCAGACTACCTTTCGTAGAGCTGACCAATGGGTTTTAATTATTTAATACAAACATTGCCATTTTTATCATGGTATCAGAGCGTCAGGGTTGAGGAACCTGTATGCTGGCTGGTGGGTGTCACTGAACAGGAATCATCGCTGTCTTGAGGAGTATAACTACGATGAAACCGAAATCATCGCAGGTTAAGAGGAGTATCACTGCGACGAGTGCACTATAGCTCCTTCGCACATATTTTTATTTTGGTCGTCGTAGGTATTCCGTGTATAGTTGTGATGACGTTGTAGATAATTCATGTACATCTGTGACGATCATGTAAATCATAAAAGATGCGTGGGGAAGCCAAGAAAAATGCTGTAGCTGACAACAGAAGGTTCTTTGGAGGCTGTGAAGTAAGAAACGATGATCAACGGATGTGCTGTGAGATTAAACAACATTGAAGATCAGTGATCTATCTTTGTCACAGATCTGGGGTAAATCTAACATCTTCTTTTACCTGTCGAATTTTTTTCTTCTAAATTGCTAAGATGAATAACAATATGTTTGAAGCATGCTTGAATGAGCATAACAAGCTCGATGGTTCCAATTATGCAAATTGGAAATTCAAGATGTAGACTCTGCTAGACGTGTAGAGTGCTTGGACGATTGCGAATGGGGATGAGCCGAAGCCCGCAGCTGGATCAACATCGATCCTAGATTGGTAGAAGCGAGAAGGTAAAGCAAGGATGCTGTTGAAGATGTTAGTGAAAGACTGCATCATACCACACATTAGAGAATGTAAGACAGCTAACAAGATCTGGGGAATTCTAAAGGAGTTGTATGAGATCAAGAATTCAAATCGTCTTCTGTTCCTCAAGAGTAAGATCTTATCCCTGAAGATGGAGGAGAATGAAACAATTGCTTCATTCATAGCAAGGATCAAAGATCTGAAGAACAAATTGGCAGACATTGGTCATATAGTTGACGATACAAATCTTGTAACAATTACCATGAATGGTGTCACTGATGATTACCAAATGTTCATCACTGGGATAAATGCTAGAGAGAAGATCCCGAAATTTGAAGAGCTGACAGGAATACTGATGTAGGAAGAAGAAAGAAGATCGACTCTGAAGCCCTAGAGTGCTGATCTTGCATTAATGGCGAAGAAAAACTTCTTCAAAGGGAAAGGAAGTCCACAACAGCAAAACGGAGCAAACTCACACAAAAGACCGAATTAGACCCAAGGTATGCATCCGAATAGAAACTACTCTGAAACTAAATGTTTTTATTACGGAAAACTGGGTCATATTTCTAGGGAGTGTAGGAAGAAGAAATATCATGAAGAACAACAGAAGTAAAAAAGGCATGCAGGTCATCTCGTGAATGACAATCATGTGCAGAATTTCAGATTGTTCATGGCAGATCGTGATGAGAATGTTGATGCAGACATCTGGTATGTAGATTCAGGAGCATCAACACACATGATAGGGAACAAGCATTGGTTCGAAGATTTTAAAGAAATCAACGAAGGAGCGCAGATTTACCTAGGTGATGATAGAAGTCATCAAATCAAAGGGTGTGGGAAAATTTATGTCATTCTACCTAATGGTAATATCAAATAAATTCATAATGTTATGTATGTGCCTGGTGTAACAAAGAACTTGATTTCTGTATCCATGATTACAGATCAAGATCTGAAAGTTGAATTCTTTAAATCTAACTATTATATTAAAGATATGCTAGATGGCATGAAGACAATTGCTATAGGAATCTGAATAGGAGGACTGTACAATTTGGATGTAAGACCTGCACCAGTTCGAGCATTGACAACAGTGAGCCTGACTACAGAAGAGCTATGGCATCAGAGATTTGGCCACATCAACTACAATGATTTGCTGTTACTACAAAATGAGGAAATGGTAAGAGATATTCCTATGCTAAATCAAGTACATAATGATTGTGATGCCTGTAGATTAGGAAAAATGCATAGAGAAGGATTCCCTGTTCGAGTAGAAAAGAAACAGAGGGATATACTTGAATTAATGCGCACAGACCTTTGTGGACCCATGCAGAAAAATCAATAGGAGGTTCACTGTATTTTCTACTGTTTATTGATGACTGTACGAAGTTTTCTTGAGTGTATTTCTTAAGCAAGAAGAGTCATAAATTCGAATACTTTAAGCAGTTTAAAAATATAATTGAAAGACAAACAGGGAAACGGATAAAAACTCTTCGTTCTGATCAAGGGGGAGAATATAGGAAGGATGAGCTTATCAGGTATTGTAAAGATCATGGAATTTTGCAGCAATTCACAGTACCCCATACTCCACAACATAATGGAGTAATATAAAGAAAGAACAAAACACTGGTGGAATGTGCTAGAAGTGTGTTTAAAGGTAAGAATCTTTCGAATGGTTTTTGGGCTGAAGCAGTGAATACTTTAGTCTATTTGAAAAATAGGAGTCCTACAAAGAGTCTTGAGTCTAAAACTCCTTATGAAGCATTATATGGATTTAAGCCTGCAGTAAAACACTTAAGAATATTTGGATCTAAAGCATTTGCCCATATTCCAAAGGAAGACAGAATAAAATTAGATTCAAAAGCCATTAGATGTACATTTATAGGGTATTGTTCATTGTATAAAGCTTACAGATTATTTAATCCCTCTACTCACAAGATTTTTGTTAGTAGAGATGTCAAATTCCATGAGTAGGATCATGAAGAATCTGATGAGCACAATGAGGAATGGGACATTCCGTACTTGGTGGAAGAAGAAGTAGAGAACAATCAGGGTCAGCAGCAGACAAAGGCAGAGGATGAACAACAACAAAAACAACAACAACAACAACAACAACAACAAGAATAGCAACAACAACAACAACAACAACAACAACAACAGTAGTAGCAACAACAACAAGAAGAAAAAGAAAATGATGATCAAATAAGGTTTGAAGCCACCCCACCACTCAGGAGATCAGGTAGGAAAGCTCAATTGCCTGCAAGATATAGGGAAAATGCTTTTATAACTAGTATGATGAATGTGGTTGAACCTTCTAGTTATAAAGAAGAAAATGAATGTAGTGAATGGAAAATAGCCATGGAACAAGAATATGATTCAATAATCAGAAATAACACTTGGGAATTGGTTGAACTTCCTAGAGGAAAACAAACCATAGGTTGTAAATGGTTATATAAACCGAAGATTAATGTAGATGGAACCATAGAAAAACTAAAAGCTAGGTTGGTTGCAAAGGGGTACTCACAAAAAGAAGGGATAGACTATGAAGAAACCTTCGCCCCTGTAGCTAAATTGAATACTATCAGAATGTTAATTGCTTTAGCTACTAAGAAACATTGGATGATGCACCAACTAGATGTAAAGTCTGCATTTTTGAATGGAGAACTAAAAGAAGAGGTTTATCTAGAGCAACCAGAAGGGTTTGTCCAGAAAGGAAAAGAACATTTAGTTTGTAGATTGAAGAAAGCACTTTATGGACTAAAACAAGCTCCCAGGTCTTGGTATGAAAAGATTGATTCATTTTTTCTGCAAGCTAGCTATAATAGAAGTAAAAATGACCCTAATCTTTACACCATGAAAGATGAACAAGGGCGCGTAGTGTTGATTTCGTTGTATGTAGATGATTTGATCATTACAGGTGATGCTACATATCTAATCAATGAAATCAAGCAACATATGTCACAGGTGTTTGAAATGAAACACCTCGGTGAACTCAGATACTGTTTAGGTCTTGAGATCTGGAGAGATTCAGGTCAAACATTCCTGTCCCAAGAAAAGTATGTTTAAAGGCCTATTAGAAAAGTTTAGGATGGATTAGTGTAATCCCGCAGTGGTACCATTGCAGCAGAACATCAAATTGCAGTGCGAGGATGGCTCAAAAGCAGCTGATGCAACACTTTACAGAAAACTGGTTGAGAGTCTAATCTACCTAACCACCCCCAGACCTGATTTGGCTTATGCAGTCAGTGTGCTAAGTCAATTTATGTCTAAGCCACTTGAAAGCCATTGGAATGCAGCAAAAAGTGTTTTGAGGTATCTACAAGGTACTGTAGATTATGATATTATTTACATTGACTCCTCTGATGTTAGATTGGCAGGATTTGCAGATTCAGATTGGGCTGGAAATGTAGATGATCACAGATCTATAACAGGTTATGCATTTAGCATTGGATCCAGGGTGATCACATGGAGCAGCAAGAAGCAGAACATAGTCTCCTTGTCCTCAGTAGAAGCAGAGTATCAAGCCATGTGTGCAGCAACGTGTGAGGCAATTTGGTTGCGGAGACTTCTCTAGGATGTTGGGGAAGAACAGATAGACGCAACAACAATCAGATGCGACAATCAGAGTTCAATCAAACTTGCCAATAATCTAGTGTTTCACAAAAACACTAAACATATTGATACACAATTCCACTTTGTCAGGGAGAAAGTGCAATCCAAAGAAATCCATTTGGAATATTGTAATACATGTGGTAATGTTGCAGACATTTTCACTAAGCCTCTTGGAAAAGTTAAGTTTCAAATGTTTAGGGAGATGTTAGGAATATTTGTGAATCCATTCTCCATTAAGGAGGAGTGTTGAAGATAATGGAGAATATCCTAGAATAGGTAGAGTTGGTTCACATAACCTCAGGATAGGAATTAGTTTCTATTTCTTAGGATGTTGTTCTAAATTCCCTAAAACCATGTTTTCTATTTAATGTGTAATGTGCATGAACAATGCAGAGCGTTCTGCAGAGCCAAACTCTCCTGTTTCAGACTCTCTTTCGTAGATTTGACCAGTGGGTTTTAATTATTTAATACAAACATTTCCATTTTTATCGAAATGAAACATCTTGTTCCTATACACCACAACAAAATGGTGTTGCTAAAAGAAATAATCATACTTTACAAGAAATGGCTAATTGTATGATTCAATCTAAGGCATTAAGTCTTCATTGTTGGGTGAAACGAATCAACAATGCAAATTACATAGTAAATCACATTCCCACAAAGGCTTTAAGAAATATACCATTGGAAGAAGCATGGACTAACATTAAGCTAGATGTCAGACACTTCCATATCTTTGGTAGTTGTTGGGAGAGGGTCCCATGAGGTCAATTTTCTAATAAATTTTGTTATGTATGTAAAGTCTCCGCATTTTGAGAAAGAGGAGCGCGATTGTCGTAGGAGTCAAAGGGGATTTAGGAAGGTCAAACCCCCTTAGTTTGTTAGAAGTAAGGATCTTTGTGACCTGCCCATGGTTCACAAACCATTGTATTGTAAAGAAAGATGCTATAAAAAGGAGTCATAGCGAGTCATATGAGGTAACTATTCATTAAAGATCTATGTATGGGCAAGTGATCTAAGGCAGAAAAGTCTATTTACTATACTTAGGCGAAGGGGAAGGCTCCTGCAGCTGTGTGTGCGGAGACCTTGGTAAGTCCACAGTTGAGTGTGTGGGCCCCTGCAACTATGTGCGCATGGAAGAAGGAGACTGTAACATAAGGATTGATCATAATAAAGACTATTTTGGAGCCATATTTGTGTATATTTGACTTTCTGTTTACCTATGCATTTTCTGTGTATTCGCTCTATTTTCTGTAATTATCTGAAGAAACACTTAATTGGTGTGGGAAAGTCATAGATCCGCTAGTTTTCTTAACGATATGAATGTTTAAGGAAATTGACGTAGGGCTAGAATCCATTTTCTATAAGTTACTGTGATTTCTACATTTTAAGGGTTAGGGTTTGCGAAGGTTAGAATTAATCCCTAGAATTAACAAAAACTCATCACACAGACCTCGAGATGCAAAAACCTGGTTCTATCATCCCCCAATACTGCTTTGGGTGAGACTGCAGCCTGCGCTTCGTGGGTTGTTGCTGAAAGGGCCAACAGTGAAGGGTTTTGTTGGTTGGCGTGACTAACTTTGAACTTGGGTCTAGACCCCCTCAAGCCAACAAAGGGTTCCATTGTCAGGACCGAGATCTATCTGAGGAATGTGTGATGTCGAATAAATGGTTTCCAACTAAGAAGGAAATCGAGAAGTGGATAGATTGGAAGCTGCATGAATTTGTAGCCTAGGAAAATAGGAATCCATGCATGTCGAAGGAAGAGTGGCTGAATAGATATTTGTGTACAGACAAGCATAGAATTTTCTTCTGCTTTTTTCCGTGCAAATTACACCAATGGTTATCTAAATTGGCTTACACTTAAGGTACGTGGAAATTGGACGAACCTATTGTGTGGAATTCAAAGTTGGTAAGGCATCTGTAAGCTTCAGAAAACAAGGTCACGAATGTCAATTACTAGATCAAATCATTTTGGGCAGATTCATCACTGAGTTCACGATCGATACATCTGTAATTTATAGCGAAGCTGAACGACAATTTTCAAGGGACCAAGAGGTAAGTATTTGAAGTCCCTGAAAACCTGGATTAAAATGCTACTGTGTGAGAAAAGGGTTATGCCATTAAATTAATGTTTGAAGAGATCTAGCAGGAGCTACGCGAAGTGGAAAAACATTCAGGAGAGATCTGGATTCAGGTGTTGAGTACAGTCCTTTGTTAGGAGCGTCTAATAGTGACGAAGAAATTAGTGTTCAGAAGACACCTCTGGGTGCGATGCAGACGGTAAAGTAGGGTATTGTGGGGATACCACACCCATCCACTCCACCTCCACCATCACCTCCACCTCACACACATACAACTACACCTCCGCCTCTACCTCCACCTCCACTATTCAACATGGCCAACGCTATGAAGATGCCCATTTTCAGAGGTTTGGGGACAAAATACCCTGAACAATTTTGGTTTGTAGCAGACACTGCGTGGAAGTCATAATAGATTACCAATGATGATTTGAAGAAAGTGCAGCTGGTTACAACTTTGCAAGATAGAGCACTAAGCTGGTATACTAAGTACTATTCATCTCATCCAAATGCAGTGCTGGACGAAATGAAGAAAGTGCTCAATAATGAATTCAAGAAGCCTAAGTCACGAACCCAGTTAGTGACAGAGGTCAAAGAGATCTAGTAGAAGGTAAATGAGTCTGTGTGGGACTTTGATTAGAGGTTGAAACGTCAACTCCAACAGGCTAATATGAAGATCACAGATGATCAACACAGGGATTTTTTAATTATTATTAGTTATAATAAGAACTAATATAGAAGTTAAACGTATATACATTTCAAAGAACATGGGCCCCATTTGAGATTTCTATTGTCGCAACAAAATTTTGGGACGCAAGTGGAGGCATTAGAGATTGCGATGAAATTAGAAGCCTCACCCTTTCAAGATATGAATCTGGGAGTCCAGCAGATTCAATCACAGCTGGCTAGCTTGCATATGGAGTTGCAGAGCCTCAAGAAGGGAAAATATGTCCAGAATGAGGTCCACGTGGAAGTATGGTGTTTGAAATGCAAGGGCTAGGGTCATGATAAGGATCGTTGCCTGGTGTACCAAAATTACCTAGTTGGAGGGGGTCCTGTCCCCTTGAAACCAGAGAACACCGTTGGGAAAAGTACGGGAGTGGTACCGTGGTGCACTATTTGTCAGATTACAGGAAAACACACAACGCACAATTGTCATTTGTTGCAGAATTTTGTACAGACTCCCCAAAAGTTGTTATGTAATTTCTGTAAGTCTGTGGGTCACGATGAGCACAATTGCCAAAGTTATGAATTAATGATGGAAAAAATATCAACGTATAGAATATAGATGAAGGCTCATCCTTAGGATCAAGGCGCAACTACAACGCACAGAGGATTTCAGGGACAAGTAAGAGGATGCGGAGGAAGGGATGGAAGAGGTCGCAGATAGATCATTTGTTACAACTGTGGAGAATCATGTCACTTTGTGTGTGATTATCAAAATCCAACACACCCCTCATGTCAATACTGTCGCTAGTTTGGTTATGTCATAGAAGACTGTCCTGTGCTCATCACAAAGATGCAAGAAAAGAAGACTCAGACTCGGTAGCCTACCTAGAACATCGAGATGATGAGATCTGAATTGCGCGAAGAAGGACCTAGTGTTAATATTGTCACGCAAAGTAGCATAACTACCGGGGAAGATAAAGGGAAGTAACTAGAGGAAAATGTGTGGGTCCGCAAGGCTGCTGATAAGGAAACTGGATTTGATGTAAATAAGGTGAAGGAAATGTTTATGGAAGAAAAAAGGATCTTCGTGGATGAAGGACCTTCTACATCAAGAACTCAAAATATAGGAAAGCTTGAAGATACTAGTACTGCGTAGGAGACAGACCCGTCATTATTAGCATCATTTTTAAAAACCTGCATGAAACTCCTAAGGGATAAGAAGGCAGTATAAGGACTACAAGAATTGATAGATAACTACACTAGAAAGAATAAGCCTCTACCAGAACAACACGGTACATAAGGTGGGAAAAAGTAAGAAGAGGACTGGGTGCAAAATGAGATTGACTGCCTAGATTAGAGAATATGAAATGGACTAGGTAATTATTGATCTGGGGTCTGACGCAAATGTTCTGCCAAAGAAAGATTGGGAAGACCAATACTATAGTGATCCCTAATCTAGCTGAGGATGGCGAATCAACAGAATATTATTCCTATGGGGTGCCTACATGGAGTGACTGTGGATATTGAAGGGGCGCACGCCATAGCTGATTTTGAAGTAATCGAAATATTGGAATATAATAACCCATATCCAACACTGCGTGGAATTTATTGGGCATTTGATATGAATGTAGTAATCAACTTGAAGAAGCGCAGTATAAAATTTGAAAAGAAAGAAATAAGGGTTATTGTGGCATTGGATCCAACTAGGGGTGCGCGATATACTAAACCAGTCCATGATTATGAGGAGGACGATGACATTGAGTAGATCTATAAGTTGAATGTGCGGGATGAAGATTGGATCAAACCTACGACTGATGGGCGAATTATGTGGGAGAAGGAAAGCTCCTGTAATTCAGATTCAGATGAGGAGCTCGAACATTGGAAAAATAGGTTACACAAGGTATCATCGTTACGATGCAACATGCTTACAAAGTCACTGTGATGTGTATCCACTCAATTACATAATTTACCACATTATGATGGTTTAAAAGATGTCAATTTATTTCTAGATAAATTTGAAAGGGATGTACCAAAAGAACATCGGTTCCAGGAATTAGACCTCACGCTGCAAGCTACGCCTGGCAGATGGTGGGGTACACATAAGAACAACTTTGCAGATTGGAAGGAATATTAGTGGATGTTGAAGTTATGTTTTGGGTATGCCAATACCTGCGTTACATAGAAATACACATGGAAGGATAATCCACGTGAGCATCTGGCTCGATGAATGAAAGCCTGGGGATAAGAATCACAACCATAATGAGTTCATATATTTTGCCACACATTGGATATGATTCTGATGAAATGGTATCTGGAGATGGAACTGCGACATGGAACCACAGAATGGGATGTTCTGAAAGAAAGTTTTCTGTTAACCTTTAGCTTTGAAGATGGATTTTAACGTATTGATGAAGCATTACAAGAGATCAAAAGCTGCAATATTACAAATTCCTAAGGAACCTGTTGCATGGGTACAACAAGATTGGAGCACGCAGCTGCGCCATGCACTGGAATGTTACAATGTGACCATAGAGGAAGGAAAAGAAGATCCTAGGAATATCAATATCCCTGAGTTAGAAGGACAACATGAATTCACCGGGCTTGAGGCAGAGATCCTTGATATTTCACAGCCCTTGAAGACCAAACCTGTGAATATCGGCTCGGAAGTGCAGCCAAATTTTGCACACATAGGTGACTATTGGGATGAAGATACAATGGAAAAAATTGCGGAGCTACTACGAGAGTATCAAGACTTGTTTCCCACTAAGTTCTCTGATCTAAAAGGGATAGTAGGGGATATGAGTGTCATGAAGATCACTCTAAAGCCAGATGCGAAGCTAGTGAAGTAGTGCCCCTATCGATTGAATCCTAAGTACAAGGAAAAAGTGCGCCCTGAATTGGATAAGATTCTTGCAGCTGGGATTATTGTACTTGTCGAAGAATCAAACTAGGTTAGTCCCATGGTGGTTCAGGAGAAGAAAACGCAGGGTGAAATTCGAATATGCATAGACTTGAGGAAGTTGAATGATGCTTGTGTCCATGATCCATTTCCTACGCCATTCACAGATGAAGTACTGGAAAATGTTGGAGGTCAGGAAGCTTACTTGTTTACTGATGGGTTCTCAGGGTACCATCAGATCAAGATCGCATCAGAGGATAGAAGTAAGACCACCTTCGCTATTGAATGGGGGTGTTTCCAGTATTCAGTTATTCCTTTTGGACTTAAGAATTCCCCTGCCATTTTTTCTCGGGTGGTAGTCGCAACCTTCAAGGAGTTCATTCACAAGTTTTTGGAGGTCTACTTCGATGACTGGACTGTGTTTGGATTAGTTAAGAGACATGTTTCTAGCCTTTTCCTCATGTTAGATATGTGTCAAAGGTATAAAATTTCCCTTAATTTGAAGAAATGTATATTCTGCGTACCATATGGGATACCATTGGGCCATGTAGTCTGTAAGCAGGGGTTGATGGTGGACTGTGCCAAAATCGCACTAATTATTAATTTGGAGCCTCTGAAGAATATCAAACAACTACGCGCGACATTGGGCCACACAGGGTACTACAAGAAATTTATCAAGGCATATGCGCATATCACTGTGCCCATGGAAAGATTGCTGAAAAAGGATGCGACATTTTGCTAAGAAGATGACTGCCAAAAGAGTTTGGATGTTTTGAAGGAGAAAATGGTCACCCCACCAATTTTAGTGTTCCCCAACTGGAAGAAGGAGTTCCATGTACATGTAGATGCATCTTGCATAGCACTAGGAGCTTTTCTGACCCAACCAGGTGAAGGATAGACTGATTATCTGATAGAATTTGCAAGTAGAAAGTTGTAAAAAGAGGAAAATAATTATTCTACCACAGAGCGCGAAGGACTAGCGATGGTGTATGCGCTACAAAAATTCAGGAACTACTTGTTGGGTGCGTAATTCAAGATGTACACAAGCCATTCTGCTTTGAAATACCTGGTCAACAAGCCTGTGTTGGGGGGAAATCTGTTGATGGTTGCTGCTTTTTAAGGAGTATGAATTTGAGGTACATGTGAAGCCAGGGCACTTGAATGCTAGACTAGATCACCTTTTGTGGATCGAGAATGGAGACAAACCTAAATATCTAGAGGATGGATTTCCCGATGTGCAACTCTTTGCTGTGCGAGTTGCTGACGACCATTTCACAAACATAATCCAATTCTTGTCTATAGGTACAACTCCTAAGGGGTATTCGACACAACAAAATAAGGAATTGGTGGTCCAGGTTGCATATTTCTCTGTTATCACTAGACATTTATATAAAATGGGATTTGATGAAATATTGCAGAGGTATGTCCCAGAGTATGAATGACAAAATATGCTTGCTGAAGCACATGGAGGAGTAGCAGGAGGAAAATATGCGGGACGAGCAACTGCGCAGAAGATTCTAAGATCAAAACAATGGTGGACGACTATGCATAAGGATTCCAAGGTTTATTGCAGGGCATGTGATGTTTGTCAGAGGATGGGGAGACTGTTGCAAAGAGATGAATTACCTCTAAATCCTCAAGTGTTATTGCAGGTGTTTGATAAGTGGGCAATAGACTTCGTAGGACCAATTCAGCCACTAGGAAAGAAGACTGGAGCCAGATACATCATTACCACAACTGAATATTTAACAAGGTGGGCTAAGGCGCAACTTGTGAAGGATTGTAGTGTGGCCATGACTGTGAAGTTCATCTTCGAATATATTTTGTCTTGGTTTGGCTGCTCGAAGTTCTTGATGAGCGATAGAGGTATGCACTTCTTGAATGAAACAATTGTTGCATTGCTTGAGGAATTCCATATATATCATCAGAAGAGTACGCCTTATCACCCTCAAGTGAATGACACAATGGAAGCCTTCAACCAAATTCTTGAAAGTGCTTTGAAAAATATTTGCAACACGAAGTGAAATGATTGGGAAGTGTGCATACTAGCGGTCCTCTGGCCTTACAAAACTACTTGTGAGAAGTTGACTGGACAAACTCATTCATATTGGTTTATGGACAAGAAGTGGTAATGCCAATGGAATATATAGGTGCCCAGTTTACGGATTGCTATGGTTATAGATATGGCTGATTGAGATACCATGGAGGAACATCTTGTGTAACTCGTAGAGTTGGAGGAAGATCACTTATTGGTGGGTTTTCATCAGCAGTTGCAGAAGGATCGTGAAAAGCATGGCATGATCGCCATATTAAACAATGCACCTTCAAGAATGAATATCTGGAAGTTTCAAATGCATTCTCTGGGGCCGTATATTATTTAGGATATTACAGATGGAGGCATAGTTCGGCTCACGAAGCTGAATGGGGAATTATTTCTAGGATAAGTCAATAAGACTCTATTAAAGTTGTACAAGGGTGATCCCACCCCTGTGCAATGACTATATGGATGTGGGATAGTCTTATTATTCCAGGAAGTTCAAAGGGAAAACGAGACTTTAAACTACATTGCCAAATGAAAGGTTGGACGAAGTGATGGGGTTGTGCGATGAATCAAGGCAAGGCATAGAGGAAAGCTACGACGAAGGAGTTGTGCTATGATGGTGGGTCCTGTTATCACTCAGGTTGTTCCCCAAAGTTGTAAGAAAGAGAATACGGTCGAGGTAACCACAGACCAATCTTTTAGATACAGATTCTAGCCAACCTGCATCCAAAGAGAGCTCTCTCTTTATGATTTAGCTTTGTTTTGAAATGTGTTAGGCTAGTTATGAAGTTCAAGGGCTTTGTTTTGGGTTTGGATGGTAGAATTCAGTAGAACAGTGAGGCAAACTGAATCGTTCAGTCCATTGGGCATGATGGAGTCAAAGAAGGATGGCTTTCTGGATTTGGTTTCTTAACAGAGGATGGTATCACAGAGCAAGGTAGTCAAACATGGAACAAATATAAGCTAGAATAAGATGGAATGGGCTCAATGGATGAAGGGCAATTAAGAATCCTTCAACATATTGAAAGAGAGAAAATGGATGATTACTGGTAAGGAGCAATTAAGAATTCCTTAGCAAATAGTCAAAATGCAAGAATCAGGAAGCAGGAGCAACTAAGAATTCACTGCTTATATTAATTTTGAAGAAAACACAAAGAATAATAAAGATTGAAGACAGAGTGCAGTTTAAGCAAATTCTGAATTAATCCTTTTCTTTACCATTCAGATTATGAAACACAAATGATATAGTAAACAAGAAAACTGTAAAACATGAGATATAGTGGACTTATTGATCCGGAGTTTGATTCAAGAATTTTGTGACAAGTCTTCTGCATCAATTCCTCATCCAGTAGGCCAGACAAAAGATTGTTCCAACAACTTTTTATTCCAAAGTTTCAGTATTACAGCAAAATCTATGAATACCCACCAACCCCAAATACTTCGTTTGGGGGGGTATTTATACAAAATATCTGATGGAGATAATATCTAGTGATGACTAATCCCTTTTTACAAAATATAGAGACAAACAGTCTCGAAAACAGGGAAAAGATAAATTGATGCCGTGTTGGCTGCTCTGTCTTTGTCGGATGTGCTGGATGCAGGCTCTGCGAGTCGGTTTACAGCTGTATTCCACTGATACTCTGTGTTGGCTGCTTCGTCTTTGTCAGATATTCTTCAATCCTATTTCGATACACTTTGACCCGTTTGAGTCTCATTTATCTCTATTTATCTTATCTGAAAAAATTAGGCTGGAGCTAAAATAGATGTTTTACCTCATGCTCAATATAAAATAAGTTCTCTAAATTATTATAGAGAATTTGGCCTGTTGGGAGTGCTTTTACTCCTGAAGCACTTGTTGATGAACTAACTTGATCAAGAGCATATTTGTTCAAATTATGTACATAATCTGTGTGTTTCACAAGCCGATCATTACTTCCTAAAAGACTTGGTAGTCCTTTATCCTACAAAACTGTTAACCTTTCCATGAAAGAATTAATTTCTACTTGCATATCCTCGCATCTTCTTTCCAAATTCTGCATTAAAGTTCTCTTGGTTAGAACTCTTTTGATTTCCAAAATGGTGCCTGTCCTGTCTGGGATGCCGAGTTGTTCCATTTGTTTCCTATTTCTGTTATTAAAAAATTGTATGAGCCAGTTGGCTTGATCAGGCATTTGTCCTAATAAAGCTTGATTTTTTAATTTCTCCATGTGCTACATTCACTAAGTCAATCTGCTCATAAATAGTTTGGATAAATGGCCAAACATTATTTAGGGATTGATTGATGTTGGTCCAAAGAATTCCTTTGATTTCTGCCAGAGGCTTATCCAAAGTGAGATCATTCTCTAATGTTCTCACTTTATTCTCTAATGATTTAACCTCTCTTATTTTCTCTGCCACACTTATTTTGGATTTATCATAACTTTTTTCTACTTTTGCGAATTGCTCTTTCACTCGTTTCAATTTTGAAACTTGGAGTCTCAATTCTTTCAAGGCTTTTATCAATTATTCTGTGCTCATATTAGTACTGATGCATGGTGTTGCTCCTACTGATGATGTACCTATGATTATCTCTATTGTGACTACTGGGACATTTGGGGCCAATGCTGATCCAATTGTTGAGGGGACTATAGTTGTGACTGTAGGGATTAAATTAGGTGGTTGGGAGGTCGAATCCCCCTCCTCTTTTAATGATTTTTCGAGTGCCTACTCTATATCAGTTAATCTTTCATTGAGTTTCATGAGCAGGTCCATCATGTCTTCCTCTGATTTCTGCTCTATGATTTCTGCAGTCTGAGGGTGCCTTGAAGGAGGTAGCTTCAACTGTTTCCTCAGGGCAGCAATGTCCTCTTCCTTCTTTTTGATTAGTGCCTATATGCCTTTAGCATCTTTGGGGTCATGTACCAGTTCCATGATGATCTCTTCTAAGGATTTGATTCTGTTATCCTTGGGAAAAGAAGAAGCTTTATCCCAATGCAACTAAGCTGTTGTGTTGTCTAAGGAACTTTGTAATTGGTGGGCCAACATTGCTTTGTCAGTTAGAGTGGAATAAACCATTTCCCCAGTCTGTTTGTGAAGTTCAATTTGGTCCAGTGGATGAATGTCTTTGGCTAGGACCTCCAAGTTTGTTCTGATGTAATCTTCTGCCGACTGGGGTTGCTGTACCTTTGGCTTAAAATAATTCATTAACATTTTGCCTTCTTTAATGTCATAGGCAGACATCAATCTTTGCTGGGTTGAGGGGGCCATTTCCAAGTATTGATTATAGATTTCAATTCTAACGGGATCATTCCTGGCCTTAATCTCTGTGAAAGTTTTCTTAATGTCCGAGGCCTGTTTTCTTTGTGGCCTGGTGGACGACACCTCTACATTGTGCTGCCTTTCTAGCTCCTACCTATGGGAAATAGTTGATGTTTCTATCACTCGGGAAGTCTGCTGGTTGACCACCCTCTCACCTCTTAGACTGTTTGTCGTTTCTTCAATAATTTCCTCTTCTGACAGAGGATTTAGTCTTTGTCTCTTTGCTCTTGGCCGTTCAGCAGGTCCACTGATAGGTGTGGCCTCTTCCCTGTCTTTCTTCTTGCTTCTTTCCTCATTTAGAGGAGTTTGTAGTGCTGGAATTTCTGGTGCTCTAGTTTGGGCTGGAGGAATTTGCCCCTGATTTTGTTCTTTTGACGTTGCTGGCTGATCTGTCATTATAGGATGCTACGTGGTATCTACCTCTTTACCCTTTGAAGTCCCTGTGACTGATGTGATGGTTTTCTGTGGAGGCTGTTGAGAAGTTCCAGCAGAGGATGTTCCAACTCCTGATTGTTGAGGTAGCTTGAAAGATACCTGTCCAAAAGAGTCCAGGTCAAGGGTTTTTTCAAGATCTTTCATAGCTTTTTCCATCTTTTCCTGTTCACTAATTTCCTCTATTAATGTCCCTTCTACCCATTCTTCCTGATTTGCATACTGTTCAATTTCTGGGATCCTATGATGTACATACACTGATAGCATGTTTCTTACCTTTCTGTCACTTATGAAACTACATGGGTCATATGGCACCCACTGAAAACTTTTCTTCAATCTAAGGCGGTCTTCTAAGATCTTTTCAGCATCTTCCCACGCATCCTTTGAATTGATTAACTGGTTTTTGATTCTCAGCTGAGCCTTTTTCTTTACATTACAAAAGTGGGTTAAGTCTGCATACATGATCTGCCTGAAATATTCTAATGCAAATAACCTCATGGGTACATATCTAGGCAACTTGAAAGGGAAAAGTTCACATCCATATATTCTAATTTCTGTGTGATTCTGGTAGAGGTACCAGTCACCTATCCTGTACTGTTTGGAAAGCTGCAAAATCTTCTTCATATCACCAGTGATCCTAGGAGGAGGAGCTCCTACCAACAGAGTGGAGGCTGGGTGTACAAATAAGTCAATGAATTCACTATAGGTATAAGGGGAGTCACAGTTATGGAAGACTGAGCTCCAAAAGATCACAGACCTCCGGTTTCCTTTTGAGTCCAGTTTCCTGATGGGAAATGGAAAGCTATCTGGCTGATAATATAACAACAGATGGTATATAAAGGAATTGTATTTGAAAACTCCTTCTCTATCCAAATTCAGGAATTGGTCATAGATTTTGTTGGCAATAAAAGTGGCATAGTCATACTTGACAGTAGGGGGCTGTCCTAGAGTAAAGATAGATAACAGAACCATGGTGATATCATCCACATATTCACTGGACTTAAATCCCAAAATCAAGGATATCCTGTCAAGAATGAGTTTTCCAGTCTCAGTGAACCAAGTATGTAGATAGGGAGGTGGGCCTTGGGGCTGGCAGTTTGATTTCATGAAAATTTGAGCAATACGGGTTATCTCTGAGTTGGGCAATTGAGAAGATTTTTCAAGAAAAAATCCCATGGAAAGACGAGAAAGGGGCTTAATGGAATGGAAATGTATCATGTCATTGATGGATTCAGTAGTTATAAAAAAAAGCACAGTTTGGGAAGGTGACATAACTGTTCTGTGGACAGGGTTATAGCTGGCACAACATTGGTGAATGACGTCTGGGAAAACATGGACTGAGGGAAGGAAGTACAAGGGAAGGTTTGATTCCCATAGTCCAAAAATGTCAGAGTTGTTTAGATGACTATCTCTAATTTGGCAGAAGGTCTGAAGATGATTCCTGTCACCAGATAGGTCTTTTATTTGGAAATCTCTGTCGGCCAAGGGTAGATAATTTAAGTCTTTATGAGGTGCATTCATGGGCGTGACATTCAGGGCTATGGGGGCTTCCATGTTTGGTTCTTGTGTATTCAAACTGGAATTTTGGCTTTTCTGTGGAAAGGATGGACTAAACAGCGGTTTTGGCATCCCTTTATGGCAGTTGTGGACTATTTTTTACTCGAATTTGGTTTTCACAGGCATAATTTTTAGCGAAGAACTGGAATTTACAGGGTTGTTGGTAAAATGGATAAATACCTGGATAAGGAGGCAAATTGAGTAACTGCAGGTCGGATGACGGGTTGCAGAGCGCGTTGCTGTGGTCTCTTCGGCCAGGTGGCGGTTGAAAAGCTGGTACAGTGGCTCTAGTCGTTATTTTGCATGGGAGTGTGAACAAAGAGAATTACAGTGAAAATGATATTTCGTCGTTTTTTAACGAAATTTAGTTTGGCAGGTAAGTTTTGGCATTTATTGAGTGGATAACTTCAGCATGACGGGACATCTTGTCATTTAGCGGAGGGTACGAGACGGTGACGTGGCAGTGACGTGCCTGTGACATGGCAGGTGACGTCAGCGAGGGGTCAGCAGGAGGGCGGTAAGTGGTTTACTCCACACCGCTTATGGGCTTAAGTGGTTTCGGACCGGGGGGCCGCGAGCACCGCGGGCGTGTGACGCATGTCTTGGTACGGGCGACGATACAGCTAATCCCCCGGGCGGTAAAGTTTGGCGAATAGAGGGCTAGAGATATAGATCTCGGCCGTTGGATATGGGGCCGTTGATCTAATGGTTGGCGGTCAATGGAGGTGAAGGGGGGTTAATGCACGGGGGCCCAATATAATATACAATGGTTTTAATGTTTTTGGGTACGATATCATTGGTTCGGGGTTGAAGTTAGGTTATTAATTAACCAAACCCAAGGTTATGCGCGTGGAGGTTATTAATAAGCTCATGATGATCTATTAATCCCTTTTAAAACAGTAAATATGGTTATATAACTGGGGGACGGGAAATATTAATGATTGGGGATTTTTATTATAAATACATAATACGGGAAGGGGTCTATTTACAAGGGATTTAATATAATAAATGTTAATTTGTTCATATGAAACTTTTTGAAAGTAAATGCGTGCTAAGCATAATGTTACAAAACTTAGGCAAAAGGGGAAAAACAGGGATTTATACAAGAAATGAGGCCATTTCCCTAAGTAGAAATGGGGTTTTACTTAGGCATCTGATGAAAAGAGGGAATGAGTGACTTTAAGGATATTAAGCAGATCTTCATATCTCTGGGGGAATTTAGTAAATGATTTGGGAAAGGGATGAAGGGGAGTTAGTCATGCTTTGCTTGAGCTGTATCCAAACATCAGCCTTGGTACTTGTGATAATAGTAAGATGAACAACTTGAGAGACAAAATCAACCATAAGTATGCTTCTGCAACACTAAAAAACTGCCTACCCAGCCTGCTGTATCTATCATTTTTTCTTCTTTTTCTTTGGGTTCACTTGGACTAGCAAACCCTTTTCAACTTTTCTTTTCTTTGCATGATAAGCCTATCTAAGTCTTCCCTTATTTCTTCCAAGGGCTTAGATTAAACAGTTGAGCTCCTTTGCTTCTCTACCTATCTACTTATTTGCCAAGTTTAAACAGTTTGGACAGATTTCTATTGTCTATCTCTAAAACAGGAAATTCAAACATGAACTTGTCAAGATTAAGCTATTGGGCCATTCATCAATTGTGGTAAAAAGTTCAATAAGCTATACATGATGCTTTATTTACAGAAAAATGAAATAGTAGTGGCATTTGGACTTGTACACTTTCCTGGTCCTTTTTACTTGGGGTTCATTTCTTTTCATTTTTTCTTTTGACCATTTATGTTTTTACCCTTTGATTTTTCTTTTAGGGTATACCCTCTTTACATTTTTTTAATTTTTTTGACTTTTTGAAAATATGGAAAACCTTTGCAACAAGAAAAGGTATGTACATATTGCAGAGCTAATCAAGTCAATCATGAAATATGACACCTATTGGTATAGGAGCATAACATTGGCTCCACTTGGGGATGGCTTTCCCTAGTGGACAGTCAAGGACAACAGGTCAGATGGTCTTCTCCATAACTTTGAATGTGCTCTGAAATCTCCTTCTGCTGGTTGCTTTATTTTATATATGACAGTTACACTTATGAGGCTCAGGGCCTTATTTTCAGGCTTCACCTTCATCAAGAGGTGGGATCAAAATAGTGTTTCAGCATCCGACCATTAACTCACCCTTCTTCTGTTTTTGAACCATCCACGTTCTTCAAAAAGTAAGTATTGTTCCCCTGTGAGGCCTTGACAATAAAAGGTCCCTTCCATAGGAAGTCAAACTTCCCATGTTTTCCTTTGTCTTCTCTCCTGGAATCCCATTTTAAAACTTTGTCATCTAAGTAAAAATCTTCTACCTTGGTCCTCTTATCAAAAATTTTCTTTAGTTTTTCCTGTAACACTTGGGATCTTTGGTACACCTCTTCTCTGGTTTGCTGCAAGTGGATGGTCTGATTTATTATTCTTTGAATGTCATTGGGCTGCACCTGAGCTTCTTGCAATAATTTCATTACAGGGACCCCTAATGATGAAGGAAATACAACCTCCATACCATAGACTAGTTCATAAGGACTAGTCCCAATGGATCTCTTGGTAGTTAATCTGTCTGCCCGCAGTGCATTGGTAAGTTTCTTATGCCAGTTTTTCTTGTTTTCTTCCAACACTTTTTAATAATATTAATCAGGCTTTTATTGGAGGACTTAGCTAGACCATTACCTTGAGGGTAATAGGATGTGGAATGGCCTAAGGTGATGTGGTACTTGTTATAGAAATTTATCATTTTCTTGGATTTGAAAGCAGTAGCATTGTCAATTATGATCTTTTCAGGACAACCAAATCGGGACAGTATGTTGGTTTGTAAGAATTCTATAATCACTGTATCATTGGCTTGTCTGGAAGGAATGGCTTCTATCCATTTAGTGAAATAATCTGTAGCAGTGAGGATCCATTTATGTTGGCCAGAAGAGGGAGGATGGATTTCCCCAATGAAGTCCAAACCCCATTGTTGAAAAGGCCTTTCAGTGGAAATTGGTCTAAGGGGTTGAGGTAAAATTTTCCTCTTGCCTTCAAAAATTTGACATTTATGGCAAGCAGTGACAAACTTCTTGACATTAGCAAACAAGGTTGGCCAGTAAAATCCAACCCTTAGGATTTTGTCTGCAGTTGATTTCTAGTAAAGATGTCCACCACAGTCTCCTGCATGAAATTCTTTGAGGATTTTGTCAGCTTCTTCTTTTATTAAACAATTCAATAGAATACCTTCATGATTTTTCCAAAAAAGAGCACCATGTAAAATACAGAATTTTGAAGCTTTCATTTTTAAAAACCTTTTCTTTGTTTTGGATAACCCTGGAGGAGCCTGTAGGTTTAATAATACATGAGTTATATCAGCATACCAAGGTGATTCTGAGAAGGCCTGGCTGATTTGTGGAGTCGCCATCTCCTATTCATTATCTAGTTCATTGATATCCAGGGCTTCGAAATTGGTTTTAGTCATGAGTTTAGCCAATCCCTATCATTTTATGAGGTTTGTAGGTTTTATTTCAATATCATACTCCAATATATTAGCTATCCATTTACCTCTCTTGCCTTCAATCCCATCTTTTTTTTTTTTTTGACAAGATCGGCTGCTATATATTGATTGAAAAAAGGGATAAGGCATGAAGCCATACATAGGTTGCTTCGAAAGCATTACAAATCCAAGGAGAAAGCATGAGGTTCCTGTCCTTGAATTGATTTCTATAACTTCTAGCTAAAAAACATCTATTGCTACTATAAATCCGGACATACTGGTGGCACCAAAACTTGCATTTACAGCACATAGTTAATCAATGTCAATACGACTGATCTTTCTCGCTGTGGAATCCTCTGGGTTCTGGTCTGCTTCCATTGGCTTTGCACTTGAGGATGTTGATTTATCTTTCTGCTTTTCTTCCATGATTTCCCTTAGGATTGCCAGCGATTCCTCAGCGTGAATGCATCTATTGCTGAGTGCGTTGAACTGCTCATGAAGTGAGTGAACTCGGTGGAGAAACAGGTTCATTTCTGTGCGGTATTTGCTGTGTAAAATTCTGAACTGCTCGTCAAATTTGGCTTCCAGGCTCCGGATCTGTTCAGCGTGCCTGGCTTCCATGTTCCGAACTTGATCTTCCAATATCCTTTGTTGAGCTCTGACCTCTTCGAATTCGGCCTGAAGGTCACGGCAATGAAAGCATTGCTCATTACGATCCATCACTTCCTGGGCTTGGGTTCTCTGAGGGCCGATTTCACTGTGGTGGGCAGCTAGCTCCTCTTTGCTGCGGGAGAAGAATAAGAAGGGCCGGATGGTGATGCGCAGGGTTGAAGGAAGAATGCTGAAGGTTAGGGAGAGTAAACAAAAGGGGTTCGAGCTAACAGCTCTCGCGTTCTGGGTGAGAGAAGGGCAGTAAAAAAGAGACTGGATGATGGTGCACAAACTTGAAGGGGAGTTGCTGGAGATTATAGAGAAGGACCCAGAGAAGGGCGTGCTAAAGGGGCAAGTTGGAAGGATGAGGGAAGGCCAGCAGAGATGCAGTGAATATAACAGAGGTTGTTGAAAAAATGGCACTGTAGTTCTCACCTTCCCACTGAACCCATTCCTGAAAAACACCACGATAAGGATTAGAGAAGAGATAATCAAAGCAAGGAGTGGCGATACCAGAGGTTGAGTTCGTCTTCGACTCTGGACAGGTGCGCCTTCTTCTTTCCAGCGGAGTTGCTCTTGCTCATAGTAATGTATGACAAGTCTTTGCTTTCCTCTGCCTGTATTTATGGAACAGAACCAACCATGGCCTGAATGCATAGCAGAAATCGGATCCTCAGTATTATTAAGATTTTTTCCTAAATCTCTAAGACGATTCGCTGAAGCAGTGCAATCGCTCTTCCGTCCTTCGCTGAGGTGATTGATTTTTCTCGAGATGTCAGCTATTCTTTGTATCAAGGTCTGAATGAGACTGTTTATGCGCTTTATACTCTCTGTCAGGTGTCCTGGGACTGTTGTAGCCATGCCCGTCACACGCTTGCAAGATCTGCGTGCCTGGGCAATGTCAGGGGAGGCCTGCTTCATGGCAGAGGCTTGAAAAAATCTCTGTGATTGTGCCTCAATGCACCTTTTGGATGTCCAACTGCATTATTCGCATGTCTATCCGCTTCCCCATTGAGCGTGCGGAGGATGTGGCAGAATCTAATTTTTTCAAAGTATTTGGTGAGGAGATTGATGCGTTGGATATGTTGCTGTAGATTACAGTTTGGGGATCTCCGGTGATGGTTCATGAGGCCAATGACTATGGAGGAGTCTCCTAAGACAAGAGCTTTTCTAATCCCCATGTTTTTTAATTGCAACAACCCTTGATACAGTGCGAGAGCCTCTGCATTATTATTTGTTTTTTCCCCCAAACTCCATTCGTAGTTGCAGATTTCTTCTCCTAATTCATCAATAATAACACCTCCTGCGCCTGCTGGTCCTGGGTTGGACTTTGAGGCGCCATCAAAGTATAGAATTGGGCAATTGTTACTCAGGATCCACCTCTTGAATTCCTGGGTTGGAAGTCTAATTTCCCAATCCCTGGTCTGATGTTGATGCTGTCTGTCAGTTCTCTGAATACTCTGTTGATGACCTGAACAAATTAGAATATGCTTGATCATGAGCCTCTCCTCAACTGAATAGTCTGTTGCTTTAATTGTTCCTGAGCATTTGGCTGCCATCGTCTCCTGCGCCAAGAGGTGAGCATTGCTGCATGTCTTCCATACATTGCCCTCTTTGTTTTGAAATATTCTTTTGTTTCTTGTGAGCCAGATTTTCCAAAGAAGATTGTGAGGTATGATATCCCAAGTTGTTTTGACTATCTTGCTCCTTTTATCTTTCCAAGGGCAATTCCTTCTCCAATCTTGGATTGTCTCTGCAATGTCTTGCTGAGGCTGCCATGTTATATTGCCCAAGTTGGACATGATGGTCCAGCATTTCTTCGCGAAGATGCAATCAAGGAATAGATGGTGAATGGTTTCCTCCTCAGAGTAACAATTAGGGCAGATTGAAGGTCCATGTATCCCTCTCTTTCTTAGGTTTTCCGAGGTGAGGATTCTGCCCTTTAACAGCAACCAGATGAAAAATTTGACCTTGGGGATGGCCTTAGATTTCCATATTGTTCTCCATTGATTCCAGACAGGGGTCTGATAAGTGTTGTTGCAAATGAATTGATAGCCAGATTTGATGGTATAACTTGAGCCCGTGGGGTCCCATCTAAACCCATCTGCTGCTCCTTTTTTTATGGGGGCTCTGTTCTGAAGATTTTTAAGGAGGGCTTGATAGCTTGATTCCAAGTGTGGGGGAATAACTGGAAAGTCCCAGCTAGTCCAAGCTCCAGTATCAGCTTCCCATTTAGAAATTTGGTCCAGCCTCTGTATGCCTTTGCTGTTAAGATAGAGGATGAAGGGAATGGCTTCTTCAACAGTATTTAGAGGTTGGAAACCCATAATTTTATCAGTGGCATAGTTTATACTGCTCCCTTCCCCCGGAATCTTTGAGGTGTTTTGAATGAGAGTGGGGATTGCTTTCTTACAGAGGTGCCATATTTTGGTTGAATCTCTGTTGGGAATATCAGTTTCAAGGAGTCTTTGTCTATTGTCAGAGAGATATTTGCATTCAATGACCTGTTTCCACCAGGCTTTTGGTTCATTAATTAGCCTCCAAGCCATTTTAATCCCAAATGCGAGATTTAGAATTTTAGGGGCTCTGATTCCCAACCCACCTCTATCTGGAGATTGAATTACACTTTTCCAATTGACCAAATCGAATCTATTTTTTTCTTTTTTCCCTCCTTGCCATAAAAAATTGCGGAGGGCGGCTTCCAGCTTATAGTGAAAAGAAGCAGGAGCTTGATAAAGAGTGAATCGGTATAAAGGTAAGGAGGATATACCTGATTTGAGCAGAATTAATCTGCCAGCTGGGTTAAGCCATTGAGTTCCCCATTGCTGAACCTTCCTTTTGACTTTGTCAATTATTTCATTCCAGGTGGTGGCTTTTAGAGAGCCCATGGTGACCGGCATCCCAAGGTAGGTAAAGTGGTCCCAGGTTGCTTTGAAGGCAACTCCAAAGATGTTAGCAATACTGTGGGCTGTTTGATTGGAGATGTTCCATCCATAGATGCAACTTTTTTGGAAGTTAACTTCTCCTCCTGAGCACGCCATAAATTGATCAAGGAGGCTTTTAAAGCGCCTTGCTATTGTTGTGGATGCCCCACCAATAAGCAGAGTGTCGTCAGCAAATTGTGAGTGATTGATATTCTTCACTCCGTTTCCAAACTTGATACCAGAGATGAGGCCAACTCTTCTGTTGTGTTCAAGGATGCTGCTAAAGGATTCAGCCATCAAGATGAAAAGATAGGGGGAAAGAGGACAACCTTGCCTTAGCCCTCTTGAGGATTGAAAAGCATCGCAAGGGCGGCCGTTTATGAGAGGCGAGATCCAGGGGCCAGAGATGCAAGCAGCAATGGTACTAATGAAGTCAAAATTAAATCCCATTTTCCTCAAGACGACGAACAAGAAGGAGTGTCTTACTCGATCGAATGCGTTGGCTAAATCTAGCTTAAGAACGAAGCCTTTCTCCTGCCTAGATGTGCTGGAGTGGATAGCTTCTTGAACCAGAGTGATGGAGTCATGAATTTGCCTGTTGGACATGAAGCCTCCCTGATTTTCAGATATAAGGGAAGGGAGAAGAGGCTGGAGCCTGGCTGCTATAATTTTTGCAAAGATCTTGTAAGAAGTGTTACACAAAGAAATAGGTCTAAATCTGGAGAAAGAAGTGGGGCGGTTTTCCTTAGGAATGAGGGCGAGAAAAGTTGAATTTGTGAAGCCCCCCATTTTCTTTTTCCTTTGGATTCCTTTCATCATTTTAACGAGATCTTTTTTTATCAAGTGCCAATGGTCCCTATAAAAATTTATTGGGAAACCGTCTGGACCTGGAGACTTGTCTGGTTGTAATGTCCAGATGGCTTTTCTGATCTCTTCCTCTGTTATTTCACTGTTTAACCTGTCATTCTCCTCAGCAGAGATTTTTCCCGGAAGATACTTAAGGAAGGCCGAGTAGTCAGCGTCTCCTTGATTTTCAGTGAGGAGACAATTGTAATGGAGGAAGGCTGCTCTTTTTATAGATTCTTGGTCATTATGCTGGCTGCCTTGACTATCAGTAATAGTGGTAACATTGTTTCTTGTTTTTTTTGCTGTGGCCTGTTTATGGAAGTATGCCGTATTTTTATCACCTTCCTTTAACCATAATTCTCTTGACTTGATCCTCCATTTGATCTCTTCCGCTCTCTTTATTTGAATTAGCTGCCCCTGAACCTCCCATTCCTTACTTTTCAGCTGATTAGTGAATCCGTGGTCCTCTATTTGTTTGTGGATCTCTTCCAATTCCTGCTGTATTTTTTTCCTTATTTTTTCTGGCTCTTGGTAGCTGGCTTTTGCCCAATCCTTGAGTGCCTTCCTTATGTTTCGAAGTTTTGTTTCCCAAATATGATTTGGGGAACCTTCGACGTGTTGCTTCCAAGTTTCTTCTATGATAGCCTCGGCCTCAGCACTGTCTCTCCACAAGGGATTGTACCTGAACGGAATTGGTCCCAAAGGAGCGTGGGAGTCCAGCGTTAAGAGAATGGGGAAGTGATCTGAGGCTGTGGTACTGAGAATTTTGGTGTGGCCTGCGGCAAAGGAGGAGAGAAGGGAAACATTGACCATTACTCTGTCCAACCTTTCCATAATGTTGCCTGGCCCCAGTCTTCTGTTATTCCAAGTATATTTCCTATTTTTTGGTATGATATCCATCAGTTCATGCTCAGCCATTATCGTTTCCAGCTGTCTTCTGGAGGGATCGGGGGTGAAGGTGCCCCCCCTTTTCTCATTCGCATGAAGAATTAAATTGAAGTCTCCAGCAAGAATAACATTTGGGTTCTGCTCCTTGTCTATCTCTTCCTTCAATTCCTTCCAACATTGTTCCTTTTCCCGGAAGTGGTTGGGGATATAGACATTATAAATGATTAAGTCACAGCTCTCTTCCTTGTTGATAAGGTTGGTCCTAATCCAGTTTTGATTGAGGACAGAGGATTTGCAGTCCCAGTACTGCTTATTCCACATGGTTGTGATTCCTCCAGAGGCTCCTCTGGAGTTGCTACTGGCCCCTGAGAAGGTTTTTTGGGCTTCTATAATTATTTGCATTTCGCTCTGACTTTGCTTGGTTTCCTGTATCAGAGCAATTTCAGGTCTTTCTGTTTGAAGAAGATCTCGAAGGGCAGCTGATTTGGAGGGGTGCCCCATACCCCTGCTGTTCCAAGATAAAAGCTTCATCATGAGGCGTTCGAGCGAGGAGGTGCTCGCCTCTCATGTTCTTTACCTGCTGTTTCTTTCTCTTGTGAACCTGTAATGAAAGATTCCATAGGAGTTTGGATCCCTAGGGCTATGTCCTTTTGCGTGCTTTCTTCCCGATGCTGCTTGGCTGACTTTCTGCCTGGTCCAGGTTTCTTGTGGATATCACCGGAGGAGCCAAAGTCTTTGGAGGAGCTTCTGGTGGTTCTGAGGGGGGGAGGATTAATGACGGGCTGGGAGGGGGTCGAAGAAATCAAGGGGGGCTCAATCAGATTCAAAGATGGCTGATCAGCCTGAGGATCAACAGAGGGTTCCTTTGTTTTGTTTCTTGTTAAGGTCCTCTCCACTGATTGAGGAGGGGAAGCCTGGAGGGGGAGGAGGGGGAGATTCTGGGGCCTTTGGGGGAAAGAGGGGGGGATGGGAGATCCTCAGAGGCAAGGGATCCAAAGGGGTTGGAGGATGAGGGGATAGATTGATCCATGCTTGCTGGAACGGTGGAGTGGGGCTCCTCTGGCTCAGGGGGGGGTTTGACTTCTTCTTTTTCTTCACTATTTCCCATGCTTCCTCAGGGGATTCAGAGATGTTATTAACTTCTGGTCTAGATTTAGAGCACCTATTTGCAAAATGACCATACTCATGACATACCTTACACTTGAATGGGAGTTGCTCATAGTCCACCTGTTGAATATGCGTCCACTGGTCCACTCTGAGCTTGACTGCCTCTGGTAGACCTTTGCCCAAATCTACTTCCACACAGATCCTCGCACATGCATGCATATTTTCTTTTGGCTCTGATCTATCCACGTATTTACCTATTGCGTTTCCAATTGCTCGAACAGATTCATCGGCCCAGCAGTGAAGCGGAAGATGCGGAAGGCGAACCCATACAGGGACTGCATTGGGAACATCCATTTCGGGGTCGAAGTCCGGGGTCCAGCGATTGAGGTAAAGGCCTCTAGTATCCATGAAGTATGGTCCATTCCTGAAAATTAGATTGCGATCCTCCACTGTTTCGAAGAGGAAGGTGAAGAAGCCTCTTCCACAAAACCTTATCGCAATTTTCCCCTGGACCATGGCGTTCCAGTTTCTTTCCACCCAACGTTGAACAGTTCGAGGGGAGGGCCATAACCCCGTGAACTGTCCAACCAGGCCGCGTTCAGCTAAGGCTACAACGGATCTCCTTGGCAGAGTTGGAGGAAGAGGGATTTCCGGGATTTCGTCAAGCTTCTTGATAAATTTTGAGGCAGAAGGTCGGATCCTTTCAGAGTTATTCTCTGGGATGAGAGTAGCAAAGGCTTTCTCTAGATCATTCTGTTCCGAGGCGGGAGAGTCCATCGAGCTTGGGGCGCTCATCAAACAGCAAGGGGAGGGAGGGAGGGGCAGGAGGCCCGGGAGAGAGAGATGCAGCAGAGGGCTGCCCTCAGGGGCAGCGCGAACACCCAGAGGCGGGGCAGAAGGCCCGGGAAGCAGAGAAGAGAGGCACCAGCGGAGGAAGCCCGCAGCGGGGCTGCAGCCCGGCAGCAGAGCTGCCAAGCTCGGACGAAGGCGATCAGGGCGTCCAGGGGCGGGAGAGCTCCATTCTCCAGCGTGCGCAATACCGCCTTCAATCCCATCTTGGGTCAAGATATATTTGACAATAACATTTGGTACATAGGCTATTATATGGGAGTATAATATGTAGACTCTGAAGTCTTTAATAGCTTTCACAAGTGCATAAGCCTGTTTTTCCACGATTGGGTATTTTAGTGGTGCATCTCTAAGTGCTTTACTAAAAAAGGCTATGGGTTTTTCACATCCTTGATCATCTTTTTGTAGTAAAACAACAACAATGGTGTGTTATGATGCAAATGAAAATATTATGAATTCTCTATCAAATTTTGGACTTGTAAGGACTGGTGTTCTGGTCAAAGTCATTTTAATTTCTTCAAATGCTTGTTTAGCTTCTAATGTCCATTTAACCTTGGAATCCTTTTTCAACATGTTGTTCAACAATCTAATTAATTCAACCAAATTGGGAATGAATCTTCTTAAAAAGTTAATTTTTCCTAGGAAAGCTTGAAGTTCTTTGATATTTCTGGGGTGGGGTATTTGTAGAATGGCTTCTATTCTATTAGGGTCAATTTTGATGCCATCTTGGGAGATTATATGGCCTAACAGTGTGCCTTCCTCTAGACCGAACAATGACTTCTTAGGATTTAACGAAATACCATACTTTCTGCATTTTAAAAGCACTTTTCTCAAATGATCTAAATGTTTCTAATCTGATTTAGAAAACACAGTAAGATCATCTAGATATATGAACAGAAAATCGTGAATTTGTTTTGCAAAATCTATGTCCATTGCTCGTTGGAAGGTTGCCCCTGCATTCTTAAGTCCAAATGGCATTTTAACATATTTGAAAGTTCCCCATGGTGTTGTAAAAGCAGTCTTTTCCTGGTCATCAAGATGGACTAGAATCTGGTTAAAGCTTGAAAACCCATCCAAAAGTGAAATCCTAGAGGCACCTACTACCCTTTGTAAAATGTGGTCCATCTTAGGTAACGGGTAGTGGTCCTTTAAAGAAACCTTATTTACATTCCTTAAATTGACACACAATCTGATTTCTCCTATTTTCTTTCTAGTGGGTACTAAATTAGACACCCACTCTGAAAACCTAATAGGAGAAATTATCCCTGCTTCATATATTCTCTTGATTTCTTTTTCAATTAAGGGGAGTAGTACATGGTTAACTCTTCTGAGCTTTTGCTTGAATGGTTTTTGATTTTCCTTGAGGGGTATTGTATGTTGAAATACAGAGGTGTCATAAGATTTCAGATCTTCATAGCTCCAGGCAAAAACATCCTGGAATTCTTTAATGAGTTCAACATATTTAAGCTTTTGATCAGGGGATAAAGTTTTGGATAATTTTATCATTTTCGGACTTTCTTCAGTTCCTATGTTGCAGTCTTCAATGTCTGCGTTTAGAAGTTGCATCTTGGGTTTCTTTGGGATATTATTAGAATCAAAGAAATCTTCCAAAGGAGTTAATCCCGTGGGCAAATAATTGTCCTTTAAATTAATAACTTCAGATTCTCCTCCAATAATCTCATCGATGTCTACTTATTCAAGATCTTGCAACTTTTTATTGGTAAATTTTGTTTGGTGAAGTATTTGAGTTGTGCTCTCTGCTGAAATGTATGTTTCAATTTTATCTATTTGATCAACCTCACTAACAGTGTCCATGTCTATATTAGTGCTAGAAAATTCTTCTTCTAGGGTCAAGAAATTGTTAATCTGAATATCATTGTCAAACACTTGCCAGTTCTTTACATTGTCAGGTATGGTTGGCCTGTGTCTAATCTCAGCTGTAAATTGATGATTGGGTTCAAATGGCAATTTACAAGTGCTGGAAAATGTTGCCAAGCTGTGAGCATGCAGATTATGTTTTCTTGGAATTTTGGCAAGCTGTGTTTCCAGAAATGTATTAAGGATCTCAATCGCTACTACTCTGTAAGATCTTAATCTGGGATCATTTGTGAGGAAGTTCCCTTTTATCTATTGAATGACTAAGTCAGAGTATCCCAAAACTGATACCTTGATTGCCCCTAAACTTTTGATCAATTTAAGTCTTAGCAACAGGGCTTCATATTCAGCCATATTGTTGGTGCATCTAAAGTTTAATCTGTAAGCATGCCCTTCAGCATGATCGTTTTCTAGATTGTGTACCCAAATCCCTGCTCCTACCCCTAATTTATTAACTGAACCATCAAATTCTAAGTACCAGAGGATCTCATGTTCATAGTTAGTATTAGGAGTCTCAGAAATTTGTTTTCTAGGGAAATCTGACTTTTTAGTTTCATCTGGTTTCTCTTGAGTGTATGATATATCATTGCTCTCAGAAATTTCGTGAATTTGAACACTATATTTTTCATTTATTATTTCTTCTTGTTCAAGTGCTAACTCCTTGACATTAGTTGGAGGATTAACTTCAGCGTTGTAGAGAATGAAGGAGTGCATGTTAGAGTGTATGGAGTAGATGGGAAAATTCTAGGGTTTCTCCTGAGTACTTACCACATATTTCATTAAAGTTTCTCGGTACAATCTCTTTGGTTGACCAAATACTGAAATAGTATCATAGGACATGTCCAACTGTAAAGATCCTTGGAGCTTTGCACCCCAAGATCTAGACAAAAACATGCCGTATTTTGGTGGAATATCAGCTACCACTAAGTCCATTAAAATGGTCTTGGCGGGATATTGAACTAATGATACACATAAATCTTTGATCAATCCTAGACATCTGACCTGGCTTGAGTCAAAAGAGAATAGTCTTTGTATGGCCTGGTAATATCTAGGTTGAACTTCTCCATTACAGATTTAGGCATTAAGTTATGAGAAGCACCAGAATCAAACATGGCAGTATGAAGTATTTTATCATGTATGTTCAGACTTACATAGAAATGAGGGACCCCTCCATCTACTGATTTTCCATTTACCTCAGGGCCAAAAATTAATTCAAGCTGGTCATCAAAGAGATTTACTGAATCTTTGTTCTCTGAAATTTAGAGTGATCTGTTAATTTGACCTCTGTAGACATCATGTCTAGCCAATTCTATCAATGGGATGGCTATCTTTAATTTTCCTATTTCGGTCTCAAGATTGAAAGGTTTTTCAGTTTGAGTTTTTGTATTTCGGACAGTAAGATTGTCTTTTTCTGTTGTATTTTCAGTGTTTTTCTCATTTTCAGGAGTGGTGTTATGGGATGAAGTTACTTCCAAGTCAATTTCTGGAGGTTCTTCCACATTTAATTTGGAAGGAGTGGAAGTGGAAGGTTGTTTGTTAGGTTGTTGATTGTCTGATACATCTTCAACTATTGGATTATTTGGGTTAGGAGATATTCTAAGAAGGGTTTGTACATGTGTGTTATTGATCTTAGCTTTATTAGGATGCTTGGTTTCTTTCTGTTTATTGGTGGCAGGGACATCTATTCTTCTGCTCCTCAGATTGTGGACTTCATAAATGGCTGTATCATATCCTTCCCTAAAATCAAATGATTCACCTAGTTGAGTTTGGAATTGTTTAAGAGTGTGAGCTTCTTGGTCCTCTTGGGTCAAGAAAACTTGTTGTTCATAATTGAGGCCCATTAAGTTAATTTGAGTGTCTTCTGTTGGTTGATCAGAAGTTGAAGCTTCAGCATAATTTTCTTGGAATGGGGGCCTAATGTTTTGATCAGGCCCAGTCTTTCCAGTATTAGGGTTTTGGTTTTTTCTGAAATTTGGATTCCTCCCAGGATTACTCGGTTGACCATCCCAAGGGGATTTCCTCTCAATTGTTTCTCTCTATCACCAAGTCTATCCATTCCTTTAATAATAGCATCTAATTTCTGTTCAAATGCAGAAGGTTCTTCTTTGAAAGGTGTCCTCCTTTAAGCTCTGGCTCGAGCTCGTTTAGAAATCATGTTGGCCTCAACGCTGACAGCAATACTCTGCATCTCTTCTAAGTCTTGAGGAGCTCTTTCCCTAAGTTGGTATGCCATATCTGAATCGAATGCATCAGGGAATTTGATCAAGGAAAAATCTGGAGGAGGTCTGAGATTTTGAGGAATAGCATTGTAGACATTATTGAATCTCGTACAGTAATATTGGACAGTTTCTTGGGTACTTCTCTTTAAGCCTTCATATTCTGATAAAATGTGGAGAGGATCCTTCTTCTTTTCCCATCTATTCAAGAAGGTCTGATAAAGAGCTTGTGGGTCATTTATACTGTTTGCAGGGAGGGCTCTAAACCATGTTATGACATCTCCAGTTAAAATTTTCACAAATACTTTCATTCTTACATCATCGTCATCAATCTCATAGTTTTCAAAATAATCTGTCATTCTCTTGGTATGTTGTTGAGCTGTGTAAGTGCCAATACCGTCAAAATAGGTGATTTAACCTTGATAATATTGAGGCATGGCCCCTGGATTTGCAGGTAGTTGCAGGGGAGCATATTGGTTTGCCATGCTTGCAGATATAAGTGTGACAACTGGAAGAGCGGGGATAACAGTGGAAATGTATGCTATAGATGGAGGAGTGGGAAGGAAAGTTTGAGGTGCTGATGGGGAAATTGAAGAAGCTGCAGCAATTACAAAGAGATTTAGTGTTATTTGAGAGGTAAGCTTAGTTTGATTGGGGTTCTGCAAATGTTTGTCTAGGTGTGAATTAGCAGAACTTTCTTGGCTCTCCTACTTCTTAGGATCCTAGGAATCAGATTAGAATTTTCAAAGACGGGTGGGGGATTTGGATCCGGGTTTGATCTAGTGTAACGGATCTTCTTTGGAGCTAGTTTCTAGGTTGTATTTTTGGTTTTTTCTTGGAATGATTTAACAATACAACTTTGACAGTATCTTCTAGGAATTTTTAGATATTGGAACTTTGAAATTTCCTAAATGACTTTTATAAAAAGGAATTGATTAAGAATTTTGAAACAGATGTTCAAAACATATAGCAGAAATGAACAAATTATTCAGTTCCCCAGTGGAGTCGCCAATGATGTTATCACTCAGGTTGTTCCCCAAAGTTGTAAGAAATGGAATACGGTCGAGGTAACCACAGACCAATCTTTTAGATACAGATTCTAGCCAACCTGCATCCCGAGAGGGCTCTCTCTTTATTATTTAGCTTTGTTTTGAAATGTGTTAGGCTAGTTATGAAGTTCAAGGGTTTTGTTTTGGGTTTGGATGGTAGAATTCAGTAGAAGAGTGAGGCAAATTGAATCGTTCAGTCCATTGGACATGATGGAGTCAAAGAAGGATGGATTTCTGGATTTGGTTTCTTAACAGAGGATGGTATCACAGAGCAAGGTAGTCAAACATGGAACGAATATAAGCTAGAATCAGATGGAATGGGCTCAATGGATGAAGGGTAATTAAGAATCCTTCAACATGTTGAAAGAGAGAAAATGGATGATTACTGGTAAGGAGCAATTAATAATTCCTTAGCAAATAGTCAAAATGCAAGAATCAGGAAGTAGGAGCAACTAAGAATTCATTGCTTAGTAGTTTATGCTTCTGAAGTTTCCTCAGGGTTTCATCAGCTTCTGTATATCTGAAAAAATTAGGCTGGAGCTGAAACAAATGTTTTACCTCATGCTCAATATAAAATAAGTTCTCTAAATTATCATAGAAAATTTGGCCTGTGGGGTGTGCTTTTACTCCTGAAGCACTTGTTGATGAACTAACTTGATCAAGAGCATATTTGTTCAACTTATGTACATAATCTGTGTGTTTCATAAGCCAGCCATTACTTCCTAAAAGACTTGGTAGTCCTTTATCCTGCAAAACTGTTAACCTTTCCATGAAAGAATTAATTTCTACTTGCATATCCTAGCATTTTCTTTTCAAATTCTGCATTAAAGTTCTCTTGGTTAGAACTCTTTTGATTTCCAAAATGGTGCCTGTCCTGTCTGGGATGCCGAGTTGTTTTAGTTGTTCCCTATTTCTATTATTCAAAAATTGTATGAGCCGGTTGGCTTGATCAGGCATTTGTCTTAATAAAGCTCTTGATTTTTGAATTTCTCCATGTGCTACATTCACTAAGTCAATCTGCTCATAAATAGTTTGGATAGATGGCCAAACATTATTTAGGGATTGATTGATGTTGGTCCAAAGAATTCCTTTGATTTCTGCCAGAGGCTTATCCAAAGTGAGATCATTCTCTAATGTTCTCACTTTATTCTCTAATGCTTTAACCTCTCTTATTTTCTCTGCCACACTTATTTTGGATTTATCATAACTTTTTTCTACTTTTTCCAATTGCTCTTTCACTCATTTCAATTCTGACACTTGGAGTCTCAATTCTTTCATGGCTTTTATCAATTCTGATGTGCTCATATTAGTACTGCTGCTTGGTGCTTCTCCTGTTGATGATGTACCTGTGATTATCTCTGTTGTGACTGCTGGGACATTTGGGGCCAATGCTGATCCAATTGTTGAGGGCACTGCAGTTGTGATTGTAGGGATTACCTCAGGTGGCTGGGAGGTCGACTCTCCCTACTTCTATTTTAATGCTTTTTCGAGTGCCTACTCTGTATTAGTTAATCTTTCATTGAGTTTCATGAGCAGGTCCATCATGTCTTCCTCTGATTTATGCTATATGATTTCTGCCGTCTTAGGGTGCCTTGAAGGAGGTAGCTTCAGCTATTTCCTCAGGGCAACAATGTCCTCTTCCTTCTTCTTTATTAGTGCCTTTATGCCTTTAGCATCTTTGGGGTCATGTCCCAGTTCCATGATGATCTCTTCTAAGGATTTGATTCTGTTATCCTTGGGCAGAGAAGAAGCTTTCTCCCAATGCAACTGAGCTGTTGTGTTGTCTAAGGAACTTTGTAACTGGTGGGCCAACATTTCTTTGTCAGTTAGAGTGGAATAAACCATTTCCCCAGTCTGTTTGTGAAGTTCAATTTGGTCCAGTGGATGAATGTCTTTGGCTAGGACCTCCAAGTTTGTTCTGATGTAATCTGCTTCCGACTGGGGTTGATGTACCTTTGGATTAAAATAACTCATTAACATTTTTCCTTCTTTAATGTCATAGGCAGACATCAATCTTTGCTGGGTTGAGGGGGCCATTTTCAAGTATTGATTATAGATTTCAATTCTAACGAGATCATTCCTGGCCTTAATCTCTATGAAAGTTTTCTTAATGTCTGAGGCCTGTTTGCTTTGTGGCCTGGTGGAAGACACCTCTACACTGTGCTGCCTTTCTAGCTCCTGCCTATGGGAACTAGTTGATGTTTCTATCACTGGGGAAGTATGTTGGCTGACCACCCTCTCACCTCTTAGAATTTTTGTCGTTTCTTCAATAATTTCCTCTTCTGACAGAGGATTTAGTCTTTGTCTCTTTGCTTTTGGCTGTTTAGCAGGTCCACTGATAGGTGTGGCCTCTTCCTATCTCTCTTCTTGCTTCTTTCCTCATTTATAGGAGTTTGTAGTGCTGGAATTTCTGGTGCTCTAGTTTGGGTTGGAGGAATTTGCCCTTGATTATGTTCTTTTGACGTTGCTGGCTGATTTGTCATTATAGGATGCTCTGTGGTATCTACCTCTTTACCCTTTGAAGTCCCTGTGACTGATGTGCTGGTTTTCTGTGCAGGTTGTTGAGAAGTTCCAGCAGAGTATGTTCCAACTCCTGATTGTTGAGGTAGCTTGAAAGATACCTGTCCAAAAGAGTCAAGGCCAAGGGTTTTTTCAAGATCTTTCATAGCTTTTTCCATCTTTTCCTATTCACTAATTTCCTCTATTAATGTCCCTTCTACCCATTCTTCCTGATTTGCCTGTTCAATTTCTGGGATCCTATGATGTACATACACTGATAGCATGTTTCTTACCCTTCCGTCACTTATGAAACTACATGGGTCATATGGCATCCACTGAAAACTTTTTTTCAATCTAAGGTGGTCTTCTAAGATCTTTTCAGCATCTTCCCACGCATCCCTAGAATTGATGAACTGGTTTTTGATTCTTAGCTGAGTCTTCTTCTTTACATTACAAAAGTGGGTTAAGTCTTCATAGATGATCTGCCTGAAATATTCTAATGCAAATAACCTCATGGGTACATATCTAGGCAACTTGAAAGGGCAAAGTTCACATCCATATATTTTGATTTCTATGTGATTCTGGTAGAGGTACCAGTCACCTATCCTGTACTGTTTGGAAAGCTGCAAAATCTTCTTCATATCACCAGTGATCCTAGGAGGAGGAGTTCCTACCAACAGAATGGAGGCTGGGTGTACAAATAAGTCAATGAATTCACTATAGGTATAAGGGGAGTCACAGTTATGGAAGACAGAGCTCCAAAATATCACAGACCTCCGGTTTCCTTTTGAGTCCAGTTTCTTGATGGGATATGGAAAGCTGTCTGGCTGATAATATAATGATATATGGTATATAAAGGAAGTGTATTTGAAAACTCCTTCTCTATCCAAATTTAGGAATTGGTCATGGATTTTGTTGGTAATAAAAGTGGCATAGTCATACTTGACAGTAGGGGGCTGTCCTGGAGTAAAGATAGATAACAAAACCAGGGTGATTTTCATCCACATATTCACTAGACTTAAATCCCAAAATCAAGGATATCCTGTCAAGAATGAGTTTTCCAGTCTCAGTGAACCAGTTATGTAAATAGGGAGGTGGGCCTTGGGGTTGGCAGTTTGGTTTCATGAATACCTGAGCAATACGGGTTATCTCTGAGTTGGGCAATTTAGAAGCTTTTTCAAGCAAAAATCCATTGGAAAGACGAGCAAGGGGCTCAGTGGAATGGAAATGTATCATGTCATTGATGGATTCAGCAGTTATAGAAAAAAGGACAGTTTGGGAAGGTGACATAACTGCTCTGTGGACAGGGTCATAGCTGGCACAACATTGGTGAATGATGTCTGGGAAAACATGGACTAAGGGAAGGAAGTACAAGGGAAAGTTTGATTCCCATAGTCCAAAAATGTCAGAGTTGTTTAGATGACTATCTCTAATTTGGCAGAAGGTTTGAAGATGATTCTTGTCACCAGATAGGTCTTTTATTTGGAAATCTCTGTCGGTCAAGGGTAGATGATTTAAGTCTTTATGAGGTGCATTCACGGGTGCGACATTCAGGGCTATGGGGGCTTCCATGTTTGGTTCTTCTGAATTCAAACTGGAATTTGGGCTTTTCTGTAGAAAGGATGGACTAAACAGTGGTTTTGGCATCCCTTTATGGCAGTTGCGGACTATTTTTTACTTGAATTTGGTTTTCACAGGCAGAATTTTCAGCGAAGAACTGAAATTTACAGGGTTGTTGGTAAAATGGATAAATACCTGGATTAAGGAGGCAAATTGAGTAACTCCAGGTCGGATGACGGGTTGCAGAGTGCGTTGCTGTGGTCTCTTCGGCTGGGTGGTGGTTGAAAAGCTGGTACAGTGGCTCCAGTCATTATTTTGCATGGGAGCGTGAACAAAGAGAATTACAGCGAAAATGATATTTCGTCGTTTTTTAACGAAATTCGGTTTGGCGGGTAATTTTTGGCATTTATTGAGCAGATGACGTCAGCATGACGGGACATCTTGTCGTTTAGCAGAGGGTATGGGATGGTGACGTGGCAGTGATGTGGCGGTGACATGGCAGGTGACGTCAGCGAGCACCGTGGGCGTGTGACGCGTGTTGTGGTACGGGCGGCGATACCGGCAATCCCCCGGGCAGTAAAGTTCGGTGGATGGAGGGCTAGAGATATAGATCTCGGCCGTTGGATATGAGGCCGTTGATCTGGCGCTTGGCGGTCAATGGAGGTGAAGGGGGGTTAATGCGCGGGGGTCCAATATAATATACAATGGTTTTAATGTTTTTGGGCACGATATCATTGGTTTGGGGTTGAAGTTAGGTTATTAATTAACCAAAGGTTAATTAATCCCGAGGTTATGCGCGTGGAGGTTATTAATAAGCTCCTGATGAGATATTAATCCCTTTTAAAACAGTAAATATGGTTATATAATCGGGGGATGGGAAATATTAATGATTGGGGATTTTTATTATAAATACATAATACGGGAAGGGGTCTATTTACAAGGGATTTAATATAATAAATGCTAATTTGTTCATATGAAACTTTTTGAAAGTAAATGCGCACTAAGCATAATGTTACAAAACTTAGGCGAAAGGGGAAAAACAGGGATTTATACAAGAAATGAGGCCATTTCCCTAAGTAAAAATGGGGTTTTACTTAGGCATCTGATGAAAAGAGGGAATGAGTGACTTTAAGGATATTAAGCAGATCTTAATATCTCTGGGGGAATTTAGTAAATGATTTGGGAAAGGGATGAAGGGGAGTTAGTCATGCTTTGTGTTAGAGCCTAAATCTACCTTAGGCTGAAGGAAGGCAAAATTCAGGATAACTACAAACCATGCTTAGTCTGGTAGCTAGCCCTACCAGAACAGGAGAGGGCTCTCTCCGGGTCACACTCAGTAAAAATAAACAATATGGTCTGAGATGACTCAAAATGAATTACTGATTTTAGGCTAGTAAACTAATATGAAAGAAGTTTCATGAATCACTGAGTTTTCAGGGCTGTATGGGACAAAGAACAGCATGAGCTGAAAGATTAAGTCAAAGACACAGAGTATTCCATGAGGCAAGATAGGCAGGAGGTTTAGCAATCAGTTTTAAATTATATGGAGTGGAAAGACTGTTGAGATGGTTGAAAAGGGCATAATAAATGAATCCTTTTCAAACAGAAGAAGAGACACCAAACATGAATGCCTTCCCAAGGCAGAGCATTAAACTGGATTCTACCTTTCTTACTTAAAAGCATTCAACAGGAAATGATTATGAATGAACTGTAAAACATAACTAGATACATATGAAACAGAGAAGAAACATATTGCTAAACTCATACCACAGGGATTTCATGAATCAGATCTGTGACATTTTATTAATTTCCAGGCAAAACTGTACAGTGAAGCACTGAGTGTTTCCTCCACACTACTCCCAAAAAAAAATAAAAAAAATAACTCCTTTACAAGTGGTTTACAATACAATAAATAGACTCAATCTGTGGGAAAACAAATCGACACTAATGGGGAGCTGTTTAATCATTAACTAATAAAAGCTGGAAAGCCAACGACCTATTTTGAAAAAGAGCAGCGTTACAGCTTATTTTTCTCTGGTGACTAATTAAAAGACAAAAAATGTAGAGTGGATCCCATGAAACCGTGTCTTGAGGACAAAAATAGACCATACGTTCCTATCTCTATGCTGTGGTTGATATCTTCATTCTATTTTTGGTTTTCGGTCCTTGACTTTTCACTTTGCCTTTTCCATTTGAAAAAAACCAACTTCTTAATAAAAATAGTTTTGAATTTTGCCTTTGATGACAGGAAACAGAGTTCCGCCAATCCCAAACTGACGCCCCTTGGACAGGTGTAGTTTTCCCATCGACTCCTCCAGCATTTGTCCGTCATTAATTTAAAAACGGACTGGTATATCAAGAGATTGTTACACAGCAATTTGTCACCTTTTGTCACCGTCCCTGTTACCCCTCTCCCGCACACTGGAGGACTCATTCCGGGACCTGTGAGAAGTGACATAACCTGAAACCACTTGCATCATATTCCTATAAGTATGAGTTTCATATGCCTTGAAGACATCTCCTGCAGAATACCCATGAAAACAACTCTTTTTGCATTAGCGCGGGTCCACAGTTTACTGCCCGCACCAATGGGGGAAATCCTCTAAAAAGGGCGCGCTATTGGTGCTCTGTCTCAGAGTCGCACTCGCGCCAACCGAATTGAGTTAATTTTTCAACCAACAAGCTTCCGAAGGTTCTCCTTAACCCATTCACCAACTGAACCTATGTTGAGCTAGGATGGTTTGGCTTCGAAATCTCCATAGAAGGGAAGTGGTTTGCCACCTTTAATGGAAGTTTCTAAGTGATAAAGCCCAATCCCATGAATAATGTGGTTGATCCTATCTCTTTCCTCTCTATCTATAAAAGCTTGTCTCTATGCCTTGAGCAAGCTAGTTCCAGTTCCAACATAGTGATAGAGAGTACCAGGAGTTCAAGAGTTTGAAGCTGCAAGAGCCTTCTTTGCACCCATAAGGCCAAATCTAAGTGAGGAGATTCTTGTCACCCAAGAGAGAGAGGCTTGTTCCCTATCCCAACAAGCTTTGCAAGACTTGTGTAGCTGACTACCCAGCCAAAGGAGGATTCGACGTCAGAACAATGGTTGTATTCTTCTTTGTTATTTATCAATAATAGATGACTATCATTATGGTTCCACTATCATAGTCTTATGATTGATGTTGAGTTATATCTTTTCTGACTGGTATATAGTTGCATCTATTGGATTTTATGCTTGTATTTGTGTTGTTCTTTGCATGTGCAGGTGTCCAATCACGGAGATCGTGGGGATCGTGACCGACTGAGGCAAAGGAACAAGGGCGACGTCTCTTCTACGAATATTAGCGTTGGAATCCAAGTAGGTTCTCATCATCCACTTTTTATTTGCAATTAGGAACTTGCGTGGTAGCATTGTTTGATTGTTGCTAGACCCGGTCTGGGCTAGTAGGGATCGTCTCTGTCCGCAGAGAGGATTTACCTCCACAACAATTTGGCGACTCCGCTGGGGAGTTAGTCTTGTCTCTTTGGTTCTCTTGTTTGATTGCTTAGATAGCTTTCTGGGTTGGATTTCTTGCTGTCTCTTGCTTCCTGGTCTACCTGGATACTGTTAACCAAGCCCTGAACTACTCGTTTTTATTTTTGGCCTAGCAAGCTTGATTAGCGCGCTTTTTAGCCTGACAGTCGTGCCAATTGGCGCATGTTGCTCTAAGACAACCCGCGCCAATCCCTTAAAAGCGCGAGTTACAGCCTGACAGTCGCGCCAGGCCTGTCAACTTTTCCAGTTTGCTTGTTTTCGAGCCCTCTGAGCTTGGATTTGTATCTTGCTGCGTCTTTTTCAATTACTGGAGTGTGTTTGATCCTTGTTTGACTGGTTTTAGACCTCCATCCTTCGGGTGTTTGCCTCTTTCTATCGATTTCACATTTTAACCCTAGGGCATCTAGTGGCCTTGTGTATCGAGCCTTCCGTAGGAGTCTTAGGTTCTTTGATCGTCCAGTCAACTTTGTGATTACTCGTTTGCATTTGCTCAGTAGTTGTCAAAGCTTTTTCTTGTTATTCAAGTGATTTGCTTCTTTTTCGCTTGGGTTTCGCTTGGCTTCGTTTGGGCTTAGATCACATAGCTCATAGAGGTCTTTGTGCTTTCTTCTTGGTTTGAAGGACTGTTTTGGTGTTTTGGGGATTTGATTGTGTTCTCATTGAGTGAAATTTGTCTCTTTTACTCGGTGTTATTATCTCTCAAAATTTGTTTAGTGCACTTTGCCATTGAAAAGAAAACAAACAAGTCTCTTTTGCGTTGAATTAGTTAATGGAAATTAGAGCTTTTCATTGATTAGTGATCTTGGAAAAAGAAAAAGTTTCGTTTATTGCCATTAGCTGCATTAGAGTGGTTCTTGATTGTTTGTGGTCATTTTGTTTGATTGAAAAATTCTCAACTCTCTTGTAGTTAGTGTTCATCGAATGGAATGATATTCTTTGGCATATAGCTTGCATTTAGGGAATTGTGAGAGATTAAATATGGTAGGACCTGGAAATCGAAACCTAATCAAAGATCAACCATAAAATGAACTGAATGAACTTAAAAACGCATTGGAACATAACTCTCACTGTTTAGAGGTCTAGGCTAGGGACGTGCTCCGGCGTCGTTAAACCTAGTCACTGTTGTTTCACATTACGGTTGGGTGATTCCTCCTTTTGTGACTCGATAGTGGTCTAGCACGGACTTGAGCTCCCACGTACCGTCACGTATATAGGGGAGACCCCACTAGGTTATCATCCTTTATCCACAGGAAGCCTTGTCTGCCGCCTTACAAGTCGTAACGCACCGAACACAACATTCGGGAAGATTGACTGCTGTACGGGAAGTCCTTGGTTTTCATATGACTGCCAAGGTGTATATGCAGTTTTACGGATTTGTTTGGTAAACCCTTTGCCTAGTCTCTCCAGAGTAGTCACTTTTGATCCTTTTCGGACTCCTTAAAAGAAAAGGCTCACTTGAGTAGTTTGTCACTTCGGGCTCACAAAACATTCGAAGGCGACTAGAGTCACCTTTTTGTCCTTTTCTCGACTCTTAAAACATGAAAAGGTCAAGTTGTGTCCTTGCGTCTTAAAATTTATTTGGCCGCGATTAACATTACCTGGTTAGATCTTGTGTGCATTAGTTTGAGTAGGGTCCTTTATCGTTAGATTCCCTTAGGTTTTGTTTGAAGTTTGTCATCCTGGCTGAACCGTCGACTCCCGTTCCAAGTGATCAAGGGTCTCCGTCTTCCGTTGCTCCTGAGGTACCGGTTGTGAGTGATACTCTTCCTGTTATACAGAGTATCCAACCGATCAACTCTCGTGCCCTAGACGACGAGGATTACGAAATTCATTGGAACCCCATCTGGGAGCCTTAAGAGGACGATATTCCTTTTACCCCCCCTGGTGTTTCGTCTCCAATGTCTACCTCTCACATGGATGAGACATCTCCTAGAGTGAGTGAGACACCCGTTTTGTCGAATATCAACACTCCTATCCCGGCTACTTCTCCGGTACCCTCACGCTATAAGTCGTTGAGGGACAATATAAGTGCCAGGATCCCTGCTTCGAGTATGTGGGACCCCCATATCACTCCCACTATGGGATCTTTTGTTTCACGAGTCCACAGTACACCTGTCACTTCAGTTCCAACGAATCCAACTGTTTGTGTAGCACATTCAACTCCGGTTGTTAGTGCCGTTACCGCGTCTTCAGCTCTGAATACTGGTGCTGGTCCCCCTCACGGTCAAGTGAGTAGCGGCCAGCCGGCACACACACCCAAAGTTGTTCACCCTGCACAAAGTGCACCACCCTCTTCTGCTCCCATTCCAGGAGGGGGGCAGTATGATCAGTATGGGCAAGATGTTTAGGATCTGAACGCGCAGGTTCCATTCTATTATTACGATTCTACTGGTCTGTTCCTTTATCGTTCCGGACCCTTGCCTACTCAACCTATTGTTGAGGTCTTGGTACCATTATCCGTTGCTTGGAATGCCACCACTTTCCGTGGGGGCCAAGCAATGCCTGCACAGCTTCAGGGAGCGCCTAACCAAGGCCAGCCGTCTTATATGCAAACCCCCCAAGGGCAGCAATATTACGGCCAGTCTTACCCAAGACAACCTAGGGGCCCACAAGGACAACCCTATCAGGGACAACCTTCGGTCGCTGGTGGTCCATCTTTTACTTATCTGAATCAACCTTCTGGTTATCCGGGGCAACTTGGTACCCAGCAAGGTTACCCGTCTGGACAACCAGGACAACCTTACATCCAACAAGGTCAACTTGGTGTCCAGCAAGGTTATCCCTCTAGACAAGCAGGACAAACTTATATTCAACAAGGTCAACCGGCGGTCCAACAGGGGTACCCTTCTGGGCAAGGGGGCAACCTTACGTACAGCAGGGCCAACCCACTGCCCAACCTAGTCATCCTTCTGGGCAAGCGGGTCAGCCTTCCGTATAGCAGGGCCAACCCACTACCCAGCCTAGTCATCCTTCTGGACAAGCTGGCCAACCTCAAGGTCAACCGGCCGTCCAGCCTGCTCAACCATTTGTTCCACAAGGACAACCCTTGGTTGCACAAGGACAACCTGGTACCCAGCAAGCTCATCCTACTAGGCAAACGGGTGCGTCCCAAACCCAACCAGGACAACCTTCTGGCCAGATGGTCCAAGCTCAACCTGTTCAAGGACATCCTTCTGGGCCCCAAACTCAAATTGGTTATCAAATGCAAGGTGGGTTACAATCCCAACCGTCTTACCAAGCGCAGCCTTCTTACCAGGCTCAGTATGGAGCTCAGCAACCGTATGGTTACCAGCAACCCCAGGGGAAAACTCAGTTTACCCCTTACCAAAATTATCAACAAATGCAGGTCACCCCTTATCAGAATTATCAGCAACAGTATGTTGCACCTGCAAGTCAAGTTGCTAATCCATGGGGTGCTGGGGGGCAGATCCAGGGTCAGCTGTCTGCTTATGGACAGAATCCTTATGGACAGAACCCCTATGGGCAGAACCCTTATGGGCCAGGCCCATCCGGACAAAGTCCATGGGGGCAACCACCACCTGGTTGGAACCCTAGTACTACCTCTCTTCCACGGCCACAAATGTCCTTCAATCCTCAGTTACCTTTCTTAGCGACATTGGAACTGCCAGATGTGTCCAAATTGACAAATGATCCCATTCTTCATAATCCATATTGGCCACCAATTCCAACTAAGATACCCGGTGATTGCCCGAAATTCGATGGCAAAGCTGGCGAGGACCCTCAAGCCCACGTCATGACCTATCACCTTTGGTGTTCATCCAACTCGTGGCTTGATGATTCCATCCGGCTCCGCCTCTTCCAAAGGACTCTCACCGACTCGAACGCTAAGTGGTATATTGAGATGAATTGCGGAACATTTCAAGATTTCAACTCGTTGGCTATGGCTTTCCTAACTCATTTTCAGTTACCCATTCGGTATGAGACATGGACACATCTCCTTACATCTCTCAAATAGGACACGACCACGCATATATCCGATCATATACATGAATGGAGACGGTGTCGTCGCTTGATCAAATTCTGGATTCCTGATCAGCTCCTAACCGATTGGTTCACAACCTCCTTTGTCCCTGCGATCGCGCGAGACATTGCCATGGGAGCTTGTGTGACTGAAGAGCAAGCTATCGCACGTGATCAGTACCTCGACTTAGTCTATTCTCAGTCAGGTACTTTATATGATTATTTTCCAGACGCCCCGAGACCCGGAACATCCAAAGCTCCGCCAAAACCATCTGTTGACGGTGTTATTGGCTTTGTAAATGCATCTTCAAAGAAATCATCCGCGAACCCTGGGAAGCAAAAGCCGAATGCTTCTAGCGAAAACACTTCTCAGGGTCAATCTAATTCTGGAAATACTTCCGAGGTTAACGTCGTCCAGTCCACCACGGCGGATAAATCCTCGAAAGGAAAAAAGAAAGGGAAAGCCAAGAATAAATCTGAACAGCCCAGACAGGACTCCCCTAAACCTCCACCCGAGGAAGGAGCCAAATGTAAACCTAAGTATCCTTGTCTTATCTGTGACGAGGATCACTATACCAAAGACTGCCCTAGGCGGTATGAAGTTAGTCGATTGTCTAAAGGTGCTCCTGGGACGCCCGCTGTGCTTAAAGAACCTTTCCCTTCACAACAAACTCAAATGGTGGCAGATCCATCGCAACCCTCTTCGTCGTTCGGCTCTCAAGTATTTATGGCTGGGACGATTCCCGTCCATGTCACTACTCGAGCAAAAGAATATCCATCCCATGCCGGGAAAGAGCCTGAGGTCCCCTCCAGCGCTCCTCCGTCCAGTTCTGGTCCACTCCACATTGAGAGACCTAGCACTGAGACGACTATCTGACCCCCTCCAAAAGGTGTACTCCGGAAGTCTTCTTACAACCCTAATGCTCGTGCTGCCCAGCACTATAACATCGTTGAGGACTTAGCTCAGGCCCCGTCTGCTATGTCCGCTCTAGAAGTACTCCGGAGCTGCCCCTCCCAGAGGAAGTCCTTGCTATCGACCATTGGTGGCATAGACCCGGCTGACTTGGATCTAATTTCTTTTGACCTCGAGGGCCATACGCCGAGACTACCTCACCAAGTCGCTTTCCTCATACAGGTCATTATCAATACTAAAACAATCCATCATACAGTCATTGATGAAGGTGCCTCAACTTGCATCATGTCTATTGCCTGTTGGAAAGCTATTGGTTCTCCAACATTGAGCCAGTCTCCTACAACATTGGAAGCCTTCGACGGAAGAGAGTCCCGTCCTTATGGTATCCTCCAACGGTTGCCCATCTCTTTGGAAGGGAGGATGGTAGAAGTGGAGGTCGAAGTTGTCGACACTAATCTTACCTACAACCTCCTCCTCGGACGTAGCTGGACATACGCCATGCAAGCCGCGGCCTCCTCTCTTTTCCGAGTCATTCGTTTCCCCCATCAAGGGAAGATTGTCACTGTGGACCAGCTCTCCTTCTTCGCCTCCTCTTCCGAAGGCAACGTGCCTTTCATGGAGCATACCTCTAAATCATGTGAGAGCGTGGGAGCCAGACTCTTTAAAGATCCGACCCTGATGGGTGTCTTCCCCCTCCCACCTCCTAATCTCGCTCCTATTAACATGATTTCCGTGCGCTCTGATCCGTGGGTCCTTCCTCCCGTCGATCAGATAGAATCTTGGGGCGATATGATGCCGTTAGGTCCCGCCGATCTCAACTACGTCGAAATCGTTGCTGCATCGGCTCCCCCTCCCGAACCTGCTCCTTCGAATAGTGTTCCCGACTCGTATGTTCATTCTCCTTAGCTTGGAGATGATGCTACTTCGGATCCATTAAAGGAAATATTTCCTTCCCCTGAAGCCATTATAGAGACCATGTCTCTTGATGAACCCCCTTGGTCTGATTATCACCACCATTCCTCGTTCCTCCCTGCCCATCAGGAAATGATCGTCTGTCTCGAACGGTTTGCTTCTTGTATCCCATTTCAACCCCTTCAAACACCTATTCAAATTTATCAAGTGCCTTCTGAAGGCAATATGGGAAGCATTACGCAGACCCAACCCATTGACATCTCTGTGAAACCAGGGATTGTCGAGCACATTCACATTGGAGTCATTTGCACTCTAGAGGAAGTTCAACTCTACACCGATCTGTTTCGCGAATTTCGTGATGTCTTCGCTTGGTCCTACGAAGAGATGCCCGGCATTGACCCTATCATAGTGGTGCATGAGATACCTACGTATCTGGGTGCTAAGCCCGTTCGTCAACGCCTATGCCTCGTGTACCCCCGAAAGGCTGTAGCCATTAAAGCAGAAGTCGAAAAGCTTCTAAAGGCTGGTTTCATTTACCCCATTCCACTTACGGATTGGGTGTCTAATATAGTCCCTGTGAACAAAAAGCAGGGCACCATTCGAGTCTGTGTTTATTACCGTGATATCAACCATGCCTGCCCTAAGGATAACTTCCCCACACCCTTCATCGATCAACTCATTGATGAGTGTGCAGGAAGCGAAATCTACTCGTTTATGGACAGTTTTTCTGGGTATAACCAGATCAATATCGCGCCCGCTGATCAGCATAAGACGACCTTTATCTATCCTTGGGGCACTTTTGCCTACAAGAAGCTCCCTTTCGGTCTAAAGAATGCCGGTGCTACCTTCTAGCATGCAATTTCCTATGCTTTTCATGACATCCGTCACATTGTACAGCCTTATCTGGATGATCTTCCAGCTCATTCAGTCAAACGTCAGGACCATCCTTCCCATCTTCGTGAAATCTTTCTCCACTGTCGACACTACCATATCAGGCTTAATCCTCATAAATGTGTCTTCTGTGTTGAATCAGGCCGACTACTCGGGTTTATCGTCTCCCAAGAGGGCATCCGTCTGGATCCCCTCAAAGTCGAGGCTATTCTGAATCTTCCTCCCCCTGCTTCTTTGCAGCAGTTGCAGAGCTTGCAGGGCAAAGCAAATTTCCTAAGACGATTCGTTCCGAATTATGCTGAGGTGGCTAAAGGTTTTACACGGTTATTGAAGCGAGACACACCCTTTCATTGGGATGCTATCGCTCAGGAGTCTTTCGAGCATCTCAAGGGTCTCCTTGTTTCTGCTCCATTATTGAGACCTTCGAATTATCATCGTAATTATACTTTGTATCTGGCCGCCGCCAATACCACTATCGGCATGGTTCTTGTGCAAGACGACGATGATGGCAATGAGCACGTTATATATTACCTTAGACGCAACCTCATGGATATGGAAACTCGCTACGCTTACGTCGAGAAGTTGGCATTGGCCGCCGTTTGTGCCGTCCAACGTTTCCGACATTATATCTTGTTGCGCACCACGACCGTGATTTCTGACTGCAACCCGATGACGTACATTTTGTCACATCTATTGCTGGGGGGAAAATACTCAAAGTGGATCGTCATCCTCCAAGAGTTTGACTTGGAATTTACTACTGCCAAGTCTAAGAAGTCCCTAGTCTTTGCTGAGTTACTTTGCTCGTTGCCATCTCCTTCTGTGCCCTCTCTTTCAGAGGATCATATCCCGGATGAAACTATTTTTCTAATCAGCACCCTCGATCCCTCGTACGGGGATATTATTGTCTATTTGCAGACGTCCTCTTTCCACCCCACTGTGTCCAAAGATGCTCGGCGGCAGATCCGTCATCAATCCCAACCCTATCGTATCATTGGGGACACCCTATACCATCTCGGCGTTGACTCCATCCTCCGTCGATGTCTAACCCTCGAGGAAGCTGAGAGAGTCCTGAATGACTGCCACTCTGGCGCTTGTGGTGGTCACATGTCCGGATATGCCACAACTCAAAAAATCCTTCGCGCTGGTTATTTCTGGCCCTCCATTTTTAAGGATTGCATTCTTGCCATCCGTTCGTGTCATGCATGCCAGATATACTAGTGGAAGATGCGTGCGCCACTAGCTCCGCTGCACCCTGTAGTGACCGTTGGCCCTTTTGAAAAATGGGGCATTTATTATACAACCTGTAAGCCTCGCTCAGCCGGGGGGCATGGGTTTATTATCGTTGCCATCGATTACTTTACAAAATGGGCCGAGGCGATGCCCACATTAACTGAAGACGGTCACACAACGGCACAGTTTTTGTTCAATCATGTTATTACGCGGATTGGAGTTCCACAGGCCATTGTCACGGATCATGGAAAGAATTTCCGTAATCACATGATGACCGAACTGACAACCCAACTAGGCTTACGGCATGATAGTTCGACCCTGTACTATCCTCAGTCTAACGACCAGGTTGAAGCTATTAACAAGATTTTGGTTACGATGCTTCAACGTACTGTTGACATGCATAAGTCTAATTGGCATCTGATGTTGTTTCCCGCCTTGTGGGCCTACCAAACCTCTGTGAAGGACGCCACCGGTTTCACTCCATTTCAACTAGTTTACGGACTTGAGGCTACCCTTCCTATAGAATGTGAAATTCCTTCGTTAAAAATAGCCATCGAGTTGCTTCCCAACACTACTCCGGTAGAGGAATGGCTTCTTTACCTAGAACGGTTGGACGAGACCCGTCGCCTAGCCTCTCTAGCCATCGAAGCTCAAAAGAAGAGAGTCAAAACTCACTTCGACCATACCATCCATCCTCATTCCTTTGTTGAGGGAGATCTAGTCCTGCTATACGACCAAGCAAATGACAAGCTGGGGGCAGGAAAACTCGAGCCCATGTGGCTAGGCCCTTATATTGTAAACAGAGTCTTGCAGAAGGGGGCATATGAGCTAGTTGACTACGAAGGTAATCCTCTTGATAAGCCCCGCAATGGGCTGTACTTGAAAAAGTACTATGCATGATTCATGCACTTCGATTTATACATGTGTGTGTGTGTGTTTTCATGTTTCTGGCTTGGTGTGAAAGCGTGATTGCCCCTTATTGTGTTCTTGCCTCTTGTGCAGATGTCAAGTGCACCTTATGTTGGTTTGGCTGATGGTGCCTGTCGCAACACTCGCAATTTGTCCTCTGCGGCGTGGGTGATCTACGATCCTCACGGTGAGTTGTTAGATCTTCAAGCTGTGTGTTTAGGCTGTACTACAAACAATGTTTCTAAATATAGTGCTATTATTGAATTATTAGCCGAGGCGATTAATCTCGGTATTCGTACATTGGTTGTTAACCTAGACTCTCAACTTGTCGTCCATCAGCTCAATGGGCGATATTCCGTCAGAGACCGTCACATTTTAAGGTTGTACTTACGTGTTAAATTGTTAGAAAGGAATTTTGACTTTATCACATATCAGCATATTCCACGACGATTAAACACATTATCTGATGCATTGGCCAATCATGTATTAGATAGACATTTGCGTAATTTATAATCAAAACATCATACAAGCAAGCACATAAAAGCACAATAATAAACCATAGGCATATGTATATATATATGTGTGTCATAATGTTTGCACCGCGTGCGTTACATAGTCCAAAAAATAATACATGTTCATCCTGATACATCTTGGGACGACATGTCCCTCAAAAAATATGCATGAAAGAAGCCTAGAAGTCTAGTCGCGGTGGTGCTCATGATAGCACGTCACCGCGCGCACCAATCATCTCAACAGACGATGGATGCGAGTCGGCACCCCCACTGTGTGCCTCTGGTATGCAAAAGGCACGTCCGCCAATCTAGCATAACCTGGAATCCCTTGGGTGAGTCCCTCGAGATTCTGCACCAACTCTTCCCCCACAGCACCCCCTGCCTGAGGGTCAGCTGCGGGTTGGCCCCTCCACACTATAGGAGACAAGCCAGCTGGTCGCTCTGGACCTACATCTGCATATACATACGACTGTCATCAGAACATGCATGTGTTAACAAAAAAAAATGAAAATACATAAAACATCAAAAATGAAGAGATCATACCCAACTCCTCTTCCCATTCCTCTCCCTCTGGCAGTGGGAGGTCTGGATCCCCCATGAAATTAGTCCCCGCATATGGCCAATCCTCCACTACGATCAGCTGACGACGGAGCCATATGAAGAACTCGGGCCGCCAAGACATCTGCTGGCCCCCTCCTCCTCTGGGCATCAATGCTGCCCAGTGGGTCATCCTAGGCTCTCGTGGCAATGGATCAGCCACTACAGCTCCCTGAATCTGAAAGAGGGGTAGTCGTTCCAAGAAGAACGACACCACAATTGAGCCATACCCGAACTGTTTCACTCCTCCGCGCTCACACTTTGTAAGCTGTCTTTTGATGTTGGTAGTCACCGCTGTAGCCCAGTCAAAGATGGTGGAGATGAGGCATTCTGTCGCTAGTAACAAATGATTCTTGCTCGCCTCATGGGGCGCCTGTACCCCAGCTGCACGCATGATGGTGAACAGTATCACCTTAAGAACCAAGTCCTAGATGGTGGTGATATCCACCTTGGCACTGTTTCTCCCAAATTGGGCCTCTGGATACACTCGGGTCTTCACTTCACCTATATTCTCTCCGGGAGGTCTACTTCCGGTCAAAATAGGGTTCGCCCCTCTCCGTGACAGCCCAGTAATGAAATACACATCAGATACGTCCAGCTCTAAGGTTTGGTCCCGTAAGCGAAATACTTGGTCATCCGCATCCCAAGCATCAACTATGAACTGCAATAACTCAGGCTGAGCTCGCAGGTAAGATGTGAGGAAGAACTTCTTGAGACCACAGTCTCTTAAAGCATTCATGCATCCCTCATCCTCTATGGCCAAGGCATCTACGGCATCATGTTCCCGTTCTTTCCATTCCAACACCATTTTTGCTTGTTTCCTGCACCCACAAGGACGAATAAATCATTATTACAATACTGGTAAGCTTACAAACTGGACAAATTTCAAAAATAGTGACAAAATTCCACATAAAAATTAGGTCGCGCGGTTAGCGCGACTGTTTCTAAAACAGTCGCACCAATGGCGCGGCACCTTTGGGCAAATAACCCCATTGGCACGGATCCGTGATGGGTACTCGCGCCAATGGGGCGCGGCCCTAAATTTTAAATTCCTCCTTGCAGAGGCTCAATCAGGGAACCAAATGCATAAAATGGGTACGGAAATGGAGCTAAGGAAAGCGCCTCTTACCTGGAACTGACGAAATCCCGAATGGTTGCACAGATTGGTTGAAATCACTGTTCGAAGTTCGCTCCCCAAATGGACTACTCCTACTATTCAAGAGGTAAAAAGTAAAAGTGATTCTATTTTTTACATTTTCACCACATTTATAGACTTTTTGACTTATTTTTAGGTTTAAAAAGTTATTTTTTGAATATTTTAATATATTTTTGGTCGAGAATGGGTTTTACACTTACTTCTTGTGCAGCGACAAGTCTTTTACGCAACTTCGATGGTGAAACGAGTTGTATTTTATACTGTTTCGAACTCGGTAAATACATGAAAAAGTCACTGTGGAGTCACCTTTCAGCTCTTTTCTGACTCGCTAAACATGAAAAGATCGCCGAGTTACCCCTCTTGACTCGTTAAACATAAATAAGAGGCGGTCGTCTTGAAACTCTTTTCCGACCGTGTAAACAATGAAAAGATCGTTGGACCCTTGTCGTTTCAGGTTCGTTAATGGTTACGAAACGACGTGATATCGATCACTTTTTTACTTTTTTAGGTTGGTGTCACTACGTATGAAAAGTACTCCTCGATTGTAATGATCGGGCGGTTCTTTCGAGCATTGTTTTATACTTTTTCGGGCTCGGGAGACACAACTATACGAAAAAGGACCCCCTTGGAGTTTTCTTTTCTGCCATCTTTTCAACCTCTCTAAAAAGGAAAAGACGTCGAGTTCTTCCTTTGTCAGACTCATTAAAACTTAATGACATCGGATTCTGTCATAATGACGCCTTCCAAGCATATGCTATCCCCGTCAAGCTTGTCATCAAAAAATAATCGGGGTACTCGCCAGAAATGGTGGGGAAAATGGACCCATAATTGTCGTCGTGTCGGCAGTATGTCGCTCTTGAACATGGCACTAGTCTGCATTCGTGTCTGGGTGGGAACATCTCATCTTGTTTCACATTAGCGTCCGTGGGTTTGGGTTATCTTGTTTGACCTCTCATCTGCTCATTGCCTTGTCACCATGACCTCTGCTCATTTGATGTCAAATACTGCCAAGTCCACTGTCGTGTCGCCGATATGTTCAAGAGAAGTTGACCTCTGCAAAATTACAACCTCCCTCTGATACCTCACATAATATTGACTCACCACAACATTCTTCCTCTGTCTCGTGTCAATGATGTGGGAAACACTATGGCCCACCATTGATTAAGGTCACTTCCTGTCGACTTCAGCTCATTATCCAGGAAGTTGATCTAGAGACTCCCTTCCGGTGCCTTAGAGCCTGCATTCCTCAATGGCAGGTTCTTCGTGTTCGATGCAAAGTTTTCATCATTGGCCTCCGATCGAATGATTCTACGGGTGTTCGATGCCAGCTCATTGATTCACATGCCGTGGATTGTACCTATAGTACCTTGAGTACCATTGTCATTATTGGTGGTACCTCTCGCGTCTGTTAACAATTTTCATTATTGGCTGGTAATCAGACGATGTTCATGCATGTTCGACTTCAACTCATGTATTCACATGCTTGAACTTGTACTCTGTTCGGGTCTAGATGGAGCGCAAGACCCTGGATTTTGTTTGTTGGGATCCAGGTTGCGATTTGTGGCTTATTATGATCCTTACATGACTCACTCACTGGATGGCTGCGACCATGCCTGAGTCTATTTATCAATCCTCTCTGGATGGCTGCGCCCATACCTTGGATCTAGATTGTTATGTACTCTGTTACAGATGGCTGCGTCCATACCACATATATCATGTACTTGAGATATCAGTTGTACTTCTTTACGCAGGTTCTCCGGCGGCAGTGTTTTCAGTTACGCATGTTCTTGTAAAGCATTTCACCCCTCTCTCTCCCTCGGGCATCATGCTTTAGGGGGCATCTGTTACATAGAAATTTGTCACCTTTTGTCACCGTCCCTGTTACCCCTCTCCCACACACTGGAGGACTCATTCCGGGACCTGTAAGAAGTGACATGACCTGAAACCACTTGCATCATATTCCTCTAAGTATGAGTTTCATATGCCCTGAAGAAATCTCCTGCAAAATACCCATGAAAACAACTCTTTTTGCAATAGCGCGGGTCCACAGTTTACTACCCGCGCCAATGGGGGAAATCCTCTAAAAAGGGCACGCTATTGGCGCTCTGTCTCAGAGTCGCACTCGCGCCAACCGAATTGAGTAAAGTTTTCAACCAACAAGCTTTCGAAGGTTCTCCTTAACCCATTCACCAACTGAACCTATGTTGAGCTAGGATGGTTTGGCTTCGAAATCTCCATAGAAGGGAAGTGGTTTGCCACCTTTCATGGAAGTTTCTAAGTGATAAAGCCCAATGCCATGAATAATGTGGTTGATCCTATCTCTTTCCTCTCTATCTATAAAAGCTTGTCTCTATGCCTTGAGCAAGCTAGTTCCAGTTCCAGCATAGTGATAGAGAGTACCAGGTGTTCAAGAGTTTGGAGCTGCAAGAGCCTTCTTTGCACCCATAAGGCCAAATCTAAGTGAGGAGATTCTTGTCACCCAAGAGAGAGAGGCTTGTTCCCCATCCCAACAAGCTTTGCAAGACTTGTGTAGCTGACTACCCAGCCAAAGGAGGATTCAACGTCAGAACAATGGTTGTATTCTTCTTTGTTATTTATCAATAATAGATTACTATCATTATGGTTCCACTCTCATTGTCTTATGATTGATGTTGAGTTATATCTTTTCTGATTGGTATATAGTTGCATCTATTGGATTTTATGCTTGTATTTGTGTTTTTCTTTGCATGTGCAGGTGTCCAATCACAGAGATCGTGGGGATCGTGACCGGCTGAGGCAAAGGAACGAGGGCAACGTCTCTTCTATGAATATTAGCGTTGGAATCCAAGTAGGTTCTCATCATCCACCTTTTATTTGCAATTAGGAACTTGCATGGTAGCATTGTTTGATTGTTGCTAGACTCGGTCTGGGCTAGTAGGGATCGTCTCTGTCCGCAGAGAGGATTTACCTCCACAACAGAGATGATTGTAATTATTATTATTATTATTATTTTTTTTTTTAATTTTATTTTTTACGGAATCCCTCTTCCATCTTTGTTTATGGAGCATGCCAGTATTACAATAGACTGAGAGTAACATTTCATACATTCTTGAGAGCTAGTCAAAACAATGATCTACCATATTACGTGTAGCATTTGAAACTGGCCCAGATAACCGCCTTTGCCTTAGACCATCATGATTCGACTGCCCAACATCAGAGGATGTTTCCAAAATCAGTATCTTCAATGGAGGATGAACGTCTGAGTTTGGTTCATATGTCGAGACAGAGTACGCTTGCACAGAGATCATGACTTCATTCCATATGTTGAGACACAGTATGTTTGCACCGAGATCATGACTTCCTTTATTATATCGAGACTATGAACATATGACTGAGATTTTAGACTTTATAATTATGCTGTGTCTGTCTATCTTCGAGACCCTCATTGTTATTTCGTGACTATGTACCGGGGCAAATACTGCATTCAATTGTGACTGCGTTCCAAATTTTCAAGAGTTTGTTTCGTAGCTATCAAGAGACGGTGACTGAGATGTCACATGATTCTTTATCACAGGTATGCAGTGACTTCGATCCTGAGATTATTATCATTATGGAGGAGACAGAGCATTGAGACATGGATGCCGGAACAACATTTGCATGGAATTAAGGCTGCCAAGACAGAGTGTGTTCCTACTTCACTGCAACAGAGTGTCGAGATCATGCTTGCATGACACTGTTGTACCCATCGAAGATCATAGAATCCTTCTTCCATCGAAACATTGTAACCTTGCCTTCCTGGGAGATTTATTTATCTATTGTGCCATCGAAGCTTCAGAACTGCATCCGAATTTTTCTTGCTTTGACTCTGAGTTCACATGCCAATTTAGGATCAGCATTTATCAATATACCAGCAGACAGCTATTACTAAACCAACATGGAGCGAGAAGAGCTGAGTGATTTGAATTTTGGTAGAGCAACGATAAAAATTTTGATTGTCTGCCCTGTGCGCCGCGCAGTAGGCTCAATGCGCCGCGTGTCCTGGATGTGTCGCACCCGTGAGTTTTTACACTGTGCAGAGGCGCCCAATGCGCCACGCCTGCTCCCAATGCGCTGCGCAGCCTAACTCATCAACAGTCCGGTTCCAAAACTCTGTTTTCACCCTTCACAATTTTCCTCTTGGCTTAACTGATGATTCTTGCGTGCAAATGGATTGTAGAAATAATGAATGTTATGACCTGAACTTTGATTTTTGGTTTAAAATAGCACACTTTCCATTGTTGCAGACTTTGACCCTTTGCATAACTCTTGGTATGGGAAAGATATACGAAGACACAAGAAATATCTTTATGACATGGGCTTTTTATTTTGTTTTCATTTGGCACATTCTCTTTCCAATAATGTAGAACTTTGGCACTTTGAACTTTTCAAATGTGAACTTTGTTTTTCATTTCCATCTGATTTTCTGAGCTTGAACGATAGCCTCTTGGTTGATTTGTGCAGGGATGAAAGCCTTTGGACTTTGGCAAATGATCAGGAGAGGCTGCATGTGAAGTACTCCATGATAAAATTACAAATTTATTACAAACATTAAAATTGACGATTTCTTCTTCAAAATAGAGTTTTGAAGAAGAAATATCTTTGAGCATTATTGACGATGACAATCCTGAAATGAAAACTTATTGAAGACATTCTCATGGCCTACGGGCATTATTCAACATTCTGAAGACAAACCCTAGACCTAGAAAGTGAAATGACTCTTTTCTGGACCAAAATAGCATCTATGACTGCAAATGACGTGAAATGAACTTTGATGAACTTTGAGAAATTTTTGACCAACCCAGCAGGTACAAACATGAGGGAAACAAGTGAAGAGACCCTTCCGTCAGATAATGGCATGCCACTAGCGAAATGCAACTGGGTGAATTGAGCGAGACACCTAAACATGAAATGCAGAAAGAGTTTTGATCTCTGACGGAGGACTGACAAGACCGACTCTAACACTTTGCTTGAGCTGTATCCAAACATCAGCCTTGGTACTTGTGATAATAGTAAGATGAACAACTTGAGAGACAAAAATCAACCTTAAGTATGCTTCTGCAACACCAAAGAACTGCCTACCCAGCCTACTGTATCTATCATTTTTTCTTCTTTTTCTTTGGGTGCACTTGGACTAGAAAACCCCTTTCAGCTTTTCTTTTCTTTGCATGATAATCCTATCTAAGTCTGCCCTTATTTCTTTCAAGGGCTCAGATTAAACAGTTGAGCTCCTTTGCTTCTCTACCTATCTACTTATCTGCCAAGTTTAAACAGTTTGGATAGATTTCTATTGTCTATCTCTAAAACAGGAAATTCAAACATGAACTGGCCAAGATTAAGCTATTGGGCCATTCATAAATTGTGGTAAAAAGTTCAACAAGCCGTACATGATGCTTTATTTACAGAAAAATGAAATAGTAGTGGCATTTGGACTTGCACACTTTCCCGGTCCTTTTTACTTGGGGTTCATTTCTTTTCATTTTTTCTTTTGACCATTTATCTTTTTACCCTTTGATTTTTCTTTTAGGGTATACCCTCTTTATATTTTTTAAATTTTTTGATTTTTTGAAAATATGGAAAATATTTGTAACAAGAAAAGGTATGTACATATTGCAGAGCTAATCAAGTCAATCATGAAATATGACACCTATTGGTATAGGAGCATAACAGGTCCCACGCAGCCGGGCCAAAAAGTGACTATTGGGAGCACTGTAACTGATTGAATGGTGATTTTTCTGTTGAAGGGAGCGGGGGAAGAGCATTTATGGAGCATATCTTTGGAAATTTTCTTCCAAATGCGCATTAATGACTGGGAGTTGAAGGGAATGGTTGGATTTGAATTCAAATTGCGCTATAAATACGCCATGTCACTCCACATTCGAACACTTTGCTTCTTGATAAGTTTCCTTAATATTTTTTATCTTGCTTTGTGCCAAGAAGAATGCTACATGTCTGATAAGGAGTGGGAGAGCATTCTTTCATAGCTGGAATTAGCAAACTTACCTGTTTGACACCACAAGATAATCCTCGAGAGAATGATTGCAATGCCAACTGAGACAACGGTGGCCTAACCTGTACTTATAGGGTTGCCTACTACCACACTTAAGTCGCCAAGGCCTAATCCATTTGCTTCCATGGTGGGAGATAAGAAGTAGAAGAAGCCCCAACAAGCACCGGTGTGACAATCATCGTAGAAAAACGAGACTGAAATCCGCCAGAAAGGAAATATGGATAAGTCCAAACAACCAACAAATCCCCTGGATCTGGATGAGGAAGAACTGCGCGGAGGAATAGAGGAGATTGATGTAGAGGGGGCTGAGCCAATAACTTGGTTGCCGTTGTATATGCCACCTATAAAATCCATAGAGAAAGTTCCCAAAGACCCATATTTCATTAAGTTTATGGTATCCATACATTTGTTGTCGAAGAATGAATTGTTTGAGGGCTCTTTGTTGGCTCGTATACTAAACTTGAAAATGGAGGATTGGGACCTGGGGGACCATGGCGCAAGTAGTGGAGACGAAGATATTTTTGGTATTGTTTGAGTTAGAGCTTCGGATGGTGATTAACCAGCAGCCAAGGTTATCACCAAGTTTGCACGAGCAGTACGCCAATGTCATAGACTTCAAGGTAAATTTCCATAATCTCCACATTCGCACAAAGAATGATTCTTAGGGAATATGGTACAAGTTTCCATATTTAGTCACTGAAGATGATGTTATCAGGGTTTTCAGTAAGTGGCCAAGTGATTGGATGACCCCCTCTAATGCCAACGTAGGAATGATTAAGGATACTCAAGGTGAAGCAGCGTATACAACAACATCGATAGCAGTAGAAAATAAGAAGGAAGCACATAACGCTTTTGTTAGAGAAAAAAGGCCACACAACAGAAAGAAGTTGCTGCAAAGGAGACAGAAGCGACTACCAAGGAAAAGGAAGAAATGAAGGAAAAGACTGTGTTGAGATTGAAACAAGATGATGGAGCTTACTGAAAAGAGTCGCCTTCACTAAGTGGGCCCGCAGGCAAATTATGGCGCAAGTTCTATTTTTGGATGACAGCAGGGATGATCACAGCAGGAGTGACCATAGCAGGGATGATCACAACAGGAGTGATCACAGCAGGAGTGACCATAGCAGGGATGATCACAGTAGGAGTGATCACAGCAGGAGTGATCAAAGTCTATTTTTAGATTGGCTGTCAAAAATAGAAAAGTCAAATATTATTGTCTCATAATAATATTTGGACTATAAAATTGATCTTATTCTCTTGGAGCACTTCAGTTTGAGCTACAGATCTGGCACATGTAGCTGTCAGAAGGAAGTACACTTTCTTTGTGGGTCAGTTGAGTTGTTGCATGCATGACTTCAGTTAGAACTCAATCAGTTGAGTTTGGTGGAGTTGATTGTGGAGTTGATGGAGTTGTGTTCAGTTTGACTTGGTTAAACTAGTTGTAATTAGTCTAACTGCAAATAGACTAATGATGAGTTGTTAAACTAATTATTAACTCATAATGCAACTATAGAATACATCAGTTAACTTATTTTCATGTCAGTGCATGTTCATTTCAGCAGGGACAGGTGTTAGAGGATTAGATTGCTATCAGTTGTGACTATAGTTGTGCATGAGGGTTTGCACAACCAAGGGATTGAGTATGACAATGAGTATTGCCCAGTAATATAGCCTCTGCTCACGTGATTCCCAGTGTGAGTGATTCTTTTGAGGTAAATATGAGTTTGGTTAAACCATTCTCATTCATTCTTGAGCAGGTATTGAGCAGTGGAGGCAGGCAAGCAGTGGAATAGATTTGGAGATCAGATCTGAGCTGTAATTGTGTGTAATAGGTGGAGATAGTGCTGGATACTTGTGAGAAGTATGGACTATTATAATGTTACATGTTCTCAATCATTAATATACAGATAGTGTGGGGTTTTTAGCTGTAAGCTTTCCCCGGGTTACATACTGTGTTAATGTGTGCATGCTCTTGATGTTTTATTGTTATTGATGCTGCTAAATTGATGATCAACGTAGAGGAGCTTATGTATTGTGTATGTATTCTGCAATAGTACATGATCAGGATAGTCTCCATTGAATATGTGTTTATTATTCAAAATTTGTACATGGTATCGGAGCTGTTGATCATCAGATCTACTATTCAGGAAGTGTTTACATTCTATTTCTTCAGGCAGAGTCTGTAATCGGGCCAGGTAGCCTTTGGATTCATCCTTCCTTTGGAAGGTGAGATATCCAGTGAATCCCATATGGTCAATCTCTGTACGAGAAATATTGTGTTCTCACGAATCTTAGATCTGAGGCAGTTGAGTTTGGAGCTGGTGGAATTCGAATTTGGAGCAGTGTTTTCTTGGTGGCAACGCAACAATATCTTTCAACGGATTGCGATTGGAGTATGCTCTTGAGGGCAGCTCAAACTATATTGCATGGAAGGACAGGATGGAGGCAGTATTGGATGATAACGGACTGAAGGAGTTCATAGAGACGGATGTCCCAAAGCCTACTGATGCTACTCAAGCTGATGCTTGGAAAAAGAAGACGGCAAAATGTCGAAGGATTCTGTTGGAGGGCGTGAAGGATCACATTGTGTCCAGCCTGCATGGAAAGACTTCTCCATATCTGATGTGGAAGGCTTTAACAGATCTATTCCAAAGCAAAAGCGATCAGAGGAAGTTGACGCTCAAAGATAAACTCAGAAACATCAAATGCGAGAAGGGTGACAGTATGCCCAAGTATCTCACGAAGTTCACTCAGTGTCGAGATGAGTTGGGAAGTGTGGGGGTTACTGTCAATGATGAGGACTTGGTGAGCTTGTCTATCCTTGGTCTTTTGATGAGTTGGCATTCCTATCAGGACTCTATCAATGGTCGGGAGAAGTTGCCAGGATGGGAAAGACTGTGGTTAGATCTTGTGTAGGAGGAGATCAGGCGGAGTACCAGGGACAGATCTTCATCAAAGGGAGCTGATGAAGAAAATTGCGCTTTGGCTACCAAAGCAAAGAACGGGAAGAGCAAGAAACCTTCTAAGCGTGGTGCTAAAGGCAAGAAGCAGGACATGTCCAAGGTGAAGTGTTTTCACTGTCACCATCATGGACACTATGCCACTAATCGTCCGCAGAAGAAGAAGAACAAGCAGGCTGCTGGATCTACAACAAGAGAGGCTCTAGCCTCGCAGTTTGAGCTTGATTTTTCATTGATCGCATCCTTGGTTTCAAGTGTGATGGGATCGGTGTGGTTCTTGGACAGTGGTGTGTCTTTTCACCTGACGGGAGATCCAGATTTGTTTTTTGATCTGGAGGAAAAAGATCTTGGAGTGCAATCGAGATGGGCGATGATGGTAGATATAGTGCGACTGGTATCGGTACCATTTCCTTTGAGAGGGAGTCTGGTAAACCCTTCGTATTGAAGGAAGTCATGCATGTTCCAGGATTGAATAAGAATCTTATCTCTGTAGCGATGTTAGAAGACAAGGGGTATGATGTTGTTTTCAGCAAGGGAAAAGCTTTCCTGCGCAGCAAGACAACTGGTGAGACCCGGAAGATAGGGGTTTGAGTGAGGAGCCTTTATCAGTTGCATGTAGATGGATGTGCAGCAATGGCAGGCAAGGCAGAAGGATTGGTGAGCTGGGATGATGGCGAGTTGTGGCACAGGAGATTGGATCACCTTCACCATGGAGCCTTGAAGATACTGCAGCAGATCACTACAGGGATTCCTAAAGGCACGCTTGCGCAGTCAGATCAGTGCAAGGGGTGTACTTTGGGGAAGTTTGTGAAAGCCACCTTTCACGAGAAGGATAGTCACGCCACGACGATCCTTGAGAGAATTCACACAGATGTGTGTGGACCTTTCTCAGTTGCTTCGACAACAAAACACAGGTATTATGTGATTTTTGTTGATGATTTCTCTCGTAAGTGCTGGATCTTCTTCATGCAGAAGAAGAGAGAGACATATTCAAAGTTCTGTGAATTCAAAGCACTGGTCGAGGAGGAGTCGAGGAAGAAGGTGATGGCTCTTAGGAGCGATAATGGTGGTGAATACATCTCGGATGAGTTCAAGGATTTCTGCAAGGCAGAAGGGATTCGAAGAGAGCTCATAGCTCCCCATAACCCACAACAGAACGAGGTAGCTGAGCGGAAGAACAGAACGATTGTGGGTGCTGCACGGGCAATGTTGCATGATCAGGGCCTACCCCTTCACTTGTGGGCAGAAGCATGCAATACAACAGTTTATGTGCAGAACCATTGTCCTCATAGGATACTTGGCATGAGTACACCCGAGGAGGCTTATTCTGGTAAGAAGCCTGATCTTTCTCATTTGAGGATTTTTGGTGCTAACGTTTACATGCATGTGACGAAGGATGCCAGGAAGAAGTTGGAGCCGACCGCAGAGGTTGGGATATTTGTGGGGTACACTGATATGCCCCACAACTATCGTGTGTATTTGCCAGACAGTGGTAAAACTGTTGTGCGATGGGATATAAAATTTCAGGAGGAGAAAGGCATGAAGTGTTCGCTTGAGAGGGAGCTACACTTGCATGCAGATGAGGAGCTATTAGTTCCTAAGGATGAGCTTTAGGACATGGATCAGCCACAGGACGAGGTTCATGGAGTGGAAGAGACTACTCATGCAGCGCCAACCATCAGAGGGCAAAAGCGCTTGACAGAGACAGTCACCTGATCGGTACACTGGATACATGGCTCTTATGAGCAAGTGTGTTGTGAATGAGCCATCCTCTTTCGAGGAAGCTGTGGAGGATCCCGCATGGGTAGACACCATGGTGGAAGAGTATGATTCTCTTGTCAGAAACAGTGCACGGGAGATTGTTCCTAGACTGGAAGGGAAATCAGTGGTGTGTTCAAGATGGATCTACAAAGTTAAGCAGGCAGCTGACGGGAGTGTGGAGAAGTACAAGGCAAGATTTGTTGCCCGAGGCTTTTCAAAGATAGAGGGGATTGATTATGAGGAGACCTTTGCACCTGTTGCAAGGTATTCTTCCATACAGACGATTCTTGCTCTCTCAGCACAGATGGGATGGCACATTCATTAGATGGATGTGAAGACTACGTTCCTCAACGGAGTCATTGAGGAGGAGGTGTACATTGAGCAGCCCGAAGGCTTTGAGGTCTTCAGTAGCGAGTCGCATGTGTGCAGGCTCAAGAGAGCGTTGTATGGGTTGAAGCAAGCACCACGTGCTTGGTACACATGGATAGACAGCTATTTCACAGGACTTGGATTCTCCAAGAGCGAGGCAGATCCTAACCTATACCAGATTTTGGTGGAGGGTAAGTTGCTTATCATTGTACTGTATGTTGATGATTTGATTCTAACGGGTGATGAGTTGTTGATACTTTCATGCAAGGATGATCTTGCTAAGGAGTTTGAGATGAAGGACTTGGGCCTCCTTCACTATTTCCTAGGATTGGAAATATGGCAGCACAGTGGTGGACTGTTTGTTTCTCAGGGCAAGTATGCTCGAGAGATACTGGAGAAGTTCAACATGCATGGCTACAAGCCTGTTGATACTCCTCTTCCTGGAGGTTGGAGGAAGGAGGATGCCACTTCGGGAGAAGAAGTGGATGCCACTGTTTATCGACAGTTGGTGGGGTCGTTGATGTATTTGGTCAATACACGACCCGATATATGCTATGCAGTTAACCAGCTTTCACAAGCTATGGTTAAGCCTACCAAGCTCTTCTGGAAGGTGGGCAAGCATGTATTGCGTTATTTGAGAGGCACATCAGGATATGGATTGTGGTATAGACAGGAGGATGAGGTGAAGCTATGTGGCTTCACGGATGCAGATTGGGCAGGGAGCCCAACGGACAGAAAGAGCACATCAGGAGGGGTATTCAGTATTGGATCGACAATAGTTTCTTGGTGCAGCAGGAAGTAGAGATCCGTGGCACTCAGTTCAGTAGAGGTCGAGTATATGGCAGCAAGTTTGGCTACATGCGAGGCTATATGGATAAGGAAGATCTTGGTTGGTTTGTTCGGTTCTCATTTGGATCCTACTGTGATTTACTGTGATAACCAGAGTTGCATTAAACTCTCGGCTAATCCTGTATTTCATGATAGATCTAGGCATATTGATATCAGGTACCATCATATTAGAGATTGTGTGCAGTGGAGGATCATGTTGCTTTCATACATTCCAACGGAGGATCAGGATGCTAATATTCTAACGAAGGCTCTCACCAGGAGCAAATTCGAATACCACCGAGGCAGGATAGGGGTTGCTGATAATCCATATCTTGTCAAGGGAGAGTGTTGAGATTGCAACAAGATGATGGAGCTTAGTGAAAAGAGTCACCTTCACTAAGTGGGCCCGCAGGAAAATTATGGCGCAAGTTCCATTTTTGGATCACAACAGGGATGATCAAAACAGGAGTGATCACAACATGAGTGATCAAAGTCTATTTTTAGACTGGCTGTCAAAAATAGAAAAGTCAAATATTATTGTCTCATAATAATATTTGGACTATAAACTTGATCTTATTCTCTTGGAGCACTTCAGTTTGAGCTACATATTTGGCACATGCAACTGTCAGAAGGAAGTACGCTTTCTTTGTGGGTCAGTTGAGTTTTTACATGCATGACTTCAGTTAGAAATCAATCAGTTGAGTTTGGTGGAGTTGAGTGTGGAGTTGATGGAGTTGTGTTCAGTTTGACTTGGTAAAACTAGTTGTAATTAGTCTAACTGCAAATAGACTAATGATGAGTTGTTAAACTAATTATTAAATCATAATGCAACTATAGAATACATCAGTTAACTCAGTTGCATGTCAGTGCATGTTCAGTTCAGCAGGGACAGGTGTTAGAGGATCAGATTGCTATCAGTTGTGACTATAGTTGTGCATGAGGATTTGCACAACCAAGGGATTGAGTATGCCAATGAGTATTGCCCAATATTTTCCCAATAATATAGCCTCTGCTCACGTGATTCCCAGTGTGAGTGATTCTTTTGAGGTAAATACGAGTTTGGTTAAACCATTCTCATTCATTCTTGAGCAGGTATTGAGTAGTGGAGGCAGGCAAGCAGTGGAATAGATTTGGAGATCAGATCTGAGCTGTAATTGTGTGTAACAGGTGGAGATAGTGCTGGATACTTGTGAGAAGTATTGACTATTGTAATGTTACATGTTCTCAATCATTAATATACAGATAGTGTGGGGTTTTCAGCTGTAAGCTTTCCCCAGGTTACATACTGTGTTAATGTGTGCATGCTCTTGATGTTTTATTGTTATTGATGCTACTAAATTGATGATCAACGTAGAGGAGCTTATGTATTGTGTATGTATTCTGCAATAGTACATGATCAGGATAATCTCCATTGAATATGTGTTTATTATTCAAAATTTCTACAGACTGTGTCGTAGGCCACCACTAACCTCGGCGAGATAGAAATCGAGTGCATAGATGTAGAATAAGAGTTAGAGGGAGAAGAGGAAGGGGGCACACGCTTGGAGTCGCCCTTCATTGTCAAGAAGAGGCCAAAAAAGAGTTCGAAGGGGCCGCACAAGAAGAAAAAATCTGATAAATCAACAAGAACGATGCCTCTGGTCCTCACAAAGGGGACCTAGATGAGATTGGGGATGTGGTCCACGATGCAACGATGGATCTTTGGGGCCACTTTGAAGAGAAGTACTAGAAAATACTTGGTAAGGTGTAGCAGGGCCTGTAATAATTGCAGGTCCAAACAGGTCTTATTCAAGTGAGCGTGGGACAGGTGTGTGTGAAGAAAGTGAGCTTGAAACAAGCGAGCGGGTCAGCCCTGGAAGCAAAACTTGTTAGAACTTTGTAATTTCTAATGTTTCTAAAGAAATTAGAAAGGTAACAACAAAACCGATTTGGAAGCTGGGATCTAGCCCTACCAAATTTAGAGAGGGATCTCTCTGTTAATTTAGATTTTTTTGGTTTCAGATATTATGCTAGTTATAAAAGTTCATGGTTTGGTTTATGAATTGGTTTGAATTGTATGGTTGATTGATGTCTGGATTACCATTGGGTTATGGAGTCTGTGACTTAAAATATTGATATGTTTCAGTATTTTGCAGATAGATTTCACAGGGCAAGGAAACCAAACTAATTGGATTCTTTAATTTTAAATGAAGTGAATAAGAAGAAGAGAAAGGATTTACATTAAGAAAAGAGAAATTAATAATTCAATTACTTAATATCAGTCAAAAACATTAAAATTATTCAAAGCCAGAATCAGAGTGTACATCAAAACAAATTCTTTTCTTCAAATTTCTATTGAATAATTCAGATTATGAAAACACATGAGTATGGTAAACAAAGAATGATAAACACATAAACACATAAACACAATAGATGCACTTCACCAACAATTTGACACAAGAATCTTGTGAAAGAGCTTTCTATATTATCGATAAGTCCACTAAACCTTGAAAATGTACAATAACTTTCTCAGATGCAAAAACCATACCTTCATACTTGGAAAGGAGAAGTATTTATAAGTTTATTTACAAAATATCATGTCATAACTGATCAAGATGTAATTTAGGAATTTCTAAACTAATCATATGATCCAAAATTGGATCCTGGATAAACCTCTAAGTCTAAAAGACTTCATGTAAGGGGTGAAAGGTGCCAAATGGCACACATCCTTTGTAAATCAGAGGAAAATGAAAGTCGCAGGCTACTCTTAGACATAGTCTCATTACAGGGATCCCTCCATTCTGAATCCAACGCAACTTAAATGGGTGAAAATGGACTTCAGATGGGAAAGCTATCATAAAATGAAGCTGCCCTTTTTCAAAGGAAAAAGAGGCAAAAATCCCTTGAAATATGGGTCTAAAAACCCTCTAAGTCTTCCAAATCTCCCTAAAGGGCAAGAACACTAAGAGAGGAGAAGTCTTGGACTTATTGCATTACAATATCGGGCCTTAAAAACATAGAGAAAACTCTGAAAACAAGGCTATCAGGAGGCTTTAACAATGAATGCATAGGGGCCGTTGGATCTGGCCGATCAACAGTCTAGATCCAATCGGCATATCTCATCGGTGGTAATTTGCGGGTCAGAGTGGAGGCATGGCGTGATGGACTGAGGTGATGCGATGGAGTGATTGCCAAAATTGGCGGATCGCCATCGGCGAACACAATGGAGCAGCCATATTATATGTATATGTGCGATAGCCCAACTGCGATCGCCGATATCGGCGGATCGCTATCGGTGATCCCAAAAGGGAAGGACCCCAGGCCTAGCGACATGTGATATGCGATATAAACTAGACCTGAAAGGGTTCTGGAATGGAAACATATATATTTTGAAATCTGCCAAATGTGATTTTTAATGTATTTCACATGTTTCGTTTATTGAACGATAAACAAAGGGGAAAGCCAATTGCGATTGCAAGAAGCGATTCCCAAGTGGATCTGATAGGGATATAAAGTGGGATTATAAAACTTTTAAGTCCGAAATTGTGTGTTCTGTGGATTTTTCCCGTGTGTTTGCAGCATTTTCCTATGTAGCAGAGAACGACTGTTTCAAAGGAATTTTAAGTGTCGATTGCCCTGTTCATTACTAAAAAGGTGGCATCCATCCCAGGAAGCATTTAGCAATGACTGCTAACGATCAGAGGAGGAAAATGAAAGGATAGAGACATGAAGACAGAGAGCCCAATAGGGGAGATAAACAAGCAGCGCGATTTGGCTTAAAAGCCACAGAACTACAGAGTTGGTGGCTGCTGAGTTTTTGTTGGTGGCCGAGTTGCTGTTGAGTTGTTAAACGGTGGCCAAGCTGTTATTGGTAGATTGTGGGCTGCTGAGTTGTTAAACGGTGGCTGAGCTGTTGTTGAAGACTGTTTTTTGCTGAAAGCCAAGCCAAGGGAAAAGGAGCAGCGCAGAAGCCCACGGAGGCAGCGTAGAAGAAAAATGAGCAGTTGATGGAGCCTTTGGGGCCACTTGAAGTTCAAGTGAAAAGCCAGAGAGCATGAAGGTTGTAGAAGGCAAAAACGAGCCAGAGTAGGAGAGCCAAAGAGCCAAGAGCCAGAACCAAGAGCCAAAGAGCCAGAGCCAAGAGCCAAGAGCCAAAAGCCAAAAGCCAGAGCTTCAAGAGCCAAGGGATAAAAACATGTCTGAACCCACTGTTTATGTGTAGAACAATAGGAGTTGAGTCAAAGACTTGTAAAAGACTTACACCATAATCCCAGAGAGCCAAGTCAAATTGACAAGAGCTCACAGAGATGTAGCCCAAGAGTTGTGGGTGAACTCCAAATTAATTTGCTGTCTTATGTGTCTGTTATTACTGCTACTTTATTTACTGTTGTATGCATTAATATATCAGTTTAAGCGCATTCACATATCAGCACCAATAACAGAGTCTAAAGTAAATAATCAGCTGAAACAAATACAAGCATACACCCATATTTTCAAGCATTTCTTATTTCCGCATTGGTTAATCAATAAGACTTGGGAAAATTCAAGCTTTGGAAGTGGGAGAGGTTCTTGTAAGCTAGACAAGAAACCTAAGAGCCCCATTTTCAGATCATCATATCTATAATTTACAAAAATATAAGAGAAATTGAATTGCTTGGATTGCTAGCACTATTTTTGTGGAGACAGTTGTTGATTTGACCCTTGACTTTTGTTGCGCTGTTTTTCCTACTGTTAAAGAAGAATTGACTTTTTACTCAAGTAAATCACATAATTTTTCCTACCCGTCTTCACTTGGAATTGACAATTTGAGTAACTTCCTGTAAATTTCATCTAAATTTGTCTATTTGGCAAAGGTGGGCTTAGTGATAAATATGTATTTGATTTCATGCTAGATGTATAAATCAAATCCCAATGCCTGTAAGAAGGCTTTCCCTATTATAGTCCCCTTTGTTCCTGATATGAAAATGGGGCACTTAGGCTTCTTGTCTAACTTACAAGAACCTCTCCCACTTCCAAAGCTTGAATATTCCCAAGTCTTATTGATTAACCAATGCAGAATTGATAATATGCTTGACAATATAGTGTATGCTTATGTTTGTTTTTAACTGATTATATGCTTTAAAAATCTGTTGTTTTAGCAAATATGTAAATGTGCTTAAACTGATATATAAATGCATATAACAGTGAATAATGCAGTAGTAAAAACAAACACATAAGACAACAATTTAATTAGGAGTTCACCCACAACTCTTGGGCTACATCTTTGTGAGCTCTAGTCAACTCAACTAGGCTCTCTAGGATTATGGTGTAAGTCTTTTTTACAAGCTCTTGGATTAACTCCTGCTGTTTTACATAGAAATAGTGGGTTCAAACACCATGTTATTCCCTGGCTCTTGAAGCTCTGGCTCTTGTCTCTTGGTTCTGGCTCTTTGGCTCTGGCTCTGGCTCTGGCTTCTTTCTACACTCTATCAGTTTACAACCCTCTTGGCTTTTCACTCAACTTCCAAGTGACTCTCCTAGTTGCTCGTTTTGCTTCTGCATTGCCTCCTTTGCCTCAACTTCCTGTTTTGGCTTCACTTTCAGCAACAAAACCCCAACAGTCAACAACAACCCTCGCTGTTCCTGACACTCATGGATTTTAAGCCAAATCGGCACTGCTTGTTCATTTTCCCTTTTGGGCTTTCTGTCTTCCAGCCTTTGTTCACTCAAATCCCCTCTCTGAGTGTTAGCAATCATTGCTAAATGCCCTCAGGGATGGTTGCCACCTATTCTGTAACGGGAGAGTGCATCGGCGCTTGAAATCCCCCAATATAGCCATTCTTGGCTTACAAAGGAAAACATACCAAACACGGGAAAAATCCGTAGAAAACACTATTCACTAGACTTCAAATTTTCATAAATGCGCTTTATAACATTATCGGGTCCACCCTTAGTCACTGTCGCAAGTCGCAATTGCCCGTTCCGTGGCTTTCCCTTTGTATTTATAAAATACATTAAAAACATTGAAAATCCTGCTTATCAAACTTGAAATCATATGTAACAATATTAATAAACCCTTTCGGGTCCGTAATATCGCATCGGCGCATTTTCTCTATAATTCGTTTAATAAACGAAATACACAAAAATCCGTCGTTTGACGGATCTCAAATCATATCAAATAGTGTTTATATTTGTTATCGAGTTTGGCTGATCGCATCGCATATATATGTGTGTATGACCACTCCTTTGTGTAACTATGATTGCGATATCGCGATGCGATTGATCGTAATCGCATATTGCTCATGCCCTGGGCCGGTGTAGCGCTCTATTGTGGTCGCCGATTGCGATATCGCTCCGTTGCAATCGCCGATTGTGATGTCGCGATCGCAATAATCATATATTATGCTTCGATATCCTCCGATAGCCACCGCCGATTGCGATTACTGATCGGATTGGGACCGTTGATCGGCCAGATCCCACGACTCTTGTTCACTGTCCGTTTGACCTCCGATGGGCTCGATTTTCACTGTTTTCTCATGTTTTTAAGACTCGATAGTGTTATCCGCCTCTTCCAAAACTTCTCCTTTTGCGATGGTTTTGACCTTTTAGGAGATTTTGAAGACTTAGAGGTTTTTAGGATCCATTTTCAAGGGATTTTTCCCCTTTTTCCAAAGGATATAGGCAACTTCATTTTATGATAACTTCTGCATCCTAAGTCAGTTTTTGCCCATTCAAGTTGTAGTAGATTCAGAATGAGACAATATCTGCAATGGGCTAGTTATAAGAACTTCCTTGGACTTTCATTTTCCTCAGTGAGGAACACTTAGACTTAGGAGTCTATCCAAAATCCATTTTGGATCACGCCTTCCCACTAAAAGAACTTTTGGTCTCCAAAAGACTGATATACTGATCTGAATAGTAAATGAGAGTGACTCACCCTCTTCTTTCAACCTCCCTACACTTGCCTTTGGATAGTGCTCCTGAACCAAAGTTTCTGACCACTTCCCTTCTTGGATGGGATGGTCTTCCTTGGAAGAACTATCTTCCTCCTTGCCTTCCTGCAGAACTCCTGCTAAAATGGTTATAGAAGGTAGTTTGGGTTTCTCTGCTTTGATCATTGATCCAAGGTGGCTCAAACAAATGTGAAGTACATCTGCTCCAAAAAACTTTCATTTGTACCTATTTGACAAGATGTTCAAATACAAGGAAAACATCAACATCCCTGTGTTCATTCATCTCATGCTCATGCATGCATTTTATCCTTCAACTTTCACTTAAGCACATTGTACTTTCGAAGCTGAAATGGTTATAATGTTGCAGCAACAAAGTGAGTCTCCCACTCAATCTTTTCCATTCACCATCTTGGTAGAAACCTGCAACTTGCATCTCATGGACAAGAAATGAAAATAGATGCATCGATAGACATGCAATCCTTAATTGGAAAAGAAATCTAACCGTTTCTTACCAATCCAGTTCAAAGGTCTTTCCTTTGTCTGCAATCAGCATTAACATGTGAATCATTTTGAAACCCATCATTCATGGAAACTTCCTTTCCATTTTTGCCATCTTCTCTTTCCACTTCTTTCAGATTTTGTGGAAGCATTATTGGATTCAGAGTCCAACACCTTTCAACAATATGCCCTTGCTTATGGAAATAAGTGCACTGCATGTGCATTCTCTTGGCAGCATGATTTGCCTTGTCCAATGGACCTTTGGCTGCTTGCTTCTTTTCTTCAAAAGTTTCCTGTATGTGGCCATTCTCTTCCAACATCTAGAAACATGATGGTTATCCAAACCACAAAAGTAACATGCAACTCTTTTCCCATGCTTATGTTGAAATTTACCATGCCTTGCAAAATCAAAAGGAATATTATTAGAACCAGATTTATACCTGCCTCTTTCACCTTTATTGCCTTCATGAGGAGGTGAAGCAAATGAAGAAGTGGCTACCTTTGGAACATCATTAATCTCTTCAAGGCTGTTAGAGTTTCCACAAATATCTGGTTCAAATGTGTGCTTCTAAGCACCTGCATTCTGCAAGTGATGTTTCAAGCCATTGCATTCCTCTTGAATACAATCTTCACACTCTACAATGCAACCCCTTCTTGGACCTGTTTCAATGGCCTTTATGGCAGCTTTGGAACTCTATCCATAAGACTGTCTGTAGCCAAGACCCAAATACTTAGGCCTTTCTTCAACCATTATTGGTTCAACAATACCCTGTGCATGCTTTCCCAAGCCCTTTCCTTCATAGCCCATCTTGGACATTAGCTTGTAGCATATGCCTCTAGTATGTTTTTCAAAAGAACTAATATAAGCATTCTTAGAAGAATTTGAAGACAAACTGGAATGTTTTACCTCTTCTTCAAGTTGATACTTGACTAAGGATTCTTGGGAAACAAAGAGCTATGACTCCAGCTCATGCATCCTCTTTAGGTTCATAGTTTCAATATGAAGTTGCCTCTCCATTTCTTGCAGTTTGTCAGAAAGCATCTGCTTCTCTTCCTTCATGGAATTCAACTGCTCTCTAAGTATGCTGCTCCTTTTTCCATCCTCATACATCTCTCTCACCTTGTCCATCATGATGAACAAGTCCTGCTTCAAGTCTCCATCAAAGAGTCTTGTGATGAAGAAGGAAGAATTTGAGGATACAGTTGAGGAAGTTGTCATTATGCCAATGAACAATGAACTTCAAACAAGATTAATAAAGAGATTATGTCAACAACATTTTGAAACAAACCTCTTGTGCTTTAAGGACTGCCTTGAGGTCCTTGGGATAGAAGAATGCCTTCATCCCTTATTCCTATTTGTCCTTCCTGGCTGAGCTATCAGTAGCTTTCCCTTTACCTCTCCAAACTCAGAAATTAGTCAATATGCAAAACAAGCATACAGTCAGCCTCCCGCTGTTCAAATACCTTTCATATAAGCAATCTTTGCTTTGTCAATCAAGCATTCTGATATAACCTTCTTTGAAGGTGGGTTTAATCAAACTTAGGCTCTGATACCACCTGATCTGAAAATGGGGCACTTAGGCTTCTTGTCTAGCTTACAAGAACCTCTCCCACTTCCAAAGCTTGAATATTCCCAAGTCTTATTGATTAACCAATGCGGAATTGATAATATGCTTGAAAATATAGTGTATGCTTATGTTTGTTTTTAACTGATTATATGCTTTAAAAATTTGTTATTTTAGAAGATATGTAAATGTGCTTAAACTGATATATAAATGCATATAACAGTGAATAGTGCAGCTATAAAAACAAACACATAAGACAAAAATTTAATTAGGAGTTCACCCACAACTCTTGGGCTACATCTTCGTGAGCTCTAGTCAACTCAACTAGGCTTTCTGGGATTATGGTATAAGTCTTTTTTAGAAGCTCTTGGCTTAACTCCTACTGTTTTACACAGAAACAATGGGTTCAGACACCATGTTATTCCCTGGCTCTTGGCTCTTGGTTCTGGCTCTTTGGCTTTGAATTTGGCTCTTCAGATCTGGCTCTGGCTCTGGCTTCTTTCTGCCCTCTATCATTTTACAACCCTCTTGTCTTTTCACTCGACTTCCAAGTGTCTCCCTCCGCTGCTCTTTTTGCTTCTGCGCTGCCTCCTTCGCCTCAGCTTCCTGTTTTGGCTTCACTTTTAGGAACAAAACCCAAACAGTCAAAAACAACCCATGCCGTTCCTGACACTCATGGCTTTTAAGCCAAATCGGTGCTGCCAGTTCATTTTCTCTTTCGGGCTCTCTGTCTTCTAGCCTTTGTCCGCTCAAATCCCCTCTTTGAGCGTTAGCAATCATTACTGAACACCCTCAGGGATGGATGCCACCAATTCTATAATGGGAGAGTGAATCAGCGCTTGAAATCCCCCAATATAGCCATTCTTGGCTTACACAGGAAAATATACCAAACACGGGAAAAATCCATAGAAAACACTGTTCACCGGACTTCAAATTTTCATAAATGTGCTTTATAACATTATCGGGTCCGCCCTTAGTTGCTGTCGCAAGTTGCAATTGCCTGTTTTGTGGCTTTCCCTTTGTATTTATAAAATACATTAAAAACATTGAAAATCCTGCTTATTGGACTTGAAATCATATGTAACAATATTAATAAACCCTTTCGGGTCCGTAATATCGCATCAACACATTTTCTCTGTAATTCGTTTAATACATGAAATACACGAAATACACAGAAATCCGTTGTTTGACGGATCTCAAATCATATCAAATAACGTTTATATTTGTTATCGGGTCTGGTTGATTGCATCACATATATATATATATATATGTGTGTGTGTGTGTGTGTGTGTGTGTGTGTGTGTTTGTGTGTGTGTATGACAGCTCCTTTGTGTAACTTCGATTGCAATATCGCGATGCGTTTGATCGCAATCGCATATCGCTCATGCCCCGGGCTGGTGTAGCGCTCTATTGTGGTCGTCGATTGCGATATCGTTCCGTTGCAATCACTGATTGCGATGTCACGATCACAATAATCATATATTATGCTCCGATATCCTCCGATAGCCACCACTAGTTGTAATTGCCGATTGGATCTAGACCATTGATCGGCCAGATCCGACGACTCTTGTTCACTGTCCCTTTGACCTTCGATGGGCTCGATTTTCGCTGTTTTCTCATGTTTTTAAGGCCCGATAATGTTATCCGCCTTGTCCAAAACTTATCCTTTTGCAATGGTTTTGACCTTTTAGGATATTTTGAAGACTTAGATGGTTTTTAGGATCCATTTTCAAGGGATTTTGCCCCTTTTTCCAAAGGATATAGTCAGCTTCATTTTATGATAACTTCTGCATCCTAAGTCAATTTTTGCCCATTAAAGTTGCAATAGATTCAGAATGAGACGATCTCTGCAGTGGGGCTAGTTCCAGAAACTTCCTTGGACTTTCATTTTCCTTAGTGAGGAACACTTAGACTTAGGATTCTATCCAAAATCCATTTTGGATCAGTTCCTGCAAATTTGGCACTATCTCTGGCAATGGCCATCAATTTCTGGCCATAAACGGGAAATGTCATTAATGTGTCACTCAACACCAACAAACCTGGAAGTCCCTTTTGATTGAGGACCTTAAACTTGTTGAAGAATCTTTGGACACCATTCTCCAGAACTTGACACTTTTTTTTCCAACTGCAACATAAGATTTCTTTTGGTCAATACTTTCTTGATTTATAATATGGTCTCAGTTTTGTCTTATATTTCCAGTTCTTCCAACTCGTATCTGTTTTTAGAATTTAGAAATTTGATGAGGTCTGTGGTTTTAGTTGGCTTATCCCCCAACATTCCCCTAATTTCTTGAATGGCTCCTGTGGATTTTTGATTCAGCTCCTTCTGCTAAAAAAATATCTATATTAATGGCCAGATATTTGCCATTGATTTGCTTATATCTATCCATACATTCTCCTTAGCCTGAGCTAAGGTATGAGCCATGGCAAATTCATTTTCTAATTGTTGTATCCTTTGCATCAGTCTCTGGGATTTTTGTACCTCTACCAATTGAGAATTATCAATTCTCTCTTTCTGTTCCTGTAGAGTCCTTACTTGTCCTTGTAGTTTCTTGATTTCCTCCCCTTGTAAAGACATGTCTTCCATGGATTTTACCAGTTTACTTGGGTCATCTAAAGTTGGTGCAGGGGGTGTTGTAGATGTAGAAACTCCTACTGTAGTTGTTGTAGCCGTTGCTGCTGTAGTTGATGTAGAAGCTCCTGTTTGCACTATTGTTGCAAGAGGTACTGCATCAAGTGGGATTATAGCTAGCTGTGCATTTTGTTCTTTCTCCTTGATTAGCTTGTCCATTTATGCTTCCATGTCCCTTATCTGTGCATTTTGCTCCATAATTAATCTGAGCATGTCTTCTTTTGGCTCTCTGTCTCCCCCACTTCTTTTGCTTGTGGATCCTCGGTTGCTGACATTTTCAACTATTTTTTGAGTGTTGCTATGTCAACATTATTCTTCTTAACTATTTATTCTACTGCCTTAACATTGCTTGGGTCATATCCTATCTTAATGACCAAGTATTCCAAGGATTTTATCTTATTATATTTTTCTAAAGAAGAAGCATTTTCAAATTTTAATTGGGATTGAATATTAGTGAGGGATACCTACAATTTGGAAGTAGTCATTGCAGTACTTGTCAATGTAGAATAAATCATCTCCCTAGTTTGCCTATGCATGTCCATCTGATCTACTGGATGGACATCTTTTGCATCAACTCAAATGTGGTTTGCTTGTAATCTGCTGCAGATTTAGGGTGGAGGACCTATGCTTGTAAGAATTCCATATACATTATTCCTTTCTCGGTGTTGAAGGTTGAGAAGAGCCTATGCTGGGTAGAGGAATTTTGTTTCTAAAATTGATCATAAGTACTGACTTTGAGAATCTCATTTCTACGTTTTATCTCATATACTTGTCAAAGATGCTTGTTTCCATTTGACCTTGGATTAATTCTGATGTCTGAGCTATATTTGGATTCTCTTGTGAGATTGAAGAGAATTGAGATACTGTAAAGATGTTATCCCTTGCTGGAAAATGTGGAGTCTTGAGTACTATAGGAGCTTGCCCTACTCCTCATTTTGAAAAATCTATCTTAGTATTTGTCCTTTCTTTCTTGGTGTAAGTTTTGAATTCTTTGGTTGAAACCTCTATGACTGAAGGAGAGTCTTCTTCCTGTGGCCTTTTCTATGCTTTTGCTTGAGGTGTGGAAGTTTGTGAAGTAGCGGTAGACAACATCTGCTCCTCTGCTTCCTGTAGAGTATTTTCTTCCCACTCATCTTGGATCATGTATTTCTCAATTTCAGGCCTTTGAGTGTGAACATATGGAGTGGTGTTTTGTGCCACGCTTAGTTTAGAGATCATACCAAATGGGTCATATGGCCAAGTGAAGCTCAAGGGAAAATTCATCTGGTTTAGGAGGATATTTGTTTCCTTTCCTACTTTCCTGCTATTGCAAATAAATGGTCCTATCTGAGCCTTTATTCTGAATTCTGATTTCTTCTTAGCTGACACAAAATGGACCTCATATGAGTATATCATTTTCCTGATATATTCTAAAGAAAAAATTCTCATTGGGAGATACCTGGGTAGTTTATAAGGTGGCATCTCACACCCATACACTCTTATTTCGGTGTAATTCTGGTATAAATACCAGTCACCTGTTCTGACCTGCTCACTTAGGTATAAAATCTTTTGAATCTATGCACTGACCCTAGGTTTTGTCTCATTGCTCAACAAACATGTAGCTAGATGAATAAATTGATCAATAAAGTCTTTGAAGTTGTATTCTTTTGAATTCCTTCTTGGCATGGAAGTCCAAAAAATGACTGAGTGTGGCTCCCCCTGTTCATTCAGTTTTTGTACTGCAAATGGGAACTTGTCTGCTTGATAAAATAGAAACATATACACAAGAATAGAGGCATATTTGAACATTCCTTCAGTTTGAAGCTTAAGGAATTGTTCATGAATTTTGTCAGCAAGGAACTGGCTAAAATTGAAAATTACTGAGGGCTTTTCTTCAGTGGAGAAAATGGATAGAAAACCTAAAATAGGTTCATCTACCCATTCATTCAAATAATACCCTAGCAAACATGAGAGTATGGAAATGATTTTCTTATATTTGTCTGGAAAAATGGAGGAGGGATATGGTGGATTATTTTTTGGGAGTTGGACATCTTTAGGTAGGAAGATTTCGAAAATCTTGGATCTCTGGGAAAAGGTCAACTTCTGATATAATTCATTCAGGGCTTCCACTGAGAAAGGAATAGTGGAATCATTCTAAGGGATATGAAACATTTGGTCAATTGATTGAGGAGTGATTGTGAATATAATTTCACCATTGTGGGCTATAATGGCTCTCTGGTTTGGCAAGTAACAAGCTTGGCATTTGAGGACAAATTCGGGGAAGTGATCGGTTTAGGGAAAGATGTAGAGCGGTAAATTGGATTCCCAGAGGCTAATTTCATTGCTCTGGTCAAGAAAAATGTTTTTGAGCCAGTTGTGTAATTCGAATAAATTGAATTCACACTTCGGCTCTGAGATTTTATAGTCTCTGTCAGCCAAGGGGGATGTGATCAAGGTCAACTAATGGGGGAATGATAGGATTTTCACTATTAATATTGGTTTTTCTCTTGGGAGCCATATTGGGAGTTTTTTAAGCAATTAGAAAAGGCTAAAGAGTTATACAATTTACCCGATAAAAGCTTGAGAATGGAGGCTGGCGATGATGGTGAAGCTGGTGCTACTGCGCCCTGGTTTTATGTTCAATGTCAGAACAATTTTCTTGTATTAATTGAAATTGAGAAAAAACAAATGAATATCGCGGGATCAGATTAAGAAAAAGGTGTAACAGGAATGGATGATGGGCTCTTTATGTCTGAGGAAATTTTCCATTGAGGGCACGATACCAATGGTGGGTTTAACGGTAATTTAGAGGAAGATTAAATGCATAATGGGTAGGGAAAATAGTTAGACATGTGTTGCAGAGGGATTAGTGGTGTAGGTGTGGGGAATCGTTGACGGGAAGGAGAGGGTTATGCAGTTTTCAGAGGGAGGGGGAGGGTGGTATGCAGTATTGAGATGGGGGGGGGAGGGTGGTATATGGTATTGAGGGGGGGGGGGGTGTGAAAGAACGTGGGAGTGACACGTAAGGTGGGGTCAGGGAAGTGAAACCAACTGTTCGGACCCCCCCTCTGTCGATAAAGGTAGGAAGGGTAGGGGGGCTGAAAGGCATTGCGGACTGTCGGTTAAAATCGTGAATAACACATAGCTTGGATTGGGCTCGCCATTTATCCACTACATGATAAAATATATTGTCACTTTCCACTTTTGTTTATAAGTGCCAAAACTTAGGAAAACAAATATATGGATTTAAAGCATACACAATACAATTTTAATGTTTTTCATCCTAATTTTGAAAGCAATGCCTCTCTTCTACAAACCAAGGTTGCATTTAAAAGTGCATACCCTTATTTTCCTTAGAAGGAGAGATTTATCCTAATCTAAGTTCTAATCTACAAACTTGACTTATTAATCCAGCTTAAACAATTGGATCGATTCCTTCACCTATCTACTTAATTTTAACCAAGTTTAAACAGTTTAGTTAAATTATTCTCTAGCCTAACAATAGAAATTCAAATGTGTTTAATCATGATTATACTATATGATTCAAACAAATATCTATGATTGTGGCATTTAAAACAGGTCATTCTATGAAATCAACAAAGTCAGGTTTGAGGTACAACTACAAATTTCAGAGCTCTAATTAAAATTGCAGCCCACTACTCCCTTAGAAGTCAGAGAGTAGCACAAAGCTGCTATCAAAGAAGTAATGGCCACTTTGGATGCTGCAGTTAGGGGATGCACTCAGTTATTTGAACAGGCCATGGAATTATGGACCTCATTGTAGGAGGATCCAAATCTACAAAATATCGAAGCAGACATCAGAGAGAAGAATAGAGAGTTTGATGAAATCAGGTCAATAGTGCGAATGTTAGAACCAGTGCAAATGTTCACTAGATTACACGAAGGAAAGCCCATCCAGAGTGAAATTGATGAGCTGCGTTGCAAGGAAGTGATCATATCTTCAAGGACATAGCCTTGGGTAGATGAGGCCAGTCAGTTGACCCTGTTAGTGCAGAGAAAATTGAAGGGAATGCAACATACACAAAGGACCATGGACCTTGTAGTTGAAAGCCCAACCACTAAAAAACTGGTCGAGGAAGTGCGTCAAGTTGTTGCGTAGGGGACAACAGATCTGCAAGTTTTCAAGATTGAATTCAGTGAGCTGTAGGCGAAGATCGAGGTGCCACTAGCTGAGTGACTTGAGGATGAGTCACGTATTTGTGTTGGGGGCTTGTTGGGACAGGGTCCCCTGGGGTCAATTTTGTAATAAATTTTGTTATCTATGTAAAGTATCTACATTTTGAGAAAGCGGAGCGCGAAGGTTGTAGGAGTCAAAGGGGATTTAGGAAGGTCAAAGCCCCTTATTTTTTTATAAGTAAGGATGTTTTGTGACCCGCCCATGGTTCACGAGCCATGATATTGTAAATAAATATGCTATAAAAAGGAGTCATAGCGAGTCATAGGAGGTAACTAGTCATTAAAGATCTATGTATGAGCAAGTGATCTAAGGCAAACAAAGTTTGTTTTCTGTACTTAGGCGAAGGGGAAGGCTCCCACATATATGTGCGCAGAGACCTTGGTAAGTCCGAAGCTGAGTGCATGCCCCCCTGCAACTCTGTGCGCAAGGAAGAAATGATTTGTAAGAGAAGGATTGATCATAATAAAGACTATTTTGGAGCCATATTTGTGTATATGTGAATTTATGTTTACTTATGTATTTTCTATGTATTCACTCTATTTTCTGTCATTATCTTAAGAAACACTTAATTCGTGCGCGAAAGTAATAGATATGCTAGTTTTATTAATGATATGAATGTTTAAGGAAATTGGCATAGGGTTAGAATCTGTTCTCTGTAAGTTACTGTGATTTCCACATTTTAAGGGTTAGGGTTTGCGAAGGTTGGAATAAATCCCTAGAAGTAAAAGAAACCCATCACACAGACCTTGGGATGCAGAAACTTGGTTCTTTCATCCCCCAATACTGCTTTGGGTGAGACTACAGCCTGTGCTTCGCGGATTGTTTCTGAAAGGGCTAGCAGTGTAGGGTTTTGTTGGTTGGTGCAACTAACTCTGAACCTGGGTTCAAACCCCCTCAAGCCAACAATAATGTAGCATGGGTTCACATTCCCGATGAAAAATGGAAATATTTATAGGTTAGAAGTTATAAGTGTATTTTTGTTCGATATTCCGAAGATGTAAAATGTTATAAACTTATTCAACCTCATTCCAATGAAATAATCATTAGAATAGTTTTTAAATTTGATGAAAATCTCTTGGCTTGCAAGCCTAATTTGATGGTTGTGCCCTCTTCGACTTGTAATCCATCTTTGGAATTTATGCCAAGTTCTCTTCCTATTTTGATTTCTTCTTCAAATGATGATAATGAGGATGAACATCCACCTTCAACTACTCACATTCCTCCAGATGAGTCCATTTAACATGAACATGCACTAGCACCATAACTTCTCAAATGGGTCTATTCAACATGTGAAGTAGTTGGTGACCTTATCGATGATCCTACAGATCAATGTCATACTCATTCACAGTACCAGAGAGCCTCCTCTCTTTTGGATAAAGTTTTAGAGACTTATGGTCTAGAAATATTTGTAGCAACTTCATGAAATCTAGATTGGGAAACAACAAAGAATGAAGAATAACATTCCTTTATGGTGAACTGTACTTGGGAACCTGTACCTCTTCCAAAAGGAAGAAAACTTGTTAGATGTAAATGAGCATATAGAAATAATTATGTATCATATGGATGTGTTGAAAGACATAAGGCCCATATAGTTTCTAAATGATTCTCTCAAGTTTAAGGGATTGATTGCTATGAAACCTTTACAAATATTTCCAAATTGTATTCCATCCACCTTGTTCTAGCCATTTGCTACCTCAAATGGATGGGGGTTCGATTAGATGGATGTTAAATCTTTCTTATTACTTGGGGATATACAAGAAAAAATATGCATGGAATAACCTCCTAGTTTTGAGTGACTCCATCCCTTTTTTTCACCCTAAGAAACCTCTCTATGGTCTTAAACAAGTCCATCGAGCTTGGTATGCAAAAATGAATAAATTTCTTCTTGACACCTATTTCTCTAAATGTCAATTTTACCCCACTATTTACACCAAGTGAGTAGGAAGCCATATCATAATCCTTATTCTTTATGTTTATGACCTTATCCTTACTAGTAGCGACCCTAAAATTTAACCGATGTGAAGTCAAGCCTTAAGAAGAAGTTTGAAATGACATACTTAGGATATTTGCATTATTTCCTAATATAAGTATGCATGTGACCTTCTTCACCACTTTCATATGGAAGATTGAAAAACAACCACTTCCCCCTTTAAATCTAGAGTCAAACTTACTGCTACCTGCACCACACCCAAAGTTGATGCCACTTTTTACCACCAGTTAGTTGGTAGACTCTTATATTTAACTCATACCCATCCTAATATTTCCTTTGATGTTGGTCTTTATTTTTGATATATGAAAATGTCACATGAAAGTCATCAGAAAGTAAAAAAAATACACTTCAACATATTTGGGGCAATATTCAACTTGAGATATATTACAGTTCATGGGGGACTCCTTTGTTGGTTGGTTTCACTAATTTAGATTGGGTTGGTGACCTTGTTGATCATAAATCTACTCCAGGTTATGTTTACATTCTTGGTTATGGACCTGTCACTTGGGATTGTAAAAATCAACACGTTATTTCTCTTTCTTTGGCACAAGTAGAGTACCAAGAAGTGTTTAATCAAGCAAGTCAAGAAGTCTTGTGGCTTTGACGAATCATTTAAAACTTTGGATTCCATAAGCAACATATGGCCACCCTGTGTTGTGAAAATCAAAGTGCCATCAATATTTCCAAATAACCTATTGAACATTAACACAAAAATAAATGGATATACAAATGAACCTCATCAAAAAACTCATTAATAATCAAGTTACTAAAGTGCACTTTTTCCCTACAAATGATCAACTTGCAAACATTTTCACAAAATATCTTACATAATCGTAGTTTTATAAACTTTGATTTATATTAAGAGTTTAGGAAATTGCGTTAAGGGGGGATATGCTCTAATGCCTCCTTTCTTGTCCTATTGCATCATCTTTATAAATCCTTCAATCCTATCCCAATTTGTTCTTAAGGGGGGATGTTAGGATCTTTAGATACTTAGGAGTTAGTTAATTTCAACTTGACCTAATGTGTCTATTACGTAAAGTGTGTTTCTTAGTGTGTTTATTTAATATGCATTAGTTGCATTGTAATCCATTGGTCACAATATGTTTTATACATAGAGTGATTTGATGGCTCATATTATCCTCGATAGTAATGGCTATTGATTTGTGGCTTAACACCCGATTGGTTTATGGTCTCTATTTAAAGGGCATGGAGGGTTTGTTAGAATATATTGTCATTGATGTCAAAGGTGTCAGGCATTGATGTCAAAGGAGTGGTTGCAAGCATATTGGTCAAGGAATAGAGAATTTTGAGCCATTTCCACTTCATAAGAGTAACTCAAGTGTACTTGAAACTACTCATATGGATAGAGCTTAGAAATATATTTACAATGGTATAAGAAAGTCTACACATGGCCTTTTGAATTGAAAGCTATGACTAGTCAAAGTTAGTGGACCAATAGCCAAAATTATAGAGCTAAACTTGGCGTTTTGCCAAAATGGTGAAAGTTTGGTGTTTGGCCTAAGATTGGAGGAACATAGCGATCATTAAACAATGGGAAAGTTTGTTTGTAGATTCACACAACATGTCCCCTCTAACCCATCAGATAAATTGCATGGGCCTATGCCCACCCAAGAATTAATGGTAGAGGGGGTAAGCTAGGGGCCATATTTCCCAAACCACTGATCGAAGGATCGATAATCCTCATTAGAAGTGGACCCCCTCCCCATTTTACCACCAAACAAGAGAAATGGGGTCCACGAAAACCAAAAGTGGTAAGCGCAGTGGAAATGTGGCTAAACAACATTGAAGGCAGAACAAGCAGTTATTGGTTGGTGGAGGAGCCCATAAGACATGTCATTTCAAAAGTCTATCCCCAAGAGATTCAATGGGAACGAAAGTAAAAACTACCAAGGTGACAAAGCACCAGGATATGGTGGAATCCAGGTGGTGAAGACACATCATCCTGATTATCTTGTGATTCATCCATGTGTGCAGCACAAGGTCCCACAAGGACGCATCACCCCGGACCTTAGAAGTCTAGGCACCCTAGCAATAAACGAGGGAGTACAAGGTTTTTTCTCTAGGCTAACAAGGCATTAGGACACGTCGAATCACAAGTCATGGCATACATAGCAGAAGTGAAGGACTAATTTGAGTCGCACAAGTCATCAGGTGGAGGTCCCATCGGGACACATAAGCCTATAGGATTGACTCTACAAGAAAACAAAGGTGCACCATTGATTATTGGTAGGAAATAGAGCTAGAGGCTAATGGTTTGCCTCAAGACTCAATTTTGTGTGCACATTATGACCAAGGGTGCAGAGGTTTAGATCCGTTGTTTAAGCCCTTAGGGCTATAAAGAAAAGGGTCTAGTAGGGGGTTCTATGTAGAGGTTTCATGTGTTAGTGCTTGGGCCTAAAACCATTGCACATTCATGCTTTAAGAGCCTGTGGTCCTATATTGAGGGCCTATCACATGAATGAGTTGACATCTTTGAAATTTGGTGTTTTTGGCCATATTTGGTGATTTTCCACCAAAAAACCAATGCGATAAACTTAGGATATGCGGCATGAATGAGTTGGAAGATATTTGGTTGAGAACATACATTTTGATGGCTTATTTGGAAATTTTTCCAAATTTAGCACTTAGATAAAGTTGGAATTGTAGATAGAAGTCCAGCTAGACCGTGATATTTTATAGAATTGCAAATTTGGGCAGTTTAGCTCAGTTTTTCCCATAGAGACAATACAGTAGAGATTGAAGACTTCAAGAATACATTAAGAAGAACTAACAAAGTGGTAGCTGAGTTGAAAATAAGGATCTATGCATGATAAAGAGCTGAAGTTAACTAAAGTGTTTAAACCTAAAAATATTAGCTCAATTCCTTTACAAGCATAATCAAGTAGACAAACTAGTGGTTTTTGGCACAACGAGATGCATAATGTTAATTAGCATAAGGGTGAATCAATGATCAATTTTTTTTATCTGAAAGGTGTTTTATAGATGCAAAGAATTCATTAGTGATATTGTTTTTAATTGTGTTTTTGGTGTATGTAGTAGAGGTCAGAAATCAACGAAAAATATTTGTTGAAGGTGTCCCTATGGTAGATGAGATGTTGAGGGAGGTGATTTGAGGTGGTTGAGGCATGCATGTAGAAAGGTGGTGTTTCAGAAGAACATAAAATAGTTTATCTATGCATAAAGGGATTGAGGTATAACATTAAAGCAAATTTTGTTTGAAGAAAGAAAGTCTTGTTGATATGAGTTTGAAAATTAATGAAATATGGATCAACATGGCTAGAAAGTGGTAGCTTACATTTTAGGGGTTGTAGCTCCTTCCAATAGTGGCTAGAAAGCTTTCACAGGTCAGAGGTGCTTTTAGGAGAAGCTGATAAAACCAGGGGTAGTAGCTCCTTTGGGTAGTAGCTAATAAATTTGGGAGTAGGAGCCTCCTTTCGATGGTAGTTGATAAAAAAAGGGGTAGTAGCTCCTTTCAGTGGTAGTTGATAAATTGGGGAGTGGTAGCTTCCTTCAGGTGGAAACCTGAGAAACCTGCAAGTAGAAGCTTGTAGGGCAGTGATGTAAAAGCTAATTGTAGCTTGCCTTGGATGAAGGAATGAAGAAGAATATTTGTGTCTTTACATGTTGTATATGTGTATGATAATGATTATGTTGATATGTACTTTATATATTATTTTATTCTCTTCCATGAATGATAGTTAAATTGCTTGAAAAGTTTAATTTGGAAATAGTTGTATGATTTGGTTACACATTAATTCACCCCCCTTCTCAGTAGTGTCTTGGTTTCTAACAGGGTCATGGATGATGATCGATTGATAGAACTCTCTTATGTAAAATATTTTATTTTGTGCTAATAAAATTGACTCAAGTGGTCATGTTGGTGGGGGTCATGGAATGTTTCCCTCTCAAAGAGTTTTAACCACATAAAAATACTGGCATTGCCATCTTTGATCTAGTTGAAGTGTTCGTCCTCTATGGAATACCCCATTTACTTGAAAATTTTTCATTGATGGTGAGTTGTCTTGCGTTGGTTAACAATATCCATTAATGATTGGTAATCCAATGAATTATTCCAATGTTTGACTTCAAAATATTCATTCACATGGATAGAATTGTGCCACATGTTTGGATACAGTTGAATCCTTTATGGTTCCATATCATTAATAGTAGTTTGCATCTCCCAAAATTTTTAAATAAAAAGTTTTGGTCCAGTAGATTAGTTTCTAGTTTTATATCTTATCCTTTATTCCTAAGCCTCATCCTAGTGTTACAACCATACTATTGGTTGATACAAAAATAACAGGTGAAAACCATCCAACCATATTACTACATTTAAAAGTCCATTCCTAGATAAGAACATTTTATGTGAAAACCAAAATAAGATCCTAAGTTGTGTGGATCCTCATGGTTGAATTAGTAGTTGGGTGTGAATATCAAAATTGGGCATTAATGTCTGCTTGTAGTGGCTTCCTGCTTCTGGTATTTCATCTTGATATGCATACCTTGCACACTTCCAGTAACTCACTTACCAGTCGCTAGTCATGTAACCTATATAAGGGTTGCAATGCCCAAGGTAAACCAAGCAAAGAAAATACACAAAAAACACATACTTAATTGATGTGAGAATGAAATTAATAATTGATACTCACCTTAGTAAACTCACAACTGCTAGGGCCATAACACTGACATGAATAGTAACAAATTGTACGAAAAATGAAGGATAAAAAAAAAAGATGGTGGGCAAAAAATTGTCCAATAAATGCAACAGATGGGTCAAAGTCGAGAGTCATCAATTATCACAAGGTGTCTTAAATGCATACCTCATGGGATTATCAGGTAGGAGAAAGTATGTCTTTTTCCAATCTTTAATAAGTAATTCGTTGAATTCTAAAAGAAATGTACTTGGAAAATTCCCATCCCTATATGCTCTTTTTGATGTCCTCATATGCCCTTCCCTCTTTGCCAATTTTTTCTAAGGATGGAAAACAACATCAATTAGGGAGTGTGTTGGGGGGGGGTAATCATAATTAAAAACTTTTAAATACCCTTTCCTAAAATTCATATGATTCTTATACGCCTTGGAGGATTCCCACATAAAAATTTGATTCCACACATATTTGTTGTTGCTATAAAAAATTTAGCATCTCATTGGTTTGTACATGAGCACAACTCTGAATTCATATCCAGTTGTTGAAGGATGTTTACATGACAAAAAAATGCTTGGTACCTCTTAGATTGCAACAAATTCAAACTATGAATTCAAGGGAAAGTGGTCAAAGTAAAATCAAAAGAAGATTTCAGTAGGTACTGAAAGTCTTATAGCTAACAATTTTAGAATTGTGAAATTTAGTTCAAAGACAATTTTTGTAAATCATTTGCATACAATTGAGGTAAATGAAGAAAAGATAGGACATGTATTTTATGCCCAAAATAACCATTTAAGTATGACATGGGAAAAATTATTAGAAAATGCACATTTGAGGAATATGTGAGAAAGTTATTAAGGCACATTTCTACTTTTTACAACAATGCATGAATAAAACTAGAATTCAATATTTTTGCACAAAAACCTATTTTCTTCATAAAAATGAAACTTTTGTGGTAAAAAAGGTAAAAATACACTGTCTCCATTTTGAAGCACTTAATTTAGACTTAAAATGAGTTCGTGGTATATATTTTTGTGCATTTGGGAAACATGGACAATAGAAGAATTTATATGTTTTTAGGTTAGAAGTAGTTTTATTCCAACCCTCTTTTAGGAAGATCCATATATCTTTGATGGAGGAGACTTGAGGTCCCAAACATATTACTTGGAGGGTTGTTACACTAACTAATGGATTTAATAGATGTCGACACATGTTGCTACAAATTTAAAGGGACAATTGCTCCACTACTTCAAGATTGTTTTGAGGGAAAATATTTTAGATTTCACTTTGTTCTTCTCTATTGATCAAGATCAACCTTTTTACAATTTAATCAACTAAATAAATAATAGTAAGATGGATGTTTTGATTGATAGTTTGATGAGGAGGAGGATCGATCCACCTATGGTAAATCCTTCATGCTATTTTTAGAACATCTCTTGTACATATTGTGGAGGACCCTAGTGCCTATATTTGGAGGCCATTTGGAGAGTTGTTGGAATACTATATATTATTTATATTCTCTAGATTTGAGAAAATGGTTGAAATGTTAGATTTGTAAATGCAATCCACAAGTGTATGCAGGTTCCAACATTAAAATAGCAAATTCGAAATGTTTCTTTTAGACCAGTACGTAAAACAAGTTGAAATGAATCAAAATATGTTCAAGATCTTGTAGAAAATTGTAAGGTCATCCTTGGTAAAATTATGAACATTAACGATTTTTTATTTTATTTATTTTTATTTTTATTTTTTACATCGGTCTTAACTTTTATAATATTTACTTATGGGTGACTCACCTTTTGAAATTTAAAGGATATTGAATTTAGAGTGGCCTTGTGGCAAATTTAGCACACATGAAGGCATTACATAGTCTTGTTTTGATAAATCCTATAACAAGAAGATATAACTAGTAGATCTTTTTGTGGCGACAACAAGAGTTAAGAAAACATGGAAGATGAAACATGGTAGAAATTGATTTCACCATATATTGCAAACTGTGAATCCCTTGGAGGATAAATGTATCAATATATATTAAATCAACAAAACAAATTTCAAGCAATTCCAGTTTATATTTTCTATGAAATTATCCGCCATCACCTACATCCATTTCTCATTTTTATCAAGATTCATGCATCCATTGGTTGTGATTTTTGGTAAGAATATACATACAAGTAATGGTAACAAGATCACCAAATTTCATGAAAAGCAAATTTATAGTTTGAGATATAATGGCTAGACAAGTTTGTTATAGGAAGTCGGTTATTGAAATTGGGTGACTTCATAATTAAAAAAAATTTGGTATGTATTAACATATTTTTCATATGGTTGACAAAATTCAAAGCATGATGATATTTTTTGATGTCAAAGTGGTTTTGTATATCAGTTGTATGGTTATTTGCTCAAACTATTGGGTTATGAATGCATGCACATGGGTTTATTTTCCAAGCATGAGATTCTTTGTTGCAACAAAGAAAAGCGTTAAAGGTGAAGAGCTGCCACATAAGAACCAACACTCACAAACTTGTGGTTGTCACACAAGAACCAACCACAAAAAACTCAATTGCTACTCAGGTACTTTTTAGAGAAAGAACTCAGTCACATAGTTCAATAGAAGCAAATGCAAGGTTGCACGAGGACATGCAACATCTTTAGTTTGGGGGTTTGGGGGAAGTGTTAGGTCACCAAATTTTCATTTTTTTACCAACCCTTTTCTTAAATTTTAACTATTTTCCACTTGTTTATAACCTTGAATTAAGAATATTTTAATGTTTATATGTGGGCTTAGGTTCCATATTTTCCATTTATTTTATTTTACTATTTTAAGTAAGTATGGTTAAATATTAGAAAAATCTGTTTTCACTTATTCTTAAAAGTTGGGCGTCTTTCCTTGAATTAAGAGTATTTTAATGTTTATATGTGGGATTAGGTTCCATATTTTCTAATTAATTTGTCTTAGTATTTTAAATGAGTATGGTTAAATATTAGAAAAATAACATGTTTTCACATATTCTTGAAAGTTGGGTGTGTTTGGTGATATTTAAAGGTATATTTGAAGATTCCAACTATTAGAATATTGAAAACATTAAGAAACATATAACAATATAAAATACACAATTTTTTTTACTAATCTAACCTCCTATGCATAATAACAATATTTATCAATAATAGAAAGGAGACAAAAGGAAAGGACACACCATATTTATGTGGTAAAACCTTAATTGGGTAAACATCCATGAGAAAGATAATAGCATTTTTACTATATTAAAAAATTTCCCATCTTAGAAACACCACCAAACAAATACTTCATCGCTTTACAATGATAACATTATCATCTATTTTTCTTGTGTGGCTTGTGGGACTCTCTAACCTCTATTATATACTAAGAGGCATTGATAAATTGCATTCCCATAATATGTAGGATAATGTAATTTCACCTCTTTATATAATAAATTATTACAAGGGTATTTTACTCCATGATGAATGTAGGATATACCTATTTTACATAAAATTATAGTTTCTTTCAACATAACCTAGACATTATTACCTTCCAAAGTGACACATTCCAACACTCCCCCTTAATAATGACTAGGGAGATGGAACACTTATGGAGGAAGATGTCATTACATCAACACTCCCCCTTGATGACAACTTCCCACATTCCCAACAAATATCAAAATCATACAAACTTCACCTCCATCATAAATTTGGTGAATATATCGACTGCATTTTGTTCTGTGGGAAAATAATTCAAGGAAATAACATGATCTACATTAACATATCGAGCATAGTGAGCATCCAAGTCAATGTGTTTGGTTTTGAAGTGATTCATTTGATTATATGCAAGTTGAATGGAACTTTGATAATCACATCTTAACTATGTAGATAATTTCTTCACTAGTCCAAGCTTGGTAAGAGCATGCGGAAACCAAACTACTTCATTAGTTGCTTCTTCAGCTATCCTATACTTAGATTCATAAGAAGAGAGAGAAAGAGTTCTTAACTTCTCACTAGACCATAAAATCAAACTTGAAAAAAGCTAAAATATTTACCTTGCAGTAGACCATTTATTTGAACTATCACCTGCCATTTCAAAAGTTATATAACCAAGACTAGAAACTATAGCCCTTCTCTAATAGAAAAAACCATAATTCAATGTCCATTGTAAATATATGAGATTTCTCTTTGCTTCTTGCCAATGATTTTCTTGAATATTGTGCATAAACCTTGAAACCATACTAGTGTCAAAAGAGATACCAAGACTACTATGTTTCAAATCAATTAAACTGCCTACAAGATGTTAGTAAATAGTAGTATCAAGTTAGAAGAGGAATAATACAATCAACAATTAATTTTACATTGGATTGAAATGGTGTTGGTGAAGGCTTATAATCACTCATATGGAACCGAGCAAGTAAAATTTTGGCATACTTATGTTGTGAAAAAAATATAATATTAGACATATGTCAACTTTGAAGACCCATAAAATAGTGCAAGATGATTGTTGGGATGGGGTCCCCAAGGGTAGAATTGAACAAATTTAGTCAAATTTTGTAAAGAATGTAAAGTCTCCACGAAATGTGGATGCGGAGCACACAGATAGATAAGAGTCAAAGGGGTCTTATCCCCTTGTTTTGGTCGGTTTTGAAGACTCACCCATGAGCTGGGGGCCATGGTATTGTATTAGAAAAGCTATAAATAGTCAAGTCATAGCGAGTCTTAGAGATAAATTTTGATAGGTAATAAGAAGTACGAATGAATGAATGACGTTGTAAGGTTTTGATAGATAGGAAGGTCTATTCCTGCCAGTGGCAAAGGAAAGGCTCCACAGTTGAGTGCGCAGAGGCCTAGAAGAGTCCACAGTTGAGTGCGTGGACCCCTGCAGCTGAGTGCGCAGGGTAGTTGAAGTTTGTACTGAACCGATTCTGATTAATAAATATTGATTTTGGGTTGGAAATACTTGCATCTGTGATTTATCTGTTTATTTTTTTATCTCGCTTTGAATATTGTTTTCTTGAATTAATGTGTCTTACCTACGCGAATTGGGTTAATTGAATATATTTATGCTTAATAAGATGATTGAATGATGTACACGAAGTTCTAGATCTAAATTGATTTAGTTAGGATAAGGAAGATAGGTCTATGCGACAACAGATCTAGATCCCAGAAACCCTAGAAGACCTGTCTATATGTGCGAAAGTAGCAGTTCTATGCTCTTGGGGCTGAATAAGGCAATTGATAGGTTTCACAAAGGATTGAAGGTATTTAGGGCTAAGTTCATGGTTTAATCTCTGTCGGAAGATTAGATCTGTGTGGAAGAAGATCTAAGACACTGAAAGACATCACACTAGTCTCTGGATGCAGAAACTTGGTTCTTGCATCCCCCAATACTGCAACCTGCGCTACACAGGTTGTTTCCAAAAGGGTCAACAGTGAAGGGTTTTGTTCGTTGGCATGACTAACTCTGAACCTGGGTCAGGACCCTTTAAGCGAACAAATGGTTTCATTGCTGGGACCAAGATTTGCTTAAGAGATGTGTGATGTCGCATCATTGGAATCCGACTAAGAAAGAGATCGAAAAGTGGTTAGATCGGAAGATTCATGAGTTTGTGGCTCAATAAAACAAGAATCCATGCTTGTCGAAGGATGATTTCTTGAATAGATATCTGTATACAGAGATACACGAATTTTTTTTTGCACCTTTCCATGCGAACTATATGAGTGGTTAGCAAAATTGGCATACGGTCAAGGGAGGTGGAAGCTTGACAATCCTATAGTGTGGACTCCAGAATTGGTGCGACGAATAGAGGCATCAGAAAACAAGATCGTGTGGGTTGTCGATCACTGGCTTGATCGAATTCTAGGAGGATTTGTCACTGAATTTGCAGTTGACACCTCATTTAGCTATAACGAAGATTCTTCAAGGGATCGCGAGGTAATTACTTAACACCATTGAATACTTGGATTAAAATGTTGTTATGTGAAAAGAGGGTAATGCCATTACCTTAATGTTTGGAGCTACGTGAAGTGGTAGATTCTTTAGAAGTAACAGATTAGGTCCAGAGTATAGTCCATTGATTAAACCTCCTTCAAGCAACGATGAAGGGGCGGTGTTGACTACCTTGAAGCGTTGTTCAGTTAATAACTCAGGGTATTCCAAGGATATCTCATCCATCCACTCCACCTCCACCACATACACCTTCACCTTCACTTCCGCCTCCACCTCCACCGTTCATCATGGAAAATGCGATGAAGATGCTGATATTCAAAGGAATAGGAAGTGAAGATTTAAAGCAATTATGGTTCGTTACGAACGTTGTTTGGACAATGCAACAAATCAAAAATGATAATATAAAGAAGGTGCAGTTGGTTACCACCTTTCAGGATCGTGCACTAACCTGGTAGATTAAGTATTGTGCTGATAATCCTTAGGCATCGTTAGTAGAGACTTAGAAGGATTTGAACAAAGAATTTGGTAAGCATAAATATGAGTTGTAGTTGGTAATTGAAATTAAGGAGATTCAAATGAGAGTCAATGAGACACCTTAGGAATTTGATTAGAGGTTGAAGTGCCAGATCAGGCAAGCTAACATGAAAATCTCAGATACCCAGCATCACGACTAGTTTATAGTGTTGCTTTTTCCGCACTTAAGAATACCATTATCACAACATAAGATAGCAATGCAAGTAGAAGCCTTGGAGATCGTGATGAGGCTGCACACATCACCTATTCAGGATACAAACCTAGGGGTACAACAGATCCACTCGCAGTTAGAGAGCCTACACCTAGAATTATAGAGTCTAAAGAAAGAAAGGGAGACTAAGCCAGAAGTGCATGTAGAGGTTTGGTGCTTGAAGTGCAAGGGCCACGGACACGATAAAGATCATTGTCCAGTATACGTGAATTATATTACGGGGGGGGGGGGCGCGGGGCAGTCCCCCTGAAGCCAGAAGCCCCAGCCGGGCCGAGTGCGGGAGCTGCACTATGGTGCACCATTTTTCAAGTTAGTGGGAAACATGTGATGGATAATTGCCACTTACTTTAGAAGTTCGTTCAGACACCCCAACAATTGTTTTGCAATTTCTATAAATTTGTGGGCGATGACGAGCGTCATTATCGAAGTTATGAGATGATGATGGAAAGAACCCCTACTTACTGTATGCAAGCAGAAACTTGGCCTCCAGATCAAGGCACAGGAGGAGCGCGTGGGGGTTTTAAAGGCCAAGGAGAAGGAGGAGGAGGACTTGGTAGAGGTTGGGGTCAGGTTATCTGCTACAACTGTAGACAGGCGGGGCATTTCATGCGAAATTTCCTGAATCCTACACACCATTCGTGTCAATACTGTAGACAATTCGAGCATGCCATAGAGGACTGTCTGGTACTAATAGCTAAATTGCAAGAAAATAAATTTTAGCCTTAGCAACCTACACAGAATTTACAAATGATGAGGGCAGAGCCCCACGAGGAAGATCAAAGCATTAACATTGTACTAAGAAGTGGTATGACGACTGGCGCAGATAAAGGTAAACAACTTGAGGAAGACGGATGGGTCCACAAAGATCCTAAGAAATAAGTCACATTTGACCTTAATCACACTAAGGAAACATTCATGGAAGTGAAGAAGAGCTTCGTTGAGGCCTCCACCTCAAGAAGCCAGGAAAAGACACCAGAGACCAATGCGACATAACAGGTTGATCCTTCCATACTCACTAATTTTTTGGAGACCTACATGAAGTTACTATGCGATAGAAAGGCTATGGAAGGACTACATGAACTAATAAATAACTTCACCAATAAAGAAAAGATCCCTGATGAACAATGTGTGGTAAGAAATATTGGTAAGCATAAGGCACGAACAGGATGCCAGATGTGGATAATAGTGCAGATAGGTGATTATGAAATGGACCTGGTAATTTTGGATCTGGGGTATGATGCGATTGTTCTGCCGAAACATACATGGGAAAGGATGGGGAGACCTATGCTGCAGTGGTCTCTGATTCAGCTCCGGATGGCGAATCAATAGAAAATCATCCCCATGGGACGATTGTATGGAGTGACGGTTGATATTGAAGGTGTGAGTGCATTAGCGGACTTCGAAGTTATAAAAATTGTCGATGATAGTAATCCATACCTCACGCTCCTGGGGATCAATTGGGCTATTGATATGAAATGGGTCATTAATTTGAAGAAGAGGAAAATGACCTTTGAAAAGAAGTCGCTTAGAGTCGTAGTGCCACTAGATCCTGCGGAAGGAGTACGTTATACCGAACTTGTCCACAACTATGTAGAAAGTGATGACGAGCTGGATCAAATATACAAGATAACAATGCGAGATCAGGATTGGATCAATCCAACAGTGGATGGATGGATCGCATGGGACCGGGAGAGTTCATGCACTTCTGACTTAGATGAGGAATTAGAGCATTGGCAGAACCGCTTACATGAAGTATCTACATTGCGATGCAATATGATGACGAAGTCACTGCGCTGTGTTTCGTCAGAGGTAAGAAAGCTACCTTATTATGATGGGTTGACTGATGTGGAATTATTTTTAGATGAATTTGAACGCGAAGTCCCTGAGGACCACCGTTTTCAAGCACTGGAATTAGTGTTGCGCACTACACCTGCACGATGGTGGGGTATGCACAAGGAAATTTTTGTTGGATGGAGGGATTACAGGCGAATGATGAATTTATGCTTTGGGCATGCTAATACTAGAATGACTGAGAAGTATAGTGGGAAGGATGATCCACGTGATCACCTGGAAAAATGGACTAAGGCGTGGGGGACGAAACCACAACAAGTATGGGTACATATATTTTGTCATACCTTGGATACCATCCCCATGAACTGGTATCTCGAAACAGAGATCCGCCACGGTACTGCAGAATGGGATGTATTGAAAGAAGTATTCTTATTGACTTTTAGCTTCAAGGACAGGTTTGAAAGCATTGACGAAGCACTTCAAGAAATTAAAGCGGTTATCTTCAGGACACCGAAGGAACCTATGGAATGGACCCAACCGGATTGGAGCACTCAGCTACACCATGCATTGGAATGCTATAATGTAATTGCTAAAGAGGAGGAAGAAGACCTAAGGAATATCAATATTCTAGAAACAAAAGGAAATCACCTAATAGAAGGACCATAAGTAGAGAACCCAGAAATCTCCACCCTTTTGAAAACCAAATAGGTAAACATTGGCACCGAGGAAGAACCTATGTTCGCGAAGATTGGAGATTATTGGGATGATGCTATAGTAGAACAAGTTGCTGAATTACTTCGCGAATACCAAGATATCTTTCCTACTAAGTTTTCAAATTTAAAGGGCATGCTTGCTGATTTGGGAGTTATGCGGATCACATTGAAGCTAGATGCGAAGCCTGTCAAACAAAGGCCTTATCGCCTTAATCCTAAGTATAAGGAGAAGGTTCGCCAAGAGTTGGATAAAACACTGAATGCTGGCATTATAGAAAATATTGAAGAATATGATTGGGTGAGCCCGATGGTAGTCCAAGAGAAGAAACAAAAGGGCAAAATAAGGATCTGTGTAGATCTGCGGAAGTTGAATGATGCGTGTGTTCATGATCCATTTCCAACGCCATTTACAGATGAAGTGTTAGACAATGTTAGAGGGAAGGAGGCCTATTCCTTTACTGATGGGTTTTTCGGTTATCATCAAATTAAGATTGCACCAGAGGATAGAAGCATAACCACCTTCGCGATAGAGTGGGGTTGTTTTCAATACACTTTTATGCCGTTTGGATTGAAGAACGCGCCTACAATATTTTCCCGCGTAGTCGTAGCAGCATTCAAATAATTCAGTGATAAGTTTTTGGAAGTGTACTTCGATGAATGGATTGTGTTTGGGTTGGTAAAGTGCCATGTAGCAAGTCTGCGCCTTATGTTGGATACATGTCGAAGATACCAAATAGCGCTGAATTTGAAAAAATGTATATTCTATGTTCCTTTTGGGATCTTGCTGGGTCATGTCGCGTGTAAGAAAGGATTAACGGTGGACCCTGAAAATATCATGGTGATTGTGAACTTGGAGGCCCCTAGGAATGTCAAGCAGCTACGTGTGACGCTAGGACACACTTGATACTATAGAAAATTCATTAAAGCCTATGCTCAAATTACTGCGCCAATGGAAAAACTGTTGAAGAAGGATGCAACATTCTATTGGGATGAGGAATGTCAACACAACTTAGATGTGTTGAAGGAAAAGATGGTTATCGCGCCAATCCTCGTATTTCTTGATTGGAAGAAGGGGTTTCATGTACATGTGGATGCTTCTTGCATTGTGCTAGGTGCAGTATTAACATAGGCAGGCGAAGGTGAATTGGACCATCCTGTAGCCTTCACAAGTAGGAAGTTATCAAAGGTTGAAGAAAATTATTCAATGATAGAGCACGAAGGGTTGGCCATGGTCTACGCACTGCAGAAATTCATGCATTATCTGTTAGGGGGAATTTCAAGATGTATACAGATCATTCTGCCTTAAATTACCTGGTCAATAATCCAATGTCGAGGATTGAATCAGGCGAAGAACCTAGTAATTTAGTGTAGGAATTTACAGGGTAAGTTCCTCAGATAGAACACCAGAGGACATTGCCCACAAACAGATCACAGATCAATACACCAGTATTATTGACATCGTTAAAACCCTAAAAGAGGGAAATAGTCCATGGATTGAGCCAACGCGACCACTTCAGGAAATTTATTAATAAAAAAATGAAAATTTACATAAGCTTCTCTCATGAACAGTCACCTTACAAATGATGCTCCATGCTCTTTAAATAGAGATCATGGACAAATCGAGTGTTAAGCAACGGATCAAGTGTTGGTAATACCGAGGAGAGAATGAACTATCGGATCACTTCATGTCTAGAACATATTGTGACCGTTGGGTCGTAAGTTATAAAAGTACATAGTAAAGAAACACACTTTACCTAACTCTATACTAGACCAAGTTATACTTAACTATTTCCTATGTTTCAGGATATCGTAACATCCCCCCTTAAGAACAACTTGGAATATGATTGCAGGATGTACAAATATGACACAATAGGAGAAGGAAGGAGCCATTAAAGCTTATCCCCCCTTAGTGACAACTTCCTGAACTCTAACCATAAATAGAAGTTTCGTAAACGTCACCTCTGTGAGAGCCTTTGTAAAGATGTCTACAACTTGATCATTGGTTGAACAATATTGCACTTCAAGAACATGGTCATGAATGAGATTTCTGATGAAGTGCATGTGTAGTTCAACGTGTTCGCAACACTGATGTTGGATTGGATATTTGCATAGTTGAATGGCACTTTTATTATCACACCAAAGTGTAGTCGGATGCTGCTGCTAAAAGCCAAACTTTGACAGGATCTAAGGAAGCCACAGGGCTTCCTTACTAGCTTCTACGGCGCCATGATACTCTCCTTCTGCTAAAGAAAGAGAAATGACACTTTGTTTCTTGCAAGCCCATGTAATAGGTCCAAAACCAAGAGTGAAGACATAACCTGCAGTAGACTTCCGATCATTAGGGTCACCAACCCAATCAGAATCAGTGAAACCAACCAATAGAGGAGATGCTTCTACACTGTAATGAATGCAAAACTAAATTGTACCTCAAACATAATGAAGTATTCTCTTAGCTTCTTTCCAATGACTTTCATGTGGGTTTTGCATAAACCGAGCAATAAGGCCAACAACAAAGGAAAGGTCAGGACGAGTATGGGTCAGATACAAAAGTTTTCCTACAAGCTGATGATATAAGGTAGCATCAACTTCAGGGGAAGTACAAGTGACTGGAAGTTTGGCTCCAGACTGAAAGGGAGAAGGGGATGGCTTACAGTCTTCCATGTGAAAGTGGCTTATAAGATCACATGCATACTTGGACTGGGAAAGGGAAATACCTTCCTTGGATTGCAAGACTTGAAGACCAAGAAAATAATGCAAGTGTCCTAAGTCTGTCATTTCAAACTGCTTTTAAAGGCTGGACTTCACATGGTTTATAATGTTGGGATCACTACCAGTAAGGCTAAGATCATCAACATAAAGAAAAATAATTATAAGAGACTTACCTACTTTCTTGGTGTAGACATTATTGTTAGAATGACACCTAGAAAATCCAATATCTAATAGAAGGATATCCATTTTGGCATACCAAGCCCGAGGGGCTTGCTTGAGACCATAAAGAGATTTACTAAGCTGACATACAAGGTTGGAGTCTATTTGTATAAATCCAAGAGGTTGTTCCATATAGATTTCTTCATGCAAGTCCCCATGCAAGAAGGTGGATTTAACATTCATCTGATGGACTTCCCATTTGAAAGAGGCAACAAGGGAAAGAACAAGGTAGATAGAGTTCATTTTGGCAACATGGGAGAAGGTTTAATATAGTCAATGCCTTCAACTTGTGAAAAAACCTTAGGAACAAGACAAGCTTTATGTTTATCAAATTTTCCATCTGGTCCAAACTTGGTTCTATAAACCCATTTGCATATAACAAGTCTTCGTCCCTTTGGAAGAGGAACAAGATCCCATGTATCATTTTCCAATAATGAATGATATTCTTCATTCATAGCTGTGTCCCAATCTGGATGGCTGGAAGCTTCTGCAAAGGTGTCAGGGTCACAATTCACTGAAGCTTGAGCCAGTAAATAAGAGGCTCTATTGAGCTGAGAACATGTACGTCATTGATCTGTAGGATCACCTGTAAGAGCACCTGCTGCATCTCGAGTAGCACAGACCCATTTTGGAAGCTGAGGAGTTGAAGGAGGATCTTGAAAAGGTGGGGGAGGATTGTCATCCTCATTGTCATCATCTGAAGAATAAATATTTTCAGAAGTAGAAGGGATAGAGAGAGGTGGCACATCCGCTAAACTAGGCTCGTAGGCCGATATATTTTCAACAAACTTTACATCTCTTCTAATGATAACATTTTTGGACTTAAGTGTAATAAGTCTATATCCTTTGACATCTTCAGAATATCCAACAAAAATACATTTTTCACTCTTAGGTTTTAAAGCTTTATGTTTCTCATCTGGAATATGGGCCCATGCTTCACATCCAAGAACACGAAAGTGACTGACATATGGTTTAATTGAGCTCCATGCTTCTTCTAGAGTGATATTATTTAAAACCTTAGTAGGAGTCCGATTTACTATGTAATTTTCACAGTTAATTGCTTTTGCCCAAAAATTAAGACTTAGTCCTTTAGATTGAAGCATACAATTAGTCATTTCCTTTAAGGTGCAATTCTTCCTTTCAGCTACACCATTTTGTTGTGGAGTATATGGAATAGTACGTTGCATTTGAATTCCATGCTCAGTGAAAAAGTTGATGAATTTATTGTTAACATATTCTCCGCCATTATCATATCTTAGATTAAGAATTTGATGTCCAGATTATTTCTTAACAAAGGCCTTAAAGGCCAAGAACATGTTAAATACTTCACTCTTGAGTTTTAAGAAGTATACCCAAGTGCGTCTGGAGAAATCATCAATGAAAGTTAAGAAATACTTGTAGCCATAGAATGAAACAACTGGAAGTGGACCACATAAATCACTATGCAGAAGCTGTAAAGGGGCTGAGGCATGCCAAGATGCACGTTTTTCAAAACTATCTCGATGGTGTTTTCTGAGTACACATCCAGAAAAAACACCATCTCTGCAAGATACCATAGGAAGACTTGTCACCATATTTTCTTTATATATATTTTGCTCACTTCATCATTATGAGCAAAAAATACCGAGGGAAGAGTTGATGACCAAAATTTGTTAAACTTATACAACCTTGTAGAATCATTAGCAATGCCAGTAGCTTAAATCCGTTTAGGATCTCTTAGGTCCTTAATTACAACATTGTGAGGTGAAAATTCAACGGTTTTACCTTCACCTGAATGAGTTATCTGATATACAGATAGAAGGTTGTAGGATAAGGTTGGAACACATAATACATCATTAAATTGACCATTGTCTAGATGAACAGTTCCTATCCCTACGACACTAAGAGATCTATCATCACCAACATATATATTTTTGGTGTTACATTCATTTAAAGAAGAAAACATGGCTTTGTTTTTGGCCATGTGATAAGAAGCTCCAGAATCAATGAAACACTCATGAGAATGAGAAGAAGAAGACGCATTTAGTGCATAACCAGACCGAGATGCTTGAAAACCACATGCGAAAAGTGTTATTCCTGAAGATGAAGTTGAAGTTGAAGAGTGCTCTGAATGGATGATATGCTTCTTTATTGCTGCTTCCAAGGCTTCCATCTTCTTAAAGCATTTGGATTCTAAGTGGCCATCTCAATTACAAAAGTGGAAATGTCTATCAGTCTTCTTCCCTTTGTTTTTATTTGCCTTATCATTTTGTTGCAATGATTTTTCATTTTGAGACTAAAATTGCTTAGGACCCTTGTTTGGTTTAGGGCCATTATTTTTAGGATACTGCTTCTAAGGATTCTTTGAATTTGGTTATTGCTGGGCAGCTAAGGATTTCTTAGAAGAGTTTCCAAGATAAAGAAGACAAGATGTAAGAGTTTTTCTTGTTCTCTTATTAAAGAATCACAAAAGGCATCAAAAGAGGGGGACTTGTAGTCTTGTCCTTGAGAAATAAAGGCTTCTCTAGTAGAATGGCAGGTGGAAACAAACATAGAGTAGGCTGGTCCCAACTTAGTAAGAATGGAATAGATAAGGCTACCATCTTCTTTCTTAACCTTAATAGTGTTGGCATTATGATTCTAGTTTGGCTCTATGGTACAGGTGTTGTACTTGATGGCAACTCACTCAAGTGGCAAAACTCTTTTCAGGCTCTTAAAATGATGGAAAATAAGAGGTTCGCAGGTGCATCGTTCAAAAGGTGCGGACCCGCAGGTTCGCCGTCCAGGGAGTGCGGACATACCCGCAGGCTCACCGTTCATAAGGTGCGGTCCCCCAGTTCACTCACTCCAATGCAGAGAAGCGCACTCACGTGGGGTATCCTATGTTTGGCCCTTGGTATTTAGCCGTCTTTTACGATCCTATGGTTTTGGCCTGTGGTATAGGATCTAATTTATTGAACCCCGGTTTGGATCCCTTGTATTGGTTTTTGATGGTTTTGTCCCATGGTGTGGATAAGGGTTTGATTATAAAAAGGGGAAGGAGATCACTTGGCTGGTGACTTGTGAAAAATTGAATATCTTAAGATCTAAAATTTTGGGTGTTTGGTTTTACAAAGCTAAGATCTAAATCTAGGAGAAATCTTAAGGCGAATCTATTGATAAGTCGTGAACTCTCGGGCGCATGATCAGCTCTGTGGATCTGACTGACTGTGGCACATTGGAGGACTGTTAATTTGGCCCTAATCAGAGGTTTGCAGGCGATCCACGGCGTAGGTGCGGGGGTACGCATTGCTGGAGAAGACGCAGTGCGGGGGTATGCAGCGCATCAGAAGGCGCAGTGCGAGGTACCCAACGCAGAAGAAAGCAAAGTGCGGAGATACGTAGAGGTACAGAAGGAAAAGTGCGGAGGTATGCGGTCTGACACACAGTGCAGTGTATATCTGAGTTGAAGTACGCAGTTCAGTGGAAGGGAAGTTGCGGTGGTACGCAGAGCAACAGAAGGATACAGTGTGGATCTGCGCAGTTTAGGCATAGAAAGGCTGCGGATACCCGCAAGTTTATATTGGTGAAGTTGCGGACCTGTCTTGAAACATTTATTGGCTGTCTTTTATCTATTGTTGCAGAGTTCTGGGTTTAGATTTCTGGTATTACCATTGTATTTACAGCATTCTGAGTAGTTGGGTGATTCATTGGTTGTATAAGGAGATTGGGTGATTTGCATGTACTTGATGTTCTTGGATCCAGTCTGAAAATTAAAGAAACGTGGTCCTTAAAGAAGTAGAAGAGCAAAGGGGGTTGTAGCTCCCTTCCAGGAGAGATTGGAAAATGAGAGAGAGTTGTAGCTCTTTGCAAGTTGTAGCCTGCGTACTGGTAAAGGACTGCACCAATACAAAATCCTTGTAAAAGAAGTTTCTAAATTGAAAGAAGATAGAGACATATTGCAGCAGGTGGTTTTCACCCACATTGGGTTTCCACCTTATATTTGGTGTTCTTTGGTGTGCTTATCTATTTTTCTGATTCTTGTTCATTATTATATGGTACTGACATGCAAATTAATGATCAATATCTGAAGAATAAATTAAAGTATAAATCTGGAAGACATATTGAAAAGAATTTGATAATACTGATTCACCCCCCTCTCAGTATTATTTCCAACAATTGTTATCAGAGCAGGTTCTTCAGAAGAAGCTTGATCACTTGAAGAAAGATCTTGCATCATGAGCAACTACGAGAGGGAAGCATCAATCAGGCCACCGATTTTTGATGGGACAAACTTCGTTTATTGGAAGGTAAGAGTTACTACCTATCTTCAATCTCTTGGTACAGAAGTCTGGGATATCATAGATACAGGGTATACTTTTCCTTTAGCAACTCCTACAGATCCGGCTGAGAAGAAGAAATATGAAACAAATGCAAAGGCGGTCAATACTCTATTAGGATGCCTATCTCAATCAGAATTTGTCAAGGTAATGCAGTTTAAATCTGCAAAAGAGATATGGGACAAGATTGTTCTGAGCTATGAAGGAGATGATCAGGTAAAAAGAGAAAAACTTCAAACCCTCAGGATTCAGTATGAAAATCTCAGGATGTATAATGATGAAAGTGTGGCTAACTATTTTCTTCGTGTAGATGAGATTGTTAATTGTATGAAAAATTTGGGTGAAGAAATAAAAGAGGCTGTTGTGGTTGAAAAAGTTCTAAGATCTTTGTCCCCTAGGTTTGAATCTAAAGTTTCTGCTATAGAAGAAAAAGAGAATCTACAAAGCCTTAAAATGTCACAGCTGCACGGAATTCTAACTGCTTATGAAATGAGGAAAGGAGGTCCATCAGACAGGAGAGAAGCTGCCTTCAAGGCTTCAGGCAAAGGCGAGTACTACGAGTCAGGACACATGTCAGAAGAAGAAGAAGAATCAAATTTTGTTAGAAATCTTCAACGGGGTATTGGAAGGTTCCGAGGTAAGTTACCTTTCAAATGCTTTGCTTGTGGGAGAGTCGGTCACTATGCTACCAAATGTCCTCACAAGGATAAGATTGACAAAGGAAAGGAACCTGTTAGATGGAACAAGAAACAGAATGCAACTAAGAAAAGTTACTACACTCATGAAGACAGTGATGGCCTATCAAATAGTGACGAAGATGAACGAGGTAATGATTATAAACTTTTAATGGCCTTTGAAGATGATGATTACATGGATGCTATAGATGTGGATGACTTTTATGAAGAGATTTCTAGACTCAAGACATGTTTAGAAGAAAAGAATGTGATCATTGATACTCTGCAATTTCAACTTGATGAAAAAGAAAAATCTCTTGAGAAGTTAGAATGTGAAATTGTTGGCCTTACAAAAGAAATTGAGAAAACAAAGGTTCTTAATCTTAAGTTTGTTAAAGGATCTGAAAATCTGGATGAGATTATCAATGTACAACGTTCTCCACTAATCAAGACAGGTCTAGGTTATAATGGAGAAACATCTCAAGCATCCACTTGAAAGAGTTATCTTGATGCAGCAAGGAGGAATGAGCAAAAGCCCAATAGAGATCATCAGGTAAAGCAGGGACGAATTACATCAAGAACAAACAGAGACTACTAGGTAAACCAGGGGCAATCCATCTTAAGGGTGAACAAAAGCTACAACCAGCCACAGGTAAAAACTTCTCAATTTGCTTCAAGAATGGATGACAATAGAAATTACAATCATTTGGCTGGTAGATTTGATAATCGCAGAAGTTTCTTCAATGGCCAATGTTTCTCTTGCCATAACTTTGGTCACAAAGCAGCTCAATGTGTTGCCTATAAGACAATCATGACAAGAGAAGTTCAAAAACAAAGAAGTATGACCGGGATTACGAAAAGGACCTATAACAATTTTTCGGCCCTTGAAAATGAAATTGAATGTTCTATTTGTAATAACTTTGGTCATGAAGGTTCTGAATGCAGGAGCAGGTTGCGGCAGACAAAGGAACAAGCCTCAAGCACCTGAACATGGAGAATAAAGGAACCACAACCAGAAAGATGTGGGATAGCTTTTTATGCAGAAGGACAAGAAAATCTATGGTACATCGACAGCAGATGTTCGAAGCATATGGCAGGTGATAAAGAAAAACTTGAATCATATACTGCTTTAGAAAAGGGTAAGAAAGTTTCTTTTGGAAATGATACCCCTGCAGCCATAAAAGGAAAAGGCACTGCTCACTTGAAAGAAAAGGTCAAAGCTGGAAATGTTTTGTATGTTGATGGCTTGAAGCATAATCTACTAAGTGTCAGTCAGATGTGCGATCAAGGAACTGAGGTAATATTTCGATCAAATGGATGTAGCGTTCGTGATATTGATACAGGAAAAACAGTGATCAAAGGCAGACGAACTCCAAATAATCTATACATATTTGAAGAAGGACAACAACAATGCTATTTGAGCAAAGATGATGAACATTGGTTATGGCACTGGAGGTTGGGGCATCTAAGATTTTCACAATTAAGGAAAGCATGCAAATACCAGGCAGTTCGTGGTCTTCCAGATATCAAAATTCCAGACAACACCATATGCAAATCATGTCAGTTTGGTAAGCAAACCAGAACTAACTTCTCTGAGAAGGAAGGATCAGCCAGTAGGCCTCTTGAACTAGTCCATACAGATATATGTGGTCCATTTAGGACAAGGTCACCTCGAGGAGAAGAATACTTTATATTATTCATTGACGACTTCTCCAGGATGGTTTGGTTGGGACTTATGAAACACAAGGACGAAGCATTCGAAAAATTCAAATATTTCAAAGCCTTGGCTGAAAACGAATCAAATCACAAAATTAAGTGCCTCAGGTCCGACAGAGGTGGGGAGTTTACCTCAAATGAATTTTTTGATTTCTGTGAAGAACATGGAATAAGAAGGGAATTCTCTACAGCTAGGACTCCTCAGCAAAATGGAGTGGTGGAAAGGATGAATAGAATGGTCCAACAAATGGCTCGTGCTATGCTTGATGAGTCTGGGACTCCCGCAACCTTCTGGGGTGAAGCTGCATTTGCTGCAGTTGTTATTCTCAACAAAACAAATGTCCGAGTGAACAGCACTCAAACTCCTCATGAGCTCTGGTATGGTGAGACTCCTTCGGTAAAGCATTTCAAAATTTTTGGGAGCAAATGCTATATCAAGAACACTGATGAACAGCTTGGAAAACTTGAACCTAGAGCAGATGAAGGCATTCTCCTTGGTTATTCTCCCCATAGCAAAGCATATAAGTGTTACAATAAAAGACTTGGAAGAATTGTTGACAGCATTGATGTAGTGGTTGATGAAAAAGGATACATCCCTAGGCAAGTAAATCATGAAAATATCGAAGAGGATGAAGACTACTCTCCAAATCAGACAAATGATGAAGAAGAACCTCAAGAGGCACCTGAGGAGCAAATAAGGATAGAAGAGAAGACTCCATCTAGGTACGTTCAAAAGAATCATCCAGAATCTCAGATTTTAGGGCAGAAAGAAGCAGGTGTACAAACAAGAAGAACAATTACAGAAGCCTCAAAGTATTTGGCATTGCTCTCCTCCACTGAAACACAAAATGTAAGAGAGGCATGCAAAGATGAATGCTGGGTCAAGGCGATGGATGAAGAACTTGATCAGATCGAAAAGAACAACCCTTGGGAGTTGGTTCCCAGACCAAAAGATAAGAATGTCATAGGGACAAAATGGATCTTCAAAAATAAGTTGAATGAAAATGGAGAAGTAATTAGAAACAAGGCCACACTTGTGTGTAAAGGGTATGCTCAACAAGAAGGAATAGACTTCGAAGAAACTTTTGCTCCTGTTGCTAGACTTGAGGCCATCCGAATGTTCCTTGCTCTCTCAAGCTTTCAGAAATTCAAAGTTTTTCAAATGGACGTGAAATCAACCTTTCTGAATGGGGACTTAGAAGAAGAAGTGTACATTGAGCAACCATATGGTTTCATCCTTGGGAATGATCCAAATCTTGTATGCAGACTAAAGAAGGCTCTCTATGGTCTTAAACATGCTTTAAGGGCTTGGTACTACCATTTGGACAAATATCTTCATCAACAAGGTTTTTCAAAGGGGTCAGCAGATAGCAATCTTTACATAAAAATTGAAAATGACAAATTACTAATACTTGTTGTGTATGTAGATGATATTATCTTTGGTAGCAATGAAGAAGCTATGAGTCAAAGCTTTGCCTTGGTAATGCAGAAAGAATTCGAAATGTCTTTGCTTGGAGAACTGACATATTTTCTTGGATTGAAAATCCAACAAAATGAATGTGGGATCTTCTTGTCTCAAACCAAGTATCTCAAGCAGATTTTGAAGAAGTATGGCATGGAAGATGCAAAACCAGTATGTACTACCATGGTCACAGGATGTAGCCTCAGTGCAAATGATGAATCAGCAGCAGTGCATCAACCAACCTACAGATCTATGATTGGAAGTCTACTTTATTTGACAGGTACCCGACCAGACATCATGCATGCAGTGGGAATAGTTGGAAGATTTCAGGCAAATCCAAAGGAAACTCATCTTCAGGCAGTGAAGATAATTTTCAAGTACCTTCAAGGAACTCAAAACTATGGCTTATGGTATCCTAGAGATACAGATCTCACACTTCATGCTTATACAGATGCAGATTGGGTCGGAAGCGTGATTGACAGGAAGAGCACAAGTGGTGGTGCATTCTTTATGGGTTCCAGATTAGTATCTTGGTTCAGCAAGAAACAGAGTTCGATTGCTTTATCTACAGCTGAAGCAGAATATGTGGCTGCTGCATCTTGTTGCACTCAACTCCTTTCGATGATGCAGACCTTGCAGGATTTTCAGATCACTTGTACTCCACCTATCTCCATCTTATGTGATAATACAAGTGCAATCAACATTTCAAAAAACCCAGTCATGCATTCAAAGACCAAGCACATACTGATCAAGTATCACTTTCTCAAGGAACAAGTGCTTGAACAAAAGGTCAAGTTGGAGTATGTTCCTTCTAAGGAACAAGTTGCTGATATACTCACCAAACCATTGCCCAGGGAGACCTTTGAATACCTCAGGCAAAAGCTGGGGGTTGTTGATGCATCATCCTGTTGTTGAATCTCATCTGTTTCAGAGATTGTTGGCTGTACGTGAGGTTCATATGGGGTATACGCGTACATTTGCTGGTTTATGGATTGGTCGAAGATCGCATAGCACTGGTTCAGGGGGAGCACATATAATGCATTGTTGGCATTATGGTAGCACAGAAGGCGAACATGGATGCTGATCTGAATATCGCTGCAATATGTCTCTTTCATTCATGGTGTATGGTGGATTATGGTTTGCAGATCTGGTTTACAGTCAGGGGGAGCATGATCAGTAGAACAAAGACTTAAGCATGGTCTCAGGGGGAGCATAACCCTTTGCCCTTGATGTCAAAGGGGGAGAATGATGATGAGGATCTTGAGGTTGCCATCAAGTCCAAAGGGGGAGATTGTTGGCATTATGATTCTGGTTTGGCTCTATGGTACAGGTGTTGTACTTGATGGCAACTCACTCAAGTGGCAAAACTCTTTTCAGGCTCTTAAAATGATGGAAAATAAGAGGTTCGCAGGTGCATCGTTCAAAAGGTGCGGACCCGCAGGTTCGTCGTCCAGGGAGTGCGGACATACCCGCAGGTTCACCGTTCATAAGGTGCGGTCCCCCAGTTCACTCACTCCAATGCAGAGAAGCACACTCACGTGGGGTATCCTATGTTTGGCCCTTGGTATTTAGCCCGTCTTTTACGATCCTATGGTTTTGGCCCGTGGTATAGGATCTAATTTATTGAACCCCAGTTTGGATCCCTTGTATTGGTTTTTGATGGTTTTGTCCCATGGTGTGGATAAGGGTTTGACTATAAAAAGGGGAAGGACATCACTTGGCTGGTGACTTGTGAAAAATTGAATATCTTAAGATCTGAAATTTTGGGTGTTTGGTTTTACAAAGCTAAGATCTAAATCTAGGAGAAATCTTAAGGCGAATCTATTGATAAGTCGTGAACTCTCGGGCGCATGATCAGATCTGTGGATCTAACTGACTGTGGCACATTGGAGGACTGTTAATTTGGCCCCAATCAGAGGTTCGCAGGCGATCCACGGCGTAGGTGCGGGGGTACGCAGTGCTGGAGAAGACGTAGTGCGGGGGTACGCAGTGCATAAGAAGGCGCAGTGCAAGGTACACATCGTAGAAGAAAGCAAAGTGCGGAGATACGCAGAGGTACAGAAGGAACAATGCGGAGGTACGCGGTCTGACACACAGTGCAGTGCGTATCTGAGTTGAAGTACGCAGTTCAGCGGAAGGGAAGTTGCGGTGGTACGTAGAGCAGCAGAAGGATACAGTGCGGATTTGCGCAGTTCAGGCACAGAAAGGCTGCGATACTCGCAGGTTTATATTGGTGAAGTTTCGAACCTGTCTTGAAACATTTATTGGCTGTCTTTTATCTATTGTTGCAGAGTTCTGGGTTTAGATTTCTGGTATTACCATTGTATTTATAGCATTCTGAGTAGTTGGGTGATTCATTGGTTGTATAAGGAGATTGGGTGATTTGCATGTACTTGATGTTCTTGGATCCAGTCTAAAAATTAATGAAACGTGGTCCTTAAAGAAGTAGAAGAGCAAAGGGGGTTATAGCTCCCTTCCAGAAGAGACTGGAAAACGAGAGAGAGTTGTAGCTCTCTGCAGGTTGTAGCCTGCGTACTAGTAAAGGACTGCACCAGTACAAAATCCTTGTAAAAGAAGTTTCTAAATTGAAAGAAGATAGAGACATATTGCAGCAGGTGGTTTTCACCCACATTGGGTTTCCACCTTATATCTGGTGTTCTTTGGTGTGCTTATCTATTTTTTGATTCTGGTTCATTATTATATGGTACTAACATACAAATTGATGATCAATATCTGAAGAATAAATTAAAGTATAAATCTGGAAGGCATATTGAAAAGAATTTGATAATACTGATTCACCCCCCTCTCAGTATTATTTCCAACAAATACCTTCCAAGAGAATTCTAAGGGTCTTGAACTTGGACAAAAAAAATTTAGTGGAAGAAAAATTATTGGGGTCCAACGTAAGCAACTCATTTTCGAGTTGATGTGCTCTAATTTCATTTTTAATTCCAAAAACTTTAATGAGATGTTTCATTGCTTCATTAGGGTATCAAGTTCTGTGATATGGAATCTAAGGTTTGGAGAAATAGACATCCCTATCAACCCACGTGCTTGATCTTGCCTATTTTCCCATTTGGCTACCTTATCTTCATCTTTAGGTTTAGTTTCTTGGCCTAAGGCTATTCTGGAAAGACCTTTACTTCTACGTAAATCCACAATATAGGACCACCATTGGAAGTAGTTGGTGCTGTCAAGAATAACTTGGCATGGACTTTCAATTTTAACAAAAACTAAAGCTTTAGAAGCTGAAACTAAGTGTTCCAATGGAAATATCTCGAAAAATTAGGTTGATTAAAAACAAAACGACTTCCGGATGAAGAAGTTATGGATTTTTAAAGAAAAGTTGTTGAAGATGCCAACGAAATGCGTGAATGTGTAGAAGTGAATGATAATGTTATATTTTAAAAAACCCTCCCCCTCTTTCCAAACTTAATCTAATTAGCTCACTTTAAAAAGGATTTTATGTGACCCACTTTTATAAATAAGTGAAAGTCACTTTTACAATGCCACTTTATGAGCTACTCACTAAATTGTAACTTAAATAAAAGATAAAGAGACTTTAGAATTATAAGTGACTCATTTTTTATAATGGGTGAGAACACTTTTACATAAAGTAAATTTAAAACATAAGTTACATGTGCTTTTTGAAAAAGTAACACAATAAAAAGAAAGACTTGAACCCAAGACCTCTATTCTCATAAAGTAACTTTGGACCAAGTGAGCTAGTTTAAAAAGTCAATAATTTTTGGTAAAGAGGAAAGGTTTTTTTTTTGTTTTAGTCACTGAAGCTTTGGGACGCGTGCTTACTTGAAAAAACCCTTTTTGCCTAAAAAACAAAAAACCACACAACCCAACACGGACATGCAAAAAAAAACCAAATATTATGGCTTGAAGTTAGTTTTCACTGGAAAATAAATATTTTCCTCAATGTTTCTGATTTTTCGATATCACACTAAGGTGCGGTGGAAAAGAGAATATGCATGAGAAAAATCATTCCATTCTATTTCTGATTTGCCCAGATCGCACAGAGTTGTGGGGCAAAGAGTATACACAGAAATGAAAGGTATAGATCCGGTAATAGAAAACAAAGAGCTAAATAAACCGAAATAAATAGAGAGATAAATAACTAGAACTGCAAATAAAGATTGTATACCTCCAGATTTTAAAAATGATGTAGCTAGGGCTACCAGAAACCTTTTCGCGTGAAATGAAAGGGGTTCCTCACTGGAACAGATGCTCCTAACACAATAGAGCAGTCCTCTCGACCTGAAAGTAGTCAGAAATAGTAGATCTAGGAAACGACAGTCAAATGTAGTTGTACCGGCTTCCGATTTGGATCACCAATGGATGCGGCCCTCAAATAGCTCTGATACCATGTAGGAATTTACAGGGTAAGTTCCTCAAATAGAACACCAGAGGACACCGCTCACAAACAGATCATAGATCAATACCCCAGTATTATTTACGTGGTTAAAATCCTCAAAGAGGGAAACAATCCATAGCTTGAGCCAACACGGTCACTTCAGGCAATTTATTAATAAAAAATGAAAATTTACATAAGCTTCTCTCATGAATGGTCACCTTACAAATGAACCTCCATGCTCTTTAAATAGAGATCATGGACCAATCAGGTGTTAAGACATAGATAAAGTATCCGTAATACCGATGAGAGAATGAACCATCAGATCACTTCATGTCTAGAACATATTGTGACCGTCAGATTGTAAGATAAAAAAGTACATAGTAAAGACACACACTTTACCTAACTCTATAATAGACCAAGTTATACTTAACTATTTCCTATGTGTCGGAATATCCTAACATTTAGAGGAAGGATTGTCAGATGCACAAATCTTTACGGTACGTGTAGAAGATGAACATTTTGCTGACATTATTCAATTCTTAAATACAGTGATGGTACCTAAAGGATATACAACTCAGTAGAAGAGAGAACTAGTAGTTCGTGCAGTAGATTTTTCGGTCATTGCGGGGCATTTGTACAAAATGGGGGTAGACGAAATATTGCAGAGATATGTGCAGAAATTTGAGCATGATAGTATTCTCGCTGAAGCTCATGGGGGAGTTGTAGGAGGCCATTATGCAGGAAAAGCAACCACACAGAAGATTTTGTGCACAATATTATGGTGGCCAACATTGCATAAGGATTCAAAAGCATACTGTAAGACGTGCGATGCATGCCAAAGGACTGGCAGACCATCTCGAAGGGATGAACTACTGCTACATCCTCAGGTATCTTTACAGGCATTTTAGAAGTGGGAGATCGATTTTATTGGGCCAATTCAACCCCCTGGAAATAAAATGGGCGCGCACTACATTATCACCGCCACAAAATATTTAACCAGATGGGCAAAAGAACAGCCGATGAAGGATTGTACAATGGCTACTGCGGCAAAGTTCTTATTTGAATATGTCTTAACGTGGTTTGGATGCCCAAAAGTACTAATGAGTGATAGGGGAACACACTTTCTGAATGAAACGATTAGTGCGATGATAGATGAATTTCAGGTCTACCATTAGAAGAGCACACCATATCACCCACAAGCAAATGGGACAGTCAAAGCTTTCAACAAAATTTTGGAGTACTTGTTGACAAAGGTATGTAACACACAATGAAATGACTGGGATATGTGTGTACTTGCAATACTATGGGCCTATAGGACAACCTATAAAAAGCTGACAAGGAAAACGCCGTTTAGATTGGTTTATGGTGTCGAAGCGATGATGGCTATGGAGTACATTGTACATAGTATGCACATAGCAACGTTGACAAAAATGGAGGATCGCGAGGCCTTGGAGGACCGGCTCGTGCAGCTAATGGAGTTAGAGGAGGATCGGTTCCTGGCGGGATTCCACCAACAAGTATAGAAGGAACGCAAAAAATCATGGCATGATTGCCACACCAAGCTTCACACTTTCAAGATAAATTATCTTGTGTTGCTATATGATAGCAAGTTCACCAAATTTCTGGGTAAATTACAGATGCATTGGTTAGGACCATATTTTGTCAAGGAAATTACAAAGGGTGGCGTAGTTCAACTCACAAAGATGAATGGTGAACTGTTTCCAAGAAAAGCAAATGGGAGCCAACTGAAGCTGTATATAGGGGATCCTGCCCCTGTGCAATGACTATATGACTACATGACAATCTTAGTGCTCTAGGTAGTTGCAAGGGAGCGCGGGACTATAAAATATACTACCCGAATGGGAGGACATGGAAGCAAGCAGATTGTGCGAAGACTAACGAGGGTGCACCAAGTGATGCTGCGCTCAGGACACTACAACATGGAGGAGGGTGCCGTGCATCCTAGCCCAAAAATAGTCGTTGGGGTCACTGTGGCTGATTGGACTGAGAAAATTCTGTTAGGAGGAGTAGGTAGGCAAAAATTAAGGTGAAAATCTTTGAAAATATGTCACCAAAGGTGCAATTATGACAAATTTATGGAAGGAATGGTTGGATTTGAATTTGAAAATCGCTATAAGTATGTCCTATTGGTCTACAAAGAAACACTTTGTTGCCTAAGAATTTCTTGCATGCACCAAGAAGATTGGGAGGTTTTATTCAAGCTAGCCAATTACTCTGATACATTGCACCATGTTCCAGTGGAGAGGATATCTGAGCCTATGAGTTCTGAGGCTGCGATGTCTTAAGCCACATCTTAGGAAGCTGTGGGTATAGAAGCTACCCTAGCAATACCTATAGCCCCAAGGTCACCTAGGCCAAAGAAGTCTGCATCTAAGCCAAAGAAAAATAAATTGGTCGTCGAACCAGTGTGCAACTCGCCTGGAAAGCATATGCAGGAGGTGCGACAGAAGGGGAAAATGGACAAGGAGAAGCAACCTTTTTGTCCCCCTAGACCTAGATGAAGAGGAACTCCGCCAGGGGATTAAGGAGTTGGATGTCGAGGACACAAAACTAATCACTATGCTTCTGACATGTGTGCCTCCATGAAGAGGACAAACGAAGGTGACCAAAGACCCTTATTCCAGTAAAGTTTCAATTGCTACACCACTACTCCTAGTTGATGTTCCATTTGAGGGTATGCTTTTAGCGCACATTCCAACATTAACGATGGAAGATTGGGACATCACTGACCAAGAGAAATTCCCACATTTAGCCATAAATCAATATATGACCTGCATATACTATGAATACACAGGGTCACGAAGTTGGAACTAATGAAATGGGTTTGCGGAGTTCATCTGGCGGGGCTTTTACACATGCTATTCATACCTCATTTTCACCGCTCCAATATCAATATGGCGTGTGTGCGCCAGTTGCTGACTTTAGTGCATGATGGGTGTTTATCGATAGGTGAGCCTATCCCCATCACGGATATGTTAATCCATTGAATTACTAAGCTACCATATAAAGGAGCAGACCTGACAAAGGAGTTTGTGGGAAAGTCCTAGGAAAAGTAGCTCACAAACTACATAAAGACCGAGTTCGAAATTGTAAAGGGAAAGTGAGGATATTCTATCCACTCCATAATAGAAAAGGAGGTACAATTTTCCACACATATCCTCGCAGGTAAGGTAATGCGGAAGTGCCACGCGGATGAAGTTCCCGCGCCGGTCATTTCGTTAGCAGCATAGTGTGCGAACGAGGTCCAGTATAACTGGGCCCAGTACCTTTGTAGGGAATTTTTGGCTAACTGTTGTGAGGCGCAAGAGAATAGCCAACCGTTACACTATGATTAGATCTTATTACTAATAATTTTGGTGGCATGGAGGTTCCCAAAGGAGGGTCAATTCCCTTCGCTGAATGAGACCCTCCTAGAGGCAACGAAGTTTGCTTCGTTGTGGCAGACAAAAGATGCGGCACAGAATAAAAAATCCAAGGTTTGTTTGGGTATTCATGGAGATGGACATCCTCATGGATGTAAACCAGAGGCCAAGGTTATCTCCCACCTTATTCGAGCAGCTGAGGGCCTTCGCAAAATTTAAGGAAAACTTTCACAATGTCTGGATCCATGTGAGAAAGACCTTCAAGAGGTATGGCACAAGCTGCCTTATTGGCCAACATAGATGTATAGGAGGTTGTGGGTGGAAGGCCGATAGAGTGGCATGAGCCTACCCAGTTGGATGTCGGGACCAAAAAAGCAAGAGAGAGCTCCTTTGCACAAACCTCTACTGTGAAAACGAAGAAAGAACAAGAACATGTAGTCGCGTGGGAGAAGGTTTCCCAACAACAGAAAAAAGAAGTTGCTGCTAAGGCAATTGCAGAGAAAGCACAAGCTATGAAGGAACGCGTTACTAAAGAGTAGGCTGAGAAGGAAAAACAAGATACCGAAGCGAGCAAAAAATCAGCTTCGCAACGTACTGATGAGAAAGATATATCTGCACAGGGCAGCGATGGGGGTGAGGAGGTGTCCACCTACTTTAAATTCTAGAAGCACACCAAGGAGCCAACAACAGGTCCATGAAAGAAGCAAAAATTAGATAAACAATCACAGGTGGACCCTCTTGTACTCACAGAGGGAAATATTAGATGATATTGGCGACAATTTTCACGATGCCACATCCGAGATTTGGTCACACTTTGAGCAGCAATATATATAGACACTGGGGAGTGTCCAAAAGGATCTGCACGAACTGCAGATCCAAACTAGTTGGATCCAGGAAAGCGTTGGAAAAGCGGGCGCTTTGTAAGTGAGCCTGACTCAAGAGAGCATGAGTATTCCTGAAGTGGAATGGACAACAGACCTAAGGATCATTCCTTTACTGGAAGGATCCTTGCACACATATAACTAGGAAGACCGTTGTGTGCTAGAAAAGATCAAGGATATTGGGATAAACGTGGCTACGCTACCGCTCCAGGCCCTCAACACATTGCATAAAGGGTTCTACGATGAGTTGAAGATTAGGGAGCAATATGCCCTTCTAGTTCTTAGTGAATGTAAAGTAAAAAATGCACAAATGTATGAGGAGAACACACTGGCACTAAACGAGAAAGAGGAAATGCAAGCGCGAAGCACAAACCTTGAGTCAGTATGAACAAGCATGTCAAACAGTTACCGAATTGCATATCCCAGATGATGCACAGGCTGAGACAAAAGTCAAGAAATTAGTTGTTGCGGTGCGCGATGCTAAAGATGAGGTTGGGTGAGTCACTTTTGAGTTCCAGATGAAGATAGCCAAACTCCAGCTCAAGCTTCAACCAACTACACCGCCAGAAGTTTGGGAACAAAGAGGTGCAGCTATAAAAGAATCCATGGGTCAACTAGATGTCGCAGTTCATGGTTGCGACCAGCTATTCAATCAGGCAATGGGCCTATGGGATACATTGCAGGAGGACCCTAAGATGCAACAGTTGAACACAGAGATCAAGGAAGCACATCAAAAACATGATGAAATCAATATGATGACGTGGAAGTTAGCGTCAGTTCAACGCTTCATGCACTTGCAGGAAGGCAAGGCGATTCAGATGCAAATCTAGGAGTTGCAGAAAAAGTAGTCCCTACTAAGAGAACGAATTCATCCTTGGAAACAGGAAGCCATCCAACTTTCACAGAATATTCATGAAAATATGAAGGCCATGTAGTAGACCCAACGAACTATGCAACTCGCAGTAGAGGGGCCAACCACAGAGAAATTGGTCCAGGAAGTACAACAAGTAGCCGAACAGAGTACCTCGGAGCTTCAAACATTGACTAAGGCATTCAACGAACTCCGCCAGAAAGTGAAACAACCAGCTGAGTGACTCAAGGGCGAGTCACAATCTTTGCGTTGGGGGCCTGTTGGGATGGGGTCCCCAGGGTTAGAATTGAACAAATTTAGTCAATTTTTGTAAAGAATGTAAAGTCTTCGCGAAATGTGGATGTGTAGTGCACACATAGATAGGAGTCAAAGGGGCCTTAGCCCCTTGTTTTGGTCGGTTTTGAAGACTCACCCATGAGCCGGGGGCCATGGTATTGTATTAGAAAAGCTAAAAATAGTCGAGTCATGGTGAGTCCTAGAGATAACTTTGGATAGTTAATAAGAAGTGCAGATGAATGAATGATGTTGTAAGGGTTTGATAGATAGGAAGGCTTTTTCCTGTTAGTGGCAAAGGAAAGGCTCCGCAGCTAAGTGAACGGAGGCCTAGAAGAGTCCACAACTGAGTGCGTGGATCCCTGCAGCTAAGTGCGTAGGGTAGTTGAAGTCTTTACGGAACTGATTCTGATTAATAAAGATTGATTTTAGGTTGGAAATACTTACATATGTGATTTATTTGTTTATCTCACTTTGAATATTGTTTTCTTGAATTAATGTGTCTTACCTACGCGAATTGGGTTAATTGAATGTATTTATGCTTAATAAGATGATTGAATGATGTATGCGAATTTCTAGATCTAAACTGAGTTAGTTATGATAGGGAAGATAGGTCTACATGATGATAGATATAGATCCCAGAAACCCTAGAAGACCTGTCCATGTGCGCAAAAGTAGCAGTTCTATGCTTTTGGGGTCTGATAAGGCAATTGATTGGTTTCACGAAGGATTGAAGGTACTTAGGGCTGAGTTTAGGGTTTAAGCTCTGTCGAAAGGTTAGATCTGTGCGAAAGCATATCTAAGGCACTGAAAGACATCACACTAGTCTCTGGATGCAGAAACTTGGTTCTTGCATCCCCCAATACTGCTTCGGGTGAGATTGCAACCTACACTACACAGGTTGTTGCCGAAAGGGCCAACAATGTAGGGTTTTGTTGGTTGGCGCAACTAACTCTGAACCTAGGTCAGGACCCCTTAAGCCAAAAATGACTAAACTTTGTCATTTCAAATTCGTTCTTAACTTAATTCTTCAATTCTTGTAAATGCAAGTTGGCTACTACTAATAATAATATCATCCACTTAGAATATAATAATGTGGATTTCATTATCAAAGTGCTTTACATAAATATTCAGATCATATCGACACCATTCGAAACCATTATTCAAGAAATAAGTATCAATTTTCTCATACCAAGCCCTAGGTACCTGTTGATACCATATAAAGACTTGTTTAAATTACATACCAAACTTGAAGTGACAACAATAATAAAACCAACTGGTTGTTGCATATAAATGTCTTCATGAAGATCACCATTCAAAAAAGAACTGTTGACATCCATTTTGTTTAGTTCCCATTAGTAAGATGAAGTAAGAGAAATAATAGTCCTTATAGTGTTCCTTTTAGCAACTGGAGTCAAAGTTTCATTAAAATCAGAACCCTTTTTTTTGATTAAAACCCTTTTCCACAAACTAATATTTATGTTTTACAATTTGTCCTTCTGTAGTAAAGTTTTTCTTATATACCCACTTACAACCAATTAAAATAATGTCCAAGAGAAGAGGGACAAGGGTCCAAGTATTTTTTTTCCATAAGGAGTCATACATTGTAGTCATTGCTTTTACCCATTCAAGTTTGTCCTTAGCTTGAGCATAAGTGGAAGGACTGTCTATAGCAAAAAAAATTAGTTATAAGAGAAAAATAAAATCTAGTTCTACGAGTATAAGAAGAAATACCAAACTTATAACTTGCGAATTCAAGAGTTTTCTGGGCCCAAACAGGAAGAGGATGAGTGGTAGAATCCATTCTATTATCTTTAGAACATTTAAGAGGATCACTTGAAGAGCTAGGTGAACTATGATCAAGATTAGGAAAAAAGTTGGAAGAAGAGGTAATCGAGGCCAAGATGGGAGTAACAAGAGATAAGGGAAAAGTCAAGGGAACATAGGGTTTTGAAGACTCAATAGAAGGAGAAAGTTCATTAAATCGAACATCTTTTCAAATGATGTCACCTTAGGTAGATGGATCAAACAACCTGTAAGATTTAGAATCCTCACTATAACCAATTGAAATATATTTGTGTTACTTGGGATCTATCTTTTTTCATTTGTCATCAGGAATATGAGCCCAACCTTAACTACCAAATATCATAAAATTACTTATGTAAGGTTTTCTTCCATTCCACTTTTCTTCAAGAGTAACCTGAAAAACTATCTCAATATGAAATCAATTTAAAATAGAATTATCACAACAAATGGCTTCATCCCAAAACCTTTTATGCAATCCTTTAAAATACAACATACATCTAACCATTTCAACCAAAGTCCTATTTTTCCTTTCAGCTACTCCATTTTTTTGAGGTGTATAAGGAATAATCTTCTGATATTGAATAATATGCTTAGTTAAGTATGCATTAAATTCTTTTTTAATGAATTCCAACCCCTCCCCCAATTATTAGTTCTCAACATCTTAAATTTTTTTACTAGATTCATTCTCAAAAATGGGTTTAAATTCTTGAAATTTAGCAAAAGTTTCACTTAGTATGTTTCAAAAAATAAACCCAAGAACTTGTGTTATAATCATTACTAAAAGTAAGAAAATAAACGCCATGAGACAAAAAAGGAGTTTTAAGTGGACCACACATATCACTATGAATTAATTGCAATTGTCCTTTAGCACACCAATATTTACCTTTATCAAACACTTCCATATGATGTTTACCAAGTACACAACCCTCACAAACACCTTTAGTGGAAGAAAAAGGTGGTAAGCTAATTGCCATTTTAGACAACAGTTGCATTTTACCACAATTCAATTGACCTAATCTTCATGCCATAGTTTAATTTGTTCATCGGCATGAGAAACATGGGAATACAATAGTTGATTGTTAGTTGAATGAAAACTAATAAACTTATATAAACTAGAATCATGATCAACAAGACCTAAAGAAACTACTTTGAAGTTATGTTTGATATCTTTAAGAACATACTTATCTAGCCATGCTTCAAACATATAACCTTTTTGACATGCACGATAAATAGAAAGAAAATTGATGGGCATTCCTTGAACATGAAAAACATCTTCCAATATACCATTAGGAACTTGAATATTACTAGAACCTACTACTGAAAGTTGTTTACCATCACTAATAGAGGCTTTCTGTGATGTGTGATTGTAAGTGTCATAAAATCAAAACAAAGAAGCAGTACCATACATATGGTTAGAAACACTAGAATCCATAGTCCATTTCACAGAAGAAGATAATTTTCTTGGTTGAATATAATAGGCACAAAGAGCAACATGTTGTCTAACGAAGGATTTCTTCTTGGCTTTAGCAAGATCACATTTCCATTTAAAGCACATATTTTCATGGTGGTTGTTTTTTCCATAATACTTACAAGTATTAAACACTTTATTTTTACTAGCATCATTGTAAGAGTGTTGGGGAGATTCTTTATTATGTGAGTTAGAAGATTTACTAATAAAAATCTTAAGATTATTTTTATTATGTGCCATTAGAGCTTTATTAGGGTTTAGCTATCTTGAAGCAACTAACTTTTCTTGCTCATTAATCAAATATTTATAGAAATATTCAAAGTTAGGTGTCATGTATCCTTTAGACATTTTAAATTGATTTATTCCTAGTTTGGATGACAAAATAAAAAGAAGATGTCAATTTATGTTCTATAAGAATTGTAATGGTTGTATCATTTTTCTTGTAATCTTTGCCGTAATTGTTAAGTTTTTCATTGAGAGTTTTCATTTCATGAAGAAATAATTTAATTTTAATATTTATTTTAATGAACTGTCCATGTCTGCAGTCAACTACCGAATACTGTGGTCACTGAGCGAAGTCTTCTGGCAACTTAAATTCCATGATTTAGGTCTTGATCACATGGAGGAGGATTCAAGTCTGCAACTAAGAACCTTCTAGTCACTCTCTGGAGCCTACAAGCAAGCGACTGTAGTTTGCAACTAAGATTCTGAAACCTTAGATGCCAGTTGCACAGAGGATGAGATGTGCATGAAACTAAGATGCTTTGGTTGCATAGATGAGCCTGGTAGCCAATGACTATAGTCGATATATCTCTGTCTTGTGCCTGCGATTGAGGCCAAAAACCCTAAAACAAAAACGCGAGCTTTGAACCCTGCAATTTCATCTTCGAGCGAGCATGTTCCTTCGCGAACAAGCCTTAGACCTGTACAAGACAAAAACCATTATAGAAGAGTGTCTCATGATGATGTCAAAATGAGGTATAGGTCACTTATATTTATAGCCTTCCAAGGGTGTCCACTTTTCTTTAGGGTTGACCTTATCAAATATGCACATGTGGGATTTTCTACATAAGTACACTTTCTCTTATCTGTTTTGAGTGATTTTTAGGTCGATTTTAGTCCTCTAAAAAAGAGGAATTAAATGAAATAATTATCTCCATAAAATGAGTTGTCCAAAGTGGAATATTACAACAGTTTCATATTTTAACACTCCCTCTCAAATAGGGAGAATTCCACCTGCATCATGTCATGTGTATCCTGTCATCAAATCATATCCAATCACAAGTATATCCTCATCACGTACCATCATTGTTCATCTCGATTCATCTCTTTCTTTTTCCTGCTTATCTCTTGATTTTCCCTGCTCATATGTTGAACGTTCTCAAGCCTAAAAGAAGAAGAATTTGAAATCGGAGTGGAGCTCAATCTACCACCCTATATCCATTAGGGATCCAATGCTACCACCTAGAATCTCTGCCAACAGGGAGCCCAATGCTACCACTCGGGAAACATTAGCAGAGAGCTAAATCTATGACCCACATCATCATCAGAGAGAATATCATTAGGGAGCACATCTCAACCTAGAACCGCATCGGGGAGCATATCTCAACCCAAAATCTCATGGGGGAGCTAAACATCTATGACCCTATATCGAGAAATAGGTGATATAGGGGAGCTACTACTTAACCCATCTTATTGCATACCAATATTCCCAATAATGACCCTTAATAGTCATGTGGTAGAACCCCTGCATCATAATAAGCTTGGGTTGTATACCCCCAAGTACACTCTCAACTCGTTGGCCAAACGGGAAATGATAATACTAATAAGCCTAGCTTGTGGGTATGATGTCGACTAGGTTATACTCTGCAAATACCAATATAGGGTGAGATACTACTCCAACCCTATGAGTAAGAGATATGGGAGCAACATCTACGACCTTATTTTCCAGAGGTCCCTCAACCCTAGTAGTCCCCTATTTGAATTCCTCACCCTAGGAGCTCAGACAGGGGGGAAGAGTTGGCTTAATGTTCTCGATTAGTTCTTCTCTTTGTAGATCATAAACATATCATCGTGCTCATATCTAGTAATCATCATTTCTCAATAGAAGTAGTATCCTATTCATACAGGACATCAGATTAAATGTTATGTTAGAGCAAAAAATATACATATCATAAAAATGATACCATAGTCATCCTCCATCTTAAGGAGGTTCCAACCACAAGCCTAATCTTGTATCATACAATAACACTATGTCAATGAAGGTATCTTAGTCTCAACTATATGTGGGATTCTCTTCCAATTGGTTCCCATTATTTATCATCGCAATGTATACATACCATATCTAGAATCTACTCAAACATCTTTCCAAAGAGCTTCTTCATCCTGCCTCATAGTTATCCATGTTAGAAACATCGTACTCAACCTCGATCATGCTTAAATCTATGGACGTGTCTTCCAAAAACATCATGGTATATCTCATACTAAGGCAACACTCATATGTGTTCATCTCATCAATAATGATCCCAATCATCATCAGTACATCCAAGTAATCACATATCACAGGGAGAATGTCCCAGACCAAAAATAGAACATCCCATGCAAATATCTCGAAGAGAACTCAGTGAAAACTCAATACGTATAAAGTGACTCGATCATGAACATATATGTATACAGACATGTGTTCAAATGGAACATCAATGCTTCAATCAACTGTTGATTATCAAGTTGAGTTCAACAATATATATTCACAACTTCTTGAAATTTAATCGGAGTGTCCAAGGATTTGCATTTCCACTTTCTAACAATTCTTTAGTAGCTTTGAAATATATATTTTCTTTTCCCATTTTCAAAAATCAATTCATCATGTCATGATTCACTATTTCGATCTTCAAAATCCATCTCCCTCTTACTTTGATCATCAAAGGCCCATTACCTGTCAGAAATAGACTATTAGTATATTCACAACTTCTTGAAATTTAATCGGAGTGTCCAAGGATTTGCATTTCCACTTTCTAACAATTCTTTAGTAGCTTTGCAATATATATTTTCTTTTCCCATTTTCAGAAATCAATTCATCATGTCATGATTCATTATTTCAATCTTCAAAATCCATCTCCCTCTTAATTTGATCATCAAAGGCCCATTACCCGTCAGAAATAGACTATTAGTATATAAAACCAAAACCAAAGACATACCTTGGACCCCTTTTGAAGTAGAGGTTTGGATCGAAACATCATCCTGGCTTCATTTGTTAATGTGGACATACCATGCTTGGGGAGTTTGCTTCATACAAAGATTTTTGAAAACATAACACTTGACCTGAGCAATATGCTTAACCTTACACAAATCAATAATGTGCAATCAAATCAATTAACTCAACTTATCAAAGTTTAGATGCCAAATCAGAACTAATATCAAAATAATCAATATCACTGTAACAAATTCTTTGGATCAAGTGACCGATAGATCTCACATCCAAATATCAAGTTATGAATTTGTCTATTATCATGCCAACAAGTTGTCATATAAAAAGCAATATCAATCCAAACTTCATCAAGTCATCCTCATGATCATAATATAAGTCGCCATATGCCAATGAATATACCAAGAATAAGTCATGCATGTTCCATCTATTTATTTGAGAGTTTAATTCATACTGAATCAGAATTGTCAATACTTCAACCATTGAATCAAAGCTAATGATGTCAACACAGACTACCAATATAAGTAATTGAAAGTGATTATGTTCACATAGAATTGCTATCAAGGAAAATTATCAGTTGTCGAATCAAATCATTAGTGATTGGGTCAAATCCTAAATTTTCTATCACAAAACATATCTCAATCATCAACTCAAACTTCTAAATCATTATCAAGCATCATGTCAGAAATCCAAATACTTCTTATCTATATCAATCAACCAAATCTAGTAAAACCCTTGCAACTATTATCAAATGTCGTCATACACAAGCCTCAATAGTTAAATCATAATGACATATTGATATGCATATCCATGTCACTTGCAAACAAAAGGTTAGTCAACATATTCACATTATAGTAAGTCAAACATTCAAACTTTCCTACTCATAGAACTTTATGTTGTCTACTCCATGTCGGTAGGAATAACATCCTTCTGGTGAACTTTTGATTTCATGCATAAAACTTCACTTTTGTGTCTTATAGGCATAGTCGCACCCATAGGCCTTCCTTTGAGTGGTTCATAGGCTACAGTCGCACCCTTGATCTTCCATCCATGCGACTGAGGCTTAAAGTAAGGGAAAACTCTCTCTTCTCAGGTCATAACTTTGTTGTAGATCAACCATGGGGGCTTCACTCAATGAACCTTTGACATAGCACGTACGTTCGTGGCATACTAAACAATACCCTTAATTTGACACATATTAGAAAATAATTCTAAAAATCACTTTATTTAACCCCCTACCAATACAAACCCAATACATCTTCTGAATTTAAAAAACCCCTACTTTCACTATATATTGTATGTATCCAATTTTTCATTAACATTTTTTATACCCCTTTATATTTATATCCCTTATATAGTGACATGATGTCTCTCTTATGATCCCACATGCATTTTACAATGCACCTTTCTTCTTTTGATATACATTGTAGATGCATATTAGTTATCCCAAAATGAAATTACTCAACCGACACTCAAGCACATCTCACTATGATTTGTGACATTTAATGGTCTAAGGAACACAAATATCAATCATGTTTTAGGAAGATTTATTATGTGCATGTATATAAAATGACATAAAAATTGATCTATATGATAATGAAAAATCAATTGATGAATCTTTATGAATACGTTTGCACCAAATAAGGCATTCAAGCACAAGTTTATACCCTTTAGATGGAAGACCACTATCTACAACCAAGGTTGGGGCCCCAAATCTCAAATCAAGGGTGCAATCCCAACCTAGACATGCTTAGAAGAAGAGGATGGAAAATTCCCAACACATGCACTCTTGAGGGAATAGCAGAAAAGCATGAAATCACATTGTGATTCACTGTCATCTCACCCATGAGATATGGGCTATCACTCATAGCCTATGTAAAATGCAACAACAATGGATTGGAGATAACATTGAGGCATTAAATGAATGGACTACAACTACAACAGAAGAGGACAAAAGTTTGGTTCTAGAGGTGATCTGGTCCATTTGGCTAGCTCAAAACCATGGTGTATTCCAAAATAAACTGCAAACATATATAAGATTTTCTACATGTTCAAGGAAAGCATTAACTTATGGTGCACCCCACCAAATACAAGGCTTCCTTGCACTATCATAGCTTCGAAATACAATTCTAAGATTTCTAGAGGATATTTTGATGGTGCCTCTCAAGGGAACATGGGTCTCAACAACACTAAAGGATGCCTCTTAATATCATATAGTGATACTATATTTCAAACTTGGACTTGGAAGATCCGCCAACAATAGATCATAGCTCATCGCAGTGTGCACACTTCTCAATATTGCTTAGTAGATCACATTAGAGATTTGGCAATCTATGGGCACTCTCAAGTGGTTCTTGGTTGATTTCGGGTGACTCCACATTTATTGATATTTTCCATCAAGCAAGAGTAAGAAATGCATGTGATATTGTTTCCAAATTCCATTATAATCTCTTACTCATATACAAGGAGCTTAACAATGAAGCATAACAATGAGCAGTTCATGTTGTGATAGTTCCACCAGGTTACATATTGAGAGCACATTGGAGGGTCTCTCCCTTTTATGTTCCAGAGTCTTATTTTGACTCTACAAATATAACTGAAGTTATTTATTTAAGAATCCCCTCCCAAATACATGTATTACCATGGTCTCTTGTTGACTATTTCAGCTTAGGGCGTGTTCTTTTCACTAAATAAACATCCTTTTTATTAAAAATATGGATGAAATAATGTAATAGACATATACTATCAACTAAACTCTGGAAAATATGGGACCAATGAAAAGTCACTATTTTACACCTGTATAAGCTAAGAAGCCATATATAGGTACCCCCTCTGTAAATAAAATGATTACGTTGTTTTCTTTGGGAAAAAATCAATGACCCAAAATAATATGCAAATTCATATGCAAGAATGCAAGGAAACTTCATTAAGGATCATTGAGATTCAAGGAAACCATGCTGATAACTAGAGTTAGGCACATTCACATGCACAAAATGCACAAATTCATAACCATGACACAAAATAAAGAAGAAAAATCTAAAATAACAGAGATAAAGATGTTTGTCTTCCCACCAAGGGAAGGTCAAAAAATCGACTCTGTGTGAGTCATTTCCACCAATCCATAGGTATTTAGGATATATGCCACCCCTGCACTGAGCTATGAAGCCACCAGGTCAAAGGAAGTAAACTATAGAGACAACACACTCAACCAAAAAAACAATGTTAATCTTGTTGACTTTTCTCACCACATAATCCTCAAAACAACTCATCCAGTGATCAATCAATCATAACATTATCATCCATCATCCTACACAACACAAGGCATACCCTTATTTTCTCTTCTCAATAGTTCCTAGAGGATCTTCTTGCCTTTCATTGCTCTTCAATTAAGGCAATGAGAAATCATTTCACTGATTCCCTTCTGGGAATTCCTTGTGACAGTAAAACTTTAGTTCTCAAACAATCAATGAGCAACAATTTCATGGAAGGGAAAGACTCTTAAACAATACATCCTCTATGCTCTTTTAAAACCAACAATTTCATGGAAGGGAAAGACTCTCTTAAAAGCTGTAGCCTCTATTCTCTTTCACAACCATCTAGTGCTCATCTCGAAGCTTCAAATCCCCACTTCACAACGACAATGTTTTGGGCACGATTAGATTCTAGACAAGGATGTTGGACTTTGGTTACAATGAATCTCATGAGGATGCTAAAAAAATAGTGGAATTTAAGGTATATTGGTACAAGGGTTATGACAAGCTTGGGCCAGAATATGTTGGGCTTGGAAATTATGATGATGCATTTTCTTATTATAAAAAATGGCTTGGATCTTGATCCTTCAAATGAGGAATTAAAATTAGGCCTTTTTGATCCACAGGAATCAAGTAGAACTTGGACTACATCCTCTCCATTTGGAAATATATTCTAGGGGCTAAAATTGTGGGAAAAATCAACAGCTGACCCAAAAACAAGATTGTATTTGTAGCAACTTGATTTTTTTAAGATGATTTAATATGTTTAGAAAAATACCAACAACATTAATATGTATCTTAATGATTAACACATGCTACAGGTTGTGGGTGTGCTACTAAATGTTAACTTATGTAATGCCACATCAAAGGAGGATGCTTTTGAGCATACTAGTTCACCCAAGCCACAACCAAAATGAGAACTAGAACCTTGGTTAGAGCCACATCCAGAGCCAGAGCAAATTGATGTTCTAGGTGAGGAGAAAGAGAGGATGGCTAAAAAATAAGAGACACAGAAGGAAAAAGAAGTTGGAAATGTAGCTTATAGGAAGAAATATTTTAAGGTTTATATTCAATTTCATTCAAAGGCAATGGACCTAGATGATGAGGATATATCCTTCTTAACAAATAGAGAAGTTGTCTATTTGGAAATGGGGAGGTATGGAGATTGCAGTAAAGATTGTGCCAAGGTTGTTGAAAGAGGGAGGGAAATTTATTCATACTTTAAAATGATTGCTTAGGATTTGACTAGAAAAGGATTTGCACATGATAAGATGGCTAAATGTTCTAAAGATTGTTTGTTTTTCCATTTAGGAAAGATAAATATAGTGGGAAATATCATCTGTAAAGTTGCAAGCCTCCAGTTTATAAAACTAAACACATTTGATATATGAATTTATAACAATGCCATAAATGTAGTTGACCATATTATTTAACTATTTCTTTACTAAGTTTCTCTGTTGCAAAAGTAGTTGCAAAGGTACTAGCACTATGGATGACATTGAGAAATTTCATCCAACATTCCAACTCACACACCTTGAGATTGGAATAGATGCAGATTCCCAAAAACTACTTATAGTCGGGTGCTGAAACCATGAAATGCAATAAAATAATCAATACTACTCAGTATGCACCTTGAAATGGGTGAAACCTTTCTAAGCTTACTAGCCTCAAATGTGAGAAAGAAGCAGAACATCAAAATCAATCATAATGCAAAGTATCTTAGGGATAGCCTAAAATAGATCATAAGCAAAGCCCAACATCAATCATGTCAGCCAAATTTTAAAAACACAAAAGAATGCAACTATACGTGTTGAGCACATGATAACCATGCATTCCATCGAGGGATAATTGAGACACAGTTGAACCATTTGGTCTCCTTGTATTCATGTTTATAAAATTCTTAAGGTAGAGCCTATTAGCTTCGCTGAAAAAAGGCCAAAAATTGGATCCAAATATGCTCCAAAGCACTCCCTAAGTCTTCAAAGGTGCTCAAAGATCATCCATCGATCGAAACAAGCAAGAGGAAATCCCTTGGAAGGGCTGAAAATCACCATCAGTAGGCTAAAATGCTTAGAAGCCAGTGAAAAACCCACAAATGCAGGCTTAAACAAAGAAGGAATAGCCACGGTTATATCTGGCCGATCAACGGCCCAGATCTAGGCGGTGAATCGCAATCGGCCAAGTAGAGGGATAGTTTACAGGTGGGCACATGACCCCGCCGATCAGCGATCGCCGATGATCAGATTGGCGGGTCGCATCGGCGGGAGGCATATATATATATATATATATATATATATATATATATATATATATATATATATATATATATATATATATATATATATATATATATATAAGGCCTGGGCATTGAGCGATCAGCGATTGCAATCGGATTGCATCGCTGTATCGCATCGGTACTATACCAAGGGTTGAGGCCTAGGCACGGGCATGTTTGCGACCCGATGGGTTAGACCCGACGTAATTAGATGCGATATTTGGTAGCTTTTTAAGTCCGGACCAAAGCAGTTTTTAAAGCATTTTTCATGTATTTTCGTTATATAATGAAAATACAAAGGAATCTTGGCAGCTCTGATAACGATGAAGCCCGGACCCGAGAGGATTCGGGAAGTGGAATATATGAAATTTGAAGTCCAATTTGCCATGATTACCTTTATTTTCCTTAAATGCATCCCATTTGAGCACCCAATCACCAACTTGGAACTTGTTCGCTCTTGCTTTCCTGTCAAAAGTTTCTTGGTTGCCTTCTGAAGAGCCTTTGACTTCTCAACCAGCTGCTCTCTGATCTGCTGTAGTTCAACCAGGTTATTCATTCTTCTTACCATGTAATTTTCTTCAACTTGTTCTTCTTGCAAGAACTTAGCCATAGGGAGAATCAGTTGGATGGGGAAAAAACATCAGCGCCATAAACCAGTTTACCTGGAGAATTCCCTATGGAGAGTTGGGTTGAGAATAACAACTGGCTTATCATCTTGCAGATTTACATAGTCAGTGGAGGCTTGGATGGCTTTAGGCTCATGGGCCTCGAGGATGGATCTTTTGAAGGACTTATTCCGCACTAGTTCAATTAGAGGCATAGGTATTCTTAGCTTCTGAATTTCTGATTGAAAATTGAAAGGAGAAGGAGACTTGTCAAGGCCTCTTACCTCATGAGCTGGAGCTTTGAGGATGATGGGATCAATTTCCAGTTGATTTTGCTTATTAGCTTGCTGTACTGCAGGGACAACAACTCTTTGAACAAGAGTTTCCTTGGCATTATTTATCTTCGACCTCAAATTATATCTTTGCTAATCTACAGTTTGTAGAATAGCTTCACCATCCCATTCCTGGCTGATCTGGTCATTGCATAATGACTTTTCATAGGCAGCTGAGGTAAAAAAGGAAGCATTTCCTTTGTCTTCTAGACAATGGATCTCATCATCTTCTTCAAACTGCTCTTCTTCCATGACTGCATTCTAAAAAGGAGCCTTCACCCTTTGGTCTTCATTTGCATCTTTGTTTCTTTGCAAAATCTGCAAGTGTTCATTTGTTCTTATATATGGATATGGATTTGGATTTCTAGGAGCAAAGGTATTAGGCATTCTTCCTTTCCCCGGGTGCTGCTCAACCTTCAATTTAGAGATTTCAAAGGCTAATGACTCGATCATTTTGGTCATTTTATCTATCTTAGGATAAGAGGATGATGAAGACTTGCCCCTTTGTCTTCTTCTATCAATATTTCCCTTAAGCTTCTCTACAGCCATAATGTTTGATTCTATTTCCAAGGTTGCATCCTACGTGTTAGCCAAAGTAGCACATCGCCTCTCTCTCAATAGTAGGTAGAAGTTAGAATCAAAAGCATTGGCATAGGAGAGTTTCCTGGAGTGATAACATAATTGGCACCGTTGTCGGGGAGAGGAAATTGAAGCTCAGCTTCCCTGGGAAATGACATAGATCCAACTTTGATGATAGACAAATTCTGGGCACACTTGTGGTTGTAATCATCTATCTGGTGACTCTACTGGAGGCCGAACCTCTTGGTGACTCCACTTCATAGTTTTGGCTCAGTTTGTGAGGCATACTTGGAGAAATCCTTAGAAGCTACAAGATGACCCAGTATTTGACCTTGAAAAAATCATCAAAGAGAAATGTATTGCAGAAAGGAGCATCAGGTTCAGGTAAACCTAAACAATCTTCTATATCTCTTCAAGAAAGGCTTGTAATAGAATAAATACATGTTGAGAGTTTAGCATCTAATACTAGTAATGAAGAAAAACTCTCAGAGATTCATAAAGCTCCTTATTCTTTAGGTTCTCCTTTTGCTTTAAGCCTAAAGGAAACCTCACCTCCTATCCATCAGACTCCTTTAATCTTGTCAGTCACTCCTAAACCCTCTATCATTCAGACTGTCAGTACTCTTTTAGCCACCATAGCTGTGGCAGGCCCACAAGCACCTACCAAAATGGAAAGAATCATAGCTGCTAGGTATGGACCTCTAATACTGCCCACTCCTTTGAATGCCATGCCTACTGAAGAATATAAAAAATATAGGCCTAAGTTCATCGGGACTGAAGGTGTTACTGCTGAAGAACATCTTGAGTCATTCTATAGCTATGCTGATAATCTAGACATTAGTGAAGATGATGTGTGGATGAGAGTCTTTGTCCAAAGCCTAGATGGAGAGGCTAGAAAATGATTCAGAGAACTAACCCCAAGGTCTATAACTGATATTGAAGCTTTAGATGATGCATTCATAAAACATTGGGAGGATAAGAAGGATCTCTTCTAGTACCACATTGAGTTTGGGAACTTAAAGAGGGAAAATGGTGAGTTTCTGGCTGATTTTAATAAGAGGTTTAACTGAATGTACAACAAGATACCAGCTGAAGTAAAACCTACTACTACCTCTACTAAACTCACCTATGCCAGTGCTTTTGATTCTGACTTCTGCCTACTGTTGAGAGAGAGGCAATGTGCTACTTTGGCTGACATGCAGGATGCATCCTTGGAAGTAGAATCAAACATCATGGCTATAGAGAGGCTTAAGGGAAATATTGATTAAAGAAGACAGCGGGGCGAGTCTTCATCATCCTCTGATCCTAAGATAGATAAAATGACCAAAATGATCGAGTCATTAGCCTTTGAAATCTCTAAATTGAAGGTTGAGCAGCACCCCGGGAAAGGAAGAGTGCCTAATACCTTTACTCCTAGAATCCAAATCAAAATCCATATAGAAGAACAAATGAACACTTGCAGATTTTGCAAAGAAACAAAGATGCAAATGAAGACTAAAGGGTGAAGGCTCCTTTTCAAAATGCAGTCATGGAAGAAGAGAAGTTTGAAGAAGATGATGAGATCCATTGTCTAGAAGACAAAGGCAATGCTTCCTTTTTGACCTCAGTTGCCTATGAAAAGTCATTATGAAATGACTAGATCAGCCAGGAATGAGATGGTGAAGCTATTCTACAAACTATAGACAACAAAGATATAATTTAAGGTCGAAGATAAATAATGCCAAGGAAAGTCCTGTTCAAAGAGCTGTTGTCCCTGCAATACAGTAAGCTAATAATCAAACACAACTGGCAGTTGATCCCATCATCCTCAAAGCTCCAGCTCATGAGGTAAGAGGCCTTGACAAGTCTCCTTCTCCTTTCAGTTTTCAATTAGAAATTTAGAAGCTAAGAATACCTATGCGGCTATGCCTTTGATTGAACTAGTGACGAATGAGTCCTTCAAAAGATCCATCCTCGAGGCCCTTGAGCCTAAAGCCATCCAAGCCTCCACTGACTATGTAAATCTGCAAGATGATAAGCCAGTTGTTATTCTCAACCCAATGATTGAAAATTGTGAAGACAACTCCCCATCGTTCTATGTCTCCCTGACTATTCATGATAAAATCCTTCACAACTGCCTTCTGGACAATGGAGCCAGCCATAATCTAATGCCCAAGGTTGTCATGGATGAGTTGGGTCTTGACATTACTAAGCCTTATCATGACCTGTTTTCTTTTGACTCTAGGAAAGGAAATGTCTAGGATTAATCAAAGACCTAGCCATCACTTTGTCTCAGCTGCCTATGAAAAGCATGATGATGGATATTAACAATGTAAACTTTGAAACGGGAACTGATACTGTTACCCGTTTTGTAGAGATAGCAAAAAATGACCCGATTTTCAAAAGTGGTGATGCAGAATACACATGTTTTTTTTAGAACATGGTTTTTGGAACTTTAATTTTTTTCATGTGCATTAAGTTTTAGAATGGTAGTGATTTTCATGCTGATTTTAAAAAGTGAGTATTCTGCATCACACCCTTTTTTTAAAAGACCTATTTTTTGACTTTAAATTTTCTAGTGTGTGAAATGTAAATAATTATTTCGTAACCCTTTTTTAAAAAAATCTATTTTTTGACTTTAAATTTTCTAATGTATGAAATGTAAATAATTATTTCGTAAATTTAATAATTTTGGAAGTGATCTTCTTCATATTTTCTAGTTTTTATTTTTTTTATTTTTATTTTTGTAGTGGGGCTTTTATTGATTTGCATATTTAAAGAAGAAGGTCGATATTTTACATTTTCGATATTCTACATATTTATACATCATTAATTAAATTTTCAATCCACATGAAATAATTGTCTCTAAAAAACAAATATAAAAATATATATAAAAAAGACAAAAACAAAAAATAAAAAATGTTAAAAAAAATTTATATCATAAACCATAAAAGAATTTGGAAAAAAAAAAACAATTAAATATATATATATATATCTCTTTTTGTAAGCCAGAAGGCTACCAGCTATAGCTCTGCTCATTCTCTCCGTTATCATCTCAATCTTTGTAATTCAGGTAGCCATGAGCACCTGCTGTGTTTTTTGACTGAGGGTGACCCCCTGCACCCTCAGAGGCATGTTCCTCTTTGTACATAATTTTTCTCTCTTTTAATATAATAGTTTAGCCTTTATCCAGAAAAATAAATAAATAAATAAATAAATAAATATATATATATATATATATATATATATATATATATATATATATTAAAAAAAAACTAGGAAAAAAAAATAGAAACAAACTAGTTTAAAGAAAAAAATAACGAAAAAAGTTTAAAAAACTAGTGAAATTAATATTTAAAAAAAAAAAAAAAAAAAATGTAAAAAAAAAAAAATCCTCACAAACCATAAAGAATTTGGAAAAAAGAAACAAAATTAATATATATATATATATATATATATATATATATAAAAGTAGAAATAGAGGAATTAAAAAAAAAACATTAGAAAAAACTAAGAAAAAAATAAAAACAAACTAGTTTTAAAAAAAAATAGAAAATTAATGAAAAAAATAAAAAAACTAGTAAAATTAATATTAAAAAAACAAAAATAAAATAAAATTATAAAAAAAATAAACAAAAAAAATGGTTATTTTTTATTAAAAAAAACAAAAATACAATTATCTTTTATTAAATATACCTATTTTATTTAAAACTAAATAAATATTTTTTTTTTTAAACAATCTTGTCTTTTATTAAAAAAAAAAAAAAAAAAATTAAACAATTTTTATTATTATTATTTTTTAATTTAAAAATTCAAATTATTAAAACTACATTTTATATTTTAAAAAAAATAAAAAAAATTAAACATACATTTTATGTTTAAAAAAAAATAAAATTTAAATTTACATTTTTTTTTAAACCATCTTTTTTTAATTAAAAAAAAAAATTATAATGTTTTTTTAAACTTATGTCAAAATATAAATCATAAAAAAAAAGAAATTAAAACCAATTTTAATTTTTTAATTTAAAATTTAAAACAAAATTTAAATTTATTTTTTATTTATTAAAACAAATTTTTTAAAACATATTAAATTTTTTTAATTAATATTAAAACATATTAAATTTATTTAAAACATATTAAATTTTTTAATTAAATTTTTTAAAACATATTAAATTTATTTTTTAATGTTTTATTTAAAAAAAAAAAAAAAAAAAAAAAAACCCCGCCCTCCCCCCGCACCCTCCCTCGCCCTATCCCCACCCCCCCCCGCCCCCTCCCAGGCCCTCTCCGCCCACCCGTCCCTCCCGCCGCCCCCTCCCCGGCCCTCTCCGCCCACCCGTCCCTCCCCCCGCCCCCTCCCCGGCCTCCTCCACCCGGGCAGGGCCACCCCCGGGCCGCCCCGCCTCGCCCGACGGGCAGGGCGGGGCGGCCCGGGGGTGGCCCTGCGCGGGTGGAGGAGGCCGGGGAGGGGGCGGTGGGAGCGAGGGGGGGGGGGGGGGGGGAGCGGGGAGGGGCCGGGGTGGGCGGAGGAGGGGGCGGGGAGGGCGGGTTTTTTTTAATTTTTTTTTTTTAAATAAAACATTATAAAATAAATTTAATATGTTTTAAAAAAATTAATATGTTTTAAATAAATTTAATATGTTTTAATATTAATTAAAAAAATTTAATATTAATTAAAAAATTTGTTTTAATAAATAAAAAATAAAATAAAATTTTGTTTTAAATTTTAAATTAAAAAATTAAAATTGGTTTTAATTTTAATTTTTTTTTTATGATTTATATTTTGACATAAGTTTTAAAAAACATTATAATTTTTTTTTTAATTAAAAAAAGATGGTTTAAAAAAAAAATGTAATTTTTTATTTTTATTTTTTTTTAAACCTAAAATGTATGTTTAATTTTTTTTTTTATTTTTTTTGAAAATATTAAATGTAGTTTTAATAATTTGAATTTTTAAATTAAAAAATAATAATAATAAAAATTGTTTAAATTTTTTTTTTTTTTTTAATAAAAGACAAGATTGTTTTAAAAAAAAATTATTTATTTAGTTTTAAATAAAATAGGTATATTTAATAAAAGATAATTGTATTTTTGTGTTTTTTAATAAAAATAACCATTTTTTTGGTTTATTTTTTTTATAATTTAATTTTATTTTTGTTTTTTTAATATTAATTTTACTAGTTTTTTTATTTTTTTCGTTAATTTTCTATTTTTTTTTTAAAACTAGTTTGTTTTTATTTTTATTTTTTTTCCTAGTTTTTTCTAATGTTTTTTTTTTAATCTCTCTTTTTCTCTCTCTCTATCTCTCTCTCTCTCTCTATATATATATATATATATTAATTTTGTTTCTTTTTACCAAATTCTTTATGGTTTGTGAGATTTTATTTTTTTTACATTTTTTGTTTTTTTTAAATATTAATTTCACTAGTTTTTTAAACTTTTTTCGTTATTTTTCTATTTTTTTTCTTTAAACTAGTTTGTTTTTATTTTTATTTCCTAGTTTTTGTTAATATATATATATATATATATATATATATATATTTTATTTCTCAATATTTACTTACTTATATATATATATATATATATATATATATTTTATAATTGTTTTTTTTTTTTTTCCAAATTATTTTATGGTTTATGATATAATTTTTTTTTAACATTTTTTTTTTTTTGTTTGTCTTTTTTATATTTGTTTTTTAGAGACAATTATTTCATGTGGATTGAAAATTTAATTAATGATGTTTTGTTTTTAGTATATATTTTTATTTATGTTTTGTTATTTTTATTTTTTATTTTTTTGTTTTGTGTTTTTTCATTGTTTTAATTTTAATTTTAATTTTTTGAAATTTTAATGTTTTTCGGGGTCATGATAAAATATTTTATGCTATTATTTTGAAATGTTGAAATTTCACCCTTGAAAAAAAAATTGTTATCCCAGCATCAACACTTTTCGTTTTGAGGGTGTTTTTTGCACAAAATTTACCATTGAGAAAAAAAAATGTTATTCGAACATCAACACTTCGTTTTGAGGGCGTTTTTTAGACAATTTTTGCACCAAAAATTGGTTTTCACCGTCATTTTTAAAACATGTTGAAAATTTAGCTTGGAAAAAAAAAGGTGTTATTCCAGCATCAACACTTTTCGTTTTTAGCACTGTTTTTGATGTTTTTTCGGGGTTTTTTGGCCAGAGTTCCCGTTTTGAGTTTATAGTTCCCGTTTCAAAGTTTACATTGTTTATTGTGGTAGCAGATGTACCTCTCAAGTTTGGCATGTTACTTTCCAGAGGATGGATCAAGAGATTAGGTGGATCATTATAAAATTATCTGTCCTATGCTACTGTCCCAGTTTTCAGAGGTGAGAGTAAGAGATTATATAGAGAGGCGCAGTTGGCTTATATAATCAACGATGAAAAGAATCCCACCAATCATCCCATATATGTTGTTGACACTGATTTTGGAGCTTGTATTCTTCATATTGAAGAATCCCAGTTGGCCTCCACGCAGCTCAAGAAACCAGTTTGCCAGATCGCAGAGGAAGAAAACCCACAGATTTGGGACATGTTCTTTGATGGAGCTTGCTCTAAGGAAGCTGCTGGGGCAGGTGTAGTCCTTGTGTCCCCAACACATGAACACATTCATTTATCTTTCAAATTAACCTTCCAGGTCACAAACAACATCGCAGAGTATGAAGCTTTGATTCTAGGCTTAAGCGCTGCTAAAGAAATGGGTATCAAAGGCCTGAAAGTGTTTGGAGACGCAGACCTCATTATTCAGCAGGTAAATAAAACTTTCCAAGCTAAGCATCCAAGGCTGAAGGCATACAGAGATGAGGTATGGAGGCTCAAGGATTCTTTTAATGATTTCAACATTTCTTATATTCCAAGAATGAAGAACCAGCTTGCCGACTCCCTTGCTGTCTCTGCTAGCATGTTTATTCCTCCTTTGCCTCCTAAATTGACATATGAAGTTCAGGTAAAATACAGACCGTCTCTGCCTGACAATGTCAAATATTGGAGGGTTTTTGAAGATGATGAGGAAATTAACAGGTTTTTGCAAGTCGTGGAGGAATTTTCTGAAACGCACATCGATTAGGAAAATGAAGCCATGGGAGAATGCAGCCAGCCCAAGCTAAAAAGTGAGATCGGCCGAGGAAGCATCATCCAGCTGCCCAGTAATCACATACCAAAAGGATTGGTGCCTCTAGAGAAGCTTTTCGTTCATAACGACGTGCCCTATAAGCTGACCAAAACAGAGAATGAGTCTGCTATCCATAAACATAACATAGGGAGCCCAGCCCATCCGAAATTCATCGATCTATCCACTCATTTGTCTTCTGCCCAGAATTCTGAGTATTGTGCCCTCATGAAGCGATTCACTGATATTTTTGCCTGGGAATACAGTGATCTTAAAACTTATGATGCAGACGTCATACAACATAAGATTCCACTGAAAAAGAATACCACCCCTTTTAAGTGGAAGTTAAGACCTATTATTGGTCACCAAATTGAGCTATCTTTCTATTTCATTTCCATCGAACAATGTAAACTTTGAAACGAGAACTATAAACTCAAAATGGGAACTCTGGCCAAAAAACCTCGCAAAAACATCAAAAGCAGTGTTAAAAACGAAAAGTGTTGATACTGGAATAACAACTTTTTTTTTCTTGGGTAAATTTTCAACATGTTTCAAAATGGCGGTGAAAACCAATTTTTTGCGCAAAAATTATCTAGAAAACACTCTCAAAACGAAAAGTGTTAACGCTGGGAAAACACACATACACACACACACACACACACACATATATATATATATATATTTTTTTTTTTCAAAAGTAAAATTTCAACATTTTGAAATAATAGCATAAAATATTTTATCATGACCGCAAAAACCATTAAAATAAAAAAAAATAATGAAAACATAAAATAAAAATAATTAAAACAATGAAAAAACACAAAATAAAAAAAGGTTAAAAAAAATCATAAAAATGTAAAAAAAAACAAAATTAATGATAAGAATTAAAAAACTAAAAAAAATTGAACATTGTAAACAAATAAATAGTTAAAAAAAATGGAAAACTAAATTATCTTGTAGACCATAAAAAAAAATTGGCAAAAGAAAAAAAAAAACACAAAAATATGAAAAAAAAAAAAAAAAAAAAAAAAAAAAAAAAACATTAAAAAAAAAACTAGAAATTAAGTAGGTAAAAATACAAAAATTAAAAAAAATTAAGAAAAAATTTAAAAATTTAAAATAAAAATTAAAAACAAACTAGATTTAAAAAAATAAATTAAAAACTACTAAAATTAAGATTAAAATGTTAATTACTTAAAAAAACAAATATAAAAAAGACAAAAATAAAAAATAAAAAAATGTTAAAAAAAAATTATCTCATAAACCATAAAAGAATTTAGAAAAAAAATAAAATAAAATATTATATATATATATATATATATAATTAAATAAGTAAAAATAGAGAAATTAAAAAAAAAGAAAACATTAGAAAAAACTAGGGAAAAAAAATAAATTTAAAAACAAACTAGTTTAAAAAGAAGGAAAATTAATGAAAAAAATAAAAAAACTAATAAAATTAATATTAAAAAGAACAAAAATAAACTCAAAATTATAAAAAAAATAAAAAAAATATATGAAAATTATTAAAAAAAACAAAAAAAAATAATGAAAATATTTAAAAAACCAAACAAATTTTAAAATTTAAATTTGTATTTTAAATTTTTTTTCATTAAACAAAAATTATTATTACTATTTTTTTTCAAACACTATATATATATATATATATTATTTTGTTTTTTAAAAAGAATTTCATATTTTAATTTAAAATTTTAAAAAATCATTTAAAAAAAAAATTAAAAATTTTCAAATGTTTTTTTATTGTAAATTAAAATTTAAAAATTTTGAAAAATGTTAAAAAAAATAAAATAAAATTGTTAAATGTTTTTTTTTTTTTGTTTTTTGTTCTGTTTTGTTTTTTTATTTTTTATTTTTTTAAATTGCATGGTCATCGCTCCCCCACCGCCCGTGGTGGCGCGGCCGGTAGGTGGTGGGCCGTTTCGAGGGCGGTGGACCGATTCTGGGAATCGGCCCAACCCCCCAGCCGGGCAGCAGGGGGGCGGTGGGCTGATTCTCGGAATCAGCCCGCCGCCCCCCGACCACCCGTGGTGGTGCTGTCGTGGGTGGAAGGGCCTGCACGCAGGCCCTCCACCCATGGCCGCGCCACCACGGCGGCAGGGGAGCGACGACCATGGAATTTATTTATTTTTAAATTAAAAAAAAATAAAAATAAAAAACATTTAAAATTTAAGAAAAAAAATTTAAAATCATTTTTTTAAATTTTTTTTTTTTTTTTTTTTTCTCGGTAAAGACTAATTCTATTAGGTGAAATATATAGTACAATCAGGATAAGCAAAAAACCGGCAGACCGGAAATGATGGACCCATCAACCTCGGTTCCGGAAGAAAGAAACAAACTCATAGTCACATCAGAAGACTAGAAATCACAGATTGCCTGATTACCCCATTGGGGCAGAAACTACAACACATTGTTTTTTCCCTTTCCTTTTGCTAACTTTTGTCCAGCCATCCTGGGGGGAATGGGCTAGGACAACTTGAAGACTGGAATTTTCTTTCAACGGGAGTTCCTTTTCTGATTCTGAGGAGGTCTCATGGGCACGTTTCTGGACTGTAGCTGAGTCAAAGGAGCGCCCCACAGTGTTTATGGGAGAATCCACTGGCTGAGGCACCTGTTCCGGTTCTGAATCACTTTCCCCGTCCTCCGAACTTGGAGGGCTGGAGTTTCGAGCTGGCTGCGGAGTACATGGAGCCCAACGCTTGGGTTTGGACTTTGCAAAGATTCCTTTTTTCGCTCTTGCTGTCAGCGATGGGCAGGAGGACTGAAGGTGCCCTGTTAGGTGACAGTGACGGCATCGGAAGGCAGTATTCTCGTAATCTAGAAACTGGGTCCAGATAGTGTCATTGTTCTTGAGATTGATTTGCTCTGGCAGACCCTTGCTTAGATCTAGCTCTACACAAATTCTGGCGTATGTGTAGAGGCCTTGTATTTCCCTCCGATAATCTCCCATCAGAAAGCTGCCCAAAGCGTTGCCTATTTGCCTGTATACTTCTGTTCTCCACAGATGTATTGGGAGATTTGGAAGTCTGATCCAAACCGGGGCCTTCGTAATAACAGCAGAGGCTGGGTCAAAGTCTGGGAACCATGGCGTTAGGAAGAGGCCTGCCGTCCCCATGAACCAAGGGCCTTCCTCTAACGCCGTTTCGTAGTGCTCGAGATTGTCAAACAGCACTATAAAGTACCCTTTTGCACAGAAGTAGATCTTGCAACTGTGTGTCCAGTTGTCATGGATCCAGTCCTGAAGATCTTTTGAGCGTGGCCAAAGCCCATTGAATCTGCATATGATGGCCCTTTCAGCGAACTTTTGGGTTTCGTCTGCTAGCTTAGGGTAGGAGACCTCAACCGAGGGAACCTCCTCCACTTTGTCAACCAAGAAAGGCTTGGGTAAAGCCTGAGCTGTTGGCTCTGTCTTGTCAGGCTTATTAGCATGGACTGCATCTTTATATGAGAAAGCTTTAGCTGAGGATGGCTCTCCAACAGCTCCACCTCTCAAACGAAGGGTCAAAATAATAGTTGCATCTTTCTTAATGCCGTAAAAAGAAATGGGGTAGAGATCCTCAAGTTGTTTACCTTCGTGGAGAAGCCGTTGCGCTGCAGAGGGGATACCCAGCTTGATATTTAGTGTCTGCTTAAGAAGCTGCACTAGATCCATCTGGCTTACCCATAGTAACAGAGTTTTGCCTGTAATGGGCTTGACTTGTATCTGGAATGATGAGGAGGGTGCCGAAAGCCCTTTTCCCCTGTAGATCTGAGGAGAGGGCCGACAAATGCATTGATTGATGCAGCCATTCTGTACAAGCCCTTCTTTCCCGCGCGCTACGGCCTGAGGAAAAATAACTAAGGGGTCTGTATTGACAATCTTGGTCTCTGCTCCGTGAATCCGACGAGGGCTGTGTGAAGGCGTTGTGGAAGCAGGGGATCGGGACCATGCTGCCTTAGATCTCTCAGCCGAGAGTTCTGCGAGTGCTTTTGTGCCTGCGGCGCCGTCAAGCCAAGTGTGACCGTCTTGCCATCTTGCAGCGGAATGGACGTTTCTGGTTCTCAGCCTAGATCTCTCGAGTCTCTTCGTTGCCTGGACGATCAGAGCCCCGCCGGCGGCCGAGGGCTTGGAGGCGGCGAAACTGGTGTTCATTCTTGGAGCCGAACGAGCGAACCCTAGCCTTCCTCAATTTCAAATTTCTTAAATTTTTAAATTTTAAATTACAAATAAAAACATTTAAAAATTTTTATTTTTTATTTTTTATTTTACTTTAAAATTAAAATATGAAATTCTTTAAAAGAAAAATTTTAATGATTTTTTTTTTTTAATAAAAAAAAAAATTGTTTAAAAAAAATAGTAATAAAAATTTTTGTTTAAAAAAAAAATTTAAGATTTAAATTTTTTTTGGCTTTTTAATATTTTAATATTTTTTTGGTTTTTTTTTTAATAATTTTCAAATTTTTTGGGTTTGTTTGTTTGTTTTTGTTTTTTTTAATATTAATTTTATTAGTTTTTGAAAATTTTTTCTGTTATTTTTATTTTTTATTTTTATTTTTATTTATTTATTTATTATTGTTTTTTAACTAGTTTGTTTTTAATTTATTTATTTATTTTTTCCTAATGTTTTTTTTGTTTAATTATATATATAATTTTAATTTTGTTTTTGTTTTTGTTTTTTGTTTTTTGTTTTTTCCAAATTCTTTTATGGTCTATGAGATAATCTTTTCTAACATTTTTTATTTTTGTCTTTTTTTTTTTTTAATATATGTTTTTTAGAGACAATTATGTCATGTGGATTGAAAATTTAATTAACGATGTATCAATATGTAGAATATCAAAAATGCAGAATATCAACTTTCTTCTTTAAAAAACAATAAAAACCTCACTACAAAAAAAATAAAAATAAAAATAAAAACAAGAAAATATGAAGAAGAAGACCACTTCCAAAATTATTAAATTTACAAAATAATTATTTACATTTCATAAAAAAAAAAAAAAAAAAAAAAAAAAAAAAAAAAAAAAAAAAAAAAACCTTTTAACGAAAGGGCATGGTGTAGAATTACCACTTTTTTAAATCAACATCAAAATCACTACCATTCTAAAAAGCAATGTACATAAAAAATTTTATAGTGACAAAAACTATGCTTTAAAAAAAACATGTGTGTTCTGCATCACCCATTTTCAAAATCGGGTCACTTTTTTGCTATCTCTACAAAACGGGTAATAGTATCAGTTCCCGTTTCAAAGTTTACATTGTTATCACCTTTTTTGACCTCTTTGCACTTATTTACCTATGTTTACTATGCTAAATCTACAAGGTAATTACCCCCTTTTTCTGTTTATTGGAATATTTTATTAATGAAGTAAAGTCACGGGGTTTGCTTATTCGCAACACTAAAATGTATGTTTGACCACAACTTCTGGAGAACAGGAACCAATGCTTCAGCATCCCGCAGTAGATCCGCAATTCACAGCAATGACTAGCCATAAGGAGGCCGTGCAGCTGGAGTCGCAGATCCCTGAACCATTCTTGGACCTTTCACTGATCTTGTCTATTTGGTGTTGGTGTTGTTCCAACTAATGTACATTTCTGAATATACGGTTACCAGGTTTTGGGGAAAGATGTTGTTCTCCCTTGCTGTGTATAAAAGACAGGTTATTCTGTAAATGGGGGACTCCCCATCGATATTGTAATAGCCCTTTACAGATTAATAAAATATCATCTCTTTTGCTGCTCCATTCTTCACTATGATTAACACAGCCCTGATCAGGGAGCTGGGCCCGCTCTCCTGATCAGGTGCTGCGTCTTTGTGTGTGTGTTATTTGTTATTTCATGCTTGCTATTACAGTTCGTTAATTCTTGTAATTTCTTTTCTGGAGTTCTGTATCTAGTTTAGTTTTACAACAATGTTTTGAATCTTAATCGCGAACCCTTGGTCAGAACGGATTGTACTCTTGCCCCTGCATATACCTTGTGCGTTGCCTTGAAAGGATACACACCCAGATTGATAAATTAATGTAGGAAAAGGGTGAATAGATTGTTCATACCTGGATACCAACATTTTGGCACTGTTGTCGGGGAGGCTAACAAGGTGCAAGACACGATCCAGACCAACCAGAGGGTCAATCTCTCGTCCTAGGGAGAGAATGAGTTTTCTCACTCTGCTTCAGGTCCTAAGCGTAGGTGTTCTTTCTGCTTGTTTTTTATTTTGCTTTTCTGTTTGATTGGGCCACTCTCTTGTCCTAGGGAGGGAGGAGTCTTTTGACGCCCTACTCCAGGCCTTGAGTTAGACTTACATCTTTCAAACCCTTGCGTGTTTTATTTTCGGGAAACCCTAGCTTTTACCCTGGGGAGGGAGGAGTCTTTTGACGCCCTGCTTCAGATCTAGAAGTATTAGGTCTTCTTGGAGGTGTGTGTTTGTTCCTAGTTCTTGTCTTGGGGAGGGAGGAGTCCTTTGACGCCCTGTTCTAAGCCCTGAACCCTAGATTCCTTTTTTTTAGCTGTCTCTCTTTTTGTAAGTTCTTTTGTCTTGGGGAAGGAATGGTCCTTTGACACCTTACTTCAAGACTAAAGCATTGTAGGTTGATACCAAGACCTTCCGTCATATCAACACTTGTATGAACAGAGAACCAAATAAGAGGGGCAGAGGAAGAGCCCCACGGAGGGGAGGACCAGACTTGGGAAGAAAGACTTATGTCCAGAAAATAAAAGCAAAGGCGGAATCAGAAGCATCCTCTTGCGTAGCCGTGAGACCAGGTGCATGGAGAGTAAAGTCTGAGGGACAATTAGTAGATCAACCAGTGCTGTCTACAACATTCTTTGGTGATTCAACACAACAGGTCCCTCCAGCAGTTGAGGAAACATCCAACAGTATACCTGACCAGGGAAACCTTACACTAGTAATAGAAGGGGAAGAGGTCGCAAGTAGAACATCGACAAGGTTAGACCACTCTAGCAAGGGAAAGGAGGTCGTAGTCGAGGGATCAAGTCATCAGGACGCAGGAGAAGGAAACGAAGGGGTACTTGCATCACCAAGGGACTGGGGAAGTGCTGCTAAAGCAACTCAAATCTGAGTGGTAAGGAATCCTTAGCCATCTTCCATAGAGCCTGTTGAAATACCCAGCGGTTATTGGAGGATATTTATGGCTCCCACAACCTCCACCATTGAGTTTTCGATCGGGGATCTGGGAGCTGGTGCACCCACAAAGCCTATTCCATTAGCAGCCTTACCAAGCTTTCATGGGCTTGTTTTAGAAGACCCTGACACATTTTTATTCGAATTTGACATAGTGTGTCGGGGGTATGACTACATGACGGATGCCTAGAAGTTAAAAATTTTCCCTGCTACATTAAAAGGGACAGCTCTGCGATGGTTTATGGGCCTTGGAGGAAGCTCTATTTCCACATGGGATGATATGCGGACAACTTTTCTAGAAAAATACCAGGATTACTGCAAATCCCAGAACATAAAGGAGGAACTTTTTAAGTTCACACAAAAAGAAGACGAGAGCTTGGAAGATTGTGTGGAACGATTTAAGTACACATTACAGAGGTCAGGTCACTCCAACTTGGATAAGGAGATTTTAAAAATTATCCTCCTTCGAGCTTTTCGTGAGGACTCTTTGGAACTGTTGAACATCGTAGGAAAGGGAGACATCTCCAAGGAAAGCTTCGAAGTTATCTGCGAACTATGCATTCAGTGCTCGAGAGGGCTCGCAAGAAACAGACAAGGGATTCGCTCAACAAAGGTGTCTGGCGGGGGTGTTACGAAGGCAGAAATTGGAAACCTACTAGACAATTTGAGAATGGATATCCTGAGTACTCTGTCGGCACAGATGGATACACTACAAGTAAAACAAAAGCAACTGAAATTGGAAAGGACCATGGCTATATTCTTCCCGAAGTGTAGAAAGAAGCATCTAGAGAGGGAATGTCCATTAAACTCCATAGAGGAATGTGCAATCTGTGAGTTAAATCATGCAACAAGCTCATGTCCCTCCTTGCCAAGCCTAAAAGCAATGTTTCAAGGGGCAGGGGAAGAGACGGAGAAACTGTACCTCATGGGGTCTAGAAATCCATGGCAGCCTCAACCACCAATGGGAAATCAAGGTATGTACTCAAATCCATCTCAATATTTCAATAATTTCAATATGAATCCTCAGTCCATGCCCTATCCTCCCATGTGGCCGCAATACCAGTTTCCACCTTGGCAGCAGTGGAATCCTCAAGCTAGTTCGAGCTCCCCATGGGCTCCAACTTGGCGAGGATCCTCTCCTGGAAAGCTTCCTTAGCCGATGCCACAGTAGCAACTCCAAATGCCCTCTAGTGTGCCTCCTGGTAATCAACCTACCCGTCCTCAGCTTCCAATCCAACCTAACCCGAATCCTAATAACAAGGGAGTTCATCAAACCGACACTCTTAACCTACCTTCATATAGCATTTCTACTACAGAGTTGTATGAAATGAATTTGCGATCAGGGCAGACAGTCAATGTTCAACCTCCTCCAGTTATCATTGAACAACTTGATAGTGAAGGTAAGGAATCAGAATTAAATAATAAAGAACCAAAACAAATTGATAGAAACCAGCCGCCTCCTGCAAAACAATATCAATCTAAACCACCTTATCCGGAGAGACTAACTTTGAGTAAATCAAGCCCTCAAGCTGAATTCGATTTATTAGGTGAATTACAGAACTTATTTGTCAAAATTCCCCTGTTACAAGCTATGAAGGATGTACCGATATATGCAAAGACTCTTAGGGAATATTGTTCAAAGAAACCTATAAAGAAATCCAAAGACCCCCTTACTATTCATGTCATGGGTAAATTATCAGATTTTATGATGGGAAAGTCAATGCCTATAAAGTATGGAGATCCAGGGAACCCAATTCTGACAGTACAAATTAATGGGGTAGAGATTCCAAATGTGCTGGTAGACCTGGGTGCTGTCATCACCGTTATCACCATTGAAACCATGCATACATTAGGTCTTCGTAACTTGAAACATACACCTATAGTGTTGGAATTGGCAGAACGATCTACAGTAAAACCTGTAGGGAAGTTAGAAGATGTAACAATTTCAGTGGATTCATGGCACATGGCAGCCATCCTTTGATTTTGGGTAGACCATGGCTGGTTATTGTGGATGCTTACATTGGGTGCCATTTAGGGCACATGGCTATTTAAAATGGGCACAACACTAAGAACTTAGAGTTATACCCACTTGTAGAACCAAACCCATTGATAAAACCAATAGGTAGCAAGAAAATTTTATCTAGGAAAGAACCTGAAATGGAAAATGAGGAATTGAGACTAGTCCTCACTATTGGACATGCGCTTCAGTTAAAAATGGAATCGGAGGATGATTTAATCACCTCTTTCATGGATGACCCTTGCTCCATTTCAGAGCCAAATCAACAAATCCTAGAATCTGTCCTAAACTGTGAGACACAGGAAACTATTGAGACAACAGAAGGATCAGAGGAGCTACCTGTTGATGCACCCCATGGAAGTGTCCCAGTGGAATTAGAACCAGGAAAAACCCTGAATATTAATCCAGACCTGTTAGAATCCCATAAGAAGCAACTTGTAGATGTCCTTTGGAAACATAAAGAAGCCTTCGCCTGGGATTACTCAGATATGAAGGGGATTCCTGCTAATTTATGTACCCATCACACACACACACACACACACACACACACACACACACACACACACACACACATATATATATATATATATATTAAGGAAGATTTTCGTCCTATAAGACAACCTCAGAGAAGAATGAACCCCACATTGAAAAATGTTGTGAAAGAAGAACTTCAGAAATTACTGGACGTAGGTTTTATTTACCCCATTTCAGATAGCCAATGGGTTTCGCCATTAGTAATGGTCCCCAAGAAAAATGGTAAATGGCGGATATGCGTGGATTATAGAGAATTAAATAAGGCAACGCAGAAAGATCATTTTCCTTTACCATTTATTGATCAAGTTTTGGACACATTGGCTGGAATTTTTTTTTTTTCCTTCTTAAACGGATTTAGTGGGTATAACCAGATCCAGATAGCTCTTGAAGATCAGGACAAAAATACTTTCACATGTCCCTAGGGAACATTTGCATAACAGGTCCTTCCTTTTGGCCTGTGTAATGCACCTGCAACGTTCCAGAGGGAAATTTTGGGGATCTTCTCTGGTTTGGTGGATGATAGTGTTGAAATTTACATGGACGACTTTACTCCATATGGGGATTCATTTGTAGAAGGGCTGAAAAATTTAGAGAAAGTTATCGAGAGGTGTATACAGGTGTGTGTCTCTTTGAGTATGGTAAAATGCCATATGATGATGGAGGAAGGAATTGTTCTGGGACATTTTCTCTTGGCTGAAGGAATCCGAATGGACCCAACCAAGATAAAGGTAATTCTGCACTTCCCGACACCCAAAATGCCCACATAGGTATGCAGCTTTATTGGTTGTGTTGGTTATTATAGGCGTTTTATAGAAAATTTTGCGAAAGTAGCACATCCACTTTTTCAATTGCTAACAAAAGATTCAGATTTTGTGTGGACAGGTGACTGTGATACAACCTTTACGAAAATCAAGGAATTGGTCTGTAGCACTCCGATCCTTAGAAGGCCGGATTAGGCATTACCTTTCCATATTCACACAGATGCTTCCCAAATAGCAATTGGTGCAGTATTAGGACAACAAGAGGATAGGGTACCATATGCAGTTTACTATGTTAGTAAGAATTTGGCTCCTGTTGAATTAAATTACACAGTGACTGAAAAAGAGTTCCTTGCTTTCATCTATGCCATCAACAAATTCCAGCACTACATTACCAAGTATCCTACTTTTGTACATACTAATCATGCAACTATCAGGTATTTAATGAACAAACCTGTTACCCCTGGTCGCATTACAAGATGGATTTTGCTACTCCAGGAATTTGACATTACTATAGTAGATAAACCAGGGAAGGACAATGTGGTTGTAGATTTCTTGTCTAGGATAGAAAATGATGGTAAGAATACACCAATTGAAGATGATTTTCCAGATGAACATTTTTTTGCAGTTTCTGCTAACACTTTGTGGTATGCAGATATTGCTAATTATCTTGCTACAGGGAAGGTGCCTCGTCATCTATCATATAAGGAGAAAAGGAAGATTATTCATCAGAGTACTCGATATTCATGGATGGTAGGATATCTCTTTCATATAGGGGTTGACCAACAGATTCAGCGTTGTGTGGTAGAAGATGATATCTATGAGATATTAAAGGATGCACATCATGGACCCTATGGAGGATATTTTGTAGATAAAAGAACAGGTCACAAAGTGTTGCAAATGGGATATTACTGGCCTTCCATCTTTCGTGATGCTTGGGATTATGTCCAAAGGTGTGATAGTTGCCAACGGATGGGACAACCTGGGAAAGCAGATGAAATGCCTCTACAACCCCACATAGTCCTTGAACTGTTTGAGAAATGGGCCATCAATTTTGTTGGACCCTTCAACCCTCCTTCTCATTGGAAAGCTTACATCTTGGTCTACACCAATTATGTGACTAAATGGGTGGAAGCCAGAGTGGTCATGAGAGCAACAGAGCAAGTAGTGGCAAACTTTCTCTTTGAAGAAATCTTTGCCCGGTACGGTACTCCAAGGGAAATTGTGTTGGATGGAGGATCACAATTCACATCTCACATGATAAGGAAGTTGATGCAGAAATATGGGGTCAAACATAGAGTGACAACCCCCTATCACCCCCAGGCGAACAGACAAGTAGAAAGCACAAACAAGATATTGGAAAATATCTTGACAAAAACAGTAGCAAGTCATCGCTGGGATTGGGCACAGAAACTTCCAGAAGCTTTATGGGCATATAGAACAACATGGCGGAACACAACTGGGTTTTCTCCATTTGAGTTAGTCTATGGGAAATCCCCCTTGTTTCCGGTGGAATTTGAGATCAGTACACTCATAACAACTTTAGAAGTAGGTCTAGACCTATCAAAAGCACAAAAACACCAACTGGAACAACTAAATGAGTTGGACGAGATTCGATCAGTAGCTGTCCAAAAGACTACTGCTATTCAATAGCAAAGAATGAAATGGCATGATAAATTTATCAAAAGTAAGGTGTTTCATGTGGGGGATTGGGAATTACTTTATGACTCTCGATTTAAGGATTTCAAAGGCAAGCTTTGCACTCACTGGATGGGACCATATGAAGTGGACGCAATGTTCGAAAATGGAACGGTTAGACTAATTACAATAGATGGGAATCATACCTTGTTCTTAGTAAATGGACACCGGCTAAAACTATACCACCATCCAGCCTCTAGAGATGCCTTTGACTTTTTGATTCATCGGATTTAATGGTTGTTGGAATAAAGGACACTCTCACTCTACCCTAAAAACTATATATATATATATATATATATATATATATATATATATATATATATATATATATATATATATATATATATATATATATATATATATATATATATATATATATATATATATATATATATATATTGTTATTACTTGTTTGTACTTTGCAGGAATAACAAAAGAATATGGCCAGGAGAAATGTAACACTCGACGTTGTTACTCCACCGATGTTGTTATTAAGTTGTTGTTGTTACTCCACTAGTGCTATTACTCCACTAAGTGTTGTTATTCCACTGGTGCTGTTACTTTGTAACTGCTGTTACTCCACTAAGTGTTGTTACTCCACTGGTGTTGTTACTCCGTAACTGTTGTTACTCCACTGGTGTTGTTACTCCGCCGGTGCCATTACTCCGTAACTACTGTTACTCTGCCCATGTTGTTACTCTGCCGGTGTTGTTACTCCGTAATTGCTGTTACTTTTTTGGTGCCATTACTTCGTAACTGCTGTTACTCCACCGGTGTTGTTACTCTGTAACTGTTGTTACTCCGTAACTGTTATTACTTTGCTGGTGCCGTTACTCCGTAACAGATATTACCCTGTAACTACTGTTACTCTGCCGATGTTGTTACTCTGTAACTGTTGTTACTCCACCCGTGTTGTTACTTTGTAATCGTTGTTACTCTGCTAATGTCGTTACTCCGTAACTGTTGTTACTCCGCTGGTGTTATTACTCTGTCAAACATTTTGCTATTACTCCACCGCAAGGTAGGTCCCCAGGTACGTCTTCGATGAATTTTACGGATTTAATTAAAATATTCCAAAAGGACATTAATACGTGCCGCAGACGACCGTAATTAAGTTGGGGGGGAACCATCATAAGAAACGACGGCGTACCACGAAAATGCATTCATGACACATGATTCATACCAAACTAAATCTAATGATTACGGTACTTCATAATCACGACCTTGACGCCTTGGAATGCGTATTCATACGCGAAGAGTCATAACCAATCACCTCACCAACATGCTGCATTAAACCACTAAAATATCCAACAGTACCGCCATAACCCGCCATCATTCTCAAACGTACCAGTACTGTTTTCATCTGTTTCCCCAAAGCGACCATGATGTTATTACAGTTGCCAATGGTTTGGATCCTTGTCATTTTCCCCTACTAGCTAACTGCATTCGTCATGCTGATCCCGCCTCTACAACGATGGGTGGACGGTCTATGCGGCATGAGCCAGAAGATACAACGAGAGTTCGGAATAGTCAGGAGGTATGGCAGGTCTTTGAGAATGCAGGTTGGAACATCTACTTTGACAGGTTGAGAGGGTCGAATGAAGAAATTGTGGCAGAATTTTCACTCAACATGGGAGAAGAAAGCTCTTGGGTCCGCGGGATAGAAGTCGCTATTACAGAGGAAGCCATTGCAGAAGTTAGCGAGCTCCCTCAAAATGGACAACGATGGTTTTCAAGAAGGACTTCCCTCTCGAAGTTTCCCAAAGCCTTTTTTGTAGGCAGGAGAAAGCATCACACAGAAGGGTTAAGGATACGAATGGCACTCGCTACTGCATCCATGGGGAGGGGTAGCAAAGTTTGTCATAAAATATGTAACTTGTGAGGGGAGATACTCCACTATATTCAAATATCATCTCTGAATATTAGCTCACTTCTGATTCCTCCAAGCAGAGGCCTTTCACTAAATTTGCCTTATTTCTTACTGAGAAGTCTTTAGCTAATGGTGCATTCGGCTCAGAGGTCGCAACAGGTGTTGGCAGTCATTACCCACCATGGGTTGATCCAGATGTTGGTAATGAATGCCATCAGATGAATCTCGATCCTGTGGGAACTGTTTCAGGATTCCACAGAGGAAGAGATAGCAGCCATCGTGACTGCTAGGTAAGATGAACCAGAAGCTATGGAGGAAGAAAATGCAGAATAAGATGATTATGTTGACCAGGAGGAGCCAGAAGAGATGGAGATGGAAGTTGAAGAATTCGAATAGAGGCTGCTCCCTAAGGGCAAGCTGAAATTGTGGAACCAATGGAAGACGCAGGAGTTGACACAGAAAGGCCTACTAGTACCGCGGCCGAGGCTGATCCACAAGAACCAGCCTTGACTGTGGAGCTAGCAGAGAAAATTGATAGCATGACAATCACAGAGGTAGTACCACAACAAGCAAGGACAGGAGAATCAGCCGATATTGTGACTAAAGGGACCCCACAAGGACTCCTTGCCACTATGGAGCCGACGGAGGAAGACAACCCAAATGAAGAATAGGTTGTGACCACCCCGACCATAGAACCAATGGAAGAGGAGGAACTAGGACAAGAAGGGCTCGAAGCTGGGAAAACCATGGAACCTGTGAAGGAAGCTCTGGGAGAACTAGGGCATGAGGCTGGCGCTAATCCACAAGAACCAGTGTCAACCTCGGGACCGAACACTGAAAATCCCTGCTAGTTTTCCTTTTTCTCCTCCATCCCAAGAGGAGCAAGGGTATCTCGTCCCCCTCTATGCACAGACAAAGATCTTGTCATTCCTCTTGCCTTGAATTTATCACGAAGACCACAACCGGATGGGGTAGATGCTGCTCAGGTGACAGGCACTTCAGAGCCTGAAAGGAGAGAAGAAGCAGAGGTCCCTGAGGCTGGGGAACCGGGAGGGGTTCCAACAGACACATTAACAGGAGGGCATCTCGCAAGGGCACCACTGGTCGTGGTGAGCACACAACAAGGGGAAGTAACCGTTGGTGAAGAGGAGGGACCAAGCGAAGCGGTCCCGATGAATGAGCCAGTGGTAAAACCAGGCGAGAAGGTTGTGAAGCAAGAAGTAATCGAAGAAGAATAGACAGTGGAGGAAAACTCGACAGTTGGCATGGCAGAAGCTGTCCCGAGGGATTTACCTCTAGCTGCTGAAATTGAGGAAGTTTTGGTTAAGCAGGAATGGGTAGAGCTGTGTGAACAACGAAGACTCCCTGTCAAGAAAAAATACCAGCTGCAATTTAAAGAGACAATGCAGCTTAAGATGGAGGTCAGGAAACTAAGGAAGCAGGTACACAAAATGCAGAAGTGGATGAAGAAATACAAGCGGCAAGCCAAAATTCCAAGGCCATAGGAGTAGAAGCAGAGACTCAGGTGGACCAGATAGCCACAACTTCTGCTGCCACTCAAATAGACCCGATCAAGCGACTGTTTGAAGTACCGTGAGTATGTTTTAACAACCGAAGTGTAGAGTTGGAAATCTACTGTAGCTCAGTATCAAAATGAGGACAGAAGAGCTCAGGAACGAGCCTCCACAACCATTTTTGAATATGTGGAGTACATAGATGTCATGAAATTGAGGTATGTGAAGCAGCAACTCAAGATGGAGCAGTTGGAAAAGAACCTGGCAGAGCTAAAAACTGATAAGGAGCAGATTTTTAACCTGGTGCAAGAGGTGATGGAATGTTGGCCTCCTGCTTCTTTTTATTCTCTATTCTTGCATGAACGTTTTCTTTTATTATGCATGGAGAGCATTAAGAATGAAATTAGTTATGAAATAGAGGATGGTGTACAATTCCTTCGCATAATGAGGAGCCATGATGTGCCAACTTAGCATTTTATGTGTGAGTTTTACCTGCACGGGTATCTACTGCGCATGGACAAAGAATTTAACCCAGTCCCATATGTGGGGGACAATCATTTAAGGGCCCTCACCTCTTGTTCTTTTAATCAGATCAGCTGGCTAAAGACCTTTAACACATTTGAGTCCAATCAGGTTACAAAGCCATTTATAGTAAGAGGAGAACATGAAAGGTCAATCACCATGTTCACTAAACACAACACCTTTTTGGGAATTGAGGGGAATAGAGAAAGAATGCTGAGGACACAAAAATGGTGCCTTGATCTTTGTGTCAAGTAATTAGTCACATTTTAAGATGAGGCCCTTGATTGCTGTCAGAAAAGGTAGATGATGTCACCTACAGCTATCCGGAACAGGGAACCTTTTGGGGCACCAAATTTTGCACGAGCGCTCCCCAGAGTGCCCAGGTTTGTGGCATGTGTCCGAACATGCAGGGTTCGGTGGATGGGGGTCTGGTTTCAATTCCCCACTATCTAGTTTCCAATAGAAAATTATAACCCAGCATATAATATTCCAGGAGATTGGTGGAAGGAAGTCCTCCTCTCATATGGTTTTAAAGTTCCAGGGATAGAGATGGCCGAAGAGTACGATCTCGCCCAGCTCCAGGAGGCCAACAGTTTGCAAAACCCAGACCTGCGGAGGCGGCGAATTGCATGAGGGCATGCAGAAGGCTAGTTGGGGGGAGATGTTGGACACCAAATCGGGCTATCTTTCTGTTGCATTTCCATCACCCTTTTTGACCTCTTTGCACTTATTTACCTAGTTTATGTTAACTATGCTAAATCTGCAAGGTAATTACCCCATTTTTTTGTCTATTGGAATATTTTATTAATGAAGTGAAGTCACGGGGTTTGCCTATTCTCAGCACTAAAATGTATGTTTTACCGTAGCTTCTGGAGAATAGGAACCAATGCTTCAGCATCCCGCAGTAGATCCGCAATTCACAGCATCGATCATCCATAAGGAGGCCGTGCAACTGGATTCGCAGACCCTTGAACCATTCTTGGACCTTTCACTGATCTTGTCTATCTACTGTTTGTGCCATTCCAACTAATGTACATTTCTGAATATACAGTTACCAGGTTTTGGGGAAAGATGTTGTTCTCCCTCGTTGCATATGAAAGACAGGTTATTCATGTAAATGGGGGACTCCCCATCGATATTGTAATAACCCTTTACAAATTAATAAAATATCATCTCTTTTGCTGCTCCATTCTTTGTTGTGATTAACGCAGCCCTGATTAGGGAGCTGGGCCCGCTCTCCTGATTAGGTGTTGTGTCTTTCTGTGTGTGTTATTTGTTATTTCATGCTTGCTATTACAGTTCGTTAATTCTCGTAATTGCTTTTCTGGAGTTCTGTATCTAGTTTAGTTTTACAGCAATGTTTTGAATCTTAATTGCGAACCCTTGGTCAGAACAGATTGTACTCTTGCCCCTGCATATACCTTGTGCGTTGCCTTGAAAGGATACGCACTCAAATTGATAAATTAAAGTAGGAAAAGGGTGAATAGATTGTTCATACCAGGATACCAACACCTATCAGCCCTCTCTTATTGCCTTTGATTGAGAAAGATATTAAGAAGTTGTTGGATGCTAAAATTATAGTGCCCCTAAGGTATTCAAAATGGATAGCTAACCTTGTGGTAGTGAGAAATAAAAATGGAGAAATCAGGTTTTGTGTTGACTTCAGAAATTTGAACAAGTGCTCTAAAAAAGGTAACTATCCCCTGCCTAAGATGGAACACTTGCTGCAAAGAGTTTTAGGGGCTCGAGTCATGTCTTTCTTAGATGGATTTTCAGGTTACAATCATATTGTTGTACATCCTAAAGATCAGGAAAAGACCACCTTCCCTACTCCTTGGGGCACTTTCATGTACTCCAAGATGCCTTTTAGACTAATGAATGTTGGGGATACTTTTCAGAGGGCCATGGATATAACCTTTGTGGGAGAGAAGGAAAAATTTGTCCTTATTTATCTTGATGACATAACGATCTTCTCTAGCAGCCACAAAGACCATTTACAACATTTGAAGAAGGTCTTCCTAAAGTGTAGACAGTTTGGAATTTCAATGAACCCAAAGAAGTCATAGTTTGCTCTAGAAGAAGGTAAACTCCTGGGACATATTGTTGCTACTGAAGGTGTAAAAATCGATCTAGCAAGGGTTCAAGCCATTCATACATTGTCCATCCCAAGGTCAAAAAGGGACATTCAATCCTTGTTGGGTAAGATTAACTTTGTAAGGAGGTTCATTCCAAACTTTGAAAATCTTGTAAAGCACATCACTTCCATGCTGAAGAAAGGAGCAGAAATAAAATTGATAGATGCTTCAAGAATCTCTTTTGAAGCCATCAAGCAAGCTATCATGGAAGTTCCCACTCTAATCAGCCCAGATTACACTAAGGAGTTCTGTATCTTCTCTTTTGCCTCTTATGATACACTTGCAACAATTCTGTTATAGAAAAATGATGAAGGCATAGAGCACCCCATGGCCTTTTTCAACAAAATGTTAAGGGATGCTGAACTAAGGTATGACCTTATTGAAAAACAAGCTTATGCTCTCATAAAGTCTAAAAAGGCATTCATAATTTATATTCTACATTCCAAAGTAGTTGCATATGTACCTTCAGCCTTAGTAAAGGATTTCTTAACTCAGCCAGATATTGATGGGAAGAGAGCTAAATGGATTGTAAAATTCATAGAGTTTAACATAGAGGTGAAGCCCACTAAGCCTGTCAAAGGCCAGGGCTTGGCTAAAGTTATGGCTGAAGAAAATTGCAGCTTGTTAGATATAAATTCCATGGGTCTAAATTCAGATTATGAGCAAGCAGAGGGAGCAGCAGAAGAACAAAATCATAATCAGTATTTGGCTGAAAATCTAGCCACATGTGAATGGTATTACAACATAGTTCATTTTTTGCAAAATCTAGAAGTCCCTCTAGGGCTTAGCTCAAGTCAAGCTCATGCCATTAAACTCAGATCAGCCAAATTATATATTGATAAAAATCTTCTTTATTGGAAAGACCCATCAGGAATCCTCTTGAGGTGTTTAGATGAAGAACAATCTGTGGAAGTCATGCACCAGTTCCATTCTAACATCTGTGGAGGGCATCATTATTGGAAAACCACAGCTCACAAAATCTTGAGGGCTGGATATTATTGGCCTACTTTTTTCTCTGTGCATTTTCTTTTGTAAAAGCTTGTGACAAGTGTCAGAGGTTTGCAGGCAGACAACAGCTAAAATCTCTGCCCTTAAAGCCAATACATGTCAATGGTCCCTTCCAACAGTGGGGCTTGGAATTTATAGGTGAGATCAACCCACATTCTAGTGGCCAACACAAATGGATCTTAGTAGCCACTGATTATTTCATCAAGTGGATTGAGGCTAGACCCACTAAGAATGCCAATCATCAAGTCAAGTTGTCATAAAGTTCTTAAATACAAATATTTTCACTAGATTTGGTTGCCCAACCAAACTAGTAATTGATAATGCAAAAGCTTTCAAGCAAAATAATTGATGGACATGACTGAATCCATGGGCATTCAAGTGGTGCATTTTACCTCATATTATCTGCAAGGCAATGGCCTTGCAGAATCATCTAACAAGAGCCTGGTAAGGGTAATCAAAAAGTTGTTAGAGGACAACAAAAAGAGTTGGGATTCCAAGCTGAAGTTCGCACTATGGGCTGACCGAGTTACCATCAAAAAATCCATAGGGAATTCTCCATTTAAATTGGTTTATGGTGCTGATGTTGTTTTCCCCATCCAACTGATTCTCCCTGTGGCTAAGTTCTTGCAAGAAGAACAAGATGAAGAAAATGACATGGTAAGAAGAATGAATAACCTGGTTGAACTACAACAGATCAGAGAGTAGTTGGTTGAGAAGTCAAAGGCTCATCAGAAGGCAATCAAAGAAACTTTTGACAGGAAAGCAAAAGCGGACAAGTTCCAAGTTGGTGATTGGGTGCTCAAATGGGATGCATTTAAGGAAAAGAAAGGTAATCATGGAAAGTTTGACTCCTTGTGGACAGGTCCTTTGTCATTGCTCAAGTTCAACACAATAATACGTTCATCCTACACAATCAGGAAGGAGGAGATACTTTTGGTAGCCCAGTAAATTGGTGGTTCTTGAAACTCTATTTCATTTAAGGCCTTAAAGCCTTGGTATTGTAAATATGTTTTTCTTTCAGTTTTTATTTTTATGCTAAAAAGACTCCATGCCCAATGGAACACTAGAAGGAAGATTTAATTTTGTTTTACAAGAAAGGCATTGATCTGAGGTCCTTGAAACCTCACAGGGAGGATTTCATCCCCAGAAGGAGCCAATGTTAGCTTCGCTGACAAAAGGCCCAAAATTGGATCCAAATATGCTCCAAAGCACTCCCTAAGTCTTCAAAAGTGCTCAAAGATCATCCATCGATCGAAACAAGCAAGGGAGGAAAGCCCTTGGAAGGGCTGAAAATCACTATCAGGAGGCTAAAATGCTTAGAAGTCAGTGAAAAACCCACAAACGCAGGCTTAAACAGAGAAGGAACAACCACCGTTAGATCTAGTCGATCAATGGCCCAGATCTAGGCGGATAATTGAATCGGCTAAGGAGAGGGAACAGGCTACAAGCGGGCACATGACACCGCCGATCAATGATCGCCGATGATCGGATCGGCGGGTCGCATCGGTGGGAGGCATATGATATATATATATATATATATATATATATATATATATATATATATATATATATATATATATATATATATATATATATATATATATATATATATATATATAAGGCTTGGGCATTGAGCGATCAACGATTGCGATCGGATCGCATCGTTGTATCGCATCAGCACTATACCAAGGGGCGGGGCCTAGGCACAGGCATGTTTGCGACCCGATGGGTCGGACCCGACATAATTAGATGCGATATTTGATAACTTTTTAGGTCCGTGCCAAAGCGGTTTTTAAAGCATTTTTCATGTATTTTCGTTATATAATGAAAATACAAAGGAAGCCTAGTAGCGCCGATAGCGATGAAGCCCGGACCCGAGAGGATCCGAGAAGTGGAATATATGAAATTTGAAGTCCACCCAAAGCATTTTTTATGCATTTTTCAGTGTTTTCATTGTATAAACGAAATACACAGGAACAGGGCCGAGCACGACTTGCGATGATGACAAGGGCAGACCTGAGAGATTGATAAGCTGCATCTAATCATTTTTTAAGTCTAAAAAGGATAGAGATGGGTGGGATTTTCACAAGGTTGCTGTGTTTTTCTGTGTTTAACAGAAGGAACAGTCATTCTAAATATCTAAAGGGAGAACCAAGGCCCGATAGCTCTCCCTTTGTAGCACAACTCACCCTAACAGAAATAGTCATGGAGCATGTGCAGCTAGCCCTAAACAGAATTGAGCAGGTCGCATAGACAACGCAACACAGCCAAATCAAACAAACATCATGGAGCATCTCTGGCTCAGGAGAGCTCCCTGCCAGCGCACCCAAAATATCAGAGAGCGGTTACTCTTATGTCAGAAGAAGAAACCTTCGAAGCCATGCTTTCCTAGAGGGCATCAAAGATGTTAAGGAGACAGGGAGGATGGATTAAGACCTCTCAAGCCTCAGAAGGTTGAATATCATTGTAAACAGGCTATAAATAGCTGGGAGTGAGATGTAATAGGGGTTCAACCTTTGGAGACTGTGGAGACTCTATTCCTCTAGCTTCTCATCTGCATTCTTTAGTAACACAAGCTTCTTTTGCTATTATATGTTCAATGTCCATTTCTCTTTTGTTCTAAGCTTGCACTTGGATAGTTCATTCATGTTTCTTCTGTATCTAATGCTAGATAACTGTCATCTTATCTTTGCGTTGATAAATTAGACTTGTAAGCTTCTTTACTACCTGTAGCTAGCCATTTATATGTGTTATTATATATGCATCTACCAATATAGTCAGTAAGCTCATTTGCTGCTTGTAGCTAGCCATTCATATATGTTCATGTATGCAATCTGCTGGTACTGTCAGTATTCTCCATCTATCCATTAAATCTACAAACTATTGAGCATTAGTGGTCTAAAGCCTTGTGTTGTTGAGGGTGTTCATGCATGTCTTGAGTGAGAATAGAGTTGAAATGGTTATCTGACTTGATCCAAAACATCATCCATTCCAATAGTTCTGAGAACAATATTGAAGATTATATGTTACTAGGCATCTCCGAGCTGCAACCTAAGAGAGTTTCCTGGAATGATAACAGAGCAAGAATCTCTAACCTAGGCTCTTAGAAGGGCTAGCAAAAGTTGATCTCATCCTACAAGCTTGGTCACATATTTATGTCAACAATTCAAATACAATTTCATATAGGTGCAATAATCCATATCACCCAATTAACCTGACATGACACTTAGTGCAAATAATTAGCTATTAAATGTCTCTCTAGTCATTATGTTGAGTAAGTTCTCCAGGCATGATGACCATTGTGCCACATTTCTATGTATGGTCATGTAACTCCCTTTCTCTATAAGTATAGACAAGTATGTCTAGTATCCATCTAGTTTCACCCGCGAGCGATGAATCCATGAATCTGTACATTTACATATGTTCTAGTTTTGGATGGATACACTCAATTGCACCATCTCATGTCAGTCCCCTTTGAGATTTATGCATTAAGTTGGTTTTTCATGTTTTGTAACTCCTTATTACATCTTACTTGCTTATTGAAAGGGAAATGGCTTGCAACAACTTTTGATTAATGTTATGAGTGGTTCACGACAGTCATACCCAACTCAAGATCTATTCTACCCATGTCCTATGGCAATGTCAGATCATGACAACACCTACATAACCCTTGAGGAAAAAGGAAATTCTACAACGTTGACCATTTTAAGCATTTTAAAATCAGGTTAGTCGAGTTGTCATATGAATTTGTCCTAATCGACTAGAAGCCAACATTAGAACATACTAACTTCACAGCCCTGCTCTTACCATCATATATTTGTGGGCTTAGAAAGGTTAGGGAAACTACGTTAGGGTTGGTACTTTACCATCTTAAAGTTCAGGAAGAGGTACTTGAGTAGCCATGGTGATTCTTCCTAATTCCACTAGGTGTTTTACCTAGTGGAGAACTTGCACCCACTGTGAGAGATCAAGTGGCTATACTTCCAACCTGTTGTTTCCATGCTCTCAAATTCCAAAAACTGGTGCAACATAGAGTATTACTGTGAGGTCTTCATGGTCCAAACTACCTCTGTTTCATAAGGGTTCTTTGACCTTGGAGTCTAGGATTGTTTCCTCTTCTAACATCCAACCTTTTGGGGGGGTTACTTTGACACTCTCAAGCATCACCTCATCGGTTTCTATCCACCCAAACCATAATCCATGTAGAATTCATGGGGAAATATTTGGAGATCATTTTTAGGTCCCTGAGGTAGACTATACTTTTGTTGTTGAGGTGTACTAGACTCTTTTGGCCTTTGATTTCAAAGTCACTTTCTAGATATAAGAGAATATGTTTGAACCTCAGAAGCCAGTGTGGTCATCTAATTACTCCAATAATTGTACCTTTATGTTTGGATGGTTATTAGAGTTTCTAGAGAGATGCAATGGGCTAAAATCTTCACATTTAATTGACTTTGTGGTCTTCTTGGAAAGAAGGTTTATTACCTTTGTGAATGAACTCTATAACAATCATTGTTTTCTTATATGTATTGCAAAATTTTCTATTAATGATCTATTTCTGGGAGCAGATGAAGGAATACTATAACTTGGAGAACTTTCAAGTTGAAACAGAGATATAGAATTTCCCTGTATTGAGGAGGCAATTATAACCACTAACTAACCGTTTCCATTCTCTTGAACATTGGTTTGTCAGATCCACATTTGGGGGCTTTTTTCAACATGAAGAAGCATGGAAACCAACACATATTTCAAGATCATTTTTCATTGGAGAGATTTAAGGATGTCAAAGGGTCACTAGTCCAAGAAGAGGAACTCCCAATTTTTTATTTTATTTGATTCTCCCTCAAATCATGAATTTTAAATCTCTAGGCATATTTAATTATTATTAATTGGAGCAGAAAGTGCATCTAAATCTACTTTTGGCTGGTTCTGGGAAATTTAGTTGAGGAGATTGAGGAGTGATGTATTTTATTGTTTTACCTTGGTGTAAATTATGAATATAGAAGAAAATTTAGTCAAGCTGAAGAAGCATGTATTGCATTCAAGCATGCATTGAAGACTTATGCTAGCTTGTCCTTAAAGGACTTGCGAATTCCTTTGCACCAAAGGGGTGGTACATGTGTCTCTCTCATCTCTTGTCTTCCTAAGTTTCAAATTCTTGATTGCTATCCTATTTTATGGATGATAAATAAACACACACAGTCATATGGAAAAATGTATTTGGGTGTTCTTAGAGCTCTACCTTTAGCACTATCTATTATTTTCAGAGTTTTCAGTTCCATACCATTCCTACAAAAATTATTTTTCATTTTCCATTACTGCCCTTGAGAAGTATTTATTTCTTTAACAGAAATGCATAGATTGCTCTTCATGAAGATTGAAAGACATAAAGCAAGCAAGCCAGTAAATCTTGATGATGTTTCACATGTAAGGTTGAATGTTAGTTTTGTGACTAGTTCCTCACATGTATTTCATTACACAACATCATCTAGGCCTTACAAAATCATAATACCAACAACCATGTCTCAATAGTGAGAGAAACCACATCACACATGATACCTCATACCTCCCTAGCATCAATTCAACTCAAATATGACAGACATGAAATTCACTATGCATGTCAATGTAGGTGATCTGGAATTTATCCAGGACAAAGAATTAAAGGTATTACAGACTCATGTGCATGGATGTGCCTATGTTACTTTATGCAACGGATCGATAGAATTGCGAAATACACAGACACTGAAGCAGTTTAGAGGAAAACATAACAGGCAAACATGTAAACACAACAAGTTTAATAAGGAGTTCACCCAATACTCCTGGGCTACGTCTCCCGGTCCAGTCTTCAGTGGTGGCCTCTCTATTATGTTTTCAAAGCAGAGTTTCTCTACAACAGGTACTCAATTTGAGTCTCACTCAACAGATATGAATCAGTAGTATTTCAGTACACAGACTATCCTTACTGGTACTTTACCTCTACTGGTCACAGTAGTATGAGCCCAATCTGAAACTCATACATGATAGGCCTATGCCGAGGAGTTCGCTTGAACCTCTCAAGCTTTCTCTGGAGTGCACAGACTCTCTGACTCTCTATGGCTCAATGCTGCCCTCAGGTTAGCTCGACTTCTTCTCTCTGTTCTCTGCTCTTAGCTTTCTGTGTCTAACTAACTCCTTTGTGTGTGTGTGTCTGTGTGTCCTTTGCTTTTGCCATTTCATGGCTTTAAAGCCAGTCTGATTTATGTCGGTTCATTTCCGCTTCCCGACGTTATGGTTTTCCTTCCTCTATCTGTTTGAACTCCCCTGTTCTCCATCATCATCACTGTGTAACGCTTCACAGGGAGGTAGCCACCTATTCTGCAATGGGTGAGTGTGTCAGGTTCCTTGGACACATTTGAACGACCATTATTTCCATTTGCTCCAAGATGCCCATGAAACACGAATCTTCTGCCAACTCATCATCCACGTCAGACTTCAAATCCCATGTAATCTTGATTTACAACCTTGTCAAATCCAGTCATTTGTCGGGACGCGCCTCCGCTGTCGATCTGGGCCCCCCCAGATCCTAGAATCGTCGTTCATATCGGGTGGGTAAGTAGCATGATTTTTACCCATCCGATGTGAACGGTTTTATTTCTCTTCCTCCGGACGCGTGTCACTCAGTGTATGGCATCGGGCGAGACTTAGCCAAAATTTCTTATCGCCTCGAGGCCTTCCGATATCCTGCCAGTTTTGTGGAATCCGTGGAACCAAATTTATTACTTTTCCGCATTTCATAGAAATTTTGGGTCTAGGTACTTTGGGGCTTTCCTTCACTAAGGGGGGCACTCTGCGACACGTGATTAGCGCTAATCGCATATCAGAAACCACCCCTATTTCTTGAATTAGCCTCTGGCTTTTCCAATTTGCGCCAGCGCGCGTTACCATGGGCCAACGGTTTGCGCGCTTGACCAAGGGTCCTCGTTGCTCCACACTGATCACAATTGCAACTGTCACGAGGATTCCTTCTGATAGCTTGATCTTTCTAAGACTTGAATCTTTTGGCATAATTTGAAAGAGTTTATGAAAACTTAGAGAGTGTTTAGGATCCAATTTGGATCACGACCTTCCCACTGAAGAAGCTTTTGGACCACCAAAAGTTTATTTTTAAGCATCAATCAAGTGAGGGTATTGATTCCTCACTTGCCTAATTTCTATCCATTTCACACTGCTTGGCTTTGAGCCTTTGAGTCCAATCCTCAGGTACTCGACATTCCCCCTGCGCGTAGTTCTCACCTTCCAATCCAGAACCGTATCTTCCTGCAACTCATTGAGATATTCAGGTAACAGATCATCAATAGAAGGCAACTGACTCTGCTCTTCGGGATCTTCAATCAATGAAGGTTCAAATAGTCTCAAGCTGTCTGCATTAACAACTAAGTAGATGTGCATGTAAGCTGGTAAATCAAGGCGAAAATCATTCTCACCAATTTTCTCAAGTATCTTGAAAGGTCCATACCTTATTGGCTTTAGCTTCTTACCTTCACCTTGCATTCTGTCTTTGCTGATATACAACTAGACTTGATCACCAACTTGGAAACTATGCTCCATCCGATGCTTATCATGCCTTTCCTTGTACTTGGCTTGGCTCTTTTACAACTGTTCCTGTACTGCCTGGTGAATCTCTTGGATTTTTTCAATGATCTTGGTTTCCTTGTCCGCATCACTGTGTCCATCAACCGCTATGTCTTTACCAAAGACAAAATCCAAGGGAGACCTTGGTGTGAAACCAAAACAGGTCTCAAAAGGTGATCTCTGTGTAGAAGAATGTTTAGCTCGGTTGTAAGCATGCTGCACATAACATAAATGTTCATCCCAAAGCTTGGGATGCTTGCTGCAATAGCCTCTGAGTAACTGGATCACTTTCCTGTTGACTACTTCTATTTGGCCATCTGTTTGCGGATGAAAAGTTGTGCTCTTCTTCAGCCTAGTGTCCATCAATTCCCACAAACTTGACCAAAATTTCCCAATAAATCGGGTATCTCGATCGGATATAATGGAAGTGGGTAATCCAAAATGAACCCATACATGCTAAAATAACAACTTTGCAGTTTGTTCAACTGTAATTTGTTTGTTACAAGGTATTAAAATACACATTTTTCTGAACATATCCACAAAAACATATAAATAGTCATGACCTTTTCTAGAATTAGGCAGCCCTCCAACAAAGTCCATGGAAACACTTTCCCAAGGATGAGAAGGATCTGGTAGTGGAGTGTACAAGCCTAGTTTTCTGTTGCTAGGCTTACTTTTAGCACACATGGTACACCCTCTTACATATCTAGAAACTGTCTCATTCATTTTTGGCCAATAACAAAATCTTTGCAGCTGTGCAACTGTTTTACTTACACCAAAGTGACCTGATATTAGAGAAGTGTGTGATTCTTGAATTATTTTTACTCTTTCTGTTTGAGGAATGCATAACTTTCCCAAATGATACAAGAGTTGGTCCTTAACATGATAATCCAATTCTTCGACTTGTTTGTCATGACTTAAATTTGCATATACATCTTTAAAATCTATATCTTGAGCATATTTTTCAATGTAGCTTTCATGCAATACTGAATTATGCTTAAGTATAGTAGATGCATTTATGATTGGTCTGGATAACATATATGCAACTTTATTGTGTATGCCCTTTTTATATCTGATGACAAGATGAAACTGTTGTAGAAAACCCATCCACCTATAGTGTCTTGATTGCTGCAACTTAGTTTGTCAGTGCAAATATTGAAGTGGTTGATGGTCAGTATGTATAACTGTCTCTTTTCCGAGTAAATAATGTTTCCACTTTTTCACACTCTGTACTAATGCATACAATTCTTTATCATATGTGGGATAATTAACTACTGCAGAATTAAATGTCTCAAAATGATAACATATTGGTTTACCGTGTTGCATCAACACTGCTCCCATGGCGTAGTCACTGGCATTCGTTTCAATCTCAAATGGTATTTGAAGATCAGGTAGTGCTAGTACTGGTGCTGTACTAATATTTTCTTTCAAGGTGTCGAAGGCTTTCTGCTGTTTGGCTCCCCACTGAAACACATTGTTCAATCCTATTAAAGCATGTAAGGGAGCTGCAATTAAGGAAAAGTTAGCAATAAACTTTCTCCAATACTGTACTGCTCCTAAGAAGCTTCTAACTTCGGTAGCATATTTGGGTTTAGGCCAGTTTACAATGACTGCAACCTTAGAGGGATCTATCTTCAATTCACCACCCCCTACAATATGACCCAAATAATTCAAAGATGTTTTGCCAAATTCACATTTTGAGAGCTTAACATAAAGATTTTCTTTCTTCAAAAAATTTAGAGTCTGCTTAACATGCTTTAAATGTTCTTCCCATGTTTTATTGAATATAAGAATGTCATCCAAATATATGATGAAAAAATCATCAAGAAAAGGTCTGAGTACATCATTCATTACTCTGATGAAAGTAGCAGGAGCATTAGTTAAGCCAAAAGGCATAACCAACCACTCATACAATCCTTGTTTTGTTTTTAAAGCAGTCTTCCATGTATCTTGCTCTGCAACTCTGACCTGATGATAGCCACTGTGCAAGTCCAAAGTGGAAAAATAAACAACTTCCTTTAATTGATCCAATAGATCATCTATGCAAGGAAGGGGATAACGATTTTTTATCGTTATCTTATTCAGTGCTCGGTAATCAATGCACATTCTCCATGAGCCATCTTTCTTTCTCACCAAGACAATTGGAGACCCACATGACGATGTGCTAGGTGTGATGAACCCCTTCTTGAGCAGCTCTTGTACCTACTTCTTGATTTCTTCATTCTCTAAAGCGGACAACCTTTTATACCTGTGGCTACGATTGTTGTTTCACCTCCTGAGTCTGACCCCAAATCCTTTTGAATAGTTGTAGCAGTCTTCTTCTTCTTGCGCTCGAACTTCTTGGGTCTCAGCTCCGGATGCAGAATCCAGCAATGTTCATCATCATGCCCATCCTTTTTACAGTGAGTGCATGAAGACTTGGTCTTTTGTACAGTATTGGTCTTCCTCTCTTTCCATTTCTGTTTTCTTTTCTCCTTGTTCTTTCTTGCAGTGGTTTTTGATGATCCCCCAACTTCTGGGTTCACATTCTTTCCTCTAGCCTCTAGATGTGTAGCTTGAATAGATACCTCATCTATGCTAGTGGGATTAAACATGAGAATTGTGTGTCTTAAGTAGCTGTGTAGACCACCTATATACTTCAATAGAGTTTCAGGTGAGTCTAAAGAAATTCCTAGAATCAAAGCTCTTTTCCTAAATTCTTGAGTGTAACTTTGTACACTTTTCCCTTTTAATTGGTGAAGAGTTTGCCAGCTCATCATGGCTTGCTGCATATAGGCTAGTGGATAGAATTGCTTTTTAATTGCAGAAACAAATTCACTCCAGACAGAAAGAATTTTACCATGCTTCTTCATGTCAGCTTGTGTCCTGCCTTCCCACCATACCAAGGCAGTGCCTCCAAGGCGTAGGCTAGCCAGCTGAATCTTACTACTGTCTGAATCAATGCTCTGCACTCTGCAATAAACATCAATCTGTCTAATCCAATTATCTAGCTTCTCTGCATTCAACTCTCCATCATATATTGGTAAATCAAATTTAACATCTAATTTAATCAAAGATGTCTTCTTTTTGTTTTCAGGGCTACTAGGAGGTGTGGGAAGTTTTTCTTCTTTCCCCTTGCCTTTAGAGTGGTCATGGAGGAGAGATTCTTCTGCTCCTTTATCTCTTTTGGAGTTTGATGCATCTTCCTCTCTACCTTTCTTAAATTCTCTATACATTTCCTCTACCATGGCTCTCATGGTCATGAAACTATCCATGAACTGAGGGTCTGATTCCAAGGGACTTTCTTCTGACATTTTCCTCTCAGGATAGACTCTTCCAATTTCAGGGTTAGTTTCAACCAACTCTCCTTCTCCTAATTTAAGCTTTGATCTAGTTAGCATTCAACAACAAAATCCAGCACAAGCTTGTCTAACCTTAGTAACCTAGAGCTTTGATACCACTTGATCTGGAATTTATCTAGGACAAAGAATTAAAGGTATTACAGACTCATGTGCATGGATGTGCTTATGTTACTTTATGCAACGGATCGATAAGATTGCGAAATACACAGACATTGAAGCAGTTTAGAGAAAACATAATAGGCAAACATGTAAACACAACAAGTTTAATAAGGAGTTCACCCAATACTCCTGGGCTACATCTCCCAGTCCAGCCTTCAGTGGTGGCCTCTCTATTATGTTTTCAAAGCATAGTTTCTTTACAACAGTGAGCTCAATTTGAGTCTCACTCAACAGATATGAATCAGTAGGATTTGAGTACACAAACTCTCCTTACTGGTACTTGACCTCTACTGGTCACAGTAGTATGAGCCCAATTTGAAACTCAAACATGACAGGCCTATGCCGAGGAGTTCGCTTGAACCTCTCAAGCTTTCTTTGGAGTGCACAGACTCTCTGATTCTCTATGGCTCTGTCTGGATCGATGCTGCCCTCAGGTCAGCTCGGCTTCTTCTCTCTGTTCTCTTCTCTTAGCTTTTTGTGTCTAACTAACTCCTCTGTGTGTGTGTGTCTGTGTGTCCTCTGCTTCTGTCAATTCATGGTTTTAAAGCCAGTCTGCTTTTTGTTGGTTCGTTTCCGCTTCCCGACATTCTGGTTTTCCTTCCTTTGTTCGTTCAAACTCCCCTGTTTTGCGTCATCATCACTGTGTAACGCTTCACAGGGAGGTGGCCACCTATTCTGCAATGAGTGAGTGTGTCAGGTTCCTTGGACACATTTGAACGATTGATATTTCCATTTGCTCCAAGATTCCCGCCAAACACGAATCTTCCGCCAACTCATCATCCATGTCGGACTTCAAATCCCATGTAATCTTGCTTTACAACCTTGTCAAATCCGGTCATTTATTGGGACGCGCCTCTGCCATCGATTTGGGCCCCCCAAATCCTACGGTCATCGTTCATATCGGGCGGGTAAGTAGCATGACATTTACCCGTCCGATGTGAGCAGTTTTCTCTCTCTTCCGCCGGACGCATGTCACTCAGTGTGTGGCATCGGGTGGGACTCGGCCAAAACTGCTTACCGCCTTGAGGCCTTCCGATATCCTGCTGGTTTTGTGGAATCCACGGAACTGAATTTATTACTTTTCTGCATTTCATAGCCATTTCGGGTTCGGGCACTTCGAGGCTTTCCTTCACTTAGGGGGACACCCTGCAATACGCAATTAGCGCTTTAGTGCTAATTGCATATCAGAAACCACACCCGTTTCTTGAATTAGCCTCTGGTTTTGCCAATTTGCGCCAGCACGCGCTACCATGGGCCAGCGGTCTGCGTGATCGACTGAGGGTCCTCGTTACTCTGCATTGATCATAATTGCAACTGTCACGAGGATTCCTTTTGATTGCTTGATATTTCTAAGACTTGAATCTTTTGGCATAATTTGAAAGAGTTTATGAAAACTTAGAGAGTGTTTAGGATCCAATTCGGATCAGTAGGGCTAAGGATGGCATGCTCACATAGTGACTGCAACTTGGAAAAATCCATGGACATACTTTGTACCTCTTGTACCTTATTCAGTTTATAATTTTTATTTTATCATTAGTGACTCATACCACGATGATTATTCACCTAATTTTATTTCACATTTCTACATCTCTGAGAGTTGGTCAAAGATGGTCATTCTCTTGATAGTTGTTCATTCCTTTCACAATAGAGCCCATTAGGTCCAAGTGTTAAACCTAAGAGCTTTGATACGACTTGTAATAGACCCCTTTATCATTATTTACTTATAATATAAGTTTTTTTTGTCAGCCACTACGACTCTTTACTGCCTAGTAGACATCAAAGAATTTCTTAATTCTTTGCACTAGCCTAGAAATTGTTGTCTAAAAACTACTTTCATAACCCTTAGAGCTATGGACCCAAAAGCATACTTTTATGGATATAAAAGCATACTTTTATGGACCTAAAATCATGCTTTTATGTTACATGTCTTTCAATCATGCTACAGTTCTAATCCTCAGATGCATTTTTTTCTTCTGCAAAATCTGGCCTATAAAGAGGTGAGAGGGTTCTAAAGTAATATAGTTACTATCCATGCCCTTTATGCTACCAAATAGTCACAGAAACTAGATTACCCCCTAGTAGAAATAAGTATGCAATAACTGGCACTAAAGAAACAGGAGACATGAATCTGATAAGGGTTGAATTCCTACCACATGTGCCTATAGGAATAAGGGTTCACCCACTATTTCTCCTATGCAAATTCCATGGAAAAATGCTTGACAATGTCATTACAAACTCATTCATACCATAATGCTTCTAGAGCTAATTCCTGTTGATGCTTTCTCATTACTTTATTGTAGGATACAAATGAGCAGATTAGCCACATATCATTAGATGCCACTGAAATGCAGTTGACACAACCACCTTTTAAGAGTCTAGATCCATCACATGGATATTTCATTTTTAGACTTATTTCTAGCATCAGGGTATAATTAAAACCTCTCTAATGCTATACTTTAGCATAAGGTCAATTACAATACCAAACTACAAAGGTGTAAGTAAGGCATTAAAGGTTTATGAATACAATGCAATGGAAGGATGTATAAACACCAATTAGTAGATGTATATTCTTAGGCTTCAACCATCCTTTTGATCTGTGCACCCATGTTGTAATGGGTGTCCACAAATTCTGTTGATTTGTGCTACTTGATTGCTTCTATATCCAAAATGATTATCTGGGGCCCACAAACACAAATAGTATTTTGTTACTCTGTGATAACATCACTGGAAATGTCTAGTGAACACTAGTGGATATACTTACACCATTAAGTGATGGTGTATATTAATGCATTGGAGAACATATCAACATATCCTACTCAATGAGGCAATAAAAATAAATGGCTCATATTAAATCTGACTTGTGGTGTGTTGATCACCTAAAGCAACAATGTCCAAGAAGGAGTAAACACACGTCTGCTTAGGGCTTAGAGGTACTATTACTCTTACATATTGCACTTACATACTCTTGGTTAAAATCAACACACAACAGTTACTCAAGTCATTCTGCAGGGCTGAAGCAATTACGACACTAGATTCTCAAGCTCAAGCACACTAAATTTATGTAGCCTTAGTTTGAGACAATGCCTGTCAATTTCTCAAATAACTACACTCGAATCTGGACTATCATACCTTGGTTATGTTAAATATGATAGAAATCTAAGGCTGCAGAGATATAACATCTAGAATTGTTGTTATGGATGAAACAAAGACAACTATATAGTAGCTCCAACCAGGTAACATGCTCCACACATAGGCCTTAATAGGTATTAGTAAAAACAAAGTAACCTATTGTATACCAATAGTAGTACTGTACTAAAAAAAATGTGACAATGTTGTTGAAAGAGAGAGGGAACTTTATTCATATTTTAAAATGATTTCGTGGGTTTTGCCTAGAAAAGGAATTGCGCATGCTAAGATGGCTAAATTTTCTAAAGACTACAAGCTAACATTTGAAACTTTCCACAAAGAACTTACCAAACATTCTCAGGATGACTTGCTTCCTTCGGATGAATTTCGTTATCTCCTATTTTGATTGCTCCTTTTTGCAGACCAATTATAGGAAAAACCAAGGTAACCGAAACCCTCACTGATCGTCTCAGGAAGTGGCTCATTTGCCCAACAAAACAGAGGGAAAGTTCACTGCGCCTCCCAATATTCATTGGAAAAATGTTTATGGCTACCTTTTCTACTATCTCTACCCCTGCCTCTACTACTTGTGCTCATGGAGTATATGAAACAATAGCCTATTTTGTTGTCTCTAGCACTGTCTCTGTATTTTTTGTTGTAGGATATGAAATAGGTACAGGGGCCGCTCTAGCTACCTTTGACCTAGCTATTGATATTGGTACATTTGGTTCGAATACTATATAGGATGTTGCTATATCCACTTCTAGCTATGTTATCATCTTTTCTTCTAGAACTAGATCTTCTAAATTTGTTGATGGCGATGTTGCTAGTTCAACTTCAACTACTGTTGTATCTGCCGGTTTAGCTAATAATGGTGGTCACACTTATAGATTTTGTACTGATTTTGGGGCTCTATCTAGAACTTACTGCATCATTAACAACTAGTTATGTTGTTTTTGGTTTCACTGCTGAGTCAATAAGATAGATGTATGCATTGATGGTTGAATGTGACAAGTTGAACCTCAGAGAAACTGAAACCCTGTGCATCAATGGCTAGATTGAAAAGTTAAAGCTAACAGAAACTAAAACCCTCACTGATTATTGTATTAGGAAGGAAGATGAAAAGTTCGTGATGCTCCTTGTGTTTTTCTCTCCCGATACTCTGCCTTTTTTTACATGTGCTTGGCCTAAGTATGGTATAAAAAATACCTTATAATATACATATTATTATAAAATATATAAAAACCATTTTACCCCTTATTATATGGTCAATATATTATTTCATGTTTTTTTCATTTTTTATGCCCTAATATGAATGCACGTGTTATAATATTTCTTTCTCAGTGAAGCCCCTATGAGATCAACAATATCATATATTTGTCTATTCATGCCCATAAATCATACTTGAATAGTAAATAATATACACATAGTGGCAATGGTAATAAGAGTAAGGATATTATGGAGAGATTCTCCCTCTAAATGGAAGTCGACTTCAATCATCTTCATTCAAGTCATCAATCTGTCTATAATATTGTCATGCATCAGCAGATCTATTAGATCATAAAGTCAGACTATATCACATATTCATCATGGTCATATATGTTAGCATCAACTACTTTCGTGAAATTAATATTTTATGAAGGGTTAGAGTCAAATTATTATGGAAACTTACAGGTGTAGCATCATACTTCAAATATCATGAACACAATATTACTTCCATCAAGTCATCCCATCAAGTTAGGGCATTCAATTTTGCTAATCAAAACATAACCATGGTCAACAAAATATCCTGAATATCAATCTCTTACTTATACTTCTATCATCATGGCTACCATGCTTTTCACAAACATTATCAAAAGTATCAAGTTACCATCTAATTGAATCAAGGTGCTAACCTTCTTTATCGGATCAAGATATTCAAAATGATAGATGTTAGCCAAACATTAAGTATACCACTATATCAAAGATCAATATTAAGTAGCTTCATAGAATCAAGAAATTCATCATGTTTAAAATGAAATATGCTTTCCAAATATCAAGAGTATCAAAATCATTGTCTCTATGTAGCTTTACCATGACTTAACTAAATACATCATCTCATCATGAGTACCATGAATCAAACTTTCATATGCATGAGCCATTTTTGAAGGTGATATACCTATCATACATTAGGGCTTACCTTGCCATCCATATTGAAACAACACCATACATACCTTGTATTGTTTAGATACATGTTCACCTTCTCATTTTAGATAGGCAGCTTGCAACACTTTGTCACCTTTTCATCAAGTGGCTCTTTACCTTTTCCAATGCTAATTCTTCTCTTCCTGCACTAGCCATCTTTCATGCATCTCAAATGATCCTTAAGAAGGATCCACTTATCATATCTCATCACGGGGTTAGAAGCATCCAAATACTCAAATATACATGCAAGAAGTATAGGTAATAATCAAAACAATAATCAGATCTATATTCTAAACAAAATTAAAGACATAAAGGAGCACCATAAATTGAAAAAATACTTATCTTCAATGAGAGGTGATCATTTCCCTCTTGAACCAACCTTCAAGAGCCATCACTATCTATTGTCCATATGACAATATTTCCTTCACTATTTCAACCAACTTTATCAACAACCAGGACTAATAGAGACTATCCCATCTAGGGCTTCATCAATTCTGACACAAGTGCTTGAGCATATTCACATTGACCCTGCTAGGGTTTCTAGATTTCATATCTCAAATATTTTCCATAAACCAAGGTTTCTCTCAAACCCTTCTAATATCCGTCAAACCCTAATACACAAATTTCCTAGGGTTTCCTTCAAAACCTAGAATTATTTTAGGTCTCCTCCATCCTCTCTTGCTTCCATTAATGATGTCATCAAAGGGGTGATCTTCAATGACTTTTCTTCAACCCGACTCTGAAACCATGTTAATTTTTCTTGGGGATATAGTGTTCCTTTCTTTGATAATTGCATTTATTTATTAACACATAAAGTTCACCCCATAACATCATAACATTATTCAAAATTATATAATTATTCAACAACATATGAAACTATGTAGAAAGAAAAATATCATCATCATCAATGCAACGAAACATAAAAGCACAATAAAAGAAACACATTCACACATAGAGACATTAGGATTGGTCAGAGACCAGGGAAAAACCCAATATGGGGAAAACCATTTCAAATTATTCTTTTTTTAGATTTTCATCAAATGATTTAGAAAAAGAGAGTACAATGATCCATATCTTCAACCATACAACTAGCCAACAAAAACAACTACAAAATAACCATGAAGTGAACCCAACAATGCTTATACTCAAAAGTACGATTCTGAAGCCTTTAATGGAATGTCCCTGTCTGTGGTCAATTGTTGAATACTGCAGTCACTAAGTGAAGTCTTAATACAACTGAAATTACATCATTTAGATCTTGTTCGCATAGAGGAGGAGTCACGCATGTGACTAGGAAGCTTCCAGTCACTCTCTGGAGCCTACAAAAGCTACTCCAGTTTGCAACGAAGATTATGAAACCCTAGATGCTAGTTGCACAGAGGAAGAGCTATGTGTGCGACTAAGATGCTTCGATTGCATGAATGAGCCTGGTAGTGATCAAATGCGGTCGATATCTCTTTGTCATGTGTTTGAGACTTAGACCCAAAACCCTTAAACATAAATGTGAGCTTCAGACCCTGCAATTTCATCTTCGAGAAAACTTGTTCCTCCACGGATGAGCCTCAAACCTATATGAGCCAAAAACCAAGATAGAAGAGTCTCTCATGATGAAGTCCAAATGAGGTAGATTTCACTTGTATTAATAGCCTTCTAAGAATGTCCACTTTGCTTTAGGGCCGACCTTATCAAAAATGCACATGTGGGATTTTATTCATAAGTACGTTTTCCCTTATCTGTTTTGAGTGATATTTAGGTAGCTTTTGTCCTATCAAAAAAAAGGAATTCAATGAAATAATTATATCCATAAAATGAGCTTTCAAAAATGGAATTTTACCGAATTTTAAGATTTTAACAACATAAAGCTTTCTTTCAAGCACAACTATCAAGTCGTGGTTGAACGTAAGACAATCTTGGCATCTTCACAGCCTTTGAGCACCCAACCTAATAGTCAAGCGAATAAAAGCAGCGAAGAACATTTATAAATGATTACTTGTACAATCTATTGGTTATACTTTGGCCATAAAGTAATGTGATTGATTGTAAAAAGAAGGCAAACAATGTGGATACAACACATGATCCTGCTAACGGTGGAGTGCCTCGTGAGATTGATGTTTAGCTTAGTACTAGAGGTATTTCATGTGTTATAAAAAAATTGTAGTATGGAATACAATTAAAAATATTTAAATGAAAATGGTGTATTTATTATAAAATTTCTTGTTTCTACACCAGAGCATTTACAAGATGAGGCCAGAGAACATATGGTCATATCCAAAAGTATTTCACTTCCCTCCACTACCGACGCAGGTAAAGAACACTCCACTACTCTTTTTATTAACAAAAAAATTGTAATATAATAACTATAAATATGAATTTAACATTTATTTCTTATTGCAATTGATGCTCGACCCCACTTGCAACAACATAGTCGTAGGATTAGGTCAACAACAAGACATACACAAGATCCCACAACAATTGAAGGGGTCCAAGATCAAGACATCCTTGATAACTACCTATTTAAAAGGAGAAACAAAACCTTATAAAAAATGACTGCACTTGTTTATTTAGAGACCAATTTTTTTAATACCACATTTGTGACTTAGAGGTTGAATGCCTCATGGCATGTGCACATGCAACTTTTGACTATCTTAATTAAAAAATGTAATTTTTCCATTGGAAAAATTTGAACGACCTTGTTTTATACTGTGTGATCTTTCTTCATCCAAAGTTGGTTTGAGGTTATGATTAAATTATAATGCAAGGAATTTCTTATAGAGGCTCAACCAAAACCCATGTAAACTGAATAAGGGGAAAAATCTAGAAGAAAAATTCTAATATTTTGTCTTATATAAACTTTATGGATTTTAAACATCTTGGTATAAAATTCATTTTCAAATATGTACAACCCTTATGACTACTAGGCAAACCAAGGAAGCTTTCATGGGTTATATCACTAGTTTCCATAGGCTTTATAATTATAACTACCATGCATTGAACTTGTTTCTAACGTACCAACATTTTTTAAACTAACCACCCATTTTAGCCTTGGGGTTGTGATGCAGAAGATTCTAACCTAGGGTTGAATGTTTACTAAAGGAGTTATTTTCCTAAGTTAGGATTTAATTATTTATTGTATTTTTCCTATAGTTTTAGGAGAGAATGAGAATTATTGTAAATAGGAGAAGGTTCAAGAGTATTTTGGAAGAGTTGAGAGATTTGTGGGTTAGTTAGATATTATCTAGAGATAAGGGATTAAATGAGAGTTTTTATGGATCGTGAGAGATATTGTAGGAGTTTGTTTAGGATTTAGAACCTACTTTGGGTTCAGATCCACTTGTGTAAATCTAGGTGAGCCCTTGAGACATGTCAGTGAAGTAGAGTGAGGAATGAGAGGCCAATGATTAAGCCAATAGTTCTCTTGTGAACATATTATTTGTTTGTTAATTATTAATTTGTAGGCCCATAGCCTATGCCATCATTTTGTTATCAGAGTAGGTTGAGAGATGCCTTACGTATGGAAAATCATGCATTAAGTGTTTGTAGACAGATATTTGGTGTATGAATTAAATAATGTTCATGCCAAATATTAAATTTTGAACTACGAGCATAGAATTGTAGGTGGATCTGTGTGTTGAACAGAGCATGATAAGAAGTGTGAGAATTGTGCAATAACTTGCTGCCATTATGGATAAATTCAAGTTTTAAAGCCGGTTGAACCTATGAATTGCTTCAAGCACGGAACATCGTGGAGCTATGGACAATATTGTCATTGTTTGGAGAGGAAAATCTGTGAAAATGCTTACAATGTGAGACTATGTGTTGAATATTTGTGAGATTGTGCAGAGCATTGTGTGTTGTGTAGTTTGTGTTAGAGCATAAATGTGGGATGCTACGATTATGGAAGCCATACACTCTAACAAAGCCCCTTCAAATTCCATCTTTGAATGCTAATTCATGAGCTAAGTGTTGACAATGTAATTTTCAACAAAGAACCCATGACCATTTTGGGGTCAAATCCCAAAGAAGGGATCAATATCTGCTTTTGATATCGGTAAATTTCCTTTAGTCAGAGGGAGACAATCATTATCTGTATACAAAGAATTTCCCATGTTTTAATCAAAGCCGACATCGATTGACCACTTTTTATGATGAAATGAGTTTTCTAATGTAAAAAAATTTATGTTGGATGGAAGTTGTATGATCTAAGAAAGCACTAACTTGTGAAGTTTGCGTGGGGATTTGAAAGCACCCAGTTGGAAAGAAATTATGGCAAGGTAAAATTGAAGAATTATAATAAGATTCCTTGTATTGGAATTTTTTATGGAAAGGAATGAAGTTTCTCCAAGAAACATAGAGATTTGGGGGTTTTGAATGTCAATTCAATTGAGGAATCCTCCTTGGAAGATTTACGCTGGAGTGAATTGTGGCTTCAATAATTAATGAATATTAAGTATTCTATTGATAAAGTGTGTGCAAAGAAATGATTGTCAGTTGATATTTAGTTTGTTTGGAGCCTACCTTCATATAAGACATACCGCGTTGAATTCAGCATATGAAAAAGATGCACTATGGAGTAAATCATTCAAGGTATGAGTGGGATTTATGAATATGTTATATGGCATAAGTTATACACTTTATATGGCATGTGTATGAATTGAAACATAATAGAGCAGGATAGATAGTGAGTGGAAGGAGAAAGGATAAGCCTATCATTTATAGTTTATTATATTAAGTAAGAATGATAATGGTGGTATGCTCATGGTAATGAACCCATTTGTTCATGAATTTTTCAAGTGTGAATGCATGTACTTGGTTATATATGGAAAGTGTCTTGGTTGTACATGGAAAGAGTAATTAGTGCCAAGTTGAAATCGATGCCATCAATTGGTAACATAGCTAGTAATTTATTTGGAATGAATTTGTTAATTGAGAATTGCAACAACATGTAGGTAATTTGGTCTTGTTGTTATTATTATTATTTTTAATTTGTGAAGGAAGTGGTGAATGACATGTAGAATTGAATGATATGAGGGTGTGGCAATAATTCTTATATCTTGTATAGTTGTGATGGAAAGATGAATGTGATTGCATAAACTTGGAAGAGAAAGGAGTGTTGAAGGCATTCTCGAGGAGGGAACCAGAGATGCCAAATGGCCAAGTGTGAATCTTGTTGATTTATTGTGTTGAAGAGAGGTAACCTATTACCACATAAGTTATTCGCAATCCATAGTAGGAAACGAAAAGGTCGCAAAGGAAGAGGATGAGATGGAGATGACTATGGGTAATCATTTGAAAAAATTAGGGAAAAATCATAGATATGTCACAACAATTGGCATAAGAAATATTAATGATGAAGATTTTGAGAAAGAGATCGTTAATTTGAAGGCATGGCTCGATGTGTTGATGGAGATGCTATGAAATCAGAAACATGGATGGATAATGAAGATGACAACTAGATGGCCAATCAAGCAGTTGATTACAAGAAGACAAAAGCACAAGTTGAAAGTTTTATTAAGGGAAGAAGAAAAACTCCAGATAACTTAGATGAATGCATGCATTTGTGAGCCAGAGCAAGGACCAATGCTTGGCAAGGATGATGAGGAAAAAATTTGTATTTTTTAACCTAGACAAAGGTTGATATTTGGTGAAGAAAAGGACTTGAAAGATCAGCATAAAGCCTTGAGGACAAAATCATTTGTTGAGACTATAAAGCCTTATGTTTTTGAATCCGACAATTGGTTTGTGGATGCAAGATGTGTTGCAGATGATGGATGAGACACTAATTTTGTTTCATGCAGGGATGAAGACCAATATTTTGAAATGATTTTTGAAAATGACTGTAAAATTCTTATGAAATGTGAAGAAGAATTACAATTGCTAAAGAAGATATTGATGGAACCTGAATGTACTCAAGTTGCAGATAAGGAAGAGAAATGTTCAATTAGTGAAAATGTGGCACTTAAATGTAATTTTAAATTTAATGATGATGAATTGATATTCCAAGCCAGTAATAGTAAATTTCAGCTGGAAACTAGATTGGATATTGAAATTGAAGAATTAAGGAAATTGATGGAAAAAGCACATAAACAGAGATATTACAAGATGAGGCAGAAATAAAACAACAAGATACATTTGACTACACAAGTATACATCAACAAAGCAGGAGGATAATTGCAGCATAAAGTTTGGAAGTTTGGAAGATAGGAAAGGACAACCACATAACATCAACAACATGACAAAGAAACTGAATTATTGCAAATGAAAGTTTGGTATCCAAGAGGAATTTTATCAACTTATGAATATACATGGTCTGGATACCATGAATTCCTTTTAGCCGGGGAGTCTGATGCATGCACATCTAACCTAGGTTTGAATGTTAACTAAAGGAGTTAGTTTCCAATGTTAGAATTTAATTATTTATTGTATTTTTCCTATATTTTTAGGAGAGAATGAGAATTATTGTAAACATGAGAAGTTTCAAGAGTATTTTAGAAGAGTTGAGAGATTTATGGATTAGTTAGATATTATCTAGAGATAAGGGATTAGATGAGAGTTTTTATGGATCATTAGAGACATTGTAGGATTTTTTTTAGGATCTAAAACCTACTTTGGGTTTAGATCAACTTGTATAAATCTAGGTGAGCCCTTGAGGCATGTAAGTGAAGTAGAGTGAGGAATGAGAGGCAAATGATTAAGCCAACACTGTGGATAATCTGGATCATGCTACTCCAAAAAAGTACCACAGAAGCTTAAAGTCTAACAATATTTTATTTATTTATTAATTATTTCTGAATATTTATATGCATTCGTTGTGCGTGGATTTCAGTTTTGTGTTGTGTATTAATTATTAATTTGCATGCCCATAGCCTATGCCATGAGGATGAGATACTTATAAACATTTCCCTATTGAAGGATTTGAGTAAATCAAATTATGAGTTTGTGGACTAATGGATTATTATAGTGAAATATACATGACCTTTAGGATTTTCCATCCACAATATTGTGTTACAGTAATTATAATGTTCTTGTTAATAAAAGAGTTGATTCCTTCCTTTCCTTGAATAATACCCTTATTCTCTTCTCCCTGAACTACTCCCTTAGCTGTGATGTGTCAATCAACCTTATAAATAAATAGTTAAGGGTTTAATCCTCTATGTTTCAATGAATAAGTTGTTCATATTCATGTACCCCTTTCAATTAAATAATGGTTTCAACTCATGTGATAATAAACTCTACTATCCATTTAAAAAGATCATTATCCACGAAAAATAGGCTTCTCACTGAAATATACAATTGACCTGCTTAGTAATACTAACTGGGTCACCTAATCTACTTATTAAGTTATGGTATTTTCTATGCTTATAATAGTTTACTTCTTTTTCTTATTATATTCCACAGATTAGCAATCACATGTACATAAAGTAAAGTGCAGATAGAACATTAAACAATCAACAAAAAACAAGCCAAGACAAGAGACACAAGATGTGGTGGTTAGCCAGGGATAAACCCCACAATGTGTGGGGAAACCCTTTGATCAAATCTTCTTTTATCTTCAACAATTCAACAGAGAGAAATAGTACGATAAATCTGATTTATATCAACAGTAGCAAACCCTAGATCAATAGCATTAGCATTGGCAGCTTCATCATCAAAACTAGGGCAGTTGATATCTCACAAACCGACCGTCGGATCGGCTTGATTCCACCACAAAAAGTTTCATCCTTCAGAGGAGGTTCAGATGAACCTACAACACAATTCTGATGAGGAGATCTTTTGGTCCACGAGGGTCAAACTTCACTTCTGCAGTTGCAGCTTCAGTTTCAGTAGCTTCCTTCAAACTAGGGTAGTCGATATCTCGTAAACCGTCCGTCGGATCGACTTGATTCCACCACCAAAAGTTTCAACCTTCAAAGGAGGTTAAGATGAACCTACAACGCAGATCAGAAGAGGAGGTTTGATGTTCCACGCTGGTCAAAGTTTGGATCTACAGTTGCAGCTTCAGTTTCAGCAGCTTCCGACTTCACATGTGTGTGAGAGAGACCATTTTCTGCGCAGTAGAGAAGAGACTCTTTTCTGTGCAGTAGAGAGAGAGATATGTGATGAGATGAATAAGTGAAAATGAGGAAAATTCCTCCTATATTTATACACAATTGTTGATGTTTGAATAGATGTGACTATTGGGCTTCTGAGCCTACATGAGTTGTAGGTCGGCTTGATAATAATTCCATAATCAAAATAAATTCATATCTCCATAAATACTTATCAGAATCGAATGATCTTTAGATCAATCCTACACCTCTCAACCAGAGGAATCTAATAAAAATATTATTAGCCATGAATAAGATGACCCACATGAAGTTTGGCCCTAGTTGCTAATTTAACACTCCCTCTCAACTAGGGATAACTTCATCTGCAATCTATCTGTCGGTCACTACTATTCATCCATCAAATGCACTGCCCTATACAGCCTGACCCTTGCCCTGCTCTGCTCTATTCTGCCTATTCTGCTTTGTCTTGTTCTGCCCTATACTGATTTGTACTGCTCTGCTTTGTTCTGCTCTGCTTTTGTTCGAATTGTGAAGAAGAAGAAATGATCGAGGATGTATCATATTGACTTAAAGTCAGCCTCAGAGTATGTATCACTGGTCCCAGACCAGTCTCAACTGACCCGAAGTCAGTGTCATAGTATGTACAACTCCTACCACTGGTCCCAGACCAGTAACATCCTCCACTGACTCAAATTCAGTCTCAAAGTGCGTACCACTGGTCCCAGACCAGTAACAACCGACTCGAAGTCAGTTTCATAGAATGTACCACTCCTACCATTGGTCCCAGACCAGTATCATTGATCCCAGATCAATGGAGGTCATCCTATCGTAGGGAGTACGGTAGATACAATGATGCGTCCATTGGTACTACTATGGTCCCTAACTTCATTTCCCTACTCATTGATCAGATGAGAGGTACTTCCCATGAGTCCCAGACTACATGGGTAGGATGTCTCGACAGGAGAACTTAATCAATCCCATCCTCACAGGAGAACACATCAATCCTGCTACAATCACCATGGAGAACACATCAATCTAGTCCGCCATGGAGAACACATCAATCCAGGCCTCACAAGAGAACACATCAATCCTGCTACAATTGCCATGGAGAACACATCAATCCAGGCCTCATAGGAGAACACATCAATCTTGCTACAATGTCGCCACAGGGTGTACATGTACACCACTAGGGGATAGTGAATCATCCTGTAGTCATATGTTGCTCTAAGAAGTACCCCGCACCCCCCTGGAGCTCCCAGAGCTCAATGCATCATACATGACCCTCATTGGAGGGTCTTTCAACAACTCCAAGTTGTTCTCGGAAAGTCAGGAATTTTACTTTCCCAAGGGGCTTTGTTAGAATGTCGGTAACCTGTTCATCTGTACCGATATGTTAGAGCCTTATAGCTCCCCGCTGCACCATATCTCGAGTATAGTTGTACCTGATATCGATATGCTCGGAGCGATCATGAAATACGGGATTCTCTGACAAACGAATCCCACTCTGGTTGTCACAAAGGATCACAGTGTTATCCAATGTAAATCCAAACAACTCACTAAATAGCTTTTGCAACCAGACTGCCTCATAGGAGGCCATGCTAGCAGCAATATACTCTGCTTCGGCAGTGCTTAAGGCCACCAAATTTTGCTTCCTGCTCATCCAGGATATCAAAGCAGATCCCAAGGAGAAACAACACCTGGAAGTGCTCTTACAGTCCTCCACATTGCTTGCCCAATCAACATCTATGTATCCAAATAGTCTCACATCTCCGGCAGTGTATCTTAACCCATAAGTGATTGTGCCATGAAGATATCTCAACATATTCTTGGCACCAATCCAATGTATGTGGTGGGGTTCAACCATATGTTGACTCAACGTGTTGACTGTGAAGCATATATCTGAACGAGAGTTCACTAAGACATTAATGCTCCGACGAGTTGCCGATACTCGGTAGCATTTCATAAAACAGGTCCAGCAGCACTATCACTTAACTTCTTGAAGTCAAGCTCCATCAGGGTAGTTACAGGCTTGCAGTCTACCATATCGAATCTTTCCAATATCTTCACCACATATTTTCCTTGAGATAGGAAAATTTCCCTTGGCTTCTGCCAGACTTCAAGTCCTAGGAAATAGTGCATCAGTTCTAGGTCCTTCATTTCAAATTCAGAATCCAACTCCCTCTTACATTTGTGAATGAGAGGGTCTGCACCTGTTAGAAAGATGTCATCCACATACAACACCAGTATGAGAGGTTTGTCATCTTCAACCTTAAAGTAAAGGTTAGGATTGACTTCACTCCTAGTGAATCCCAGCTTCATCAAGTAGCTATCGATCCTCTCATACCATGCTCGGGGTGCTTGCTTCAGCCCATAGAGAGCCTTCGTCAACCTGCATACATGAGATTTTTTTATCATGAATCTCAAATCCTTCGGGTTGCTCCACATAGACCTCTTCTTTGATCGAACCGTGCAAGAATGCAGTCTTGACATCCATCTGATGTAGGTTCCATCCTTGTGAAGCCACAAGGGCTATGATCAAGCGGATGGTCGTATATCTGGCAACAGGTGCAAATATCACATCATAGTCTATACCTTCCTTCTGGGAGAAACCACGAGCAACAAAATGAGCCTTATACTATTCCGTACTTCCATCTGCTACAACTTTATCTTGTAAAGCCATTTTGAAGTAACAATTGTCTTGTCCTGGGGTCTGGGAACTACTTCCCAGACATCATTCTCCATAATGGTCATAGCATCCTTCCATACTTGATGCTTGATGACATCTGAGAATGATGAAGGCTCATTTTGTATGATTGTGCTCATACTGGTCAGGTATCCCTGATACCTGTTGGGTTTCTTACTTTCACGGAAGGTTCCTCGTGGTGCAGCATGTCTTTCAACATCATCAAGTATCCCACCAAGCCATGAAGGCCTCTTCCTGGAAGAGGAAGGCTCAGGTGGATAAATAGGATCCATTGGTTCTTCCACATTAGGCATTGTTACATCATCTACCCATAGAGACAGCTTCCACAATCGTACGGTGCCACACCATTATGCTCTAGAGTATGTGGTGTAGTAGTCTCCCTCTTAATTCCAACCTCAAGTATGCCTGAGTGAACCAACTGTAATATATCGGAGGTCTTGCTTAGGCTTGAGGGGAATGGTCCCCTTTTGAGCTTTCCTTCGACACATCCCGAACATACACCTTCTTTTTCTACTCGGAATTCGGGCATCCCTGTTACCATATGTCTTACATCAGGTAGATCTTTGTAATGAAGGTGGGAAAACCTCCAATGCCAAATTTCAGACTGAAGATATGTGTCATAAGACATGACACCTACCTTGCCATCGCTGAAGGTTACCTTGTAGCCTTTGTCTTCCATTGCCGAGATGGACACCAGGTTCTTTTGGAGGTCAGGTGTATTTAATACATCCTGGAATTTCTAGCATTCTTAAATGGTTCTCCTCTTCCTTGATTTCTAGCATTCCTTTTACCTTTGCTATTGAATTTTCCATCCCTTCGATTACCATGAGAGGGATTTTGATCATCGTCACGGTGAGAGTCCTTTCTATCAAGGCATTCCCTTGCATAGTGCCTTGCTTTATTGCAAATGTAACATCGTCCTTTTCTTCCACCCTTAGGTCTAGCCTTTCTTTTCAATTTAGACTTGGAATTATTTCTTTTCTTAGCATGAGAAGAAAAGGCAGAAAGAGGACCTTTAGGCAAGGGCATTTCTTGCTCTTCTACCCTTGTTTCTTCTAGAATGCATCTAGCCATTAATTCCTTGAAACCAGGAATTACATGATTGTTCAGAAGAGTAGTCCTGAACACGTACCATTCGGATGGTAATCCTCCAAGAGTTGTGGGTGCCATTTCCCTATCAGTAATAGTCTCCCCAATAGATAGGAGATCATTCTTGATCTCGGTGATTCTTAAGAAGTATGTTTGCATACTCTCATCTTTACCCTTCTTGATTTCCCTCAGCTTATTTCATGTCAGAGATGTAGGCCACCAAGTGCTTGTCGATAGAGTCCCAGATGATCTTCTTTGTTTTGACTTCTCCGGTTTTCCGTTTTTACCTGGCAACAATAGATGCATTTGATGGAGGCTCAACAATATTGCCTTTCACATGGTCCAACACCCCTTGTTCCTCTAGGATAGTCTTGCCTATCTTCTCTTTGGTGATTGCTCTTGCTCTTGCTCGGGCTTTATCTTCACCTCAGCTCTGATTCCATGCTAAGTTATGGTATGTTCTATGCTTATAACAGTTTACTTATTTTTCTTATTATATTCCACAGATTAGCAATCACATGTACGTAAAGTAAAGTGCAAATAGAACATTAAACGATCGACAAAAAACAAGCCAAGACAAGAGACATAATATGCAGCGGCTAGCAAAGGAAAAACCCCACAATGTGTGGGGAAACCCTTTGATCAAATCTTCTTTTATCTTCAATAATTTAGCAGAGAGAAATAGTACAATAAATCTTATTTATATCAGCAGTAGCAAACCGTAGATCAGCAACATCAGCATTAACGACTTCATCATCAAAACTAGGGTAGTCGATATCTCACAAACCGACTGTCAGATCGGCTTGATTCCACCACCAAAAGTTGCAGCCTTCAGAGGAGGTTCAGATGAACCTACAAAGAAGTTTTGATGAGGAGATCTTTTGGTCCACGTAGGTCAAACTTCACTTCTGCAGTTGCAGCTTTAGTTTCAGTAGCTTCCTTCAAACTAGGGTAGTAGATATCTCGCAAACCGTCCTTCGGATCAACTTGATTCCACCACCAAAAGTTGCAGCCTTCAGAGGAGGTTCAAATGAACCTACAACACAAATCAAAAGAGGAGGTTTGATGGTCCACGCTGGTCAAAGTTTGGATCTGCAGTTGCAGCTTCAGTTTCAGCAGCTTCCAACCTCACATGTGTGAGAGAGAGACCCTTTTCTGCACAATAGAGAAGAGACTATTTTCTGCATAGTAGAGAGAGAGAGATGTGATGAGATGAGTGAGTGCAAATGAGAAAAAGTCCTCCTGTATTTATACACAACTATTGATGTTTGAATAGATGCGACTGTTGGGCTTCTGAGCCTACATGAGTTGTAGGTCGGCTTGATAATAATTCCATAATCAAAATAAATTCATATCTCCATGAATACTTATCGGAATTGAATGATCTTTAGATAAATCCTACACCTCTCGACGAGAGGAATCTAATAAAAATATTATTAGCCATGAATAATATGACCCACATGAAGTTTGGCCCTAGTTTCCAATTTAACACTACTTCTAATCCAAGTTAGTCCAATTAAAAAAATATTATAGCCCATTGTCCAGTCACCTCATGATGGTCCTTAGCCAAATGATGCCCATTCCAATTATGAAAACATCATGTACCATATTATGAAAACATATTTTTGATGATAAATTTTTTTGAGATGAAGTATTTTGTGTCTATGATTAATGAATGAATGGATGAATGTTATATGTTAAGGAATAATTGCTATATGTTTCTTTATGTACATGACCTCATTTCATATTATATAAACATATATTTTATGATAAAATTTATTGAGATGAAATATTTTGTGGATTTACGAATGAATGAATGAATATTTTCTATTTGTTTTTTTATGTATCTTAATGTCTTGCTTTCAACTATTTCCTAAATAGTATATAGATTGGGTACTGTGGAATTGAGATTGATGTGATGGGGGGAGGGGCCATGAGAGATTCCACCTTCACATGGTTGGCTTTTTTTAGTAGAGAATAAAGTAGGATTTGGATAATGTTGGATCAAAACACCCTCTATCCAACAAAGTAACAACAAAGTCAATGTTAACTTTGTTGTTGATTCGTTGAGTGGAGGGCAGTGTGCTCCAAGATTAAACTACTCCAACAATTTATTCTCGAAACCAAAAGAAGCTCATGTAGGTATTCATACACTCAAGTCCTTTTAATTATTATTTATTCATGCAATTAAATTTAATATTTGGTTAAATTTAATCTAAGTTTTCCTCATTGGTCTAATGAATATGTGTAGGACAACTAATATCAATTTGGATGTTAAAGTGCAATGACTATCTAAAGAAAATAGCTCAAAATGGTAAGGGTTTAGGTGAGACAACAAAATTTGTTTGATATTTGTGTTGTATGTCTTGGACGAGTGGGAGTTACATAAAGGTTTATAAGAAATAAGAAAATTTTCCATGAAAAAAATTCATGCAATATTTATCTTTATTTGACCATTGTGTTTGTATTTATGTGAAAGACCACAAACTGTCATTTTCATGCAGGGCAGTATGAGAAACTCTTACTCTATTAATTGGGCATAAGGAATTAGTATGATTTTTCTTATATTTTATTAATTATTTATCTCATCTAACTTCTCCTCCTTTTTTTTGCAAGTACTTTCATTCGCATATCTGGATTTGAAATATTAACTAGGGCTGGAGTCAAATACATGAAAAAAAACTCATCAAAGTACTGCCCAACTTTAGCCAACCAAGCACTTGGCTACCAGGTGCATGATTTAGTTTTGTGTTGCATTTGATTTCAGGAAATTTGTTTCTTATACATTGAAAATATTTCATGTCCATAGACCCAAATTCTCTTCATATCAACTTCAAATGAGACTTCCAAGATCATAGACCCAAAGGCCAACACACCATGATCAGTCAAGCATACTTCCAATTTTGGTTATTTTTATGGAGAGATTTTTCACAAACACAACCCCAATTAGAAATAAAATTTCTATACATATATATGTTAATACGAACCTTAGGGTCTTCAAACATCCTGATGCTACTCATATATCATGTTGCAAATCATTACAAATCTTAACATCTTTTAAAAACATCCAAATATTATTCACAAATTTGTCATCATCATTTTATAAACTCATGGAGGATATGCAAGCTCCCCCTCAACTCAACAATAGACTTTATCAGGCTCTTCATTAATCATGCTCATCATTAAGGTAGGTGAACATCTTCAACATCTTGAAGATTGTATACCTACAAATCTAGTAACAAGTATAACCAAATACAAATATACAAGAGCATGAGATCAATACTAAGTTAGCATATCATTGAGAGTATCAATATAAGTAATCAAAGTTCCATAGCTTAAATCAATTTTATCTTTCTTATCCAACTCAAGATTTTCTACTAAGGTTTTCGACATAAACCCTAGATTTCAAAGTTAAACCTTAGATATCAAAAACTTAATAGTTAAATCATTTTATATCTAGGTTTTCACTATTTCAAGTTCCAAAAACTAGACTCAACACCTAAAAAGGTATTGCTACAAGCCTTAGGTTTGATCACTAAGACTTACAAAATCTAGTTGTAAATATAGGGTTTCAACAATTTCTTGTCAGATTTTACTAGGTTTTGTTACAAACCCTAGAACTCATTAATGAACTAGAAAATGTACATCTAGGGTTTCATTCATATTAATCTTTACATAGATATAAACATCAAAGCTTAACAATTTTTAACTATGATTTCAATTATGTAGAAGCACATACACCTAGGGTTTCATTCCTAGGGCTTCAATAAACTCTTAATTCACCAAACCCTAAATGATTAGGGTTTTACCAAAGCATTAAAAAAACACTAAATATTGTTATACTTTAAAACCCTAAGTAACCTAGGGATTTGACATTATCAACAACATACCCTAAGAATAAAAATGTTAGTGTATTATAGTGAACCCTAAATGTTAAGGTTTTAACAAAAAATGAAAAAATAACAAGAGATATGACAGAGGTAGATTCAATATAGTGATTTATCTTCCTAACAATAATCTTTTACGATTTAAAACCCTAAACACAACATAGTTAGTAATACAAAGAAAATTTCAAAATAATTTTAATGAAAAAGGTTTTTGCCGCAAATCTTATAATTATAGTTGCTCCTTTTATAAACCTCGTAGGTTTTCCTTGAAGTGATCTCTGAATTTAGTCCTAATTTTATACTTGCAACACTTAATGAATAGTATAGGGTTTCTAAGTAACAATGGTGGATGGAATCCTATGTTTCCCAAGTAAAAATTCTAGGTCTAGAAAAAACAATTTTTCTTCTACTTCAATTATCACCAGGGTTTACTATATACCCTAGATTACCTACAAAACTTATAAGTACAGATAAAGTTTAGGGTTTCTATATGAAAAGGATTGTCATGTGTCATTTGGGATTTATAATTTTCAATACCAGCATCATATGTTAGATTCTTAAACAAATAAACATGTTGTACATACCTCAAGGTTGCATGCCTTATAGAACTTGATGCCTTTTCCTGCAAACTGCACACATATGGTTAAGTGACTAAAATATGAAAAATAGTGTTGATACTTACTTGAAGACTTGACAATAAAGAGACTTGTTACACTTCTTCACTTCATGTAGCTTCTTTTGTAGACTAGAGCCAAGGTCTAGAACTTCTCATTGTCTTTCAAACTGTATAGGGGAAATGAGTTTTGAATGTTTCTTAGTGTATTCGAGATGACTCATTGAATAGGTCCTTCAAGACACTAAAATATGCTACAAAAGTTGTCTTTCATTGTGTTTGATACAATTTATCAAACAAGTGTATTTTTAAGAGGATTGATATAATGTATACTTCAAAGGTCAGCTTCCCTTAGGTAATAGTTCAAGTTTTGGACTGTGTAAATATATATGCTATAGGACTATCAATATTTTGTCACAAGATATTGCCCTCTAAACCACTAAATTCTCCTTAAGATGATATACGAATAATACTGCAATGATAACTCTACTTTAGCATTACCAGTATAGATTTAGAATGAAGTCAATACTATCCTCCAACAAAACTAGAGATTTAGTACCAAACATTTGTGCTCAGAATTTTGAAAATATTTGGCTCCTTTTCAGGGTTAGTGGAGTTGTCAAGATTAAGGCCTTTGATGCCTAACAAAAATCAGAACAACCCTTAACAAGTTCATTGTTCTATAGTGAGTAAGATATACATTACAGAGTTCAGACCTTATGAAGGCTTCAAACCTAATACAATCTCTCTAGACCCTTGCTCTATCACCAAGATGTGTGACCCTCTTAGGAATGTTGAATCACTCTTTCAGTTCTTCAAGAGTAGAGATTCTCATGCCCTCGCTCTCTTTAAGTCTGCGGTCTTGTCATAGTGAATAGGGCTTGATATAGTGCCCATAAATTTGATCTTCTTTCCTTCACAAATTCGGTCTATGGTATTTGTTTTTCTTGAGATGGGATGGAGCCAATTTGATATTCTTTATCTGCCCTCTCTTCAAAGCCCTAACTCTAATACCATGTTGAGAAATCTAGGGCATCAAGCGAATTAAGTTCTTTAAGTGGATTTTTATTAACTTTGATTATTTCTTGTCATTTTTATTTCCTTTTATTAGTACTTCTTTCGATTTATTATGTTCATCAAGACAAATTCCAAACAAAGAAGATCACAACAAAGACACAAGATGTAGGCACAAAGTTAGGGAAAAAACCCCTATAAAGGAGAAAATCCAGTCAACTCTTTATCAAGTAGATTAGATCATGTTGAGACACACTTGACCCTTTGACCAATAGAATTTCTCCAACCACCAAATCAACTCCTTCTACAATAGTCTCAACCCTCCTGCAATAGCTCCTACAACAGAGATTCTTGGCCCTTCCTGTAATAGCTCATACAACAAAATTGTTTTGGCCCCTCCTGTAATAGCTCCTACCATAGAGATTTTCTGCCACTCTTGTAATAGCTCCTACCACAGATATTCTCGACCCCTCCTTTTATCCTCTTATCCAAGCTTCAAAATATTGTTGATCGAATACTTGTCTTGTATCCTTCAAAATGGTCGAATGATAGGCTATTTATACTTGTTTGTCATTATTCTTTTGAGTCGACATGAGCAGTGTTTGAAGCTGACTTTTCATATTGACTTGAGGCCAACTTATAGGCTATTTTATATGTCTTCTATTTGGAGATTTACTTGTAGAATATGTGGAAGTATTTTGTAGTAGAAGGGAGTTGACTTGGTGGATTTTCTTTCACACATTTTTTTTTTTATCACTTTCAATTTTGACTCAATAAAAATCCTAGAAGCCTACAATGGATATTTTACTTATTGAACATTGACCTAAGCATGAAACTAATGCTTTAATAAGTCAATACAATTTTCTTTTATAAATAATTTTCTTTTCTTTCCTTTGACAAATAGATGACTCAAATACAATTATGAACACTGACACTAGCTACATTCTTCAACAATACCTGGAGTTTCTCCTTTTAAAAACCTTGTAGGGTTTCCTTTATCAATGTGTTCCCTCTAAATTTTAACCCTTATATCTACAATGTTTATTTACAAGTACAAAATATGTTATACTAAAAGCATGATGTTAGTTTTGTCAATCTAGGGTTTCTAAGCAATAATGGAGGATGAAATACTAGGGTTAAAAAATTCGAAATCTATGACTAGGTAGTTAATGTCATATTCAACTTATTATTATCCTCTAATCATACTTGACATATACCCTAGTTAGCTCACAAACCCTAGAGGCCAAGGGTTAGGGTTTCACATGTACTATTTACAATCCTAGATATACAACTATAAACCCTAGAATCAAATAACCAACTAAACATCTAATGTTAGAATTTTAATAAAAAACCTATACATACCCCATGAATTCATACCTTTATCCTTTATTATCATGGATACTTCTATAAGGCATGCTCATGATCAGAAAAACTGCCTTCAAGTTGTACTGTGACTTTCATAATGTCATGCCAAAATTTCTAACTCTAGACATCCTTGTTTAAATTTGGTGTACAAGTCTCAAGATATTGACTGCTTTCACCAAGGATTATTTTTATGATGATACTCTTCAATGTGTTAGTAGAGACTTTTTCTCACTCAAATATTTTCTTCAAGATGGATACTCGTAATTTTTTTCTTCTTTCAGTGTAGGTTGGCTCACTTATTTTTATAGTCTTGAAATGTGTGTGTGTGTGTGTGTGTATATATGTCAATATCTACATTGTAACCATGCATAGAAATTACACACTACAATTTTTTTACTTCTAAGGTGACTGTAGCTTGATGATAAGACCAATGAGCCTTAGATCTCGGTCTCCTTTATGCACAAAAATAAGGTGGGAAATCTTGGTTCCTATTATTGAGGCCTTTTAATACACTTATGCTCACAAGGTGGTCTTTCTCCACAGTGACTGATGTCACTTCTTCTAGTCTTCCAAATAGGATTGTAGGATGGCTCCTAAACATGCTCATTACTTTGTCTTCTTTGAGAAGATGGTAGATATAACTTAGAACTTTATGAGGAATATGTCTTGGTCTTCAATGATACTTATGCTCAAAATTTTTGGCCCCTTTGGTGACTGCTTAAATTTTGATTTCATGTTACAGAACTATCACAAATTTGAGGTTCCTATACCACTGTATAGGTTTGCATTTTATCAAGATAAATGTAACAATATCACTTGCTCTCTTGTAAGTATTTTTCATTGAGAAACCCCAAACATTAACTCGGTCACCTACAATTCTAAGAATTCGTATCACTATGATAGCACATAGTTCAGGATTTTCTTTGATTACCTTTATAACCTTTAATTACTTTGCTTCTTTTATTAGAATGCTTGGCCTAGCCTTCAAATCTTCCAGAAAAAGGTTCCTATCTTCATTAATGCTTTTTCGTTGTCTAGTCAAAGTTATGTGGCCTAATTACTGCAACTAGGGCTTATTAGAATGCCTAGAATTTGATTTTGTATCTTCTAGAAGCTCGTTCATAGGAGACTTATCTTCCTCTTCTTGTCTTGAGGCCTTAGTGACCTTCTTACTGCCCTTATGCAAAAGAACTAGATCTGATACCATGTTGAGAAATTTAGGGCATTATGTGGGTTAGATTATTCAAGTCGATTTCTCTTACCTTTGACATTTTCTTGTGATTTTTCTTATCTCTTTATTAATTCTTTCTTTCAATTTGTTATGTTCATCAAGAAAAATGCCAAACAAACAAGGACACAAGATGTAGGCACAAGGCTAGGGAAAAATCCCTATGAAGGGGAAAAACACAATCAAATCTTTCTCTATTCGATTAAATCAATTTAAGACAAACTTGACCCTTTTTCAAGATATCCATTCCATCCACCAAGTTATCCCTTACTAAGTTCTTGATCCTTCTTGCAACTTCTATTATTGTCATCTGCAACTGCCAAATTCAATAGTCAAATTGACTTGCCAATATGATGATTCAATAACACTACTCATAATCAAATAGATGGCCCAGTCAAAGTCTGCAATTCTACCCTTAGTCAACAACAGTAAAAATTTGCCCTAACCAAAAAGTCAAAGGTTGGTCAAACTCTTCCAAAACAACTTGGTCAAGGGAGAGAGGAACTTGGCCTCTCTTGACATTCAAACAACAAAAACACAATCAACTTTGTAGTGGTCAAACTTGGTCAAACAAAAGGTCAACCATGCAGTCAAACTTCCACCTCATGCTTGTACTCAACATATGTCAAACCTACCTCAAAAAAAACCTTTTCCTTGCCAGAATACATCGCTCCATAGGTCAAAATTGGTCCTCTCTAAAAGAGGATCTCATTCCAATAATCATCTTTTGCAAATGAGCTGTCCAAGGTAGACTTTGACTGAAGTCGCACATTTTAACAAGAAATTACTTCATGACATCACAAAGGATGATCCATAAATGATCCTTATTATCGGCTTGCAACAACATCTTTATATCGACTAGTTGTCTGCTATATTAGGCTCATGAATCCTTTCGTATGCTGCTATTAATTCTTAGCTTCCATGCATCCACAGTCGCACACTTATATCTATGTCTTTTAAATTTAAATTTAATAATATAAATATTGCAATACTATATGTTATAAGCCATTTTTATCTATGGATGGCTATATATTTATCGTAATCCTACATTATTAGAAACCCACTCCCCCCAGGCCTCCTAATTTGTCTTTACTAACCATTAAGATTCATATATATGGTTGTTCAAAGTTACATTAGTTTTAGTAGCATTGTCAATGGTTTTATTAGATTGTTATATTTTTAAACTTATAATTCAATGATAATGCTAGTTTTAATATTAATGTTGTTAATACTTTTTTATGTATATGTTGTAAGATGTTTTTGGGTTATGGTTAGTGTTTATGTGATGTTGCAAACTATCTTAACACAACATTATAAGTTGGTTTTGAGTTATGGCCAATGCTTATGTGATGTTGCAAATTATCTTATCGCAACAACATGTGCCTAACCATTTGGTGATATTAAATATTCAGGCTTTACATATTGAGGATTGTTTTGAGATGGTGAAGCATACACAAATGTTTGTTATTTTGAAATTGACCTTATGGGTGTTGGGATTCTTTCCACATTAACAATCCTTACATCACAAATTAATAATTTCCTCTCTCTAACTATTTGATGGTATCAAGCCATAAAGCATCACATATTGTGGTTTGTTTTGGCCTAACAAAGCATACATCACAAACTTTGTTCAATTGAAGTTCATTATAGACTTTAGGTTTTAGGGAAAATTTTAAGGATGTAAATTTATCTTAAAGTATAGAAACATTGGTGAATTTTACTAGTTCCTAATATGCAAACTGTAAAACGTTTATGTATATTTTTGTAAACATAATCAAATTTCTAATAATTTTTTATAAGTCTCTATAAAACTTTGGCGATTTTTAAGATAAAATCATTTTATACTATAGAAAATGGGTGAATAATTTTTTGAAAAGATGGAAATTGGCGAATCCTTTTTTTGGAAAAAACATGAAAAATTAGCCCACTTGTGCATATTAGCCCCTAAAACTTTCCTTGTTAGGTTTAATTTAACACATAAATATGTGAGTTATGTGATATTATCCTCTTTCATTATAATATTAGCATTGCAATACTGATGCTTCTACTCACATTTATTAGGAACCTATGTGCTTATTATTGAAAGGTTAAAATGAGTCACTTCCCAAACTCTTAAATACAAAAGGAAGAGAGTATTAGTGTGGAACAAAATCCATCTTATTACAATGGTATATCATCTCTGCACCTACCAACCATTAAAAACGACTCTAAACATCCTATTTTACATAGAAAACTTCTCCTCATGGTATATTAATGCATCCATTAGAAATGCAAACTACTTTAGTGCCTTAGAGAAGCTCGCAACTCTAGTTCCATAGAGAAAACTATGAATAATAGTACAAGAAAACATTATGCATGTAGATATCATGGACAAAAATAAGAGTAATGAGTTGCATACCTAATTAAGAATTGGGATTGTATTGCAGAGTAAGGCTTCACAATTTGTGTTATAGAGACCATTTCAACTCTTGGGTTTTAAGCCACTTTAGAAATCTAGAAAAAAGTTTCTAAATTTTTTGATCTAAAGTATTGCTTAATCACTTGAAAATTTGAGTTTGATGACTATCCAACCTTAGTCAAAGTGGAAAAAATTCCCTTCCATGTTAACATGATTTTGTTTGAGGGCAATAAGACATATAGAGATCACCTCATTTTTGTGAAATTTTTTGTTTGTGTGAGCGTGTTATGTATAATTTTAGATATATAACAATTATGATACATGGATGAGTCATAAGGGATTTATCATTGTTTTTCAATTCAAAAGTTGGATTTGGGGTGAAAATCTAAAAAATGATGAGATATTGTTCTCTTTCACTCCAATAGTAATAACACAAAAATTACATTGCTATGTATTGTGAGTAATTTTGATTTATGGATTATTGATCATAGTGGTTGAATTATTTAATATAGGTGTTGGTCTTTCACCTTTGGAATGAATATGATGGAGCCATGGAGAAAGCAAGAAAATCTCGTTCTCAACTATCAAATTATATATATATCTATATATATATATATATATATATATATATATATATATATATATATATATATATATATATATATATATATATATATATATATATATATATATATATATATATATATATATATATATATATATATATATATATATATAAAATGTGTAGACACCCGTAAGATATTTGATGCCATATCGACGGGATAAAACATCAAGCATATATCATTCATGTCGGACAAACTGTTATCTCGTCAAATATTTGACACTCAACTATCATATTTGCTACTCCATAGTGACAGAACGACACTTCTGAGATATAGAACTCTCGTTGAACTAGTTTAATACAACATCGATTATTCGATCCTCAAACATCAGACTTGTTGATCCATACCGATTGAAGGAAGCATTAGAGAGATAACGCACTCGTCACATAGTCTTGATCTATCATGACTTATGTGATGCCCCATAGTCAAACGTTTCGGTCAGACTAAAATCAATTACAGTTGGATATTTGATGCATGTGAGCGTTTCTACTGACATTTTTGTGTCAGATATCCGATGGATTTGACCGCAACATAACCGGATTCGAAGCATCAAATTTTTAATGACAATTTTGGTCATTTTTTGAGTCCAATAATCGACGTATTTACCGTTGAATATATGACATTTAATAAAGTGTCGACTATTTGACACAATGCTAGGGATGATTTTCTTAGCTCCAATGTGTCGGATATTCGACACCAATAAGTCACATATCTGATGAATAACCATCATATTTTAGCCTGATTTTTACTAGTGGATCTATCTCTTGCTCTTCTTGTTTGCTTATCCATACCTTGGTGATATTTCTTGTATCTATAGAGAAACCTTCTTCCATTGATTGTTTAGAAAAATATCTCATGTCAATTATGTAGTCATGAGCTATATGTACAACATTGTGACATTTGTAGCATTATGTGTTGAACTTGAATAATGGAAAAAATGGTTGATATTGTCTGCTATTATAACTTCTGATTTGATTTCCCATATATTTGTTCCTGGAAGTTTGAAAATAACCTCTATTTCTAACTTAATGATTCATGGCATAAGTCTTATAATCCCTTGCTTTATGTCCAAATCTTGTACATGAAAAGCAATGAACAAAAATGTGTTTTGATACTTGGCTGAGTGGGGTTCTCTTGATGAAGCATTACTTTTAAATTTGTTCTACCTTGGAAAGGATTCATATCGTTTTTTATCCTTGTCTCCTATTCCATTACTACTTGTAGATCCCTTGAGAGAAAATTTTGTTGTAGTGCCTTTCACAAAATCATTATATTTTCTTCCCTTACTTTGGCCAATTGTCTCTTGTTGATTCCTGGTTCCTTCCTATGTGTCACTTGAGCTACTGAAATGGACATACTTAATTTGGCATTTTACTTGTTTGGTAACCTTGCTACTAGATTGTTTAGCTAGTTCAAAAGGTGTCTTTATCGTTTCTTTGTTTGATGTCTTCGAGCTTGATTCACCACCATAGCCAATACTTAGTTTTATGAAAATTGATATTTTCTTGCTAAGAATTGTGTACAGAATTTCAGTTCCTTTGGCCATTTTCAAATTCTAATTATATTCCTCTAATTGCTTCTTTGTAGAGAAAACATATTCTTCAATATTTTCACACTCATGAATCTTTTCCTCAGATGATTTACCAAGACATACTCAATCTTCTTGGATTCTTCTAACCATGTTTTGAGAATAGTAACATATGATACCTATTTTCAAAATGTTCTAGGAGTGATTCCATAGTCTTCTTATCCTTTTCCAATTCATTTTTTAGAATATTTGAAGACTCTTCAAGCTCATGCTATTTATTTTCACACTCCATCAATTGATTATTAGCCTTTCCTAGTTCATATTTCAAAGAAATAATCTTATCTTCTAGAGCCTCACAATGACCTTCTCTTTCTTTAAGTTGGATTTTACTTACTTATTCCATCATTCTTACTTCTTCGAGTTTGAGTTTATAGTAGCATTTTTTTGGTCCCGATTTTCATATTTCTTTAAAATATCCTTCTACTTTTTATCTTCTTCTGAAAGGTTGTTTATGAGTTCATATTTAATTTCATAATTTTGGAGATATTATTCCATGGTTAAACCTTTTCCTTGAAACTTTTAATTGCTCTAAAGCATTTACAGGTTCTCCTTCAAAATATAGATATCCTTCTACTTCTTCTTTTCAGTAGTTAAACTCAATCAGATCAGGAACATCTCTTCATCATCAGTGAATGAATATGGGTAGAAAACAATCTACTAGAGGAACAAACCCACAAAATCAATTTCCAGGAAACAACCTACTAGAGGAACAAACCCCCAAAATAAATTTGTAGGAAACAACATACTAGAGGCACAAATCCCCAAACATATGCAAGGTCAAATGTGTTGTAGGCTACAACCTGATTTATGCTTCAACTTGATGAGACACCAACCTTTGTTATAGGCTACAACCTGATGAGGCACCCGCCTCTGAAATTTGCAAGCACCAACTTGTTGTAGGATACAACTTGATTGAGGCACCAACCTATAGAATCAATTTGCAGGAAACAACCTATTATAGGCTCCAACCTAATTAAGGAACCCACCTCCACTTTTCACAATCTTTCAAACTGGATCCACAAGCTCAAAACATGATAAATGTTCCTTAAAAATACGATCATATCAATGCAACCTCAACTTGTTCTTTCGTTATCAACAGTAGCATCTTTATCTTCTTTTTTTTTTATCACCAAGACTAAACCTGTTCATAATCCCCAAAAAAATTTGACATCAACAAAATAAATATAGCCTCTTGCCCTCAAAAAATTGTCTTCATGACTTTTCATGTCAGCTCTTTCAGTCACAAGAATCATAACCCCTTTTTTTGGGAATGAATTTAGGCTTCAAAACAATCCAAAAAACATAATAAACTTTAATAAAAAATAAATTTCTGACAAAATGCACCCTTTCATTGTGCACTTTCCAAAATGCACTTCTCTAGTGTGCACTTAGTCCACCTCCCCCCCCACCCCCCAAAAAAAAAAGACTCTACAAGTTCAATTGGGGTTGAACCCATGAACACCCATGAAATAACTAGACCCATTACTAATCCAAATGTTGTGTTATTCATTCATGCCATGCAACCCATTTTTTTTAATATTAATCAAATCGTAGGTCGAAACTAGGCCAAAACTAAAGCAAATGCCAATGATAAGGCACAACTGAAACAATTTTTTTTTACAAGAGGAAAGAAAGCATTTACAAGAGGAGAGTTTATCCACATGGGGATAGCTCATTCACAGTGGGCATGGGTCCAAAGGCAGATACAAGAGAAGTTGTGCAACATTGGCCCAGTAGTAAACAATCATTGGATGAGAAACAATTTTTTTGTGAGTCCCTCTGCCATTGATGTCAAAGGGGGAGAGATAGCAGATATTCATTACTTTATGAGGACATAGCTTGTATATTTTGGACCAACAATTTGATAGGGGGAGTTTCTTCAATTTCCATCAGTGACCATAAATATATGGTGGTGCTACCATCAATGAAAAAGGGAGAGATTGTTTGATAGTGTGTTGTCATTGATGACAACCAATGTCATGTCATTGATGTCAAAGGAGGTAAGACAACGTATAGATTATTGAGAATTTGTTGAAGATATGTCAATATATCCAACATACGGGAATTTTTTTGGATAAACATCTTCGAGAGCCTTCCAATATTATACTACCCTTAGTTAAACTCCTTCGGAATGAAAAGAAAATCTAGTTTAAAAGTACATATTGGAGAAAAAAGGGTCAAACCACAAATTCATTAAACATGTGCATATTTGTTGGCAAATTAGGAAGTTTGGGCCTATTTTGGATGATCAATGATGGTGAAAGTCTAAAGTTGCATGAAATTTATATGGGATTTGTGTGTGGTTTGTGTTTGGTTCCACATTGGAACCATGAGGGGCGAGGCTAGCTATCCCACATTGTTTACCATATATGTGGTGGAATTGGCGAGTCTGACATGGAAAACTATAAGTTCAATGTGGTGGGTCTGATACACCCTTGAAGTGGCATAAGTTTGATGTGGTTATTGTTGACGTGGTGGGATAACACTCCATAATACTCAGCTTGACACATTGCGACACAGGATTGGTTTCTACATGGACGATATATGATAGGTGGTTTCATAGGATTAGTGCATAGGAGATGGCATGTGATGACTTGGAAATATAATAGATGATTTGTGATGACATGGTAGTATGATAGGGTGCCATGTGGCATGCCAAGTCAGCATTCTTAGGTGGCCAATTGGGCTAAATTTGAGTGATATGTGGCATCGCTGAAAGGGTTCCTGTTATGAAACCAGCTCAAGAAAAGATAGAAAAGATAGATCAACGCCTTAGAATTCAGCCTCTTCGAGGGGGCAACCTCCTTTACATTACATAAATGAAAAATTCTTGGATGATACAAATGAAAAGACCTCCTTTCTATATATAGGAGTCTAAGGGGTCATAACATAATCAGAGCCGACATAACAATAATAATGTAAGGGCACAATAATAACAATAATGGGCTTCTATGGGGCCACAACAGTAACAATATGGGCACTACATGGGTACATGAATATAATAAGTGGGTTATACTAATAACAATAAGGGGTTACACTAGTAGTATAGGGGTCTAACATGCCCCTCTCCTTCAGAAAGTGTTGTCCTCAACGCTTGAGTAGTTCTTGATGCTTCTGTATAAAATTCTTGTCCTCCCATGTGGAATATTCAGCGGGTAAGTTCTTCCACTTGATGAGATACTCTGAAATTGATCAATTTGTAGTTGTTGGGTTCTTGTTTCTGTGACTGCTCCAGGTTCCAATATGATTTTTCCTTCCTCTTCAATTTCTAGCAATATTGTTTGAATTGGGATCTTTTGCAACTTTTGAATAAGTGGCCATACTTCTTCGTCCTTCTTCCATTCATCCCTTGCTTCGTTTATCCAATCTGGTTGGATAATATAGATAGCACAAAACAATGCTTCCACATCCTCATCCTTGAAGAGTCTTCCCATTCGGTAAGGTTGCCGTTTTTTAAGTGCATGTATTATTGCCAACATTTCCTTCTCATAACTAGCTTGCTTGAGATGTAGCGGTAAAAATAACCAATCACCTACATCAAAACATTTTTCACTACTATGTTGATCTACCTGTTGTTTCATTTGATTTTGCACCGAAGTGGCGTTATCCTTTAAAAGTTGGAGAACTTGTTGTTGATGCTCGATGTGATCTTTCACTGCTTGAACCTTTTTCTTCTTGATATGTCCTTCTATCTCTAGAGGTTGAGGAGTGGTAATTTCTTCCAATCCTTTACAAGATATGGTCGGATTCATTTCTTGATGCTCGATGTGATCTTTCACTTCTTGAACATTTTTCTTCTTGATATGTCCTTCTATCTTGATAGTTTGAGGAGTGGTAATTTCGAACAATGAATTACAAGATATGGTTGGATTCATTTCTTCTTTCTCGATGTGATCTTTCACTTCTTGCACCTTTTTCTTCTTGATATGTCCTTCTATCTTGAGAGTTTGAGGAGTGGTAATTCTTGCCAATGCTTTACAAGATATGGTCTGGTTCGTTTCTTCTTTCTCTGGGGTGGGGTCCTGGCGTATATCTTCTTCTTTTGATGTTTCTTGATCCTTTTATTCCTCCTCTTCATATTCTATGTAAAATAATTTCTTCTCAGCACACTTATGACCTTTAGTGCATTTTCTATCACAATTGTAACAAAGCCCTTTTTCTCTTTTTTCTTCCAATTGTTGTGGTGTAACCCTTGTAGGTTGTGGAAAGCTCAGAGAAACAACACTTCCATCTTTATAGTTGTGAGGGGTACGCTTCCTGGTTTCCATAATTTTGCTTTCCACTATGTCACAAATCCCTTTTACTCTTTCCAATTGTTGTGGTGTTGCTCTAAAGAAGGTGTTGCTCTTTGTATCCTCATAATGTGCTATCATTTCCTCCGTGAAAATTGACCACGTAACAAGTTGTTTACGATAACAAAGCCCTTTGTACCATAAAAATTGATCTGGTTCTAAATATGAAGATGCAATACATACCTTTTGTAACAATTGTACACCATGTAGATCAAAATATTGTTCCATCTGAAGTATCCAATTTACCGGATCCTTGCCATCAAACTTCCTCATCTTGCTTTTTCTTGATTTTAGGAGCTCGACCTTGAAACAACTGTAACTCTGCACTTTTGGATCTTTAAGTTCTGAAATTGCAACTTGTAGTAGCCTTCTGTGTTCTCTTTCCAATGCCACTAGTCTGATCCAAATTGGATTCTCCAAGAAAGAGTTATGCACAATCTCCCACAGTGACCTGATTGTAGACTAGTTCAGTAGAGCGAACTTGTATGAAGTGCCACGTGTCACTGTTTCAAGATTTGACTCTGAAAAATACATAAAAGAAAACTATAGTCTATCCTCTTTCTGTAGCTTCTTGCAAAATTTCAATCCGATCCCCAGAGAGAAAGTTATGACGATTTTCTCCAGGTCACCTGTTTTGAATGTAATTCAGGAGTCTGCAAAAAGACCAACTTCCTCAGATCATATCTCCACAAATATCGCGCGAAAGCTCTGAAATTAGGACCCAAGGTTCAGCGCGATTTCTTCTCAAATGGGTTTTTTTTGCGACTTCTGAAACGTCAGAGAAAAAAAGTTATAGCGAAAATGCCACGATGACCTATTTGGAGCAGCGAAACCCTAGAATCCAAAGCTCTGATACCAAATGTTATGAAACCAGCTCAAGAAAAGATAGAAAAGATAGATCAACGCCTTAGAATTCAGCCTCTTCGAGGGGGCAACCTCCTTTACATTACATAAATGAACAATTCTTGTATGATACAAATGAAAAGACCTCATTTCTATATATAGGAGTCTAAGGGGTCATAACATAATCAGAGCCGACATAACAATAATAATGTAAGGGCACAATAATAACAATAATGGGCTTCTATGGGGCCACAACAGTAACAATATGGGCAATACATGGGTACATGAATATAATAAGTGGGTTATACTAATAACAATAAGGGGTTACACTAGTAGTATAGGGGCCTAACAGTTCCACATGGCATGATGGTGACACGTTGGTGTTGATATATGGTTTATCATGGACCCCTAAGGACTAGGTCACATGGCAAAGTCATATGAAGGAAAATGGAAAACCCAAGGGGCTACTATGGTCATAGCCTAAGTTCTAAATCTAGTCACATGGTTATTTGAATGTCGCCCCCAAATTTTAATTGACATCAACCCCAATTTGAATCAATGACAATTTAGTGCCATCCACACACACACATACATATGGGTGTGGTGGAATGGAAAGGGCATGCATTTGGTCTGAGAGATAATGAGAAGTGTGGCACAATGGTTACACATGAAGTTTCAGCTCTAAAGTCATGGGGTCAAGTATTGGTTTGATATCATTGGAATTTGGTTTCAATTGTAATTTAGTTCATATTATTGTGGGTACTTTGGTTTCGATTATGGCTTATCATTGAAATTTGGTTTTAGTTGTGGATTATCGTTGGCACTTTTGTTTCAGTTGTGGATTTTGGGTTCGACTATGGGTTATTGTTGGAGCTTTGTCTTTGGTTGTGGCTTATCATTAATATTTAGTTTTAGTTGTGGCCTAGTTTCGGCCTTTGTTTTGATTCATATTAAAATAATTTTTAGATGCATGGCATAAAGGAAGAATGAAAAAACTAAGTTGGTACTAGGTTTGGCTCCACCATGGGTGGTCATAGGTTTGGGTCTTGTTGGCCTCACTGAAATTATTCTTTTTGGGGTTTAGAATTTCTGTTGAAATGACAATTTCATTTTGTTGAACCTTAAAAGTGGATTATGCTAAATTGGAGGGATACATTCTGTCGAGCACGCACTAAAAAGTGCATTCTATCGGCACTTCAAGTTTTATTAAAGTTTATTATGTTTTTGGAGTTATTTTGAAGCCTAAAATCATTCTAAGAAAAAGGCTTATGATTCTTGTGACTTAAAGGGATAATATGAAGAGTCATGAAAATGAGTAATTGAAGGTTGGAAGCTGAATTCTTATCTTGTTATTGTGAATTATTTTGGAGCTTATGTAGAGGTTTAAATTTGAGAAATGAAAGGGATACTTCTATATGATTATGAAGCCATTTGATGTTGCATTGATATGATCAAATTTTGATATATATATATATACACATACACACACATATTTGTTCTTGAAGCTTGTAGATTTAGTTTGAAAAATGGTGAAAAGTGGTCCACTATGTTTTGGTGAAGGAGGCTGGTGCCTCAATTAGGTTGGAGCCTACAACAAGTTGATGCTTGCAAATTTCATAGGTTGGTGCCTTAATCAAGTTGGAGCCTACAACATGTAGGTGACTGCAGATTTCAGAGGTGGGTGCATCCATTAGGTTGGAGCCTACATTAGGCTGAAGCCTAGAATAAGTTGGTGCTTGGTTGTCTTTGGGGGTTGGTGCCTATAATTTGGTTATGGGGTTTGGTGCCTAAAAATTGCTGTAATCAAATATTGAATGAGATAAGAATATTTGTGGTTTTCTCTCGCAAGGGTTTCCACACATATCTATAGTGTTCATGTGTATTGATGTGGTGATTGATTTTACTGATGCACTATTATGCTTTCAGTTATGATGGATTCTGGAATTGTTTAAATTACATTGATTCAACCACTCCTCTGTCTCAGTGTAACATAATTCCAACAATTGGAATTAGAGCAAGGTTCCTTTAGTTGTATTCTAACAACTAGAAGGCAGGTCCAAGGAATTAAGGAAAATAAAGGGAAGAGTAAGAATAAGGCATCTCAGAAGAAGATAAATCATATCAAGGGCTATGATTATGCAAGCAATATATTAGATTCTAAAGAAGGCATTTTTTGCATGGTCATGGATCCAAGAAGAAGTCAAAAATAGAAATCAGGTAGTCCACACTATTTCAAATATGGTAAAGGTCACTATACTTCTAGATGTACATATTTAGTCACTGATGAAGGTGATGTTCTTGATTTGATTGAGTTTAACTGCTAAAAATAAGTAGGAGAGGTATATTTATGAAGGAGAGCTTGTAAGTGCCTTATAAGAATTAAAAGTTTTAAGGAAAATGGTTAGTGTTGGCTTATAGGGGCCTGACCCAAGTTCAAAGTTATTTAGCCAAACAAATCCCTACAATACTAGCCCTTTTGACATCAGCTTGCGGAGAGCGGACTGAAGTCTCACCTGAAGTAGTATGGGGGGATGCTGGAACCAAGTTTCTGCACCCTTGAGATGGATGTCATGTTGGTTTATTCCAACTAGACTTGCCTTTGTGCAAGTCGCTCCGCACCCTATTCTAACCTTCAATACCTTTTGCGAAGTGTTACAACCAGCCTGCGCGCAGCCCTAACCAGGGGCTGAGATGCTTTCGCGCTGCTAGGGCAACAAACTACGCTATTTCCCAAATTAGACTAAGTATCTTACTTATCTTATTGACATATCTTAATTATCTTCGCGTAAGCATATATTCTAACTTGTGTTCACTTAACCAATATAGTTATACACATTCACGCATCATATAAGCATTAGAAGTGAAATTCATACCCAATATAACGAATGCAAAAACAGGAAATAAATACATAGAAATGATAGAAACTTCTCTTTATTAATACTTCCAAAAGATTACAGACTCGACTCGCCCTGCGCACTCAGCTGCAGGGGTCCGCGCACTCAGCTGCGGACTACTAGGCCTTTGCGCACTTAGCTGCAGAGCCTATACCTACGCTACGACCCAAACTTAGACTTCTAATCTAGAGCTACCTTGCATACATCCTTATTCCATCTCTGTATTATCAGATTCCTTTAACTACTTAGAGCTTTGTTCTATTTATACAATCCCATGGTCCATGGACCATGGGTAGATCTTCTACAACCGACATTACATTATCAAAATAAGGGCGTACAACCCTATGACTTTTTAACAACTATGTGCTTTGCGCCCACAAAATGCAGTCTTTACATTGTAATTACAAAGTTGTACCAAAATCTGGGCTCTTAGCCCCAAAACTGCCCTAGGGGGATCCATCGCCCAACAGTTAGTCAATTGGAAGAATAGCTCCAAAATTATGAAGGTAAAGATGAGCTCATAAATAATCTTCCAAAATAGTATAAAAAGTAGAAGGATATTTTGAAGAAATATGAAAATCACAACCAATAAAATGCTACTTTGAAGGCCCAACAATAAAAAGCAATAATGATGGAAGAAGTGAGGCAGAGCCAACTAAAAGGAAGCGAAGGTCATTGTGAGGATCTAGAAGTTGAGATTACTTCCTTGAATGATGAGCTAGTAAAATCTAATAAACAATTGGTGGAGTATGAAAAGAAAGAGCATGAGTTTTAACAGTCTTCAAATATTATAAAATTTGAATTGAAAAGGATAAGGAGACAATGGAATCGCTCCTAGAACATGTTGAAAATAGGGATCATGATGCTATTATTCTCAAAACGTAGTTGGAAGAATCCAAGAATGTTGAGGGTGTCTTTGTAAATCATCTGAAGGATAAGACTCAAGAGTGTGAAAAAATTGAAGAGGAATTTGTCTCTACAAAGAAGGAATTAGAGGAAGCTAATAAAAATTTGAAAACGACCAGAGGAACTAAAATTATAGACATAATTCCTAGCAAGCAAGGATCACTAATTATTAAAATAGGTTTGGGATATGGTGGTGAATAAAGCTCATATATATATATATATAAATAAATAATATATCAAGACACTTTTTGAACTAGTCAAAGAATCTATCAATAGCAACTCCAGTTAGGCAAATGATCAACATAAGCATGTTCATCTCAAAAATACAAGTAACAATAAAGAAGGAACAATGATTAAACAAGAATTACTTAAGGCAAACCAAAGCAAACAAAAAAACCAGGATGAGTTTTAAGGAGTTATTAAATTAATAAGTCATTCTTAAACTCTCAAGGGATCTACAAGTAGTAGTGTTGTAGTAGACAAGGATCAACAAAGAGATGATTCTTCACCAAAGAGGAAAAATTCAAGAGTAATGCTTCAAGACAATCCCATTTAGCCAGGTATCAAAGTACATTTTCTGTTCATTTTTTTCATGTACAAGATTTTGACATAAAGAAAGGGGTTGCAAGACATATGCCACAAATGATTATGCCAATAATAGAGGTTGTAATCATATTTCCAAGGACAAATATATGGGCAATCAAATTAGAAGTTCCAATGGCATATCTTATGGAAAATTTCTTCCAATATTCAAGCTCAATACAAAATGCTACAAATGCCACAATGAAGGGCATATAGCTCGTGATTGTAGGATTAAAATGATATGGTTCAATGAATAAGGTTCCTTTATTGACTTAAGGAATATTACCAAAGCATGGAGAAGGAAACAAGAAGAATCAAGGATAGGTCTGACCACTTATATCTAATCCACTAGTGAAAGCTTCTTCAAGTATATGTATGTTTGAGATGGGTCTTGAAGAATTAACCATGTGCAATATGAATGCAGAATATGGAAGAGAGCCCAGGCAGAGGGGGAGAAATTCTCAGAAAGTGCAGTTGAGTAGTTTCGGGAAGTTTAAATTGATTAAATTGGATATTACTCTAATTCACGCAGCCTTAATTAGTGTAATCATAATTATAAAAATTGGTATAAAACTTTAAGACAATTGTTCTCTTCATCTTCATGACTCTTCATATTAGCCTTCATGATTTGAATCAATGAAAATTTTACCTAATGCACTTCAACGATCATCACTATCAATGACCACAATTTATGGTGGTGTTTCCATCAATGAGAAAGGGGGAGATTGTTGGAGAGTGTGTTATCATTAATGACAACATTAAAACCTAGAAAGATAATATGAAGAGTCATGAAGATGAGTTGTTGAAGGTTGAAAGTTTAATTCTTCTTTTGTTATTGTGAGTTGTTCTGGGGCTTATGTACAAGTTCAAATTTGAGAAATGAGAGGGGTGTTGCTACGGACAATTAGGAAACCATTTGATATTGCATTGAGATGATTAGACTTTGAGGGATATATTATGACTAGTTATTGAAGCTTGTGGATCCATTCTGAAAAATTATGAAAAGTGGTCCATTATGTTTCAGTGAAGGAGGTCGGTTCCTCCAGAAGAGGTTGGTACCTCAATCAGGTAGGAGCCTATAGCAATTTGGTGCTTGTAGATTTCAGAATTTGATGCATCAATTGGGTTGGATCCTAGAACAAGTTGGTTCTTGTAAAGTTCGGAGGTGGGTGCATCCATCAGGTTGGAGCCTACATTAGGTTGAATCCTACAACAAGTTGGAGCTTTCATACCTTTGGGGGTTGGTGCCTCTGGTAGGTTGGTGCTTCCAAATTGATTTTTTGGGTTGATGCCTTCAATAGGTTGATTCCTCGAAATTGATGCAATCAAAGGTTGATGAAGACAAGATTTGTGGTTTTCTCCTACAAGGGTTTCCAAGTATATATGGTGTTCATGTGTATTAATGTGATGATTGAATTTATTGATGCAATGTTACACTTTTAGTTATGATGATTTTGAAGTTGTATAAATTTATTAAATTGGCCATTACATGGATTCACCCCCCCTCTTAGTGTAATCATAATTCCAACAATTAGAATCACAACCACTTTCCTTTAGGTGTAGTCTAATAGTTGGAAGGTATATCTAAGGAATCATGGCCAATAAAGGGAAGAGTAAGAAGAATCCATCTCAGAAGAAGAAAAATAAATGATTATGTAGGAAATATATTAGATGCTAAAGAAGACACTTTCTTCATGGTAATGGATGTAAAAAAGCAATCAAAAAGAGGAATCAGGTAGTCCACACTATTTCAGCTATGGTAAAGTTCGTTATGCTTATAGAAGTCCATATTCAGTCACTGATGATGAATATGATGTTCCTAATTTGATTGAGTTTAACTACTCAAAATAAGAAGTAAAATGAGAGGCATGGTTTCAAGGAGAACTTGTAAGTGCCTTAGAGGAATTAAAAGTTTCAAGGAAATAGGTTAGACAATTGGAAGAAAAACTCCAAAATTATGAAGGTTAATATGAGCTCATAAAGAAGATTTTAGAAGAAGATAAAATGTCGAAGGATATTTTGAAGAAGTATGAAAATTAGGACCAAGAAAATGCTACTCTAAAGGCCCAACTAGAAGAAGCAAGAATGATGGAAGAAGTGAAGTAGAGCCAACTAAAAAAAATAAAAGGTCGTTGTGAGGCTTTAGAAGCTAAGATTATTTCTTTGAAATATGATCTAGAAAATGCTAATAATCAGTTGATGAAGTATGAAAGGAAAGAGAAGAAGGAACTCCTAGAAAATAGGGATCATGATATTATGAAAAATCAACTAGAATAATATAAAAGGATTGAGGATGCCTTGGTAAATCAACTTAAAGAAAAGTTGCAGGAATATGGAAAACTAGAAGAAAAAGTTGTCTCTAAAAAGAAGGAATTAGAGGAAGCAAATAAAAATTTGAAGTTGGCTAAAGGAACTGAAATTTTGGACACAATTCTCAGGAAGCAAAGATCTCCCCTCATTAAGACAGGTCTTGGTTATAAGGAAGATCATGGGACACCAAATGGAGAACAATTCATGAGCTATGTCGATACATTCATATGATCCATCAATGTAATTAGTTAAGAAAAGGAACGACATAAGAATTTTCATATTAGAAACACAAGTAGTATTAAAAGAAGAGTAAAGAATCAACAAGATTCTCATAAAGCCAACTAGAGAAAGGAAAGAAACCATGATAAGTTTGAAAGCACTATTACATTAGGAAGTCATTCTAATCCTCTCAAGAGATATACAAGAAATAGTGGAATAGGAGACAAGGATCAACAAAGAGATGCATCATTTCCAAGGAATAAAAACTTCAAAAGGAATGCTTCATCAAGACAACCCCACTCAGCTAGGTATCAACATACATTATTTGGTCATTGTACAAGGTTAGTGCATAAAGCAATGGATTGAAATATATATGTGAAGAATGATTTTGTAAGAGATAGTGGCTATTATTATATTCCAAGGAATACATATATGGGAAATCAAATCGGAAGTTACAATAACATATCTTATGAGCCATTTATATTCAGGTTCAATATAGAATTCTAAAAATACCACAAAATTGGGCATATCGATTGTGATTGTAGAATCAACATGAGATGGTCTAAGGAATAAGGTTTCTTTGCTAATACAAGTAAGGTCACTAAGGTATGGGTAAGAAGAAAAGAAGATCCAAATATATATCTGACCACTCAGATCTAATCTATTGGTGTAGGCTTCTTCAAGTAAGTGTAGGCTTGAGATGAGATGAAATTTGAAGAAGCAAGAGTATGCAAGATAAATTCATATTTGAAGAAATAAGGGAGCCTAGAAATAAAGGGAGAAACTATTAGAAAGAGCAATTGATCATTCTAGGGAAGTTGTTCAGTAATCCAATAGATTGGATATTGACACACTTGTATTGGATCATGCATTTGTGCAGGTGATTTTCTGATCACTTGGAGATGATATCTCAAATGTAAAAGGAGTAGAGGGTAGACTTCCATCCTTGTCACATGGGGATTATGATTGCAGCCAAATTACAAGAAGAATTTACAGTAGAATAGTTTATCCACATGGCGATGGCTCATTCATAGGGGGAGTAGGTCCATAAGTAGATACATGAGTAATTGTGCAACGTTGGCTCAGTAGTAGGAAATCACTCAATGAGTAGCCATCTTTAGTGGATCCCTTTGCAATTGATGTCAAAGGGAAAGAGATAGTAGACATTTTCTACATTATGAGGACAAATATTATGGAATTTGAACCAAAATTTTGATAGGAGGAGTTGGACCAACAACATGATAGGGGGAGTTTAGTCCATCACCATTAATGACCATCAATGTTTGGTGGTTTTTCCATCAATGAAAAAGGCAAAGCTTGTTGGAAAGTGTGTTTACATTACCACTAGACATTGATGGTCATTGATGGTGATGGAATGGACTACCCCTATCAAGCTCCTAGTGCAAATTATACAAGATATTTACTCATAAGGTAGTCAATTTCCATGTTGGCATTATGGCTAGTGTGTTGGCCTTGATTTCAACCTCGATCATGATCTCACCACAGTATGTCAACCTGGATACCATGATCTTGTCACACTATGACACTATTGATGAATGTGTGTAGAATTGATGTGCCTAGATATATCATGACTTATGATGCTTGAATAAGAGGGTGAATAGGTTATGATATGATTAAAGAGGACCTACAGGAAGTTAGAAAGGCTCTGGAGAAGTTTCATAATATTGGATAGGGTTTAGAGATGCTTGATTGTGAAGTTCCAAGTAGAAGACTTGGTAACACAAGTTCCTCAGCAAGCAGAGTGAGTTATAATGCACCCTAGAGACCAGATACCTATGTTATAACTCACTTCCCAAATGAATAGAGTGTGTTACTACTTGTATGTTATGCAACCAACTCACAAAATAGAAGAAAAGATAGATCAATGATTTCAAAATTAGCCTCTTTGAGGGGGAACCTCTGTTACATTACACAAATGAAAAATTCTTGGATGATAAAAATTACAAGACCTCCTTTCTATATATAAGAGTCTAAGGGGTCATAATATAATTAGAGCCTACATAACAATAATATTTTAAGGGCACAACCATAACAATAGTGGGCTTCTATGGGGCACAATAATAACAATATGGGGACTACATGGGCACAAAAATACAATAAGGGGGTTGAACTAATAACAATAAGGGGCTACACTAGTAGTATAGGGACTTAACATGCCCCTGTCCTTCAAAAAAATGTTGTCCTCAATGCCTGAGTAGTTATGGATGCTTCTGTATAAAATTCCCATCCTCCCATGTGGAATCTTCAGCTGATAAGTTCTTCCACTTGATAAGATACTCTGAAATTGATCGATTTCGTAGCTGGCAGATTCTTGTTTACCTGACTGCTTCACGTTCCAATATGATTTTTCCTTCCTCACCAAGTTCTGACAATATTGTTTGAACTAGGAGCTTGTCACCTATAACCTTCTTTAAGAATGAAACATGGAAAACAAGGTGCACTCGGGAAGATGCAAGAAGCTCCAATTTGTATGCCATAGTACTAATATTTTGCAGCACCTTGTAATGACCATAGTACATTGGTGATAATTTATTATCCCTCAAGTAGTCGCAGAAAACCCAGTCGCCTACATCAAAACTTCTTTCACTGCGATGTTGATCTGTCTATTGTTTCATTCAATTTTATGCCAAAGTGAGGTTATCCTTTAAGAGTTGGAGAAATTTTTGTTGATTCTCTATGTGATCTTCCACCGCTTTAACCTCGTAATTTTCTCTTGAATATGATGTGATGGATGGTGGATGATATCCATAAATTTCCATAAATGGGATCATTTTTACTGCAGTATGGAAGGGAGTGTTATACGACCATTCAGCCAGAGGTAACCACTTGACCCATTGTGTTTGTTTATAAGATACAAAGAAACAAAGGTATCCTTCCAAACATTTGTTCATTATCTTCGTTTGTCCATTAGATTTAGGATGATAAGATGAGATATGTGCTAATTGAGTACCCAGACAAGAAAATAATTCCATCCAAAAATTTCCAGTAAAATGGGATCTTTGTCGCTTACAATGATCTTTGGTTTTCCTTGTAGCTTTTGATTTGTTTCCATAAATGCAGTAGCAATTATACTGGCTTTAAATGGATGAGATAATGCACAAAAGTGTGCATACTTGGTAAGTCTATCAACTACCACCATGATGACACTCTTTCCTTGAGACTTGAGTAAACCTATGATAAAATCTATTGAAACATCCTCCCAACGTTGACTTGGAATGACTAAAGGTTGTAATAGACATGGGGTCTTAATTGTCTCAACTTTATTTTGTTGGAAAACAAAACATTCTGCCACAAACTTTTGAACATCAGATTTAAGGCCTTCCCAAAAAATTTCCTTCTTGACCCTGTGGTAAGTTTTTAAAATCCTGAGTGCCCTCCTAAGGGAGAGGTGTGCAATTCCAAAAGAATATTTTTTTTGAGTTGGGAATTCTTACAAACATATAAGAGATATTTGTACCATAATGAATCATTTTTCCATCTAAATGTATCATATATATTGGGATCTTGCTGCAACTTTTGAATGAGCATCCACACTTATTCATCATTCTTCCATTCATCCCTTGCTTCGGTTATCAAATCTGTTTGGATAATAGAAATGGAACAAAGAAATCCTTCCACATCCTCATCCTTTATTGAAAGTGAATCTACAACAACATTTTGCTTCCCTTTTTTGTAGATGATTTCAAAGTCATAACCCAACATTTTTGTGACCCATTTTTGCGACCCATTTTTGCCTCTCTTTTGAAGATAATCTTTGTTCCAAAAAGTATTTAAGATTATCATGATATTTTTTACCTTGAAGTATCACAATTTCTTTAGTGCATGTAGTATTTCCAACATTTCCTTCTCATAAATAGGTTTGTGTAAATACTTTCCTTTGATTGGGTGACTTTCAAAAGAAATGGGTCTTCCTTCTTGCATTAAAACAACACCAGTTCCATTTCCCGAGGCATCACATTCCACAATAAAGGTTTTTTTGAAGTCTGGTGTAGCTAAGACCGGTGCTTGGCACATTGCCTCTTTAATATGTTCAAAGGCCTTAGTTTCTTATGGATTCCAAGAAAATGCATCTTTCTTCAATAATGATGTTAGAGGTGCCGCAATTCTCCCATAATTCTTAATAAATCTGTGATGATGCCCTGTTAACCCGAGAAATCCTTGAAGATGCTTTATGGTTGTGGGGATTTTCCATTCCTTAATGGCTTTAATTTTGTTATGGTCTACCTGTTGTAGCGGATACAACCACCCTCCAAAATTTTTTCCTTATCCTGTTTTGGAGCCTCGCTACCAACCTTCACAACAGCTTGCCTTGCTTCGTCAAGTCCTCAAGCTTCAGTGTCTTTCTTGTTCAAAGGCAGCTTGTCGACCATAGTTTGATCTTTTCCTTTGACATGCTGCTCATCCGGACTTGGTCCCGCTGCAGGCTAAGCAACTTCCTAGTGAAATTTGCACATTTCTGGAGGGAAACCAACAGTTCCCTCCAGGAATTTTGCAATTCCATCTGACAGCCTATTGGTCTCCTGGATTGTGCAATCCTGCCAGCCAACCCTCCCAACAGGAATTGCACAATTTTCCCATCAACAAGCAGTTCAACCCAGGATTTGTGCAAATCTTAGCAACAGTCAGCTGTTGGGCCCAGAAATTGCACAATCCCCTTAGGCAGTCAACCCATCTGACAGTAAAAAATGCACATTTTTCTCTAGCAGTTGAGCAGTCACTTGCATGTGCAGCTGAGTTTACTGGTCCCCTCCAGGATTGAGCAAAAAAACCTTGCATGCATAAGTTGTTTCTCCCAAGGCAACATGCAAAGTCATCCCTTGTTTCAGGGATCTATGTTTAGCAGTTGGAGGTTACAAGAAAGGAGAAATTTAGAAACCTCCCTCCAAGTGTTGCTTCCCCTAGATTTGTGGCATACGTGTCATAACCTTGATGTTATCAAAACTTATCAACTGGACGCTGTAGAGCTCCTTTCTCACATCAACCCTATAGCTCTAACATCCCACATCACATTTAGGAGTAGTTGGCACTTTCAACTTAGCTGTTGTGGGGTAAGATCGCTTCCCATGCCTTGTGCTGCATTTCTATTGCTTTTTGGGTTTTTTCTTGTATGAGTATTTTTTTCTTGATTTCTTTGAATGTCTGCTATCGTTTACATATATTCTAGCTTGTCCTAGCTCTATTTCAATTTTCGTTGCTATCTCACTATTGTCGCATGCATGAAAATGTTTTGCACGGACGTTCGCCCAATCGGTGAATGACCTCACCCACATGCATGTTGACCTATTTTCTCAATCTTCCGTTCATATTTTGCAAGCATCGTTTATCACTTCTGCTATCACTTAGTGTCACCATGCATTTCATCGACCTAACTTGCTTTCAGTTTCCCGTCGGCGAGTCGGGCCAACCTTGGCCTGGTCTTTGCCTTCACCAAGGCTGTATTGCGCAATCTGGAGAAGGAAGGTTCACCTTCCTCTCCAAATTTGCGCATTCTGACTGAGCACTGACCTCTTGGACTGATTTGCACATTTTTGGAGGTCAGTGGCTACTTGGCCCAAAAATTTACACAAATCTGTCCCTGGGCCAGCAGTCTTTCCCAGCTGGAATCGTGCATTCCGCAATCCCAGCAGCCAACTACCCAACTGGATTGTGCATTTTGTAGTTCCAACAGTCAGTTAGTCTCCCAACAGCCCAGATTGTGCCTTGTGTGGTCTTGGCAGTCAGTCTCCTGATCTCCCAGCTGAAATTGTGCAACCTTCACGATCATTCACCTAGTATGTTGCAGGTCAGTTCTAATGTTCATTTTGGTTTTCGATTGACAAATTTCTTGCTATGAGTGTTGCCATGTCTCCAGGTATCACAATCATTCATCTACATCTCAACAGTACAAGCACAATGGTTTCCAAGAGAGTAGAGATGAAGACACCGTTTAGAGCACGCTTAGGGATGCAGTCAATCAAGTGTCCATGGGCTTACCTACTCACCAAGACATCAAGTTGTTCATGGAAAAGGACATCAAGCAACATCATCACAATGAGCAACATCATGAACAACAGCTGAAGGAAACATACTGAACGTAGTGAACACAGCTATTGCAAGAGGAATGTTTTTGGCAACATAGAGGTGGAGAAAAGTTACAAGATCAAGCAGATCCATTGATAATGAAAGAAACTTTGGAGACTCATACTATGAAGTGACGAAACGACATGAAGATCACGTGAAGGCAGAAGATGGAACAAAGAAGGAGTTGCATGTGTTGAAGTAACAACTTAGGAAGAACATGAAGCTGCACAGACAAACCAATGAGTTGCAGTAGGAACATGAACAACAGTGGGTGAAACATGCACTCACAGATGAAATTGCACTAGTACAAGGATCCATCCCAGCATCTGATACAAAGAAAACATGGTGAGTAGTGTTGTTGATCGCATGCAAAGGATCCAACAGCATGCATGTCATTGAGCGCACACATGCAATCCAACCCATTCAACACACTCACCAAGGCGAAGACAAGAAGCAAATCCAATTGGGGCTGAACACGCACTTCAGCAAGTTGATGCGCATGACCACCAACACACACTTGAAGATCAGCATGGACACTATGCATCAATGTGTTGTCGGTTCAACAGTCCCAAGAAGACCATGTGCATGTTAGCAGACAAGTTGGATGAAGGGGCCGAACCAATGCACCAATTGCAATGGAGGCGAGAGTTCGCTTTAGCAAGATGTCACCATGAGGTGCATGGACACCATCACGGATGACCAAGCTTGGCAGCAGCTCACCAACTTCACCATCACAAGCATGTCAAAGAGTTGGTCTCACCATAGTGGACCGAGTGTCAGTGATGTCTTGCAAGGCTTGCTTAAGCCATGTTGTCTCACATGAGTACATGTGAATTGTAATGATGAGTCATGTCAAGTGTAAGTTGAGTGTCAACAATTGGATGTAATAGTCATAGAGTAGGTGGAGATTCATGAGGGTAATTGAACTGTCACAAGGGGGAATGTCAAAGGTCACCCCACCCTTTGCTATAAATAGTCCCTCATAACTCATTGTATAGGTTTTTGGTAAGCCAACCTTCTAGTAAGACTATCTTGAAGAAGGCTTGCACAATATTGTAACGCGCCTTAGCTTCTCCACTGCACAGAGCTAGTACATCTCTTTGGAGGAGCAGGCGGATGTGGTTGTAATGTTCCACTGATGGGGCTAGCAGGTTTACATGGTGTATTGTATGATTGTGACTTACTCTTATTTATATAATAAAGCCAACACATTTTCATGCATATGTTGTTATTGTAGTTGGATTGCACCAGTTGCCTTAATGATATATGTTGTTTAACTTATGTACTTGTGTATGAACTCATTCACATGCAATTATATGAATCTTGTTGTTAATGTGTTGCATATATTGTTAACGTTGTCACCGTTCGTGTCAACTTCTTTGCCGAACACCAGACAGACCTTTCTCTGAACCTTGTTATATCAATTGTCACACTCATCTCGGACTAATCCATGAGTGTTGTTCGTGTTATCTTACCTTGTATGTTGGGATTGCTGAATCCGTGTCAACTGCTCTACTGGAAGTTGTGCATGTCCTTTGGGTTGTGTGTTCCTAGCAGAGTTGGGACTAATCCCTTTCAACATGGAACTCAACTTCACCTTCCCTCCCTTTGAAGTGTTGGAACCTCTCATACTCTTTCCTTGACTCACTGCATCAGTCACGCCCTTGCTACTGACAAAGTTATCTTACTTGCCTCTGTGCGACATCGTGGTCAAGGAATTACCTTACGATCCACTGTTGGGATTCCTACACCAAATAGTCTGAGGTCTAATTGGGACTTCTTACCGGGGAGATCCCCTTGACATGTTGGTGGGTCCAACGCCGTCAACATTTCTGGTGCTAGAAGGAGGGCTTGATGACAAGCAGTGCTCTCTCATCCAGTTTTGAACCTTTGCATATCTTTCAATGGAGTCTTGCATTCTTATTTCCCCGAGGTGTTTTTCAAATCATGAAGATGTCTCCATCTCGAGGAATCTCTTTGATCTCTTGTCTACTCACACATACAATGGTGAAGGCGAAGTGGCCTGGCCTGAATATTTACAAAACTTTCTTTCAATGATTCATGAGGAAGATGAGTTTACTGACAAATAGGTTGGTTTTCTACTTGCATTCACACTTCATGAAGCTCCATTTTTTTGGGTTCTCAGCATACCAGCTGACACCATGCACTCATTTGAGCACTTTCGTGATCTTATTGAAGACACGTTCTATCATTTTGATCCAGACCACCTTGACTGGAAACTGTTACAGCAATGGAGGGCTTCGCATGAATCCGTTATTGATTTTTGACAGCGCTTTCGTGACTTACAGTTTCAAGCTCCGAAGAGCCGGATGAAGTTTGCTTATCTCTGGGACCAGTTCGAGTACTATTGAATTACAGTTTCAAACTCCGAAGAGCCAGATGAAGTTTTCTTATCTTTGGGACCAGTTCGAGTACTACCTTAAGAAATCTACCCGTCCCAAGAGAAAGCTTGATGTCAAACCTCGCTCAACCTTCTTCATTGATGGAACTGCACAATCCCATGCAAGAGCAGGCACTGTCTCAATGGACTGTCTGCCTCCCTTTCATTCAACAGTTCCACCATCGCCCAGTGATGCTGAGGATCATGTTTGCACATTTGTTCATTCTTCACACCCTCCCAACATCACTCCACTTAATTTTCGCACAGAGTTGGTTGTGAGTCCTTTGAGTTCCCATATGCATTCTTTTCTTCGACCTCCATCTTCGCACCCAGGTGTTCCTCCAGATGATGATGTCTTGTGTTCATCCATTCCAAACTCTTCACTTGTTGTGAATGTGGAAAAACCCACTGGCAGAGTTGGTGTTGCACAACCAACATGTGTTGTCATCCATGAAGAGTATGAGTGGGACATTGAACATCAACACTCAGCGAAGGATGACTCCCTTCCGTCCAAGCCTCCTCCATTCCTTCCTAGATTCTTTGGTGAGCTTGCCATCCATGATTTTATACGTGTGTCTTCATCTACGGATGCACCCATTGTTGACACTTTGTAGGACTCACCGGATGCTAGTCCACCATTCGAAAACAGAGAGGATAAGTTATTCATTAAAGATCCACTTGATCCTTCATCTGTCTTTTCTGGAAACACAGAGGATGAGTTTGTTCGATTTTCATCTACCCCTCTATTCAATTCATCTGATCATGAGGATGCCGAAGAATTCATTGAATTTTCTGATCGTGGCGGTCATGATCCATTTTCTTCCATTTTTTATCACGATCATGAATCTATCACAATTGATCTTTCAAAGCCACCAGTTTATGATTATCTACCTGATGATGAAGTTGAGACACCCAAGACCGTTAAGGCACTTTAGCCCGAGCTGATGGTTATGTCAGCTCCTTGCTCTCTTGGGGTTAGTCTCACTTCTGATCATGAAACTGTTCAATCACCCAAGTCTCCTTAGCACTCATCTGTATGCATTGAAGATCCATCTCACAGACAGATCACACTTCCTCCACTCGAACTGCATGATCCCATTGCTCACGCATTGGAGGATTCTTACATTGCAAGCACTCGTGCGTGACGCAAGTTATCTTTGTTTCTTTTGTTTGCTTGCATGTCTCAGTCGAGAGTGTGATTTTGCTTCAAAGTCGCACGTAGTGTCATACAACACCATGATAAGTCCACGGATTGTCCATCATGCACACGCACTCACTTATGTTTGCTTTGAAACACAAAGTTTAGATGTCTTCACTGTCATATCTTTCTTATATGCTGGTCCGCAAAACTCGGTTACTCGCGAACCAAGTATTCACTCACATGGGTCTACCAATGCGCCAGTGGCTGCATTAGAAGTTTCACTTCACACCATTAGACCCATGCATCGATAGTGTAGGAGTAGGAGTAGTGTTTGCTTTTAGTTGTTTGCTTGAATACTTGTTTTCTTACATGCTTTGTTTGCTTGTCTGTTTGCTTGCTTGTTTGTTTACTTGATTATCTTTCATTTTTGCTTCTGCTATTGGTTTGCTTTGTTGATTTTTAGTTCGTTCACTTGTTTCGTTCATAGGTTAGTTTGCATGAAACCATGTGTGACTCATGAAACGAGCTAGGTAAAGTACAAGAGGGTTTGTACAACTATCACTACTTGGTTATGTATCATCTTGCCTGTGTATGATGAACTTGTTACTCTTAGTCCATGATACGTCAAAGGAAAATACATACTATTCAAAGTGAACCTTGGTGTAAGCACAACGCTTACGCACTAACTAGTGTCACCTTCTCTAGTCAATTGTTTTTGGGTTAACCATTGTCATCTCAGTCATGTAGATTAAGGTGAGGGGGGAACCTTAACAGGCATGTCAAAGATACAATAAACTACTTCTCTACTGGAACAAAATCTTCTTCTCTTAATAAGTCGGGACCCCTCTTTTGCCTCCGAAATTAATAAGTGCTATGCATAGTGAAAATGAAAAAAAAAATGAAAAGTCAAAAAAGAAAAAAGAAAAAAATGAATAAGGTGAAAGAAGAGAAAGGCTTCCTGCACAGAGAGGTGATGCAAGCAACTCTGCCAGGGCACTGACCAGGCTCGCTGGCAGCAGAGCCATGCTTGTGTTCTTATGTGACTCCACCGAGGTACTGTCCAAGCCTGCTGGTAGTGAAGCAAGACTAGAGATGAAACTTAGACTTTGACAACTATACTGGTTGTGCACTTATATACCCCTCAACCCCAATCGAAACAATTGTGTTTCCTTGGCTTGGAATGTGTGTCAATGGACCAAGAGTCTGGCAGATGCTACACCTTACAATCAAGTTAGTGTGAAACCAGGATGAGCTAAGAACTGAATAATACTTCCGGAGGTGTTAAACTTTCTTCTCACAAACAAGGTCCATTCAGAGAGCTAGAGTTATACCAGTGTGTCGCCAAGTGTTGTAGTGGCTGCAACCACCCTCCAAAATTTTTTCCTTAGCCTGTTTTGGAGCCTCCCTACCAACTTTCACAACAGCTTTCCTTACTTCATCAAGTCCTCAAGCTTCAGTGTCTTTCTTGCTCAAAGGCAGCTTGTCAATCACAGTTTGGTCTTTTCCCTTCAAAGGCTTCTCATTTGGACTTGGTCCAGTTGCAGGCTGAGTAGCTTCCAAGTGAAATTTGTGCATTTCTAGAGGGAAACCAACAGTTCCCTCTAGGAATTGCGCAATTTCCTAAGAGAGATTTTTGGTCTCCTGGATTGTGCAATCTTGCCAGCCAACCCTCCCAATAGGAATTACACAATTGTTCCCATCAACAGGCAGTTTAGCCTAGGATTTGCACAAATATGGGCAACAGTCAGCTGCTAGGCCTAGAAATTGCACAATCCCCTTGGGCAGTCAACCTTTCTAATAGTCAGAAATGCGCATTTTTCTCCAACAGTCGAGCAGTCGCTTACATGTGTAGCTGAGTTGACTAGTCCCCTCCGGGACTGAGCAAAACAGACTTACATGCATAGGTTGTTTCTCCCAAGGCATCATACAAAGGCATCCCTTGTTTCAGGGATCTATGTTTAGCAGTTGGAGGTTACATGCAAGGAACAATTCAAAAACCTCCCTCCAAGTGTCGCTTCCCCTATATTTGTGGCATGCGCGTCATAACCTTGATGTTATCAAAACTTATCAACCGGAAACTATAGAGCTCATTCCTCACATCAATCTCATAGCTCTGACATCCCACATCACATCTAGGAGCAGTTGACACTTTCAGCTCAACTATTGTGGGGTAAGCTTGCTTCCAATGCCTTGAGCTGCATTTCTGTTGCTTTTTGGGTTTTCACTTGTATGAGTATTGTTTGCTTGATTTCTTTGAACGCCTGTTGTTGTTTATATATATTCTAGCTTTTCCTAGCTTTGTTTCAATTTTCGTTGCTATCTCACTGTTGTCGCATGTATGAAACTGTTTTGCACAGACGTTCACCGAACCGGCAAACGACCTCACCCACATGCATGTTGATCTATTCGCTCAATCTTCCATTCATGTTTTGCATGCACTTTTATCACTTTTTCTATCATTTAGTGTCTCCATGCATTTCATAAACTTAACTTGCTTTCAGTTGCCCGTCGACGAGTCAGGCCAACCTTGGCTCGGTCTCTGCCTTCACCATGTCTGCATTGCACAATTTGGAGAAGGAAGGCTCACTTTCCTCTCCATATTTGTGCATTCTGGCTGAGCACTAACCTCCTGGAATGAATTGAACATTTATGGAGGTCAGTGGCTGCTTGGCCCAAAAATTTGTGCAAATCTGTCCATGGGCCAGCAGTCTTTCCCAGCTAGAATTGCGCATTCCGCAATCCCAGCAGCCAATTGCCCAACCGGATTGCACATTTTGCAGTTCCAACAGTCAGTTAGTCTCCCAACAACCTATATTGTGCCTTGTATGGTCTTGGTAGTCAGCCTCCCGACCTCCTGGCTGAAATTGCACAACCTTCATGATCATTCACCCAGGTATGTTACAGGTCAGTTCTCATGTTCATTTTGGTTTTCGACTGACAGATTGCTTGCTATGAGTGTTGCTATGTCTCCAGGTATGGTTTCCAAGAGAGTAGAGATGAAGACACTATTTAGAGCATGCTTGGAGATGCAGTCGATTAATTTTCCATGGGATTACCTACTCACCAAGACATCAAGTTGTCATAGACAAGGACATCAAGTAGCAACATCACAACGAGCACCATCGTGAATAGCAGCTGAAGGCAACATACCGAATGCAACGGATGTAAGAGGAAGGTTGTTGACAACATAGAGGCAGAGCAAAGTTGCAAGATCAAGCAGATCCACTGATAATGAAAGCAACTTTGGAGACTCAGACTATGAAGTGATAGCGCGACATGAAGATTGTGCGAAGGCAGAAGATGGAATAAAGAAGGAGTTGCATGTGTTGAAGCAACAACTCAGGAAGAACATGAAGCTGCACAGACAGACCAATGAGTTGCAGCAGGAACATGAACAACAGTGGGCGCAACATGCACTCACGGATGAAACTGTGCCAGTACAAGTTAAGGATCCATCCCAGCAGCTAACACAGAGAAAACATGGTGAGAAATGTTGTTGATTGCATGCAAAAGATCCAGCAGCATGCATGTTGTTGAGCGCACACATGCAATCCAACCCATTCAACACACTCACCAAGGTAAAGACAAGAAGCAAGTCCAACTGGGGTTGAACATGCACTTCGACAAGTTGATGTGCATGACCACCAACACACACTTGAGGATCAACACGAACACTATGCATCAATGTGTTTATGGTTCAACCGTCCCAAGAAGACCATGAGCATGTTAGCAGATGATTTGGATGAAGGGGCTGAACCAATGCATCGATTGCAATGGAGGCAAGAGTTCGCTTCAGCAAGATGTCACTATAAGGTGCGTGCACACCATCACAGACAACCAAGTTTGGCATCGCCTCACCAGCTTCACCATCACAAGAATGTCAAAGAGTTGGTCTCACCACAACGAACCGAGTGTCAGTGATGTCTTGCAAGCCTTGCTCAATCCATGTTGTCTCACATGAGTACATGTGCATTGTAAGAATGAGTCATGTCAATTGTAAGTCGAGTGTCAACAGTTGGATGTAACAGTCATAGAGTAGGTGGAGAGTCATGAGGGTAATTGAACTGTCACAAAGGGGAATGTCAAAGGTCACCCCACCCTTTTCTATAAATAGTCCCTCATAACTCATTGTATAGGCTTTTGGTCAGCCAACCTTCTAGTAAGACTATCTTGAAGAAGGCTTGGATAGTATTATAACGTGCCTTGGCTTCTCCACTATATGAAGATAGTACATATCTTTGGAGGAGTAGGAAGATGTTGTTGTAATGTTCCACTGATGCGGCTAGCAGGTTTACATGGTGTATTGTATGATTGTAACTTACACTTCTTTATATAATAAAGCCAACACATTTTCATGCATATGTTGATATTGTTGTTGGACTGCTCTGGTTTCCTTAATGATATATGTTGTTTAACTTACGTACTTGTGTATGAACTGATTCACATGCAATTATATGAATGTTGTTGTTAATGTGTTTCATATGTTGTTAATGTTGTCACCGTCTGCGTCGACTGCTCTACCGGACACCAAACATACCTTTCTCTAAACCTTTTTATATCAACCGTCACACTCGTCTCAGACTGGTCCGTGAGTGTTGTTTGTGTTATCTTACCTTGTATGTTGGGACTGCCGCATCCGTGTTGATTACTCTGCCGGAAGCTGTGCATGTCCTTTATGTTGTGTGTTCCTAGCCGAGTTGGGAATGATCCCTTTCAATCTGGAACTCACCTTCACCTTCCCTCCCTTCGAAGTGTTGGAACCTCTCATACTCATTCCTTGAGTCACTGCATCAGTCACACACTTGCTACTGACAAAGTTATCTTACTTGCCTCTGTGCGACATCGCAGTCGACGCATTACCTTATAACCCACTACTGGTACACCTACACCAAACGATCTGAGGTCTAATTGGGACTTCTTACCGGGGAGATCCCCTTGACATGTTGGCGGGTCCAACACTGTCAACACTACCTTAACACGCTCATGAGATACAATATGACCCAAATATTCAGGCCAAAGAAATATTTGAAGGTTTTTGCATATAATTGTTTCTCCTTTAACAGTTTGAGCACCCTGTCAACATGTTGAACATGATCCTTCCAAGACTTGTTGTAGATTAGTATATCATCAAAAATACTAACACAAATTTTCTAAGGAAGGGTTTGAAAATGGAATTCATCAAAACTTGAAATGTTGAAGGTGCATTAGTAAGGCCAAAAGGCATGACCAAAAATTCATAATGACCCTCATGAGTTATGAATGTTGTTTTTGGAATGTCTTCATTCTTCATTCTAATTTGATGATATTCTGAATGAATATCCAACTTGGTGAAGTAAATTTCTCCATGTAATTCATCCAACAATTCATCAATAACAAGTATGAGAAATTTATCTTTAATAGTGACCTTGTTGAGCTCCTATAATCCAGACACATGCACCATGATCCATCCTTCTTATGCACCAATACTAATGGAGCAGAGAAAGAACTTTGACTAGGTTGAATTATACCAGCCTCTAGCATTTTTGCAACCATATGTTCAATTTCACTCTTTTGGGCATACAAATATCTGTAAGGCCTGATGTTTGGGGGAACACTTCTTGGAATCAAATGAATAGCATGATCATGATCATGAATAGGTGGGAGACCTTTGGCAATCTCAAAAACCTTGGAATGATTGTCCAAGACTTTTTGGAGATTTGGAGAAATAGATTATTTTGATGTTTGAAAATCTAGTGAGCATAATTGTGCAATTACCTCTCGTTGTTCTTTCTTTAGAATCTTTGTCATGCTATTAGAGCTGATTATATTTCCTAGCCCCCCTACAATACCCCTTAATTCAACTTCCTTTCCTTTCGAAAAAAATTTCTAGAAAAGTTCTTGAAAATTAAAAGTTATCATCCCCAAAGATTTTAACCATTGGACTCCTAGTACAACATCAACACCACCCATTGGAATGGAAAGAATTTGACTATTCAATACATATTCCCCCATGGATAGCCTGATATTATAACACTTTCCAGAGAAATTTATAGTTCCTCCATTTGCAACCATTAATTGACACTCTGGTGCTAGATTTACGAATCAATTCAATTCCTTGGCTATCTTACAATTAATAAAATTATGGGTACTACCCGAATCAATCAATACTATTACCTTTTTCTTCTTGATATGTCCTTCTATCTTAAGGCTTTGAGGAGTGGTAATTCCTGCCAATGCATTGAAAGATATGGTTAGATTCATTTCTTCTTTCTCTAGGGTTGGTTCCTGGTGTATATCCTCTTCTTTTGATGTTTCTTGATCCTTTTCTTCATCCTCTTCACAATATATGTAAAATAATTTCTTCTCATACACACTTATGACCTTTAGTGTATTTTCTATCACAACTATAAAAATCCCTTTTTCTATTTTTTCCTCCAATTTTTGTGGTGTCAACCTTGTTGGTTGTGGAAGGCTAGGAGTAGCAACACTTCCAACTTTATAGTTGTGAATGGTAGAATTCCTTGTTGCCATAATTTTGCTTTCCACTTTTCTGGCCACCTTGAATTCCTTCTCCAATGGATCAGGTTCGCAAAGGCGAACCTCATGTTTGATGTTATCCTTTAAAGTCCCTATGAAGACATCAATCCTATGCTCCTCTAGAATATTATTTATCCTAATATTCAGTTTTTGGAAGTCCTCATTGTGCTTTGCCATTGAACCCTTTTGTTTGATATTTATCAATTAGCTAAAGAAGGTGTTGCTCTTTGTATCCTCATAATGTGTTATCATTTCCTCCGTAAAAATTGACCAAGTGATAAGTGGTATATGAGAAAAAATCCATCAATACCGTACAAACTGATTCGATTCTAAATATAAAGATGAAATGTGTACCTTTTGTGTGTGTTGCACATTATGGAGATCAAAATATTGCTACATCTATAGTATCCATGTTACTGGATCCTTTCCATCAAACTTCCTCATATCGATCTCTAGAATATGGTGGGTCTTCAATCTAAAGTTAGAGTATATGAAATCATGATTAACATTCCTTTTTTTCTCATCATGAGTTTCATCTAATACCTTTTCTCCATTAGGAAGCATTTCTTGTAGCAATTTTGTCAAGCCTTCCTTCAAACCTTCCATGTCTTCTTTTAAACCATTCTTCAAATATTCCATGTTGCCTTTAAATTTTTTCTTCTATGGCATCTTTTAAACCTTCCATGTATGCTTTTAAACCATTCTTCAAACCATCCATCTTAGCTTCCATTTCAATTTTGCGCGAGTGAAATTTGTTGCACTTGGTGTCATTATTTTGATATATCATGTTGCATTTATTCCTCTACTTCATGCGTCATAGTAAAGCTTTCTGGTTGCTTACTAGGTGTTTCCATTTTCTTTCTTCGATTAATTTTTGAATCAAACAATGATATTTATGCTTCACTATTCCCCTCGAATCACTTCAAACTAATTTTTCAAACAAAACTTATGCAAATTTTAAAACAATACACATCTTTTACTTTCTTTGTAGGAGCTTGATGTTGAATATGTTGTATATATATAATTTCGGATTTACAACCTATGAAATTCGATCTTGTGGTAGCCCTCTAAGTCTTCTTTCCAATTATGCAAGTCAGACCAAATTTGGATTCTTCAAGATAATTTTATGTTCAATCTCCCACAATGACCTAATTATAGATTGGTTTAATAGAGCGAACTTGTATGGAGCGCCATGTGTCACTGTTTCGAACTTCAGCCCTAAAAAATATACAAAAGACACTACAGTCTATTCTCTTTCGGTCACTTTTTACAAAATTCAAATCCGATGTTAATAATGGAAGATATGACACTTTTCCCAAGGTCAACTATTTGAGACAAAATTTTGGATGATGCAGAAACCATAACTTCATTGGATCATATCTATGAAAATATAACAAACCAAGATCAGGAATTGTTACACAACGTTCATCAGGATTTATAATACGCGTGTTAAAAATTTTAGCTTTTGAAGCTTCGTAGAAAAAGGGTTATAATGAAAATTCCACAATGGCTTGTTTACAACAGCGAAACCCTAGAATCTAAAGCTTCGATACCAAATGTTAGGATACCAACTCCAAAAATAGAAGAAATGATAGATCAACGGCTTCAAAATTGGCCTCCTCAAGGGGGGAAACTCCTTTACATTACACAAATGGAAAATTCGTGGATGATACAAATGAGAAGACCTCATTAAGGAGGAAAACTCCTTTACATTACACACATGAACAATTCTTAAATGATACAAATGCCAAGACCTCATTTCTATATATAGGAGTCTAGGAGTCACAATATAATGAGAGCCTACATAACAATAACATTGTAAGCGCACAATAATAACAATAGTGTGCTTCTATGGGGCACAATAATAACACTATGGGGACTACATGGGCACAAAAATACAATAAGGGGGTTGCACTAATAACAATAAGGGGCTACACTAGTATTATAGGGACCTAACATTGTAAGGGAGGAAAAACAAAAACCTCAGGAAAAACCATGAAATTACCAAGGTATTCATGTGTGGCATATTGTTTAACATATATTTCATTCCGTCAAATACTATCATCAAAAAATCCTTGGGTTTTATCATGGTAATGTGAAGAAGAAAGGTTATAAAAAGGAAATGAGCTTGATAAGTTGGGTGTGAAATTTTTGTGTTTTTTCTTCTTTGTTTTGGAACAGATGATTGCACTAGTATGCAAGGGTTAGATATGATTAAGAAGATTCAAAAGATCCGATGGCTTGGTTTTGGTAAGCATAGCTTAGAATATTTTATCTTATGTGGATTGGCCTCATTTCATCTGTGGGTTATTGAACAGATAACTTGAAGATTGTGATTTCTTGGGTATGTAAGAGACAATGAGGTTCTACCTTTTGATCTGGATCGATTGCATAGCCTTTCAACTAATGGAGGTTTCATAACACTGAAGGATCACACTTTAATCCATAGATGATATTGTTATGTGCATAATCTTTTTATGTGTATCATGCTCTTATGCACACCACATATTCACCAATAATTAGACTCTATCCAGTGTGGAAAATTAAGAAACTCTGTTTATGATTATGATACACATGTAGGATTGATCTGCAAAAATATACCTAGAGATTATTTTTTTGTTTCTTTTGCACAGATCTTCTAGAGAACACTAGTAAATATATTCTCTAGAGCTATGATAGGTTATGTCATTGTAGAGATATGATGCATGTAAAGTTTATTTGAGAATAGAGAGGCAAAGCTTGTATTTTGACTTGCTTATTGCAAAGACTAATGAATGTTGACCCATGAGTTGTAGGATTTTTCTAAAGTGTTTGAGATCTTATTATAGAGTATTTGTTCAAAAATTATGAGCATTGATGTATGCTTGAGCCTTATATTTCTTTAATATGTTGCGTATATTTTTTAGATTAGCCTAGTGCATTGAGATATGGATAGTTGAGACTTATATGGCAAAAGGCCATAAATATTATGAGTTTATTGAGTTGGTTTGAGTGAGTTAGTTTATTATTGGTTTTCATTGATGAATATGGGCCTATAATTATGTTGTACATTTGTCTTTAGTGAGTATGAGTTCACATGCTAGGGTTATTTCAAGTTGATCATTAGTAAGAAGTCTTTATGATATTTCTGCTTTTCCTTTCATAAATTGTATGCAGGGTCAAAGGTAGAGACTAAGCAAAATGTTGCTTCAGGATTTTATCCATGGTTTATGCTCCATCACAATGATAGTTTGGATGATGATGTATTGAGATGTTGTTGTTTTCCTTGTAGGAATATTGGCTAAATATTGTTATGCTTGAAAATTTTATGGGTTTTTCTCTATGATAATTTGGTAGAATATCATTGCTTTCTTTAAGATATTGTAGTATGGTTTGGATGATGTACCATTGTAGAATGTGAATAGAATTTGAGGTTATTAGATGTAGTGAATATATCATAGATATTTATTATGATTGTATTGACAATTTATGTTTAATGCTACTTTAATTTTGTTGTTGTTTTTACTATGCATAAATATGATTTGTAGATTGTAGGGAAGGCCTTTACTCATTAAGAAAAGTGTATTGTGTTAGTTGTTGTATTGAGTCATTAGGGTGTGAGAGGAATTTTGATATTCATTGATGTACTTATCCTAAAATCCCTTGGTTAAAGTGATGATGATGGTTATGATGCATTATTGTTATAATGTTGATGTATGGTGAGAGAATAAGATTGATTCATGTCATGAACGCTAGTACTAGATTAGGATTTGGCATTGACTAAGTGAGTGAGTTTTCATGGATAAGTGTTAATGATGTAAGTTTGAATTATGAGATTGATTTGATGGTCTATTGCATAAATTTATTATCGAGAGAGTTTATTGATTGACAGTTGTGCAGAGGTCAGATGTGTATTCAATTATTCTGATTAAGCATAATTTTATGTGTGGGTCTAGTTTCAAAATTGGATGAAACGTCATCTATAGGAATTGTGTTTGAGTCAGGTGGATCCAGTGTGAAATATTTTGAAACATGGTCCACAAATAAGTATGAGGGTTGGAACCTTCATTGAGTGAGTAGTAGCTTCTTTCAAGTGGTGATCGATAAATTTGATCAGGGAGAGGTAGCTTCCTTCCAGTGGTAGCTGGAGAAACAAGAGGAGTTGGTAGCCTCTAGCAGGTAGGAGCATGTGCACTGGTAAGAGTATGTGTCAGTGTAAGATGTAATAAGATTTTTTCTTAATAATATAAAGAAGATAGAGACAATAACGGAGGTGGTTTTTCCTAGTTGGGTTTTCTAATATCTGGTGTCCCTATGTGATGATGTGTTGATGATGTGTTGCATTCTTATGGTTCACATGCCTTATCATTAAATGATGATCATGGTTTATTTCTCTTGCTTATATATACTACATAATGTGTTGTGAATTAAATAATGGTTCAATTAACATTGCAAAAGAAAATAAAATTACTAATTTCATGAAATATTGATTCACCCTACATTCCCCTTCCCCCCCCCACCCCACCCCCAGTATTTATAATAATTCATATTAGATATGGTTATCTCCAGTGAATATTAATGACTTGAGAGTAGACCAGGTACCATGGGAAAGAAACACAAGAAGAAGTCAACTAAAAGGAAAAAGTCAATTCAAGTAATTTTTGATAGTGCTAGTGTTGTATCACATGTGGTAATATCTACAATTGTCGATCAGGAAGAATTATTAGCGGAACAAGTCAAGTCAGGAACTATGGATAATCAAGGAATGCTTCTACTCAATAACACAAATTATTAGGATTGGAAAGAAAGGATGAAGTCAAGGATAATATCCCTCGGATCTAATGTTGGAATTTAGTTTGTAATGGTTATACTAAAACTCCCCCATTAGATCAAGAATTGTAGAAGAATGGTAAAAAATTAAATGCAATATTTGGTAGCTTACCGAGAAGGAGTTATGGGATAATCCGTAGGCCATCCATGAAGGAGAGGGAAATATAGTAAAGGAAGAAGTGTTTTCATCAGCTAAATCAATAGGTGACCTTGCTTTTGAAACATTCAATATATCTAAAGAAAAAACTTGTAGCCTATCAGAAGATGAGTGTGGCCATAAAACAACCTTCATCATATCAGATGGAGTTACAAAGTTAGAAGAAGAGAGATTATAGGAAATATTTAAACTTATAAGAAAACTTGTTTATGCTTTAAAAAAGGATTGATAATCTCAAGGTTAAGTTGTAGGTATATGAAAATAGGGCTCATGATGAATAAAAAAACACTGCAGTAGTAACTAAAAAAACTTAATGAAAGGAAACAATATTGTGAAGGACTTGAAACTGAGATCATCTCTCTGAAATCTGATCTAGAAAAATCAAATAAAGTAAATGAAGAGCTAGTTCAAGTATTTGAAGAAAAATAAAATGAGATTAAATAAGATATTATTGAGTTAAGAACACAGTTGGAAGAAGAAATAAGAGAAAAATAATATGAGGTAAGCTCATTAAAAGGTAAATTAGTAGAAAAGGACAAACAATTGAGATTTCAAGATAATACCAAGATATTGGACAACCTTCTTAGCAGTCAAAGGTCTCCCTCCATTAAATCAAGCCTTGGTTTTCATGAAACTATGAAGGGAGAATCCATCTCACAAGCATGTGTCGGCACTTTTGAAAACAACAAATCAGATTTTGAAAATCCTAGTAAGGAATTAAGAAGGAAACTAGACCAACAACCAAGATATTTTAATTTTCAAAGAAAATCATTTTCTCCCAATGAGTATAGCAGAAATAGAAACAACAATTCATTTTTTCCTTTGATCAACGATATCGAATGTTTTATCTATCACAAATTTGGATACATTGCAGCCAATTGCAAAAGCATATCATCTAGATCTCAAGTAAACAATCTCTCAATAGGAAAATCATCGGTTCCCAAGTACTTGAGTTTCTTTAAAGGATATTATTTTACATGTAATTCACTTGGTAATAAAGCTATTGAATACAAATCATATAGAAATGAAAGAAACATGAAGCAGAAGTACTATGATTCTCTTGGCCCCTTCTCTAGTCACATAAGGTGCTATACATTTATTAAATTTAGACATAGAAAAATAATGTGTAGAAATTAATAGAATTTTTCTACTACTGATGAAATCGAACTGAAATCAAGAGATTACAAATTTCCTCTACTATTCTACGGAATGGAAATCACAATTTAGAAACACATGCAATGACATGCAACCACTAAAACACCACAAGAACAAAATGATTGACAGGGGAACCCAACTGTGTAAAACCCCTATGTTGATTTTCATTAATCATATGAGAATGAGAAACTATTACAATTTCTTGCTTTGAATTTGAAGAACACCCTGCATTGTAAACTTGTTCTCCCATTAACTATCCTTCTTTGGCCAACACTTAGCCAATTCAAGGCCCCAACTTGCTCCTATTTATTTGCACAATCCTAGAGGAAATTAGATGCTAAAATATAGGAATTTATCCTATTTTCTTCTGCAATTCCTAAGGAATGATTCACTTGCTTAACTGCAAAGCCTGTACACACAACTAGTATACAATTGATAATTATAATGTGGCTTTTCCTCCACTCCAGCTAGGCAATTCGAATTCCATGCAGCTATGGACTATTTTTAGTTTATTGACTAGTTTAACTGAGAGATCACTGAGTTAGCAACAATTCTACTACTCAACTAACCTTCAACTGACTCACTGGTTGCTTGAGCTTAGTTAATTGAGTCAAACTAAAAATAACTAAACTAGATTGCTAAATTTTAGCAATCACTACATGCAAAACTCTACTTCCATCCTATAACTCAAATTTACTAAGTAAACTAGTAGGAAAAGCCATGTCACAAAAGTTAAATTCCATTCAAGTCATCCCGTTGATGTGGAAAATCGAATTACTAAAATTGACTAAGGCACAAGTCAAATTTATCCTTTATTGCTACATTTTCTAACACTCCCTCTTAGCAATAAAGGGATTTTTCACCACCCTTATAATGCACCTGTGGAATTTGGATTTGCCTCTTGACAATGCCTTTGTTAAGATATCTGCATCCTACTCCTCAGTCAGAATGTATTATAGCATCATAATTCTCCTCTGCACTCCTACAAGTGATGGTACATGATATCAATGTGTTTGGACCTATCATAAAATACTAGATTCTCAAAGAGTTTGGTACAACTTTGATTATCACAATAAATCACCATCAGATCCATCTACTTACTGAAGATACCCACAAGTATTTTCCTCATCCATATGGCCTCACATGATGTTTGACTTGTGACCATGTATTCAATCTTTGTTGAGCTGAGTGCCAAAGACCTTTGTTTCCTACTATACCAGGAAAGGGATGCAGATCCAACACTGAAGATAGCACCTGAAGTACTTTTCCTTTCTAATGGACTCCCTGCCCAATCTGCATTAGTGAAGCCTTGGAGCTTCACTCTCTCTCTCCTCATGTACCATAACAGTACTTGGTTGTGCCTCTGAGGTACCTCAACACATGATTTTATGCCTTCCAATACAAATTGGTAGGCTTCACCATGGCTTGAATCAACTGATTAACTGCATAGCATATGTTAGGCCTTGTGTTCACTAGATACATCAAGGATCCCATAAGTTGTTTGTACATGGTAGCGTCTATTGCCTCTCCTAAAGAAGCACTCTCCTTCCTCTAAGTTGTAGCTAGAGGTGTGTCCATAGGCTTGCAATTCTTCATGTGAAATTTCTAAAGTATTTTAGAGGCATACTTCCCCTAACTTGTTGGGTTGTGTTATATTCTTTCCACGACTATCCTACGTAGTGAAATGGGGGGTTAGAGGGGGGCGGGAGCCCCCCTTCGTTGCGTCGATTGCGCAGCGGGGGGGGTCACAGGGGGGTTTGAGGGAGGTGGGTAGCCCCCCTCTACGGGGTCCGGGGTAGCGCACCGGGAAAATTTTTTTGGACCCTATATTAGGTTGGGCGAACCTACCTATGGTTTTGTGCATGATTTTCGCACATGGTATTGGATGCGATGGTTTTTCGGTCCATGGTATTGGATGCTTCGGCATGTATAAATATGTATTGTAACATTGAAAGGAACATAATGAAAAATCAAGCTGGTAGTCCCGGTTTTGGGATTTAGGGGAAAATCTCTGTGCATATGTGTTTTATGGGTTATGCTCTCGCATTGTTTATTTTCTTTGTTTAAGAATTCGTATGCAGGCAATTTCTGTACAGGGTTAAAACCTACATTTGGTATCAGAGCTGTTTTGGCTTCAAGGGGACACCTTTGTTGCTGAGGGGTTTCGCTCGGGCCTGTGGTAGACCCTTTTCAGTGGGAGATCTGCGAGATCGATTTTGGTGGTGAAAGAAGACGGCGAGCAGTGGAAAGATCGAGATTGAGAAGTTCAATGGTCAGAGTTTTGAGTTGTGGAAACTCAAAATGGAGGATCTGTTGGTCGATAAAGATCAGTGGATTGCGGTAGATCCAGGTACTAAACCATCGGGAGTGACCGATGAAGAATGGAAGAAATTGGATCGGAAGGCAAAGAGCACAATACGATTGTGTGTCTCAGATTCAGTATTGTTGAATGTATCAAGGGAAGCTACGGCAAAGGCTTTGTGGGTCAAGTTAGGGACTTTGTACCAATCTAAGTCTCTGGTGAATAAACTGTTCCTGCGGAAAAAGCTGTATAACCTGAGGATGAAAGATGGAGACTCGGTGACAGAGCATCTGAATGCGTTTAATACTGTGGTAAGTCAATTATTATCTGTTGATATTAAAATTTCAGATGAAGATAAGTGCATCAGTCTATTGTGTTCTCTACCAGATTCGTGGGATAGTCTGGTTATTGCAATAGGTAGCAATGCAACTGCTTTGCAGTTTGATGAAATAGTCTCAGCCTTGCTGACGGAGGAGATGAGACGGAAGAATATGGACAACCAGAATGGTGATGCCTTGTCTGTACGAGGACGGTCCCAGAACAGAAACAAAAATAAGTCATCGAGTGGGAGATCTAAATCTAGAGGGAGATCTAAATCTCCAGGAAAACCTACAAAGGTGGTGTGCTGGAAATGCGGAAAGGAAGGGCACTTTAGAAGGGATTGTAAATCTAAAGCTCCTGATAAAGGAAAGGGATCTGATGATGCTCCTTCTGCAGAGGCGAAAACCACCTCAGATGAAGGTGGGGATGTGTACTTGGCTTCTTCAAGTACACATGTAGATCATGAGGCATGGTTGATTGACTCAGGTGCATCCTTTCACTTCACTCCCCATAGAGAGTGGTTCTGCGAGTATGAGAAATACGATGGTGGTGATGTCTTCTTAGGAGATGATAGGAAGGCTAGAATCATTGGTCGGGGAAAAGTAAAGTTGAAGTTGCAAGGTGGAAGGGTTAGAACACTTCCGGGTGTTCTACATATTCCTGCATTGGCCAGAAATCTGATTTCTGTAAGCAAGTTGGATGATGCAGGTGTAAAGACGGTGTTCGAGAAAGATACCTGCAAGATGGTTCGAGGAGCACTGATATTGATGCGGGGAGTTCAGATTGGAACTCTGTACAAGCTGCAAGGTAGCACTGTTGTTGATGGGTGCAATAGTTCTATGGTTCCTAAAAATGGAGTAGAAAATCTAGTGGTCTCTGGAGAGAATACCATGTTGTGGCATCAAAGGCTTGGACATATTGGAGAGAAGGGCCTTCGAATACTTCATGGGAAAGGTATGGTAGAAGGTATGAATGATAGCTCTCTGGATTTTGATTTCTGTGAAAATTGTGTGTATGGGAATCAGAATCGAGTGAGTTTCCCCTCTGGTGGTAAGAGGACGAAACAGATATTAGAGCTTGTGCACAGTGATGTGTTTGGACCTATGAAGGTTCCATCACTGGGTAAGTCTGTGTACTATGTATCATTCATAGATGACTTCTCAAGAAATACATGGATATATTTCCTTAAGAAGAAATATGAAGTCTTTGATAGGTTTAAATAATTTAAGGCTCTGGTGGAAAATCAGACAGAGAAGAAGATAAAGGTGCTGAGGACAGATAATGGTGGAGAATTTTGCAGCAAGGAATTTGAAGAATTTTGTAAGAAGTGTGGTATAGCACGGCAGAAGACTACTCCATATACACCTCAGCAAAATGGAGTCGCAGAAAGAATGAACAAGACGTTGATGGAAAGGGCAAGAAGCATGCTCAGTGGTGCCGGGTTAGGACAGGAATTCTGGGCAGAGGCGGTGGATACTGCACGTTACTTGATCAACAGATCACCCTCATCAGTGTTGGAGGATAAGACTCCACAAGAAGTATGGACTGGTAAGAAACCCTCTCTTTCACATCTGAGGGTATTTGGATGTGATGCATATGTACATGTTCCAAAGGAGAAACGAACCAAGTTGGATAGTAAATCTGAAAAGTGCATCTTTATTGGGTATAAGGATGGTTTAAAGGGTTATAAGCTTTGGAACCCAGTCACACGGAAGGTTGTGTATAGCCGAGATGTGGTGTTCAGAGAGGTAAAAGATGTTATTCAATCTGAAGTCCAACCAAAGGAACCTGAGAAGATAGAGTTTGAGCCAAAGGAGGAAGAATCAGACTCTGCAGCAGAGGAGGAATCAGAAGATGAAGAGCCACAAACTCCGGCTGTGAGAAGATCAGGTCGAGAAAGAAGGCAGCCAGAAAGGTATAGTCCATCTGCTTTCAGTTCAAATTTTGCTTTGTCTGTTACTGATGATGATCCCAGAACTGTGAAGGAAGTAGTGGATTCAGAGGATGGAAAACTCTGGAAAGAGGCCATGGTTGATGAAATGGCATCTTTGCACAAAAATGAGGCTTGGGATCTGGTAGAGTTGTCGGCTGGAAGGAAACCCATTGGCAGCAAATGGGTGTTCAAGAAGAAGACTAATGCAGAAGGAAAGGTGGAGAAATACAAAGCTCATTTGGTAGCAAAAGGTTATTCCCAGGTGCCGGGAATTGATTTTGGTGATATTTTTTCTCCTGTTGCCAAGGTAGCTTCTATTAGATTACTTTTATCTGTTGCTGCTGCTTTTAATTTTGAGGTAGAACAGATGGATGTGAAGACAGCATTTCTTCACGGGGATTTGGAAGAGGAAATCTACATGAGGCAACCTGAAGGCTTTGCGGTGAAGGGTAAGAAAGAACTGGTATGCAAGTTAAAGAAGTCTTTGTATGGGTTAAAACAGTCACCAAGGATGTGGTATCAGAAATTTGATACATTTATACGGGGACTTGGCTTCACCAAAAGCAAAGCAGATCATTCTGTGTATTTTAAATTAATTGGTGACCGTGTTATTTATCTGGTCTTGTATGTGGATGATATGTTGCTGGTTGGAAATGACAAAGAAATTATCCAGGATTTGAAGACCCAATTGTCCTCCAAATTTGACATGAAAGATCTTGGTGCTACAAACTATATTTTGGGCATGGAAATTAAAAGAGATCGGGCAAAGAGGAAGCTCTGGTTAAACCAGAGGAAGTATGTCGAGACAATACTGCAGAGGTTTAATATGCAGGATAGTAAACCGGTGAAGGTTCCTATTCCTGTAGGTGTGAGGTTATCTGCTGAACAGTGTCCCAAGACACAAGAAGAGGAAGAGGACATGTCCCGTGTTCCATATGCAAGTGCAATCGGTAGCCTGATGTATGCAATGGTCTGTACTAGACCAGACATTGCACATGCAGTGGGAGTATTGAGCAGGTTTATGTCAAAACCAGGGAAGGAGCACTGGACAGCAATGAAGCGGGTTTTCAGGTATTTGCGTGGCACTAGTGATTATGGTTTGTGCTACCAAGGAAGACCAGGATTAGACAGAGTGTTAGATATTCATGGTTTTGTTGATGTAGACTGGGCTGGAGATCTGGATCAAAGAAGATCTACAAGTGGGTATGTGTTTAACCTATTTGGAGGTGCAGTCAGTTGGATGAGTAAGAAACAATCTGTAGTGGCACTATCAACTACAGAGGCAGAATACATGGCAGCCACTCATGCAAGCAAGGAAGCAGTTTGGTTGCAGAGATTGTGTTCAAGTATGGGGTTAGTACAGGGAGCTATAAGAATAGACTGTGACAGCCAAAGTGCAATTTTCTTGGCAAAGAACCCTGCTTATCATTCAAAGACAAAGCACATTGATGTTCAGTATCACTTTGTGAGGGATATGATAGAAGACAAAAAGGTGTTGCTGGTAAAGGTGGACACTTTGAAGAATACTGCAGATGCATTGACAAAATCTGTGAGCTCTGAGAAGTTCTCTTGGTGTAGAGAAACAATGGGTGTTTCAGGGCTGGAAAAATGACTAAGCTCTCCTGTGGCCCCCTATGGAAAGAAAACAACAACTGGGAGATTGTTGGGTTGTGTTATATTCTTTCCACGACTAACCTACGTAGTGAAACGGGGGGTTAGAGGGGGGCGGGAGCCCCCCTTCGTTGCGCCGATTGCGTAGCGGGGGGGTCACAGGGGGGGCGGCAGCCCCCCCTGTCCAAGGGGTTTGAGGGGGGCGGGTAGCCCCCCTCTACGGGGTCCGGGGCAGCGCCCCGGGAAATTTTTTTTTGGACCCTATATTAGGTTGGGCGAACCTACCTATGGTTTTGTGCATGATTTTCGCACATGGTATTGGACGCGATGGTTTTTCGGTCCATGGTATTGGATGCTTCGGCATGTATAAATATGTATTGTAACATTGAAAGGAACATAATGAAAAATCAAGTTGGTAGTCCCGGTTTTGGGATCCAGGGAAAAATCTCTGTGCATATGTGTTTTATGGGTTATGCTCTCGCATTGTTTATTTTCTTTGTTTAAGAATTCGTATGCAGGTAATTTCTGTACAGGGTTAAAACCTACATAACTCACAAATAGCTCACCATCACCCTACCATACTTCCAGCCCAAGGAAGTAACGCATCAAGCCCATGTATTTAATCTCAAATTTTGTTGCAAGGTACTCCTTGCAAGAGCATATCAACCACTCATCCCCTATAAGTATCAAGTCATCAACATACAAAACCAAGATAAGAAAATTTCCATCTACCACAATGTGATAGAGGTTGGCATCTGCTTCACTTTTGGTGAAGCCAAATCCACTGAGATATGTATCAATATGAGTGTACCATGCTCAGGGTGCCTATTTGAGACCATAAAAGGATCTCCTAAGTCTGCATACATGTGTCTCCTTGTCATATGTCTCAAATCCCTATGGATACTCTATGTAAATTTCTTCCTCAACAACACCATTGAGAAAGGCGATCTTCACATCCATATGATGTATATTCCACCCCATCTGCACAACCAATGCTAGAATGGATATGATTGAAGAATATCTTTCCACCAATGCAAATGTTTCCTCATATTCCACTCTATCGACCTGAGGGAAGCATTTGGCCACAAATCTGGCCTTGTACTTATTGATGCTCCCATCAACTACATGCTTCACTTTGTATACCCATCTGGAACCAACCACTGACTTGTTCTCTAGTCTTGACACCACCTCCCATACATTTTCTTCATGATGGAGTCATACTCCTCCACCATGGCATCAACCCACAATGGTTGAGAAACTGCTTCCTCAAATGAAGAAGGCTTTGTATCAATGAGTTTTTTCATGAGAGTCATGTATCTAGTGTACCTATCTAATGACCTCCTTTGCTTGCGCTAAGATGTAGGAGCTCCCACATGTTATCGTGTATCCTGTGTCAATCTGTCAACTTATTTAATTCACTTCCTTCCCTCTTTCAAATATTCTGGTTGAGTGGGTACCTCCTCTCTGCCTCTTGTTTGCTCCTCTACATGTGGTTTCTCGACAACATCCTGAAGCTTTGCATGAGGCTCCTCCTTAGGAACTAGAAGCTTCTCCTCCTATGAGATACTTAACTTTTTCTCTAAAGAGCATCTCATAGCCTTCTCCTCATCAAATTTGACATCACTCATCACTACTAGCACCTTAGGTGAGGGAAAATACACCCTATAGTTATGTGGTGTCTTTATGTATCCTACAAATACTCCCATCTCATTTGTAGGATCAAGTTTCTTCTTGCTATCTTAGAGACATGATAATACACATTACCTTCAAAAATTCTGAAATGAGATACATTTGGCTTCCTCGCAAAAAAAGCTTCTTTGGGTGTGATTATGCCAAGTATTCTATGAGGACTCCGATTCTGCAAATAAACCGCAATGTTGCATGCTTCTATCCATAGATGTAATGGCAACCCCTGATCATGCAACATGGCTCTTGCTTCTCCCACTACACTTATGTTATTCCTTTAAGCCACCCCATTTTGTTATGGGTTATCGGGTGCTATCAATTCTATTCTAATACCCTCCTTGGAACAAAACTCCTTGAAGGTGCTAAAAAAATATTCTCTTCCATTATCACTTCTTAGGGCTTCTAATTTCTAACCAGTCTCCTTTTCAATCAATGCTTTAAATTCAACAAATTTTGAAAAAACTTAATCCTTCTTTTGCATGAAGAAGATCCAACATTTTCTATAAAGGTCATAAAAAAATAACATATTACCTATGTTTTGTTGTAGAGCCTATAGAAAATGGTCCACATACATAAGAGTGGATTCACTCCAAGATTGCTCCAGCTCTGCTATCTCAACCCTCGAAGGTGGATTTGACATATTTCCCCAATGTACATCCCTTGTAGATATCATGTTGTTCAAGGGTACATTTCGAGAGAACGGTGGTAATTTGTTGGATGATTTTTAAGGCATAGTGGTGTAAGTGTCCCATGCGCCTATGCCATATTTCTCGAACATATCAAATCTTCACCTTTTATGCCTTGATTCTCAGTGCATCGCAAGCTTCCACCTCAAGTTTGTAGAGATTATTCACTCAAACTCTAATCTGTTTCACTTGCTCGGTAGCTACATGTCTCAGAAAGGATTTCCCCTTACTGAAAACAACATCTTAGACACGATCCTCCAATACAACTATAGTGATCACGTTCTTCTTAAGCCCAGGAACATACATAACATTTTCAGATGAAAATTGGTGCGTGACTCCCTCTTAAAGGTTATAGTTCCAATTCCTTTGGTATTGTACCTCCCATCATCCCCAAGTTCAATGTGCATATGGAGATCCTTCTCCTCTAGGATGCTGAAGAATTCTTTGGATCCTATCATATGGAACGAGGCACCTGAATCTAGATACCACACACTCCCCATCACAGTGTTGGTCATGCATGCAATCAAGATGAAGTCTAATTTGAATTGTGAGGCACACTTTGTTGCATAGTGCAAACATTTTTGTTGCATAGTGCGTAAATTCATGGTAGTGAAAACATTTTATCTTGCTCAAGTCCTTCTTCTTGCCATTGTTCTGGTTGGTCTCTAGTTTTCTTTGGGCCTTCTTTCCCTTACCATTTTTTACCTTCCCAAACAAGGAAAAGTTTTCTTCCTCTTCAACTTTGGATGTTACTCCATCTCTAATGTTCCTTTGGATTTATTCCTACACCAGATCATACTAGAGTCTCTCCCAATTTGGAAATTTGTCCCTCCCATTTACAGAGTCCTAGTAGTTGTGCTAGGATTTTAGAAGGCCTAGGAGAGCTAGGCTCACTAGTTCTGAAGAGGCAATATTTTCTCCAACTCCTCCAAGCTCATATTGACACTAAGTGAACCTAGAGAGGTAATGTTGAATGGTTTCTCATTTATGCATGCGAATGTTTCTGAGCTTGTCCCTGAATGCTAATTTCTTTGCATCATGTCTCGAATAACTCAGTGAGGGTATTCCACATAGAAAAGGGAGTCTCTTTTCCATGTAGATTCGAGACTATGTGGTCTCTCATGCCCTCAAGGATGATCCTCCTGGATTTTGCGGTATCCTTCTTCCTTTGTTATAGTTCTTAAGCATCATATGTTCCTAGTTGTGGAATGTTAGTTTTGGTGTACTCTAGCACACCATTATCATCGAGCACTGCTTCCATATTATCCTTCCAAGCTATGAATCTGAGGTTCCCTCAAGGGAATACTCCAATCTCAATATGCTGAAAGACATTTTCCCGCACGGAAGAAAACTGCTTCACTGAATATGAAAATCAAAATCTCTCAAGGAGAAGCTCTATTAAGTGGTTTCTAGTGTGATTTCTGCTTTGATACCATGTAGAAATTAATAGAAAATTTCTACTACTGATGAAATCGAACTGAAATCAAGAGAATAAATATTTACTCTACTATTATGCGGAATGGAAATAACAATTTAGAAACACATGCCACCATTAAAACACCACAAGAACACAATGATTTATAGGGGAACCCAAGTGGGAAAAACCCCTCTGCTGCTTTTCATTAATCAGATGAGAATGAGAAACTATTACAATGTCTTGCTTCAAACCTGAAGCACACCTTGCACTCTAAACTTGTTCTCCTACTAGCTATCCTGCTCTGGACAACACTTATCCAATTCAAGGCCCCATCTTGCTCCTATTTCCTTGTGCAATCCTGGAGGAAACTAGCTCCTAAAATATAGGAATTTTCACTTATTTTCTTGCACAATTCCCAAGGAATGATTCATCTGCTTAACTTCCAAGCCTATACACTCAATTAGTATACAATTGATAATTATAATGTGTCTTTTCCTCCACTCTAACTAGGAAATTCAATTTCCATGCATGTCTAGGATATTTTTAGTTGATTGACTAGTTTAACTCAAAGATCACTGAGTTAACTATAGTTCTACTACTCAACTGACCTTCAACTAATTCAATTACTTGCTCGAGCTTAGTTAGCTGAGTTAAATTGAAAATAAATGAACTATATTGCTAACTTCTAGCAATCACTACATGCACAACTCCACTTATAGCCTATAACTTGAATTTAATGAGTAAACCAGTGGAAAAATCCATGTCACACAAGTTAAATGCCATCCAAGTCATCTTGCTGATGTGGAAAATCAAATTACTAAATTTGACTAAGGAACAAGTCAAATTTATCCTTTCTTGCTACATTTTCTAATAGAATGCAGGACCAAGTCAATGAATTCATTTGGAAATTTTAGACAACATGTAGAAACTATCTAAGACATGCAACAAGAAAATAATATAGTTATCGAAAGACCTGAAGAAGATGCATCCATCAACATTCATCATATCAAGAAAAAGGAAGAGCAACAAGTGAAGTGTGGCCTTGCTCTGTGCGCACTAGAAGAAGAATATCAGTGGTACATAAACAATGAATGCTCTCATCTCATGTTTGCAAATAAGAGTAGATTTACCTCTCTTACGAAAACCAAGGGTGGTGAGTTTATTATTGGAAATAGTGCACCAACATACTGGGAAAAGGTAGAGTTGATCTTGATGTTAAAAATACAGAAGCAACTAATGTATTATTGGTTGAAGGGCTAAAGTAGAACTTTTTGAGTGTGGGTTAGATAACTGACAAAGGGAATGTAGTTATATTTACTTCAACAAGATAAAAAGTTAGAGAAGAAGACACTTGAAAGGTTATATAAAAATGGATAAAAATTCATAAAACGTACATGTGCTCAAGAAAAATCTAGGCAAAAATAAGAGGTCAGTCTCCTCCTCTTCAAATTTAGAGTAGGGAAAAATAGTCCCCACTGGAGTCTATTGTATCTGATACATATTCCTAAAAGGATTGCATAAGTGCACAACAACAACATAGGAACTTGATGACATTTAGGTCCATGGCATCAACTTATTCTTTAGAAAGAGGTTCATGATCTTAGGGGGAATGATGCATGAAAAGAAGGTCTACATGTGCTTTATTTCATTGATTCAAAATTAATGATGAACCCATATGTTTCCAGATTATCTTGATACTTATTCTTTTGATGTAGATGATTTGTGATACTAATGTTGCATCTGGTGAGGCTATTGTGATCAAGATTTGTGATGTATCTCTTTAGGAGAAAGTTTTGAAGATCACAAGAAGATGACACACATCTAGGGGGAGCATCTCATATGCTTTCGGTAGTTCATTGTTGGAATTTGGTCTCGTGCTAGAAGAAAAAATGATATAATACATATTTTGATGCCTTGTATTATTGTGAAGATCATGCATAAATGAGAACACATGTATGTGCATTTATATCAGTTCTGTATAATTATTGTTTCATCCTAAATTGGTATATTGATGATAGAGAGACACATTGGGTCCAATATGTATTGTAAAGGTGTATCAAGTTCAACTATGTATGGACTATTAGATGTTGAATTCTTGCCTTGTATATCATTGACATAGCCCTTGTTCATTTTTGTATTGGGTCACTTGATGGAATGATGTAACTTGAACCATGTAGTCATCAATATTTGGTTGTAAATAGGCATACTTTATTCATATGTGATTAGTACATTCATATGCCAAGAAGCTTTGTACTTGTACACAATCGCTCAAATCTTGGAGACTTATTGGAAAAGAACAAAAGAGAGTATGTTTGCAGCCCCAATATGTACTTAGGCGGAGCATGGTCAACATGAGAGACTATGGTGTTGATCAGAGACATGTTTTGCAACCAAGTTCCTTGTTTCACATACCTTGTAGGACATCATCTTCTATCAAAAGATCAACTTTGTAGTCAGCATAATATTGAGAATTTTAAGGGAAGTACTTATGTCAATCTGGTATTGCCCTTTTCCCTTGATGTCAACGGGGGAGAGAAGGACTTGGTTTTTTGCAAGAGGTTGACATTAACTAAAAATGGGGGTATTATTAGCATTATGGCTAGTGCGTTGGCCTTGATGTCAACCATGATCATGATCTTGTCATGCTATGTCAACCTGGATACCATGATCTTATCACACTATGACACTATTGTTGATTGTGTGAAGAACTGATGTGCCTAGATAGTTCATGACTTATGATGCTTGCAGAAGATGGTGAACAGGTTCTGAGATGATTGTAGAGGAGTTACGGGAGGTTGGAAAAGGTTTGGAGAAGTTTCAAAATATTGGACAGGGTTTAGAGATGCTTGATTGGGAAGTTTTGAGTAGAATACTTGGTAACACATGTTCCTAAGTAAGCAAAGGGAGTTATAATGCACCCCAGAGACCATAGGCCTAAGTTATAACACACTTCTCGAATGGATAGGGTGTTCTACTTCGTGTAAAGGAGAAAAAATGAAAACCTTGGGCAAAACCATGGAATTACCCATGATTTTCATGTGTGGAAAGTTTTCTAATGTAATGTGAAGGAAGAAATGTTATAAAAAGGCAATGAGATTGATTAGTTGGGTGTGCAATTTTGGATCTTTTTCTTCTCTGTTTTGGAATAGGTGATTGCACCAATACGCAAAGGTTAGATCTGATTAAGAAGATTCAAAATATGTGTTGGCCTGGTTTTGGTAAGCATAGCTTAGAATATTTTGTCTTATGTGGATTAGCCTCATTCCTCAGTGAGTTATTGAACAAAGATCCTAATGATTGTCATTTATTAGGTCTGCAATAGACAATGAGCTTTTACCTTTTGACCTAAATAAGTTGCATAGGTTTTTAATTAATGAAGGTTTCATACCACTAAAGGATTATGCTTTAATCCCTAGATCAAATTTTTATGTGCATCATTTTTTTATGTGTATCATGCTCTTATGTGCACGACGCATTCACTAATCATTATATTTATTCAATGTGCATAGTTATGAAACTCTGCTTATGGTGATGACACACATGTAGGATTGATATGCATAAATATACCCAAAGATTATTTGTTTGTTGAAGTTTCTTTTGCAAAGATCTTCTTGAGAACATTGGTAAATATATTCCATGGAGCTATCATAGGTTATGTGATTGTAGAGATGTGATGTAGATGAAGTTGATTTGAGAAAAGAGAGGTGGTTTGAAGTAGAGCCTATATTTTGACTTGTTTATTGCAAATACTAGTGAATATTGACCCATGAGTTGCAGGGTTGTCCTAAATTGCATGAGATCTAATTACTGAGTAATTTTCCAAGTATTGTGAGATTTGATCTTTGACTGAGCCATATATTTCTTTCATATGTTGTATAGAATTCTGAGATTAGCTTAGTGTGCTAATATATGGATGGCTGAGATTTATATGGAAAAAGCCAAAAATGTTATGAGTTTATTGAGTTTGTTTGGGTGACTTAGCTTGTCATTGTTTTTCATTGACAAATATGGGACTATAATGATGTAGAGTTATATTCAGTGAGTATGATTTCACATGCTAGGCTTATTTCAACTTGGTCATTAGTAAGAAGACTTTATGATGTTGTTGCTTGTCCTTTTGGAAATTGCATGTAGGGTTGAAGGTAGAGACTAAGCAAAGTATTTCTTTAGGATTTTTATCCATGATTTATGCTCTAGCACAATGATAGTTTGGATCATGTTGTATTGAGATGTTGTTGTTTTTCTTGCAGAAAGATAAGATAAATATTGTTATGCTTGGAAATTTTATGGGTTTTTCTCTATGATAATTTGATAGAAGATCATTGACTACTTTACGAGCTTGCAGTATGGTTTGGATGATGTACCATTGCAGAATGTGAACATAATTCATGGTTATTGGATGCAACTAATAGAGCTCAGAGAATTATTGTGGTAGTATTGATACTTTATGTTTGATGCTACATTGAGTTTTTTTTGTTTGTACTATGCAAAAATATGGTTGCCAAATTGCAGGGAAGGCCTTCACTCATTAAGAAAAGTATATTGTTTTGGTTGATGTATTGAGTCATTAGGGTTCGAGAGAAATGTTGATATTTATAGTTGTATTTGTCCTAAAATGCCTTGGTTAAATTGATGATGATGGTTATGATGCATTATTGCCATAAGCTTGATGTATGGTGAGAGAATAAGGTTGAGTCATGTCATGAACAAACACTAGTAATGGAGTAGGATTTGGCATTGACTAAGTGAGTGAGCTTTCATGGATAAGTGTTGATGATGGAAGTTTGAACTATGAGATTGGTTTGATGGTCTATTGGGAAGATTTATTGTAGAGAGCTTTTATTGATTGACAATTTTGTAGAGGTAAAATGTGTATTCAATCATTATGATTGAGCATAATGGTATATGTGGTTCTAGTTTGAAAATTGGATGAAACATGGCTTGTAGGAATTGTGTTTGAGTCAGGTGGATCTAGTGTGAAATATTTTGAAATGTGGTCAACAAAGAATTTCGAGGGTTGGAGCCTTCATTGAGGGAGCAATAACTTCCTTCCAATGGTAGCCGATAATTTTGATCAAGGAGTGGTAGCTTCCTTCTAGTGGTAGTTGGAGAAACAAGAGGAGGTGGTAGCCTCTAGTAGGTAGGAGCCTACGCACTAGTAAGAGTTTGTGCTAGTGAAAGATGTAATAAGAGATTTTCTTAATAATAAGAAGAAGATAGAGAAAACAACAACAGTGGTTTTTCCCAGTTAGGTTTCCCACCTAATATTCAGTGTCTGTATGTGTTGATGATGTGTTGCATTCTTATGGTTCAAATGCCTTATAATTAAAAGTTTCTCATGGTTTATTTCTCTTGCTTATATCCACTGCATAATGTGTTGTGAATTAAATTAAATGGTTCCATCAACATTGCAAAAGAAATGTAAAATTACTAATTGCATGAAATATTGATTCACTCCCCCGCCTAGTATTTAAAAGAGTATGCTATTTGGGTTATGGGCCCTTTAAGTCATGATAATCATAAACCTTTTTTTTCATAATGAGTTTAGGCTTCAAAACAACCCCAAAACATAATAAACTTTAATAAAAACTAAAGTGTTGAAAAAATGCACTATTTAGTATGTGCTCAACAAAATGCACTTCAATGACCATCACCATCAATGATCAGAAACGTGATTGGGCAAGTTGGACAACCATCTTGATAGGGGGAATTCATTCCATCGCCATCAACGACCATCAATGTCTAGTGGTGATTCCATCAATGAAAAAGGGGGATATTGTTGTATAGTGTGTTGTCATTGATGAAAACTACTATCACAGGTATGCTACTCTAGAGATCATTAAGAATTTGTTGATTTTATGACAATCAAATGAGCATGTAGAAGGTTTGGTTGGATAGTTCTCTCCGAGAGATTTCCAATGGTATACTACACTTGGCAAAACTCCTCTGGAATGAGAAGATAATCCAACTTGAAAGTGAACATTGGTGAAAAGGGATCAAACCCCAAATTTGATAAAGATCATGCAGCTTTAAGGTAGATCCACACACTTGTAGGTAATCAATAATGGATTGGCACACCAGCATGTGCAAATCTTAATGCTAGAACCTCACCCTTCCTTCACAAGATCCTACCCCTCATTTTGGAACCCTTACCCATCCTTACGTATTCCGACACTCCACGCCACCCAAAAACCCGATGCCTTTCCTAACCCCATGCTACCTATCCACTTCAATCATTTCCTTGATGATACGTTGAGATATTTATTCCCGGTGGACACATCAACATAATGATAGATTGATAGGTTATTGGCATGTGGATGACATTGTTTCCAATTGGAAAATATAAAGTAGGTTGACACTTCAATCCCTAGGTTGAGGACATGGGTGACACAACATTCTAGATCACGGCATTGGTGCATAGTAGCAGATGATAGACACATAGAAGGAAAAAGTGGAAAGGAGACAGGTGACTATCAAGGAAAGGTGCACACATAGGCAGAAGGATGATGTGGAGAGCCAACATGGATGATGATGTGTGATGACATGGAAATATGGTAGGTTACCATGTGGCATGCCAGTTCAACAGTTTTTAGTGTCCATTTGGGTCAAATTTGAGCTACATGTGGCACCACTAAGAGATTTCCACATGGAATGATGATGTCATGGTGATGTCAACATATGATTGACCATGGATCCCTAAGAACTAGGTCACATGGAATGATTATATGGAAGAAAGTGGCAAGCCCAAGGGGGCACCATGTTCATAGTTAAGCCCTAAATCCCATCATATGGAGATTTGAATGTCATCCCCAAATTTGAATAAACATCGGCCCCATCTTGAATCAACAAAAATTTGGTGGCACCCATATATATGTGTGTGTTTTTGTGTTTGTGTGGGTGTGGGTGTGGGTGCGTTGGAATGGAAAGTACATGCATTTGATTTAATAAAAAGAATTGTGGCACAATGATTAAGTGTGAATTATTTCATCTCTAAAGTCATAATTTCAAGTATTGGTTTGATACTTTGGCATTTGGTTTTAGTTGTGGTTGTCATTGGAAATTTGATTTTTGTTATTGTTGGCACTTTGGCTTCAGTTGTGGCATATTGATGGCATTTGGTTTTGGTTGTGGCTTATTTTTGGCACTTTTGTTTTGGTTGTGGATTTTGGTTTCAATTGTGGGCTATCATTGGCACTTTGGCTTCAGGTGTGCCTTATCATTGGAATTTGGTTTCAGTTTTGACCTAGTTTAAATCTATGGTTTGATTCATATTAAAACAAATTTTTGATGCATGATATAAATGAATAACACAATAGTTGAGTTGGTATTGGGTTTGGTTGTACCATAGGTGATCATGGATTCGAGGCTTGTCAGACTCACCTAAATTATTATTTTTAGTGTTTGGATTTTTCGTCAAATCGAGAAGTGCATTTTATTGAACCTCAAAAGTGCATTTTATCGAGCCCGAGGGGGGGGGTGTGTATTCCAACAACGCTTTAATTTTATTAAATTGTATTATGTTTTTGGGGTTGTTTTGAAGCCTAAACTCATTTTGAAAAAAATGGTTATGATTCTTGTGATTTAAAGGCCCCATAACCCAAATAGCAAACATTGATTACATTATTAGGACAAATCTTGTAGACTTTAGACCAACAACTTGATTAGGGGAGTTGAACCAAAAACTTGATAGGGGGAGTTCAGTCCTTTTCCATTAATGATCATCAATGCCTGGTGGCGTTTTCATTAATGAAAACACACTTCCTAACAATCTCCTCCTTTTTCATTGATGACAACACCACCAGACCTTGATGGTCATGAATGGGGATGGACTAAACTCCCCCTATCAAGTTGTTGTTCATTGATGGCGACGGTCATTTATGTGCATTCGATCAAGCCTAAAAGGTGCATTATCTCAAATCGATGGGGTGTATTCTATTGAGAACAGATTGAAAAGTGCATTATGTACCTTTGACACACTCCTGTGCTTTCTTTTTCTTTAAGAGGGTTGCGTTGATATGTCCCAAAATCAAGGTTGAGGTGACCCCTCCCCATTGGACTCAGATCATGTAGAGGGGACACCTTATGATCTGTAAGGGGGGAGGGGATGCATAGATTCTCTAGATAGAAAGGTTCCATCAATGGTGGCTCTCCATTCCATATATCATCCTGGAGTTCTCCTACATGAGGATGGAATTTCAGAGTGACCAGACATGCCCTTTCCCATTGATGAGAGATGTAGACCAACATGTATGCATTGTGCCTAATGTGCATTTTAGTTATTTGTTTTGTCATTTTTTTATGCATGTATATGATGATGTTAACATCATGTTTTGTTTTGTATATGCATATATCGTCCCTTGAGTGGGAGATATGACCATTCACAGTCAGCCTCGAGGGGGGGATTAGGCTTGAGGACCTGTATGGGGTAGGTGTGTGAACCAAGTAAAGGGTGAGAGAGAGGGAACCTGTTGGGTACCTATAATACTAGTGATTACCCCATTACTATTGTATTTGTACCCCTTATTAATATTTTTGTGCCCCTATTATCCCCATATTGTTATTACTGTGCCCCATAGAATCCCTCTATTGTGATTTTTGTGGCTTTATATTATTATTGTTAGGTCGGCTGGGTTATATTGTGACTCCTTATACTCCTATATATAGAAAGGAGGTTTTGTCATTTGAATCATCCAAGAATTGTTCATTTATGTAATGTAAAGGAGGTTGCCCCCTCGAAGAGGCTGAATTCTAAGGCGTTGATCTATCTTTTCTATCTTTTTCTTGAGCTGGTTTCATAACATTTGGTATCAGAGCTTTGGATTCTAGGGTTTCGCTACTCCAAACAGGTCATCGTGGAATTTCCGCTAGAACTTTTTTTCTATGACATTTCAGAAGCTAAAAGAAAAACCCATTTGAGAAGACATCGCTCTAAATCTCGGGTCCAAATTTTAGAGCTTTTCTCGCTATATTTGTGGAGATATGATCTAAGGAAGTTGGTATTTTTTCAAACTCCTGAATTACATTCCAAACAGGCGACCTAGGGAAAATCATCATAACTTTCTCTCTGAGCATCGGATTGAAATTTTGTAAGAAGCTACAGAAAGAGGACAGACTATCGTTTCTTGTATATCTTTTTCAGAGCCAAAAGTCGAAACAAGGACACGTGGCACGTCGTACAAGTTCGCTCTACTGAACTAGTCTGTAATCAGGTCACTGTGGGATATTTGATATAACTCTTCCTTGGAGAATCCAATTGGGATCAGACTGGTGGCATTAGAAAGAGGACACAGAGGGCTACTACAGGTCGCAATTTCGAAACTAGATGACTAGAAATTACAAAGATACATCAGAGGAAATATCGAGCTCCTACAAAGTGAAAAAAGGTGTGTAGATTTTTTTAAATTTTTGCTTAAGCTTGGTTTGAAAAATTATTTTGAAGGAATTCAAAGGGCATAGTAGAGCATTGTTATCGGTAACTGATGCCTAGAGGAAAGAAAATTCAAACACCTAGTAAGCAACCTGAAAGCAGTAGCATGACTCATGAAGAAGAGGAAGAAATGCTACATGATATATAAAAATTACAAGACCAAGTGCAACAAATGTTAGTCTCACAAAAGCTAACAGAAGCTAAGATAAATGGCATGGAATCTAAGATAAAGGGCGTGGAAGCTAAGATGAATGGCATGGAAGCTAAGATGGACGATTGGAAGACAGATTTGAAGACAGACATGGAAGAATTGAAGATAAATATGAATAAGTTGCTACAAGAAATGGTCACTAATGGTGAAAGGGTAGTAAAGGAAACTCATGATGAGAACAAAAGAAATGTTAATCATGATTCCATAGACCCTAATGTTGGATCAAAGACCCACCATATTCCAAAAATCGATATGAGGAAGTTTGATGGCAAGGATCCCGCAACATGGATATTACAGATGGAGCAATTTTTCGATCTCAATAATGTGCAAAACACACAAAAGGTACGTATTGCAACTTTATATTTGGAACCAAATCAGTTTGTATGGTATCAATGGCTTTGCTCTCGTAAAAAATTATCACTTGGGAAATTTTTACGGAAGAATTGACAGCACATTATGAGGATACAAAAAGCAACACTTTTTTTAGCCAATTGATAAGTCTCAAACAAAAGGGTTCAATAATGGAGCACATTGAGGAGTTCCAAAAATTGAACATAAGGGTAAAAAAATTCCAGAGGAGCATAGGATTGATGTGTTCATAGGGATTTTAAAGGATAATATCCAACATGATGTTCGCCTTTGGGAACCTGATTCATTAGAGAAGGCATTCAGGTTAGCAAGAAAAATGGAAAGCAAAATTATGGCAACCAGGAAGCATACCACTCACAACTATAAAGATGGAAGTGTTGTTGCCCCTAGTCTTCCACAACCTATAAGGTTGACACCACAACAATTGGAAGAAAAAAGAGCAAAAGGGCTTTGTTACAGTTGTGATAGCAAATACACTAAAGGTCATAAGTGTGCTGAGAAGAAATTATTCTACATAGATTGTGAAGAGGAAGAAGAAAAGGAGCAAGAAAGGTCAAAAGAAGAGGATATACTCCAGGAACAAAGCCTAGATAAAGAAGAAATGAATCCGACCATATCTTGTAATGCATTGGCGGGAATTACCACTCCTCAAACCATCAAGATAGAAGGACAAATCAAGAAGAAAAAGGTAATAGTGTTGATTGATTCAGGAAGTACCCACAATTTTATTCATTGTAAGGTAGCAAAAGAATTGAATTGCTTCTTATATCCAGCACCAGAGTGTCAAGTGATGGTTGCAAATGGAGGAACAATAAATTTCCTGGAAAGTGCCATAATATCAAGCTATCCATGGGAGAATATGTATTGACTAGCCCAATGCTTTCCATTCCAATGGGAGGTGCTGATGTTGTACTAGGAGTCCAATGGCTACAATCCTTGGGTACAATAGCTTTTAATTTTCAAGAACTTTTCATGAAATTTTTATGGAAGGAAAGGAAGTTGAATTAAGGGGTATTGCAGGGAAACCAGGAAAGATAATCAGCTCTAACAATATGACAAAGCTTCTAAAAAAGGAACAAAGAGGTGTAATTGCACAATTATGTTCGCTAGATGTTTCCACATTGGAATCATCTATTTCTCCAGATCTCCAAAAAGTCTTGGACAATCATTCCAAGGTATTTGAGACTCCCAAAGGTCTCCCACCTATTCGTGATCATGATCATGCTATTCATCTGATTCCAGGAAGTGTTCCTCCAAACATCAGGCCGTACAGATATCCCTATGCCCAAAAGAGTGAAATTGAACGTATGGTTGCAGAAATGCTAGAGGCTGGTATAATTCAACCGAGTCAAAGTTCTTTCTCTGCTCCAGTAGTATTGGTGCACAAGAAGGATGGATCATGGCGCATGTGTCCGGATTATAGGGAGCTCAACAAGCTCACTATTAAAGATAAGTTTCCCATTCCTGTCATTGATGAATTACTGGATGAATTGCATGGATCAATTTACTTCACCAAGTTGGATCTTCGTTCAGGATATCATCAAATCAAAATGAAGACTGAAGACATTCCGAAAACAACATTTAGAACTCATGAGGGTCATTATGAATTTTTGGTCATGCCTTTTGGCCTTACCAATGCACCTTCAACATTTCAAGGTTTGATGAATTCAATTTTCAAACCATTCCTTAGAAAATTTGTGTTAGTATTTTTTGATGATATACTAATCTACAGCAAGTCTTGGAAGGATCATGTTGAACATGTTGACAGGGTGCTACAACTATTGGAGGAGAAACAATTATATGCAAAAAGATCCAAATGTTTCTTTGGAGTACAAGAGGTGGAATATCTGGGTCATATTGTATCTCATGAAGGAGTTAAGGTAGACCCTAGCAAAATTAAAGCCATTAAGGAATGGAAAATCCCCACATCCATAAAGCATCTGCGAGGATTTCTCAGGTTGACAGGGTATTATCGCAAGTTTGTTAAGAATTATGGGAGAATAGCAGCACCTCTAACAACATTATTGAAGAAAGATGCATTTTCATGGACTCTAGAAGCAACAAAGGCCTTCAAACATCTTAAAGAGGCAATGTGCCAAGCACCAGTCTTAGCTACACCGGACTTCACAAAAACCTTTATTGTGGAATGTGATGCTTCAGGAAATGGAATTGGTGCTGTTCTAATGCAAGATGAAAGACCCATTGCTTTTGAAAGTCGTCCAATCAAGGGAAAGTTTTTACAGAAAGCTATTTATGAGAAGGAAATGTTGGCAATACTCCATGCACTTAAGAAATGGCGACCCTACCTAATGGGAAGACACTTCAAGGTAAAACGGATCATGATAGCCTTAAATACTTTTTAGAACAAAGATTATCCTCTGAAGAGCAACAAAAGTGGGTCACAAAGATGTTGGGTTATGACTTTGAAATCATCTACAAAAAAGGGAAGCAAAATGTGGTGGCAGATGCACTCTCAAGAAAGGATGAGGATGTGGAAGCATTGTTGTGCGCCATTTCTATTATCCAACCAGATTGGATAAACGAAGCAAGGGAGGAATGGAAGAATGACGAAGAAGTGTGGGCACTTATTCGAAAGTTACAACAAGATTCCAGTATGTCTGATACATTTAGCTGGCAAAATGATTCGTTATGGTACAAAGATCGCTTATACCTCTGTAAGAATTCCCAGCTAAAACAAAAGATTCTTATGGAATTGCACACTTCTCCCTTAGGAGGGCACTCAGGATTTTTAAAAACTTACCACAGGGTTAAGAAGGAATTTTTTTGGGATGGCCTTAAATCATATATTCAAAAGTTTGTGGCGGAATGTTTGGTTTGCCAACAAAATAAAGTTGAAACAATTAAGACACCAGGTCTATTACAACCTTTATCCATTCCAAGCCAACGTTGGGAGGAGGTTTCAATGGATTTTATCACAGGTTTACCCAAGTCTGAGGGAAAGAGTGTCATCATGGTGGTAGTTGACAGACTTACCAAGTATGCACACTTTTGTGCATTATCACATCCATTTAAAGCCAGTACAGTTTCTACTACATTTATGGAAACAATTCAAAAGCTACATGGAAACCCAAAGATTATTGTAAGTGACAGAGATCCCATTTTCACTGGAAATTTTTGGACAGAATTATTTTCTTGTCTTGGTACTCAGTTAGCTCATAGCTCATCTTATCATCCTCAATCTGATGGGAAAACTGAGATAGTAAACAAATGTTTGGAAGGATATCTTCGTTGCTTTGTATCTGATAAACAGACACAATGGGTCAAATGGTTGCCTCTGGCTGAATGGTGGTATAACACTTCCTTCCATACAGCAACAAAAATGACCCCATTTATGGCACTTTATGGGTATCAGCCACCATCCATCACATCATATTTAAGAGAAAATTCTAAGGTTCAAGCAGTGGAACATCACATCGAACATCAACAACAAGTCCTCCAACTCTTAAAGGATAACCTCGTGTTGGCACAGAATAGAATGAAACAACAGGCAGATCAACATCGCAGTGAAAGAAGTTTTGATGTAGGTGATTGGGTATTCCTACGGCTACAACCATATAAGCAAATGTCCCTCAAGCAAGCTAAGAAGGATAATAAATTATCACCAAAGTATTATGGTCCATACAAGGTGTTGCAAAAGATTGGTACTATGGCATACAAATTGGAGCTTCCTGCAGCTTCTCGATTGCACCCAGTTTTCCATGTTTCATGTTTAAAGAAGGTTATAGGCGACAAGCTCCCAGTTCAAACAATATTGCCAGAACTTGATGAGGAAGGAAAAATTATATTGGAACCGGAAGCAGTCACAAAAACAAGAACTCGACAGCTACGAAATCGATCAATTTCGGAGTATCTTATCAAGTGGAAGAACTTATCCGCTGAAGATTCCACATGGGAGGATGAGAATTTTATACAGAAGCATCCAGAACTACTCAAGCGTTGAGGACAACACTTTTTTGAAGGAGAGGGGCATGTTGGGTCCCTATAATACTAGTGATTACCCCATTACTATTGTAGTTGTACCCCTTATTAATATTGTTGTGCCCCTATTATCCCCATATTGTTATTACTGTGCCCCATAGAATCCCTCTATTGTTATTTTTGTGGCTTTATATTATTATTGTTAGGTCGGCTGGGTTATATTGTGACTCCTTATACTCCTATATATAGATAGGAGGTTTTGTCATTTGAATCATCCAAGAATTATTCATTTATGTAATGTAAAGGAGGTTGCCCCCTCAAAGAGGCTGAATTCTAAGGCGTTGATCTATCTTTTCTATCTTTTTCTTGAGTTGGTTTCATAACAGAACCTAGTGGATAAGAAAACATGGTCATTACGATTTTCGGCTAGATATCCCCACTATATGGTATAGCATAGAGGTGGGTCCCCGAGATGAGGAGATTTGACAGCTGGGAGTATGTGGCATCCTAGGAGGAGAGGAACTGGATGTTCACTAGAATATGGTGATGGTTTCACTAAGCATCCCAGAGGTTGGTTGGGAAATGTTTGGTAAGGACATGGTGGATGTTATGGTGATGCCACATAGAAAGTAGAAACTAATGCTACAGAGGGTAACAATAGTGATAGCGGTTGTGATGACCATTTTGGCTCCTAACTAAGGGTTCAGTAGGACCCATCAACCGATGGTAGAGGGGGATATAGTGGTGCTTAGGGATTGGCACCACCTTATATATTGTATTTGTACGAGGAGAAGAACCTATTATGGGGAAGCTCCCTTGATTTTTTTCTACAACTCATTTTTTATGGCTGATAGTCCCTTTATGTACACAAACATTATATATATATATATATATATATATATATATATATATATATATATATATATATATATATATATATATATATATATATATATATATATATATATATATATATATATATTTATTTATTTATTTATTTATATATTTATATTTATATATGTATGTATGTATGTATATATGTATGTATGTATATCTATCATGATGTATGATTCCATGTTGTGTTTCTTCATTGTTATCGATTTTTAATGACGTTTCATGTATGTGATGTGACATGTAACTCGATGGCTTATATAATTACTATGGTGCTTTCCAATCTAGGATATGATTTGCTATGCACTTGATGACTTGGTTCTGACTTCGTGATATATGTGAAATATGATATTGTCAAAACTTCGTACTAACATTGGCATGCAAGTACTTCCTAAATAAATGAGCATCATGAACCTGAAAGGTGTGGCTCAACTATGCGACAACAAGTTGGGAATCAAGGAACACATGCATGTGATGAATGCCAAGGTGTTTGGCATTGACCAATAGGCCTATGATAGTGTCTTATTTTCCTTGACTATTGGTGGTTGGTCTAATGCAAACTATTCTTATATGAAGGAGGATTTGATCAAGAGAATATATGGTTGAGGTTGTCGATGCTAGGCTTTGCATCCACTAACAAGTGCCATAAGAAAAACCAAGGAGGAGTGTTGGTGGGTGATCCATCTGTGAAGAAAAAATAAGATATTGATTAGAGAAAGTTTAAGCAAGGTTTTCAACACATAAGAAGCGCAAATGATATTGTATATCAACATCTAGGTAACAATAATAATTTCAAGCATGGTTAAAAATTTGTGAGGTAGAGCCCATTGATGGGGTCTTTAAGACATGTGCTCTCAGTCTCTGTGAGGATGTATATGTTGGAAAGTGTGTTTTCATTGATGCAAACCAATGTTGTTGATTTCAAAGGATGTGGGATAGCCTAGATATCATTGAATCATTTGCTGAAGTTATGGAAATCAAATGAGTATGTAAAAGGTAAGTTGGATAGTCCTCTCTGGGAGCTTTGCAATGATATATGACACTTGGTCAAACTCCTCTGGAATAAGAAGATAAGTCATTTTTAAAGTGCACATTGGTGAAAGGGGATCAAACCCAAAATTTATTAAAGATTTTGCAGCTTGAGGAAAGATTCATGCACTTGTGGACAATCAACAATGAATTGGGCCAACAACGTATGTAGATTTTAATGTTGAAACCTCACCCCTCCTTCATGGGACCCTACCCCTCTTTTTCTAACCCTTACTCCTTGTTATGGAGTCCCACACACCATGTCACCTAGAACCTTGACCCTTCCTAACCCCATGCTACCCATCCACTCTGTTGACACTCACTGCATCATGTGTTCTCAATCATCCAAAGTGAAAAAGAGTGGTGAATTTTGAAGCCATCTTCTGAGCCACATAATCTCTCAAAGCTAAATTATCCCCTCTCCATCACATAGTGCTCGAAATGAGCTTTCCAACAATATATGAGAGTCCGAAAATGGATTCTCGGATCAGAAGTTAGAGCAGATTGAGGCTACCCTTTGAAATCTAGAAAATAAAGGGAAAATGACCAAGGGTAAGACTCATCGCAAATCGAAATCAGAGCTTACTCAAGCAGAAGTAGGGGAAGACAGTGAAATATGCGATCACCAATAATAGATATCACAAATTACAAATCAAAGTTTCAAGGCAGATTTTATCGGTGATCGGAGGTCTTGGCAGTGACGAATGAGTGGGAAATCGGAAGTTCGGGAGGAATCAACATATCGACAATCGCAAGCACTAGAGGGTGCCACCAAATACGCCTTCATGAAACTGTCGAAGGCTGATAACATTAAAAATCACCGAGATTCAAACCTCTAGTGTTAAAGCATTAGAGAGGGCCGATTGCGATTAACAAAAGAAATCAGTTGTAAAACCAGAGAAGGTCGAGCCTTTTCTCTCTCCTCCAACAGGCCACGTGGTAGAATACCATTGGTCCTAATAAATCCACATGGCAGTTGACGTCAACATGAAGTGGTGGTATGGAGGACACATGGCACACAAATCTGGCATTTTCAAGGGTCCAAAGAGGGCATATACAGGTGACACATGGCAGAGGATGACATCACATCAGCAATCACAAATCACAAAATGAGGCATGTTGTTACATCCAAGTTAAAAATCCATTTGCAATCATGCGATAAAGGGGCTCTGATAAGGGGTCTGGCCCATGGTCACATAAAGGGCCGAAAAACCAAGGTCTAAGCACTAAAGGGGTATCGACAATCAGTGATTGATGAAGTTGAAATGTCGCAGCTCCAAGTTAAAAGTCCTCAATTGCAAGTCGCCGATAAAAAACCTCTGATATTGGGCTAAGCACCTGGTCACAACCCACGGTCCTATGATGCAAAAGCACTCAAAGGGGCTAAATTGTGGGGGGCCAAAGGAGATCGGCATTCGCAGTTTATAAGGCTTATTCAGTTTTAAAGCCATCGATCTCTGAGCTCTGATACACTTGTATTAACTGCTTCACAGGGCATATGCATAGTATAGAGCTTTTAAGGCAGATGGGTTGGAAACTGAGGCATTGTATGAGGGCATGGTGTAGTGATAAATCAACATGGGGACTCAGGAAAATTAATGGCTCAACATGGGGCTCCACTCAGATGCAAAATGAAGAACTACCAGGACAATCTGCACTTCTACTTTGCAACAAGAAAATACGGTTGACCGCTACCAACTCCACAGAGTGGCAAATCGTTAAGAGCAAAGCGGCAATAACTAACCAAGAAGTAGGAGAAGCACACTAAGGAAGAGACGCGGCCTGATCAGGGGCCTTCACAGGAACCACAAGATGATAAATTCCTCCATCATATTTTCATTTTCCTTTTCTTTTCATTATTTTATAATTTCGGTTTGTTTGCAAGAAAGGAATCAAATCCTTGGAAATCATTTTTGGGGCAGCAGAGCATCGCAGGCCAAGACAGCTAGTCTAGCAAATAGTTGGATGCTTGGGCTGAGATATTTTGTAAATGTGGATTCAAATCCCCCCTTCTATGTATAAATAAGGGGGAGAAACTTAATATATGTTCCGGAATTTTGCACCTGCAATTTTCAAATTATTTGATTCCATTTTTGGTTATAAGTTTCTTATTCATGAGGGACTTGAGAGATATATTAATGAATGTAATGTACTGGTAATTGGACCCATTTTGAAGATTAATGGAAATTTTTGGTGATTCCAATCATGGTAATGTGTAGTATGTTCCCCCCCTTTGTTTATCACTTCATGTATGTTTTTCTCCCTTCGAAATAGTGAAATGAAGCTGCAGGTTCCACCCTTGTTCATGATTGTATATTTGTTACAAAGTAGTAACAATACTTGTGTTAGCTATAGATTTACTTACGTACCTATAATTTTCATATATTTACTTATTTCGTTCGATGAGAAATGTGCCCATGAGGATTATGGCCTGAAACATTAATTTGCGCTCCACTATTTCCACTCTTTCATCTCCTCCCTCTTCCATATTTCTATCGGAAAATCATTGCTTATGATTCTATGTTGTTTACAACCCTATGCATTGAATTTAATCCTTCTTTTGGAATATTATTGCTTAGGATTTTGTCTTGTTTACATACCTATGCATCTTATTCCCTCCTTCCTTTCCTCCTCTTCACTTTACTACAACTTCAATATAAAGTTGCCTGTTGTTGTGTGTCGGCCACCAGAACCAGACATTTCTCTTTGAGGTTGGCCTGATTTACCCCCTGAGCATTTGGATCCATGTATTGGCTTGAGTTTACCTGGATGACAGACTATTGAACAAATCCCCCTTTGTTCTTTTTTAATTATGTGACAATTGGAGTGTTGCAGAAACCCCCTCACAAATAATATTCCATGCACTCCTCTCTTTAAGATGTCCTAGGCACTGGTCTACAATAAACCCAGAGGTTGTCTCTAGGAAGCTTTCTATATCTCCTGAGGCACTGCTGCTACAGGTGCTAGAAAAAGCGACAACACACTCCAACCAATTCCTTGAGGATAAGTTGAAAAATCCCTACCAGGTGGACACATCAACCCAATGACATGCTAATATTTTGTTGACATGTGGATGGCATCGTTGCCAAGTGGATGATGTAAAGAAAGTTGACACATCAATTTGTAGGTGGAAAACACATGTGACACAACATACTAGATGGCGACATGGGATTAGTGCGCAATAGCATATGACAAGTGGACCAACATGTGGAAGGCCATTGTGGAACGGAGACATGTGGCAGTCAATGACATATGCACAATTAGGCAAAAGAATAATGTGGAGAGCCAACATGGATGATGATGTGTGATGGGATGTGATGACGTCGAAATATGGTAGGGTGCCATGTGCATGCCAATTCAACATATTTGGGCAGCAAACTAGGCCAAATTTGAGTGACACATGACACCACTTAGAGGGTGCCATGTGGCACGATGATGTCACATTGACATCAAAATATAGTTGAGCATGGACCCTTAAGGACCAGGTCACATGGAAAGGCCATATGGAGAAAAAGCGTAAGTCTAAAGGGATGTCGTGGTCATGGCCTGAGTTCTAAATCTAGCCATATGGAGGTTAGAATTTCTGGACCATATTTGAATTAACATTGACCCCAATTTGAATAAAAAATGATTATGTCCTCATATTGTAGTCAATTTAATCTAGGTTATGGGCCCTTTAAGTGATAAGAATCATAACCCATTTTTTTCAGAATGAGTTTAGGCTTCAAAACAACCCCAAAAACATAATAAACTTTAATAAAAATTAAAATGTCAACATTCCCACATTTGTCGCTCCATTGCTCAATTCAGCTGAGCCATAAAACTCCCATGGAATAATCGGGGCCAGCCACTAAAGGTGCCACCATGCACCCAATCAAACATGTCGAGTTTTTAGTTTATGATACAGTGAGGGGTTATCCCACTGAATAGCCACACTATCTTCATGGTTTTTACTCATATATCCATGTCATACATCACCATAATTCACACTACTTCCCCCGTCAACTACCCTTGCAATGCAATACTTCCTAGCCTACTCATCCAACTACATAAACAACCATGCAACCTCAATAGTAACCTCCTTCCTCATGGTTGTATCTCCATTAGAAAATAAATATTCACCTCTAAAATATTGTTAGGTCCTCCCCCTAGACCTCAAATATGCCTCAATGAGGCCTCCATTAATTAACCGAGAATCACAGGAGCTCCTCCTATGATTTGATTACAGGTAACTTGAAACAATTCAAGAGCCCCTGTCTTGCTAAGGCTAGTCAAGCCCATAGAATATTTTGCACCATGGCCCAGATGTATGCATAATCACACTCCCTCCAGTGAAGCACCATCAAGGATGTTTGCATAGAAATGGGGTTAGTCCAAAAAATTGAAAAAAAAATCCTTACCCGCACCTGCATGCCTATATCTCCCACAATTGTGTCGATCCACACAATTGTCGCAAAGAGTCACACAATTGTCTCTTGTCGAGTTGTGTGGAGGTCGCGACTGAAACCTTCCTTCACATGTGAATAACCACACAATTGGGTCTTAGATAGTCACAATCATCACCATGATTGTTCGTCACTCAACTATGGGACACCATGCACCTCAATTCGTGATAGCCACATGGGTCCATGTGATTGTTCTCATACTAGTTGTGAGGTCACCCATGCAACCCCACCCTAGACAGTCACGATCACCATTATCACTTTTTGTCTACCCACCACATGGTCACTATGACTTCCACTAAGTCACCTACATGATTATGGTACCCATGACATAAAGAAGGTTGTATGACCCCTATAACATAAGACCACCCTAAATTAGTAAAAAATTGGCAAAGGATAAAAACCAGGGACTTGAGTAGGGTCTGTGAAAGCCTCCGAACAACACCAAGATCACTTAGGATCTCTTTGATTAACATGTCATCAAGGCACATATGAGGTGGCATGGTGGCCCCACAACCATTTTATATACCCTGGCTTGGAACTTCTAATGGACCATGTGGGAGCCCACAAGCTCTATTTTCCAATCTATTTGTACGTTTGGAATCAATACATTGTGCACTTATCATTGAAATCATCCTTTTAGTTTGTTGAGTTTTCACCTCCAAGACCCCCATCACTCTCGAGCTCATCCTTAGGTGTGCCATGTTCTCATCCTATCTTGGTCAAATATGAACTTTCAATATTTTTCATATTTGTCGTACTTTCACTTGGGATGTCTAAATCATGGTTGTAGGATACTTTTTCAGCTCATCATGTCCCCCTGACTACAAGGTAGCACACTTGCACTCAAGGTATCATTTTATTTAATTGACATGATATATTCTCCCTTAGAGGCATTTCCATAACTAGATTACTCCCCATGAGCCCACCATTGGGCCTCCATATTCCAACCATGTTCACCCACACCTTCCTCTTGTAACAGGTAAACATTTGCGCATGGTCAATAGTTATCTTACCCTCATGGATTTCCCCACATAATAGTACCCTTTGCATTAATGGCATCCATGTTATCATGCATCGCTTAGGAATTTCTTGTTTTCATGTCTTAACCCATGGACACATTCCTCCTTCTTGTCTCATTGCTAACCAACCCTCTATATTATCAGGCACCCATACTGTTGATCATCATTAATACACCACCACATTCATATTTTTCCTCTCACACCATAAAAATGTAGTAGACCATTTTCATAATTACCCTTCATTTATTTCCCCCACAAAAAGACCAACCAATGCCCCCCCCCCCCAACCCGCTATAGTCATTTCCTTGCATCATCATGTAAGTTATTGCACATTGGGGCATTTGTATCCATGTTTGTACATCCTAAAACATCATTACATTCTTTTGGAAAGTGTACACAAATTCTTTTTGGAAGTAAGGAACTCACTCACTTTCATATCTACTACTTAGTGGTAGCCCCAAGTCAACCTTGGTTGGATCACACTTTTTATACATTGTCTGCTCAATACTGACTTCATGTCATGAACCTTAGCCACTTCTAGCTAGCATATTGTATTGTTGCGTACCTAACTCACCTAGTCAAAGCAAACATCTATCACCCCCCTTAAATGTCCTCCCAACTCTAGGGGATTTCCTACCTTAGTTTGTTTTCACTGTTGCCACTCACAGTATGCTCCAACCTCAAGAGATATACAATATTTGTATCATTCAATTGACCTCACTCATGACACCTTTTTCATCATTCCATGGTTCTCTATCTATACCATCCTTAAGTGGATTTCCTGAAAATCCTCTTTTCTAGATGGTTGCATCTTCCATCCTATCGATGTCACCTCGTATTATCCAGGAAAAAGAATCAAATTGGTTCACATTCACATCCAATGTGAACCTTGGATGGAATAGTTAGATTCATCATTTCCCACTGATTTCATTAACGCCCCTGACATTTGACATCAACATTATTTCATGACAGGAAGTGTCATACTTTTCCATAGTTGCAGTTTCACATTTTCGTTGAAGACCCCTCTACTAGGCGACACCTCTACCGACAATATCATTATAAATAATCATGCTTGGTACATGGGGGCATGTGCATCAACTGCACTACCTTCTACGAGAGATGTCCTCAAGGATAAAGTAGTCGTCTACTTTAGCAACAACAATTACGTTCTCAACATTCTTGATAAGATTCTTCTTATGAACCAATATAACTAATGGCCCTTAGCATTGCAATAACAATGTTGCAACTTCCAAGGTTCTCAATGTTAATTATCAACCCAGGGTTCGTATAAACTTAAGAGGGGTTGGAACTGTATGTGCAACAAACACTATCTCTTTCTCTTGTTTATTTTTATGTAGGTGGAAACATTGAAATGGAATCTAGATGTACAAAGACTGAGTTAACTAATCTATGCTACAAGAAAAATAGAGTTGTAGAAAATGAATTGCTAAAAGGAAAATGACACACAAACTTAGGCTATTTGCAATGAAACAAAGTACACTTTCACACGTCTATACTACCTGCAATGGATGGAAAAGAACACTTTCACACTTCTTTGTTATCTACAAGGAATGGAAAAGCAAAGTTCTGAAATGAAAGATTGTGAATTCAAAAACAGTGTAAACTATTAAACGAGAAGTGTACAAAAAATCATATGATCTTGAAAAGTGTTGATTCATAATGCATCCCCTTTTTAGCATATTTTTGACGCCTTTAATTTTATTATGTATCAAGTATGAGCATTTTTTTAAAAGTGCTAGTGATTTTCATGCTGATTTTGAAAATTGTTGATACCCCTTTTTTAAGAGGGCTTATTTTTGACACTTTAATTTTCCTTATGTATCAAGTATGAACATTGTTTTTAAAATATTAGTGATTTTCATGCTGATTTTGAAAAGAATCAACATTTTTTTAAGACATATTTTTTGACACTTCAAATTTTCTTATGTATCAGCTACGAACATTTTTAAAGATGTTTGTGATTTTCATGCTAGTTTTGAAAAGTGTTGATGCAACTTTTTTTAGTGGACTTATTTTTGACACTTCAATTTTTTAATGTATTAAGTGTGGATATATGTTTTTTAAATGTTGGTGATTTTCATATGGGTTTTGAAAAGCATCAACATTTGTTTTTTTAAGGCATATTTTTGACACTTCAAATTTTCTTATGTCCTAAACATGTACATTTTTTTTAAATGTTGATTATTTAAACATTTTTCAAGTTGTATTATTTCTTTTCTTGTTTTTCATCCTAAGATGTTAGTTTTTTAAGGGTTTTCCAAACTTGTAATTTTTGTTTTTCTTTACAATGTTTTTTTATAAAAAAAAATTTGCAAAGTTAAAAAACTAACAACATTAATATTTTGAGGGTGGTATTTTTTTATATATTTATATATCATTAATTAATACTTCAATACACAAAAAGTAATTGTCACTAAAAAATAACAATTTTAAACACTCCACAAAAAATACAAATTTTGCACATACATATAATTAAAAAAAAAAGGTATTTAAGGGCCTTTTCACTAAAAATAACATACTAATTAAAAGGTTTTTATGAAAATATTGAATTAAAAAAGTTGAAAAGTAACAAATTCTAGGAAATTTCTATGAATTTTATATCCAAAGATGATGACATTTGATTTTTTTTTTCAAAAAACAAAAAAAAAAGATTCAAAGAAAATTTTAAGTAAAAATAACCAAACAAAATGTTAAAAAAACAAATCCTTGAAAAACAAAATCTAAAAAAAAATTAAAATAAAAAAATATTAAAACAATTTCTTAAGAAAAATTTTAAAAAAGCATTAATAAAAAATAAAACATTAAAATTAAAATTAAAAAACAATTAAAACAAACATTACATTTTTTTTAAATAATTAAATAAAATTTTAAATAAAAAAGAAGGCATTTAAATAAAATTAAAATTAAAAAAATAAACATTAAAAATAAAAATTGCATGGCCCCACCCAAGGCATGTCTGAGGGGTCGTTGTCCAAGGCAGGTAAGGTTGCGTGCAACCTGGCCTGCACTAACCAATGACCTCTCGGGTGCCCTGGGAGGGAATAGGCCAGGCCCCAGGGTGCCTAATGGGTTGCTAGCCAAGGCCCACCTAAGGGGCATGCTGGGTAGTTGTGCAGGGCAGGCAAGACTGCATGCAGCTCCACCTACCCAGGGGGCCCAAGGGTTCACAAGCCACAAGGAGAGAGATGCATGACCCCTCAAGCCCCCTGGGTGGGGCCTGTGTTTTTTTAAAATGTTTTTAATTATTATTTTTTAATGTATTAAAAAATTTAATGCTTAAAAGAAATTAATTTAATGTTTTTTTAATATTTTTTATTTTAATTTTCTTAATTATTTTGATTCACTTTTATTATTATTATTTTATTTTTTATTCTAATATATTTTTAAAATTTTTTATGGTTAATTTTTTTATTTTTTCATTTTTAAAATTTTTTATGGTTAATTTTTTTTATTTTTTCATTTTTAATGTTTTTTTATATATTTAAAAAAAGAATGTTATTTTTTTTCTTTTTCTTTTTTAATTATCCAATTTGTTTTATTTATTTTTTTTATGTTAATTTTTATTTTTATTTCTTAAATTATATATATTTTAAATATTTTATTGTTTATTTATTTATTTTTTTCTATTTCTTATTTTTTTTTAATGTTTTTTGTTTTTGTTTTTTAATATATATTTTTTATATTTGATTTTTTCCTTTTTGTGTAATTTTATCTTTTATGTTTAATTTAATTATTTATTATTTACTTGTTATTATTGTTTTTATTTTTTGTTTTTCTTTTTTTTTCCTATTTTATATTTTTTAATGTTTTAATTTTTATTTTGTTTTGTATTTTTATTTTTTATTTATTTATTAGTTTGTTTTGCTTTGTTTTTTTCTAAAAGGTTCATGAATTTTCTCAACTTGACCCCATTATGTGTCAATTTGATATTTGATTTTAAACTTTTTGCAATAATAGAATAATTTCGCTCACACAATGTTGTCAATTTTATGGTTGATTTTAAAGTTTTTATTGTAATGGGTAGAATTTGCCTACACTACATGTCAATTTGATAGTTTATTTTTAGGTTTCAAATTTTTTGTGGTTAGTTTTTGTTGAGTTAAATTCCGGAATATCCACAGTAGTGATCATATTTTTTCGACGTTTCGAATCCCAAAGGGGATCCATCATCAAGACTTCTTGAAAGAATGATAAAAAAGCTATAGCGGAAGAAAGATAAATAGTTAAAAGACTAAAAAACAAAGAAAGAAATAGTCACTGAACCAATAAACTCAAAAACCTAAATTAAAAAAAATAATAACCATTTATTACTAATTAATTAATTAATAATAATAATTAATATTATTGATATATTAATAAATAATAATTACTTCTCTTAATAATTATTTATAAACAAATAATTGACTCATTAATTTAATTACTCTTATAAATAAAACAATAGTTAATTATTATTATAAATTAATAATAACAAAATGTTAGAATGCATAAATTATTGATCAAATAATTAATAAAATGAGATAATGATCATACTTATGTATAACAATTATTAATTGTAATTATTTATTTATAATAATTTAATAATTATTATAAACAAATAATTAATTATTATTATTATAAATATATAAATAATTTAATATTTGTTTTTTTATCTATAAATAAATTTTAGAAGTGAAAACCTAATAATTAATAATAATTAATAAATAATAATTTATTAATAATTAATATAAACTAATGAATAAATAATTAATTCATTATTATGAATAATTAATTAATAATAATTATTAATAATAAATGTTTATTCATTTATAATAATAGATTAGTTAATCAATTTTATTTATTTTATTTTATTGTAAGAAGATAGGGAAAGAAAACAATACCTAAGACGAATTGGACTTAATTTGTCTGATTAAAGGAGGTCAGTTTCCATTGATCTCAATCCCATTGTCCCTGTTGAGATTATAGGGATGCTTCATAATCTCAAGAGCCTCCCTAATTTTCCTCCTTTGATAATGCTCCTCTCTTGCGATAATTGTGGCATTCTCCAAACAAAAATGGTGCTTTGTCTTTTAAGAATGTTCTGCAAGGGCCGAAGTGCGAGATCTTCCATTTTTAATGTTTGCTTTGTGCTCTTTCAATCTTATTTGTAGTGGGTGCCCTGTCTCTCCGATATAACTCTCGCCACAGGAGCAATCAATTTTATATACTCCCTTGAGTTGATGACAATTAATATTATCTTTAACAAACCTCATACTCTATTTAATTGTTCCACGTGCTATGAATTGGGTGAATATGTCTTTCTTCCCCAAGATCCTAGCAATCTTATTTGTTACCCCCTGAATGTATGGTAGGTAAACTCTTCCACCTTGAGAATGAGCTTGAGGTTCTTGAGTTAAAACCCTCCTTTCAACTCTTTTTATAGCTTTTTGAATTTCACTCTCCTTATAGCCTATACTTTTAAAAACCAAAGTTAAATGATTATTTTTTTCATCAAGATGCTCTGCGTTAGATATCCTAAGGGCTCTAACAACAAGAGTGTTAAGTACACCAAAATTTTGAAAAGGATGATGATAAGATTTAGTGTCGAGGTAGCTCTTTGTGTGAGTTGTCTCCCTATATACTTTATGGCCTAAAAAACCATCCTCTTTTCTGATAATAAGAACGTCTAAAAAAGGAATGCACTTGTTCACCTCAAACTCCATTGTGAAGTTTATCTTTAAATTTTTGTTACAATGCGTCAAATTGTCTTAAACTAAGATTTCAAAATAACTATACTTTTATCATTTAAAAAGGAGATCACTCTTGGTATAATGTCTCTTTCATTCAAGTGTTCATGTTAAAAGTTTTTTTGGTCATATAATTTTTCCATAATGTCATGGTTGAAATATGTTGAAAACTTAAAGTTTTTTGTAGTCATGACCTTCGTTTTTAATTTCATGGTTAAAAATTTATAGAAAATTTAAGGTTCTTTTATGACATGATATTTTATCTTTAATGTTATGGTTGAAAACAATTATAAGTATTTTATCTTTAACACCATTGCTGAAAATTATTGGAATTTTAAGGTTTTTCAGAGACGTGATATTTTATCTTTAATGTCATGCCTGGAAATCGTTGGAATTTTAAGGTTTTTCGGAGATATGATATTTTAACCTTAATTGCATTGTTAAAAAATGTTGAAAATTTACGTGGGAAAAAAAACAAAAACAAAAACAAACAAAAAAAAAAAAAAAACAAAAACAAAAACAAAAACAAAAGCAAAAAACACAAAGAAAAACAAAAAACAACGTTATCCAGCCTCAACAATTTTCATTTTCATAGTGTTTTTTTGCACAACAAAAAAGTTGGCTTTTATTAAATTTTACTGTCATTTTTAAGAAATGTTGAAAATTTACCCAAAAAAATGTTATTCGAGCATCAACACTTTTCATTTTCACAGTGTTTTTTGCACAAAATTGGCTTTTATTGTCATTTTAAAAAAATGTTGAAAATTTACCTTGAAAAAAAAAAAAAAAAGTTATTGCAGCATCAACATTTTTTGTTTTTGGGTGGTTTTCATGTTTTTTTGGGGTTTTTTGGCTAGAGTTCTCGTTTTGAGTTTACAATTCTCGTTTGATAGTTTACATTGTTAAAACCCTTTTTTGTAGGAAAAAAATGGTTTTGTGAAGCAAATTGATGAAAGCATCTACGAGGTTTCTATACTTCCAAGTTCCATTGTTAGTGTTCAAAGAGTTTTGTAATATGCTAAAGAATTTAAATCATGAAGTTATTGCAAAGCCGAGTGAGAATGGGGGACGGTTACATATTGCTACAAGAGTCTCTATTTTTCTATTGTAAATAGTGCAACGAGCATGTAAACTAGGTAGAATGCAAGTCTGAGAGGCAAGGAAGTTATGGAAATGTTAGAAAATGATAATATCAACTTGATCAAATCTTTATAACATCCTTGTGCCAATTTATCCTAGTAAAACCAAACTCTATGTTTTTCCTGTAGCTGCAAAATTGGTTACACATCAAAAGAAAACAATGAATAGTAAATGTGTAACAACAAGAGAAATAAAGTAAGTGGAGATTTTAAATGGAATTACCTAGTGCTACTACTACAATCAAATGCAAAAATAACCTATAAATAGTAAATTTATCCTAGTAAAACCAAACTCTATGTTTTTCTTGTAGCTGCAAAATTGGTTACACATCAAAAGAAAACAATGAATAGTAAATGTGTAACAACAAGAGAAATAAAGTAAGTGGAGATTTGAAATGGAATTACCTAGTGCTACAACTACAATCAAATGCAAAAATAACCTATAAGAAAGAGTTGTTCAGAAAAATATTATATATAACCATGCATAAAGTGCTATGAAAAGGTAACTTTTGGAAATGTTGGAAAAATGAAGAAAATCATAATAGTAACAAAAATACAAGAGGGCTCTGGATCTCCTAGGGTGGGCCCAACCCAAGGATTATTAGAGTACTTAGAGGAAATCCAAAATAAGAGCTACATAGAACACCACTTCCATTAACTGAGAAACTGTTTTCACGTTACAAAATTGAAAAACTCACATGGAAATGCAAATCTAGTCTTTCCTCCTAATCTTCACACTCTTTTCTACGTGTCTATTAGGCTACTCAAGCCTCTTGTTTAAACAAGGAGTGAGGAGAAGCCTCCTTGAGAGGAGGATTACATTTCCCTCAATAAATCCCTAGAAAAGGGGATCTTTCTCCTAGTCCACCTCATAACAATAGGAAGGGGCATTAAATGCCCTTAGCCAACCAAGTTGAGGCTCTCCTGCAATAGGGAACAAGTCCCAAAATATCTCTAGTGTTGGAACTCTTGAACTATATGCAATATATATTCAAATTCTACATAATAAACATGTTAAGGCACATACAATATGAAAAACCTCATTGACTATTCTAAGAACCCATTAAGCGAGGAAAATTTATCATTAAGTACAAAAGGTTGGTTCATTATAAAGTTTATGTGCTCAGGAGTGGATTGATGATTTACCTGTTTTGGAGGCCCATCAGTAACCATGTTTGTCAAAGTTATGATCACGAGCATGGGACATTCTCGCTTCATGTGTATATTGTAAATATTTTCTATTAGTAGTGGATTCTATTGTCTCTTCTTTGAGATCCCCTCATCTCTCTCTAATCAGGATATCTCTCCAAAGAAGTCAGTAAGAATCATCGTCAAGCAGAAAATTGTGATGCATTTCGGTTATATGCTTGCTCCAAACCTCTCACATTAGGGGGAAACTATTATCATTGAAAAATTGTGCACTCAAATGCATTAGCTAGGGCACTCAACACTAAAGATTGGCATGTAAATGCATTAGTGATTGTTGAAAAATAACAGAAATCAAGAAAAAATTAAAGGTTCATAAGGTTACCATCTAAAACATAAAACCATGCAAAGCAACCTAAGCAATTTTGCATGGATCACCATGGCTACTTATTCGATAGACGCACAGATCCATAGAAGTGAGATATCAGTAGTTTGCGAACAAAAGCAACTTAATTGGGAAACAATCAAGTGAAAGTACTAGGTCAAAGAGCTTAGTCTCGAGCCACTACACCACTGAAGTGGTGTTAAGGAACCTCCAAAGGACTCCCTTTGTCTCCCACTAGCTCACTCAAAGATCAAATCTCATTAATGAGGCAAGGGGAGGAAAGGCATGAGCTTGGACCTATAAAGATCATTGGGTTTGTTACCATTAGAAGAACGAAGTTCAATGCACTATTATGTTGCCAATTTGTCTCACAACTGGCACAAATTTATGTTCAAAGAGTTCACCATTAGAACTCTCAAAGAACTTCTTAAGGGGAGATAATTCTTGCAAATAGAGGGAGAAAAGCGACCTCCCTTTAGGAGAGTCATAGAGTCCACTACCCTATCAATTTGATTTAGTGTCTCTAGGATAATATTGTAATTCTTTTCACCAAGAAATAGAAGATATTTTTTGCTTCCTTACATCCTTTTGTTTTCTTTGATCTAATGTTGTAACTCATGATCTTTCTTAGATAAAGTTGCTTTGTTCATTTATCTATATGTTTTGATTTCCAACCATTTGCTTGTTGGTTCTATGTAGGGAACAACAACCTTGTAATAGAGTGTATTTTGGGACATCCTTGCTCCAAAATCCACACAAAAAGTTATATCCTTAGAGATCTCCTTAGGTTTCATATTAGGGGGAGAGGTGTCAAAATACAAGTGTCAAATAGTGACACTTGAATCACCTATGATGCACAGTTTAGTAATGTGAAGGGATAATGCATGTAGAATTCCTTATAGCAGAGCATAGGCCTCCATCAAATTATTAATGAACTTACCTAAGCTCTAAGAATAAGTTCTTATTATTCATTAAGGCACGATAACACCCCTTACTCCTACCACTCCTTTGACTATTTAAATTTTAAGTGTTAATTTGTTTATAAAAGACACACACACACATATATGACACAAATGCGTAGTGATTTTATTAAACCTATGCTCGGTCATAACAAATACACGAGAAATTAAATATATTACCATTTTTCTATAGTATCTTCCATTGAGGTAATGAATAAATTCATGGGAGACATATCCTAGTATTTTCCATAGGTACTACAACTGAGTCATTCTACATGTTTACAAGAGTAAAGTATTATGTATTTCAAGCATAAGAGAATGAAAAACAATACATTGAGCTATTTGGGAGGCTTTTGGAGTAGGGAATCCACGTGGAGTTAGGATCCTGAAGCCAAGTTAGAATTCTCTTTATGTTCTCTCTTTTCTTTATTGGATTTCCTGCCTCTTGTGAGAGGTGGTTCTATTGCATTTGAGCAGAAGAATTTTTCAGCGCTGTCTCTCGTGCATGATTTTGCATGAGTTGTTCTAATTTTCAAAGCTTCCTTGTAGAAATTAGGGGTAGACTACTTCATCTCTACAAGAGCAGAGGATGTCAATTCCAATGCTCTTTTCTCAGAATATGACTTTGAACTAGGAGGGTCGACCCATGAAGGGGCTTGCTCTTCATTTTCCATCGACACTTCTATATTTCCCTGATCATCATTTGGGGATTCATCCATAGGGGCATATTCTTCTTGTTCTGGATCTTGAAGAGACCCAAAAGAGTTTTTTTTTCTCAAGGAAGGTTGCTTCAAAATATTTCTTTGGCGTTGTAGCCTTGTTCTATTGATTCCTTCTCTACTTTTGTGTTGGTTGGAAACTTGTCTCCTTAGAAATAGTGGCTTGGCCCTGCTCATATTTTTTCCAGTAGAGGTAGTTTTTGGCAAAGTGCCCGCAAGTATGACAGTCAATGCATTTAAAAGAAATATTCTCATAGTCCAATTCTTGGATATGGCTCCATTCTCCAGGATTTATCTATAGGTCCTCAAATAAAACTTTGTTGAGGTTTACGTCAACACAAATGCAGGCACAAGAAAATTGACTTCCTTTTGGTCCTTCTTTATCCAAATAGTTGCCCAACTTATTTATATTGTATTTTAGTGGATCAGGCCCCCAAAGATGAAGACAAAGGTGTGGCAGCTAAACCCACACCAACACGACAATGATCTCATAATCCAGATTGAAATCAAGAGTCCATGGAGTGATAATGAGGCCTCTAGACCCCATGAAATATGGACTTGGTCTTAAAATCAAATCTCTTTCCATTTTATTGAGAAATGAAAATACATAGAATCTCATTCTAATTGCAAATAAAGTTACATGTCCTTGAAGCTTGGGGCCCATTGTTCCACAATCCAAGTTTCAACAACTTTTGGATTTGGCCACAAGCCCATAAACTTGTCGACCAACACCTTTTCTGGGAGAGCTAAGGCTCTCTTGCATAGATTTGAAGAGGAAAGTTCCACCGCAGAGATCTTAGCTAATTTCTTCACAAAATTTTGGGGGGTAGAAGAAGTCCCCTAAGGTTTTTGATCCTACAGTAGGGCTTTGAATGCTACCTCCTCCTCCATGTCATTGTGAACTGAACACTCCAACAAAGAGCATACATGGTTAGCAACGAAAACAAGTGAATTTACAAATTTGAAGACACACCTAGCTCAGTGATATAGGCATTTGCGGTGTCACCACCCAAAAGGCTCGAAGCTTACTTCAAATCTACAAAACAACCTTTGGTAGCTAAAGAAGCCCTAATCACCTAATACCATAATCCACAAAAACACATTTTTCCTATTATTAAAAAACATATTTATTTTATTAAATATAATAAAATTAAAAATATATATTAATAATTAACTTTAATTTAATACTATAATTATTTATAAAAATATAATCAAAATAATAATAATTGTCTATCGATATATTAATTCCTCGTATAAAATTGGTTATACATCTAATTTTATATAATTGTTAATTACATACTTTAAATAAATTATTAGATAGCATTGACTCAAATAAATTATTATAACATTGACTCGATATTATTAATTATAATTTCCATTTTTAAAATAGGAAAATGGGAGGAGGGGATTGGGTATGTAGAAACTGGAGAATGAATTTATTCATAATTCTCATATGAGTTGAAGGTCGATCTTATTTATAAATTTATTTTTCATTAAAAAGATAATTTTTAATTTGAAAACCACTTATAATTATGCCCGAATGCATTTTTTGAAGACGTGGGATCTAATATCTTGCTTTTGTACGTGGGTAATGGATTGGTCTACTCTCCTCGGGCATGCTCGGCACCACGGATAAGTGAGTTAGTTGGAACAATAATATTTGTGGAGTTATAGTTTTATTAATTCATGGGGCAGTGTAGGTTATTTATTAAATTTTGTATTTGGCTAAATCAAAGGGTTAGCATACACTGCTTTCATGCATTAATGGAGTTATAGCTCCACAAATACTAATATTCAGTTGGAATAGCCCAATAATATAGTCTATAGAGGCACTCCCATCAAATCATCTATGAAAAATCGATCCAACAACTTCCAGGGATATCGATTGCACTGGATTGGTGTTGTGTACCATTGTCATTACTCTGTCTCATGTACCATTGTCGTTACTCCTTTCTAACCCTAAAATGTCTACCACAGTCAAAATATTTTATACATATTTTATTTTAATCTAAATTTATAATATTTTTTAAATTAAATTGAATAGTAAAAATAATATAATTATTTTTTAAATAAATCTCAATCATCTATCTCAACTACTACTAAAACTAGCACAACTATATAAATTAAATGACTGGTAAATACCAATAGGTATCAATCTATAATAACCCTAAAAACACTTCATCTTATATTTCAAGATGCTAAAATTAAAAAAAATTAAAAAAAATCATAAAAATTAACTAAATTAAAAATTTATTTAAAATAATAATAATAATAATAATTATTATTATTATTATTAAAAATAATTAATATATTAGTGAAAAGCACACACACATATATATTTAAAAAACATGTAACAAGATTCTTAACCATGCAAATTTACTCCAATTTTATCATGGAGATTCTTAATCTATATATAGGCTTTGTTATAATACCATGATCAACGCCATAGCTTATCAATACCATATGCCCAAAAGATTATAACTCGTTTCATGTGACAATTGTTTATGTGACATTTTTTTTACTTAATAAATTTAATTAAAAAATAAATAAAGGGTTTTTTAAACGCAGCAAGTTAGTCATCACAATATTATGTTATTTATAGTATTGCGTGGATAGATTTTATTCAAAATTTCATGTTGAAATAGGATAATGTGTAAGAGGGTTTAAGATTGTTAAAAAATACCCAAGCATATAATCATTAATATGTTATACTTTTATGACCATTTAAAAAATAATAATTTATTATTATTTAATTATGATTTATTTTAAATTATTTTATTAAAAATAAAAATTGTAATTATGTTGAAGGTGTTCTTTTAGGGGATGGATACTCACCGACCTTTGTTGTGTGTCGAAGGCCACTCACAATTGGCCATGTGTCTTCTAAGTTGGTCAAACTTTCACTGCTAGCAACCCATTGTTGTAGGCCCTAACAATATGAAGAATGAATTCATCGTGAATCTACAATGAGATCGGTGTCAATGCAAAAAGTTTCCTACATGATAGGTTCTATGTTTTCGTCTCTTAGGGCATGACATAGTAAGATGATGTGATGGGGCAGTCTATAGATAAGGCCTCTAAAATTCATGCTAAGCGGAAGGGAGATGAAAGTAGGGATAATGAAGATGGCAACGATGAAGGCAAAGCCAAAGTTGTATTGAAGAAATTCAAAGCAATAGATCATGCACTTGCCCATGCATTGAAGGAACTATATGCTTTTATTTCTAATAACTTAATAATGATTACATCTAGGAATAAAGATGTTCTCGTAAGCTCAAAAGTCGAAGAGTCATCAATATTCATTAGGGGAATTTTGAGGTCTAAAATGAGCCTCCTAAGAAAGGTGTACAACCAAAAAAAACTTGATAAGAACCAATAGGATTCAAGATGTTGATGTCAACCATGGGGATGATTCACCATTTTTGGAGTAAAAAAGATAAATGATAAAAAATAATAAAGCTACTTTTTCAACTCGTATTTTCAACTTATCTCCCTAAGGTTTTACTCAAATTTCAAGCGGGAGTACTCGTTGGATGATGAATCAAATTCTGCATCCAATGAGCATTACTGCTCGAAATTTGAGTAAGCCCAAAGGGAGATAAGTTAAAAGTACGAGTTGAAAAAATAATTTTCCTTTTTTCCCTCTAAAATTTGATGATGTAATCCAATCAAATTTTATTATTTCCACTATTATTTCATAATTTCCTTAGGAGGCCCATTTTAGACCTCAAAATTACCCTAATGTAACCTCACTAGACTTACGACACAACATTCTCTTGAGATCTTATATTTGCATTCTTTCAACTAGCCACATCCACCCCCATAATTTGAACATTTAGTGAGGAAACTTGTAGAAGCTTGTGCAGGATTTCCTTTATCTTTAAATGTGATTAGGGCACTTCTTAATGGAAAAAACACATCTAACTAGGAAGACCAATTGATTAAACTTAGAAGTATACTTCCTAATGAGATAAAATAAAAACTTCAAATTAGTTATGACAACTCCATTGGGAGGAAAATGATTCGAACTTATACAGGAACACAATAGAATACAGATGAAAATATAAACACAGAGATGCAGCAAAAATAAAACTTCATTTCATTAATTTCAAAGAACTGAAATATGTTTACATACATAATGGAAATAAACTAGCTCAGGTGATGGTAGTTTATCTCTGAGAAGAGATGTGGTGGCTACATGCCTTTGAATTGCATTACAATGAGGCTCAAGGGCATTTTTATTATTGAACAATAAGGGAAAGTCCTAAAAAACCAAAATCCTAACCCCAAGAGATGGAACACCAAAAGTTTGTAGGTCTGGTTGGGGTTAGTTGTGCAGCCAACTTCCCAGGGTTGTAACTTGGTCATAAGATCTCTGTTTGGTGCATACGATACCTCGTCAAAAATATCTCTCCGACTACTATAGAATTTGTTTCAGGCCCTTGCTTACAGCTATGGGCCTGTTGTGGACCTCAAAAAAGAGTTGTTTAGGAGGTCAAAATATCTTCAAAACTTCAAGACTTAAAAAACTGCTAAAACTGGTAAATGCTGCTATAATAAAGGAAACAAATGAAACTGACTAGAGGTCTAGGTGGAATAGGTAGGTGGTCACCAATATCCACCTAGATCACACCTCCCCCCTTAGGAAGCAATGGTTCCCATTGCATGTAGAGCCACCATGAGGTGAGAAAATTTATGTTGAACTTGGTCCTTGGTGAACCACTTTCCCTGGTGGAGGAGTTGGCATGCTTTGACAAATTGATATAGTTGGATCCCCTGCTAGAAAGCATTATTGATATTTGTGTCCATGATCCTATTAGTTGTGGCATGTTTGATGCAGTTTTGGTTGAGCTCTGTTGGCGTCAGCTTCTCAACAACATTGGATGTGTCCAACAATGGGGGAGAGTATGGTCGTAGCCCGTCCACATTGAATACTCAGTGTAGGCCAAGGAACGACGGAATGTTGAGCTTGAAGTTATTGTCCCATATCACCTTAGTGATGGTGTACAACCCATATCAGAGTGGGAAAAGTTTGCGGTGGAGCCCTGTGAGGCGCTCATTCTGTATATGTAACCAAACTTTGTCACCCACTTGGAACCTCTGTGGCACTCAATGTTGATGACGATGTTGCTTGTACTTGGCATTGGCTCTGTCCAATATGTCATGGACTTATTGGTGGATGTGTTGAATGTGCTCAATGGAGTTATTAGCCCTGTCAACTTTGGCTTGGACATGAGTCGAATCTACCTGAGTAGATGCAAATGGTATGGCCACATCAATGGGACATAGTGGTTGGAATCCCAACCCCACCTAAAAGGGATTAAGGTCATTTGAGCTACGAAGAGCTCTGTTGTAACTGTGATAGACATAGGGGAGGATTTCATCCCATGTGCGTGGATGCTTCGAGTTGTACATGCATAGAATGTGCACAATCATCTTGTTGATAACCTCTATCTAGTTGTCAGTTTGAGGGTGGAAGGTCATGGACTTAGTGAGCTTGGTATCCAACAGTGACGAGAGGTTTGACCAAAATGTACTCAGAAACTTGTTATCCTGATCTAAGATAATAGATTGTGGTATCCTGAAGTGTACACACACTCGTTCAAATAAGAGCTTAGAAGTGGCTTCTGTTATGATACTCCTCTTACAAGCCATCAGAATGACCATCTTAGAGAATTTGTTGATGACCACGAAAACATAGTCATTGCCATGCTTAGTAGAATGAAGGCCCAACATGTAATCTATGGATATAGATTCCCAAGGCCGACTAGGAGTATGCAGAGGAGTATATAGGCCTTTCTTCTTGATGGTTAGTTTGGCGATGGTGTAGGAAGTGCATGATCTGATGTACTTCCCAACATCATGCCAAAGGTTCGGCCAATAAAAATACTTTTGCAGCACTATCACCGTTTTCTCTACTCTGAAATGTCCAACAACCCGACTGCAGTGCACCTCCTAAATAATCTTGTCACATTCGCTTGAAGGAACACAGAGGTGTCCTAGGTGGCATAACAGTTCACCCTGGAGGTGAAAATCAGGGATTTTCTTTCCTTCCAGGAGCATCTGGTATGCGTTTATGAATTTTAGATCGCTCCTGTAAAGATGTGTCCACTCTGAGGCGGTCTGCAACATTATTGGTGTTTCCCTTCTTTCCCTTCTTGTACTTAATGTTCAAATGGAACTGTTGTAGGTATGTGGACCATTTCTGATGGTGATCATTCTACAACTTTCCTTGTGTTTGTATGAACTACAAGGGTTGGTGCTCTATGTGGATGACCGTTTCCTTCCTTAGAATGTAAAGCCTCCATTGTCAACAAACATGCAAAATGGAATACACCTCTTTGTCATAAGTGGGATAATTTCAGACTGTGTCTAAAAGTGTCTAATTGTGATATGCCATTGGATGCCCCTATTGAGTAAGAAGTACGACAATAGCATAGTCGTAGGCATCTATCTCAATCTTAAACGGTTGATGTAGGTCTAGTAATGTGAGCACGGGTGCATAGAAGAGGCGATGATTCAACTTGAAAAATGCCTTATGTTGGGATTCAGACAAAAATAACTTTGCTTTCACTCCACCCTTGGTGACTTGACTCAAAGTCCAAGTGATATGAGAGAACCCAAACACGAACCTGCGATAGAAATTGGAAAGACCTAGAAAGCTACGAATTCTATTAGGGTGGTTGGGGTTGGCCTATCCTAAATAACTTGTACCTTGGTTGGGTCCACATGCACACCCTTCTCATCAATGATGTACCCCAAATAGTGAACTTGGGTCATACCAAAGGTGCATTTCTCCAAATTGGCACACAATTTGTGTTATTGCAAGGTTTGGAGGACTTTTCAACTATGGTGGAGGTGCTCTTCCCAACTCTAGATGAATATTGGGATATCGTCTAAATACACTACCATGAATGAGTTGGTGAAAAGCCACAAGATTTTTTCCACTAGCCTCGTGAAGGTTGCAGGGACATTCATCAACCCAAAAGGCATGACCAGTCATTCGAAAAGGACCTCCTTGGATTTGAGCAGTGTTTCACACATCAGAGGATTAATTTGGTACCTAGTGGTATTCAGAATTCAAGTCACTCTTGATGAAATATTTGACCCCCTTGAGTTGGTCCAGAAGGTCATCAATCCGTGGGATTGGATACCTATTTTGGACAGTGATCGCATTCAGTACCTGATAGTCAATAGAGAGTCTATAGATCCCATCCTTCTTTTGTACCAACATGATCGAGCTCCCATGGGGTGATGAACTTGGTCGAATGTTCCTTTTCCTGCAATAGCTCCTAAATCTACCTCTTCATTTCATCGTTCTCCAAAAAAGAGCATCGACAGATCGACCCGTTGAGTAGCTACATGCCCGGGTCAGATAAATGGAGTGCTTGTGATCCAAAATTGGATCCTGGATAAACCTCTAAGTCTAAAAGACTTCATGTAAGAGGTGAAAGGTGAAAAATGGCACACATCCTTTGTAAATCAGAGGAAAATGAAAGTCACAGGTTGTTCTCAGACATAGTCTCATTATAGGGATCCCTCCATTCTGAATCCAACGCAACTTAAATGGGCGAAAATGGACTTCAGATGGGAAAGCTATCATAAAATGAAGTTGCCCTTTTTCAAAGGAAAAAGAGGCAAAAATCCCTAGAAATATGGGTCTAAAAACCCTCTAAGTCTTCCAAATTTCCCTAAAGGGAGAGGCCACCAAGAGAGGGGAAGTCCTAGACTTATCGCATTACACTATCGGGCCTTAAAAACATGGAGAAAACTCTGAAAACAAGGCTATCAGGAAGCTTTAACAATGAATGCACAAGGGCCATCGGATCTGGCCAATCAACGGTCTAGATCTAATCGGCATATCGCATCGGCGGTGATTAGTGGGTCAGAGCGGAGGCATGGTGCGATGGACCGAGGCGATGTGATGGAGCGATCGCTGAAATCAGCAGATCGCCATTGACGAACATAATGGAGCAGCCATATTATATGTATATGTGTGATAGCCCGACTGCGATTGCCGATATCAGCGGATTGCTGTCAGTGATCCCAAAAGGGAAGGACCCTAGACCTAGCGACATGCGATATGTGATATAAACCAGACCCGAAAGGGTTCTAGAATGGAAACATATATATTTTGAAATCTGCCAAATGTGATTTTTAATGTATTTCGCATGTTTCGTTTATTAAATGAAAAAAAAAGGGGCAAGGCCAATTGTGATTGCGATAAGCGATCCCCAGGCGGACCCGATAGGGATATAAAGCGGGATTATAAAACTTCGAAGTCCGGAACTGTGTGTTCTGCGGATTTTTCCCGTGTGTTTCCGGCATTTTCCTGTGTAGCAGAAAACGATTGTTTCAAAGGCATTTTAAATGTCGATTACCGTGTCCGTTACCAAATAGGTGGCGTCCATCCCAGGAAGCATTTAGCAATGACTACTAACACTCAGAGGAGGAAAATTAAGGGACAACGGCTTGAAGATAGAAAGCCTGAGAGGGGAGATAAACAGGTAGCGCAATTTGTATTAAAAGCCACAGAACGGCAGAGTTGGTGGCTGCTGAGTTGTTAAACGGTGGCCGAGTTATTGTTGAAGATTGTTTGTTGCTGAAAGCCAAGCCAAGGTAGCAAGCTAAGGCAAAAGGAGCGGCACAGAAGCCCAAGGAGGCAGCACAGAAGAAAAAGGAGCAATTGAGGGAGCCTTTAGGGCCACTTGAAGTTCAAGTGAAAAGCCAGAGAGCGTGAAGGTTGCAGAAGGCAAAAAGGAGCCAGAGTAGCAGAACCAAAGAGCCAATAGCCCGAGCCAAAGAGCCAAGAGTCAGAGCCAAGAGCCATAACTAGAGCCAAAGAACCAGAGTTAAAGCCAAGAGCCAGAACCAAGAGCCAAGAGCCAAAATCCAGAGCTTCAAGAGCCAAGGGATAAAAAGGTGTCTGAACCCACTGTTTATGTGTAGAATAGCAGGAGTTGAGTCAAAGACTTGTAAAATACTTACACCATAATCCCAGAGAGCCAAGTCAAATTGACAAGAGCTCACGGAGATGTAGCCCAAGAGTTGTGGGTGAACCCAAATTACTTTGTTGTCTTATGTGTCTATTGCTACTGCTGCTTTATTTACTGTTGTATGCATTAATATATCGGTTTAAGCACATTCACATATCAACACCAACAGAATATTCTAAAGTAAATAATCAGTTGAAACACATACAAGCATACACCCATATTTTCAAGCATTTCTTATTTCTGCATTAATTAAACAATAAGACTTGGGAAAATTCAAGCTTTGGAAGTGGGAGAGGTTCTTGTAAGCTAGAGAAGAAACCTAAGAGCCCCATTTGTAGATAAGGTGGTATCTGAGCTTAAGATTGATTAACCACACCTTCAAGGAAGGATTATATCAGAATTCTTGATTGACAGAGCAAAGACTGCTTGTCTGAAAGGTGTTTGAACAACAAGAGGCTGATTATATGCTTGTTTTGCAAACTTACTATTTTCTGAGTTTGCAGAGGTGAATGGAAAGCTATTGGTAGCTTAGTCCAGGAAGGACAAGAAGGAGAAGGGCTGAAGGCATTCTTCTATCCCAAAGGACCTCAAGGCAATGCAAAGCACAAGAGGTTTGTTGCAAAAGGTTGCTAAATAAGTTCTTTATTTATCTTGTTGAAGTTTTTTTTGTTCATTGGCATAATGAAAACTTCTACAAGTGGGTCCTCAAATTCTGCGTTCTTCGCAAGATTCCTTGATGAAGACATGAAGCAAGAATTGTCCACCATGATGGATATGGTGAGAGAAATGTATGAGGATGGAAGGAAGAGAAGCATGCTTCGAAAGTAGCTGAATTCCATGAAGGAAGAGAAGCAGTTGCTTGCTGACAAATTGCAGGAAATGGAGAGGCAACTTCATATTGCAAATATGAAGCTAAAGAGGATGCATGAGTTGGAAACACAACTCTTTTTTGCCCAAGAAGCCTTAGTCAAGTACTAGCTTGAAGAAGAGGTAAGCCATTCCAGTTTGCCTTCAAATTCCTCTGAGAATGCTTGTATTGGTTCTTTTGAGAAACATACTAAAGGCATAGGTTCCAAGCTAATGTCTAAGATGGGCTATGAAGGAAAGGGCTTGGGAAAGCATGCAAAAGGTATTGTTGAACCAATAATGGATGAGGAAAGGCCTAAATATTTGGGTCTTGGCTATGGACAGTCTTATGGAGATAGTTCCAAAGATGCCATGAAAACCATTGAAACAGTCCCAAGAAGGAGTTTCATTTCATGTCCTCTAACTCAAAAGTGTGAAGGTTGTATCCAAGAGGAATAGAATAGCTTGAAACATCAATTGCAGGACATAGGTGTTTAGAAGCACACACTTGAACCAGAGAGTTGGGGAGGCTCTAACAGCCTTGAAGTGTTAGATGGTGTTCCAAAGGGAGCCACTCCTTCATTTGTTTCACCTCCTCATGAAGGCAGTAAAGGTGAAAGAGGCCGCTATAAATCTAGTTCTAATCATATTCATTTCGATTTTGCAAAGCATGATAAATTTCCACATAAGTATGGGGAAAGAGTTGCATGTTCCTTTTGTGGTTTGGATAACCATGATGTTTCTAGATGTTGGAAGAAAATGGTCACATACAACAAGCAGAAGAAGTAAAAGAAGCAAGAATCCAAAGGTCCAATGGACAAGGCAAATCATGTTGTCAAGAGGATGCACATGCAGTGCACTTATTGCCATAAGAAGGGACATCTTGGTGCAAAATGTTGGACACTTAATCCAACAATGCTTCCACCAAATTTGAAGAAAGTGGAAAGAGAAGATGGCATAAATGGAAGTGAAGATTCCATGAATGATGTGTCTCAAAATGATTCACATGATGATGCTGATGTTCAGGCAATGGTAGTACCTTTGAAAGGGATTGGTAAGGAACAACTAGAGTTCTTATCCAATTAAGATTACATGTCTATTGATGCATCAACATTATATTTCATTTCAACTTTGAAAGTACATTGTGCTTAAGTGAAAGTTGAGGGATGAAATGCATGCATTGCATGTGATGCCATGTTGACTTGAAAGAAGTTAACTTGGTCTCCAAATGGAGATAATGATGAAAGTTTCATCTTTTGGAAAAAGAATCCTAATGGTCTTTTTCTACATGCTTGACTTAAGGGTCATTTGCTTTAAAGGCATGTTTTGTGGGATTGTTATCTAGTCCATCATTTGTATGTAGATGTAAGACATGGAGGTGTTCACAAGATGTGAAAATCTGTTTCTTTTGTTGAAGCAGGAGTTTAGGCCATCTAGTTGTTGTCTGTATGCCTCTTGTTGTTAAAAGTTGTTTTTGGTAGCTTGTCAAACAGGTACAAATGAAAGTTTTGTGGAGCAGATGTACTTCAAATTTGTTGAGCCACCTTGGATCAATGATCAAGGCAAAGAAGCTCAAACTACCTTCTATGACCATTTCAGTGGAAGTTCTGCAAGAAGGCAAGGAGGAAGATAGTTCTCCTCAGGAAGACCAGCCCATCCAAGAGAAGAGAAGTGGTCAAAAACTTTGGTTCAGAGGAACTATGCACAGGCAAGTGTAGGGAGGCTGAAAGAAGAGGGTGAGTCACTCTCATTTACTGTTCAGATCAATATATCAGTCTTTTGGAGACCAAAAGTTCTCTTAGTGGGAAGGCATGATCAAAAATTGGATCTTGGATAAACCTCTAAGTCTAAAAGACTTCATGTAAGAGGTGAAAGGTGCCAAATGGCAGACATATTTTGTAAATCCAAGGAAAATGAAAGTTGCATGTTGCTCTCAGAAATAGTCTCATTACAAGGATCCCTCCATTCTGAATCCAACGCAACTTAAATGGGCGAAAACGAACTTCAAATGGGAAATCTATCATAAAATGAAGCTGCGCTTTTTCAAAGGAAAAAGAGGCAAAAATCCCTAGAAATATGGGTCTAAAAACCCTCTAAGTCTTCCAAATTTCCCTAAAGGGCAAGACCACCGAGAGAGGAGAAGTCTTGTACTTATTGCATTACACTATTGGGCCTTAAAAACATGGAGAAAACTCTGAAAACAAGGCTATCAGGAGGCTTTATAATGAATGCACAGGGGCCGCGGATCTGGCCGATCAACGGTCTAGATCCGAGCGGCATATCGTATCGGCGGTGATCGGTGGGTCAGAGTGGAGGCATGGCGCGATGGACCAAGGTGATGCGATGGAGTGATCATCGAAATCGGCGAACACAATGGAGCGGCCATATTATATGTATATGTGCAAGGGCCCTACTGCGATCGCTGATATCGATGGATTGATGTCGAGGATCCCAAAAGGGAAGGACCCCAGGCCTAGCGACATGCGATATGTGATCTAAACTTGACCTAAAAGGGTTTCGAAATGGGAACATATATATTTTGAAATCCGCCAAATGCTATTTTTAATGTATTTCGCCTATTTCGTTTATTAAAAGAAAAACAAAGGGGCAGGCCAATTGCGATTGTGATAAGCGATCCCCAAGCAGACCCGATAGGGATATAAAGCGGGATTATAAAACTTTGAAGTTTGGAACTATGTGTTCTGCAGATTTTTCCCGTGTGTTTGCAGTGTTTTCCTGTGGAGCAGAAAACGACTGTTTAAAAGGAATTTTAAGCGCTAATTGCCTTGTCCATTACCAAATAGGTGCCATCCATCCCAGGAAGCATTTAGCAATGACTGCTAACGCTCAAAGGAGGAAAATGAAGGGACAACAACTTGAAGATAGAGAGCCTAAGAGGGGAGATAAACAGGCAGCGCAATTTGGCTTAAAAGCCACATAATGGCAAAGTTGGTGGCTGCTCAGTTGTTGTTGGTGGTCGAGTTGCTGCTGAGTTGTTAAACGGTGGCCGAGCTGTTGTTGAAGACTGTTTGTTGCTAAAATCCAAGCCAAGGCAGGAAGCCAAGGCAAAAGGAGCAGCGCAAAAGCCTAAGGAGGCAGTGCAGAAGAAAAAAGAGTAGTTGAGGGATCCTTGGGGCCACTTGAAGTTCAAGTGAAAAGCTAGAGATTGTGAAGGTTGCAGAAGGAAAAAAGGAGCCAGAGCAGGAGAGCCAAAGAGCCAAGAGCCTGACCCAAAGAGCCAAGAGTCAGAGCCAAGAGCCAAAATCTAGAGCTTCAAGAGCCAAGGGATAAAAAGGTTTCTGAACCCACTGTTTATGTGTAGAACAACGGGAGTTGAGTCAAATACTTGTAAAAGACTTACACCATAATCCCAGAGAGCCAAGTTGAATTGACAAGAGCTCACGGAGATGTAGCCCAAGAGTTGTGGGTGAACTCCAAATTAATTGTTGTCTTATGTGTCTTTTTATCACTTAGAACTATAAACATTTGTATATATAGTCTTTTGTCCAAATTAAAGTTCAAAAGTTGGTGTCAAATTGTTTTTATTCTATGTTTCTTACTTAGGTTTGGAATTTTAAAGGGGTTTGATGTAAATCGTGCTCTAATCTTATTGGTCATCCTCCACTATCATGGTTTCATAAGTCATGTCTTGTCTCATTCATATCACCAATCCTTTCCATAGTTTCGCAGCGCAGTCTCCTATTGGTCAGTTTTGCAGCGTATTTCCGTAATTTTGCAGCGCAGTTTCTTATTGGTCAATTTCGCAGCATAATCATTGTTTAGCCATTCCGCAGCGTGTCACCATCAAGCCGTTTCGCAGCACATTATGACAATTCAAAACTAGCCGCGCTGCGAAATCGCGGATTCCTGCGTTTTGCAGCGAATATTTCTCAAAGGGTCAAGTCTGTTGTTGAGTCATCGTTTCCGTCCGTTCATGTCAGTGGGCGTACCTCCCAAACACTCATTAACCATTACTCCTCCAATAGGTTTGTAGGCATGCACATAAATATAATTCAAATGGGTTTTACCGTGCATAGATTCTTTATGGTGATCGTAAATGATGCACAAGTGACCAGCCTGTGCGAGGAGATATTTGAATTGCAAGCGAGCCCGAGTTTTTTCAAGAGAGCCTGAATTGCAAGCAAGCCCGAGTGAAAAAGAATTGAATCATCAGTTTAGTTGAAGCTGCTGGTAATTGACTGTGCGAAAATTTCAAAGGCAAAATGGAGAGGAAAGGGCATAGGTCTGGGAAATGTCAGAGAACAGAGCCTGAAGGTTTGGACCTCGCACTAAGAGATGAAGGCGTGAAGAAAGCCTTCAAGGATGCCGGCTGTTGGAATTTCTGTGAGAAGCTGCAGGGTGGCCATGCTCAGGTAACAAAGGATTTTGCTTTAAATTTCACCGGTTTGAATTCTAAAGTTGCTATGTTAGAGGTTCAAGTGTCCCCGGAGGCAATTGCTTCTGTAACTGAGATTCCAAGGGGGGGGGAAGAGTGGTTTAAGAATTTTAAATTTGATATGAACCCCTGCAAAGAATTTCTAAAAGAGGCATATGTGAATGAGGATCTAACAAAGGCAGTGCCTAGGAACTATGTTAAGGAGCACTATGCTCTTCTTCTCACATGTATTCAGAAGTATTTAACCTGTGAGGGAAGATATAACAAGGTCTACTCCTATCACTTTAAGTTGTTGTTGCATTTTACTGGTAAGGCATCCATAGATATTCCATTTTACTTGTTTCGCAGTCTCAGCAAAATGTGTGACAAAGTGCAATTAAGAAAGGATGACTGTGAAACATCATTATTTCACCATGGTTTGGTTAAATTGCTAGTGCTGGATGGTCTTCAGAAAATTGGTAGAGACTGGAACTCTTTCATCTTCATGGCTGGTTTCCAAAGTAAAACAGGTCTTACCCCACAGCCAGTTAAGGAAAAAGAAAAATCAGTTGATGAAGAGCCCACAATAGCCCAGCTTCGAAAAGAGGCAAAAGATAAAAAGAAGGCCAAGTCACAGCTGAAAAAATCAGTGAAGCCATTGACCATTAAAGAGCAACCTCAGCCATCATCAAAAGAAGAGGCTAAGCATAAGAAAGTTGTACCTGGACCAAGTGAATCTGAAACAGTGCCTAGAGCTAGGACAAGGAGTCAAGTAAGCAAAGAAAAAGGCAAAGCATTGGCTGTTGAGGAAAGCCCGACATCTAAAGCCAGCTTGAGTGATTTGCTTGAGGCCATTGAGTTTGAGCAGGTTGAACCAGTGCATCTTGAACCAATGCACATTGATTTGACTCAATCGTCACCAGAAAGCACTAAGAAATCTAAAACTTCAAAAAGACTGAGGTTTGATGAACCCGGTGATGAATTTGTCCTCAAACCAAGAAGACCTGTTACAAGAAAACAAGTAAGGGAAGCCTCTAAACTGCCTGGAACAGAGGAAGTTGAAAAATTGCCTAGAACAGAGGAGGCAGAGAAAACCAAGCAGAAGCACACCAATAGAACAGTCATTATTTCCCAAGGAGGTAATGTTATAGCCATAAAGGACCAGCTGGAGGCAGAAAAGATTGAAATTGATAAGGTGAAGAAAGCCACTAGGGAGTTTGCAGTCAGATATGCAAATTATCGGAAAGCTGTGTTGAAAGGAAGTAAAAATCTAGTAAGCCAGGTGGATTCAGTAGCTGATGTCTACACATGGACGGTTCCAGCTCTCAAACAGGCCCAATTCATCAGAAAAATAAACATGTGTTTAAAGGCTGAGAACAAAGCCATGAAGAGGAGGATTGAAGACTTGGAATCACAGCTAGGTCAGTGGAAGAAGGTGGAGGACTTAAAGGCTCAGCTAGATCAATTAGCTGATAAATAAAGTTGCTGCTCAAAGAGAGGTATTGTTCTAAGTTTTGTAAAAAATTTTGACTTAGTTTCATTATTTTGAAGGCATCCAGACCCCTGTCATATAAAAAGGAGTTTTAGCAATTGGAGGTATAAGCAGTAAATACCTCAGAGAAAAGATAAACTGTTTAAACAGTTTCGCAGTTTCGTAGCGCGCTACGAAACTGCGAAACTACTGTAGGTGCTGTTTTTAATACAGGCAAACAGTTCGATGGAATAATCAGAAATTGTCGAAGGAAACATCTGAGGGACATTTAGGAGACCGAATGAAGCTAGCATAGCCAGTCAAATGATGACAGGTGTTCCTTTGAAAAAGTGTAATGTTTTGGTTCAAGTTCAAGTTTTTATTGTAAAGGCACTTTATTACCGGTCATTAGGGTTTGGAAAGAGTTGCATACGAGGAGTTTTGGGCTTGCACACCTGTTCATCAACGAAACCTCCAGCACATTTGGAAATATGGTGATGCTCATTATTTTTGGGATATTAAAGAACTGGAGACATGCTGCTACATTTTCGAAGAGGTAGTGGAAGACTGGAACCGGAAAAACAGGGGTTTTATCCTAATATTATTGAACCATCAACGCATCCAGCATCCAAAGCTAGCCTGGAACATTGAATCCTTTTCTCAGCTATCTCGGCCAAACTGAAAGGAGACAGGTGTCAAGGAGCAAGAAAGAATCATTCTACGAGGAGGATAGAATTAGAGTTTTAGTTTAATAAGGACTCCTTAAAATTCCAGTTTAGCGCTTATTGTATTTAATGAGTCAGTTAAATAGCAGATAGGGGTAATTAGTAGCAGTCATCGAGCTCCCCTCATGCTGGAGGAGGAAGCTCAAAGTAGTTAAGGATATGTTTCTATATATAGAGGAAACTTTGATGTAATGGGGGTTGGATATTTGAGAAAACAGAGTTTATTTTGGCTTGTGTAAAAACTTATTCTCAGTAATACAAATGACTGCTTTTCTTCTCAGGATTCACACAGTGTTTCAAATGCTCAAGATATATGTGGTTTTGTTTTATCCTTTATGTTTTACAACTGTATAGATACACAATCACTCAGAATTCACTTTGCTGCTCTGATTTCCTGTGTGTATTTGTAAGTTGAGGTTTCTATGAGAGGTATTTTGAGTGTTTAAACATTACATGCCCTGACTTCTATGAATGAGTAGTTTTATAGTTTGCTGAAATGATGATTAACTCCATGAGCCCAATGGAAGTCCTTGTAATGTCTGTCCAGCCAACATATGTGTTAAATTTACTTTGCAAGAGTTAGCCATCTCATCAATATTTAAAATCAATAACCCTTTGAGAGAGCCCTCTCAGGCTAAGGAGGCTAAGCCTTACTCAAAAGTCTGGTTTGAAATAGTTACACAGAGTCTAACTGATCAGCAGCCTTTCAGTGCATGATTTTGTGATAACATGTCTGTTGTTACTGTTGCTTTATTTACTGTTGTATGCATTAGTATATCAGTTTAAGCACATTCAAATATCAACACCAACAACAGATTCTAAAGTAAATAATCAGTTGAAACAAACACAAGCATACACCCATGTTTTCAAGAATTTCTTATTTCCGCATTGGTTAATCAATAAGCCTTAGGAAAATTCAAGCTTTGGAAGTGGGAGAGGTTCTTGTAAGCTAGACAAGAAACCTAAGAGCCCCATTTGTAGATCAGCTTGACCTAACAGTGTAGGGGCACCCCTATGGGTGAGGTGAAGATGTCTCTCTACTCCTCCATGACCTTATACATCCATTGCTATCGTGCGAAGGAGCCCTGATTTGAGGCTATGGATGTGGCCATAGTCTTGTTCTTACCTTGAGGGAAAATCATAATGAAGACAAATTTCGCGGTCTAGGAAATTATCTTACTACATTGCTTCGCAAATATCAAATAGATGGCAATAGATGGTGTTGCCTCTGGTATCCTATATAACTTATTGCCCAAATAAGTAGTAACAATGCGAGGCCTAGACTCATACATGTCATAATGCTTCCAAGAGTATGGATGGCCTAATAATACATTACAAACTTCAAGAGGAGAAAAATCACACAATACCTCATCTGTGAAGGGCTTGATGTTGTAGGGAAGGCGACACTGCTGGCCAACGTGGTGATATATTCCTTGGCGAACCCACCTGATGGTTTATGGCTGCAGGTGTGGTGTGGTTGGTAGGACAAACCACTTCACGACCTTTTCTGAAATGAGGTTATTTTGGCTTCTGTTGTCGAGAATGAACAACAAAAGAGAAGGGTCCTTTGTTCTAGGGTTTGGGGGTGCCTTTCCTTTGATTCGGTTTCACGAATCCAAAGCCTCGCTTCTTTTGTTTAAATTTTTGGTTTATCTTGATAGCATATTGATAGGTGGTGCCAAGTGAGGAGATGTCTAGGAACTCCATCTCATCCTAGATGTACTTTCTTAGACATATGTAGTACTTGAGTACCAAATGCCACAACATGGTCCATTTTATGTATTTATTTTCATATCTCCCGAAAGGGTAATATTGTTCCTTGATGGCATCTGGAAAATAATTCCAAGTGGGTGCAGCTGAAAACAACAAGGGTTTTGTCTCATCCTTTTGTTCACAATAGGTTTCCCACCAGTCCTTAACATGGGGGGAAACCTTGAGGAGTGCAAAAGTAATCCTCTAAAATTAGAGAAGTCATGAACCAAAAAATATCCTTCCAACATATTTTACCATCTATCCATGATGCCTACATCTATCTAGACTTCAAATATGGGAATGTCAAAGTTGACTTGTACCTTAAAAAGATTTGCACCTCTAGAGTGGTTGTTGGATGAAGATGCGTCGCCTATGGGTAACCACCGAAGGTGTTAGGGTCCCACCCTAACCCCCTTATTTATGTAATGGGATCATGTCATAGTCAAGAGTCAATAAAGCCCATATTAATAATTGTAAGTGGTTAATCCACAATTAATGACGGAACCACAATTAGTTGCAAATGGGCCGTAGTATTAGATAGATGGTATTAATAAAACCCACAGTATTGGCCTGTGGTATTGCATGTATGAGTCATATATAAAGGATAGAGACTCCCTGCGAGGAGCATCATGTCTTATTTTGTAATCGAGCTCTGCTCTATTGGAGGTTGCCCCCTCGAAGAGGCAAGTGAACATTACTCTCTGAATAATAAAATCATTGCTATTATGTGTTCTGGGTATCTTTTCTTCGCATATTCTATATTTGGGTATCATTTTGCAAGTTAAGAGAATAACAAGTGGTATCAGAGCACTTTCCAGGGCTGGTGGATCTCCATTTCTTAGCAAATTGTTTTTTGGCTAGAGACGTATTTCGGCATCTTTAAACCATGGGATTTGTCGTTGAGCGCATAAACCTACGGATTTGGGGAGGCATGCACGCAGGAAATACAAGAGGTGGTCACGTCTGTTGGACTCCCTTGTAACCCCTGTGGGTACCCCTTCGAGTAGTAGCACATTAGACAGAACCGTGCACGGACTGTCTTCCATGTACCCTCTGGGTATATCGGAAGCCCCCTAGGCTCCCTTGAAACCTCGCCATAGATAAACCGTCGGCTGTCTTGTGGCTACAGTATACCGAGAACAACACTCGGAGAGATTACTCGCCCGTACGATAGGGTAGTCGGGTTGTACGGCTAAGGGTACGATCAATCCTCCTTAGTTAGAGCCCTGAAACATTGGGCCGAGTACTACTGCCAGACCCTTATGTATATTACGATCTGTAGCACCTGACACTCCTCAAGACCATAGTTCCCTTTTCTATCAGGGGATCACACATCATCTCTTCCAGATCCACTTGTGCAAAGGGGTGCAGCAGCAGCAGCAGACATCAGTCCCGCAGTCTCGAGTTCGCAGATCAGCCATTCCGATCTATTAGATCCATCAGATCCGCAGAAGCGGTCTGTTCCGCTACCCAGAGCTATCATATCCGCCATTCAGATCTCTCAGATCCACCAGATCGGAGTCGTTGTGAAGGGTTCCTATACCGGGGTATAATTTTCGCAGGACTTTTGGCCGCATTGACATTTTGAGGATTTGGCCACATTGACATTTGGTGATCTAGCCCATCAGAATCGGGACGACGAGCTGAGCGCGGTGGTACCATTCACTTCTTAGTGAAAAAATTTTTAGGTGGTCCCAATTTTCAAAAAATCAGGTTGGTGTATGGTAGAAACTAGAGCTCAAGCGATGGCCAATGAAAGGATGGACAAACTTGAAGAATCAGTGAAAAACCTCCACATTCAGCTTACCGGACTATGTAGCATGGTCGAGGAAATAGTCCCGAAGGGCAAGGAGCAAGCCCACGAGGAGGCGTATAATGGCAATGAACACAATGAGGGTGAGTCTAGCCACTCTCCTCACGTCTGGCACACACACCAACAACCCAGTCAGCGACCTCCCAAGTTGGATATGCATAAATTTGACGGTTCTCACCCGTCGGCATGGATAGCACAAATGGAGCAGTATTTCAAACTGAATCACATCTTCGATGATGAGACTCAGCTTATGTTGGGGAGCATGTACTTGGACAATGAAAGGTGGCAATGGTGGGAATGGCATCAACGTTGCACTGGACCTTTTAGGACTTGGACCAAATTCACCAAAGCTCTTCAAGACCGCCTTGACCAGGAATCATCTTTTTTGGGTCGTCTTACTAAGCTCCGACAGACTGGTACAGTGGATGAATATATTACAGCTTTTGAAGCCTTAGCCTTCCGCACTTGGGGTCTCTCAGATGTGTTCTACACGGAATGTTTTATCAGCGGTCTTAAAGAAGCTATTAAAGCCCAAGTCCTACTGCACCACCCTCCCACATGGACAGAGGCTTGCAAGGTAGCTCGTAACGTGGAACGTGCATTAGCAGCCCAATACAGTCGCCCAAATTTCTCCGCTAAAGGTCGCCTCCCACAGGCTCACAACACGACTCAAACACTTAAGGTCCAAAAGGTGTCACCTGCAGAAATGGCCGAAAGAAGAAAGCAAGGCCTATGTTACTATTGTGATGAAAAATACTCCCCGGGTCATAAATGCAAGGAGCCCAAATTTTTTCAAATTGATGCCACTGACTACAGCTCAACAGAGGAAGATCCACCACTGGAGGAACATGAGCCGCTAGAAGAAGACACCCAAAAGGACAATGTCTCTGGCGAACCAGTTATTTCGTTGCATGCTTTGGCAGGAATTTCTTCCCCTCAAACTCTCAAAATCAGAGGTTTTATTAAACATTGCCCAGTAGTAGTCTTGATTGATAGTGGAAGTACACATAATTTCATCCATCAAAAAGTCGCAGAAGCAGTGCATTATTTTGTACGAGCAGTTTCTAACTTCCAAGTTCAAATTGCGGATGGAGGCACAATGAAATGTGAAGGCCGCTGTGAAAATGTCAAACTTCAAATGGGGGATTATCAGTTGAAAACCCACATGTTTTCCATACACATGGGGGGTTGCGACATTGTCCTCGGCGCTGAATGGCTCCGCACTCTTGGGCCAATCACAATGGATTTCCAGGAGTTATATATGAGTTTTAAGCAGAACAACTACACACATACCCTCCGTGGACTCCAGGCGAGAGCCCCCTCTATCATCAGCTCGCATCGGATGGAAAAATTGTTAAAAAAGGGCAATCATGGATTTGTAGCTCAATTTAATGCCATCCAGGCAGTCGAAACCAAGCCTCTGACAATTCATCCTGAGATGCAACAGATTTTAAATAACCATCTGCCGGTCTTTGACAAGCCTCGTGAGCTTCCACCCTCGCGAGGGGAACATGATCATAGCATCACTTTGGTTCCAGGGGCCCAACCCCCAAATGTGCACCCATACAGATATCCGTTCACCCAAAAGAATGAAATAGAAAAAATCATCAAGGAACTTTTGGAAGCAGGTGTCATTCATCCCAGCATTAGTCCTTATTCATCCCCAGTGGTCATGGTGCTCAAGAAAGATGGGGAGTGGCGGATGTGTCCCGACTTCAGGGCCCTCAATAAGTTGACAATCAAAGATAAATTTCCCATCCCGGTGGTTGATGATTTGTTGGATGAACTCAATGGGGCTCAATTCTTCACTAAGCTGGATCTTCGCTCAGGCTACCACCAAATTCGCATGAAGGAAGTCGACATTCCCAAGACTGCTTTCAGAACTCATGAAGGCCATTATGAATTCATGGTCATGCCATTTGGTCTTTGTAATGCCCCCTCTACTTTTCAGAGCCTTATGAACCACATTCTCAAACCATATCTCAGGAAATTTGTCCTTGTTTTCTTCGATGACATCCTCATCTATAGTTGCACTTGGGCCGCACATCTTCAGCATGTAGATCTACTCTTGCAACTGCTCCGCAAGCATAAATTAATTGTCAAGATGTCCAAGTGTTCGTTTGGCATGGCAGAAGTAGAGTATTTGGGCCACATTGTGGGGCGTGAAGGTGTCAAGGTGGACCCCAAAAAGATCCAGGCAATGCAGGAATGGCCTCAACCTAAGACCTTGAAGAGATTGAGAGGATTTTTGGGTCTCACAGGATATTATCGTAAATTTGTCCGCAACTATGGTCGCATAGCGAAGCCCCTCACCCAACTCCTAAAGAAAAATTCATTCTTCTGGAATGAGGAAGCACAACAGGCCTTTACAGCTCTAAAAAATGCCATGTGTTCCACTCCAGTCTTAGCACTACCTGACTTCACCAAATCTTTTGTCATTGAATGTGATGCTTCGGGTACAGGTATTGGGGCGGTCTTAATGTAGGAAGGGCGACCGTTGGCCTTCACGAGCCAACAACTCAGTGGGAGGAATCTAGGCCAATCTACCTACGAGAAGGAAATGATGGCCATCTTACATGTCGTCGAGACCTGGCGACCTTACTTATTGGGGCGACGTTTCCAAATCCGCACAGATCATCACAATCTTAAATATTTTTTGGAGCAACACCTATCCTCCCCACAACAAAATAAATGGCTCGCCAAAATGCTGGGATATGATTATGAGATCATTTACAAGAAAGGGAAAGACAATAGTGTAGCAGATGCATTATCTCGCCAATTTGAGGAGGAAAGTACTCTGCTAGCAATTTCCCTCCCCATTCCAGAATGGATTGAAGAGGCTCGCAGGGAATGGTTTTCACACCCCGAGCTCTCCCAACTCATTTCTCAATTGCAGGTAGATCCAAATTCCACCAAGGGCTACTTGTGGCAGAATGATATTCTTCGCTACAAGGACAGAGTCGTAATATCACCAACATCCACCCTCAAAAGTCGCATTTTGGCAGAATTGCACTCATCTCCCATTGCAGGACATTCGGGCTTTCAGAAGATGTATGCTCGCACCAGAAGATCATTTTTTTGGACAGGCATGAAAAAGGACATCCTTACTTTCGTAGCAGAATGCGATGTCTGTCAACGCCACAAAGGGGAAACTGTCAACACACTAGGCACATTACAACCATTGCCCATTCTGGCATCAATTTGGACAGAGGTTTCTATGGATTTCATTACAGGTCTTCCAAAGTCAGGGAACAAGTCAGTCATCATGGTGGTTGTGGACCGACTGTCGAAGTATGCTCATTTCTGCGCCCTACCCCACCCGTTTACACCAACTTTGGTTGCTCAATCTTTCATGGATCAGATCTTCAAATTGCATGGCATGCCCACTTCTATTGTGTCCGACCGCGACCCGATCTTCACCAGTAATTTTTGGCAGGAACTCTTCAGAATACAAGGCACTCAACTAAAACTCAGTACTTCCTATCATCCGCAAACAGATGGTCAAACCGAGGCCATCAACAAATGTCTAGAAACCTACCTTAGGTGTTTCACTTCAGAAAAGCAACACCTTTGGGTATAGTGGTTACCTCTGGCTGAATGGTGGTATAACACCAACTATCATGCCACCACCAAAATGAATCCCTATGAAGCAGTATATGGTCAACTCCCGCCTTCACCTACTTCGTATCTCAAGTGATGCTCAAAAGTAAAAGCAGTGGATCAACTCCTACAACACCGCGCAACCATGCTCACCCATCTTCGAGAGAATCTTCATCAAGCTCAGAACCGCATGAAGCAACAGGTAGACCAGCATCGCTCAGAGCACCAATTTCAAGAAGGGGATCAGGTATTTTTACGGCTACAACCATATAAGCAAACATCACTCAAAGACAAGGGGTGTCAGAAACTCTCTCCCAAATTCTACGGACCATATCAAGTACTTCAGCGCATTGGAGAAGTGGCCTACAAGTTGGCCTTGCCACCTACTGCAAAAATCCATCCAGTTTTCCATGTCTCATGCCTCAAGAAAGTGATTGGGAACAATTGCAGACTTCAGACCAGTCTACCTGAATTGGACGAAGAAGGGTCCATCTGGCTTCAACCCGAACAGGTCCTAGACACACGAGACAAGCAACTGCGCGGCCACATGATTAAGGAAGTCCTCGTCAAATGGAAAGACACCTCTCCGGAAGATGCAACTTGGGAACCAGCCACTATTCTTCAGCAGTTTCTGCAGCTTCAGCCTTGAGGACAAGGCTAGTCTTAAGGGGGAGGGCATGTTAGGGTCCCACCCTAACCCCATTATTTATGTAATGGGATCACGTCATAGTCAAGAGTCAATAAAGCCCATATTAATAATTGTAAGTGGTTAATCCGCAATTAATGACGGAACCACAGTTAGTTGCAAATGGGCCGTAGTATTAGATAGATGGTATTAATAAAACCCATGGTATTGGCCCGTGGTATTGCATGTATGAGTCATATATAAAGGATAGAGACTCCCTGCGAGGAGCATCGTGTCTTATTTTGTAATCGAGCTTGTCTCTATTGGAGGTTGCCCCCTCGAAGAGGCAAGTGAACATTACTCTCTGAATAATAAAATCATTGCTATTCTATGTTCTGGGTATCTTTTCTTCGCATATTCTGTATTTGGGTATCATTTTGCAGGTTAAGAGCATAACAGAAGGATATGGGAAAAGTTATCCATTATCGCATTCCTTTGTCGCTCGAGGGCTTCCTCAAACAATATTTCGAAAATATATCTTGCTTCCTCATCTTTCCTTTATTCTGCCATGGGAGGTCATCGGGGTTTGTGGGGCTTCTCTTACAAAGTTTCAACCAGTTCGGGCCCTAACTCCTTATACCCTAACCTCATTGGGGACATGCAAAGAAAAACAGAGAAAGAGAATACCACTCTGATACCACTGATTCATAGTTATACAAGAATGTAATAAAATATAGATGAAAATATAAACTTAGAGATGCAACATAAATAAAACTTCATTTCATTAATATAAAAGAACTTAAATATGTTTACATACAGAATGGAAATAAACTAGCTTAAGCGATGGTAGCTTATCTCTAAGAAGAGATGTGGCAGCTACATCCCTTTGAACTATGTCACAATGAGGATCAAGGGCCTTTTTATTATTGAACAACAAGGGAAAACCTTAAACAACCAAAAACCTAACCCCAAGAGATGGAATGCTAAGATTTTTGGGCCCCATTAGGGTTAGTTGGGCAACCAACTTCCTGGGGCCGTAACTTAGCCATATGATCTTTGTTTGGCACGTACGATACTTCTTTGTAAATATCTATCTGAGTACTATAGGATTTGCCGCAGACCCCTACCTTTGGCTACAGGTCTGCTACGGACCTCAAAAAATGTTGTTTAGGGGGTCAAAACCGCTCCAAAAGTTCAGGGCCTAGAAAACTACTAAAAATAGTAAATACTGCTATAATCAAAGAAACAAATGAAACCAACTGGAGGTCTAGGTGGAATAGGAGGGTGGCCACCAATATCCACCTAGATAAAAAAAAACATATATTTTTAGATATTGCCTTTTTTTAATAGAGAAGATAGGGATATGGCATCAAAAATGTGGATGGAGAAGGTTGGAATCGGTTTATATGGATTTTGAATTATATAGAAAAATTTCTTGTTGAGGTGAATATTGGAACAAAAATAAAAATCCATTATCACCTTCGAGACATGGGAAGGGAGAATGCTAGTGCTTCACTGTTGCATTGTCTTAGGTGTTTGACTAAAAAAAATGATGGTTTGTTCCAACAAACATTGGTAAGTACTGAATCACTCATAGCTCTATAAATCTACACAAAAAAATTATATTCGTCATCTTTTTTCAAGACTAAATTGGAAAAAAACGAAGTGCGCATAATTAGAATGCTTGATCACAAGGATAATGAGAGTGATGATGGAAACTTAGAGACGCCTTGGTACTAAAGGAGTAGTTAATTGTTTGTGAATTGTGTAATGAAGCTTTGCAATATGCCACACAACAAACTATATCATTTCGTGGTATTGGTACTTGTATGAGCAAGTTGCAGCTTCTTGACAATGAAGATTCTCTAGTGGAATGCATTTTGGCGAAGGTGTAGTATCTAAATATCATATGCCTACACTAGAAAATTTGTCCCTACTCTTCCCTTAGTTCCTCAATTTCAATCAAGAATTTAAGAGTTCTACAATTATAAGGGGTCAAGTTAAAAAAATTTATGGAAAAACGAAGCATAGGTAAATTATGATTTGTTGTCTAAAAGTTCATGCATATCAACTATTGACATATTGATATTGTAGCTTAGGTATCCAATCTATTCTTATGGTTATATTTTGATGAGAATGATAATCCATTTGTAATCTTCTTACATTTGAAGCATGTGAACATTTTGCAAGGACCTTCAAAATTGCAAGGGTTGGATATTTAGGCTCCCTTCTCAAGCATTCCAATGTCTATAGGGATGCTAAAAGACTTACAATGGATCATGATTGGTCCTGCCACTAAATATTCATTTGAGGAGTACAAGGTCATTCTTACAAAATTGCCATACGAATTTTGTCTTATATAGCCGTTAAGAGAATTAAACTTACAAGATTCTCATAAATGAAGTCAATGCCTAAGTGCTTTGGTAACTTAATCAATCTCCAACACATTGTATTGATAAAGTGCAATAAATGGGATACATTGCCAGATTATCTTAGTAATGTTTATTTGGGGTAGCATTAGATATTCTCTAGCCACGCAAATTGGTGGAGAGGCTAAAGCACATGAGATATCCAATACCCAGAAATGGTTTGTGTAAAATCTAACCAGTTTGGGAGATATTAAAATAATTAATATTTTTAATGGAATCCCTAAGTCTAAACTTAGGGAAAATAAAATATTAATGTGAATTAATATAAAAATGAGTTAGAATGGTCCAAAAGTCATGGATCAAGCCAGATCTAATCTTAAATATTGATTAGGGACTTAATCTCGATTGTTGAATTGTCAACGAGAAAAATATAAGAGGAGGCTTGAGGGTCACTTAGAGAACACACCAAGTTGATCAAGAATTCAATTTTCTAGGGCAGGGCTTGCTGAGGAAATCGAAGGAGTGATTAGAGTTGTAGCTAAGGGGCAGTGAATGTAGTAGCAGAGAGGCAGAGATAGTACCAGGATCATCAACGTAGAAGCCGAGAGAGGGTTGACGCAGAACTAGCTAGAGGCTGCGCAAAGGCATCCAGGAGATGCGCAGACCCAGAGGAGGGCTAGCGTGGGAGACGCAGAGGCTCCAGAGGCTGACACAGAGCCCAGAGAAGATAACGTTAGGCCAGAGAGGCTGACGCTGGGCTAGAGTGGCTAACGCAGACCCTAGAGATTGACGCTGGGAGATTTTGTGGGGCTGATTGGGGCTGATATCTGTCTCTGAGTGAGAGGTACTACTGTTGAGGGCATTCTTTGTTGGGTGAGCTATTTCTGGCACCCAGATTGTATTATGAAACTTCTTAATAATAAAACCCTTAGATAGCTGCACCGGTTTTCACGCATTGGGTTTTTCTGGGGACATCAGTCCAAAAATAATGGTGTCACTTATGTTCTTGTTTTTTCCTTCAGTTGATGATCTGTATGTGTTGAGCATGTACTTATATTTATTTTCATTATTTACATGGTAAATAACTTGTTAATTAACAATACAAGTAGGAAGAAATAAATCAGAAAGTACATTAAGGATTTCTAACAGATAGACTTAGAAATTCCAACATGGTATGAGAGCATGGTTGCAGGTCACATGAGAACTGAGGTCATCAGCCGAGAAGAGTAGCAGCAACAAAAACAGTTGTTTCGAGAGACAGAATTTGTTCCTAGCGGAAAAGTAGCAAGGAAGGGGTGATGCAGTGCTTGCATCATCAAGTTTGAGACGGGAGAAGGATCAGCGCAGTGGTAGAAAGGATCATACCTGACCTACGTAGTGCTCGATCATCTTTCTCAGTCGGGAAGGATTGACGCCTGTGGCTAGGAGGTGCAAACTTTGCTGGTGTTGAGATTTTGTAGAGCCTAGAGGCTCTAACCTTCAGTTTACTGGGGCATATGAGGTTGTGGGTAAGTTGCGGAGTGAAGCTGGTGGGGAACTATGGTCAGAACATTACTTAACAGGGCAATACCAAGGAGGAGGGAGTTGTTGTCGAGGATTTCTAGCCAAGAAATCTGGATCAGTGGTGCAGTCGCACTAACGATTAGAGTGGGGGCATCTTGACATTGGAAAAGGGGTTTCCAAGAGGGAAATCGAGGCTCAGATGTAGTCACACCGAGAACTTCCAGGAGGGAAGTAGAGAGACTCGAAAGAGTTAAAAGAGGAGCAACAAGATGGCAATGAACGAGGAAGAGATCAGGATAGATTGGACAGAGCCTCAAACTTTGTAGTCTGGAAGGCTAGAATCTTTTTCGTTCTAGACAGGAATCGTCTCAAGGAATTTGTCTTGAAAATGATAGCGATCCCATTTGACGCGGCTGAGAACAATAAGTACGAGGAGGGAATGGCAAGGGACAAGAGCATCATCCTTGACGGGGTCAAGGACCATGTAGTACCACATATTTCCAAAAAGGACACGGTAAATGTGATGTGGGAGGCCCTGACGAAATTGTATCAACATACTTCCATGTAGAGGAAGATGCTACTAGAAAATTAGCAGCGGTCATATCAGATGTAGAAAGGAGAACAAATTAACATCTTCCTCGGTCAATTGAAGGAGATCCGGAATCAGTTGACTTCCATAGGGGCCATGCCGGATCAGGAATTAATGGTGAGGACCGCATTGAACGTAGTCTCAGAGGACTAGGAGGTATTTTTCCAGAGCATACTGGGTAGATTGACCCTTCTAGATTGGGAGGCACTGTGGGCGACTCTTCGTCAGGAAGAGATCAAAAGGTTGTAGAAATTTCACCATAGATTAAAATTGATTACGCAATGTACTAAAGAAAAATACTTAATCTACTTGTACAATCAAACTTTGTGGAAGCTTAATCAATTTGAGCAAGATGAATCAGAACACATAATCTCTCTACAAATCTACCTCTGAGATCTATGTAGAACATTTGACTGTATATTAACTCGATAATGCAATATACCAAAGCAAAATACTTAATCTACTTCTACAATCAAACTTGTAGAAGCTTAATCGATTTTGAGCAAGATCAAACAGAACACATATAATAGAGAATAAGAATCAATCACACATGAAACAAAGAAGAATACTCTGGGGAAGGCCTCAGCTAAAAACCCCACTATCTGTATTATCATACAAGTGGAAATATCTCAGGATTACACAAAGCTTTAGCTCACAAGCTGTCCATCTCTCAATACAATCCCTCACTGCTGCCCATAGACAGAATAGACAACACATATGCCTTCCTTCAATCCTACAAGCCTCCTATTTCCTTGCGCAGTTTCTCCTGGGTCCTCCAGCTGCAACCTGTGTGATTCTCACCTCACACACAACATTGACCTCTGAAATAACTGCGCAATCTTGAAGGAGATAATTCCTTCTGCATGGATGAGTTTTCTTTATAGGAAAATTCCTCCAACTGATAGTACACTATCCCTTCCTTTAATCTCAATTGGGTCTTTCTCTTAACTGACATGCATGAGTTACTTATGAGAGAATATTCAGTTATCTGGAGAACACTAGTTGCATGCATGCATGCATTAACTAACTGAACTCACAATTAGTTCCTCCAACTATTTGGAACTAATTTAACTCAACTTAACTCAGTTAAATGAGCTAACTAATTACAACTCAAATACAACTCATCTGTATCTCCTTAATTAAGGGATAACTTCCTCAATCAAAGGGACAACTGTTGCATGTCTTCACAAAGACTTCATGTTTGATTTTCTCCAACTAATTAACTCAATATGAATTAATTAATTATTTTTCAAACAGCTGCTAAGATCAAATTCGAATTTTAATTTAGGGACTAATTAAAATTGGAATATATCCTGAAAAGCTATTTATGGCAATGCTATTTTTAGCATTTCTATTTTTTGTTATTTCCAACATAGTTGGAGTATATCATGAAATTCTATTTATAGTAATGATATTTTGAGCATTTCTTGTTGCTATTTTCAACACTCCCTCTCAACAAAAAAGGAATTCAACTTGAACTCGATTCTGAACCTTTGGAATGTTCTGCATGCGACACTTCTCTTAAGTGTTGTTGCTCTAGCAACTCTGGAAATAAAAAATATCCAACCTGAATTAGAATGATACCTCTGTCATCAAAGTCTCTGACTATTATTGCCTCTGTCAACTAAAAACTCTGCATGTCTATGCCCTTCAGTATCTGACTGCTCTAGACCTTGTCACTTTGATCTCTGACTGCATCAATCACACTGATTCCTCCTACTGCATCTGTGTTGCTGATGGTCGTATCTCCCTAGCATTGCATCCACACTGCACCTCCTCTCATCATGTTCCATCGTGCTGCCCACTGCTGCACTGCAACTTAGTTACTGAGAAGTAAGTAACTGATCTCCCTGTTGGGCTAGAAACACCCTTTGATGCTGAAGCTTCCTCTACCGCTCCATTTGCATCTATCTCTACCCACTTAGCCAGTCCTGTTACTACTCGTCGGGGCTCCCATAGCAAGGTATAATTAAAGAGGCTGGGTACCTCAAGGATCCTACCTCTATTTCAGCCTTCTTGGGACAATCACTTCACATCGCCCCACCTCACACCTGGAGGTATGGATGCATGTGATCCCTTTGCCCACTTGGCTTGAAATTTCCCCCTACTAGAGGTCTCTGCATGAGTGGATGCCTCCACTTGGTCTTCTCTCGGCTTCTCCAGCTGTGGCTGCTCCACAACCTCCTGAAGTTGCTTCACCAATTCTGGCTCCTCCACAATTGTCTAAGACTTCTTCTGGCGCTGCATGTTGAGAGGTAATGTACTCTTCCTCTCAACCACCAAGCCTCCACCAACTGCCTTGCTCCTCAAGGCTCTACATGCATCTTGAACCTCAAGAGCATACAGGTTCTTGACTCGTGAACCGATCTACTTCACTTGTCTTGTGGTGATGTGTCTAAGGAAAACCTTTCGCTTACCAAAGAAAACATCGTAGCCTTTGTCCTCCAACATCACGACCGATACCAAGTTCTTCTTCAGTCCTGGCACATACTTCACATCTGTCAAGGTGATGCGAGCTCCATGCTCCCTCTGAAAAGCAACTGTGCCCACTCCTGAAACACTATAGTTTTCATCATTACCCATCTCTATGCGCATCTGGAGGTCCTTCTCCTCCAAGGTACTGAACAAATTCTTATCGGCGGTCATGTGGAATGAGGCTCCACTGTCAAGAAACCAACCACAACTCATCATCGATGGAACCATGCATGCGATGAGGGTAAAATACAATTCAAACTGAGAGTCCAATGCCTCAACTTCAGATCCTTTCGAGGATCCCTTCTTGTATTTCTTCAATGGACAATTAGTTGTATAATGGCCCACCTCATGACAATTAAAGCATCTCAATTTAGATTTTTCAATCTTCTTCCCTCCATGAGAAGAACTCGATTTGGGATGAGAATCCTTCTCCTTCCCTTTCCTTGTCTTACTCACTAAGGCGAAATTTTATTCATCCTCTTTGGATGAAGAACCATTTATGGTGCTCCTCATAATCTCCTCCTGCATCAGATTCAATCACAGTCGTTCACTGAGTCCTAGTAGCTATGCCAGCTCTTAGGAAGACCGAGGAGAGCAAGACTCACCATATCATCATCAAATGTCGTGACTCCTACACTTCCAAGCTCATCTCTGCAGGTGGTGAGATTGTTCAGATATGTAGAGATCGTGTTGCCCTTTTCACACTTCATTTTCCTAAGCTTGTCCTTCAACGCTAGCTTCCTCTGGTTGTTGTTGTTTGATATAGATCCTTCAATGTCTTCCACATTGAAAATGGAGTCTCCTTCCCATGGAGACTCAAGAAAATATGGTCTCGAACTCCCTCCAAAAGAATCCTCCTTGCTCTTGCCGCACATTTCTTCCGTTCCGCCAATTCTTGGGCATTAACTGATGCTCACTTAGGGACTTCTTGATCAATGAAGTCCTTCAACCATTGTCCTCTAATACCGCTTCCATGCGATCCTTCCATGCTATGTAATTCGAGCTACCATCCAAGGCATACTCGAGTCTCAAGCCATTGAACGCCATTGGTGGACTTTGAGATGTGATAAGATATTGATTTTGTACCTACAATCAAGAACTTCGAACTTCGAACTTCTTTGTATATTGTTCTCTGCTCTGATCACCTTTTCTCTGATACCATGTAGAAATTTCCCCGTAGATTAAAACTGATTATGCAATGTACTAAAGCAAAATACTTAATCTACTTCTACAATCAAACTTTGCGGAAGCTTAATCAATTTGAGCAAGATCAATCGGAACACATAATCTTTCTACAAATCTACCTCTGAGATCTCTGTAGAACATTTGACTGTAGATTAACTCGATAATGCAATACACCAAAGAAAAATACTTAATCTACTTCTACAATCAAACTTGCAGAAGCTTAATCGATTTTGAGCAAGATCAAATAGAACACATATAATAGAGAAGAAGAACCAATCACACATAAAACAAAGAAGAAAAACCCCACTATCTGTATTATAATACAAGTGGAAATATCTCAGGATTACACAAAGCTTTAGCTCACAAGCTATCCAGCTCTCAGTACAATCCCTTACTGCTTCTCATAGACTGAATAGACAATACATATGCCTTCCTTCAATCCTCCAAGCCTCCTATTTCCTTGCGCAGTTTCTCCTGGGTCCTCTAGCTGCAACCTGTGTGATTCTCACCTCACACACAACACTAACCTCTGAAATAACTACGCAATCCTGAAGGAGATAATTCCTTCTGCATGGATGAGTTTTCTTTATAGGAAAATTTCTCTAGCTGATAGTACACTATCCCTTCCTTTAATCTCAACTGGGTCTTTCTCTGAACTGACATGAATGAGTTATTTATGAGAGAATATTCAGTTATCTGGAGAACACAAGTTGCATGTATGCATGCATTAACTGATTGAACTCACAATTAGTTCCTCCAACTGTTTGGAACTAATTTAACTGGACTTAACTCAGTTAACTGAGCTAACTAATTACAACAAAAATACAACTCATCCTTATCTCCTTAATTAAGGGATAACTTCCTCAATCAAAGGGATAATTGTTGCATGTCTTCACAAATAATTCATGTTTTATTTTCTCCAACTAATTAACTCAAGATGAATTAATTAATTAATTTTCAAACAGCTGCTGAGATCAAATTCGAATTTTAATTCTTAATTTTAATTCAGGGACTAATTAAAATTGGAATATATCCTGAAATGCTATTTATAGCAATGATATTTTTAGCATTTCTATTTTTTTCTATTCCCAACAGAGTTGGAGTATATCCTGAAATGCTATTTATAGAAATGTTATTTTTAGAATTTCTTGTTGCTATTTTCAACAAAGGCTAACCAAGGCAGGAAGCAGCGGCAAGCGGGTCAGAATCAAGAAGGGGGAAGAGGAGGATGCTACCCTAGCATCTAAGGGAAAGTAGGAGAAATGAAATAAGGACCTCTCCAAGGTCAAATGCTTCCCCTATGGGGAACTGGGTCATTATGCGAGCCAGTGTCCGAGGAGGAAGAGCAAGGGAGAGGCTTTTGAGACCAAGGTGCACCAACAAGGGTGGAGAAAGAAGTGGAGATAGATGATGATTGTGCCATGAGTTCTCATGCACCTCGTGAGAGGAAGTGGGGATACATCGAGTTGTAGTCAGATAGACTACAGGAGATGAGGGGCAGGATCCTCAAGGCACCCAACCTCTTGGATTATACCTTGCTACGGGAGCCCCGAAGAGGAGTAGCAAAACTGACGGAGATGTCAGAGTTCGGAGATCAGTTACTTACTTCTCAATAACTGAGTTGCAGTGCAGCAGTTAACAGTGGCAGTGCTATGGGCAACATGATGAGAGGGATTACAGTGCAGATGCAAGAGTGGTAGTGGCAAGACCATGGGCAGCAGCATGGATGCAGAGGGAGCTGTTGTATAATGCAATAGTGGTAGTGGTAGGGCCAAGGGTAGTAGTACATGATGCAACAGTGCAGAGGATGTTGGGCAATAGGCCTAGCATCAGCACAAGGACCGATTCTAGATGATGAGGGTGATGCTTAGTGAGGAGTATTATTAGAGCACAGTCCTCGCTAAGAGGGAGTGTTGATTTGGGGTAGCATCGAATGTGCTCTAGCCATAAAAATTGGTGGAGAGGCTAAAGAACATGAGATCTCCAATACCCATAAATGGTTTGGGCAAAATCTAACCAGTTTGGGAGATATTAAAATAATTAATATTTTTAATGGAGTACCTAAGTCTAAACTTAGAGAAAATTAAATATTAATGTGAATTAATATAAAATTGAGTTAGAATGGTCCAAAAGTCATGGATCAAGCCAAATCTAATCTTAGACATTGATTAGGGACTTAATCTCAACCGTTGAATTGTCAACGAGAAAAGTATAAGAGAAGGCTTGAGGGTCATTTGGAGAACACACCGAGTTGATCAAAAATTCGATTTTCTAGGGCAAGGCTTGCTGAGGAAATCGAAGGAGTGATCGGAGTTGTAGCTGAGGGGTAGTGAATATAGTAGCAGAGAGGTAGAGATAGTACCGGGAGCATCATCGCAGAAGCCGAGAGAGGGTTGAGGCAGAACTAGCTAGAGGTCACGCAAAGGCAGCTAGGAGCTGCGCAGAGCCTGAGGAGGGCCAACGTGGGAGACACAGAGGCTGATGTAGAGCCCAAAGAGGTTGACACTGGGCCAGAGAGGCTGATGCTGGGTAGACGTTAGGCCAGAGTGGCTGACGCAGACCCTAGAGGTTGACGTTGGGAGATTTCGTGGGGCAGATTGGGGTTGATATCTGTCTCCAAGTGAGAGGTACTACTGCCGAGGGCATTCTCTATTGGGTGAGCCATTTCTGGCACCCAAATTTTATTCTGAAACTGCTTAATAATAAAACCCTCAGATAGCTACACTGGTTTTCTCGCATTGGGTTTCTCCGGGGAGATTAGTCCAAAAATAACGGTGTCATTTGTGTGCTTATTTTTTCCTTCAATTGATGATCTGTATATGTTGATCATGTAATTGTATTTATTTTTAGTATTTACATGGTAAATAACTTGTTGATTAACAGAACAAGTAGGAAGAAATAAATCAGAAAGTACATGAAGGATTTCTAACAGATAGACTTAGAAATTCCAACAAGTAATTTAAACAATCTTCAATAGATTGAGATGTTCGAGTGCCAAGATTTGAAGAGGTTATCAGATTCCTTTGGTAAGTTAAACAACCCCCAACATACTTAGTTGATTATGTGCTAATCTTTCAAGATCCTGCCATATTATTATGGTAATTTAACCGGACTCCAATAGATTCAACTATCTAATTTCCCAACTTTGAAGAGGCTTCCAGAATCTTTTGTAATTTAACCAACCTCCTACATATCAAGTTGTCCTGGTGCCCTGCTTTGGAAAGGTTTCCAGATTTCTTTTGTAAATTAATTAAACTCCAACATCTCGATTTGGATTCCTACACTAATTTAACCATGTCAAGCGAAACACTGAGAAATATAAGAACACTTGAGTGTGTAAATCTCTCTAGATGTAGGAAAATTGAAGTGTTCCCTTCTTAGGTGGACACTAGAAGCCACTTAAAATGTTATGTATGAGAGGTACAAATTTAAAATAATTTCCAAGTGCAATTGGAGACTTAAGAAATTTGGAAGTTGGCTGTAGACCCTTTGCTGGACACACCGCCATATATAATTTAAAGAAATTGCAGCTCCATGTATGTAAGAAATTGAAATGTTTACCGGCTTTGCTGGGTGACGTAAATAACCTAAAGGAGTTGAAACTTCATAAATGTAAGGAATTGAAATGTTTGTCGCCTTCGATTGGACTGTTGGTCTAGTTGACTAAGTTGATGGAATTGATTGTCCATTGATACACGAACTGCCACTGAAGGAGGCGAAAGAAGAAAGGGAAACATTGAATGATTTGGACTCTTCCATTCACAACTGCATACTTCCATGACTCCAATTGTTAGGGGTTATAGAGACATGGATATACTGAGGTATGCCTTTATACCCCTATATAGCGTGCCTTTGTAGACAAGGAAGTTTTATGCCTCTCTTTTTAAATCTTTGGTAGTCCAACAATCATTCACTAGGATAAAAGAAACGTCTTTTATTAACATTTCCTTTCCAGGCTCAACCATCGCCGAAGGCTTTGGAGCCTTTATAAATTCTTATTGAATTTGTGTGTACTAATTATGGCTTCCAAACAATTGACATACATTCATGCCAATGCTCTCTTCCATTGCATTGAGTTTCCATCTAATTTGGGCCTAAGCTTTTCTCCATTACTATTGTTTTCTTCATAATTTAGGGACTTCATTAGGCTCACTACTCTTATGACCTTCTATGCTAGATATTATTTCATTATTCTACTCTTTATTTGCATGTTGATGTGATCATTCATGGTCATGGTCATTTTATGTTTGGCATGCCATGGAACATTGAATGGAAATGGATGGATCAGATGGATTAGATTTCACAAATCAAGGGCCTTAAATGGCCACATGTTTATCCAAGTATTTAACGTGGATTCGATGTGACCTATCTATTTATAACCTATTCATCATGGTCTGGGTTTGCAATTTATAAGTTGGAAGTAGGAAGACATCATTGACAAATCCACCCACTGGAGTAACATCGACAAAAATAACACACATGCGACTAATAGCAAGATAAGAATTTTCATTTAAAACGATTAGAAACATCAACATTTTCAAGCCTCAATCTGGTTATTTATGGGTTTAGATTTATGCATGGTATGGACTTGAGGGGAAATATGCCAAGATTAAGGGAAAAGATGAATATTGCGATTTTGGAGATAGAGTTGAGGTGGAGCCCTTCACTTCTATTTCTTAGTAGCAAACTACCATCAAGGTTCAAGATTAAATTATGATCTTAACAATGAGCAACTATATTTTTGTCTTTGAATAATTGTTTTGCTGATAAATAATATGTTTCATGTTCATTTGAATCAATAATTTCTATCTTTATTTGAATTGTAATAATAACCCATAAAATGCTTTCATTCCTTGTACCCCATAGTCATTAGAAAAATCTCTTTATATATGACCAATTAAAAACACTAATTTAAATTAACTTAACATGAACGAATAACTCAAAAACTCCGACCTTACATCTTTCCATGATATATGCATTCTCATTTACCCCCACTAAAAACTTTTTTCAAGATTCATTTTTCTCAATAAATAAATAAATCCTCCACTATGTGAATAAGGTAACTATTGAGCGTTCCTTTCCCTGGGGTAGGCTAGTATGATAACATATATATAATAAAACTAAGTTGCAGATATATTGTAATGGATTTAGAGTGAAATTTACTCGACTTTCAATGAACTGTTTTTATTTATTATAAAAGTTAGTTAATTGTTTTAAATTAAATCAATTTATTATAGTTTTATAATAGTTTTAAAAATATATATATTAAACTGAATATTTAATAATTATAAAAATATATTTTTATTTTCTAAAAATTCAATTATCATTTTGATTGGTTAAAAAAGTTGACATGACTACTTTTATCTGATTTGCAAACTATTTGTCAGTAATAAAAATGTCTTAAATAACATTCGTCCGCGTATTCGTTAATACAAATAGAATAATCCACAGGAATGACGGACCTGTAAAGTCATAATTAATGTACTGAGATAATCAACTGTAAAGTCATAATTAATGTACTAAGATAATCAACTGTAAAGTCATAATTAATGTATGCATATGATTTTTTTATAAAATTGGCATCCTCGTGATTAATATCTTATAAACTTTCGTGCAACCCTCGGCTTCTTAGACAAGAAAGTTAAGATAATATTCTTAGTCAAATCAAGTTTAATGTTTAATGCATTTTGTAATGTGATTTTTCTTCTCCATTGTATTGTGAAAAATACTTTTATGATTATGGATTTTTTTTTTATTTCTGCACAAGCAATTGAGTGAAAGGTAACGGGTTCTTTTAAAATCTGATGGGCTATCTTATTCAATTTTTCGAACTAAGTGAAAGATAAAGGCTCCTTGGAAAAGATGACCTGCTCTTTTATTTAATTCTTTGAACCCAATGTGAAAATGTATAAAATGAATTGAATATTTTGCTGCTTTGAACATTTTTAAGTATTTCCTTGTCAATTTCACAAGCATTTCCACACTTTTTCTCAATTTCCTTGTCAATTTCGCTTCCTTGTCAATTTCACAAGCATTTCCACACTTTTTCTCCTCTGCACCAATGAGTAACTTGGTATTAACATCTATGCTCAATATTCATATGTTTATTTGAATATTATAATTTTTCAAAATCAGAAGTGAGCAATCACAATAATGTCCTTGTTATTTTTTTTACAAATTATTATAATTGTAAAAAATTTATTGTTTATTATATTGCTAGAACAAAATTATTTACATTTTACATAGGAGATAAGTATTAAGCAACATCATTCCATATTATACTTGTTTGCTATTGATGGCTAATCACATTGGCATATACTATTAATAATGTTGTAAGATAATTAATAATTTATTATTGAAAGAATATTAATTATTTATTTGAATAGTTTATTATTGCATTTTTAATCCTTGTAAAATATAATGTAAGACAACAATTAATAATTTATTATTGAAAGAATATTAATTATTTATTTGAATAGTTTATTATTGCATTTTTAATCCTTATAAAATATAATGATGATAATGATAAAGTTTTTTAAAATGATTATTTATTTAAAAAAGAAAATATCAAGCTAGAGTTTAAATGTTCTATTTTTTTTAAAGCTTTTTTTATTAGTTTTCGTCACAACATGTATTATATAAATTGATTTTCAATCAACATTTGCAATAGACATAATTGACTTTGGAAAAATTGTCAAATTTGTTAGAGTTCGTTATAATGTTATGTAAAATTCATACTTTATGAGATTATTGTAAATAAAATAATTGATTTTTATTAATTGATTTTTATTTTATATTTTGGAAATGAAAATGCAATTTTGTGATTTGTTGAAATATTTGAAAAGATTAATTATTTGTGGTCAAATGTGATTGGTGAATTAAAAAAAAAAAAATTAAAATACAGTTTTAATGTGACAAAGGTATTTAAAAATAATAATAAATAACATAACATGTGTCTTATGTTTTGCAAAGTTAGAAATGAAATCGCGGCACAATGACATGTTTATTTGAGGCTATATATGTTCTTGTTAATAAAAAAATATTGTTTCAAGAAGAGCATTGATGATAAAATCTTTCTGTCAGAGTTAATTATAACCAAAATTTAATTAAAGGAAAAGTAAGTGACACTTTACTTGAGGCCTAGGAATGAACATCGGAATTTAGTTAAATAAATTTGTATTCTATGCATTCAAGAAAATTGATGATAAAATCTTGTTGTTGATTTACAGAAGTATTAACACACCTTGAACATTCAATATATCACCTTGATTACAGAGGGGACATTTTGGTTTTCATCCTATAAAAAATAACTTTGAAAAGTGGAGGTGCATTTGTAGAGTCCATTGGCGATGTAGCATTTTGGAAGGCACTTTGAAACTTGTTATGAGATAGAGTTATAGAAAAGCGCGAAGAAGAGAAAATACAGAGATTAAAGTGTGTGAAGTCATGAGCGAAAGAGAAAAATATAGAGTAGTGAAACTGGTAAGTACATATTTTTTTGTTTGCAAACCATTTATTTTCAATGTGTTTCAAGTTGAATCATATTTTGTTGGGTTTTTTTGTGCTTTGTTTTTCCTCTGATTACATGTGTTTGTTAGTTTGTGTGTTTCAAGGTACATGTATTTGGTTGGCTTAACAATGTGCATTTTTTCGTTTGTGTTTCAAGTTATATGAATTTGGTGGGCTTAACAGTATGCTTCCGTTAAGTATGAAGCAACAATTCAGTTAACAGTAATTCAATATTGTAAAATATGACACAAGAATTCAGTTGACATTTATACAATACAGTTGCAGTCTAAGTGACCTTACTAGTAGGTCTTACATGCATTTGTTAGTTTGTGTGTTTCAAGTTGGCTTCACAATGTGCATTCATTTGTGTGTTTCAAGTTACATGGATTTGGTGGGCTTAACAGTCTACTTTTGTGGAATGTGAAGCAACAATTTAGTTAACAATAATACAATAACATAAATTATGACGCAATAATTCAGTTAACATTAATACAATGTAGTCGTAGTATAAGTGACCTTAGTAATAGGTCTTATTCTTTATTATGATATGTGCGCCTTTTGATTGTTGTATGTTATAAATTCATGCCTTATTAGATAATTGCATTAGGGTTGGTAAGAGTTTTCTAAACATGTCACACTTTATAAAACTCCCATGGCATGACATGAACTCTTCTATTATGTATCATTGGACCTTCATGTATTTCACTTTTGGTTAACCATGTTGTGCTCGAGTGGAGGAGATGTGTGGCTTCAAGAACTAAAATCCTTTCATCTCTTCCAATTTTATGTTTTATGTTTCTATTTATGGCTATGGACATGACCACCAAGTAGGTGACAATAACCTAGTTGCCTTCAAGTAACCCTGATGAGGATAGCAGAATAGACTAAGATGACTCCTTGTGTTGTGTGTTGTATGTAAATATACAAATATAACAATTATATCATGTTGAACTAATAGGATGATACCAATCATTAAATTAAACAACGTAAACTTTGAAACGGGAACTGATACTGTTACCCGTTTCGTAGAGATAGCAAAAAATTGACCCGATTTTGAAAAGGGGCGATGCAGAACACACATATTTTTTTTAGAGCATAGTTTTGGCACTTTAAATAACCGATATGATTACCCGTTTCGTAGGGGTAGTAAAAATGTGACCCGATTTTGAAAAGTGGTGATGCAAAATACACTTCTTTTTTTTGGAAGCATATTTTTGACACTTTAAATTTTCTTATGTATCAAATATAAATATTTGTTTTTAAATGTTAGTGATTTTCATGCTGATTTTGAAACGTGTTGATGCAGCATATCTTTTTTTTAGATGACTTATTTTTCACACTTTAAAATTTATTATGTCCATTTTTTTATTTTTATTTTTACTTAACGAATTTTCAAGTTGTTTTTTTTTTTAAATGTTGATTACTTATAAAAAACAAAAATAAATAAATAAATATATATATATATAAAGGACAAAAAACAAAATAAAAAATGTTAAAAAAAAATTATCTCATAAACCACAAAAGAATTTGGAAAAAAAAATAACAAAATTAAAAAATATATAGATATATATATAAAATTAAGTAAGTAAAAAAATAATAATAATAAATAAAAAATTTAAAAAAATATAGATTAAAAAAATTAATAAAATTAATATTTAAAATATTTAAAAAAACAATAAAAAAAACAAAACCAAAAAACTCAAATTAATTAAAAAGAAAAAGAAAAAGAAAAAGAAAAAAAGAATGAAAATTTTAAAAATATATATTTCTTTTCAAATTTAAATAAAATAAAATAAAATAAAATTTTAAAAAAAGAAATATGTATCTTTAATTTTAATTTTAATTTTAATTTTTTATATATATATATATATATATATATATATATATATATATATATAATATTTTTTATCAAGCTTACATTTTTTATTTAAAAAGAAATAAATTAAAGATTAAATTTTTTATTTTATTTAAAAATAAAGTTATTAAAAAAATATTTAAACAATTTTTTATTTATTTTTATTTAAAAAAAATTATTTAAACACAATTTTTTTTAATTAAAAAAAACCTAATTTATTAAAAAAAAAAAAATCGGCTCGTGGCCCCTCCGCTCACCCACCGCCCATGGTGGTGTGGCCTTGGGCAGAAGGCCTGCACGCAGCCCTTCACCCAGGGCCGTGCCACCACGGGTGGAGGGGCGATTCAGGCCCTCCGCCCACCCACCGCCCGTGGTGGCGCGGCCCTGGGCGACCCCGAAATTTTTTTTATTAAAAAAATAAAAATAAAAATAGTCCATGGTCCCTTTGGCTGCCTGCTGCCTATGGTTGCGCAACCTTGGGCGGAGGGGCGATTTGTGCAGGCTCTCCGCCCACCCACCGCCCGTGGTGGCGCGGCCCTAGGCGTGCAGGCCCTCCGCCCAGGGCTGCACCATCATGGGTGACGAGCGGGCGGAGGGGCGATTCGTGTAGGCCCTCTGCCCAGGGTCGCGCCACCACGGGCAGCGGGCGGGTAGAGGGGCCACAGACTGTTTTTGTTTTTTTAATAAAGAAAAATTTTCATTAAAAGAAAATGAATTTTTTTTAATAATTTTTTAAATATATATATATTTTTTAACAATTTTTAAAAAAACTTAAATTTTAAATAAAAAAATAAATTTGTTTAAAAAAAAATTAAATTTTTTTAACGATTTATATATATATATATATTTTAAAAAAATTTAAATAAATTAAATTTTTTTTTTTTAATAAAAAATACATATTTCTTTATAAACTGTAAATGTTTTTTTTGCTTTTTGTTTTTTGTTTTTTTGTTTTTTTTTTACTTTATTTTAATTTGAAAAGACATATATTTTAGGCCATTTGAGTTTATTTTTTGTTTTTTATAATTTGAGTTTATTTTTGTTTTTTTTATGTTTTTAATATTAATCTTATTAGTTTTTTTAATTTTTATTTTTTTTTCCTAGTTTTTGTTAATGTTTTTTTAGTTTTTCTATTTTTACTTTTATATATATATATATATATATATATATATTAATTTTGTATATATATATATATATATATATATATATATATATATATATATATTAATTTTGTTTTTTTTTTCCACATTTTTTTATGGTTTATGCGATAATTTTTTATTTTTTAATTTTATATATATATATATATATATATATATATATATATATATATATATTTGTTTTTTTAAGTAATCAACATTTTAATTTTAGTAGTTTTTAATTTTTTTTTGGATAATTTAAAAAATAATCTAGTTTGCTTTTAATTTTCATTTTTATTTTTTAGTTTTTTGTTATTTTTTAATTTTTACTTACTTAATTTATAGTATTTTTACTTGCTTAATTTTATAGTTTTTTTTAATGTTTTTTTTTTTTTCTTTTCCATATTTTTGTTTTTTTTTTTTCTCTCTTTTGCCCATTTTTTTATGCTTTAAAAGATTTTAAATTTTATTTATTTATTTTTAATTTATGTTTTGTTATTTTTTATTTTTTATTTTTTTGTTTTGTGTTTTTTCATTGTTTTAATTTTTTGTTATTTTTTATTTTTATTTTATGTTTTCATTATTTTTTTTAAATTTTAATGTTTTTCGGGGTCATGATAAAATATTTTATGCCATTATTTTGAAATGTTGAAATTTTACCTTTGAAAAAAAAAGTGTTATCCCAGCATCAACACTTTTCGTTTTGAGGGTGTTTTTTGGACAATTTTTGCACAAAAAATTGGTTTTCACCGCCATTTTTAAAACATGTTGAAAATTTACCCTAGAATAAAAAAATGTGTTATTCTAGCATCAACACTTTTCGTTTTTAGCATTGTTTTTTATGTTTTCATGGGTTTTTCTGGCCAGAGTTCCTGTTTTGAGTTTATAGTTCCCGTTTCAAAGTTTACATTATTATTATTTCAGACAAGTGAAAATGAAATAAATTTGAAATGCATGAATGCTAGTAAATTGAAACTAATATCTAAAATTATAAATTTTCTTTTGATAATTGCAAGTTTACTGTATGTCTTATGCTTTGTCTTGATTTGTGTATCTCACAATGGTATGTTAAAAATTCATGCTTTCTTAAGTAATTGTGTTAGAGTTGGTAAGATTTGTTGAAGTGTATTAATCATCGAAATTACCAGGTACCAAGGCTACTAATTCATAACTAATAGGCCATGCTCTAACTTTCAATTGTTACTTATTTACTAGTTTTACAAGGGTTTTAACTCTCCAATTTACTAGGTGAAGCTCTTCTTCATTTGTCTCCATGTAATGGAAAAAGGAATTCTATGACTAGAGAAATCATTAGACCTAAGTCTAGATATTTGGGTTGCCTTTTCTGATACAATTATAGATTCAATATTTTCTTTTTGGCTCACCTTGTGCACAAGAATGGAACTTACCCTTTTATGTCTGCACTTTCGCACATACTTTAGTTATGCACTTGATTTTGTTGCGCACATTTCAATTCCGCACCTTTGTTCCGTACATACTTTAACTATGCATAGTTTAGCTAGAGTGATAATTTCCAATACGATTAAGATTTAGTATTTTCTTTTGGATTCACATAGTGTGGTTTCGACACTTTCGTAGAAACTTCATTTATGCACATCTTTGTTCCACACAGATTCCAGTTCTGCAGGTCGTTTCTCCATACATACATTAATTGTGTACAATTTAGCTAGAGTGAAAGTATAATCTTGTATGCTAGATATTCATGCATTCTTAGGTAATTGTGTTAGACTTAGTTTTTGTTTCAAGTTGGATTTACAATGTGCATTTGTTTGTGTGTTTCAAGTTACATGGATTTGGTGGGATTAACAACCTACTTCTGTGGAATGTGAAGCAAGAATTTAGTTAACAATAATACAATTCGTAAATTATGAAACAATGATTCAGTTAACATTAATACAATATAGTCATAGTCTAAGTGACCTTAGTAGTAGGTGTTACTCTTTGTTTTGATGTGTGCCTTGTGGTTTCTATATGTTAGAAATTCATGTCTTCTTGGGTAATTTTGTTAGGGTTGGTAAGAGTTTTTGAATTGTGACACACTTTATAAAAATCCCGTGGTACGACGTTAAATCTTCCATTATGTATTGTAAGACTTTCTTGTATTTCGCTTTCAGTTAATTGTGTCAGGCTTAAGTGGAAGAGATGCATCGCTTCAAGAACTAAAATCCTTTCATCTCTTTCAATTTATTTTTTTTCAATTTCTGTTTATGGTTGTGAACATGGCCGCCGAGGAGGTGACAATGACCTAATTGGCTTCAAGTGACCTTACCGAGGCTAGCGAAATGGATTATGACAGATCCTTGTGTTGTGTGTTGTATGTACACATATAAATATATAAAGCAAATGATGTTGAACTAATAGGATGATACCAATCATTAAATTATTTCAGACAAGTGAAAAAAAAATTTGAAATGCATGAATGACAATAACTTGAAACTGATATATGAAATTATTAACTTTCTTTTGATAATTGCATTATTATTGTGTCTTATGCTTTGTCATGATTTGTGTATCTTACAATTGTATGTTAAAAATTCATGCTTTCTTAGTTAATTGTGTTAGAGTTGGTAAGATTTTTTGAAGTGTTTCAATCCTTGGTCCCCCTTTCAGTATTGAAATTACCAGGTACCAAGGCTACTAATTCATAACTGATAGGACATGCTCTAACTTTCAATTCTCACTTTTATTTACCACTTTTACAAGGGATTTAACTCTCCAATTTAACATATGAAGGTCATCTTCATTTAGCTCCATGTAATGCAAAAAATAATTCTATGACTAGAGAAACCATTGCACCCAAGTCTAGATATTTGGGCCTCCTTTTCTGATATGATTATAGATTCAATGTTTTCTTTTGGGCTCACTTTGTGTGGAGCGGTGGAACTTACAGTTTTATGTCCACACTTCCACACGTACTTTAGTTCCACACTTGATTTTGTTCCACACATTTCACTTTCTCATGTCTTTGTTCCATACCAACTTTAACTGAGCACAATTTGGCTAGATTGATCATTTCCAATACGATCATAGATTCAATATTTGCTTTTTAGATCACCCTGAAATGCTTGAATGACATTAACTTGAAACTGATATCTAAAATTATTAACTTTTTTTATTATAAATGCATTATTAATGTGCCTTATGTTTTGTCCTGATTTGTGTATCTTACAATTGTATGTTAAAACTTCATGTTTTCCTAGTTAATTGTGTTAGACTTGGTAATATTTTTTGAAGCGTTTCAATCCTTGGTCCCCCTTTCAGTATTGAACTTACTAGGTACCAAGCCTACTAATTCATAAATCATAGGCCATGATATAACTTTCAATTATCACTTTTACTTACCACTTTTACAATGGATTTAACTCTCCATTTTAATAGGTGAAGGACATCTTCATTTGGCTTCATGTAATGCAAAAAAGAATTCAATGACTAGAGAAATAATTGCACTTAAGTCTAGATATTTGGGCATCCTTTTCTGATACAATTATAGATTCAATATCTTCTTTTGGGCTCACTTTGGGTGGAGAAATGGAGCTTACACTTTTATGTCCGCAATTCCACAAATACTTTAGTTCCACACTTGATTGTGTTCTGCACATTTCAGTTTCGCATGTCTTTGTTCCGTACAAAATTTAATTGTGCATAATTTAGCTAGAGTGATAATTTCCAATAAGATCATAGATTCAATATTTGCTTTTTGGCTCACCTTGTGTGGAGAAGTGGAACTTACCATCTTATGTTTGCACTTTTTCACATACTTTAGTTCCATACATGTCTTTGTTCTGCACAAATTCTAGTTCTACAGGGACTTTAACTATGTGCAATTTAACTAGAGTGAAAGTATACTTTTGTATGCTAGAGATTCATGCATTCTTAGGTAATTGTGTTAGACTTAGTAATATTTTTTTTTGTTATACTTGGTAATATATCTAGACCTAAGTCTAGATATTTGGGTTGTTTTTGCAATATAATTATGTATTCAATATTTCCTTTTGGTCTCGCCTTGTGCAGATTAGTGGAGCTTACTGTTTTATCTCTGCACTTGCACACATATTTTAGTTCCACACGTGTTTGTTCCACACATATTTTAGTTCCACATGTGTTTGTTCTTAACTCTCCAATTTACTAGGTGAAGGTCATCTTCATTTCTCTCCACATAATGCAGAAAGGAATTCTCTGACTAGAGAAATCTTTACACACAAGCATAGATATCTGGGACACAATTTCCAATATTTTATTTTGGACTCATCTTGTGCGGAGAAATGAAACTTACCATTTTATGTTTGCACTTCCACACATACTTCAATTTCAAAAATATTTTTGTTCTACACATATTTTAGCTCAACATGTCTAGAGTGACTGTAATATTGTATGCTAGAGATTCATGCAGTCTTAGATAATTGCATTAGACTTGGTAGTCACATTCTTCTTCGCAAAGAAAGAAAACCCCAAATAGTCTAACACCAGGAAAAACCCTCATTATTTTATTTTATGTTTCAAGTTCTATCATATTTTGCTAGTTTTTTTTTTTTTTTGACTCTAGTTAGATGCATTTGTTAGTTCTCGTGTTTCAAGTTACATGCTAAAAAGATTTATAAAACTTATTAGTCATTTAACATCATACAAAGAGATGTGGAACTTGCTATGACGTAGAGTTTTAGAAACTATGAAAAAAACTGCAGAGATTAAAATCTATGAAATCAAACACAAAATAGAAAAATACACATTTTGACGTGCTTTGGTTTTTTTATTTGCAAAGAATTTATTTTCAATGTGTTTCAAGTTCAATCAAATATTCCTAGTTTTTTGGTGCTTTGTTATTTCTTTATGTACATGCATCTCTTAGTTTGTGTGTTTCAAGCTTCATGCATTTGGTTGGCTTAACAATATGCATTTTCTTTGTTTGTGTGTTTCAAGTTACACATATTTGGTTGGCTTAACAATCTACTTGCGTGAGGTATGAAGCAACAATTTAGTGACTTATTGTAGAGACCTAATAGAATGCATACAAGTGAAGAAAACAAATAAATTTGAAATGCATAAAGTTACTTACATTGAACTATTGCTAGCATTTGAAGAGAATCTAGAAACAAGTAGAATAGTTCTTGACTATTTGATTCTCCATCAACTACGAACTATGCAAAAATACAATTACACTAGTACATAAATCCTATATTCATGATTGTTCGAATATGTCTGAATCATACAAAAATAATTAGATATTTGACAACATTTGGTTTGGCTCCCTGATGGCCAAACAAAATTAATCAAATGCAAAATGATAGTAACTTGAAACTATTGCTTGAAACTATTAACTTTTTTTTTCCATTATTGCATTATTTTATTACTTACAAAAAAAATAAATAATCATTTATGAGTTGTTGTTAATTTATTTACGACAACTTTATTATTTATAATTTACAGCTAAATGTAGCTACTTTGGGGTCTATATTTGTCTTCCATGCATCCAAGTAGCTTCATTTCTCTCCACGTAATGTAATAAGATATTCTACAACTAGAGAAATCATTATACTCAAGTCTAAATATTTGGGCTTCTTTCCCAACATGATTATAAATTAAATATTTTCTTTTGGGTCCACTTTGTGTGGAGTAGTGAAACTTACCCTTATATGTGTACTCATGCACATGCCTTTGTTCTGTACAAAATTTAGTTAGAGTCATAAGTATGCCCGATTCAACAATCTTGCTAGGTCTAAAAGAATGAGAAAAGGACTTCTCAAACTACAGAAATATTTACATGCAAGTCTATATATCTAGGCCACAATTTCCAATATTTTCTTTTGGGCTCATCTAGTGTGGTGCATTGCAACTTACCCTTTTATGTCTACACTTCCACACATACTTTAGCTTCAAAAATGTCTTTGTTCCACACATATTTCAGCTTGGCACATATTTGTTCTATAAATATTTTAACTGTGCACAAAGTTTGGCTGGAGTGAGTGTAATCTTGTATGTTATAGATTCATGCATTCTTAGGTAATTGCATTAGACTTGGTAGTCACATTATTTCCTTAAATGTAGTCACATTCTTCTTCTCAGAGGAAGAAACCCCCAAATCAAGAGAGGGAATTGACTTTGCCCTTTTAACAAATCTCACTAGGAAAGGCAATGAAAATAAATTATCTCAACCACTCAAGAACTAGAGAAACACCACCAGATCATAGTCTGACAGTAGGAAAAACTCCCTATTATTTTATGTTATGTTTCAAGCTCTATCATATTTTATTATTTATTTATTTATTTTATTATTTTATTATTTTTTTTGTGTTATGTTTTTTTATCTATTTGAATGCACTCGTTAGTTCCCATATTTCAAGTTACATGTTGCAAATATTTATAAAACTTATTAGTCATTTAACATCATACGAAGAGTTGTGGAACTTGTTATGAAGTAGGGTTGTAGAAATCGTGAAAAAAAATATTATAGTGATTAAAGTCTATGAAATCATAAGAAAAATAGAAAAATACACATTTGTCAAACTGGTAAGTACATGCTATTTTTATGCTTTTTATGCTTTGATTTTTATTTTGTTTGCAAAGCATTTATTTTCAATGTGTTTCAATTTAAATCATATATTATTGGTTTTTTGGTGCTTTGTTATTGATTTTTGTACATGCATCTCTTAGTTTGTGTGTTTTAAGCTACATGAATTTGGTTGACTTAACAATCTACTGGTGAGGTATGAAGCAAAAATTTAGTGACTTATTGAAGAGACCTAATAGAATCCCAAAAAAGTGAAGAAACCAAATAAATTTGAAATGCATAAAGTTACTTACATGAAACTATTTTTTTTTTAACAAGATCGGTTATTGTGGTTTCTATTCCAAAAGAAAAAAGGAGCAAACTCCCATTACAAAAGATTTTTTGGAGTATAGCTCGTTGATATAGGAAGAAAAGGGAGTGCAGTCTCGAGTTCCCCAAGCCTTACATCCAAAATTACCCGGATTTCCAACTACATTCTTCTTATAGAGCCTTACAAATTGATTGAGAAAATATTTACATTTACAAAACATATGAAAGCTTTAAAATAGTGACAAGACACTGAAGTAGAGTCTGATCAGAGGTCATCTAAAACTGGTTGACTGAAGGTTCTTGCTGAGATCGGATCTTGTTGCCCTGATAGTTAGAGTTCTCACCGGTTTGGTTGATGATAAGGCCCTTGAGATAGTTGAAGGAGTCCTCCATGTGTTGGCACTTGTCCTCGAGTGCTGCCATTTCAGAGTTCTGGTCATTGAGCTATTTTTTCAAGAGAGCATTCTCATACTTGGACTAAATCCTATAGTCCTTGACTATCTCCCCAATTTGATCAATCAAGAATTTGTTTTCCCTACAAACAACACATTTATCATCTTGGGAGCCTCTCTCTAATGGATTCATATCCTTAGTTGTGCTAAGAGAAGCCCGAATTCTTCTTTGATGACAGAAGATTGAACAAAACTGCTGCGATGGAGAGGAGGAGGAGAGTGCAATGGAGGGGAGGCCCAACAAGGAGAAGGAGGAAGAATGTAGACAGGGAGGAAGAAAGGACTCTGTGTAGGGAGGAGCATGTAGCAAGAAGATGGGGTTGCACCCAAAGAGAAGATAGAGCGCAACAAAGAGGCAAGGAGACTTAGAATCACGAAGGGAGAAGGGGAGTAAGAGAATAGGCCTGCAAAAAAAAGAGAAGAAAGGCTAACCAGAAATGAGGTGGAAGGATAAACGTGGAGGGAGGGGAGAGCGGGGCTGATAGAAAATATCAAGCCACGACTGGAGATGTGGAAGGGAGAGTAAGGGAGGAAAATAAATAGAAAAAATGAGAGAAGGAGTGGGAGAGCAATAGAGAGATCACGAGGAGTCTGAGGGAGCACGACAGGCTTGGGATTCAAGCAGGTGCAGGAAAGAAGGATGAGGAGGATTTGAAGGAGATTTGGATTCAAAAAATAAGGTGGATTTATGGATTTAGTCAAACTGCAATCCATATGACGAAGTGACATTGGCAGGATTAGTCTGTAGGGAGAATTATGGAATTGGGATTTGAGAAATGTCATGAGAAATTCGAGACTCACCGGGAGACCGAGCCACTGCCATGTTGGCCTGAATGTCAGCTGATTTATTATTCTCTCTCAAAATATGTTTGAATGAGACTTTGCCCAGATTAACCAAATTTTGTCTGATTCTTCTTATGATTTGACTCAATGCCATGTTTGTTGGGTGCTTCTTTCCACCATCGCTTGAATTATTATGGCCAAGTCACCCAATATTATTGAATTATGTATTTTCCTTTGTTTTAAGATCACTGTTCCCAACAACAGTCCATAAACCTCTGCCATGTTGTTTGAATTTTCCCCAAGACCCCATTCATAGGTAATTGGGTTATTTCCACCTGGTTCTAAGAGGATGCCTCCAGCTCCAGCTTTGCCTAGATTTTCTTTGGAAGCGCCATCAAAAAAGAGGCAGGGTCTATTTAAATTTTTCATCCACAAGATGAATTCTTCATTTTTTAGCCTTATTTTCCAATTCTGAATATTTGGATTTAATTTGGTGATGCTTGGCCAATTAGGCCTACTCATTGCATATTTGATCTAGTTTCTCTCCTCTTGTTGAATCTAATTGATGTCTATTGGTTTTACTCCTTTTGAAGATAGGAATTTAGTTGTCAACCCCAAGTCCTTGACAATACATTACTGATGATTGGAGGTCGATCATTGAAGATTTGTTGATTTCTTGCTAACCAGAGCTGCCAGCACAGGAAGGAAGGGAGACTATTCCAGTACCTTTTGATGGTATCCTTTTTTTTTAGAGAGTAAGGGTATTCCCTTTTCCAAGCTGTAAAGAATTCATTGAAAGACCAAGATAGATTCAGATTGACCTCCAAGGGACTTACTAGTAGATGCCAGCATTATTTTGTGAAGGAGCAATCGAGAAAAAGATGTTGGATGCTTTCTTCCACCATTAAGCACATTGGACATCTGGAAGGACCCGAGAATCCCTTTTTTTTAGATTGTCAACAGTTAGGACTTTTCCTTTTAGAAGTGTCCAAATGAATATTTTGACCTTTGGTAAACTTTCAGATTTCCACATTGTTCTCCAAGGAACCCAATCTTGTTTATCTTGTTGTGCTTGAATGGTCAGATAACTAGATTTCACCGAGTACTCTCCACCATTAGGGTCCCATCTAAATGAGTCTTGGGAATCAAGGCTAAGAGGAGCATCTCCCTTTAGAAGGATTATTAATGAGTTCCATTGAGATTTGAGATTTCGAGGAAGGTTGGGGGTCTTCCAGTCTGCCCAATTACCATTTTTCCATAGAGAGATATCTTCTAGAGTGAAAATTCCATTTGTGCTCATCCATCTTCTTAAGTTTTGGAGATTTATTTGGGTGGCTAGGGGAGGGTTCCCCATTATACTATATTCCCAAACTTTGATGCCTTTACCATTCCCAGGGAGTTTGGATGAGTTCTCCTTGATGAGAGGAAGGGATTTTTTGACTAGGTTCCAAACTTGAGTGCATGGCCTGATCAGGAAGCCTTCTTCTAGAAGGAGAGATCGAGCATGATTCATATATTTAGCTTCTAAGACTTTCTTCCACCAACAGTCCTTCCCTATGATAAACCTCCATGCTATTTTTTCCCCAAGAGCCAAGTTCAGATGAGCAGGGAGTCTTATGGACATGCCTCCTTTTTCATAAGGCAAGGTGACTTGATCCCATTTTACTAAGCTGAACTTTTTTTAGTCATCTTTCCCTCCTTGCCATAGAAATCCCCTTATTATTAACTCAATTTTCTTATGGATGCTTGCTAGAGCTAAGATAGCTGCGAATTGATAGATTGGAAGAGTTGTGAGCATAGATTTGATTAAGATCACTCTGCCTGCTAAGTTGAGCCAATTCATCCCCCAATTTTGAATATTTTTTTTCATTTTCTCAATATGATTGTTCCACAATTTTGTCTTCAGGTTTTCTTTAGATATAGGAAGGCCAAGATAGAGGAAATGGCTCCATCTTTCTTGGAAGGGGATATCCAAAATCTGAGATATTCTTTGAAGAGTGCGAGGAGGGGCATTCCATCCATATATTTTGCATTTTTGTTGTTTAGGAGTCCTCCTGAAACCTCCATGAAGTTGTTGAGAACTTTTTTATCCTTCTAGCTACTATGTAGGATGCACCTCCCATCACAAGAGTGTCATCTACAAATAATGAGTGGTTGATGCTTTTGACTCCAGGGGAGATAGTGAGGCCTGTTAATATGTGATCTCTCCTGCACTTTTCTAGATATCTGCTCAATGAATCTGCCATGATTATATAAAGAAAGGGTGATAGAGGACAACCTTGTCTCAGACCCCGAGAACTTTGGAAAAACTCACTTGGCCTACCATTGATCAATGGAGTAATCCATGGGCCTACTGTGTAGCCTTTGATTATATCAATTATCTCATTTGAGAATCCAAATTTCTTGAGGACATCTGAAAGGAAGGATAGATTTACTCTATTGAATGCATTTTCCATATCTAACTTTATAATAATACCCTGCTCTTTTCTCATTATACTAGAGTGCAGAGCTTCTTGAACTATCATAATGTTGTCAAGGTTCCGTCTGTTGGGCACGAATAGGCTTTATTCTATTTGCTAAGATTTTTGTGATGATTTTGTAGGAGGAGTTACACAAGGATATCAGTCGAAATCTGCTGAAAGTAGAGGGCCTTGCCTCTTTTGGAACAAGAGCTAGATAAGAAGAATTTGTAAATCCTCCTAGCTTATTTTTCCTGAAAACATTCCTTATCATTCTTATCAAATCTTTTTTGATTAAGTGCCAATTGTTATGATAAAAAGCAATGGAAAATCCATCGGGGCCTGGAGCTTTGTCCGGATGGAGATCCCACACAACAGTATAAATCTCTTTCTCATCCACTTATTTAGTGAGTTCATGGTTTATTTCTTCACTTATTTTTATTGGGAATATGCTGGGTGAAGGTCTCATAATCAGGATTTGTTGAGTCTGTTGTTAGGAGATTTTTGAAATGACTGTGCACTTCCTTTTTCAACTCCTCTTGTCCTCTGATTTCTCTGACTTCATCAACCTTTATGTTGTCTATCTGATTAATAATTCTTTGCATCTTTGTTGAGTTATGAAAGAAGGTTGTGTTTTTATCTCTTGCCTTCAGCCAGAGATTGTGATATTTTAATGTCCATTCCTCTTCCTCAACTCTGTTTTCTCTATATATTTCCCAATAAATTTGCTTTTCTTGGAGTTGACTTTCTTTTGTTTCTTCCTGTTGTTCTTTTGTTTCTTGGGTTGTCTCCATTTTTTTTATTAACTCTGCCTTCCTTTTCTGTGTTTCTTTATGGTTGTTCTTGGCCCAAATTTTCATTTCCTTCCTCAATGTTTTTAGTTTGGTTTCCCAAACAAAGTTTGGAGAGCCTATAATCTTTTGAGACCAAACCTCTGCTGTTATTTTTTTAACTTCCTCACTGTTGTTCCATAATGGGCTATATCGAAATGGAGTTGGGCCTAAATTCCCCAAAGTCCCAAGAGTGATAACCACTGGCTTGTGATCAGATGTTGAGGTATGGATGATTCTTGAGATGATTGAGCTGAAGTTGTTGGATATTTTGTCCTGAACTAGGATGCGATCTAACCTTTCTTTGATGTTGCTTTTGCCTATTCTTTTATTACTCCATGTGTATTTTCCATTATTGGGAGGAAAATCCAATAGTTTGTGGGATTCCATAATGAGATCAATGGAATCCCTTAATGGATTAGCACGATAAGATCCTCTAAACTTCTCATCAGTGTTCAAGACTAAGTTGAGAGCTCCTCCAACTATAATGTTGTTGTTTTGAACCCGGGGAAGAAAAATTTTCAGGGAATTCCAACAGACTTCCTTCTCTCTATAATGATTTGGCACATAGACATTTATTATGCAGTATTTCTCTTCAGTGATTTTGTTTCTTAGATCTGTTTTAATCCAATGCTGATATTTTAGTTGATGAACTAACTCCCATTTCACTTTCCTCCAAAGAGTGCAGATACCTCCCGATGCCCCTGATTCTTGGAGAGTTGTGCCTTCATAGTTCCTTTATTTTTGGATCATTTTCCCTGAGTTTTGTTCATTTGTTTTAGTCTCTTGGACCATGAGGATGTTTGGATTTTCCATTTACATTAAAACTTTAATTTCATTGAGTTTTAGTGGGCTTCCCATTCCTCGACAGTTCCAAGAGACCAGATTCATTATTTATTTTGATTGGGGGTAGAGGGGCCTTTTCCTCTGGAAGGATGGGGGGTTTTCTCCTTGTTCCATATGTTCTTTTCTAAAAAGGAATCCATAGGTTGTTGAGTACCCATAGCCATCTCCTTTGCAACAACTTCATATCTTAGTTCTTTATTTGATCTTCTTCCAGTTTTTTTTTTATGATCAAGGGAAGAAAGAGAATCTTTGGATTGATTCCTTGTAATGATTTGATCAAATGAAGGGGGGGGGGGGATTAGGGAGAGGATGGGGGAGGAGGGGGTGGGAAAGGGAGGAGAGGGAGGAGGGGGCAGAGGAGGGAATGACAATATCTATAAGTGGGCCAAAGGGATTAGAGACCAAAAGGTTGGAGGGGGCAAAGGAGAAGAGGGGAATGGAATGGGAGATGAGAGAATAGGGGCTGAGAGAGAGGGATTTTGAGAGGTATTTTGATAATATGAAGAGGGTTGAGAAGACAATTTATTTGCAGTATTTTTCTTTTTAACTTGTTCCCATTTTGGATCCTGAACTTCTACTTCTTCATTTTCTTGTTTTTTCGGACATCTATTAGCAAAATGTCTGTATTCGTGGCATACCTTACATTTAAATGGGATTTGTTCGTAGTCCAGATGTTGAGTCTGCATCCAACTATCAACTTTGATCTTTATTGCTTTCAGGAGTCCTTTTCCTAGGTTGACTTCAACACATATCCTTGCACACGCATGCATATTCTCCTTTGGCTCACTTTTGTCGATGTATTTACCCACTGCATTTCCTATTGCTTTGACTGATTCATCTCCCCAACAATGGAGGGGGAGGTGAGGGAGTCGCACCCAGACTGGCACAACATTTGGCACATCCAACTCTGGATCGAAGTCTAGAGTCCACCTGTTTAGATAGAGACCCCTAGTGTCCATGAAATATGGTCCATTCCTAAATATCATATCTTTGTCTTCTTTTGTTTCAAAGTGGAATGTGTAGTAGCCTCTTCCACAAAACCTGATCGATATTTTTCCGTTGATAGAGGAGGACCAGTTCCATTCTACCCACTTTTGGACAGAGTGGGGGGAAGGCCATAGTCCTGTGAACTGTCCAACTAGACCACACTCAGAGAGAGAGAGAGAGAGAGAGAGAGAGAGAGAGAAACACGATGAGGGAGAGAGGGAGGTAATATGATTTCAGGAATGTCTTCTATTTTTTTAACGAACTTGGAGATTGAAGGTCTGGTTCGAGGAGGGCCAATGGAAGATAACAGGGAAGCCTAAGCCACTACATTTTCATCTTGTTGAGCCGATTGAGAAGGAGAGGGGGGGAGTCACTATTCGGAGGAGGCTCCGGAGGGACCATTGGAGGCAGAAGGCCAAGGTCGAGCCTACCTAGAGCAGGGGACCTCGGGAGCTAGAAGGCAGGCGTTCTTCAGTTTCAAAAAACGTAGAGCAGTGGAAAATTCGTGCAATAACATATTACTACATGAAACTATTGTTAGTAGTCGAAGATAATCTAGAAAAAAGTAGAACAGTTCTTGACTATTTGATTCTCCATCAACTGCAAACTATGCAAAAAAATAATTATACCGGTGCATTAGATGTTTTTCCATGATTGATTGAATATGTCTAAATCATATAGAAGAATTAGAGATTTGACGACATTTATTTTGGATCCTTAGATGACTGGACAAAATTATTCAAATGGAAAATGGCAGTAACTTGAAAGTATTGTATGAAATTATTACCTTTTTCTTCCATTACTACATTATTTCATTACTTACAAAAATGATAAATAATCATTTATGAGTTGTTGCTAATTTATTTATAGCAATTTTATTATTTATAATTTACAGCCAAGTTAGCTACTTTGGGGTCTATATTTGTCTTACATGCATTCACGTAGCTTACTTTCTCTCCATGTAAAGCTAAGAAGATATTCTATGACTAGAGAAATAATTATACTCAAGTCTAAATATTTGGGTTACTTTCCCAACACGATTGTAAATTAAATATTTCTTTTTGGGCCCACTTTGTGTGAATGAGTGAAACTTACTCTTATATGTGTACTCTCACACATACCTTTGTTTCACAGAGACTTTAGCTAGATTCATAAGTCTTCCTGATTCGACAATCTTGCTAGGTCTAAAAATATTGGAAGACGTGAGGATGTATGGGATATGCTAAGAGAAATGGGCTTGCTCATTGTAAACGCTTACTGGTTGACTTCTCTCAGATAGTTTTACGGTCATTGATATTAGTTGTTCATAAATATATAAGTAAATGAATTAGTTAAAAACACAACAAAGCATGTCATAGGTCATAATTGAAATATGCACAAACAATTATAATTATGTGTATCTAAAAATATTTGGCAAGACTATTTTTAGGCTAGGTACACCACAAATTTTCAAGTTAATCCCCCTAAATTAAATTCATAGTATGAGTCAAGTGGTCAAGCCAAGTGGTTTATTAACTGTAACTAGTGACAACTACCACAATGACCCTTCAACCAAATCATAATCAAATACAAAGATTCACCACAGGCTTGGTAACGTATCACTCAATTACAAGAGGTTGAATACATGATATGTATGAGGTTGAATACATGATATGTATGATTTGTTAGCTGGATTTTTTAAAGCAAGTATTGCAAGATTCAAGAACCCATTATCTAGGCCTTTTGCTGACGAATACTTACAAAACAAAGAGTATCTAAAACCACAACAAACCTTGTGTTTCATTTCCTCTATGCAAAGCGAACCACAAAATTTAATGAATTATTTTTTATTAGCTAACAAGAATTGAACTTGCTAGGGCCATACAAAACTTAAAAAGGCATTAACATTCAGTGAGAATGATAATCTACTTATTAAATAATTTTTAAAAAATCAAATAACCTCTTAAAAATTGCTTTAAACACGTAACTCATTGTTGAAATACTATGTGAAAAAAAAATCATATTAAATTTTTTTATACTTTTAGGTATATACACTCCACCCTTTTGTTTTTAATTATATATATATATATATATTAATTTCTGTTTCTTTTATTTTTACTTATATTTGCGTTTTTATTATCTTTATATTAAAAAAAAACTGGTGTAGTGTTTATTTTTATTTTTTATCATTTTGTTAAATATGATAAATTTATTATAAGATATTATAAGCAGGTGATTATGTTAGGAGTGCTAAGTAAGTTTGAATTGGTCAAGTTATGAATGGCTTTCAAGCTCCAGGTTTATGAGAATCTATGGTTTTTCTCATGGTATTCATCTCTAATGTGACCTACTTAAAGGTAGAAAGACTCCAGGTTAATTATTCTTGGTGACCAGGGGGATCCCAACAACTGTCTTTAGACACCACTACTTCTCTCAATGTTTCATGATTCGTTGACTAATAATAAATAAATGTTTGGATGGAGCACAATTGATATACTTTAAGAGTGTTCATATTTCTAAGTTGTCATAGTGGATCATGAGTCAAGACTTGCGGATTAGGTTTTGGAGGTTGTGGAGATGTTGCTAGGGAAAGATTGCATATGTGTAGTGCAAGTCTATGGTGGTTGTGGAAAATGTGAGTGAATCCCATTAAAAGGGTGCAAGTTGTCCTAATGAGATATTGTAGGCCATGTTAAGATATGGATTAGCAAAGCTAGAGATGGATCGAGAGAGTGGTCCTATGAATGAGAAAAAAGAGATGGATTCAATGGTTTAGGGATAGTGAAGGAGCTAACGTGTGGTGACAACCACAATGGTGGGATAACACCCTAGAGTTTTGGTCCAAGGCAAGTGTATTTCCCCAGGAAGTTGTAAGACTTGTCGTTTAAGCATATATGTTGTGCAAGAGCATGGATTCTTGTAAGGACTTCATACTTTGATCAGACATACATGTAGTGCAATAGTGCACAGTTTCATCAAGTTGTGGAATGGACCACTTGGATAGGTACTAGGGTGATAGGTGTACTAGTATCTTATATTGAGAGGGAGAATGTGAGATCTCAAGTGAGATGGTTGATGTGTGAATGGGACAAGGTTAATCTCCCTGAATCAACTTGGTTTAAGGGGGGTATTGGTAGGGTGGTTTGGGTAAAATTGACTCAGTCAAGTTACTAGTTGTTTTCAGGGTCCATGTTTATGAGAACTCATGGTTTTTCTCATGGTATTCATGTGGAATATAACCTATTTAAAGGAAGAAAGGCTCCGGGTAAATTTGGTCTTGGTGACTAGTGGGATCTTAACAACAGTGTCTTTAGACAACACCACTTCTCTTAGTATTTCGTGATCCTAACAAATTAATCAAAATCTCAAAAATCAAAAGTATCTCTCTATTTTGATTAGAGTAAAGAAGAAAATAAACATGTTAAAATAAAAACAAATTCTCATGAGTTCCATAGGAAAATTGGGAGTTGGTCAATTTCCAAAACATCATAGAATGGAAAAGTTTGTCATATTTATGACACTAAAAAAATTCAAAATGAAAAACACGTCTAAGTTATACCCCAAATTATATCTAAATTTAAAAAAAATTATCACACTACCAATATTCTCAACCTTTTAACTTTACAAAATCATATTAATCTTAAAACACTTCTCTTCAATGTATTTTGAACATTAAAATAAATTCAAAAAAAATTAAAATAAATTTTTTGCGGCTTAAATCTAAAACATACTCCATATTAAACATTAATTATTATCATCAAAATTTAGTTACCATTTAATAATAAAAATAGTTATCACTAATTATTATTTACATATAATTATTTATATGTGATTGTTAGAAACATAGTTAGTTAAAAGGAAAAGAGTTCAGGGGAAAAAGTATTAAAGTTTTCATATAAACACATTGTTATGCATTGATTTACAGAGGCTATACAACATCATGACTTGGTAAAAGTGTTATAGTCTTAGCATATCATAGTGGAGTTAGCATCCATAACATAATTATATCCAGTGATTTAACATTTATATGTGGGGTGAATTACATTTAGTAATTTAATATTTGTTATTAATTATCGGTGTTTATGTGTGGGGTGGACGGTAAAGGAGGATAATAGGAGAATGGATAATAGGAGAATTTTATATTATTTAAAAATCTGTGTTTTACTGATCAATTAAAATTAGGACAAGGGAAAAGGGTATATATATATATATATATTTTGAGTGTGTTATATATATATATAATCAAAATTAGATTATTATTTTTCTAATTATAATATGAAAGTTTTATATTATTTAAAAATTTATGTTTGAAATATAGTAGTGTGTTCATGAATATAAGACTATAAATCTAATATTGATAGCTTTAAGTTGAACAAAACACTAGAATAATAAAATTTCATCAACTCTAAACATGTTTAATTTATACAATTTGTAAAAAACTTTTAAGATATAGCATGATTTTGCTACCATATAGAGATAAACATGAATTAGGTTTGTAGGTAGACCTAGAGAAGGGGCAGGCTTCATTGTCAGAGCTTCTATATTCAAATTGGCAGAAAATAAATAGGAGAAGAAACAAAGCTAACTAAGGAAATATGGGATTGATTACTTTATTCTATAGCATGCTTGATGTCCCCAATTTGGCTTATGAGGCTATTGATTTCATCTTCTGCCCTTTGCAACTGTTGCCATTGTTCCATGAAGATATTCATCATTGTTGATAGTTGAGCTGCCAATTAGCTATCCAGAATTGCAATTGGACTAGTGAAACTTGAAGTTCAATAAAGTTTACTATGTGAGTGGAAGTTTCCCTCCTTCTTCACATGGTGAATGTTATAGTAAGCATGTCTAAAGGTCCCATTTTAGCCTATCTCTTGGGATTACTATTGTTCCAAACCCACAATGTTTGATGCCTCACAAAAAATGCTTTCAGAGCCCTAGGGGGACAAGAACAAAACCAATATACTATTACAGTACCGAATGCCCCAAACTTGGCCCAAAATTGTGCTAACACCTCAATAGAAAGAGGAAAGGGTAAAGCATCAACCAATAGCCAACTTGCGCCCCCACTCTAGAGCCGCCAAAGAGAGAACCAACCGAGGGAAAGAAACAAATTGTTTGGAACAAAGGTCTAGACTAGAGAGTCTCCTTCAATTTCTTTTCTCACCACCTTATTCAACTCATTTGTGAACAACAAGTTGCCAACCATCATGAAGGTCATATATGGAGAGTGCTTCGTGTGAGTCTGTGTTGTAATTCTATCCTCTAGCTTAAACCATGATTTCCCCTGTTGTGAGGAGTATAGGTCCATTATTGTCCTCATAATGTGGGAGTTCAATTTAGTTATTACTGTGAGAACAAAACTAAGAGTTTCTTGCATGCAAGTAAACTCATGAGACCCATAATTGTTTCGTGGTATTGTCACCTGAAGCCATTGCCAAGGGTTATGTGTCCCCATGTCAAGGAGTTGGAGTGGATAATTCCCAACCATTAATTACCATGTCCCCCACCTCCCAATCAATGTCATTATTTTCTAAGGAGACACCCTTGGTGTTATTTATATAGAGCATGTGTTTAACATTGAATGTTGCTCCATTAATCAAGATCTATAGGATCTGATTAAAAATGGCCTTAAGTTTCATATTAGGGGGCAAGGTGCCAAAATACAAGAGTCGAATAATGACACTTGAATAACCTATGATAATCAACTTGGTAATGTGAAGGGATAATGCATGTAGAATGCCTTGTGTAAAAGCATAGGTCTCTGCTTGATTGTTAATGGCCTTACCTAAGCTCCAGGAATAAGTAAGTTCTTGTTGTCCACTAGGGCATCAATGTGTTTGTTGTGGTAAGAACAAAAATGAAGCAAAGGCATGTAGGATCCAGTGAGAGAATATCAAAGAAAATCATGAGTAAAAGGAAGACAAGGGTAAAGCTCTTGAACTAGCACACATTTAGTTATTGTTCATAGCAATATTGGCGTAAATGGAGAATTGTTCAAAACTTTAGCTACTTCTTAGAGAGGTGCTTGGTTGCTTAAAATTGGTGCTACTTGCCACATGAATTTTTAGAAATGCTTCTTTAAGGAATCAAATGATAATGTAGAGGGTGAAATAAATTTTGCAGATGGTTACAATATCAAACTTATAGGGGTTTGCATCATCAAGCTAAATTTCCTATATTTCTAGGTTTGCTTCTACATAATGTTCTCCATCTTCCTAAGATGGAGAGGAACTTGTTATCTCTTTTATGAATTTGACAAAAAATCTATTCAATTCACATGTTTAATGTAAAATTTGAAATAAGGAGGTCATTAGTGGAAATGTTTGTCATGATAGGATGGGAGGATGATAAAATGTTGAAGCTGAAAGGGACATCTACATAGGGATTTTGTTTGCATTCCTCTCTTACCATGATGGGTGAATATTATCGTCTAGTATTTAATGGCATGCTATATTTGGGCACATAAATAATTATAGTATTTATATGTTGAATAAAAATGGTGTTTCTAATTTTCCTACCATTTGAAGAAACTTAAATCAACACAAGACATGTATCCTTAGTAAACACAACAACCAACTTCTTCATCATTCCACTTTTTGAGCATGTAAAAAGACAGAGCTAATACAATGATGATTTGTGTATCCTCTTGCTCGTTGCATTTGTCATTGGTAATAATATATCATGAATTTTATTTATGACTACAATAGGAAATGTTGGGTTTATTTGTTCAAATATAAATTTCAATCATTTTAAAGTTTTAAAAAATTTCATGCATGGACTAGAAATGAAGCACAATGATATTGTATTGACACTCTTCATACTAATAATGGAGGGGAAGATACTCCCAATTATTTTGAAAGCTTTCTTTAACAATATCAGATCAAACATCAAATCATTGTCCCATATAATCCTCAACAAAATGGTGTAGTATAAAGAATGAACCAGACACTCTTGAATATAGTAAATTTAGTTTTATTTTCAATAATGTGAAGCTAATGTTTTGTACTAATGAAATTTTGAGTGAAGTTTATGCAAGAAACAAAATTTCATCTCATGCTTTTGGGGACGAGACTCCTTATGAAATGTGGTATAACCACATTCCTTTAATGATACATCTGAAGTTTTTTGGTTCTGCCTATTTTGCCATAATTCAGGATAAGGAGAAAAGAAACAAACCTGATTTAAGGATTCAAAAGTGCATGTTCTTACAGTATATATTACTATGGATATAATCTTTGTGGTGAGGTAAACAAAATGTTCATTCTTTCCAATGATGTGTTTTGTCTTGAATCGACTAAGAATGACCTGAATGTTGAGTGATAGCTTGATATTTTGGATAGATCCACCCATCTAAAGTCATAACATGAATTTGATAATGAGATTCCACATCTTGAAGGGTTAACCCCTTGTTAGCCCAAAGGTCACACTAAGAGGGTGGGTGAATATGTGTGAGTTTAATTTTACTATTCCACATCTTTTCATCAATTAGAAATGGAGAAATTAATCTTCACCACTTGCAGTATATCAATAAAAATAACAATGCATAATATCAACAATAAATCAAGAGCCGTCACATCAAAGAGACAATATTTTTAAGTAGAAACCCATACTAGAGAAAACCAACAATCTTCTTCTTATTTATCTTCAATTCATTTACATAGATTTGTAGACTACAACCTATTAGAGGCAACTACCCCCAAGATATGCATGCTGCCACTTGCAGTAGGATACAACATGAATGAGGCACCAACCTCGAAATATGCAAGAAATTTCTCACTATAGGCTACAACTTGATTGAGGCTTCGACCTAAAAAATGAGTAGGGTCCAACCTACTCTAGGCTTCAACCTTAAGAATTAGCAGGCTCTAATCTGCTTTAGGCTCCAACCTCAATGGAGGTATCGACCTCCAAATTCAACTTCCTTGTGGACTTGTATTTCATCTCATTTCAAACTAGATCCACTTTCATCATATACCACTAAATATTCTATCAAAAGTACTTTCACAAATTGGAATCATAACCTCCAAGCTTTGTCACTACAAAACCATTACCCTCCCATACATAACCTGTAATCACTACACTACCACACGACCTGCAACCACTGCACTGCCACAAAAGCTGCAACCACTTCACTACCAAAACAGTCACATCAATCACTATTCTTGGCTATCATACTAATTCCCATACTCTGCTTTAATCAGTTGATCAATCTGGTCATTCAAACCCTTTCTCCGAACCTGTTTACATCACGTATCCAAAATGACAACATGCTCAAGTCATCAAATGAAAATAAGATATTATTGCTATCAAATAAGCGTCAAAAGAGCATCATACCCCTCTAGTCACATTCATCTCTAAATCTTGATCGTCCAAATTCTTCTAAAACTCAACTTGGACAAATAATACTCCCAAAAACCCAAAATAACCATATAAAACATTATATTAAATTAATTGTTCTACATAATCACACTTTCCGAACGCACTTCTACAAAATGGCTAAACCCCAACATTGGATCTACAAAATTACCATTGATGACCAATTAAATATTTGACAGAAAGGAAATTTCATTTAAAATAAAGGTAAATCGACTTGTCACCTTGCAGGGGTTGAACCTGCGACCTGATGAAGATAGTGCACATCCCCTACCAACTCTGTTGCTTTAGTATCACTTGTGATTTGGTGTAGTGCCAATATTTTTATGGTAATAAATTTGCCTCCAAGTCACCCATACCCACAATATTACGCGTTGAGTTGCACGACTTTACTCTCAACTTCTTAAATGATCAATCCTTTAGGTTGACAAAAATGACATGGAAATCCATACCTTTGGACTCAACAAAATCAACATGGCTATTTTTTTCATACAAATATACCTTCAGTGCAAACATCATGGCTATTTTCCTCCAAACTTCTGGCTACAGACCTGAAGAGTTGGCGTAGATAATGTGGCTACAAACCTACGGACTTGACATAAATGATGTGGCTATCCATACCTACAAACAACGTGGCTATAGTCATATGGACTCGTGGTTATAGACCTTCGGCACAAATGATGTGGCTATCTAGATATATCTGGATGATGTATTCATATTGTTAACTTCGTAGAACCATACCAATATCTTCGACACTCCTCAGATTCTTCCACAGATTGGTTTCTTCGTTAACTCCTTCAAATTTGTTAGAACAAATGATCGTGCCCATCATATATATTTAATGAGTGGTCCCAGAGATGGTTGAAATAACCACAGGAAATGATGATTTGGGCTTATAATCTTGAATTTATCAATTTTGTGATGTACAAGCTGACCATATGACCCTTCTTGAAATTTCCATATGACCAAGATTTTTGGCTGACCCTTGGTGCCTTTGATTTAGCCCCACATGACATTGTGACCACCCCATAAAACTTGGGATTCATTGGTCCTCTACATGATGACAACAACATGATGTCATCATGCCACATTGCAACTCTTGAGGGTTTCCATGTCTCACCTATTTTCAAGCTTTCGAACAATCCAAAATTGTTGTTTGTCCCTACCATGTGTCAGCCTCTAGTGGCACCACGTTAGCCTACAGATGTGTCTTTTTTACTATGAAATTGTGTTGTGTGTCATTCATCAATAGGTCTATGTCATTGTCAAACAAAATATTTCCATTTTTCATCATCTAATTGGTCCAATAAGGGCGATTAAGTGTCGAGCATCTTCAACATCATCCATCTGTTGGACTATTAGATGTGGCATTGATCAGTCTAGGAGATGAATGTCATTTAATAGTGTTAAATAATGCATAATTTTGCACATATGGGTTGATTGATTGCTTTTTTCAATGGAGGATCTACGCTGAACATGCATATTGGTTAACATATTCAATATTTGGGTATTTACCCTAAAGTTTGTTCCCTCGATTTAATATTGAAACTTCAATTGGCCATAATTTCTCATCCAAGCGAAGTTTTCCTGACTAAGATATACCATTGGAAAGGTATTGAAGACAACTACATAACCATGATATTTTTAGGGTATTTAGGAAAACATAAATACATTAAAAACTCAAATAACTTCAAGCATCTTTAACTGTTCTTGATGAGAGCCTTCAAGAGATCCAACTATCATATTGCTTCATAGAGAGTCCTACTGCTTCTTTGGTCATCATAGGTGGTATTGTTGTTGTCTCATACATCCCATTTAACATCAATTACATCTTTTTGTCATCAATGAGAACACTATGTGTAACATCCCTATCTTCTATCAATATTTAGAATCTCGTTTTGAAGTTCCATCTCCCATTCTTGAAGAATATCCAACCATTTCATCAAAACATGAGGTCAATTGGATGATGTGATTAAGAGGATTGGAAGGTTGAACCTTGATGGGATTGCAACACCATCTAAAGTGACTCATAAAGACACTTGAAAATTCCATCCTGATAAGGTTGGGAATTTGGAAACCGAAAGTTTAGAAAGACAAGCTGATGGAGTTGATGTTGATAATTCATATTCAGGTAATGCCAATGATATGGATGTTTCATATGATTGTGAATTTAATTCATCTACTAAATTTGAACCATATTCCTTTGAAGAAGTTATTTCTCATGATCAGTGGAAAGAAGGTATGTTGAAGGAATATGGTTCTCTCATAAAGAATGGGATGTGGAAGTTTGTAGATCATTCATTTGGAACCAAACTAATTGGTTGCAAGAGGGTCTAAAAAACAAGTACGAACTATATGGCTCATTTGGAAAGCATAAAGAGATGCTTATGGCAAAGGGATTTGTACAAAAAGAAGGCAAAGACTATGAGGATACTTTCCCCCCACAATTAAATGGGTTATCATTCATGTATTCTTGGTTTTGGTAGCATGTGATAGGTGGAAGATTCATCACATGGATGTGAATACTACCTTCTTGAATGGATATTTAAAAGAGAATGTCTACATGCTTAAACCAAAATGATGTTTTTGTGAAGGGTCAATAAGGTATGAAAGCTTGTTAAGTATTTTGTATGGGCTAAAGAAAGCACATAATGCATGGTATGAAAAGATAACTAAAAATATTTTGAAGATCAATTTTAAGCATTTTAATCTTGATGATGCAACTTTATTTGTCAAGGAAGTTGGAAAAATTGTTGTATAGTGCGTGGTGCTTGTAGAGTTTACATGGAACAATGAAACATGTACTACATATATAATTAAAGAAGTGCATAAGGGATTTTAGATGATATGAAGGAGATATATTCACTACCACTAAGGTACTAAAGTAATTCAGAATCCAAAATATGCATTCATCTCCCAAAAGAAGTACATTGGAGATTTTTTGAACAAATTTGGCATGCTTGATTATAATTCTCTCTCTACCTTAATGGATCGAAATTTGATGCTAACATAAAAATAAGGGAACTAATATGAGGATGCAACTAAATATATACATCTTGTTAGGAGTCTTATCTACATTACCACTAAGACCATATATTTCATTTGTAGTTGGGATCCTTTCTAGGTTCATGCAAAAGCCTTGCGAAGGACATTGATGTGCTGCCAAGAGCATTATAAGGTACTTGAAGGGAACACAAGATTTTAGGATTAAATATTCCATGTTGGAGGACTTAAAATTAGTTGGAAATATAGATTCACACTTTAATGAGGATAAGGAGAATGGAGTGTCCACTTTAGGATATTGTTAGGTTTCTATAATATTATTGTGGCCCATATTTTTATTGTTGTGCCCCATGTAGCCACCATATTGTTATTGTTGTGCCCCATAGCAGACCACTATTGTTATTATAGTGCCCTTACATTATTATTTTTATGTAGGCCCTGATTATATTGCGACCCTTTAGACTCCTATATATACAAAGGAGGTATTGTCATTTTATCATCCAAGAATTGTTCATTTATGTGATGTAAAAGGAGGTTTCCCCCTCGAGGAGGCTTATTTTCAAGTAGTTGATCTATACTTTCTTTTGTTTTTTTATCTAGTTACATAAAATTTGTTACCAAAGCTTTGGATCCTAAGGTTTTGATGCTTCAAATAGGCCATCTTGGAATTTTCACCATAAATTTCTTTTTTGCGAGGTTTCAAAAGCTGAAAGATTGATCACGTGGAGATAAAATATTGATGAACATTGTGTAAAATTTTCAAATCTTGAGTCACTATATTCTCAGAGATATGGTTAAAGGAAGTTAGGGTTTTTGTATGCTCCATAATTTTGTCTCAAACAAGTTTCTCAGGGAAAATTGTCATAACTTTGTTTTGAGCATCCCAATTGAATTTCATAAAAAGTGGATGAAATTGCACAAACTGTAGTTTCTGGGATAATATTTTCAAACCTGAAGGTTGAAATGACATGTGGAATTCCTTAAAAGTTCTCTCTATTGATATAATCCATAAGCAAGTCATCTTGGGATATTTGACCTAACTTTACCTTGAAGAATTCAATCTTGGTCTAACTGGAGGGTTGGAAAGAGGACACCGAGGGATGCCATAGAACAAAATTTCAGACCTTGGCAGGTCGAAATCACAGAGAAACAACAATTTCAAGATCAACCTATCAATGTGCTATCAACAAGCTCAAAACCAAGCTCTAAAAGATGTGTATTTTTAAATTTGCACAACTGTTGTTTGAAAAATCAGTTTGAAGTGATTCAAAGGGCATAGTGAATCATATATATCATTAATTGGTTCCAAAATGTCTCCCAAAAGAAATAATTCTACACCCATTAATCCCTTAGAAAGCTCTACTACGGTGCATGAAGAGGGAGAAATGCATCACGATATATCAAAATTGTGGGAACAAGTGCAACAATTCTCACTCTCACAAAGAGAAATGAATGTTAAAATGGATGGTCTAGAAGAAAAAATAAAAGTATAAATGAATGTTAAGATGGATAGTATAGAAGAAAAAATAAAAGCATATATGAATGTTAAGATGGATGGTTTAGAAGAAAAAATAAAAGTATAAATGAATGTTAAGATGGATAGTATAGAAGAAAAAAATAAAAACATATATGAATGTTAAGATGGATGGTTTAGAAAAGAAAACCATCTTGGGTTTGAAATTGGGGATTCGAGTGAGGAGCTCCACGACCTGGTGAAAATGGGGGTTTGTAGTTCACGGACTCATCAGATCTAGGGTTCGAAACTGGAAAAGAACAGGGTCAGAGTGGCAGAGCTATACAGAAGAGGACAGATCCTGACCCGACAGATGGAAAACGAGGGGTCCATAGGGACCCCATCTTATAAACAAATAATGATGCACAAACAGACAGCACAGGAAGGTGTGCAAATAGCTGGGTATGAAAGGTCACAGAAAGAGGACGTGACCAGCAAGGGAAGGAAAAGATATGAAGGCAATGAGGATCACAATACTCAAAAGCTGAAAGGAAAGGAGGACGGTAGTCGTACAAAAAACAGAGGCAGGGAGAAGCCAATGCAAGCACATCCCGCCCATGAAAATAAGCAAGAAAAGAAGCAGACAGAAGAAGAAGAAGGGGCTCTGAATAAAGAGAAGGAGGAACAAGGAGACAAAACAGGAACATTCAACAGTAAAAAGACTCAAGGCCCATGTAAACCTAAGGTGGCAGAAACCCTAAGGGTGGTGATAACAGACCCAGACATTCAAGCCTACCGGGATCACATGATCGAACATGCAGTGATCTGCAAGTTCATGGGACTCTGGCCAACAGAAAGGGCGTTGTGCCAATGGATAAAGCAGCAATGGAAACCCAAAGGTGATGTTAGACTGCACTTAGGAGCCAAAGGTTTTTTCACTGTTGTTTTCTCAAATCTAGAGGATAAGGATAGAATATTTGATGGCAGACCTTACTTCTTCGCTTCTACGGGCCTATACATTAGGCCTTGGAAGCCCAATTTTGTGCCAGAAAAAGAAACCTTCAAGCAGGTGCCTGTCTAGATACGCCTCTTCTCCCTACCAATAGACTATTGGGGATATGCAGCTCTAAAACAAATAGGTGATAAATTAGGGACCTTCATCAATGCTTCAGAAGCTACTTTGCAGAGAAGATACACCCCCTGTGCCAAAATTTGCGTGGAAATGGATGTGTCGGGGGCACTGCATGAGGGACTATGGCTGGAATATAGGGATGAATGATCCGGATTTAAATAGGAACGCAACAAATTACAGAGATAACCATATACACAAAGATGCAGCGGAAATAATACTTCATTTCATTAATGGAAAATACTGAAATATGCTTACAACCAGAAAAGGAAATAAACCAGCTAGGGTGATGGTAGCTTATCTCTGAGAAGAGATGTGATGGCTACATGCCTCTGAATTGTGTTACAATGAGGCTCGAAGGCCTATTTATTGTTGAGAAACAACGGAAAACCCTTAACATTCCAAAACCTAACCCTAGGAGATGAAACGCCAAAACTGTGGGCCCCGTTTGGGGTAAATTGGTACATCAACTTCCCGGGGTCGTAACTTTGGCATATGATCTCCGTTTGACGCGTACAATAGCTCATTAGAAAGATCTATCCGAGCACTATCATTGTTGGAACGGGAAACATCGGTCCATTCCATGGACTCATGTTGTCCCCGGATTCCCCAAAAAACGTTGTTTAGGGCCTCAAAACGGCTCCGGAAGTTCAGGACCCGAAAAACTGCTAAAAATAGTAAGTTGTGCTACAATTAAGGAAACTGAAAATGCTGAGAAAGACAATGGTGGGGGTCTAGGTGGGCTTGGCAGGTGGCCACCAATATCCACCTGGATCATTCCTCCCCCCTTAGGAAGCAATGGTCCCCATTGCGTTGAGCTCCTCCATGAGATGAGGAAACTTTTGCTGAACTTGTTCCCTGGTGAGCCACTTGCCCTGCTGAAGGAGTTGGCCTGCTTTGACAACTCGATACAGTTGGATATTTTGTTGGCGAGTGTTCTTGATCTGTGTGTCCATGATCCGATCAGTTGTAGCTTGTTCCATGCAATCTGGATTTAATTCTGTGGGTTGAGCTGTTCTGCAATGTCGTATGTGTCTAGTAATGGTGGAAAGTATGGCCGAAGACGGTCCACATTGAACACTGGGTGCAGGCCAAGGAATGGGGGAATGCTGAGCTCAAATGCATTGTCTCCCATAGCCTTAGTAATGGTGTAAGGACCATATCGAAGTGGTCTCAATTTCCGATAGGCTCCAGTAAGGCGTTCCTTTTGCAAATGCAACCAGACTTTGTCGCCCACCTGAAACTTATGTGGCACCCAATGTTGATCATGTCGCTGCTTGTACTTGGCATTTGATTTCTCAAGAATGTCATGGACCTGCTGGCGAATATGTTGGATGCGCTCAATGAAGCTGGTGGCCTTATCTGTTTCGGACTGGACATGAGCTGAATTCATGTGAGTAGCTGCAAGTGGCATGGCCACATCAATGGGGCATAGTGGTTGGAATCCCAAACCCACCTGAAAAGGGCTATGGCCAATGGAGCTGTGAAGAGCTTGGTTGTAGTTGTGCTGAACATAGGGGAGGCTCTCGTCCCATGTGCGTGGATGCTTTGAGTTATACATGCGCAGAATGTGCACAATCATCCTATTGACAACCTCTGTCTGGCCATCAGTTTGAGGATGGAAGGCTGTGGACTTCGTGAGTTTGGTGTCCAGCATTGACCAGAGACTGGATCAAAATGTGCTGAGAAACCGACTGTCCCGATCTGAGATGATAGACTGTGGGATCCCAAAGTGCACCCACACTCGTTCAAAGAAGAGTTTAGCAGTGGCTTCTGCTGTGATATTCTTCTTGCAGACCATCATAATGGCCATCTTCGAGAACCTGTCGACGACCACAAAAACACAGTCATTTCCATGCCTAGTGGAAGGAAGGCCTGACATGTAATCCATGGAGATGGATTCCCAAGGTCGACTAGGGGTAGGCAACGGGGTATAGAGGCCATGCTTCTTAATGGTCGGTTTGGCAATGGCATAGGCAGTACATGATCGGATGTACTTCCCAACATCCTGTCGAAGATTCGGCCAATAGAAATAATTTTGTAGTACTGCCACTATTTTCTCGACCCCGAAATGCCCAGCAGCCCGACTGTAGTGTGCTTCCCAAATCATCTTGGCAAGCTTGCTTGAAGGAACACAAAGGTGATCGAGGTGGCATAATAGGGCATCCTGGAGGTGAAAATCTGCAACATGCCGACCCTCCAATAGTGTCTGGTATGTGTGGCCGAATTCTGGGTCGCTTTTGTAGAGAAGTGGCCAATCAGAAGTCTCATGCCCACAAGAGTTGAGCACGGTGGTTAGCGCCATGATCGGTGGTCGACTGAGGCAATCTGCAACATTATTGGTGCTGCCCTTTTTATACTCGATATTCAAGTGAAACTGTTGCAAGTATGTAGACCACTTCTGATGGCGATCATTCTGCAATTTCCCTTGGGTCTGTATGAACTGCAGGGGTCGGTGGTCTGTGTGGATGACCGTTTCCTTCCCCAAAATATAATGCTTCCATTGTCGGCAGGTATGTACAATGGAATACATCTCTTTATCATAAGTGGGGTACTTTCGGACTGTGTCTGAAAGTGTTTCACTGTGATATGCCACTGGATGTCCATGTTGAGTAAGGACTGCCCCAATAGCATAGTCAGAGGCATCTGTCTCGACCTCAAATGGTTGTTGTAAATCTGGTAACGCGAGCACTGGTGTCGTGCAGAGGCGATCCTTCAACTCCCTAAATGCCTTCTGTTGAGATTCAGACCAAAAAAATTTTGCTTTCGCCCCTCCCTTGGTGACTTGACTCAAGGGCCAAGAAATATGAGAAAACCCCAACACAAACCTGCGGTAGAAGTTGGCCAGACCTAGAAAGCTGCAGAGCTCTGTTAGAGTGGTTGGAGAGGGCCAATCCCGAATGACTTGGACCTTGGCTGGATCGACATGCACCCCCTGTTCATCAATGATGTATCCCAGACACTGAACCTGGGTCATGCCAAAAGTGCATTTCTCCAAATTGGCACATAGCTTGTGTTGCCGCAGTGTTTGGAGAACCTGTCGGATGTGGTGGAGGTGCTCTTCCCAACTTTGGTTGAAGATCAGAATGTCATCCAAGTATACTACTACAAAGGAGTTGGTGAATGGCCGCAAGATGTCATCTATTAGCCTCATAAAGGTTGCAGGAGCATTCGTCAATCCGAAGGGCATGACCAACCATTCGAAGAGGCCCTCCTTGGATTTGAAGGCAGTCTTCCACACATCGGAGGGTTCGATTAGTACCTGGTGATATCCTGACTTCAGATCGATCTTGCTGAAATATTTTGCCCCCTTTAGTTGGTCTAGGAGGTCATCAATCCGCGGGATCGGGTACCTGTTACGGACAGTGATCTTGTTCAGCGCCCGATAGTCAATACAGAGTCTCCACGTCCCATCCTTCTTCTGTACCAACACGATCGGGCTCCCACAGGGCGATGAACTCGGACGGATGTGACCTTTCTGTAGGAGCTCCTGAATCTGCCTCTTGATTTCATTGTTCTCCAGAACTGAGCGCCGATAAATTGGTCCATTGGGTAGCGGCGCACCTGGGGTCAGATCGATGGAGTGCTTGACTTGACAGTGCAGAGGAACCCCTGTCGGGGAGGTGAAGATGTCCTCATACTCCTCCACAATCTTGTCCATCTGTAGTTGTCGTGCAGAGGGACCCCGTTTGGAGGCCGCGGCCACTGTCTTCTTCTTTCCTTGAGGGCGTATCATCAGGAAAACAAATTTCCTGGTTTTGGAAATGATCTTACTACATTTTTTTGCAGTAATCAAAGAGATGGCGGCAGGTGGTGCTACCTCTGGTATCCTGAACAACTTATTTCCCAATGTAATAATAACAGCACGGGGCCTTGATTCATACACAACATGTCGCTTCCACAAGTATGGTTGTCCTAGTAATACATCACAAACTTCCAGGGGAGCAATGTCACACAATACCTCATCCGTGAAGGGCTTGATGTTGTATGGAAGGCGACACTGCTGGCTCACGCGAAGATCTCATCCTTGGTGAAGCCACCCAATGGTGTATGGTTGTGGATGTGCTGTGGTCGATAAGCCCAACCGCTTCACGACCTCTACCGAAATGAGGTTCTTTTGACTCCCGCTATCAACAATGAACTGTATCGGGGAGCCCTTTACCCACATCTGGGAATGGAAGAGACGCTCCTCCTCCTCTGGATCTTCAGGTTCATTTTTCTGGATCTTTGCGGTAGCAACAGTGGCGCTGGGACCCACATCAATGATATGCTTCCCTTTTTCATACCCCTTATTGGGTTCTGACTCAGAGTCGGAACATGCATCTGATTCTGAAACCTTTAGCTCAGCCACCAGTAACTGCTTGGCCCGACACTCACTTGTGTTGTGAGTGGAGCTCTTATGGAACTCGCACCATTTTCCAGTGTCCTTTCTCGGCTTCGCGATGTTGTTCTTTGCTTGCAGCTTCGGCTGGTTGTCTTGGGCTGTCCCGCCTTGGCTTTGTCCTTTGTTCTATGGTTTAGGGGCACCTTTCCCCTGCTTTGGATTCGCAGATCCAAAGTCTCGCTTCTTTTGTTTAAACTTCTGCTCGACCTTGACGGCATATCGGTACGCTGCGCCGAGCGAGGGGATGTTTAGGAATTGTATTTCTTCCTGGATGTACTTGTGCAGGCAGCCACGGTATTTGAGTATCAAATGTTGCTCTGAATCCTTGATACCCAACTTTGTGCGAAGGGTATGGAAAAGATTGGTGAACTCCGGCACGTCTTGGTCCCTTCCCTGCCGCAGCGTGGTCCACTTTATGTATTCATCCTCATAGCTTCCGACAGGGTAGTACTGCTCCTTGATGGCATCCCGGAACGAATCCCAGGTGGGTGTGGCTGAGAATAGTGAGCGAGTACTTTCATCCTTCTGCTCGCAGTAGGTTTCCCACCAGTCCTTGACGTGGGGGGCTGCTTTGAGAAGAGAAAAAACAATCTTTTCCTGACTCGAAAATTCATGAACAGAAAAATAACCCTCTAGCAGATTTAACCATTTATCTACGACATCTGCGTCTATCTGACCCTCGAATATGGGGATTTCAAAATTAACTTGTACCTTAAAGGGTGTGGTGTTTCTAGAGTAGCTGCTGGAAGCCGATGCGTCGCTTCTGGATAGCCGCTGAAGGATCTGGGCAAAGCTGTCCATCATCGCGTTCCGTTGTCGCTCGAGGGCTTCTTCGAGCAAGATTTTGATGGGATCTCCTGCCCCCTCGTCTTTCTTCTCGTCCTCCATGGGAGGCCGTCGGGATTTGCGAGGCTGGTCTTGCAAAGGTTCAACCAGTTCAAGCCCTAACTCCTTATATCCCGACCTTGTTGGGGACATGCAAAGAAAAACAGAGAAAAAGCAGACCGCTCTGATACCACTGATCCGGATTTAAACAGGAACGCAACAAATTACAGAGATAACCATATACACAAAGATGAAGCGGAAATAATACTTCATTTCATTAATGGAAAATACTGAAATATGCTTACAACCAGAAAAGGAAATAAACCAGCTAGGGCGATGGTAGCTTATCTCTGAGAAGAGATGTGATGGCTACATGCCTCTAAACTGTGTTACAATGAGGCTCGAAGGCCTATTTATTATTGAGAAACAATGGAAAACCCTTAACATTCCAAAACCTAACCCTAGGAGATGAAACGCCAAAACTGTGGGCCCTGTTTGGGGTAAATTGGTACATCAACTTCCCGGGGTCGTAACTTTGGCATATGATCTCCGTTTGACGCATACAATAGCTCATTAGAAAGATCTATCTGAGCACTATCATTGTTGGAACGGGCAACATCAGTCCATTCCATGGACCCATGTTGCCCCCGGATTCCCCAAAAAACGTCGTTTAGGGCCTCAAAACGGCTCCAGAAGTTCAGGACCCGAAAAACTGCTAAAAATAGTAAGTTGTGCTACAATTAAGGAAACTGAAAATGCTGAGAAAGACAATGGTGGGGGTCCAGGTGGACTTGGCAGGTGGCCACCAATATCCACCTGGATCAATGAAGACTATTTCCAAGCCATTGATTATGAGCAAATTCCATTCCGATGCAGAAAATGTCATGAGCATGGACATTTAATCAGAGAATGCCCATTAAATAAAACAGCGGAAGACCTTAAGGTAGACAAGGCAGAGAAGAACAGGGAATTCTTTACTCGACCAAGAGCAAGACAAAGAGCTAACAGGAAACGCCCGACCAAAGCAAGCACATCACAAGGTAATACTAGCAATGCTTTCGAAGTTCTGGAAACTGAAACCGAATCAGAGGACAACAATAAGGAACAAAACACCTCTGAAGCAAACAAAACTACAACAGAGCCTGAAACTAAAACAATGGAAAAAAATCCTCCAAGCATTATACTACAGAATCAAGAGGTAATAGAAGGGGTAGATGAAGACTCAGAAATGCTCATAAGTGACATCGGAAGTGATGAGATGGAACTTACTGAAATACTAGAGCAAGAAGGAGTTAATTTACCAGACATGGTGGAAAACTAGAAAAAGAAGGGGATGGAACACATATCGGAAGAGGAAGTCAGGAGAATTAATGATATACTAATAGCACGACAAAGAGCAGAAATAGAAATGCAAAGCAAGAACCTGGGCGTAGCCAAAGGAATGGGACTCCGAACAAAAGGTCTACTTCAAACCTCCACAAGTTCCAAACAAAGGAAAAAGAGAGGACGCAGAACCAATAATGAGGCACTGCAGGAATTGGGACAAATGCTCTTAAACTCTGGTAAGATGAAAGCTCTAGAAGCTTTTTCTCTAAACTACTAAATCTTGTTTTAAAATGAAAGTCATCTCTTGGAATGCTAGAGGGCTTAATAGCCAAATAAAACAACGACTTTTAAAGAAGAAGGTCCAAAAGGAAAAACCAGACATTATATTTGTGCAAGAAACCAAATGTGCAAGTAGTACTATTCATAATGTAAGCAAAAAATTAGGCAAACACATGGAATACCTGGAAACTGCCAGCAATGGATGGGAGGGAGGCTTAATCACCCTGTGGGATCCGCAAGTAATCAAAATCCTCTCCTCTGAAGCGACCAGATCTTTCATAGCTGTAGAAGCTCAGGTGGTAGGAAATTCGGAAACCTATTTGTGTACTAATGTCTACGGGCCTCAGAAGCTAGAAGAGAAGTTTCTTTTTCTGAGAACTCTGCTGAATCTGAAGCTAAGATATCCCAGAGCAAAGGCAGTCATAGGAGGGGATTTCAATATGATAACTACCCTCATGGAAAAGAAAGGAGGGATAAGGAAACTCAACAAAGATTCTGAAGCTTTCTTAGATTTCATCAAAACAGCTAATCTAGTGGATGTCCACCCCAAGAGTGGGGCTTACACATGGAATAACAAAAGGGGAGGTGAAAGACAAATTGCTTCTCGACTAGACAGATTTCTAATCTCCGAAAGTATTCTGTTGGAGGGAGTTATAGTAGAATCAGATATACTCCCTAGTGGAGGGTCAGACCATTGGCCCATTTCTCTGATTGCTGCTATCCAGGGCACTCCAAGAAACAAGCCGTTTAGATTTGAGAAATTTTGGCTTACCCATCCGGACTTCATTCAACTTATTGAAAAATGGTGGAATGAACCGGTGGGCATCAGAGGTACCAAAATGTACAGATTACAAGGCAAACTGAGATATATCAAAGACAAGATCAAAATTTGGAACAAAACAGTCTTTGGAAACATATTCAAAGAAAAAGCCAAATTAGAGGAGCAATTAGAGCAGATACACAAAGGTTGGATCACTGGGGATATTAATCCAGAAACAGTAAACAAAGAAAAAATGTTGATGCAGCAATGGCAGCTTCGTTGCCAACAAGAGGAAACCCTATGGAAACAAAAGTCCCGTATTCAGTGGCTTAAGGAAGGGGAACAGAATACAAAATTCTTCCATAGATCAGCAATGGACCACAGGGGAGCTAACAAAATCCTTAGTCTCAAAAATGAACAGGGAGCCATTCTACAGACACATCAAGAAATTTCAACCCTTCTTACTACGCATTTCAGCAGCATAGCTCAAGAGCCAGAGGTTGACAGAACAGAAGCAATTGATGAACTCATCAACTCCATCCCCAAGATAATCACTAATGAGCAAAACCTGGCACTGACTCGAGAAATTTCTTTGGAAGAGGTGGAAGAAGCGGTGAAGGATATGCCTAATGATAAAGCTCCTGGGCCTGACGGTTTTACCATCAACTTCTACAAGGCTTGCTGGGACATTGTTAAAACAGAGGTCTGGGAAGTTGTGGAAGACTCTCGGCGTTCTGCCTCAATCCTCAAGTCCCTCAACTCTACATTCCTTGCCCTGATTCCAAAAGAAGAGGAAGCCAACACCCCTGCAAAATTTCGGCCTATAGCTCTGTGCAATGTTATATATAAAATTATCTCTAAAGTCATAGCTAACAGAATGAAACCCATTCTTCCGGGCCTCATCTCTGAAGAGCAATCTGGATATGTTGAGGGGAGACAAATTCTAGACAATATTTTACTAGCTCAAGAAATGATTCATACTCTTCAATCCAGAAAGATTGCAGGTATGATGATGCAACTTGATTTGTCAAAGGCTTATGACAAGGTCAACTGGAATTACCTGGAAGCAATTTTAAAAGCTTTCGGCTTTGCTAGTCAATGGATAGTGTGGATTTTAGCTCTGATCAAATCTACTAAATTTTCTATTCTGGTAAACGGTGCCCCTTCTGATCAATTCTCCCCCTCACGAGGGCTCAGGCAAGGCGACCCATTATCACCATTCCTTTTTGTAATCCTGATGGAAGGTTTAAGTAGACTCATTCGCAGCGCTAAAGAGGAAGGAAATATCAAAGGATTGCAGCCCCTGCCTTCCATTCCAGCAACCACTCACCAACAATTTGTTGATGATACGATGTTACATGGTACTCCCACAGTCAAAGAAGCCTTGGGTTACAAAAGGATCCTCAATCTTTTCAGCAAAGCTTCAGGTATGGAAGTTAATCTATCTAAATCCACCATCTTCTTTTTCAATACTCATTTAGCAGTGCAAAAAAATCTTTCTACTATCCTAGGCTTCCGGAGAAGCAACCTGCCCTCTAGGTACCTAGGAGCTCCTCTAACAGATAAACCCTGGCAAAAAATCCATTGGGAAAAGATCCTAGCAAACCTGGAGAAAAGATGCCATCACTGGACCCATAGGGCCCTCAATTTTGCTGGTAGGCTAGTCTTAACCAAAGCTGTCCTTCAAGCTATTCCTCAATATATGCTCTCCATAATTCCTGCTCCCAAAGGAGTCCTTCAGCAAATGAGGATAATTCAGAGAACTTTCTTATGGTCAGGGAATTCAGAGAAGAAAAAGTGGGCACTAGTGGCATGGAATAAAATGTGTAAGCCCAAACAACTAGGAGGGTTAAACTTGCAAGACCCCTCCACCATCAATAGGGCTTGTGGTGCTAAGTTGTGGTGGAAATGGCTGAAGGAACCCAAACTTCCTTGGGCTAGACATTGGAAGGAAAAATACGCTCCAATGCATAGTATACAGTACCTGATCAGAATGCAAGAGAACCCAGAAGGCTCACCGATCTGGAACCTAGCAAGAAAAAACCGACACATTATACAGGAGAATAGCTTCTGGGAAATTCGCAATGGAGAAACTGCCCTTTTTTGGGAGGATGCCTGGCAACAACTCCCCAAGTTGGAAAGGCCTGAGTTTGCAGGTCTTCAAAGAAATTACCAGGAGCTTGGGAGAATGACGGTGAATCACTATTGGAATCCTAATAATAGGGACCAGGAGTGGAGAACTTGGGTATTCAATGAAATAGAGCACATGACCGAAGCAAACAATGACATTAGGAACTTACAAACTTTGTTAAACAAAAGAAGGATTAGAATTGCGGAAGACAATGACCAGCTAAGATGGGGAAAGCAAGGAGGGGGCAATTTTACGCTCAAAGAAGCCAGAAACTTCATTGAAGATTCAGAGCAAGAAGAAAAAGTTAAATGGAGCAACAAGGTTTGGGATTCACAGTTCTGGCCGAAAATTAAAACCTTCCTTTGGCTCCTAATGCACAGGAAAACTCTCACTTGGGAGAATCTCCGAAAGAAAGGATTCGGTGGCCCATCTAGATGCCCCATGTGTGGAAAGGAAGAAGAAACAATGAATCATCTCTTCAACACATGTGATTTGGCAGACCTTCTGTGGAATTGGGCGGAAACCACTTTGCAGCAAACGGACAGAAGAAGAGATTCCATTCAAGAAACCATCGAGAATTGGCGAGGCAATTTCTCCAGCAATCAATTGGTCAACATCATTTGGAAAACCATGCCAGGATTCATTACATGGTCAATCTGGAAGGAAAGGAATAGAAGAGTATTCTTAAACGAAACCAGAAATATAAATCATTCTATAGATATTATTATACAAAATATCAGGTAATTGGTTCTTGTCAAAGGAAGACCAGAACAAGATACTAAAGCATCAACTGGGGACTTACGAATCTTGAAAGCTTTCAACCTGGATAAAGGAACCTTCGCGGCCACCGTGAATCGCCAATAGGAGATAAATACCACCTTAAGCATCTGGAAACGACCACCTTCAGGCTTCCTTAAACTAAATTTCGATGGTGCTTCTCGGGGTAATCCAGGTCTGGCCGGCATCGGAGGCATTCTCAGGAACAACGAAGGAGAAATTCAGTACATCTATAGCAGAGCCTTAGGGGAAGGAACCAATAATGAGATGGAGTTCGCAGCATTGGAAAAGGGTCTGAGAATTCTTCGGAAATTACAGGCGGGCGCAGCAGTGGTAGAAGGGGACTCTCAGCTCGCAATCACAGCAGCGAAAAGGATGTATGAGGGAGCCAAAGCAAGCAAAGTCACTCAGCATTGGAGACTGGCCAAGGTGACAGAGAGTATTGCTGAACATCTTGTGCGTTTGAATGGTTTAATCTTTCAGGCAGTTCGCCGCAAAGCTAACACCGTAGCGGATCATCTGGCAAATTATGGTATAGAGAACCCCACTATCATCATGGACAGCTGTTGGCAGGACGTCACCTGCCCGGAAGTAAGAAACAAGTGTACTCTGCTCTCGAGGCAGGACATGGTTAATGAAAGATAGGCCAGAGGGACGACGCTCTTTGCAGATATTGGGATATGATTATTATCAATCGTACTGCTGGGAGAATTAAGGGTTGGCAGAAGAATGAAGGACAGGCAGGAAATGGGCATTCAATGTACAAGCAGGCGGGAGGTACTCCCTTCAGCTCCATGAACGAAAAGTATGAGTTCCGCCAGCACCCATTTAAAAGTATGGACACTTGGCACTCATCGAAGAGGTTCAAGCGGGGAAAACTTAAGAGCAAAAATCCGATACATCATCGAAAGTGTGAACCACGAAGCAAGGATAATTATGAAAGGATTTGTGGTCAGCAGGTGACAAGATGGAACGCAGCAAGTGACCCACCCACTCTCTCCTCTATATCTTCAGTCCCCAATAACGGTAGCACCACTGTGTATTCTGTTAGTCTGCAGAAACTCATTTTCTCGGCCCTCAGAATACGGTGTTGTTCGGTGCTAAATTTCAAGACAATGGTGGGCGAGGGCAGCAGAAATGCTTCTGCCAACCGAGATCTCAAGCGAGCTCGGGAAACTTATGAAACAAGGACCTCTCAGAAGGAAAAACGTAAGATTGAGGAGTTGGAGGCTATAGTGGCTGAGGAAGAGGAGAACTTGGAGGAGCATGAACTGGAAAAGGATATGGAGTGGGTCCAGGACCCTGGAACATCTACAACTCGAGCCACCCACTATGTCCGCACGCAGGCGGAAATGTGGCGGATGAAGACGATGCTGGCAAAAGCCATAAGCATGCAAGGTGATTATATCAGCCAGGCACGACAGGCTCAACATACTATTTCTGTAACTAATGCGGAGCATGCGGCGATCTTGGAAACCTTGGAATTTAAAATCAGCGGTCTGGAGCAGCAATTCGATAGCATTTCCAAAAAGCTAACAATCTTGATCAGCCTTCTGCGTCATTCCATTTGTCAGGAAGCTGTGAGTTCTGGGGAAAGGGCAGAGGAGAAAACGGGCACCAGTCAGGGCACACGCTCATCGCTACCTCAGGCGGGCAGAGCCAAGGCTCCGACTGGTCAGGAATCCTCCAAGAATTATGTGGTTCTCGAGATGTAATGGGTCTTTGCTGCAAGCACTGGGTGAGTTCCTGGGGCATGGGTCTGTACACTCGATCACTGACCTTGGAACTTATCCGTTTTGTCAATTTTCTGTTTTTTTTTTCTCTTAGTAGTTATCTAAGGCTCTAGGTGGGTCTCAGTGAGCCTCGGCTTTGGATATACTATGGTTTTGCTGTTATTCGGCTGGTTCACTGTTTGTTTTTGTCAACCCCTGACTTTCTCTGCCGCCCTGCGTGGTGTGCCCTGGGGTTCTTTAGGAGGTCATTTTGGTCATGATTGGGTGTATTCGGACTAGGAAAGCAGTCTCCTGTCTGCACGAGCAGACCTTTTGTAAATATGTATTATTGTCTTAATATAAAATGTTGATTTACACAAAAAAAAAAAAGATGGATGGTTTAGAAGCAAAAATAAAAGAAGACATGGAAGGTTTGAAGGAAGGTTTGACAAAGTTGCTGCAGGAAATGCTTCCTAACTGTGATAAGGTAGTCCATGTAAATCATGATGAGAACAAAAGGAATGTGAATCATGATTTCAAAGACTCTAACTTTGGGTTGAAGCCCCACCACATTCAAAAGATCAATATGAGGAAGTTTGGTGGCAAGGATCTGGTAACATGGATACTACAAATGGATAAATTCTTTGATCTACATGATGTGCCACACTCACAAAAGGTATGCATTGCATCTTTATATTTATAACCCAATCAATTTGTGTGGTATCGATCAATTTGTTCTCGTAAACCAATTGTCATGTGGATAATTTTTATGGAGGAATTGGTTGCACATAATGAGGATACAAAGAGAAATACCTTCTTTAGCCAATTGATAAATCTCATTAAATGGAGGAGCACATTGAGGACTTCTAAAGATTGAATATCAAGGTAAATGATATTCTAGAGGAGAATATGATTGATGTCTTCATAGGGACTTTAAAGGATAACATCCAACATGAGGTTAGCCTTTGGGAACCTAATTCATTGGAAAATGCATTCAGGGTGGCAAGAAAAGTTGAAAATAAAAATTATGGCAACAAGGAGGTCTACCACTCATAACTATAAAAACGGAACTATTTATGCTCCTAGTCTCCTACAACCTACAAGGTTAACACCACAAAAATTGGAGGAAAAAAGATAAAAATGGATTTGTTACAATTGTGATAGCATATAAAATAAAGGTCATAAGTTTGTTGAGAAGAAATTATTTTACATAGATTGTAAATACGAGGAAGAAAATGAACAGGAAACTTCAAAATAAGAGGATATATACCAGGAACCAACCCTAGAGAAAGAAGAAATGAATCCGACCATATCTTGTAATGAATTGGTAGGAATTACCACTCCTCAAACTCTTAAGATAGAAGTATATATCAAGAAGAAAAATATAATAGTGATGATTGATTTGGGTAGTACCCATAATTTTGTTCATTGTAAGATAGCCAAGGAATTGAATTACTTTCTATATCCAACACCAGAGTGTCAAGTGATGGTTGCAAATGGAGGAACTATAAATTTCTCTAGGAAGTGCCATAATATCAAGCTAACTATGGGGGAATATGTATTGAATAGTCGAATTATTTCCAATTCAATGGGCGGTGTTGATGTTGTATTAGGAGTCCAATGGTTACAATATTTGGGGACAATAACTTTTAATTTTAAAGAACTTTTCTTGAATTTTTTTGGGAAGGAAAGGAAATTGATTTAAGGGGCATCGCAATTAAATTGGGAAATATAATCAGCTCTAATGGCATGACAAAGACTTTGAAGAAAGAACAACGAGGCATAATTGCACATTTATGTTCACTAGATGTTCAAACATTGAAATCGTCCATTTCTCTAGACCTCCAAAGAGTCTTGGATAATCATTCTAAGGCATTTGATACTCCCAAAGGTCTCCCACATATTCATGATCATGACAATGTTATTCACTTGGTTCCAGGGAGTGTTCCTCTTAACATTAGGCCTTACATATTTCCTTATGCCCAAAAGAGTGAAATTGAACGTATGGTTGCAAAAATGCTAGAGGCAGGTATAATTCAACCTAGCTAAAATTCTTTCCCTTCTCTAGTAGTATTGGTGCAAAATAAGGATGGATCATGGCGTATGTTTCTAGATTATATAGAGCTCAATAAAATAAATATTAAAGATAAATTTCACATTCCAACCATCAATGAATTGTTGGATGAATTACATGGAGCAATTTACTTCACCAAGCTGGATCTTTGTTCTGGATATCATCAAATTAGAATAAAGATAAAAGACATTCCAAAAACAAATTTTAGAACTCATAAAGGTCATTATCAATTTTTGGTCATGCCTTCTAGCCTTACCAATACACCTTTCACATTTCAAGGTTTGATGAATTCAATTTCAAACCCTTTCTTAGAAAATTTGTTTTAATATTTTTTGATGATATACTAGTTTACAACAAGTCTTGGAAATATCATGTTCAACATGTTGACATGGTTCTTAAACTATTGGAGGAGAAACAATTGTATGCAAAACCCTCTAAATGTTTCTTTGGGGAGGTGGAATATTTGGGTTGTATTGTATCTCATGAATGTGTGAAGGTAGACCCTAAAAAAATTAAATCCATCAAGGAATGGAAAATCCCCACAACCCTAAAGCATCTTCGAGGATTTCTTGGGTTGACAGGGTATTATCGCAAGTTTGTTAAGAATTATAGGAAAATACCAACACCTCTAACAACATCACTGAATAAAGATGCATTTGTTTGGACTCTAGAAGCAACTAAGGCCATTGAACATCTTAAAGATGCAATGTGCCAAGCTCCAGTATTAGTTACATCAGACTTCATAAAAACCATTATTGTGGAATTTGATGCCTCAGGAAATGGAATTGGTGTTGTTTTAATGGAATCGGGAAGACCCATTTCCTTTGAAATTTGTCCAATCAAGATAAATTATTTACACAAACCTATTTATGAGAAGGAAATGTTGGCACAACTACATGCCCTTAAGCAATGGTTCCCTTACCTAATGGGAAGACACTTCAAGGTAGAAACATATCATGATAGTCTTAAATAATTTTTGGAACAAAGATTATATTCAGAAGAGTAGAAAAAATGGGTCACAAAGATGTTGGGTTATGATTTTGAAATCATCTACAAAAATGGGAAGCAAAATGTTGTTGCAGATGTACTCTCAGGAAGGGATGAGGATGTGGAAAGGGAAAAATGGTTCATTATGGTACAAAGATCACTTATCTCTATGTAAGAACTCCTAATTCAAATAAAATATTCTTTTAGAATTGCACACCTCTCCTTTAGGAGGGAACTCAATATTTTTAAAACTTACCAAAGGGTCAAGAAGGATTTTTTTTGGGATGGCCTTAAAAATGATATTCAAAAGTTTGTGGCAGAATGTTTGGTTTTCCAACAAAATAAATTTGAGACAATTAAGACCCCTGGTTTGTGTTGAATTTCACACTTCTCTATGTTGATTCAATTACTTTAGCCCAATTCAATTATTCAATTCGAATCTTTCAAAAATAATTAATATTTCCAATCATCAACAATAATTAAAGATAGAATAGTAAATGCAATGACAAAGGAGACACTCAATACATCTACAAGAGACACCATATTTTCGGTCAATGACTAGGGAAACACCCACTATCGGGAAAACCCTTTGAAATTCTTGTTCTATTAGATTGTCACAAAATGTTCAACAGAGAGTACAATGAGCCAATAAAAAATTATCACAACAACATTAAGAAATATGTTACCAACATCAATCCTGATCTGAGACAACTTCACCTGGCTACGGTCAACTGCAGTCATTGTGGTCAAATGTCAAATTGTAACCCTAGATCCCAACCACACAGAGAAAGCGGTATGTGTGCAATTGAGAGCTTCAAATTGCATGAATGAGCCTGTGTGCCTATGGTTATAACTGAAATATGGTTGTGTAAAGCCTACGGTTGGAAACCAAAACCCTAAACACATGTGTGAGCTTTAAACCCTGTAATCTCAGACCTATACGAACCAATTTTCGCAACCTGGCCCCAGACCTGTGTGAACCAATCAATGAAGAAGAGAAGAAGAATATGTTTGGTGATGTTCAAATGAGATTGAGGTCACTTGTATTTATAGGCTTCCAAGGGTGTCCATTTTATTGTTAGGGACGACCTGACCTTTTGTGCACATGTGGGATTTTCTTCAAAAATACACTTTGCCTTGTCCAAATTGAGCACTTTAATAGTCAGAATCAATCCTCTTGAAAAGAGGAATCTAGTCCCATGGTTTGAATTTTTCATTGATCTTCCAAATTAACACCCCCTCTCAGCTAGGGAGAAATTTCAACTGTAACATGTACCCATTGCAAATATCTTGTCATCATCTCACGTGCCATCTATGCTTGACTTTATCTGCTAAAGAATTATCGAATCTAAATATGAAGAATGATCGAGGAGATAAAGCTACCACCATCTTAGACAATGAGGAAGGTGTTATTGGACACTCTCACCTCATGTATATGATAGTGGGGAAGGTATTATTGGACATTCTCACCCCATGTCTATGAGAGTGGGGAAGGTCCTATTGGGAACTCTCACCCCAAGTCATCTCATTGCGAAATAGGCGAGATACAACTTACCAAGCAAGGATCACAACCATCCCCTGATGTAATCAATGGGTGAGATATTAATTGCTATATATAAGGTAAGGATCACATCTGTCCTATTTCTTGTCAATATTCCCAGCAATGACCCTAAAGATTCATGTGGAATAACACCTGCATCATAATCAACTTGGGTGAGATATTGACTTACCAAAGATAAGGATCACACACCCCCAATCCCTTTCTCAACCTGTTGAGCAGACGAGGAGCAGTAATCCCAACAAGCCCAAGTTGTGGGTATGATGCCAACTGGGGTATGATCTGCATAGACCAAGATAGGGGAGAAACATATTCCACACTATGGGTAACAGATAGGGGTGATACCCTATTGTCCAGAGATCCCTCAACGCTACATTCCCTCCATGGGGATCTAAACCAAGGGGGAAGAGCTATGCTCAGTGTTCTCGATTAGCGATGCCCCTTATTAGGAGGGGTCACATATGTCAATCCAAGTTGCTCTATGAATACCAAGAACTTCCCTTTCGGTAAAGGCTTGGTGAGAATATATGCAATCTGCTCATCTGTCGATATGTGATGGAGTCTAATGGATCCTTTCTACACCATGTCTCAAATGAAATGATATCAAATCTATATGTGATTGGACTTGTCATGAAATATGGGATTCTTTGCCAATCAGATCTCATTCTTGTTGTCATAGTATATCATTGTAGTTTCTAGGAACTATTCAAATAGCTCTCCAAATAGCTTCCTCAAACAAACTTCCTCCCAGCTAACCATCCTAGAGATAATGAACTCTACCTCGGCGGTAATCAGTGCTATAGACTTATGTTTCTTTCTCATCCCATATATCATGGCAGATCTAAGATTAAAACAACATCTATATGTACTCTTCCTATCAACAATGTTTTGTGCCCATTCAGCATCGGTATATCCATGAAGTTGAACATCTCCCATAGAATATCTTAGAACAAGGGTGATCATCCCATGAAAATATCTCAAAATGTGTTTCGCAACAACCCAATGTGCATGGAGAGGCTCGATCATGAGTTGACTCAATGTGTTCATTGCATAGAATATGTCTGAATTGGTGTTCACTAGGAACATCAGAAACCCAACCAACTGGCTATACTTGGATGGATTTGCCAAGTTACTTCCTGCAACTTCTCCACATAGCTTCTTGAAATTCATTTCCATCAGTGTGTGTAGGGATTTGCATTCTGTCATTCCAAAATCTTCCCAACACCTTCACAACACATTTTTCTTGTGAAAGGAAAATCTCACGAGGCCTTTTCTGCATGTCAAGGTCTAAAAAGTAGTGCATGAGTCCAAGGTCCTTCATCTCAAATTTAAAGGCTAACTTCCTCTTACACTCAATCATCAGGGACTCACTACATGTCAAAAATATATTGTAAACATATAAAACCAAAATCAATGGCATACCTTGGACTACCTTGAAGTAGAGGTTGGGATCAACATTGCTTCTTATGAATCCCAACTTCACCAAATAACTATCGATGTGGGCATACTATGCTCTAGGGACTTGCTTCAAACCATACAATGTCATCTTCAACATGAAAAAATGTGTCTTTCAATCCTCTACTTCAAATTCCTATGGTTGCTCAACGTACACTTCATAACATGCCATGGAGGAATGTTGTCTTCACGTCCATTTGATGAAGGGCCCATCCTTGACTTTCAACAAGAGAAACTATCGAAGGAATGGTTGTATATCAAGCCACATGTGTAAATATATCATCATAATCTTCCCCATATTTATGGGAGAACCTTTGGGCCACAAAACTTTCCTTATATTTCGCAATGCTTCCATCGAATCCATGTTTGAACTTGAATAGCCATTTTGAAGTCACAACAGGTTTCCAGTTTGGTCTTGATACGAAATCTTATACAACATTATTCATAATTGATTCATATTCTTTAGCCATAGCATCCTTCCAAACTTGTTCTTTCATGACTTCTTCAAAGGTGGGAGGTTCGGCTTGAATCACAGTGCTCATAGTTGCAACATATCCTTGGTACCTGCATGGCTTCTTTCTTTATCTAAATGATCTTCTAATGGGAACGTGTCTCTCATCATCTTGTAATGTGTCACGAAGCCAAAATGACCTCTTCCTGGTAGGAGGATCACATGGAGGAGGATCTAAGGGGTCCATGGGCTCCATGGGATCATCAAAAATATCTCTCTTAGATTCAGGCATGGAAGAACCATCTAAAATATCCATATCATCATTCTTCTTCACAGGAGGAGGAGGTGGAGGAAGATCCCTTAATCTCCCAATGGTAGCATCGTCATCAAACATTACAACCCTACTAATTTCAACCTTCCTTTGACCAGGAATATATATTATAAATGCTTTATAATTTGCACAATACCTAACAAACATACCTTTTCTTCATGTGGCTTCCAACTTGTTTCTTTTGTCCTTCAGCACATGGGAATATACAGGGCAACAAAATATATGTATATGGCCAACATCGGGCTTGACACCTGTGAACACTTCTTGGGGGTTATTTTTGTCCAATGCTTTATGAGGCACCCTGTTTTAAACATTTACGACAACATTCATTACTTCTCCCCAAAGGAAATTCAACAACTTTTGATCATGGAGCATGGCATGAGAAACTTCTAGAATAGACTTGTTCTTTCTTTCAACCACTCCATTTTGTTCGAGATCATAGGGCACAATCATCTCTTTCTTGATACCTTCATTATTGCAAAAATCAAAGAATTCATTCGAAATGTACTCTCCACTGTTGTCAGACCTGAAGATCCTAATTTTCTTCTCTGTTTTATTTACGACCAATGCTTTGAACTCTTTGAATATTTCGAAGGCTTCATCCTTGTGCTTCAAATAATATATCCACATATTTCTTGAGAAGCCATCAATAAAGGTGATGTAGTAGAGATGGCCACCAATAGAATGTATGTGCATCCGACCACATATGTCGGAATGAATGATTTGGAGGATGTATTTTGTCTTGTTCTCGCTAGAGGGGAATGGTCCCCTTGTCTTCTTTCCACTAGAACATCCAAGACATACTCCATCGTGATGGGCTTGAATATTGGGAATTCCATAAACTAATTTCTTCAATTTCAGAAGGACATGACAATATAGATGGGCTAATATTCGGTGTCATAGCTCTCTTATATGATTAGTATCATAGAGCAATGCTAGAAGAGGTCTACCAGTGACTCTATAAAGTCCTTCAAATATTGATCCAAATGTCAATGTGTCTCTCATAGGGGATCCAACAGGCCAAGTAAGAACCTTTCCCTTTATGAAGGCAACCCTCATACCTTTTTATTCCAAAGCAGATATTGATACCAAATTCTTCTTCAACCCCGACGGATACATCATATCATGGAGCAAAACAGATTCCCTAAAATCCAAATGAAATTTGACAGACCCAAAACCTTTAACGACAAGAGTGGAGTTGTCTCCAAGAATAATTTTCAAATTTGACTCCCTCTCTACCAAATTAGAGAACACTTCCTTGTACCTAGAGAAATTATGAGTGGCCCTACTATAAATCAACCAACTATCCCATGAATTTGAAGGAGAGGAACTAGTGAGTGCATAAATAAGAATATATTCAAATTGATTTGCAACATTACTTTCATACCTAGTGTTTCTTGAATTTTTTTGAGGACGATGGTATTATTCATGATCACTTGGAGTATCTCTTATTCTTCTATCATCTCTTCCATTACGATAATTCCTTTTGTCATCTCTTCTTCTTTTATTATTAAACCTAATATTATTGCTTCTAGTGTTGTATCGAGGAATATTGTTATTCTCAAGTAAATCTTGAGCATCATGTTATTTCTTGTGATAATTGTAGCATTTAATGTGTGATGATTCCTTGACTTTTCCATTCCTTCTATTTGAATTTTGAGAAGGAGGCTTTCTTGAACTTGATGGTGTTGTCTAGGTAAATCCTCTTTGCAGACAGAGACGATCCCTCTAGCCCAATGAGTGGGACTAGCAACCAACGTGACAATCTACAAGAAACTTTCCTAAATTACAATCGAACTGAGAGAAGAGGAAGGAGACCTACCTTGTGATGATGATATGAGTTACTCCCTTGTTGAAGATCTTGATCTCTTGCTCCTCAGGCTCAACCCTACTGCTCACAACGTTTGAATACCTACACAAGAGGCCAAAAACACATAAAAGCATACAAATGAAACTAGAATAATAGAATGTAATCCAATAACAGATCAAGGAGCATTAAGATAAATGATGCATTAACACAAGAATTTATGGAAAGTGAACCAAAAATTGTATATATTAAGAGATTAAAGAGGAAGCATACAACCAAAGCCTTGATGTCAATAAGCCCTCCTTGAGTAAATGTTCGATTCCAAGCTTAAGCACTCCAAGCACTCTTTCTCCAAGCCAAATGAGTAGCATGTATGCACTATCTCAAAATAAGGGTGAAAATAATCTAAGGCCAACCATTTGGGAATGGAAGATGATGAATATATAGGTAGGGAGATGGAGTTAGGATCTCACCAAAGATAGGGGAAGGCCCTCATCTCAAAGAGGAAGCTCATAGGGATAAGATCAAAGGGAAATATTAGGATAATTCGACCACATCCACAACGAACAACCTCCATATCGTCGTTTTGGAAACCTATAGATCACAAAGCTTCTTGTCCTCTTTGGGAAAACTTTCCTTTTAGGGATCAGGGTGAGTATCCAAGTAAAAAATGCACTAGAAGCATGAGTCTAGTATGGTGCAACCTGCCACCAGCATGAGTAGGTAGTGTTCAGTCATGTTGATCCAAAAATTAGGGTTTTGAGATCATTTCCTTAGGGAAGGCTCAAGGCATGTTTTCATAAAGTCTTCAGGGAGGATCAGGACATCATATTAGGATGGGTACACTACATAATTTCCAAGTTTTGGGCACCCCGACATATGACACGGGGAAGTGTAGGAGGTGTGGAAAAATATTGTGTAACAGATGCCCCCTAAAGCATGAAGGGAGAACAGGGAGTGATGGTTGAGATTCTTTATGAGCTTTTGCAAGGACAAGAACAAACACTGTCAGGAGTCCTGTAAATCAAGGACGCATATACATATACATATATGATATCTCTGTTATATATCAAAACATGAATACATGGTATGGACACAACCATCCAGATAGAAAGGACCATGTGAAAAGATCCATGGTATGGGCACAATCATCAGAATGAAAAGGATTGTATGGAAATCTAAGATCCAAGATATGGACGCATCCACCCGATGTAGAAGGATCATCATCATCATAAATATAAGGTCCTATGGTATGGTCGCAACCATCTGTATAGAAGAAACATGCGTACAATAAGGAATAATACATAACTCCACACATCCTGAGTTATAATAGATAAAACTCAGGGTCTTATGCTCCATCCAAACCTAGTGATCAAAAGTACGAATTCTAACATGTGAATGAATGTGTCGAAGTCGAACATGCCAGAAAACCACCTGATTATCGACCAATGATGTGGACCGTTAAAATGCATGAGAGAAACCACGAGTAATGACAATGGCTCTCAAGGTACAACAATACAATCCGTGAATGTGAAAATGAAGCTGAAGTCAAACAGTCGTGGAATCACCCAATTGAAGGTTAATGATGAAAACTTGTCGCTGGATGAGAAGAATTTGCCATTAAGGTATGCAAGCTCTAAAATACTGAAAGGGGGCCTCTAATTCATCTTCCTAGATAATGAGCTGAAGTCGACAAGAAGTGAACCGTCGAAGGAGGGCCATAATGATTCCCTCATCATCGACAAGAAACAAGGAATAAAGTGGAATAAATGAGTACAATCCAAGACTGTAGCAAAAGGTCAAACAATGTATAAGTAGTAAACTGCAGATAGGACTTCTCTTGAACATATCGGCGACACGTGGCAACATTTGACTCAACATAGGACCAAGGGTCATGATGACAAAGTGGAATAGTTAGATGAGAGGCAAAATGGATCACCCAAACCCAAAAGGACAAGTGACTGAGTGAGGATATCCCAAACCCGACATGAGAAACATATGAGTGTCATGTTCAAGAGTGACATGCTACCTATACAAGAGATGTTTCACTTTCACTTTTCCCCCATTATTTATAGTGATTACCCCAATTATTTTTAATCACAAGATTGAAGGGGATAGAATATGCTTGTTGTATAAGTGCATTCTTCGAATGAATCCATCATAGTAAGTTTTACGAGCCATAGGAAGGAGAAACTCGGTCTCGTCATTGTGACAAGTGTTTCATCGTTTAATTTTTATGAGTCTGACAGAAGAATAACTTAGTCCCTTTTTCATATTTAGAGAGTTTGAAAAAGAAATGAAAAAGAAAACTCCATCATGTCCCTTTTCATAATTTGTCTCTCGAACCCGAAAAGGTAGAAAACAATATTCGAGAGAACCTCTTGACCATGTCAACCAAGGTGTACCTTTTTCGTAAATAGTCAATCTCAGCCCGAAAAAGGGGTAAATGTATACTGAGATGACATCAATTCATTTAATTTAATGAGTCCCAAAAGACAAGTAATCAAGGATCTTTTCATATTTCGAGAGTAAAAAAAGAGCTTAAATATGACTCCAGGGGGGTTTCTTTTTCGTTTATTTTTAACAAGTTCAAAAAAGAGATAAAACAAAACTCGTTGAATCGGTAAAAAATGATCACTATAACCACCAAAAAGAGCCTATAATTGAACAAAGACAACCACACATCACTGATATCGAGAAAAATAATAAAATATTGGCAAAAATGTGTTTAAAAACTTATAAAAAGACAAAAAGTAAAAACATTTTTACCATTTCACTTGGAGTAAATTGGAGAGTGCATTTTACCCCATTTTCCTTGATTCTTTAGGCGAGCAGTGTGGGAGATCTAGGGTACCATTTCACAAACCGTCAACTGCAGGTAAGAGCTCTTCCCTTTCTCTTGCTTTTCATACTTATTTCATGCCATTTCTTAGGATTTTTGGCTAGTTAAGGGGAGGATTTTCATTTTTAAAATCGGGGGCAACCAGCACCAGTCTGCTCATTGGATCCACGTTGATCGCCCATGAGCCCAAAAGGCTCTCGCAACACCAACGTGAAAACAATTCTGACAGTCGCGTTGGATGCATAACGGAAAATAGAAAGAGAAATCCTCTCCCTTGATCAGTTTTTTTATGATTTCGATCTGTGGAAAGGCATCTAATCATTGTTTATGGATTGTTTGCAAGATATTTCAACAAAAGTGGTCATTGAATGGAAGGAAAGAGGCCATGAGGTAGAAGATCACCAAACCGCCCAAAGCGTTAAATGTGTCAATGCTTTGAGGGACTGCGGGTCACTAAAGTTCTTCCAAACCCCAGGACTCGGAGCTCAAAATGAGTTGTTACATTATCTCATCGGACTCTGGGATGTCGATCGACAGATCTTCATCATTGGAGATCAAGAACTAGAGTTGGAAGTAGCTGATATCTACTTCATCACTGGATTGTCCAGAAGAGGGGAGACGATCCAACTCTTTGGAGACCGTACTGGAGGTGAGAGCACCAATACCTTAATAAGAAGGCATTTCCTGGGTGGAAAGACAAATGTGAGAAGGAAGGTGAAGATAGAAACCATCAAAAATATTCCCTTGAGGACAATTATACACACCATGACCCATATAGCTAGGGTGCAGGCATTGCATGAGGCAAAAAAATCACAAATCCAATACGCAGTGGATTGCCTTGCTCCAATAGTGTTCAACTGATGCAAGGGATTACTGGTGAACATGAAGAGATAACTGACCAAAGGTTAGTTGGGAAGCTTGAAGTAGTTCGGTTTTGGATCGATTTTGGTCACTTTACTTTTGGAGCGTGTGCCCCTATTTCATTACTAGTGGGTAGAGGTGGACGACCCAACTCCACATGATCTGAAGCTACTTTGATGGAGTGATGTCATGCCTCGAGGGGGAGGAGGCCAACAGATGCGTTTCCCTCCATCGTTATTTCGTTGGCTATGCCAACAAATGATCTTTGTGGATGACTATGCTTATGCTGACACAGAATTGAGATGAGATCCAAATCTTCCTCTACCACTAGGAGCACAGTGGACCGATGCAAGTAAAACTTGTTTTTTGGAATTTTTCAAGTTTTATGATTTTTTTTGTTTGAAGTGTATCTGAGAGTTTACTTGTGATACATGTGTAGATGTAGGACCGGAAAGGCCTCTTGGCATGTCGAGTAGCACGTCAGATAGAAGATGCTCCATACAAGGAAGGAGGAGATCCTATGATAGAAATGGAACGAAATATAGCAGTGATTACTCGAGGGATTCCAAAATATGCGACTATAGATGACGTGTTGATGTGGTACTAGAGGCATACAGTAGGAGTGTCTGCGAGACTGCATCGGTTATTAGGTCGAGTGATAAGAGTAGTCTCATGTTATCACGAGCATCATGTGGGTGAATAAAATTTTCCTAATCGTGCTTATCTCCACTATTGTAGGCTTTGAAAGCCATGTGTCCCAGAACACTTATTTTTTGAGATTTTGATGAACAAACTTTGACAAGCTCGATAAGTGACACAAATTCCTATTTAAGACATAATTTGCTAATGCATCTATTAATGTATTCAAATTTCGTGGAATGTGTTGATATGTGATATAATCAAAATTTCTTTCTAGTAATCAAACACGTAGATACATGCACAAAATTTGTGGATTTCTTACTGAGTAATGACTATTTAATTGTAGCACAATGAGTTGTGAATCTAACTTAACAACCAAATTTCTAATTTTGAGAGCAACTGCTTCTGATAACAGTTCAATAACTGCACTGTACTTGGAAATATTATTAGTGTTCGTCCCAAGAAAATACCTTGTAAATTGATCAACTCGCCATCAGGGGCGAAAAGTGCCCAAGCTGCGGAGGATAAGTTCCATGTGCTACGACAAGCACCATCAGCAAAACCAACATAATGGTTTGACGACATCTACAAACCGAGTGGAACACAAGGTAAGTAGAGGAAACATGTCTGCAAAGCAAACAATCACACCAAAAAATAAAAAATGTACACCAATGAATTCACACACTAATGTACAAAAGTAATTACACGGAACTCACGCATAATATTTTTTCAAATAAATCCCGTTGTGGGGCTGTGATAATGCATTACCTTCGTAGTCAACCAACTCATAGGCGCCTTTTTACAAGACACGTTTAACGATGTATGGCCCATGCCACATAGGTTCGAACTTCCTAGCTCCCAACTTATCGTTGGCTTGGTCATACAACAAGACAAAGTCACCTTTAACGAAAACTCGTGGAGAAACAATTTGATCATAATCAGATTTAACTCGTTTTTTCTACGCTTTAATCACCATTGCAGCAATATGATGAGTCTCGTCAAGCCTCTCGAGATAAATTAACTTCTCCTCTTCAGGTGAGGTATCAGGGAGTATCTCAATAGCTATTTTTAACGAAGGAATCTCACACTCGATCAGGAGTGTCGCCTCTAAACCATATACCAACTAGAATTGAGTGAAACCAGTGGCTATCTTTGCTAAGGTTCGGTAAGCCCAAAGAGTCGAGAATAGCATGATATGCCAATCCTTTTTATGCTTCCCCATGGTACGTTGAAGTATAGTAATCAAGAACTTATTAATCGCTTCAACTTGGCCATTGGCCTGTGGGTAGTAAGGAGTTGAGCTATCATGACGAAGGCCCAACTGAGCAGTAAGCTTTGTCATCATGTACTAACGAAAATGTGATCTGTGGTAAGTGAAAATGGCTTGAGGAACACGAAGATGGGCTATGACATGGTTAAACATGAACTGAGCAGCAGTGATACTGTCAACATTATGTGTGGGCATCGCCTTGACCCATTTAGTAAAATAGTCGATGTCGACTATGATATAGCCATGCCCCTTGACTGAGCGAGGGTTACATGTCATGAAATCTATTCTCCATTTAGCGAATGGGCCAATGGTAACAACTGAGTGTAAGGGTTCTGGCGGGGCATGTTGTTTGCAGTTATAAATTTGACATTGATGGCACTTTTGAACTGCCAAAATGCAATCTTTGAAGATAAAAGGCCATAAATAACTTACGCGAAGGATCTTCTGAGTAGTGGCATAGCCTGACATGTGACCACCACATGCCCTGGAGTGGTAGTCATTCAAGACTCATTTAGACTCTTCAAGTGTTAGACATTTGCAAATATCAGAATCAATACCGACTCAGTACAACGTATCACCAATAATCTAATAAGGTTGAGACTGATGTCGGATGCGACATTGGTCGGATCGAGATAACTCGGATCAAAAAGTTTGGGTTTGAATATAAACAATTATATCTCCGTACCACGGGTCGAGAGTGATGATGAGAAACAAATTTTCATCAGGATTCTACTCAGTAAAATCAGTGGAGATGTTTGCAGAAGGAAGGGCGCAGATCAATTCAGCAAAAAAGAGTGACTTCTTTGATTTTGCGGTAGTGAACTCCAAATCAAACTCTTCCAGGATAACGATCCATTTAGAGTATTCCCCCCTAAGCAATTGACAAGTCAGAATATAAGTCATGGGGTTACAATCAGAAATCATTGTGGTCTTTTGTAGAAGAATATAATGGCAAAATCATTGAACAACATGGACTGTTGCTAAGGAAATTTTCTCGACATGAGCATATCGAGTTTCTGTGTCAATAATATTTCAACTTAAATAATAAACCACATGTTCATTTCCATCATCATTGTCTTGGACCGGCACCATAGAAATGGTACTGTCAGCTGTGGCCAAGTACAAGAAATAATCGCGGTGGTAGTTAGGGGGATGCAATAAAGGAGCACTGATGAGTGTTTGTTTTAGAGAATTGAAATAGTTTTTAGGCAATTTCATCCCAAATGAATGGGATCCCCTTCTTAAGAAAGTGAGTAAAACCCTTAGCAAGCTTAGCGTAATTAGGGACAAAGCGACGAAGAAAATTAGCCTTTCCTTGCAAACTCTGCAATTGGTGCAACGATGAAGGAGGGGGTAAATTTACAATAGCCTCAACTTTTAGAGGATCTATTCAGATGCCTTATTTGGACACAACAAAACCCAAGATCCGACCAGATTCTACGCAGAAGACACATTTATGTGGATTGAGATGAATATTATAGTGTCAACAACATATAAAGATTGCTCGAAGGTGGTCTGGATGGTCACGACGCTTAGAAGAATGAGCTAGTAAGTCATCTAGATAAGGTTGAACAATGTGTTTAATATCATGAAAGGCATATGACATTTCTCTCTGGAAGGTGGCACTAGCGTTTTTGAGACTGAAAGGGAGTTTCTTATAAGCAAAGGTCCCCCATGGATAGATGAAAGCAATCTTGTGTTGATCAATGGGTAATATTTTAATATGGATATAACTAGAAAAACCATCCATAAAAGAGAATATCTCACTCCCAACACACTCATCAATGATTTGATCAATAAAGGTAGTAGGATATTTATCTTTAGGGAACGTATGATTAATGTTGTAGTAATCAACACAAACTCCGATTGTTCCCTTCTTTTTAGTAACATGTACAATATTAGAAACCCAATCTGTTAATGGGACAGGGTAAATAAAACCATCATTTAGAAGTTTTTCAACTACTCCCTTAATAGCAGTGGCCTTTCGGGATGCACTGGACAAAGCCGTTGACAAATGGGCTTCGTATTAGGATGCATGGGTATTTTGTGCACCACAATAGCTAGATCAATACCAAGCATTTCCTCATATGACCAAGGGAAGACATCGTGAAATTCTTTAAAAATGTCAGTGTAAACCCTGATCTCATCAGGAGAACAGGAAACCCTGATATGAATGTTCTCGACAATCCTAGGTTTAATGGAAATTTTGATGGACATTGTTGCACTAATATTCCCCATATTATCTTTGGACAAAACTTCATGCACCAAAAAAGGTGTTTGAAGTCGATGCATCAGGTTATGAGAAACAAAATCCTCAAGACATGAAGGAATCTGCTAAGACTTGGAAGAAACTAGGAACAATGATGGGCATCATTCCAAGGAGTTTCCTCAAGAGACATAACCTCAACAATACTCTCGTCAGTGGGGAATATCTTGTTCAAGGGATTCGGAGAATCGCAAGAACCAAGCCAAGGATATTGTGAATATGTATCCAGGTGCATACTGAGAACAATATGACTTTCTGAAGCAGCCGCTGAAGCCAAGACAATTTATTGATAAGCTTGTTCTAAAAGACTTAGTGGCATAACATCACCAAAATAATCAACCTGATTCGGAGTAGGGATGATCCACAGATCATTGGAGATAGAGATCATGTTGATTGAGGCGACATGCAAAGGTGGAAGAGAAAAAGTTCCCATTAAAGAAAAATCTTTGAAAAGAACTGCTCTCATATGGAATATCGGTATTCCCCACATATGGGACATTATCATTCGAAGAATTGGAAGAGAAAAAGGACAATTGATCGACGGTGACAACTTTCCCCTCATGAGGAGAATGGAGCACCTGGAACAAAGAGGAAACCACACAAAACATGGCATGGGTCCAACTTCGCCCAAACAGAAGGTTGTAATTTAGATTCGCATCTAAGACCTCTACTTCTAACTCTACAATTTTCCCTTCCAAGGTGATGCGAAAACTTGTGAGAATACCATAAGGATGGGAGTCTTTGCCATCAAAGGATTCTAAGGTGTTCGAGGACTGGTTGAGAGGTGGACAGTCAATGACTTTCCAACATGAAACAAACATGATGTAGGTGGAAGCACCTTCATCAATGAAAGTCTGATGAATCGTCTTTCCTTTTATAATAACTTGAATAAAAAATGCAATTTGATGAGGAAGACGAGGAACATGGTTTTCTAGATCAAAAGTAATCAAGTTCGAATCGACGGGATCGATGCCTCCTATGGAAAATAATAATGATTTCTGTTGTGTTGGACAAGTTTGGAGAACTCCCAAGGCAGACATCACCGAGGGCGCTTGAGCTAAATCTTCGACAATATTTTAATGTTGAGAACCTCTAGTGTTCAGATTATAGGATGACTTCCTAAGCACACATTTGGGGGGCGGTTGGATGATGGACTCATTATTATGTCTCTCGATGTGGAGAGGACCAAAACTGGGTGGAGCGGAAGTAGAAGGTGTATCATTGGCTTCCTTTTCCACCGTATTCTTTTGAGGAGTTTGATAATATTTTGATTGAGTGGCAACAAAGATAGGAAGTCTGCCATTCATCATGTAAACCTGAGAACTTGAAGAGGCATAGGACTGTGATTGGTCTACCAACTGAGTTTGCTAAGATGGAAATGGCTCTTTTAGTATAGTCGGGGTCCCTTTCAATAGATGACTAACTTCTGCACGACAGGGAAAATCCTTGGTGTAATGATCTTCCTCACAAATGAGGCAAGGATATTTTGGCTTACATTTGGAGGGATCATCAGCAGATGGCTTTGGAGGATCATGTTTTGGAGTATCAGATTTTTCTTTACCTTTACCCTTCTTCTTACCTTTGGAGGCTTTGTCTGCCATGGTAGACTGGACGACATTGACCTCAGAGGTTTTACTAGGATTCGATGGGGTTTTCGAAGGAGTAGAACTAGTATTCAAAACAGATTTTTGGCTCGAAGAAGTCTTAGTGGAAGTTTGAGATACTGATCCAATTATATCATCAACAGGTGGTACATCTGGAGACTTTGAATATGTTTGATCTGAATATGGACTCGGAGCATCAGGAAAAATTTCATAAAATGTGCCAGATTGGGAATAAACCAAATCCAAATACTAGGCATGGGTAATGGCTTGATCCTCAGTAACACAACCACCCATTACTATATCTACAACGATTTTGTTTATGAATGAATTGGTGAACCATTCGGTTAACAACTCATAAGGGATTTCAAACTTGATGAGGCGGCGTCAACGTCTCCATTCATGGATGTGAATGGAGATATAGGTCGCGATATCCTATTTCGAAGATGTGAGCAAGTGGGTACCAGTTTCATAATGAACCGGTAACTAGAAGTGGGTGAGGAAGGTCATGGCTAAAGAGTTGAAGTCTGCATAGGTACCTCAAGGCATCTCGATGTACCACTTTGCGGCAACACTTGTCAAGGTTTGTTGAAAGAGGCATAGATGAACATAATCATCAACGTAGGAATTGGAAGAACACCATAAGTGATATGTCATCACATGGGCCTAAGGGTCCTCTTTAGCTTTTCCTTCAAATTTGGGGCAATCGCTCGGAATTTTAGTGGGAACTGGGGGCCAATAAGGCGAATGAAGAATCATATAATTAGTAAGCCTCGAGACATCGAGTAGTTCCAACGTTTATAGAAATGGAAATTGCATATTAAAAGGCATATAGGGCATTTGATAAGGCCCAGTTTGCGGGTTCCAACCTTGTTGGTAAGGTTTTTTCCCCCAAAGTGGAGGATTTTGATCATAAGGGACTTGATTTTTCCCCCACTGAGGGATACCTTGACCATAAGGTGGATTCTGTCCAGGGTAGGGTTGATATTGACCTGCCATAGGATGTTGATAACAATAAGGAGGATAAGCATTGTGTGCGGCATATGGATTGTAAGGTTGTCGTAACTGCTAACCTTGGTAATAAAGTTGTTGTCCCTACTCCTGCAAGGGTTATCCTTGTGTCTGCAAGGTTTGACCTTGTTGATATACAGGTTGGGTTTTCTACTGCAAGGGTTGACCTTGTTGCTACAATGGTTGACCTTGCGGATACAAGGGTTGACTGGGTTGCTAGACAAACTGCGTTTGTTGTTGCAAAGGCTATTGAAACTACTGCAAAGGTTTCCCCTGCTACTACAAAGGTTTCCCTTGCTACTGTAAAGGTTGTTGAACAATTGCTTGAGGAATTCCTTGTTGGTATGATAAGTTCCAATTGGGATTTGACCATATGCACTGGGAATAGAATTTTGGCTAGGTTGCACATGAGGACCTACTTGTGGAATATAAGGTGGAATTTGCAGTGCTTTTAAAGCATATGGAACATAAGACTGTTGGATAGGTATCTAATCCGAATAAGGATGTTGATATGGGATATTACCTACCCCAACTGGAATAGATGAATTAGAGGGATTAGGAATACCACTAACAGGTTGACTCACTCCAACCATGTGAATTTCTGATCCACTCACATGGGTTCCGCTCAAGACAAGAGGTATATTTGGATTCCCCCCCCAGGCTGTGAATGAGGCGGTGGCACATTTTTTCCGCTTGAGGGGGCAATCAAGGAACTTAAGAACGTATAAACCGAAACTGTCGATTGCACTAGAATGGAAGGATGAAATGATGGTAACAGTTGCGTTGGAATAGTCGGTTGAATCGAAACTGAAGTAACGGCAGTTTGCACAGGGATATGAGAGGTCACGTTAGGAATAAACAAACTAGAAGTAGGGATAGAATTTGATGACCAAATAAGATTTTTGTATAATGAAGAAGCACTGGAAGTTCCTGAAACTAGTTAAGCCAAGGTTGTATAACCATGTGGAAGTATAGGCCTACTATCCACAGGAGGAGGTTGATATGAAAATCTTCCTTCATAAGGAAAGCCTTCAGGGGGGAAGTCGTATTCAAAATCATTATCAACACTAGGAGTGTGAGTAGCAGAAACTTCCGGAGGACCTCGAGGAGAGGTTGGAATCTCACCTTCTGAAGCCATAGGTGGAAATAGCTGGTGAGGAGGAATCTAAGATGGATGAGGAGACAACTCTAAAGGAAAAAATGGTCGATCGTATAGACTATAAGGGTGTTGAGGAGATATCAAAAATGGATAAAAAAAGAGGATTCATAGGGAGGAGATAACTCTAAAGGAACAAATGGTCGATCGTATGGACTATAAGGGTGGTGAGGAGATATCAAAAATGGATAAAAAAGAGGATTCAGAGGGTATAAGACAAACCTCTATGGACTCTCACAGGTTTCTAGATCAGACTCCTGAGACGACGATGAGTCTCGAGGCGGAGGACGAGAAGCAAGGGGTTGGATACTTGGGACAATTCCAAGTTCAAAGCCTTGAGCTTCAAGTGACTGTGAATGTTCAGGGTGAACTCCTTGTGAAGACCCTTTAGTATCAGACAATGAATGGGAACTTTGAGGTGAACTTAATGGTTCAGCCATGATGAATTTCTCTTAAAAGTAGAAGGAGAAGAGATGATTTCATTGAGGGATGATTAAAATTAAAATTTGCAAGGATTTACTCAATGTGATGCCAAGAAGCAACTACATGGATTCGACATATTATCGTTGGAAATTAATTTTATGACACGAAACAACAAATAAATAAAAAAGGGTAATGCTAGGCAAGATGGTTTACCAAGTAACCGTGAACCATTATATACACCTTAGCCGAAACCAAGGACTTGATGTACGATGAATGATCTCCCCAAATGTTGTGTTGGGTGTATCACATTTACAAGACAGCTGAATCAGTTACATGTGGCTCAAGGATAGCAACCTAGTGGGGTCTCCCAATATATACTCGACGGTACGGGGAGCACAAGCCCGTGTTAGTGATGTCTAGTGCATAACCATTCGATGAGAGCGTCCCTATATACTTTCCATACTAAAGCTCCTCCTATATACCTGAAAGTTCTGGAGAACCTTTGATATACTTCTGTACTAGGACAAGATTTCACATCCAGGATACAATGCAGGCAATTAACGACAACTGATATGTTTAAAGACATCGGAACGTGTCTCTAGCCTAGACCTCTAGATATTTGTGTTAGGTTACAATTGCTTCTTAGGTTAATTTAAGTAAATTTTAAGTTTATCTTGAATTAGATTTCAATTTTATGGCTCAACGATGTCACCTGAATTCCTATAATGCAACTAAATGAGAAAAATGAAATCTTTTCATTTGATGAAGGCTAAAATAATGAGGGAAGAGAGACAACCAAGTAATGCATCAAAACATAACTCCCTAGCTCTTCAAATGCAAGACGTAAAAATGAAAACTACTCTTTCACTTTCACTAACAAATGCAATGCAAAAAATGCAATCCTATGAGAAACAAAAATCAATTTTCTTTCACTAAGATGCACTAATATTTTTTTGTTCTTTTCCTTTCACTTTGATTCAAAAATGAAAAATAATGCATAAGCAAAGGGAAAAATGCAATCCAAAACAACTAAAATGAAAATTTCATTCACTTTTAGTTTCGAACACAAATCGTTTCAAAAATACTTAAATGAAGAAGTCCTTTCACTTTTCTTTTTGAAACAATGAAATCAAAACAAGCATTCACTTTCAGTTCTACCAAAGCAAACAATTGTAATCTATGTTTGACAATGGAGCAAAAGAAATTTTCAAAGCACCAATATGACTCAATAATAATGAAAATAACTTCACAAACATGAACCGAAAGCAACTTGAAAATGGTGTCCTAACTGCAACAAAACTCCTAAATGGAATCAATTAATCTGATAGAGACAAGCCAAGTGATGAGTGAATGGTGCACCTAGACCTAGAAACCTTAGAAGGGAATCAAGCCTCAAACACACATTAACAAAAGCCAAGAGACAATTGCAATCGCACAAGGATGACAATCAAGAGGTTGAAAAACCACTCACAGAGGTTGAAAACCACTGAAAACAAGAAGGAACCCTAATTTTCTTCTATCCTCTGGGATCAACGCGCCTGTTAAAGGAAAAAGGGTGATGAAAGGCAGAGCAATGCAACTATAAATTTAAATTAAGCACTGGTAGAGCTTCTTTCAGAGCAGAAAATGCGTTGGGCGAGGAGAATAAGGAAAAAATAAAAAATCTTGAAAATCAGAATAGGCTCAACACTCTCAAGAAAAAACCAGTGATTGCATAAATTTATAGTGATGCATACAAGACAAGAAATTGACGGTTGGTCAAACTCATCATAGAATCTGATCGAAGGAATGGATGGAAAGGTTATAGTGTCCCTAGCGGAGTCGCCATTTTTTGTCTAGGTAAATCCTCTCCGCAGACAGAGACGATCCCTCTAGCCCAATGAGTCGGACTAGCAACCAATGTGACAATCTACAAGACACTTTCCTAAATTACAATCGAAATGAGAGAAGAGGAAGGAGACCTACCTTGTGCTGATGTTATGAGGTACTCCCTTGTTGAAGATCTTGATCGCTTGCTCCTCAAGCTCATCTCTACTGCTCATAGCGTTTGAATATCTGCACAAGAGGCCAAAAACACAACAAAGCATACAAATGCAACTAGCATAATCGAATGTAATCCACTTAACATATCAAGGAGCATTAAGATAAATGATGCATTAACACAAGCATTTATGGAAAGTGAACCAACAATTGTATATATTAATAGATAAAAGAGGAATCATACAACCAAAGCCTCGATGTCAATAAGCCCTCCTTGAGTGGATGTCCAAGTTCAAGCTCAAGCTCTCCAAGCACTCCTTCTCCAAGTTAAATGAGTAGCATGTAGGCACTATCTCAGCATAAGGGTGCAAATAGTTAGAGACCAACCATTTGGGAATGGAAGAGGATGAATATATAGGCAGGGAGAGGGGGTTAAGATCTCACCAAAGATAGGGGAAGGACCTCATCTCAAGGATGAAGCTCACAAGGATAAGATCAAAGGGAAATATTGGGAATTCAACCACATCCACAACGAAAAACCTCCAACTCGTCGTTTTGGAAGCCTCTAGATCACGAAGCTTCTTGTACTCTTTGGGAAAACTTGCCTTTTAGGGATCAACGCAAGTATCCAAGTAAAAATTGCAATGGCAGCATGAGTCTAGTATGGTGCAACCCACCATCAACATGAGTAGGTAGTGTTGCAGCTGTGTTGACCCAAAAAATAGGGTTTTGAGATCATTTCCTCAAGGAAGGCTCAAGGCATGTTTTCATCAGTTCTTCAGGGAGGATAAAGAGTGCATATCAAGATGGGTACACTGCATAATTGCTAAGTTTTCGGCACCCCTTGGTATAACACAGGGAAGTGCAGGAGGTGTGACAAAATACTGTGTAATAGATGGACCTCCTTTTCCTTTCTTATTCTTGTGATGAGTAGTGAATGAAATGAGCTCTCCTTCTTCATGTTTTTATATACTGCATCTAGAAACCGTCCTTGATTCTTCTTGAGTGAGCTTTCCAACAATATCATAAAATGATCGGAAAACATTGTTATTGCTTTTAGTGGTAATGAAGGTTTCCCAAAAAGGAGGGACCCATCTAAGGGTAACAATCACCAATTCTATGTCAGTCACAGTTTCCCCAACTCTTTGCAGTTGATTTCTACGACGAGATATCCTCATAACGTAGGATTGCACAAAATCTCCTTTATTAATATTCATATCTTTGAGTTGATCTTTCAAGGAGATGATTTCATTGAAATTGTTGACTTTATACACGCCAACTAGCTTATCATACATGTCCTTATACTTCTTCAAATTTCCAACATAAGCAAGTAAATTATCTTGTAAATCATCAGCTATAATTTACTTTGCTTTTAACTTACTTTTCTTGTACTTTTCTTGGAAGCAACATAATCATTCTCTGGAGGCTCAAGTACCTTTCCTTGAATCTATTCCAAAACATGAATGTTATCAACTATGATCTCCAACCTAATCTTCCAAGGGACAAAGTTAGATGACTCACCCAACTTCTCATTTTCCTTGAAATGAGAGGAAAATAACTTGACTTGATTAAATAGGCTCCTTCAATTTTCCAAAGATGATTGCTTCAATTCTTGTATCTTTTTGGGATTTTCTTTCACCTTAGCTCTGATACCATGTTAAATTTCACACTACTCCATGGTTATTCAATTACTTTATCCCAATTCAATTCTTCAATTAGAATCTTTCAACAATAATTAATATTTCCAATCATCAACAATAATTGAAGATAGAACAATAAATGCAATGATAAAGGAGAAAATCAATACATCAACAAGAGACACTAGATTTTTGGTCAATGACCAAGGAAAAACTGACTATGGGGAAAACCCTTTGAAATTATTCTTCTATTATATTGTCATAAAATGTTTAGCAGAGAGTACAGTGAGCCAATACAAAATATTCTAGCAAAAATAAACCCTAAAACATTCAGAAATATGTCCCCAACATCAATCTTGATCAGAGACAACTTCTCTTGTCTGTGGTCCACTATGATCAAATTTCAAATTGTAACCCTAGAGCCCAACCATGCGAAGGAAGAGGTTTGCGTGCAATTGCGAGCTTCCAACTGCACAAATGAGCCTGTGTGCCCATGGTTAGAACCAAAATCTGCCTATGTCAATCTTGCAATTGGACACCAAAACCCTAAACACACATGCGAGCTTCAGACCCTGTAATCTTGGACCTATACGAACCAATCTTCGTGACCTAGCCTTAGATTTGTGTGAACCAATCAATGAAGAAGAGAATAAGAAGATATTTGGTGATGTCCAAATAAGCTTGAGGTCACTTGTATTTATAGGCTTCCAAGTGTGTCCATTTTCCTGTTAGGGTCGACCTAACCTTTTGTGCACATCTAGGATTTTCTTCAAAAATACACTTTCCCTGGTCCAAATTGAGCGCTTCAATAGTCAAAATTTGTCCTCTCGAAAAAAGGAATCTAGTCCCATGGTTGGAATTTGTCATTTAGCTACCAAATAAAAAAGGCTACTAAAACCTTTATCCATTCCAAGTCAATGTTTGGAGGAGGTCTCAATTATTTTATCACAGGTTTACCCCAGTTCGAAGGAAATAGTGTCATCATGGTGGTAGTTAATATACTTACCAAGTATGCACGCTTTTGTGCACTATCTCATCCTTTTAAAGCGAGTATAGTTGCTACAACATTTATGGAAATAATTCAAAAGCTACATGGAAACCCAAAGATTATTTTGAGTGACAAAGATCCCATTTTAACTGGAAATTTTGGACAAAATTGTTTTCTTGCCTTGGTACTCAATTATCTCATAGCTCATTTTATCATACTCAATTTGATGGGCAAAATGAGATAGTGAAAAAATGTTTGGAAGAATATCTTTTTTGCTTTGTATATGATAAATAAACACAATGGGTCAAGCAGTTTCCTTTGGCTAAATAGTGGTATAACACTTCTTTCTGTACTGCAACAAAAATGATCCCATTTATGGAACTTTATGGATATCATCCACCGCCCATCACATCATCTTTAAGAGAAAATTCTAATGTTCAAGCAGTGGAAGATCACATCAAGCATCAACAACAAGTTCTCTGTATCTTAAAGGATAATCTGACTCTGGTGTAGAATCAAATGAAATAACAGGCATATCAACATTGCAGTGAAATAAGTTTTGACGTAGGTGATTGGGTATTTTACAGCTACAACCATATAAACAAATATCCCTCAAGCAAGCTAATAAGGAAAATAAATTATCACCCAAGTAATGTGGTCCTTGATCTTAGACTTTTGTGATCCATATTAATTATGAGATTGCCTTTCAGATTAATCACATCATTAAGTTATGGTTGACGTTTCAAACCATCTAATGTGGTTCATCCTCCAGACAAAGGTAAAAAAATCAATCTATCTAGAAGTTTAAATAGTAAAGATGCATTTGGTTCCAGAGTTAGTGGTAGGAAATTCACTGTTATGAATTAGTGATTAAGAATTGAATTAACCCTTTTTATTTATTTATATTATATTAAATTAATATGTAATTAAGAACTATATGTTTATATATGGCAATTAATAATAAATTTTAATAGTTTTTAAATTTATTAAACAATGAGTATTAATTATAAATAAATAAATTATATATATATATATAATTTATTTATTTATTTTAATTTTTCATTTCATTTTTTTTTCAATTTATTTTATTTGACTTTATTTATTTATTTATCTATTTTTTTTACTTTCATATATATTTTAATATAATATTATTTTTCATTGTTTAATAAATTTAAAAACTAATGGTCGAATAATATTAAACTTTATTATGAATAGTCATATATAAACATATAGTTCTTAATTACATATTAATTTAATATAAATAAATAAATAAATTATAATAAATAAATAAATAAAAAGGGTTAATTAAATTCCTAATAGCTAATTCATAACGGTTAATTCCATACAGCTAACTCTAGAGCTAGATGCATATTTACTATTTAAACTTTTGGATAGATTGATTTTTTCACCTTTGTCCTGAGGATGAACCACATTAGATGGTTCGAAACGTCGACCATAACTTAATAATGTTATTAATCCGAAAGAAAATCTCATAATTACTATGATGCTTACAAGGTGTTGCAAAATATTGGTACTATGGCATACAAATTGGAGCTTCCTGCATCTTCCCGAGAACAATTTTAGAGTATGTCATTAAATGTCATTAAATTTTCATCCTCCCATGTGGAAACAAGAACCCGACAACTACAAAATCGATCAATTTTAGAGTATGTCATTAAATGAACGAACTTACCCGCTGAAGATTCCACATGGGAGGATGAAAATTTTATACAGAAACATCCAGAACTACTCAAGAATTGAGGAAAACCCTTTTTTGAAGGGGAGGGGCATGATAGGTCTCTATAATACTAGTGTAGCCCATATTGTTATTGTTATGCCCCATGTAGCCCCCATATTATTATAGTTCTGCCCCATAGAAGACCACTATTTTATATTATTATTGTTATGTAGGCCCTGATTATATTGTGACAATTTAGACTCCTATATCTTGTAATTTTTATCATCCAAGAATTGTTCATTTATGTGATGTAAAAGGAGGTTGCCCCCTTGAAGAGGCTTATTTTCAATTCATTGATCTATCTTTTGTTTTGTTTTGTGATATGGTTACATAACAAATTCCTCATGATTCGTGGATTAGAAACTATTTGTTGGAGATCACACAAAAAATATGTTCCAATAGATTCCACTACAAATGAAAAGTATGTGGTTTTTGCAAAGGAAACAAGGGAGATTATATGGCTTGGGGAGATACTAAAGAATTTGTAGCAGAAATAGGGGAATGCTATTCCACTTTTTATTGACAACACTATACAATCAAGTTGGCCAATAATATTAGATTATATGGTCAAACAAAGAACATCAACATAAAAAGTACCATATGATTTGACATCATGTACATGCTATCATCATTTATTTGATACAATTTCCATAAGTGAGCAAATTGTAGACATATTCATCAAAGAACTTGGAAGAGAAAAGTTTAAAAAGTTTAGAAAGAAGATTGAACTTACAAACACCCCTTTGGATTAAGAGGGGGATGTTACATACCTAATCGTTGGGGCTATGGTATATTGTAAATATCAATTGAAGAGAAATATGGAGATTCATAGCTGAGTAGGAAGAGTCATGAGACCTCTTGTAAGATAAGACCAAATGTAATCTCTTAATGCATTTATATATGGTTCACATTAATAAAATTAATTCATTTATGTATTTATTCAAACTTTGCCTATCACTTGTAGTCTTCTTAATATTGTCAACAATTATTGTATTCCCCTTACCCACTTCATGAATAATTCTCTAGTATCAATATGATATATAATTGATTAGTCTATGGCTAACTCAATTCACCAAAATAAATCCTATATGAGTTAATTATTTATTATTCTCTATGTTTATTTTCAATTGTGCAAATAAATATAGCTATGTATTGAAAACAAAGAATGTAGTGTAAGAAATCCACACTACACACAATTAGAAACATAGATTTATGCTAAAGAGACTCAACTTGGGAAAAGTCCAACTTAAAATAGCTTACTTAGATTTTTGTTATTTTCAAGAAAAATTGTGGATTACAAAGGATCTACCAATATATTTTACTCCCATGTTAAAACTCAATGATAATGTATGTGATACTTCTACCATGCATTAATTTACTCCATATTGATTATATTTTTGGTGTTAGCCTCAAATATTTTCATGTTTGCATTTCTCTACAATTTTGGACGATTGAATTAACCAATGAGGACTACTTATTCCTTGGTACTAAACCATTGATCCTTTCTTTTTTGGTAGAACAAATAATTATAAATAAATTCCCAATTAGTTGTTAAACCCTTCATGATTCATTACTAGTTTATTTATCTCCCTTGTATTGAGTTTATGAGGTTTCAACTTCATATTCCTAGTTGATGCCAACATTGACATTATAGCCACATTCCTCAAAGTTTATGGGTGTACTTTCCAAGAGAAAATTCATCCATTTGGATAATATTCTATCACATGCTCAATCTTGGTAATTATTTGAGTTTTGAAGATATGCTTAGTCAATTTTTTGAGTCGATTGTAGTCCAAGTTGAATGAAGAAATGATGCAGGGCTAATCATCCCGCTATACCCACAGTATGCATATTCTCTTCAGACCCAGGAATTTCTATGACCACCTTGGTCAAACCTTCATAAGCTAAGGTTAAGGTCCTTCATTTAATCTTCAAGCGGAAACACTTCATTAGACTTCCCATAGTCTAACCCTTCATTAGTCTCCCTATCGGAACTTTATAACTTAACTCTTCATTAAACTCAATAGAGTATACCTTCAGAGCTTTCAACTTGCGATATGCGACAACCTTCCCCACCGTTGATTCCTTTCACCCAGATCAACGGCTATCACACTATCGCATCAATCATTACGTGCCTCCTTTGCCTCTCGCATGCGATATGCGATTACAACCAGACTTCAAATAGAATCAAACCACGCCTATAATCTCTTTGGTTCCGCATTTTCAATTCCTTTGTCACAACCTTTATCCACCGTCGATCTTGTCCTCGATCTGATGACTAATATCTTTTCCCAATCACCAAACTAGCCCGACGTTTTGTGACCGTTGATCTAGATCCGCTTGATCTGATAGTCCAAAATGATGTCGGGTGGAACACTTACGCGAGGTTTAACACCTTTTTGGACCTGATGGGAATTATAAACCCTCAAATTATAAAATTTCGGGTCCGCCCTTACGGTTAACGCCCGATCAACTTACAGCTCGATATCCGTTGGATGATGAGGCCTTTAAATCCTACGGTCCATATTGATTCCCATCTTCCCCTTTCACCAATATGTTCATTTCTTAGTTCTATCTTATGATTTAATCCTAGCCTCTCATCACGAACAAATCTTGTTCGTTGATCTTCTAGATCCAACGGCTATTGTGCGTCAATACTTCACTTCTTCGCTCTTCTCTTCACTTGGGTTTTCACATCAATTCTTTAATATTCCTCTATGGTTTCACTTCCTTCAGGGTTCCGATCCTTCATCGTTCCGCCAAAACTCTCTCCTTAATTTAACTCCATTTGTGCCTTTATGTTCCTCCACCTTCTCTGTAACACTAAAGGCTTTCTTCTGTACTATCCATGTGTACAAAGCCATAACACTTCTCTAGGTTCTCTCCTCGAACCTCTAATTGACAAACAATTCTACCCAACACTTCTCTTGCTGGAATTGTTGTCTCTAAGACAACTCTACCCACAATCGCAACTGTGGAGCTGCCTCAACAACTTCTACCCAACCGCAACTGGAAGTTGTTTTTTTGCGCTTCTCTATATTCCGCCTCTATTCTGCACTTGCAACATAAGTTACGCAGAAACCCTCTAGCCACACACAGATTATAATTCAATTACACAGTACACATTGTACAAACTCTTAATCGAGTTGTTTGTATTAATAAACGAGTATTTACATAAGAGTCTGTCTTTGGCCTAATTTTCTGGTCTATGGCCTTTCTTCTCCTGCCTGTAGGCTTACAATCTGACTCTTTGACTCACTAGCTACTTCTCTAACTACTGACTGACTCATTCTCGCCTTTTAGGCTTACCTTTATACAAAAAGGTTCTGTTGAACTAATTCTAGTTCAGATTCTTAATCTGCTGAACTAACTCCTCAATATTCTCTAAGTCCACTTTTGACTCCTACTTATCCCTAAGAGTCATCTCTAGCTCTCGAATCATGAAACCACTTTCTAGTCCAGGACTTTCAATTGTTTTCTAACTCTCTCAACATCATTAATCACTCATGTTCTCCTTCATTCGAGAGCATTTACAAATACCCTCACACTTATCTAATTAACCACTCAAAACATTAATAATTACCTACATAGGAATCCGACTTCCTTGAAAACACAAGACCCCCTATGTCTACTATAATACAATGATAGTTTCGAGCTAATGCTCATGCATCAAGAAATAATGGTCATAATTTACTTCATTTTCATCGAAATCATGGTGCATAAATCATCAACCAAGGGAATGATGTATTGATGTGCATTAGATGGATTAACATGCCCTCCATGCATTTTCCACACCTCCTAGTTGCCTCCATATCCAAATCCTAGTCACCATATGATCCATTGGAGTCAATTAACTCTGTACTCATGATTGAATATCCACTTTGTTTTGTTCTAAAAATATGGTTTCAACTTCTATTCAACCTCTCAACTCCTTTCTCAAATTTTAGAGTTGTCTACACCTTCATGGATTGATATACCTATCACTTGACCTTATTCAAAATGGAGTTTAGTATGTCAACTTATTTCAATTCTCTCGATAATCCATTTTGCATCACTTAATAAGCATAGGGCAACAATTAACTTTTCCCGTTTTATATGTAGATATGCAGTACACTTAACTCCACTTCTTTTGACTTGACATTGACATTAGAGCCCGTGTGATACGGATTTAAACAGGAACACAACAAATTACAAAGATAACCATAAACACATATATGCAGCGGAAATAATACTTCATTTCATTAATGTAAAATATTGAAATATGCTTACAAACAGTAATGGAAATAAACCAGCTAGGGCGATGGTAGCTTATCTCTGAGAAGAGATTGTGGTGGCTACATGCCTCTGAATTGTCTTACAATGAGGCTCGAAGGCCTATTTATTGTTGAGAAACAATGGAAAACCCTTAACATTCCAAAACCTGACCCTAGAAGATGAAACACCAAACTGTGGGCCCCGTTTGGGTAAATTGGTACATCAACTTCCCGGGGTCGTAACTTTGGCATATGATCTCCGTTTAACGTGTACAATAGCTCGTTAGAAAGATCTATCCGAGCACTACCACTTTGGGAAGAGAAACATGGGTCCATGGACCCATGTTGCCCCTAGATTTCCCAAAAAAACGTCGTTTAGGGCCTCAAAATGGCTCTGGAAGTTCAGGACCCGAAAAACTGCTAAAAATAGTTGTGCTACAATTAAGGAAACTGAAAAAACTAAAAGAGACACTTGTGGGGGTCCAAATGGGATAGTTGGGTGGCCACCAACATCCACCTGGATCATTCCTCCCCCCTTAGGAAGCAATGGTCCCCATTGCGTTGAGTTCCACCCTGAGATGAGAAAGCTTCTATTGAGCTGGGTCTCTGGTGAGCTGTTCTGCAATCTCTGATGTGTCCAGAAATTGTGGGAAGCATGGTCGACGACGGTCCACAATGAACACTCGGTGCAATCGAAGGAATGGAGGAATGTTGTGCTTCAAATCATTGTTGCCTATAGCCTTGGCATTGGTGTAAGGACCATGTCAGAGTGGTCTGAGTTTCTGATGGGTTCTGGTAAGGCGTTCTCTCTGCAGAAGTAACCAAACTTTGTCGCCCACCTGAAACTTGTGTGGTACCCCTGTGGGTGAGGAGAAGTTGTTCCTGTGTTCTGTCATGACCGTATCCCTTTGCTGCTGCTGCTGCGTGGAGGAACCCTTTGTGGGGGTCATGGAGGTAGCAACGATCTTCCCCTTACTTTGGGAGCGAACCATACAGAAAATGAATTTCCTAGTCTGGGAGACGAGCTTGCTGCCTTTCTTGGCAGTGATCAAAGAGGTGGCGCTAGGTGGGGCTACCTCTAGTATCTTGTATAATGAATTATCTAAAGAAATAATGACAGCAGGAGGCCTTGACTCATACACAGCATGTTGCCTCCACAAGTATGGCTGGCCTAATAATATATCACAAACATACAGAGGTGTAACATCACACAATACCTCATCTGTGAAGGGCTTGATGTTGTAGGGAAGGCAGCATTGTTGGCGAACTTTGAGATCTCGTCCTTCATGAAGCCACCCGATATTGTACGGCTGTGGGTGTGGTGTAGTCGGTAGACCCAACCGCTTCACGACCTCTGCTGAAATAAGGTTCTTTTGGTTGCCACTGTCGACAATGAATTGCAGCGGCGAACCCTTCACCCACATCTGTGAGTGGAAAAGACGTTCACCCTCCTCTGGATCTTCGGGTTCATTCTTTTGGATCTTGGTGGTGGAAACAGTGGTGCTGGGATCTGCATCAATGATTTTCGTCCCTTTGCCATTCCCCTTGTCGGGTTTTGGCTCAGGGTCGAAACATGCATCTGATTCGGAAGCCTTCAACTCGGCCACCAGCGACTGCTTGGTCCGACACTCACTTGTGTTATGAGTGGGACTCTTGTGGAACTCACACCACTTTTGTGTGTCCTTCTTTGGCTTCGTGGTGTTGTTCTTTTCTTGTGGCTTCGACGGGTTGTCTTGGGTCACCACGTCTTGGTTTTGTCTTTTGGGCTTCGGATTTGCAGATCCAAAGTCTCGCTTCTTCTGTTTGAACTTTTGCTCGATTTTGGCAGCGTATCGGAACACCGCGCTGAGCAAGGAGATGTTCAAGAACTCCATCTCTTCCTGGATGTATCTGTGTAGGCAGCCACGGTATCTGAGTACAAGATGCAGATCAGAATCTTTGATACCCAACTGTGTGCAAAGGGTATGAAAAATGTTTGTGAACTCTGGCACATCTTGGTCCCTTCCCTGCCGCAGCGTGGTCCACTTTATGTATTTGTCCTTGTAGCTTTTGACAGGGTAGTACTGCTCCTTGACGACATCCCAAAATGAATCCCAAGTGGGTGCGGCTGAAAATAGTGAGCCTGTGATTTCATTCTTCTGCTCGCAGTAGGTTTCCCACCAGTCCTTGACTTGGGGGGTTGCTTTGAGAAGAGCGAAAACAATCTTTTTCCGACTTGAAAATTCATGAACAGAAAAATACCCATCTAGCAGATTTAACCATTTATCTACGGCATCTGCGTCTATTTGACCCTTGAATATGGGGATTTCAAAATTAACTTGTACCTTAAACGGTGTGGTGTTTCTAGAGTAGCTGTTGGAAGCCGATGCATCGCCTCTGGGTAGCCGCTGAAGGATATGCGCAAAGCTATCCATCATTGCGTTCCTTTGCCGCTCGAGGGCTTCTTCGAGCAAGATTTTGATAGGATCTCTTGCCCCCTCGTCTTTCTTCTCATCCGCCATGGGAGGCCGCCAGGATTTGTGAGGCTGGTCTTGCAAAGGTTCGACCAGTTCAAGCCCTAACTCCTTATATCCCAACCTCATTGGAGACATGCAAAGAAAAACAGAGAAAAAGCAGACTGCTCTGATATCACTGATCCAGATTTAAACAGGAACACAACAAAATACAGAGATAACCATAAACACATATATGCAGTGGAAATAATACTTCATTTCATTAATGTAAAATACTAAAATATGCTTACAAACAATAATGGAAATAACCTAGCTAGGGCGATGGTAGCTTATCTCTTAGAAGAGATGTGTGGTGGCTACATGCCTCTGAACTGTCTTACAATGAGGCTCAAAGGCCTATTTATTGTTGAGAAACAATGGAAAACCCTTAACATTCCAAAACCTAACCCTAGAAGATGAAACGCCAAACTGTGGGCCCCATTTGGGTAAATTGGTACATCAACTTCCCGGGGTCATAACTTTGGCATATGATCTTCGTTTGACGCGTACAATAGCTCGTTAGAAAGATCTATCCGAGCACTACCACTTTGGGAAGAGCAACATCGGTCCATGGATCCATGTTGCCCCCATATTTCCCAAAAAAAATGTCGTTTAGGGCCTCAAAACGGCTCTGGAAGTTCAGGACCCGAAAAACTGCTAAAAATAGTAAGTTGTGCTACAATTAAGGAAACTGAAAAAACTAAAAGAGACACTTGTGGGGGTCTAAATGGGATAGGTGGGTGGCCACCAACATCCACCTGGATCACCGTGTGAATTTATCCACTAATTTTGACAGGTTTTCATAATTTGGTAGTACTAGGAACCCTTGATTTTATAACTGAATTATGATATGGAACAAATTTACATCTATCAATATGCTATTAGCTAACTAAAGTTTTCCTCTATGTATGTATTGATAATAAAGTTTTAAACCTCTTACTTAGGTTTCTAAATCTTTAAACTTGTCACATATTTAAAACCTGTGAGATTTCATTTTAAAAAAACCCTTCCCAACTCTCCATTTTTTCTTCATAAATTATCATTTTCTATTTTTATATAAATTCCAATGATATGCCCACTTAGATTTTTCAATTGTGGTATTTTTTGTATTTTTATTTTTTAAGTGATTCTTAAATTATTATTGTGTTTAGTTAACAATTGTGGTAAATGGTTTTTTTAATCTCAACATTTCTTCGTTACATAGCAATTTCATTATTTCCTTCAATCACACTTTTTTTAAATTACACATCTTTCTGTATTATAAGATATTTATAAACTCTTATAAATATCTTGTTAATTTACCTTCTCTGTATATCTATAATATTTGACTAAGTTCCTCTTTTAAGCTCTTTTTTTATTTATTTTTATTTTCCCGTCTAATTAGTCTCTATGCATGATTCTTAATGTTGATTGTATTTTTAGGTGCAGAAGGAGTGGGGGGAGGGTGATTACTCACCTTGAGAACAATAAGGAATTCAAATATGCTTGGGGATTGAAAGATGTGACCAACAATGTCGTTGAAGCTTATACTCTCTACTAGGGAACCAAACAAGACATGCAATTGAAAATCCAAGAGATCATCATAATTGAATATTCTCTCTTCATTCTCTCCCAAGTTTAAATTGAGCTCCCCCTAATGATCTCAAGCTAGCCCAAATTATTAAACAAGTCCTTAATTTACTCTGTCTCATCCCCAGATATCAATATTATCATGTTCGAAGGGTGAATAATTTAACTATAGATGCAATGGCTAATATTGGTTCTACTCTCCGCAAAGGATCTCCTTTTTGTAATGACCAGACCCAAAGGGTCCCTCTCCCCTAAAGATCTTAATGAAATGTTACACATGCATATTTAAAACTTCAAAGGAAAAAATGGAGGGCCAAAAAAACCTCCACTCAGCTTTCATGGATCCTCTCCTTCTCTCATAATCTCCCAAAACCTTTGTCCTGAGGCACAAACATCAAGAACACAGTAGAAGTAGTGGATGCTCATTCGATCTCAATTCCTTGCTTCCAACCATGATGTGCAAATGAGTGAGGGCAGAGAGAACCCTATGTCTAGTAATGAACAAGGGAAACCCATTGATAATCGCAAGACGTGGGAAAGAATGCTCTAGAGGAGAAACATCCCTCATCATGTACAAAGTATGATAGATTTACATGGATGTAAGGATTATAAAGCATCCATTTGATATTTCTTTTGCTATGTTATTGCAATTTCACAAATCCATGGTCTGTTGCAATTTCGTCAGCGTATTCGTGACAAAATTGCTTCTTTGCAGACTATGGCCTTAAAAGACATAATAAATGGCACCTCTCTCAACATGCTCAATAAGGAAATCTCCATTAAATTAGAAAGAATACAATTCTACTCCTCTATCTACAACATGAATATTAAAATATAGGCAATTTTTTTTGGACAATCACTCCTCCCAATATCAACAACTACACAATTAGAATTAAGCATCTTAATGAATTGTAAAATTTTACTTTTTATTAGAATTAAGCATCTTAACGAATTGTAAAATTTTACTTTTTATTAGTATGTTTTTTCCACTCATAAAAATGTTATCAAAAGCTTAGTAGCATCGAAAGTCTCATTATAATGTACTAGAAAGTAGAAATAAAAAGAATATCCAATTAAAAGTTCTGAAAAATAGTATCTTTAAGTGATTTTATCCTATGCTATATCCAAATTGTATGCTCAAACTTTCTTTAATACAAAAATATCCTTGGTTCTTATTAAAAGATTGATTATATTTTCTTTTCATACTTCATTATCTACTATTATATAAAATATCCATTGCCATTGCATTATTTCATGCTTTCATTGTTGCCATCTTACTTTATTTCATTGCCCACTGCACTTTTGATGCTCTTTCATCAGTGCACCTCTTAATGTCACCATCTTAATTTATTTCCTTCTTATTATTGAACTGACCAACAATTTCCTACCATACAATGCATTCGTTCTCATTGGTTTCTCCATCAATGGAAGATGGAGGGTCAATTTTCAAGGTTGTCATATATGAAGGGTCTCTCTATCGTGGGTTCATTCACGGGAGTCATGTCGGCCACATCATCATTCATTAATTTTCCCTTCATAGTAATAATTTTGTTGGTATTTGTTTTATCAACTATCCGGTATTAATGAATATCACATAGACCTTAATTACAGACTAGTGCAGTCTCGTTGCTATATTGTTATTATAATTACTCAAAATTATTTGTATTCTTTCGATTAAAAAAATAATTTTTCATATAATATTAATTTTTAATTTTTTAAATTATTAATGACTGAAAAATTATTAATAACATAAAAATTATATTTAATGCTTAATTAATATAAAATCAATATCAATTAAAAAAATTAAGAAAGTTTTAATTGAATAATTTATGAGGCAAAATACTTGTTGAGATTTTGCAAATAAGGTAGCAAGTTATGTGGCCTTAATTGTAGGAAAATTTCACTTGAGTTTAAGAAGTCTTGGGATGGGTGACTTCCTAGGAAGTCATAGTTACTAGGTGCAAGTCATCATAGGTGATGATTGATGTCTTGCGACTCATTTCACTAGTTTGAATTCCACTTCTTCACCCTTGTGAGCATCACCCAATGTAATGAATGCTAAGCAGACTATTCAAAATCATGTGAAATTAGTTATTTGCAACCAATACTTATGGATATGTCTCATATATTAATGACATATTCTATCTAGATAAAAATGATATCTCAAATGTTACAATGTGAAAGTTCCCCAGTGCTTAAATAAAAGAGTCAAGGGAGCTCAAATTAAATAGTTCAAGAGGCACAATACTTGCTAAGGTTTTGTAAATGGGGTAGCAAGCTAAAGGGACATGATTGTGAGGAAAACTCTACAATTATGCATGCTTGACCCAAACTCTACAATTAAGCATGCTTGACCCAAAGAAGTCTTAGGATGGGTGACCACCCAAGAAGGCCTGATTATTGGGTACAAGCCTCAGAGGTGATGATTGATGCTCTGTGACTCATTTCACTAGTTTCAATCTCATTTCTTCACCCTTGTGATGATCATTTGATGTAATAAGTGCTAAGTAGACTATGCAAAATCATGATAAATTAGCTAGTTAGAACTAATACTCATGGATACGGGTTACAAATTAATGACTTAGTCTATATAAATAATATTAAAAATGATATCTCATATGTTGCATTAACAAAGCCACTCAATGCTTAAATAAGAGATATAATAAAGCTGTAATCGAACAGTTCACGAAATAAAATGCATGGTAAGGTTGTTAGAGGGAAAAGTCCAAAAATAACTACTCTTGAGCCAAAAGAGCCTTCAGATAAATGACTTCCATGGAAATCTTACTTATTATCGGTAAACCTTGAATGTAATTATTGATGCTATGTGATTCATTTCTCTAATTTCAATTCTAATTCTTTATCTTTATAAGTAAAATCAAGTGAATTTTTCATAATTATAAATATAGATTGTAAATTAATTATTTTCAAAAAAAATTAGTTGATTGTAACGGAAAAAGACTAACCTATTTTATAATATGAACAAATGTGAAATGAAGAGAATGATGAGTAAACGAGAGAAAAAGACAAATATTATATGAAGAAATTGTATAAAAATAAAGGAAATAAGATAAATTAATTATATATTAAGTGAAGTGAAAATTACGGAGTTAAGTGAGTTATTCTTATGAGTTAAGTGAATATTATTGTTATGAGTTTCCATTGGGCGAATCGTGTCGTCTTGCAAGGAAAAAAAATATCCTTCCTTTATGCATGTAATATATTTCGTATAAATTATTGAAGATGAATCCACATTGATTACTTCAACTTCAAATTATATTTGGACTCTAAGAAGTTAATGAGAAAGGCTACTCTTTAATGTTTTTTTAATTGAAGCTTTTTTAAACCAAGGTTCTCTCTCACTTTTGATTTGGGACACATGACTATCGCTTTAGAGAAAGTCAAATAAGTATAAGATAGGAAGAAAAAGTAAATTCAAATGTATTTTTAACCAAGTTTTCATGTTTAAGGCAAAGTCAAATTAAGTATAAGAATAACAAGTTAGATGGTTTCCCAAATGGGGTGATAGAATCAGAAAACTTCACGAGTGAAATTCTTCCGAGAACACAGTTGGCAGATGAGATACTAGGGAATATGATATTATGGAGGCTTATTACCAATGGATATAAATGATTAGCATGCGGGTAATTTCTTTGGAGAAGGGTGGTGATCCTCAGTGAGTGTGCTAGGTACTCTTTCGGGAGCTGCATGCTCTTCACGTGGCACATCAAAGGATCTTTGGACGATGAATTTTGAAACCAAAGGTACAAAAAAAATTTCCACAGGTGGTGGAGGGTAAACTACTGTACTGTGCACAAGTTTCACTTGGTAACATGCCTCATGTAATTCTATGATTACATTACCCGTCCCATGGTGGATTGGTGGATCGCAACATCAATACTAACAGAGTGAGGAATTTCATTTATGGCAAATTAATGAAGGAATGTTGTGACAATGAGAAACATGGGATCTCGAGAACCATTGGGTTAAAGATGAATATAGACTCATCTCCTCATCCATGTCTGCACATGCTACCCTTCCACGTCGCTTGCTCCTTATATATGCATTCTCATGGCAGTAGGTTGGCGACACTGGTGTGGTAAGGTGGTCATATATGAGCCTTCTCTTGCCTCGGAAGGAGGTATAATATGTGTATTTTGCTTTTCAGTTTTGCAATTCAGTTTCAGTCACTATGGAAGGAACCCAAGGAGTTCGGTGTGTTTTCGAGTCTGTGTCATTCCATATAACTTTTGTTTGTTGGTCACATTGTTCATTAGGAATAGATACAATTTTTTTTTGTCCCCTTCCTTCACAATTCGGGGTCTAGTGTGATTTTTGAGTTGGTGGTTGTTTTACCCTTAGTGGATCTCCAATATTCAGAGGTTGCTAGCATATCCTTTCACTGCCCAATTCTGGTTTATGGTGTGTGGTATCAAGGTACATTTTCCATTTGGTTTTAGTTGAGGTGTGGCTCAGGTCTTTGGTTAAATTTCTTCTACCATTATCATTATTCAGGCTCCACACATTGTTTAGTTAGGTTTTTGTCTTCCTTAGTACACTGGGTATTGCCTTCCTTCTTACAATGGGTAATGAAAAGTTTGGGGCACCGGGGTTTTCATTTATACGCATGTCTGGGGTTGTTTGGCTTCATATTACAAACACATCCAGTTTTTCATATTCTTTGTCCTTCAAGGTTGAAGGTGATGGGCCTCCAAATTAGACATAAATTAAGGCCCATCTGACCATCCTTCAACACATTAAACCTCTCTTTTTGCATTAGATGACATATTTTTAACTTTAATATGTTCATTATGAATATTTATGGATAATTGCATATTTGTGCCTACTATTATTTATTTTTATAGAATATTGTGAGAATATTGGGCAAATTATGAAGATATGGAGGAGGAGATAATTTAGGGAATCGCTCCCTACTACAGAAGGATCAATATTGAATAATAAATCAACAAGATATCATGAAATCATGCACAAATTCTAGAACTCAAATGATTGAGAAAATCTAGGAATGTGTTCTCTGTCATTTAATGCAGATTCCTAGTGTTGGGAACCAGATCCACTATTTGAGGGATTTTAGAGGGGAAAGCTTCCTCTTTTCTAGGGTTGGATTTTTCTTAGTCTTCTTGTGGAGAGAACTCATATTTTTGCAGCTCCACTTTCATTTCTTGTGGGAATGTAATTGTATTGATGGAAATAATGAAGATTGGTGTCATGTTCAACTTCTAAATCTTGGTCTCTTTAATAAGACTCCGAGTTTCCTTGGGCTTGGCCATCCCAAGATCCTCAGAGCCCTTTTGTATCATTTACTTTTCTTTCGTTCACTTCTTATTCACATGCATCTCTTGTTCTTGTCTTTTTCTATTTTTGCATTTAGTATTGATGATTTCTTGTTGTAAGATTGGGTTAAATTGTTGAAGTAAGTTCTTTTACAGGATCACAAGCATGATTTCACCCATGGAACAACTTTGGAAGGTCATAGTAATCATTGAGCTACTTGGATTAGTTTTCTTATTCCCAAATCTAAATTTATGGAAGTCCCTTGTGGAAAATAGTAGTAAATTTCAGCGATTTTTTAGGACATGCTAACGAGCTTCAATCGAGTTTATTCCACATGCATTATATCGCAAAAACATTCCAGTTAATAACAAAATTTACCCCATTGCATTTTCACTTGATTAGGTTAGGCATTTGATATATTAACTAGCTCACTAGTTCTCGAATTTCTAGATTTTAGACTAGTAATTTTCTGTTATTTTTTAGCATGTGTTAACAAGGATATTTTTGAGTGATTCCACTTGGAATGGAGACCTAAGACATCCTATTCAATAAAAAGAAAATTTTCTTGTCCAATTTTGATTTGATTTTCTTGGTCATTTGGTGAATTATATCTTCTTGTATAAAATCTCGTAACTTCTTGTAGCAACCTGTAACTTCCTGTAGCACTTCCTATAGCACTCTTCTAGCATATATATACTTGCCCATATTTGCTCAAAAAGCTTGGTTTGTTTATCTTAGGCTTGAATCATGACCCCTAGGCTCTAAATCAATGTTTGAGGAAGAATAAAAACCAATTAGGACATGCCTTTTTGCAATATAGATTAGACCTATTTATTTGAATTCATACTCTTAGGATTTCAATTATGAATTGTTGTTCTTGCCTAGGGTTAATTTCTTTTCAAAGTAACATTTCCATTTTTGCAATTAGTTTAGGCTTTTATTCCATTACATCATGACAGGGAAGGAATGACACATTGTATGCTGCACATATAGTGTCAACTCTAAGTTTGTACGAACCCCGGGTTGATAATTAAAGTTGGTAGACTTAGGAGTTGCAGCATTCTTGTTGCAATACCGAGGCTCATCACTTTTTGGAGTCGTTTCCAGGGAGGTGTCAAAGTGTGCATTCTTTTCTTCCCTAGTTGATTCATTCATTTTTACTTTTTGCAAAAACAAAAAAATTGCATTAGGTATCTTTCACTTCAAGAACAGAAAATTGCATTGCATTAGCATTCTTATTCAAAAAAAAAACTCCAACACCAACCCCCCCCATTTGATCACATGGTGTAGTAAGAGCCACACCACCATCCAGGTTTGCAGGTAGAAGACGAATAGATGGCAGAGAAAGTAGAAGAAATGGATGGAGATGATAACAATGAAGAAGATCCTCTTGGATTTCCCATTCAAGATAATGATATCAATGTGCATATGAAAAACATCCCTCCATCTTTTCTTCCAAACTTTCATGGTCTAAAGTCAGAGGATCCGGAAACCTTTCTCTTTGAATTCGAAATTGTTTGTAGATCTTATGGTTACTTATTAAACACTCAAAAATTGAGATTTTTCCAGCAACATTGAAGGATAGAGCTCTTAAATGATTCATGATTTTAAGGAGTAATTCAATAAGATCATGGAATAATACGCAAAAGATATTTCTAAACAAATATAAGGATCATGATCTTAAAGAAGAAATATTTAGAATGAATCAAAAAGAAGATGAGACCCTTGAGAAGATGAATCAAACATTGATTTAGAGCCCAGGGGTCATGATTCAAGGCTAAGATAAACAAACCAAGCTTTTTGAGCAAATATGGGCAAGTATATACATGCTAGAAGAGTGCTACAGGAAGTTACAGGTTGCTACAAGAAGTTACGAGATTTTATACAAGAAGATATAATTCACCAAATGACCAAGAAAATCAAATCAAAATTGGACGAGACAATTTTTTTTATTGAATAGGATGTCTTAGGTCTCCATTCCAAGTGGAAGCACTCAAAAATATCATTGCTAACACATGCTAAAAAATAGCAGAAAATTACTAGTCTAAAATCTAGAAATTCGAGAACTAGTGAGCTAGTTAATAGATCAAATGCCTAACCTAATCAAGTGAAAATGCAATGGGGTAAATTTTGTTATTAACTGGAATTTTTTTGCGATATAATGCATTTGGAATAAACTCGATTAAAGCTCGTTAGCATGTTCTAAAAAATAGCAAAAATTAACTACTATTTTCCATAAGGGACCTCCATAAATCTAGATTTGGGAATAAGAAAACTAATCCAAGTAGCTCAATGATTACTATGACCTTCCAAAGTTGTTCCATGGGTGAAATAATTCTTGTGATCCTGCAAAAGAACTTACTTCAACCATTTAACCCAATCTTACAACAAGAAATCGTCAATACTAAATGCAAAAATAGAAAAAGACGAGAAAAAGAGATGCATGTGAATAAGAAGTGAGCGAAAGAATAGTAAATGATACAAAAAGGCTCTGAGGATCCTGGGATGGCCAAGCCCAAGGAAACTCAGAGTCTTATTAAGGAGACCAAGATTTAGAAGTTGAACATGACACCAATCTTCATTATTTCCATCAATACAATTACATCCCCGCAAGAAATGAAAGTGGAGCTGCAAGAATATGAGTTCTCTCCACAAGAAGACTAAGAAAAATCCACCCCTAGAAAGGAGGAAGCTTTCCCCTCCAAAATCTCTCAAATAGTGGATCTGGTTCCCAACACTAGGAATCTGCATTAAATGACAGGGAGCACATTCCTAGATTTTCTCAATCATTGGAGTTCTAGAATTTGTGCATGATTTCATGATATCTTGTTGATTTATTATTCAATATTGATCCTCCCGTAGTAGGGAGTGATTCCCTAAATTATCTTCTCCTCCAAATCTTCATAATCTACCCAATATTCTCATAATATTCTATAAAAATAAATAATAGTAGGCACAAATATGCAATTATCCATAAATCTTCATAATGAACATATTAAAGTTAAAAATATGTCATCTAATGCAAAAATAGAGGTTTAATGTGTTGAAGGATGGTCAAATGGGCCTTAATTTATGTCTAATTTTGGAGGCCCATCACCTTCAACCTTGAAGGACAAAGAAGATGAAAAACTGGATGTGTTTGTAATATGAAGCCAAACAACCCCAGACATGCGTATAAATGAAAGCACCGGTGCCCCAAACTTTTCATTACCCATTGTAAGAAGGAAGGCAATACCCAATGTAGTAAGGAAGACAAAAAACCTAACTAAACAATGCGCGGAGCCTGAATAATGATAATGGTGGAAGAAATTTAACCAAAGACCTGAGCCACACCTCGACTAAAACCAAATGGAAAATGTACCTTGATACCACACACCATAAACCAAAATTGGGCAGTGAAAGGATTTGTTAGCAACCTCTGAATGTTGGAGATCCACTGAGGGTAAAACAACCACCAACTCAAAAATCGCACTAGACCCAAAATTGTGAAGGAAGGGGACAAAAAAAATTGTATCTATTCCTAATGAACAATGTGACCAGCAAACAAAAGTTATATGGAACAACATAGACTCGAAAACAAACCGAACTCCTTGGGTTCCTTCCACAATGACTGAAACTGAATTGCAAAACCGAAAAGCAAAATACACATATTATGCCTCCTTTCAAGGCAAGAGAAGGCTCATATATGACCACCTTACCACACCAATGTCGCCAACCTACTGCCATGAGAATGCATATATAAGGAGCAAGCGACGTGAAAGGGGAGCATGTGCAGACATGGATGAGGAGATGAGTCTATATTCATCTTTAACCCAATGGTTCTCGAGATCCCATGTTTCTCATTGTCACAACATTCCTTCATTAATTTGCCATAAATGAAATTCCTCCCTCTGTTAGTATTGATGTTGCGATCCACCAATCCACCATGGGATGGGTAATGTAATCATAGAATTACATGAGGCATGTTACCAAGTGAAACTTGTGCACAGTACAGTGGTTTACCCTCCACCACCTGTGGGAATTTTTTTTTGTACCTTTGGTTTCAAAATTCCCCGTCCAAAGATCCTCCGATGTGCCATGTGAAGAGCATGCAGCTCCCGAATTAGTACCTAGCACACTCACTGAGGATCACCACCCTTCTCCAAAGAAATTACCTGCATGCTAATCATTTATATCCATCGGTAATCAGCCTCCATAATATAATATTCTCTAATATCTCATCTGCCAACTATGTTCTCGGAGAAATTTCACTCATGAAGTTTTCCGATTCTATCACTCCATTTGGGAAACCATATAACTTGTTATTCTTATAATTAATTTGACTTTGCTTTAAACATGAAAACTTGGCTAAAAATACATTTGAATTTACTTTTTCTTCCTATCTTATACTTATTTGACTTTCTCTAAAGGATAGTCATGTGTCTCAAATCAAAAGTGAGAGAGAACCTTGGTTTAAAAACGCTTCAATTAAAAAACCCTTAAAGAGTAGCCTTCCTCATTAACTTCTTAGAGTCAAATATAATTTGAAGTTGAAGTAATCAATGTGGATTCATCTTCAATAATTTATACGAAATATATTACATGCATAAAGGAAGGATATTTTTTTCCTGGCAAGACGACACGATTCGCCAAATGGAAACTCATAACAATAATATTCACTTGACTCATAAGAATAACTCACTTAACTCCGTAATTTTCACTTAACTTAATATATAATTAATTTATCTTATTTCCTTTATTTTTATACGATTTCTTCATATAATATTTGTCTTTTTCATTGTTTACTCATCATTCTCTTCATTTCACATTGGTTAATATTATAAAATGGGTTAGTCTTTTTCGGTTACAATCAACTAATTATTTTTTTGGAAAATAATTAATTTATAATTTATATTTATAATTATGAAAAATTCACTTGATTTTATTTATAAAGATAAAGAATTAGGATTGAAATTAGAGAAATGAATCACATAGTATCAATAATTACATTCAAGGTTTACCAGATAATAAGTAAGATTTCCCTAGAAGTCATCTATCTCAAGGCTCTTTTGGCTCAAGAGTAGTTATTTTTTGCCTTTTCCCTCTAGCAACCTTACCATGCATTTTATTTCGTGAACTATTCGATTACAGCTCTATTATATCTCTTATTTAAGCATTGAGTGGCTTTATTAATGCAACATATGAGACATCATTTTTAATATTAATTATATAGACTAAGTCATTAATTTGTAACCCATATCCATGAGTATTAGTTTTAACTAACTAATTTATCATGATTTTGCATAGTCTACTTACCACTTATTACATCAAATGATCATCACAAGGGTGAAGAAATGAGATTGAAACTAGTGAAATGAGTCACATAGCATCAATCATCACCTCTGAGGCTTGTACCCAATAATTAGGCCTTCTTGGGTGGTTACCCATCCTAAGACTTCTTTGGGTCAAGCATGCTTAATTGTAGAGTTTGGGTCAAGCATGCTTAATTGTAGAGTTTTCCTCACAATCATATCCCTTTAGCTTGCTACCCCATTTACAAAACCTTAGCAAGTATTGTGCCTCTTGAACTATTTAATTTGAGCTCCCTTGGCTCTTTTATTTAAGCATTGGGAACTTTCACATCGTAACATTTGAGATATCATTTTCAAGATTATCTAGATAGAATATGTCATTAATATATGAGACATATATTTCACATGATTTTGAATAGTTTGCTTAGGATTCATTATATCAGGTGATGCTCACAAGGGTGAAGAAGTGGAATTCAAACTAGTGAAATCAGTCGCATGACATCAATCATCACCTATGATAGTTTGCACCTAGTAACTATGACTTCCTAGGAGGTCACCCATCCCAAGACTTCTTTTCCTACAATCAAAGCCACATAACTTGCTACCTTATTTGCAAAATCCCAACAAGTATTATGTCTCATAAATTATTCAATTAAAACTTCCTTAATTCTTTTAATTGATATTGATTTTATATTAATTAAGTATTAAATATAATTTTTATGTTACTAATCATTTTTCAGTCATTAATAATTTGAAAAATTAAAATTAATATTATATGAGAAATTAATTTTTTAATCGAAAGAATACAAATAATTTTGAGTAATTATAATAACAATATAGCAATGAGACTGCACTAGTTTGTAATTAAGGTCTATGTGATATTCATTAATACCTGATAATTGATAAAACAAATACCAACATAATTATTACTATGAAGGGAAAATTAATGAATGATGATGTGGCCGACATGACTCTCGTGAATGAACCCACGATAGAGACCCTTCATATATGACAACCTTGAAAATTGACCCTCCATCCTCCATTGATGGAGAAACCAATGAGAACGAATGCATTGTAGGGTAGAAAATTGTTGGTCGGTTCAATAATAAGAAGGAAATAAATTAAGATGGTGACATTAAAAGGTGCTCTCATGAAAGAGCATCAAAAGTGAAATGGGCAATGAAATAAAGTAAGATGGTTTTAGAAAGTGCAACAATTAAAGCATGAAATAATGCAATGGCAATGGATATTTTATATAATAGTGGATAATGAAGTATGAAAAGAAAATATAATCCATCTTTTAGTAAGAACCAAGGATATTTTTGTATTAAAGAAAGTCTGAGCATATAATTTGTAGAGATTTTTTCATTAGTGTAGATATAGAGATCGAGGAAGCCTTCGAATAACCGGCTTGAACCCATTGCTTAATCCTGCTCATGAAAATATGGAGATTTTTTCTTATGAAGGAACGAACTAGATTGCCCTTTGATAATTTTCCCTTTTATAATAAAGTGATGGATAAAACTGCCATTAAAAAGCTTATTAGCAGATTAATAGATCACTTCGGAATGACATATACATCACATATCTTGGATCAACTCAAGACTTCGGGTTTTCAACAAGCTACTGATACAGCTATTTCATTAGGAATTGATGATCTTTTAACAGCGCCTTCCAAAGGATGGCTCGTCCAAGATGCGGAGCAACAAGGTTCTGTTTCGGAGAAACATAATCATTATGGGAATGTACATGCAGTGGAAAAATTACGTCAATCGATTAAGATATGGTATGCTACCAGTGAATATTTGAGAGAAGAAATGAATCTTAATTTTAGCATGACTGATCCCTTAAATCCAGTACATGTGATGTCCTTCTCAGGAGCTAGGGGAAGTACATCTCAGGTTCACCAATTAGTAGGTATGACAGGATTAATGTCAGATCCTCAAGGACAAATCATCGATCTACCCATTCAACGGAATTTGCGCGAAGGGCTCTCTTTAACGGAATATATTGTTTCCTGTTATGGGGCTCGTAAAGGAGTTGTGGATACTGTTGTACGAACAACAGATGCTGGATACCTCACACGTAGACTCGTTGAAGTAGTTCAACACATTGTAGTACGTAGAACAGATTGTGGCACTATCCAAGGTATTTTCGTAAGTCCCATTCGAGGTCGAGAGCGGGACAGAAATGAAATTGTTGTACGAACACAAATACTGATTGGCCGTGTGCTAGCAGACGATGTATATATAAATAGGAGATGCATTGCCACGCGCAATCAGGATATTGGAGTTGGACTTGCCAATCAATTAATAAACCTTCGAACACAACCAATATAAATACGAACCCCCTTTACTTGCAAGAGTATATCTCGGATTTGTCAATTATGTTATGGTCGGAGTACTACTCACAGTCACTTGATTGAATTAGGAGAAGCAGTAGGTATTATTGCGGGCCAATCCATTGGAGAACCAGGAACTCAACTAACACTAAGGACTTTTCATACCGGGGGGGTATTTACTAGTGATATTGCAGAACATATACGAGCCCCTTTCAATGGAAAGATTGAATTCAATGAAAATTTGGTTTATCCCACACGTACACGTAATGGACATCCTGCTTATCTATGTCATAATAACTTATCCATTACTATTGATGGTTAGGATCAAGTACAGAACTTAACCATTCCGCCACAAAGTTTGCTTTTGGTTCAGAATGATCAATATGTGGAATCGGAACAGATTATTTCCGAGGTTTGTGCTAGAACATCTTCCTTCAATGAAAAAGTTCGCAAAAATATATATTCTGACTTAGAAGGAGAAATGCACTGGAGTACCAATGTGTGTCATGCACCTGAATATGTATAGGGTAATGTTCATCCTATACTCAGGACAAGTTATCTATGGATATTATCGGGAGGTATATACGGATCCCGTGTAGTACCCTTTCCATTTCATAAGTATCAGGATCAAGTATATGTTCAACCTTTTGTTGCCAAAAATCAATCACTTTCCGATTCTTACGTGGATCAAGTGGAACATAGATCAGGTGACTCAAATTGCTATGAGAAGGAAGAACAAATCTTCAGTTATTCAGAAACTGAAACTGATCGGACCATATCCAACAAGCATCGAGACTCTATTTATGTCTTTTACCCTAATAATTACAATATTAAGGGGAAAAAGCAAATGAATCGATTCATCATCTCATTGTAGTGTGATAAAGAATGGGAAAAAATAATAATACCTTGTCCTGATGCGATTCTTAGAATACCCAAAAGTGGTATTCTACAGAGAAATTCCATTTTTGGATATTCTAACGTAGAACATGGAATACCTGATGGGTCGAATATGACAACACCGTTTTCCCTAGATTTATCGAGGGAAGGGGACAACTTGCAGATTCAAATTAGCTATTCTATTTCGTATGAAGATGGTGAACGAATCCAAGTAATGAGTGATATAAGTATTCCATTGGTTCGAACTTGTATAGGATTTGATTGGGAACAAATAGATTCTATAGAATCTGAGGCTTATGTTTCTCTTATTTTAGTAAGAACAAATAAGATCATTAACAATATGGTTCAAATTAGCTTGATGAAATACCCCCCTTTTTTCATGGGGAGAAGGGACAATAAAACAAGTCCAAATTTGATGTTCCATAACAATTTGGACCACACTAATCTTTTATCTTCCAATGGGGCGAGTCAATTAATTAGTAAGCATCAAGGAACTATTTGTTCATTATCTAATGGGGAAGAAGACAGTGGATGTTTTATGGTTCTATCACCATCCGACTATTTTCGAATCGTTCTATTCAATGATTCTAAATGTTATGATACGGGAAATCAATCAAATAGAAAGGATCCTATGAGAAAAATCATTGAATTTTCAGGTCTCTTGGGTAATTTACATAGTATAACCAACCGTTTTCCATCCTCCCATTTTCTAACTTATAAAAAACTATTATCAAAGAAACATTCCATTTTCCACAATTCTTTCAATACTTTCCAAGTACCTAAATATTATTTCATGGACGAAAATATGATAATTTATCATTTCGATCCGTGCAGGAACATCATTTCCAATCTATTGGGTCCAAATTGGTGCTCTTCCTCATCCGAATCCGAATTCTGCGAAAAAACATTTCCAGTAGTTAGTCTTGGACAATTGATTCTTGAAAGTGTATGGATATTCGAGGATGAACCACTCCCCGAATCTGGTCAAATTATAGCAGTTGATGAGGAATCTTTAGTCATTAGATCAGCTAAACCTTATTTGGCTACTCGAAAAGCGACTGTCCATAGTCATTATGGAGAAATTCTTGACAAAGGAGATACATTGATAACATTGATATATGAAAGGTTCAAATCCAGTGATATAATTCAACGTCTTCCTAAAGTTGAACAATTGTCAGAAGCCCATTTGAATAATTCAATATCGATGAATCTGAAAGAAAGTTTTGAAAATTGGACCAGAGATATGACAAGATTTCTTGGAAGTCTTTGGGGTTATTCATAAGCGCTAGGATAACTATGGAACAAAGTCAGATTCATTTGGTCAATCAGATTCAAAAAGTTTACTGATCCCAAGGGGTACGAATTGGTGATAAGCATATAGAGGTTATTGTACGCTAAATGACATCGAAAGTCTTAATTTCAGAAGATGGAACAGCTAATGTTTTTTCACCAGGGGAACTCATTGTATTATCACGAGAACAGAGAATGGATCGTGCTCTGGAAGAGGCAATCTACTACCAAACCATGTTATTAGGAATAACAAGGGCATCTCTGAATACTCAATGTTTTATATCCGAAGCGAGTTTCCAAGAAACTGCTCGGGTCTTAGCTAAAGCTGCTCTACAAGGTCGCATCGGTTGGTTGAAAGGCTTGAAGGAAAATGTTATTCTCGGGGGGATGATACCTGCCGGTACTGAGCAACATATTCACCGTTCAGGGAAACGAAACGGAATAGATCCAAGAATAGGGAATAGGAATCTATTTAGCAACAAAGTGAAGGACATTTTATTTCATCATGACAAAGTAGATTTTTTTTCCTTTCAAGACAATTCTCACAAATATCGCAATATATTAAAACAACAATTAAAATAGTCTTGAGAAATAGTCTTGAGAAATAGATTTCTTGTTATGTTCATGAATATCTCTTCTATAATAGGAAGAATATAACAACAAATTGTGGAGAAGTGGAGAAATTGTTGATTCTAAATCCTCGTAAACCCAAGTAAATTTTCCTTATTATTTTTTTTCTGTCCCCCACCACCAATGGGATTTAGATAAAGATCAGAGAGTAAACTGAATAATTCCCGATCTGGAATCTCTTTTGGGACAATACCTTCTGGTTGGGACAATATTTGATCTGCTATGCCTAGATAATAATTACAAACATAGTTAAGGGATGGTTCAGATCCAACCATTTCAAATAAGGTTTTACCCTTTACTCTGGAAACTTGGATATCCTCAATAATAGGTAATACTTCTATTACGGGCATTGGATAGGCTTCTACATATTTATTTATAAGATCTCTTCTAGATGTACGATTTCCCACCAAGCCTGCTAATCGGAGTGGATGTGTACGAGCTTTTTCCCTTATAGAGGCAGTAATACGATTAGCTGCAAATAATGCATCGAATCCATTATCTGTAATAATAACACAATAATCTGCATAGTTCAATGGAGAGGCAAAACCTCCACAGACCACGTCACCTAATACATCGAATAATATAATATCATATTCGTAAAATGCATTTAATTCTTTTAACAACTTTACAGTTTCTCCCACCACATATCCTCCACACCCGGCTTCTGTGGGTGGACCCCCTACTTCCACACAATCCACCCCTCCATAACCCTTGTGAATTACATCTTCAGGCCAAATATCCTCATAATGATAATCCTTGGATTGTAAAGTATCTATAATTGTAGGTATTAGAAATCCTGTAAGAGTAAAAGTACTATCGTGTTTGGGATCACACGCAATCTGTAACACTTTTTGACCACGTCTCGCTAGAGCGACTGAGATATTACAACTAGTTGTTGATTTACCGATTCCGCCTTTCTCGTAAACTGCTATTTTCACCGCCAATCCTCCTTTATCTAAATCTAAAAGTTATCTCTTTATTTCAAGGTTCTATATAATCGAATTATTATTTTTTTAAGTAATACCTAATATTGAATGGTAGCAATAATTATAGATCCTATTGTATTTATAGGTCAATACCTCTAGGGTGGGGTGTCCAAGAGTTGATAAAAAACCTTATTGAGTTTCTCGTTTATACACTGATGATCATGGGTTAGTCCAAAGAACAAGAATCTTACCCGTATATGGGAACCCTCCGTTGTTCCTCAGTAGCTCAGTGGTAGGGTCCACAGAAAGATTATTGCCAACTGACCAAAGTGGGAAGCAAAAATTTTATGATAGAGGCATTCTTCAGTAATATCATCATGACTCTCAAAGTCATGTGCGGTCGCAATACCGAACCAAATACGACAAGTAGTTGGGTCCTGGGCCAAGCCTTGGCTGAACTTTGGAAATATTGATGCCATATACTTTTCAAATCCTCCTAGCCTTTATCCTATTGCAATAATTCTTGCCAGGAAGAGCGCCCATGTTGTGACGATTCCACCCAGAAGGTAATGAGCTACTCCTACAGCACGTCCCTGTACAATGCTCAAGGCTCTGGGCTGGATAGCAAGAGCAACCTTCAATTTGTTATGGGCCCAAACAATAGATTCAATGAGTTCTTGCCAATACCCACGACCGCTGAATAAGAACATTAAACTGAAGGCCCAAACAAAATGAACACCTAAAAATAAAAGAACATATGCAGATAATGAAGAACCATAAGATTGGATCACTTGAGAGGCTTGTGCCCATAGAAAGTCACGGAGCCACCCGTTAATCGTAATGGAACTTTGTGCAAAGTTTCCTCCCGTAATATGAGTTACCACTCCCTGATCACTTATATTACCCCAAACATCGGACTGCATTTTCCAGCTGAAATGGAATATTACTACCTAAATTGCGTTGCACATCCAGAATAAACCAAGGAAGACATGATCCCAGGCAGATACTTGACATGTTCCTCCTCTACCAGGTCCATCACAAGGAAAGTGAAAACCCAGATTCGCTTTATCAGGTATTAAACGGGAGCTACGGGCAAATAGAACACCTTTAAGTAGGATTAAAACAGTCACATGGATAGTAAATGCATGAATGTGATGTACCAAAAAATCTGCGGTTCCTAATGGAATTGGTAACAGAGCCACTTTGGAACCTACTGTCACCAAATCACCACCTCCCCTGGTTAAGCCGGTACTCGCTGTTGCACCAAGAGCTGTTGAACCAGGTGCTGAAGCATGAGGGTTTTGTATCCATTGCGCAAAGATAGGTTGTAATTGTATAGCAGTATCTGAGAACATATCTTGAGGACGTCCTAGAGCGCTCATAGTATCATTATGAATATACAGACCAAAACTATGGAAACCTAAGAATATACATACCTAGTTGAGGTGTGATACAATTGCATCACGATGTCTAAGAACGCAATCTAATAAATTGTTGT